>OX276406.1:24266090-25516090 GCA_946251805.1 Cybosia mesomella | reverse complement strand
ATATAACATTTAACATAAACTCACGCCTATATCCCCGAAGGGGTAGGCAGAGGTGCTAGCACCCACATTTCGCCAGTTTATGTTTAGGTCCCAATGTAATAGGTGGCGAGCCTATTGCCATTAACCGGGCACTTATAAACCTGCGATAAATACACACATAACTTCGAAAAGTATCGAAAAGTCATTGGTGTGTGCCATGGTAAAACCTGGGATCGAACCCGAGACCTCGTCTCAGCAGTCCATTACCCATACCACTAGGCTACCGCGGTTTTTTTTTCGACGACGATTTATCTATCGACTAACGACTGTCTAGAGTTGTGAACAGTCTCAGTGACAAGATTGACTTTCACTTTGATACCCAGGCTATACAAAAACGTATTTTAAGTATTATTAGTGTTATTTAGTTAGATATATAAATATTTAGTTTGTCTCTTAGTTAAGTGCACGTAAGCTTGTTTCTTTTCCTTTTCCTATCTTTTTTCATATATTTTTATGTAAAGTTGTTTAGTTTTAAGTCTGTATTATATTATTTTAGCTTAGTATAAGTTTCTCTTTGTCATTCTTTGTATGCGGTGTTTACCTTTAAATGATGTTTGCATTGTAATAAGTTAGCTTTAATTACTGTTATTGTATGCTTTGATGTAAAACATTGTTGGTAGACCTAATAAATAAATTAAAAAAAAAAAAGCCTACTTACACCCGAGACGGCGTGCGGTTTTAGTCGGTTCAAGCCCGACATAACCACCCCCGCTGGCCGGCGGGGGGGTATCCGAAGGTATTTCCGCACGAAAAAAAAAATTACTACCAAAACCAATGATTCTGACGACCTCAATCTTAAATGTGTGTCATTGAGGAACACGAAACGTTCTTTTAAATAAGTGGGGGTATGTATATATTATGTAATAAGTGGGGTATTTGTATAATGCCCATAAAAAATAAACACGTAATTGTTCAAGTTTTGACTTCTGTCGGCACTCCCGGAGTGCCACCGTTTTTTTTGCTTGTACATACCCACACATTATGCTTAGTAACACCCACTCATCATCATCATCTTAGTTTTATTTCCAGTTGGATTTTCTCTTCCTTATAATTTGGCATATACGGCTTTCATGGGAGCAACTACCGTCTGACCTCCAAACCCCTATATATATATATATATATACCTACCTAATATAGATACCAATATACACCTTCACTGATCGGACATTAATTTCTTACATCTATACTTCTATAGTAATATTAATTAATCGGTAAACTCCGAAACTACAGAACCGATTTCAAAAATTCTTTCACTACTAGAAAGCTACATTATCCCTGAGTAACATAAGCTACTTTTTATTACTTTTACTTTTTACGTATATTTGCATTGGTCTGGGTGTTTCTATGTATAATATGTATTTATTTACAAAAAAAAAAGGATGTTTATCCGCATTCTTGAACCCATATGACAAGCTCGGCTTAGTTTGGGTCTAGATGGCGTTGTGTACTTTGTGCTACAATATTTATTTCTTTATTTTATTTATTCCAATATTTCCACGGTATCCGGACTTACATGGGTGAAACCGTGGGGCGATGCATCATTCATATTATATATATGAATGAATTGTCTTCCCACATTACAGATCTTTATCAAAGCCAGCATAAATCAAAATCAACACAATTGCACCGCAATTAGGTACTAATGCGTTTCAATTAATCTTTTCAAAAGAAATATTCACGCTTCGGCTGTTGCAGTACAAACAGAGTGCTTCCTTTTCACAGATGGTTAACGTAACAAAATGGCTGCTTCGCCACAGATTCAAAATGTTTAATGCAGTGTTTTGTTTATTTGGTTATTGCTCTTCCGATTCCTTTGTGTGTACTTTTTTATGGTACAGTCAAGAACGAATCTAGTTTCATACCTCCCAATACAAGCTTTTGTCCGCGACATCGCCCACGTGGATTTCTATTCCGGTTCCCGCTTCTTATGGAAACCTATTCTAGGTATAAAAAGCAGCCTGGGTTGAACCTGACTATGAAACCTCGCAACTACTCACTGGTTACGGGTGCTTTAGGGACCGACTTCACCGCATGAAGTTAGTAGACATGGGGTCTTGTTATTGCGAAGAGAGTGAGGTGGAGGACGTTCATCACGCACTGTGGGAATGTCACCTCTACGGGGAGGAGCGTAGGCACCTTTTGGATAACGTTACGGTTCTTCAGGTGGGTCCAGTGTACTACCCGGACCTGGTAGGATCAGAGGAAAAATGCCGGTAGTTCCGTGAATACGCGCGAAGGTGGCATAAGAAGCGCAGTGGGCTGGAGATAGGTGAAGAAGCATGAGACCTAGAAGAGGAGAAATAACTGGAAACATGGTGGAGTTAGCAGTACCACTGAAAGGTGGGCACACGGCGGGCTTAAGCATCCAAAGCGTACGCTTTGAATGCTTAAGCCCGCCGTGTTGTTCACGCCCCAGAAGGGGGAGGATGATATAAGGGACAAGGACGAAGAAAACAACTTGTAGGGAGAAACGTACGTACCCCCAAAGAGCCACTAGCAAGTAAGGGTATGCATCTCCCGTAATTCGGCTTGTATAACCAGTAGGTTGGAGCAAGCTATACGGCGGAGCTGGGTTTGCTACGACAGCGGGTTCGATTCCCGCTCAGTGCAAATATTTGTATGCATGAATATGTCTATTTGCATTGGTCTGGGTGTTTCTATGCATAATATGTATGTACTTACAAAAAAAAAGTATATAAGTATGTTTATCCGCATTCTAGAACCCATAACACAAGCTAGTTAAACTATGCTTACTTTGAGACCAGAAAGCGCTGTGTAGAATGTCGTAGAATATTTATTTATTTATTAAACTTTCGCAATTATAATATTGGTAGGATACATCAGATGTCACCGCTATTATGCGACTATTATATGCGACGATATAGTGTGTAATAAGAATCAGATCACGTCTTAGAGCGGCAGCAGCATCTGAAACGGCGCTATTTCGTATAAATGGCACTGAATTTGAGTCTCAATTGAATTCGGCAACGCTGCGACATCACGTATGTCGATTTATCTATTTTGTACCAAAAACTATTCTACCCTACTGTAATGTCTTCGGTTGCTTTTACGGGAGCGGATGGAAACAACCTTTACTAGAAAGTATTTATTCAAGAGTAACTCGTCCTGGCCGGTAACAACGTTTATATCTAGATACTTATAACTATTTGCAATTATGTAGGTATCTGCCGCTCGCCGCTCTAATCATTCGCAGCTACCTACATAACACCTACCAAGCGGGGCCGCGATGGCAGCCAAAGTCTGCTGTTATCGTTTCGAGGGCTTACCCGGGGTGCCTGGCAATGGGCACTTTAGTCGGTCCGATTCCAACACGCCCATCCCCTCGTTGGCACCTATGGGATAAAGCCTGTGGGGGTTCCCACACGTAAAAAAACCCTACCAATATTATGAACGCGAAAGTTCGTAAGTATGGATTTTAGTTACTGTTTCACGCATAAACGGCTGAATGGATCTGGCTGAAATTTGGTACAAGGATAGCTTATAGTCTGGGATAGCGCATAGGCTACTTTTAACCCTGGAACAGGTTCTCATAGGAAATTGAAACGGGATCAGAATTCATTTTATAGTAATAGAAATATGTTTGATTGAATTCTAAGTGTGTACGTAACAAAAAAATTGGTAAATATCGCAAAGACCACTACATGACCAGCATCAATGCGCGACTTTTTGTAGCTGTCTTACAGATAACATTTACGAATACTAAAAAAGGCGTGCTATGCCTGTTTTTTTTTTCGTGCGGAAATCCCTTTGGATACCACCCCGCCGGCCAGCGGGGGCGGTTATGTCGAGCTTGAACCGACTGAAACCGCACGCCGTCTCGGAAGGTTGCCCATAGAGCCCCGACTGATCCTGGGCCATCTCCGGTTTCAAGAGGGCTCTCTCGGTTTTGGGAACCACGGTGTCCCCGTCTTGCCCCGGTTTGGGGGAGGGGCGCTAGTCGCCCTCCCGGCCTGCTTCTGCTGGGGTGACAGGTCGCCTCACCAGCCACCCCCAAGCCTACGCTCATGGAGGACGGAGGTCGTTAAGCGAACTCCGGTTTTTTTTTTTTTTTCGTCTTCAGACGCCGGGGTGTAAGGTTGCCCGTAGAGCTTGCCCTGGTTTGGGGGAGGGGCACTAGTCGCCCCGCCGTCTAGGCCTGCTTCTGCTAGGGTGACAGGCGGCCTCACCAGCCACCCCCAGGCCTACGCTTATGGAGGACGGAGGTCGTTAAGCGACCTCCGGCGTCTGAGTCGCTGTAGGTACCTATAGGCAACATATGTGTGGTGCGGGTCATGACTCGCTAAATGTCAGGCCGAACTAATAGATTGCATTGAGAAAGTAACCTGTTCCCTTATAGAGGAAGTGGTATTGTCTAATGTACCACCCGTATGGTCCATGAACATTTACGTATTTGTCTGCAATGACTTGTAAATGTCAAAAGTTTTTAGATTTTATCTTACTGAGGCTCGATTGCACTAACGATAGGATCTTTTGATTTTAATAAATAATAATATAATAAAGAATACACGGCATTCTGCACAGTGCTACCTAGACTCAAAGTAAGCATAGCTTAACTTGCTTGTATTATGGGTTCTAGACTGCCGATAAACAAACATAGTTTTTTTTTGTAAATACATACTTATTATACATAGAAAAACCCAGACCAATACAAATATACATATTCATATATTCAAACATTTGCACTGAGCGGGAATCGAACCCACGCCCCCTGTCGTCGAACGCACTACCGCTACGCCACAGAGAAGTAAAACATGATAACTCGGTTTAGTTTAACAGAATTTCATTGGTGAAATGGAGCCTTAATAAGATAGTTATAGTCTGCTTTCAACCAAACAAACTCTTCAGCTTTATATAGAAAGAAAGAAAGAAAGAAATAAATTTATTCAGTCTGCTTTGAGACGCACTTAAAGTTATAAAGAAAAAGAATAGCCTTAATTACAGTATGTGAGTACCTATCTCAAAGCTTGCCGAATAGGACCTGGTTCAGCATAATGCAGACTGATGCCTAGCGCTGATTTTCAACCAGACCTACGACGAACCAGACTTACGAATATAATACTAGCTGTGGGCCGCGGCTCCGCCCGCGTAGAATTCTGATCCCGTTCCCGTAACCCATGGGAACCTATTCGAGGATAAAAAGTAGGCTATGTGTTATTCCGGACTATAATCTATCCCTGTGCCAAATTTCAGTCAGATCCGTTCAGCCGTTTTTGTGTGAAAGAGTAACAAACATCCATCCATCCATCCATCCATACTTACAAATTTTCGCGTTTATAATATTTTTTATATAATTATTATTATTTATATAATGTGGATCAAGGTTTTAGATATAATACTTCACAATATAGTACAGAAACATGCGAAAAATACAAATAAATACTCACTAAGAATCGAACTCGCGACTTCTGACTTCTACCGCCACGCCACCACATGGGTCGCGGTCGGTAAAAGCATGTTTATACAAAATCAACAAACTGATGACACACATCACTGATTTAACGAATAAACAAACAAACAAAGTACAGTCATCAAAACAAACACATCTGGTTTACTCATAACAATGGAATCAAAACGTTTAATGTCTGTTTGTGTTGCCCTCGTCACATACGAAACCGTATTTATGTTGTTACAGAAATACGGGCTACTGTTTATTGATATATACATTTGTAGCTTAACTCAATATCAATGCGATTACTATTAAAATCATTATCTGATAAGCGCCCGCCCGAAGGACGGTTATCGATTTTTGGTTATATCTCCGGTTATCAAACATATGGCAGATTTTAAATCTGACCACGACCTTTCTAATAGAAACAAGTTGAATTCCTGAGACGAGCTCAGCCGAATACAAGGGATTTTCTTTTATTTTATCTTTGAGCGATTTCTAGGTTAGTTCAACTTTTATTTCTTTCAAACCTGAGGAAAACAGTATAAGATAAATTTATTTTTTCCAATTTAAGCTAAACAAATTAAATCAATTTTTTCTTTATCTTGCAATGGTTCACCCCAGCACGAATCTATTACCAAAAACAGCAACTCGATAGCTCATCTCCTTCATACCCAAAACCGTGACAGAAAATTGGCAACGACGACGTCGACGACAACTCGATAGCAATAGGGCTTTTCTAAAGAAAATCCCTAAAAATTGCATCAAAATCTGTTCAATAGATTTTGCGTCCATCGAGAACAAACAGACCAGAACTCAAAAAAATTTTTAGATCGGAAAAAGAGAACATCTAGGACGGCACTTGAACCCGCGACCAGTCCCTTACAGGAGGAATGCTCTGACCAACTGAGCCACCTAGACACGTCCCAGATATTCGAAACTCTCCGATATATCATAAATTTTCCGATCTAAATCTTTAGAAAAAAGTAAGCATACAAAATGCTTAAGAATTTAATTGAATCAAAAAAATGTGTTCAGAATCGTTAAATAAATAAATAATAATTATTCTACGACATTCTACACAGAGCTTCCTAGACCCAAACTTTAACTAGCTTGTGTTATGGGTTCCAGAATGCGGATAAACCTACTTATATACTTTTTTTGTAAATACATACACATTATACATAGAAACACCCAGACCAATGCAAATCGACATATTCATGCATAAAAATATTTGCACTGAGCGGGAATCGAACCCGCGCCCCCTGTTGTAGCAGTCGAATGTACTCACGCTACGCCACGGAGGCCATCGAAATCATTTAACACAGTAGACAACACAACAAGCACTAGTACAAGTACACAACTAATGTACAATTTTACTAGGAATTCAGTGCAGGGTGCGACTGAAATAAATTGAGTTAAGCGAGCAGGACTCACTTGAAAATAAGGCATCTTACTACGGTCGCGCGCTTAGTTAAGGCCGCGCGCTCGTGAATCTGTTTTTTGGTGATTATTCCTCAATGGTACATCGGACATGAACCATCTCGCTTCAAAACACTCCTCAGTGTCCACACTATCACCGCGGTAAATTTGGTCAAGATCGCGCGAGTGGTTACGGAGCAGTTCAGCCACCAACAAACGGCTATGCCGCGTATATGAGCTTCGCTCGCTCAGCATGAAGGTGGTAGAGTCAAGTAACAGTCATTTTGTCCATTGCATGAATGGGCCGACTCGACCGGGGAAGCACCACCCTCACACAGAATATCGACGCCAAGTAACAGTATTTGAACTGTTGCGTTCCGCTTGGTGAGTGAGAATGCCGGAGCCCAAACTCAGTTCCCATCCCCTCCGAAACTCCTTTCCCATCCCCTTTCCTTTATAGGGTCGGCAGCGCGAGTGTGTCGCCACTGGTGTTGCACACGTCCATAGGCCGCGGTAACCGCTTCCCATCAGGTGGGCCGTGTGCTTGTCTGCCACCTTAGTGGTATAAAAAAAAAAGCTCTATCATTGTAGAGATAAATGAATATAGAAAAGAAAAAAGTTCAAAGGCTGTACCCACGAACATCGTTGAGGCCTCAGCCAACGTCACCTTCAAGTCGTCACCTGCGAAACAACGAACGAGGCTCTGGACCAAAGCTTTCCTCTCAGGGTTGGGAGGTCAGATGACAGTTGCTACCAGAAAAGCCGATATACCAATCAAAAACAATTAGTGGACCTCAGGCTCCTAAATGCAAACCTTGGACACTACTGGGAAGTCGCTATGAGGGTGTTGATGATAGAAGGGAGTTCGAAGTTTAGTTGAAGGTATAGAAGATTAGAATTACCCAGGTGGTAGAAATTTGATGACACAAATTTGTCACAAAATTCGGCCGGGTGGGTACCACCGTGTACGATTGCGAAAAACCCTCCATAGTAATCCAGTTTCGGTTTGATTGCGTTCAGGGGTCAGCAAGTGCCGCAACTGTACCAGTGGCGAAAGGAGGCGCGGGAGCAGGGATGGAACCCCGAGCCTCGAGAAATCGAGGCCGTGCAGTCCCAGCTCCGCCAGGCCATCGTGGTGGAGTGGAAGGAACGACTTGGGCGACCAAGCGCAGGGCACGCCGCAATAGCGGCGGTAAGGCCCATCATGGAGGATTGGCTAGAGAGGCGACACGGAAGCCTCTCGTACCGACTGACGCAGGTGATCTCCGAGAAGGGGTGCTTCGGGGACCACCTGCATGGGATCAGGAAGGAGCCAACGCCTGAGTGTCATCACTCCGATGCGAGCGAGGACTCAGGGCTGCACACGCTGGCGGACTGCCCGGCGTGGGAGGCACCGAGGCGTGACCTCGTGGCGGCCATCGGGGTGGGAGTCCTCTGGCTCGGCAGCATGATTGCGGCAATGGGGCGTAGCGAGAGCGCGTGGGCCGCCGCCACCTCCTTCTGCGAGCATGTAATGCTCGCGAAGGAGATGGCGGAGCGCGCCCGGGAGAGATTTAGAACTCTCCCGCCAAACCCGCAACTTGCTCGCCGCGCGTCGCAGGCGACTCAGGCGCCGGAGTTCGCTTAACGACCTCCGTCCTCCATGAGCGCAGACCTGGGGGTGACAGGTGAGGCCGCCTGTCACCCCAGCAGAAGCAGGCCGGGACGGTGGGGCGACTAGCGCCCCTCCCCCAAACCGGGGCAAGACGGGGTCACCGTGGTTCCCAAACCCGAGGGGGCCATCTCGAAACCGGAGGTGGCCCAGGGTCAATCGGGGTGCGAGGGATATGCTCTATGGGCAACCTTACACCCCGGCGTCTGTAGACCCGAGACGGCGTGCGGTTTTAGTCGGTTCAAGCCCGACATAACCGCCCCCGCTGGCACGCGGGGGGGGGGGGTTAGGGTTCCGTTTTTTGCCATTTGGCAACGGAACCCTAAAAAGCGGCCAAGTGCGAGTCGGACTCGCCCATTAAGGGTTCCGTAGCAGCAAGTAACATAATAATGTTTCTTTTTAAATTTTTATATTTGAGTTGATTGAATGAAAGGTAAATTGCGGTTTACGATTTATGACGTATTAAAAAAAACTACTGACTAGATCTCGTTCAAATCAATTTTTGGTGTAAGTATACGTGGTAATGTGCATTATATATTTTTTTAGGTTTTATCATTCTGTTATTTTAGAAGTTACAGGGACACATTTTACCAGTTTGGAAGTGTCCCGTACTATTCAATTTAAAAAAAATGATATTAGAAACCTCAATATAATTTTTGAAGACCTATCCATAGATACCACACACGTATGGGTTTGATGAAAAAATAATTTTTGACTTTCAGTTCTAAGGAATGTTCTATGGAGACCCCCAACATTTTTTTTTTCTATTTTTGTGTGAAAATCCTAATGCGGTTCACAGAATACATCTACTTACTAAGTTTCAACATCATCGGTCTTATAGTTTCGGAAAAATGTGGCTGTGATATACGGACGGACAGACAGACAGACATGACGAATCTATAAGGGTTCCGTTTTTGCCATTTGGCAACGGAACCCTAAAAAGGACTAAGTATTTGACTTTAATGAAAACATTGCTCGTAATTCATTAAACAGTCATTAACACTGCGTCTAAAAAAGTTATTACCTGTATAAATAGTTTTATAGAAAGGAACAGAGAAAAGTTCATGTAAGCGGGAGTTAGGCCTGGGTATCCTAAATGATATTCTTTCTAAAATGTGAGTAGAATCTACGAGGCTATTTAGAATTTTAAATAAATAAACTTGATCAAATATTTTTCGTCGATCTTCAAGCGTGGTTAATGAGTAGCGTTTTAAGGAATCTTAGTAAGAGATACCTACTCTCATTGTGCCAACGAAAATTCAGACTTTTCACAAACTTCTCCTGAATTCTCTCAATTCGCGCAATGTGGCGAGCATAATATAGACTCCAAATGATGGAAAACTAAAATGGATCGAACGTAACTGAAATATAATAATTTAACTGTACGCATTTGTTTGAAAGGTTTGGAAATTCTTAAAATAAAACCAAGCTGCCGAAAAGCTTTGTTTACTATATAGTTGTACATTACATTACATTACATTAAGTAGGTTATTATAGAATAAACTAAAATCCATTATGATTCCCAAATCACGAATAAACGTCTTCCTATTAAAAATTTTGTTATCAATCAAATACTCAAATATTTTAGGATTATGTTTACGATAATAAATCAATCATCATGTTTTTCCGGAAGGCTATAACCTCAAAATCTTCAAGTCTCAAGTGAATAGCTAGGCAAACGTGGTCCACCGTAGACCACATCGTAACTTACGACCAGATGAGATAGAGGTCAAACGTGAGTCTATCGTTCTTAAGAAAAAAAAAAGACATCAAATCATATGAGTATCGTCAAACAGGACCAGGTGGTCTCGACAAAGTTAAGCAAAGTTATGTTGTCACAGTTGCGTAGCCTCGTCTATGTAAGGTTGGATTGGACCTCAAAAGTGTTGGTGAGCCCTGTACATTGTTCACCCATATTTTGCTTAATTCTAATAAAAAATACATTTATAAGTATTCTTGTTAAGCTTAAGTTGTAAAGCTTTGTGTAACAATGTCCTAGAACATTACTATATTACATACGGATATCGCACGAAGCAATATCGTCAGGAAACCCTTTTAAAAATAGAAGGGTGTGGAACTCTTAAAGCCCTACGCGACTGAAGATCTCTTACCTGAGTGGCACTGCATCAATCGATCGATGGTGCATAGACGTCTGTGCGTGGCTAATCTCTCGATAGCTACATTTTTTTACAAGTTTTATACCCACCTATGGTGAATTCTTGCACAAAATAAGTCGAGAAATCACGGCCGTAGTCAAATGGTGGCATAAATCTGACATCGTAAAATTTCGTTGAGAAACACGGTGAAAACTAACTTTGTGTTCAATGTAATAAATCAATAGTTTTAAAAAGTTATAGCAAAGTTGACAGCTATAAGTTTCTGAAAACGAGGAATGAATAAATGTATTTTTACTTACTTTTGTCTGCGATTTCACTCGTGTTAGTGTAGATTTTGTGTTTTTTCTTTGATCTTTCAGAAAGAGTGATTATTTTGGATTAACATAATGGATGGATGGATTAATATTGGTTTCCGATCTGGTCCCCTGTTCATACTGATGCTATAGAAAGCATACAGCGGCGTTGCTTGAGATACGTCGCCCGCAAATTCAATTATGGCAGATCTCTGCAAGACTATAGTGATAGGTTAGTAGAGTTTAATATGATTTCGCTTGAAGCCCGCCGAAGAAAGTATGATTTCCTTTGTCTTCACAGAATTATACACTTCACCATTGAAGCACCAGGTTTGCTGTGTGCGGTTTATATCTACATCAGGCACAGGTCGCGCTTGGGGTGTGTGTTGGGTAACCTCCTCGAGTGTCGCTCCGATTCCGATCCCGCTGCAGTCCGGGGGTACGGAATCGGAGCGGCCGGTACACCCTGGGCAGCGGTCAATGGCTTCCCCTTCATAGAGTTGGCATTGATCGTCGGCCAATACCCAACGCGGCGGGAACACATCGCTCTCCGTACTCCTCTGCTTTCAGAGGAGAAAGGATGAGCGATGCTGTTAGTGGTGAGATGGCCCAGGGTCAGTCGGGGTGCGAGGGATATGCTCTATGGGTAACCTTACACCCCGGCGTCTGACGGCGTGCGGTTTTAGTCGGTGCAAGCCCGAGATAACCGCCCCCGCTAGCACGCGGGGGGGGGTATCTGAAGGAATTTCCGCACGATAAAAAAAAAAAAAAAAGGCACAGGTCGCGCTGTTCCAACGTATTTTTGATACAAATTTTAAAAATAACACCTCTCTATAACCCCATCGTAAGTGTGTGTCGCACATTTAACGAACTGAATCGGGTTGAAGACGTATATTTAATGGTAGATTCTCTCAGTACAAGAGAATCATTACACATAATAAATGCACAATGTCCATAGTTGTTCATTTTTCAAATATGAATATAGTTTTAATGTTACATATTTATGTATTTGAGTACTATTTTAGTTATATAAGGAAAACAGTTGAATTTTGTCAAACGTCATGTATTTTACCTTGGTTCTCTGTCGGATGTATTCGTTACGAATCCTATCCTTCTGAGAAACTCCGAGCATAGCTCTTTCTATAGCATAGGTTATCGACATAGCTCAAAGAATTAGCAAGCTGAAGTGGCAGTGGGCCGGCTATATCTCGCGTGGAACCGACAACCGCTGGGGTACACGTGTTCTTGAGTGGAGACCGCGACTCGGCAAACGTAGTGTAGGACGCCCTCCGGCCAGGTGGGATGACGATCTGCGAAAGACTGCGGGTAGATGCTGGATGCGGCAAGTTGAAGACAGGGCGCTATGGCGCTCATTAGGGGAGACCTATGTCCAGCATTGGACTAGAATGCTATATTTGGATTATTGTCTAGACTTAATAAGTAACTGTTTCCAAATTTTTCCTGACATGCAATGGCAGTAATCTGTAAGCGTATCTACCAGAATAGCCCATTCGAATTAGCTCGAAAAAGACTCTAACAAAATTAGAAGTAGCAATTTTCCTTCGAAATTCGTTGAGGGGTGTCACCGGCAATCTAAATTTTGTTTTGCGTGGTAATCAAATAGTTGCATCCTCCGCCATCTTGATTTCAAGGGTCAATTTTTGTTTATTTAATAACTCGTTTATTTTCAATTTCACATGAAAAATGGTAATCCTAAAGTTGTTCAGAATTAAATTTCCTAAAATTTTGGTTCTTCTAAATGTTTCCTAGGATTGATATTTTCCGATTTATACTCCGAGATTTGATTAACAACTCCTTCACGTATTCCTATGTAAAAAAAGTGTTGTAAATATTGTAGTGTTAACCAACTTTTGTCATTGACTGTACAATCATGTGTCAGCCATTTTGATTTTAGTAATGACGTGATATTCTTTAGTTGAAAGTGATTGAAATCAAAGTCGAAAGTCGTCTCCTCAATTCCAAATTCAAAAACCGAGCGCGAAACGCTATCTTGTACATCTAAGCACATAAAATTATGCAATATCCAACATCTGCAGCTATAAATTCGTTTTAATTATCATTTAGAATTTTATAGTATCGTTAAAATTTATTTACGATGGCGTTGTAAAGTATTTCGCAAAAGTATCTACGTCCGCTTGCTTAAGCAGTTTAATATTACATTGAATGCATGTCATTCGCGTTGAGAATCTTTTCATTCATCCATCATTCGTAATTTGAATATTAGATTTGTTATCTCTATCGCTGTCACTACATATTATAAAACGAAGTCCTCTGCCACTTCTGTATGTCTGTCTGTCAGTTCGCAATAAACTCAAAAACTACTTTTTTATTTATTTAGGACACGTCAATTTGACTTCACCTCACCTGATGGTAAGCTGAAGGTAAAGTCTCAGGAAAGAGGGTCACCATTACATACACGTACCATGTTAACAATAGTGGCACTCAGCTTGACGGCCTCATCAGAAGAGGATTACTACCAAATGTCATGCTGTTTTCACTAATGGATAGAGTAGTTCTCTAGGAAAGTTTTAGTAAATAATTTGTCAAGTTTTTGTGTACATTGGCTAAAATATAATTATATTTGTTGATCGTGTCGAAAAAAAATAAGCCTGGGAACGCCTGGGAGCTTTCAACGAAAATGCTGACTAAACCCTTTTAGATATAACAAAATGATGTATGGTGGAATTGTGTATCTTATATAGGTTGAGTGTCCATTGGGTAGTCTGAACGGGTTCAGAATTTCACGCGGGTGAAACCGCAGGCAACAGCTAGCTTATTATAAAAGAAAAGAGCCTATCATAAATTCATTTTTTAACGCTGGCCACCAACACAAACATTCTAATTCCAAATTCAAAAAACAAGACAACAACAATCAAACAAAATTGGAACGCGGAACACTATGTGTGGTCGTACACACCTTCTTCGGTTAACGATGTAGCAAGCTGCTAAGTTAATCCGAGATAAGCGACAACCGCCATTGTTCCAACAGAATAGATAATTTACGTACAACGGATTACTGGTGTTGTGAAATACGAAGACGGTGGCGAATGTGGAGTCCCGCACGTAGGCAAACATTTGTAGGAACTTAGAACTGTAGACTACACTAGTAAACTAACGGATTTGCTAGAAATACTGTAGCGAGTTAAAGATTATTATGTCGTCAAGTTATATAGTTTTTAGGGATTTTCTTTAGAAAAGCCCTATTGCTATCGAGTTGTCGTCGTCGACGTCGTCGTTGCCAATTTTCTGTCACGGTTTTGGGTAAAACGAAAGGTAAGGCGAAAATCCCTTGTATTCGGCTGAGCTCGTCTCAGGAATTCATCTTGTTTATGATTAGGTTCCATAGATACTGTAATCATTATGGAAGATGGCTCCAGCGTCGTCTCGAGACGTATAAAATATCGGAGTATTTCGAATTTCTAGAACGTGTCCATGTTGCTCAGAGTATTCCCTCTGTAAGGGACTAGTCGCTGGTTTAAGTCCCGTCGTAGATGTTCACTTTTTCCGAACTAAATGTATAGGAAAAGTTAGCACACTAATTACTTTAAAATTTCATTCAATGAAAATGTTAAATTCTGAATATAGTTGTGAACCAATTTCCAAAACTATCGAGGTGGGAAGAAAAAAAAAAAGAGTATTCTTCATATCAAGAGTTTTTTTAGCTAAACGCTATGATGGCCGTTTTGACGTTTGTCCGCTCATGAAGTTTCGTAAAAATAAATACAAAGTTTGAAGGAGTAAATTTCTGTTCTTTATTGTCAATAGTTAGGTGCAGTGTACTAATTTACGACACAACATGGCATTTATGTTTTTCGAAATTTAAAAAATTTATATATATCCAAAAAATATACTTACATCTAAGTATATTTTTTGGATATATATAAATTTTCGCACTCGCATTTGATTAGAATTTTTAGGGATTTTCTTTAGAAAAGCCCTATTGCTATCGAGTTGTCGTCGTTGCCAATTTTCTGTCACGGTTTTGGGTATGAAGGAGAAGAGCTATCGAGTTGCTGTTTTCGGTAATAGATTCGTGCTGGGGTGAACCATTGCAAGATAAAGAAAAAATCGCAAAAAATCGCAAAAAAAAAAAAACGCAAAATCGAAAATCCCTTGTATTCGGCTGAGCTCGTCTCAGGAATTCAACTTGTTTTTAATTTTTAATTGACATTTCTCATCACTATTTTAACGTGTCAAAACTGCCATCATAGCGTGCCACTATTATAAGTAAAATAGTTTCCTTTTTTATGAATCATAATATAGTCTATCCAATAACATATGTTCATAATATTCGACGTTATAATAGCTTCGAAAATTTACTTATTTTCCAAGGCACCCCCTGAGGGCATTTAGAAATAGTGAAGCTATCATTGAGCGCACCAATTTAAATAGCACCAATTCGTATTGTACCAAAATTATCCGTTAGCTGTCCTACTACAATATTATAAATTTTACTGGTGGTAGAAATTTGATGACACAAATTTGGCACAAAATTCGGCCGGGTGGGTACCACCGTGCACGATTGCGAAAAACCCTCCATAGTAATCCAACTTCGGTTTGATTGCGTTCAGGGGTCAGTAAGTACATAGCCGGGCAGGGGGATTGTGGTCGCAGCACTAGTGGGACCGGTGAGTGTCACGCGGTGTGCTGCGACGACAATCCTCTTCTGATGAGGCCGTCAAGCTGAGTGCCACCATTGTTAACATGGTACGTGTATGTAATGGTGACCCTCTTTCGGAAACTTTACCTTCAGCTTACCATCAGGCGAGGTGAAGTCAAATTGACGTGTCCTAAATATAAAAAAAACAAAATGTGGAAGTTTGTGAATATGTTTGTAAGTTTAGATGTTTGTTACTCAATCACGATCTAACGGCTGAACGGCTCTGGCTGAAATTTGGCACAGGGATAGATTATTAGGGAGAGATCACTATTCGATAATCTATGCATTTTTGTGGTAAACTTTACTCAGAAACTATCACACTTTCAGGTTTGGGCTCTGACATAGTAGTGTCTATTCATGTCTAGATGTGTTATCACTGTTATCAGTCATATAATACTCCATGCATTAAAAGATAATTCCCTTTAAAAAAGTGCCTTCAAAATTATTACTAGGAATTCAGTGCAGGGTGCGACTGAAATAAATTGAACTGAGCGAGCAGGACTCGCACTTGAAAATAAGACATCGTACCACGGTCAGGCGAATTAAGTGACTCACAACGAAAGAGTTTAAAAAAATACTTTATTTCAACAGCATGACAGCTAATACAGTAATTACCTAATTAATATAAAATATTGATCTTATATACTATCTTATTCTGCACTTTTATGGATTGACGCATGTCCAAAATAGATAGTGCTGAGCTTGTCATCGAATGTTCTCGAAGTTAACGTTATTACTTGCTGACAAAGCTAATATTAGTAGTTTGGGGTTCCTTAACTCCTCCCCCCTTAAGAGAGAAATTATTTTGATTATGATTTACATTATAATTCTGTCTAAAATTTCTTAACTGGAATGAATTATTTGGCGTATACGAGCCGTTTGCGCTGTTATTCGGTACAGATGTACTCGGTATATTATGCGAATTGTAGTTTTGACTATTAAAACTAGAAAAACCGGGTTTATTAATTCTTTTCGTATTGCGACGATCATTTGTTTTAGATTCATACACGGTTTGGAAGTTTTGTTCTTCTAAAACAATTTTTAGGGCGTCTTCTAACGTTGAAACGTCGCGTAGACGAACTAACCTAACAAGGAATGGCGGTAAGTTGAATAGAGAAACATTCATCGCTCTATGACTGTAAATAACTTGTTTAGCCTTACGTAAGGAATCGTCCGTGATAGTCTCCGATATTTTAGCGAATAGAATACTTCTCATGTGCTGTATTCTATGACAAAAATCTAAGTAACTTTCGCCTCTATTAATCTTACATGTTTCTAACTCCATCGCTAAACATTCTTCGGTGCGTGGGTCACCAAAATGTTGGTTTAATAACTTTTTCAACCCATCCCACGTACCTATAGAGTCCCTCTCACCTACTAAGTTGGCTGCCTCGCCTGATAATCTACTGGTTAACACGTGAAATAAATATTCGTTCTGCCCTATACCTCCCCCGAAGGTAGACAATATGTATTCACATTTTTTAATAAATAACGGCAAAGTTCTAGCGTCACCATTAAAGATTGGTATAATTTTAACCATTTCCTGTGGGACACGGTTTATGCTTTCCATTGTAAAAATATTTAATAATAATGAACTATATAAACTAAGAAAAATTCAAGTATATGACTACAACTAAAAATCTATGGAAATATTATTACGGCGTTGTCCAATCCCTAATAATACACACAACATAGACTTATTACAAAACTTTGAAAACTTTGCGAGCCCTCATAAAGCACCGCGTTTAGCTAGTATATATTATAGTCTAGAATAATACGTATGCTTTTTCCCTGGAATAGGTTCCCATGGTAAGCGGGAACGCGAACAGAATTCCACACGAGCGAAGCCAGCCAGGCAACAGCTAGTATTGAATACTTTTGGTGCGATTTAAATTTGGTGCGTCAAATGGAATATCCCAAAATAGTTGTAAAATAGTACATTGTTACCCTAGGGCGGACACTTGGGGAGGACACCGTGCGGTTTTAGTCGAGACACGACATAACCACCCCCGCTGGCCAGCGGGGGGGTATCCGAAGGGATTAGCGCACGTAAAAAGAAAAAAAAAGGGGGGGGGGGTGAAAGTAACTTATTTAGTCCCGAGATGAGGATTGGCGCCCGAACTAAGTGAGGGCGCCAATAGTTCGAGGGACTAAATAAGTCTTTAACCCGAGGTAAACACTGTGCTTTTCTTTACGAATACAAGGAAAGTAAAAATAAAAACATGAATTAGCTAAGGAAAAATGAGTAAAAATGAGTAAAACCTTCAAATCGAAAAAGAAATGAAGATCGAATTGCCGCTTTTCCGCCTATTTTGTTTGTTTTTTTTTCTGTGGCCGACCAGCTATTCAGCCATTATTTTTCATTTCCATCATTGAAAAAATGGTAAATATTTTGCCCAAATCTATGTTATTTTAAGGAAATTGTTGAAACTAAACTAAAGTTATTTAAAAAATATATATTCTTTAATCAATACATAACTTTATTTTATTTCAATTTTACATCGCGCTGTAATTGAGTGGCTGTATAGAAAGTTGGTACATTAAAAATGTGAAAATAGAATTAGTTTTTTTTAATAATTTGACAGCTGTCAGTTGAAAGCGATTCTACCTAGGGATGAAAAGTAGTACTTTCATCCCGCTCCTCAGGCAACTTCAGACCTACTTTCAGAGTATGAGTAATGAAAAATCGATTAACAGTTTCTGCCACCACGAAATCAAATCGAAATTAAGTCTCAGCTACATTAACTATACTGGACCGAAGATCTCCGAAGGAACTCGGCTCTCTCCACCTATTAAATGAATTGATAGAAATTAAATGTAATCCGCTAAGTCATTAAGCGTTAAAGTTTTATGTCTATGCTAAGCTATCCGCGTCTAGGTCTAACGGCGGTGTAAAGAAATTTTACGATTTGCAACACCTCCACCGCATTCACTATATTACTTAGAATTACCGTTCTTGACGAGATTGCTTTCATAGTCCAATGACCTTATATATTGCTAACTCTTATTTACAGTACTAAGGTAGCAAAGACGTACACAATGCCTACAACGTCTCTTTATCGTGGCCTTCAGCTCAGAAACCCAGGGTTCGCTTAATCTTTCTTCTCCTTGCGATTTGGCTGAGTGTATCAAATATATGCCCAAGTTACCCTAACCTGCGAGTCAGACCACCTTTTTTTTGTACGGAAATCTGGGTAGATTTAGTATAGTATCCGAGTGGATACTCCCCGCCGGCCAGCGAGGGAGGTTATTTCTTGAATCGACTAAAACCGAAGGTCTTCAGATTTTTCCCGCAGGTATTTGCCTCGAACCCCGGCTGACCCAGGACCATCTCCGGTTTCGAGACGACCCCCTCGGGTTTGGGAACCACATTGTCCCCGTCTTGCCCCCAGAAAAAGGGGCAATTAACGCAGCGCTGAACCAGCCCGCTTCTGTTAGGGTGACAGGCGGCTCTACCTATCACCCCCAGGCCTGCGCTCATGGAGGATGGAGGTCGTTGAGCGACCTCCGACGTCTGAGTCGCAGTCAGTGCACCTGCAAAACAACGGACGAGGTACTGGGGCAGCCTTTCCTCTTGGGGTTGGGAGGTCAGACGGCAGTCGCTCTCGTAGTAAAGTTAACAAACCAATCAAATCAACCAAAACATTATAAGCGGACCCCTGGTTAGTGTAAAACTTTGAACGCAACAGAAAAATCGCAAGTATACCTCAAGGCATAAGTCTTGAACAAGAAGTTCACGCATGTGCACCAACTGGCCAATCAAAAAACCAATAAAAGGCCTGATTAACCAATGGCATGAACCCTTGCAGTCCGTGATTAGTTTCATAGGTATTGTTGCGTTCCTAAACGAAGTAAAAAAAAAAAAACAATTTGCGTTGACAGATCTACGACTGTCACTTGTTGTCAACTTGTTGAAAGAATTGTCTTGAGAAAACGTTTGTTGAAATAAGTTTTGTTCTAATAAGTATAATCCGTGAATATCCTATTTGGCCAGTGTTGGATTGGTTATATTTTGGACTAATTAACGTGATCGGTTGGGAGTTGTTCGACCGAATCATATATTTGTCTAGAAGGGTTCCACTTGTACCACGCGCTCTGATCTGTCCACACAAACCTCATACACCCTACACTTCATAAATACTCAAATACAGACACAGACAGGTAACAGCGTCGTGTTTCGGGCGCCTTCTAAGTTGGTAAGTGAAACCTATTTTACTAACAATTGCTCTGTGAACCGCAGACTGCTCACTTCACATTGTAGCTAGGAGGGCGAACTTCCACTGCGCACTATACCTCCTGGCCCGGAATTGAACATTTTGGTAGCAAGAGCGTGGTTGTGTCGGATTCGAACCGACTAAAACCGCAGTCTCGGGTCTCATAACCTTATTTGTATTGGTTATTAGTTGTAAACAAGTTAATATCAGTTTGGTGTGCTGATTTGGAGTCATTGCTGGGGAACCATTATGACTAATTAATTGGCAATCTCTTGTTAAGGCATTTGATTTAATCTTTAAGCTATATTGAATTATATTGTATTGGTGTTTGTATCAGTGTTGGATAAAATAAATTGAACTAACATTGTTTAAATAATTATTTGTTTGGGTAATCTCTTGAATTTTGTTGGAATGTCTCATTTAAGTGCAGCGAAGGAGGCCATAGCCGGTATAACCACACAATTGAGGTGGTTCACGTCGGCGGCGGCCACCACTACTCGACCAGAGCTGGCAGAGACCACTCTTACCAGGTTCGGCGGTATGGAGAACAGGCTTGGGGCTGTAGATGCCCTGTTCACCCGCTTTAGCCACCTGGCTGAGGACCTCGGGTTGGACCAGCTGAGTCAGGCAGCGCGGGACAAGGTTGTTGGCGACTACGACCAGATCCTGGCGTTGGCAGACACGATTTCCCTACGTGCTAGGGAAATATTGAAGAGCCGGGAGTCTGTCCAGGTCAAGCCGGAGACCTCTGTCGCTGGCCCGGGACTTTTAAGCAAGCTGCCCACGCTTGAACTGCCACATTTTGATGGTCAGATGGACCACTGGCTGGGCTTTCAAAATTTATTTGTGAGTCTGGTCGACTCGCGCTCGGACCTTGGACCCGCCCAAAAGTTGGCCTATTTGATGTCCGTCCTCAAGGGAGAGGCCCGAGCCTTGGTGCAGCACTTGCCGGTGACGGATGCGGCTTACCCTACTGCTCTGGAGCTGCTCTCCCGGCGGTACCACAATAAACGGTGTTTGGCTGACGCTCACATTAGCCATATTTTGGGGTTGCCCTTTATTACGGGAGTGTCGACACTGCGTACCGACCTTTTGAACCCATTGGTGGCAGCCACCAATGCCCTCAAGCGACTGGAGCTGCCGGTGGACCATTGGTCCTATTTATTGGTGCACATAGTGCTGCAACGACTGCCTGCAGACTTGAGGTCTCGCTTTGAGCAGAAGTATGGTGGGGATAGTGCCACCCATCTCCCCCGCTTTGATGACCTAGTCAAGTTTTTGGAGGATGAATGTAGGATCCTCGACAACTCTGGCCTTGCCTCGGGGTCACGCCAACCGCCTCCCCGGCCCAGAGACCAGGGACGGACCGGGGCTCGGGGGCCCCTTGAGGGTCGCCCCGCCCCCCGTTTCGCCGGCACCCAGAGTCGTCCCAGTTGTGACTACTGCAGGGTCACGGGACATGGCATCATTTCTTGTGCGGCCTTTTTGGACTTGCACGTCAGTGCCCGCCGCCGAATTGCCAAGGCACGCCGACTGTGCTATTCTTGTTTGGGGGCTCATCTTCAACGGGAATGCCCCGACTCCCGCCCTTGTAGAATTTGCAGGGGGTCCCATGTGGACGTTTTGTGCGCTAACGCGAACCGCGCTGGCAGTCCAGCCTCTGATGTGGGTTCGCGCACGGGCGGGGATCGCGGAGACGAGCACCAGGTCCGCTCGCCGGTTCCAAACCGGCAAGGGGCCCGCACTTTCGAGCACCGCTCGCCACCCCCCGCGCCGCGGGACGGCCGCCAGGTCTCCCCACATGAAGGCGACTATGCAGCCGCTGCTCGCCGGCAATGGCCGGACCAGCACCGCCTGCACTCCCCTCCGTTGGCGGAGCGCCCCAGGTTGGAGTCGCGCCCTCCGCCATTCAGGCATCCGGTGGGATATGCCCCTCCAGCCATGGCACGCGGCTCGGGACACCGCGCGGATGAGGAGTTTGCGTTCTATCCTCTTCGGGAGAGATTACAGCCTGGGTGCGGCGATCGGTCGCCGCCCAGAAATTAGGAAGTTGGCGCCTGCCCCACCACTGCAACCTCCCAGATCGACACGGTTTTGTTGCCTACGGCATCGGTTAGGGTCTGGGGACCAACGGGGTCCTCTGTTGTGGTCCGTGCCATTCTGGACACGGGATCCCAGGGTTGCATTTTGTCGTCTTGGTTGGTGGGACAGGTAGGCCTAGACATACGTGGCTATTCAGACACGATTAGGGGAGTTGGCAACGCAGCCGTCACCACTGTTGAGGGACAGACTTGGTTTGGGCTCACTCCAGTGAATTGTTTGGCCCCTAAAATTGCTACCTCGGCCATTGTGATGAAGAATATTTTGGGAAGGCATCCCCAAGTTCAGCTGTCTTCCGAAGTTGTCCGGTTGACGTCAGGCCTGGATTTGGCTGACCCTCGGTTTGATTCCCCTAGCACAGCGCATTTGTTGTTAGGTTCTGACGTACTCGGGAGGATAATTTTGGATGGTAAACAGATCTTGCAGCCGAACGGTTTGGTGGCTGTCTCGACCATTTTTGGCTTTGCAATGATGGGACCGGTGTTGAAGGTCCCCCCTCCACCTGAGCTTGATGTTGCATTGGTGTCTGGCTCCGCTCTCTCTGACGCCGTTCAGAGGTTTTGGGAGGTTGAGGAGCTCCCTCAGGTAGCCCGTTTGAACCCGGAACACCAGGATTGCGAATTGTTCTATCAGAACAACACGGGTCGACTCCGTTCCGGTCGGATTGTTACCAGGTTGCCCTTTGTCGCAGTGCGACCACCTCTCGGTGAATCTAGACCTACGGCCGAGAAGAGATTGTTGGCAATGGAGCGCCGCATGGGCAGGGACCCTGTGTTGAGGCAGAAGTACTTGGATTTCATGCAGGAGTACGCGGATTTGGGACACATGTCGGTGTCAAGGTTGGATTGGCGCTCAGTTGAACATTACTTCCTGCCCCATCATGCGGTCCTCAAGCCGTCCACTGGCAAGCTGCGCACGGTGTTTGATGGGTCTGCGCGAACTTCTTCGGGTGTCTCATTGAATGATTGCTTACATTCAGGCCCCAAATTGTTAAAGGACCTTTGTGACGTCATCACGTCTTTCCGTCGACATCAGGTTGTCTTTGTGGCCGACATCAAGATGATGTTCCGACAAACGGTCATTCACCAGGATGACAGACGTTATCAGTTAATCCTGTGGCGCGAGAACCCCCAGGACCCCATGATTGTGTACGAGCTCAATACGAATACATACGGCCTTCGTTCTAGCCCCTTTGTTGCCATTCGTTCGCTTTGGGAGCTCGCGGACCGAGAGCGTTTGAAGTTCCCTCGGGCGTCCGCCATCTTGAAAACGGACCTGTACGTCGATGACGTCTGTACTGGGGCTTCCACGGTTGGGGAAGCCATTTTATTGCGTGACGAGTTGATTGGGATCCTGGCTTCCGCAGGATACGAGTTGCGTAAATGGGTGTCCAACTCTCCAGCTCTATTGGAAGGTTTGCCGGAGGATCATAGACAGGACCCGCATTTGTTTGAAGACGTTGACAACCCCGCCATGATGGCCGTCCTCGGTGTTCAGTACAGACCTGTCCAAGACATCTTTACATACGATGTCGACCTAGAGTCGCCCCACACTTGGACTAAACGACTTGTGTTGTCTACTGTCGCAAGGACTTTTGATCCTAATGGTTGGATTTGTCCGGTACTGTTTTGGGCGAAATGCTTTCTCCAGCGCCTCTGGACCGCGGGACTTGGTTGGGACGAGCCGCTTCGGGAAACCCTGTTGAAGGATTGGATCCACTTTGTGTCCACACTCCCTGCGGTCAATGAGGTCGTGTTGCCCCGCGCCATCCTCCCCCCTGGGAGTTACACTGCTACCCTCCACGGGTTTTGTGACGCGTCGTCGCACGGTTACGCAGCCGTTGTTTATCTGCGCACTGTCAACGCGACAGGCCAGGGGAAGCTCTCGCTGGTCATGGCCAAGAGCAAGGTAGCCCCTCTTCGAACAGCATTGACCATTCCCAAATTGGAGTTGTCAGGGGCAGCTCTTCTTGTACGTCTATTGAATCACGTTGTTAATACCTTGGGTGAAACTGTGGACATTCGATCCTCTTACGCCTGGACGGACAGTCAAATTGTTTTGTGTTGATTGAAGACGTCCGTCCACACTTTGGAGGTCTTTGTGGCGAACCGAGTGTCACAGATACAAAATTCTGCAACACCTTTAACTTGGAGGCATGTCCCTGGGGACCTGAACCCCGGCGACGTGGCCTCACGTGGGTGCACGGCCCCTCACTTGATTGATCACCCCCTCTGGTGGGGGCCAGAATGGCTGACTCGGTCCGAGGATGCTTGGCCTCGAATGCCAGTCTTGATGACGGATCCTTTGCCCGGGCTAAGGGTGCTCGCTGTTGAGACGAAGGACCCGCCGTTTGATCCCGACCTTTTGTTGAATCGGTACAGCTCCCTCGATAAACTGTTGAATGTCACATCTTGGATCAGGCGCTTTCGTCACAATTGTAGGAACCGTGGGGACAAACGCCTGTCGCCGGTCCTTTCTCCTCAAGAGCTCCAGGAGTCTCTCCTCCTTTGGGTCCGCTCTGTGCAGGCTGCACACTTTGAGAAGGAGATTGAAATCTTGAAGTCCGGTATGGCTAAGTTGTCGGGAGCTATCAGTAAGCTGAGCCCCTTTTTGGATGATGCGGGTTTCTTGCGTGTTGGAGGACGTTTGAGGCACTCTAGCCTCCCCTACGGAGCTCGTCACCCCCTTTTGTTGCCCAAGGAAGGCCATTTGGTCAAGTTGTTGGTGACTGATCGTCACATTAAGAACTCGCATGCCGGTTGTAATGCGCTGTTGGCCATTCTGCAGCGGGACTTTTGGATTTTGTCGGCCCGTCGTACTATCCGCAGCATTGTCTTTCGTTGCATGCCATGCTACCGGACTAAGGCCCCCACTATGCAGCCCATGATGGGAGACTTGCCGGCTGATCGTGTCAATGAGGCAAGGCCTTTTGCAGGCGTCGGAACGGACTTTGCCGGTCCCCTTTTGGTGAAGACGTCTACTCTTCGTAACAGTAAAATCCTTAAGGCTTATTTGTGTGTGTTTGTCTGCCTGTCAACGAAGGCAGTACACTTGGAGCTAGTAACCTCGCTCTCGACGGAGGCCTTTGTGGCAACTTTGGATAGATTCGTGTCTCGCCGTGGGTTGCCTTCTTTAATTAGATCTGATTGCGGTACCAATTACAGAGGTACAAGTAACTATTTGAAGGAAGTTTACGCCTTCCTTGCGGAGAACCAGGTTGACATAGGCAACAAATTAGCCCGCAAGGGGGTCACTTGGCTGTTTGACCCGCCAGCCTGCCCCCATTGGGGGGGTATTTTTGAAGCCGCGGTGAAAGCGGCCAAGGGACTCTGGCGGAGATTATTGGGAGACACAGTTCTCACCTTTGAGGAATTAGCTACGGTATTTTGCCGCATTGAGGCCGTACTAAACTCGCGTCCATTGTGCCCGCTCTCTTCGGACCCTAATGATTTGGAGGCCCTAACCCCGGGCCATTTTTTGATTGGACAACCACTTGTCGCCCTGCCGGAGCACCCCCTTGTCGATGTGAGCCGAAATCGGCTATCGCGGTTCCAGTTAGTGCAACAGCTCGCTCAGAGCTTTTGGAAGCGTTGGAGCTTGGAGTACTTGCACATCCTCCAGCAGCGCGTCAAGTGGACGGATAAAACTCATCCTCCCAAGGTCGGAGACCTCGTACTGATTAAGGATGCCAACCTAATGCCGTTGTATTGGCGCCGGGGGCGCATTCTCAATCTAGTGGCTGGCACCGATGGGGTTCCTCGATTTGCTGAGGTTTTGGTTGACGGATCGGTGATGAGGAGAGCGGTCGCAACCTTATCAAGATTGCCAATTGATTAGCGGACGGGAAGGCCCGTCCGGAGGGGGTAGATGTTGCGTTCCTAAACGAAGTAAAAAAAAAAAAAACAATTTGCGTTGACAGATCTACGACTGTCACTTGTTGTCAACTTGTTGAAAGAATTGTCTTGAGAAAACGTTTGTTGAAATAAGTTTTGTTCTAATAAGTATAATCCGTGAATATCCTATTTGGCCAGTGTTGGATTGGTTATATTTTGGACTAATTAACGTGATCGGTTGGGAGTTGTTCGACCGAATCATATATTTGTCTAGAAGGGTTCCACTTGTACCACGCGCTCTGATCTGTCCACACAAACCTCATACACCCTACACTTCATAAATACTCAAATACAGACACAGACAGGTAACAGCGTCGTGTTTCGGGCGCCTTCTAAGTTGGTAAGTGAAACCTATTTTACTAACAATTGCTCTGTGAACCGCAGACTGCTCACTTCACATTGTAGCTAGGAGGGCGAACTTCCACTGCGCACTATACCTCCTGGCCCGGAATTGAACAGGTATATTGGTGGATTGGCGCAACAAAAACAAGAATACCTTTATTTTTATTTTATTTTTTCATGCGGAAATCCCTTCGGACACCCCCCCGCGTGCCAGCGGGAGTGGTTATGTCGGGCTTGAACCGACTAAAACCGCACGCCGTCTCGGGTCTACAGACGCCGGGGTGTAAGGTTGCCCATAGAGCATATCCCTCGCACCCCGACTGACCCTGGGCCATCTCAATAGCAATAACTCGCATATTGTCAAGATTTTTTACCCGCATCCCAGAGATCAAACCAGATCACTGTCACAGGACACGCTGTGACACAATGAAAGCAAATATCAAACTATTTAAACTCTAAATAAACAACATGTTATTTGAGGCAACATAATAATTCAACCACCAGTGTCGTAAAGTTGGGACAATTGTATTAATTAGCAGCGGCCATTTGTGTGACGTCGACAAACATGGCGCAGAGGGAAAATCATCAACACCTTTTTGTATAATGCAGTGAAATTGAGAAAGTTTATGAATCCATCGTGTCTCTCTAGTATTAGTGAATTATCATGATCGTGTCTGTTTGTATGTCAGCTATAAGATCATGTGATGTAAATTCTAGTCGGCAATCGGGACGCGGTATATAATCACACCTCATTTTTAAAATGAGGTTTGTACAAGTTTAATAAAAGCGGCCAAGTGCGAGTCGGACTCGCTCATTAAGGGTTCCGTAGCAGCAAGTAACATAATAATGTTTTTTTTTCCAATTTTTTATTTTTGATTACATGATGTAACTAAAAATGTACGGTTTTCGCAATTTTTCCTTTATCTGTACTATAAGACGTTACTTCGTACCAAATTTCAAGAATCTAAGTTCACGTGAAGTAACCTTTTTTTTTGTTTGTGCAGAAATCCCTTCGAATACCCCCCCCCCCCGCCGGTCAGCGGGGGCGGTTATGTCGGGCTCGAACCGACCAAAACCGCACGCCGGGGTGTAAGGTTACCCATAGAGCATTTCCCTCGCACTCCGACTGACCCTGGACCATTCGTAGTGTCCCCTCTGATAACAGCAGAGGGGACCACCTCTGCTGGAGCGACCACCACCTCCGCGGGCCTTACAGGCCCGCCATACCCCGACCCCCTCGTGCAATGGGGTCAGCTGGCCCTGAAAAGACTCTTGGCCGTTGACGTTGACGCCAGCTACTCCAGAGGAGCAATCAATGATGCGTCATCGCCGACGTTGCCCAGGGTGCACCAAACTTGGAGGTGATCCAACCAGTCGCACCCCACGGGAAGTACCCTGTAGGTTTTGATTCCCGTGCAAGTGTCGAAAATTTGCGGCATAAACGGCTGTATCTTTTGATTGCTTTGGCTTAGAAGTTTAATTTTTTCACAGCTCCAAGGGACAGTAGACCTCAGTATTAGATATAAATTTCAGTTTGATACCTCCACGCGTTCCTCAATATCATTTTTGAATACCTATCCATAGATACCACACACGTTTGGGTTTGACGAAAAAAAAAATTGAGTTTCACTTCTAAGTATGGGGACCCCCAAAAATTATTGTTTTTTTTTCTATTTTTGTGTGAAAATCTTAATGCGGTTCACAGAATACATCTACTTACCAAGTTTCAACAGCATAGTTCTTATACTTTCGGAAAAAAGTGGCTGTGACGTACGGACGGACAGACAGACAGACATGACGAATCTATAAGGGTTCCGTTTTTTGCCATTTGGCAAGAGAACCCTAAAAAGTAACAAATTACACCTAAGCGCGTTGCCCGTCCCTCCCCCCTTTTGTAGGGGGGCAAGACGGGGACACCGAGGTTCCCAAACCTCTAGAAAGAGAGGCCATCTAGAAACCGGAGATAGCCCTGGGTCAGTCGGGGTCCGGGGGAAATGTGTTATGGGCGGGCTCACCTTACCCCCAGCACCTTAAGATCCGCGACCGCAGGCGGTTTTAGTCGGTTCAAGCCAGACATAATCTCCCCCGCTGGCCTGGGTGTCTAAGAGGAGATATCCGCAAATTAAAAAAAAGGGTCGCAGCCTGAAATCGAAGCTAGGACCTAATAGACAATCACACTCGTTTACACTCTTAACATCACTTTCTATTACTATCAATAATTTTCTTGTTATACATACCTACAAATTATGACATACCAAAGGCATTTAAAAAAATTCTAACCCTTTCAATTATTTCAAGAAAAACCCATGCTTCAATTAACGTCAATTATATCTTCAATATTTACATAGGATAAATACAATGAATGTCTTCATTACGACAATTATAAACAATAAATTATCGTAGTGACCAATTATTCAAGAACTCGCGACTTATCTGTAATAATTACCGCCGCCATTTTGTAACATTGCTTGGTATATAAATAGCTATAAGATATGCTGTACGTATATATTTATTTTCATAATAGCGTATTGACTATTAATTATAGTCTATTATATGATATATTATTATCAATGTTTGTTGGTCAGTTTGTATTCTTGTGATGAAAGAAATTTACATAAATCATAGATACGTTTCGGCCTTGAAATCGAAAAGCAAAAATAATTCAAAATTTTCATTGAGAGCGCGGTTTCCGACACCCCGGCGTCTCAAAACCCGAGCCGGCGTGCGGTTTTAGTTGGTTCATGACCAACATAACCACCCCCGCTGACTGGCGGGAGGGGGGGGGGGGACCGAGGGGATTTCCGCACGAAAAAAAGGGTATATAGGGGTTATACCCGGCATAGCCGTTTGTTGGTGGCTGAACTCCTCCGTAACCACTCGCGCGATCTTGACCAAATTTACCACGGTGATAGTGTGGAGTGTTTTGAAGCGAGATGGTTCATATCCGATGTACCATTGAGGAATAATCACCGAAAAACAGTTTCACGAGCGCGCGGCCTTAGCTAAGCGCGCGACCGTAGTAAGATGTCTTATTTTCAAGAAGAGTCCTGCTCGCTCAGCTCAATTTATTTCAGTCGCACCCTGCACTGAATTCCTAGTATATACATTTAAATACAATAATTAAACCGTGTAGGTAACACATTTTACAATGAAACTACCTCGGACCTGCCAGCTATTGGTTGGTGTTTACAAAACACTTTGTTGAAATATTGTTAGAGTTGCTCTCTTTAGTACATATTTGACTTTAGCAGTATTCGCGTTAGTTCATTTGTTTACTTACATTTTGAAATGTTTGGAATTGTTTAAGCGAGTTCGTGATTGGACGTAGCGTTTGTTTAAATGGAGTTCTATTGAAAGGGATAGTTGGCGTAGTTTAAAGTTTTCGTAAAATCGTAAGGGCACTGTAAACTGAACTCAACTGAAACTTCGGCTGGCAAGTAAACATTTTGGGTTTTACTTTCATTTTCATCGAACTTTTATCATTCCCTGATGCAAAAACGTGTGTGTGTGTCTGTGGCATCGTAGCTCCCGATGATAGATTGAGATGAACCGATTTTGACTTTTTGTTTTGTTCTTATGGTGGTAGAGCTCTGTCGAACATAAATTGATACGCTTGAATGGGGAAGTACCCTTTTTTTTCTTGCGGAAATCCCCTCGGTTACCCCCCCCCCGGCCAGCGGGGGTGGTTTTGTCGGGCTGGACCCGACTAAAACCGCACGCCGTCTCGTGTCTTCAGACGCCGGGGTGTAAAGTTACCCATAAAGCATATCCCTCGCACCCCGACTGACCCTGGGCCATCTCCGGTTTCGAGATGGCCCCCTCGGGTTTGGGAACCACGGTGTCCCCGTCTTGCCCCGGTTCGGGGCGCTAGTCGCCCCACCGTCCCGGCCTGCTTCTGCTGGGGAGACAGGCGGCTTCACCTGCCATCTCCAGGCCTGCGCTCATGGAGGATGGAGGTCGTTAAGCGGAATGGGGAAGAATGTATGATGGAATTGTGTAGTGTATCTTATATAGGTTGTGGGGGTGGAATAGGGTTACATGGGTAGTCTGAACGGGATCAGAATTCTAGGTGAGTAAAGCCGCGGGTAACAGCAAGTACCACATAAACTTGGATTTATTTACGCGTTTTTCTGCCTCAAGGAATCTTAAGGGCGTCACACTAAAGGCTAGCATTTTAATATTGTTTGAAGATTGTTGAAGTCAATTTTGCGACTGTAAAATATAGAAAAAATAATATAACGCGAGAGGCTGTTACGTCCCGAAAGCGTCGGTAGTATAGTGGTTAAGGAGTACACCCTACGATCGAGAGGTCCCGGGTTCGTATCCTGGCCATTACACTACCGACGTGAACCTACTCTTAACACAAGCAATTAACCTTAGCTGGAGTGGTTAGGGGGAATATTTTTAACTTCGGTTACTAATATTCTTTAAAAAAAACCATGACTGTTATTACTACCTTTTTTTTTTTTTTTTTTTTTTATCGTGCGGAAATCCCTTCGGATACCCCCCCGCCTCCCAGCGGGGGCGGTTATGTCGGGCTTGCACCGACTAAAACCGCACGCCGTCTCGGGTCTTCAGACGCCGGGGTGTAAGGTTACCCATAGAGCATATCCCTCGCACCCCGGCTGACCCTGGGCCATCTCACCACTAACAGCATCGCTCATCCTGTCTCCTCTGAAAGCAGAGGAGTACGGAGAGCGATGTGTTCCCGCCACGTTGGGTATTGGCCGACGATCAATGCCAACCCTATGAAGGGGTGAAGGGGAAGCCATTGACCGCCGCCCAGGGTGTACCGGCCGCTCCGATTCCGTTCCCCCCGGACTGCAGCGGGATCGGAATCGGAGCGACACTCGAGGAGGTTACCCAACACACACCCCACTGTTATTACTACCTAAGAACTAATGTCTATCAAATTCTTGATTTCACTTCTGAGGCAGAAACCTTAACGCAATTGGCAACAACAATGATACAAACTTTCTTCGCAATCAGTCTAATGAACGAACCAACAAACAAACATTAATTAAGGCGCTCGGTTAGCCCTAAAGTCTTATCCATAGCTGTTTTTCTATTTCCATTCGGAGTTTTACACAAATCCGTTAAGCTATTAAAAATGTTGATTATGAATGCGCCTGGTAGATGGCAATAGGCTCGCCCCCTATTACATTGGGACCTAAACATAACTGGCGAATCGTGGGTGTGTAATACACCTCTGCCTACCCCTTCGGGGATACAGGCGTTAAGTTATGTTAGGTTATTAAAGAAGTACAAGCATGCAATATACTATTTATAAACCTGTGATTCAGACCACATTGTCCTAGCACTCGTCTTATAAGAGCGGATTTCACCAAATAAAGGAATCGCGACTGAGTCATGCGCTATCAAGTTTTACTCTGTGAATTTCATTAAGTAAATCGTGGGAACTGACTTGAACTTGAACGTGAATACCATCACTGGTGACATCCAACGCAAGGACGACAAAGTTACCAAACTATCAAACAATAAGAAAGAAAGAAAGAAAGAAAAGTTTTTTTATTGCGGATTAGGTATCAATCAATCAATCAATCAATTAGCCTATTGCAGTCCACTGCTGGACATAGGCCTCTCCCAATGTAAGCCATAGCACCCGATCCTCAGCCTTGCGCATTCAGTCTATCCCAGCTACCTTTTTCAGGTCGTCCGTCCATCTTGCTGGGGGACGTCCTACCTTCCGTTTTAGGACTAGGACTCGTTTGCTCCATCTGCCATCGGTCCTTCGGCAGATGTGGCCAGTCCATTGCCACTTCAGCTTGCTTATTCTGCAAGCTATGTCGGTGGCTTTAGTTCTTTGTCGGATGACCTCATTTCAAATTTTAGTATTAACCTATAGTATTACTTAATTATCTAATATTCCATCATCACCTCAGCGTTGCTCCAGGGTACATCCGAAGTCTTTTGCACGAAATTGACACCATATTACTTAAACGGAACAGGGGATCGCATTCCTTTACACGCATAAAACAGCGGACGGCCTAAGTAATAATATAGCAATAAAGTAATTAACAAAGAATAATCATGCACTCTACTTTTAAACACCTTAGACCTTTATTGAGCCGGGCGCGCGAAGCTCTTATACCCGGTATAGCGTTTGTTGGTGGCTGAACTCCTCCGTAACTACTTGCGCGATCTTGACTAAATTTACCACGGTGATAGTGTGGACACTGAGGAGTGTTTTGAAGCGAGATGGTTCATGTCCGATGTACCATTGAGGAATAATCCCCGAAAAGCAGTTTCACGAGCGCGCAGCGCGAAGATTTCTTATTTTCAAATAAGAGTCCTGCTCGCTCAGCTCAATTTATTTCAGTCGCACCCTGCATTGTAGTCACAGATTTTCACACAACACATGACACATACCATACTCTCACATTTAAACACATAACTATACACAAATATATGGGTTCCCGTTGAAAAGTTGCCAAGGTCCGCCCGCCTGACATATGCTGAACTGGACTTATAACTAGGACGGTTACCAGCTTCGCAATCAACCCAAACTTAAGCGTAGCGAGATTTGCCTATCCAACAATAGGTCAACGTGACCGGTCGACTTTTTCCATTGATTTGGTTTTTCGGTGATTATTCCTCGATGGTAAGACCGATCTGGACATTCGACCCCTTACGACACTCAGTAATGTCTACTTGATCACCGTGGCAAATTTGGTCGAGATCGGTCAAACGGTCTCGGAGGAGTATCATTTGTTTGAAATGCAACTTTGAAACCTAAGACGCTTAATAACTGACTGGTCTCTTTGATACGAACGAGGAACATAATAAATTAATAAACCATGTACTAGGTTAAGTGGAATATTTAATTTAACCTACATGCATCAAATAAACGTTTCTTTCTTTCCCTCAACTGGCACGCACACTGACACTAAGTATCACAAATGGTATCCTTAGTTAATGGGATGGATGACCAGAACAAAGCATTGCATAATTACACCTATACTTCATTCCTTTAAATAAAACAACAGTACCGAGCACGGCCCGTGGCGGCGAGGCATGCCATTTCCGACAGCACTAATTAACAGTTCCGTAAACCCACCACAGGTACAAGTCACGTCCGGACTTTCATCACTAAGTTATTCTTTGACAACGCTTTTAATATACAATAATGTTAACGGGAATTAACATGATCATGTATAGGTATATACATAACTTTTTTTTTTTTTTTTTTCGTGCCGAAATCCCTTCGGATACCCCCCCGCCAGCCAGCGGGGGCGGTTATGTCGGGCTTGAACCGACTAAAACCGCACGTCGTCTCGGGTCTACAGACGCCGGGGTGTAAGGTTGCCCATAGAGCATATCGAAGGTATATACATACCTATACATGATAGTGTTAATTGGCCCAGGTGCAGTCGGGGTACGAGAGAAATGCCTTACGGACAACCTTACACCCAGGCGTCTGAACTCCCGAGACGGCGTGCGGTTTTAGTCGGTTCAAGCCCGACATAACCTCCCCCGCTGGTCGGCGGGGGGTATCCGAGGGGTGTTCCGCACGAAAAAAAAGGTTTATACATACCTTTGGATTGCCACACTGTAAGTGTAGTATGTGACGGTACATGGCGAAACGAAAATATGAAAAATATCGAGAATGTGCGGGTGGAAGAAGAACTTTGTACCTCACGGACTCGACGGCGGAGGACGTGCACCACTGCGCCAGTCAGCCTGTGACCACGGCCAGTGGAACCTGGTTGAAACGTCAGGCAATCCAAAGGTATTTTTATAATTGTATGTCTGTACATTGGAGATATTTAAATGAAAGCTTGGGCTATGTGAAATGAACGATTCGGAATACAAAAATATTTGTTTTTGAATTCTTGTCTGTTTGGACGCAAAAACTGCTATTTTGATGCAGTACTTCTAATAGAAAGGTCTTGGTCAGACTTTAAATCTGCTGTATGTTTCAATGCAATTGGTTAAGTAGAACCGGAGATATAACCAAAAACGAGAACCGACCTCCGCGCGGGCGGAGTCGCGATAATCAACTAGTAATACATATAATAAATGAAAGAGTATTGTCAACAACTACATGAAGACAGATAAAATTAGATACTTTTTTAACGTTTTCAAGTATTAATTCATTAATTGCGCCTGTCTTATTCCTAACAGCAATTCATTCCATAAGCGAACGAAAAGTAATGAATTAAATTACTATAATGGAGTGAGTACCTTTTATTTCGTGCTGAAATCCCCTCGGATTCACCCCCGCCGGCCAGCTGGTGCGGTTATGTCGGGCTTGAACCGACTAAAACCGCACGCTGTCTCGGGTCTACAGATCCTCATCTGCTGCCACCACACAATCATATGCGAAAGTATGTAGTAAGTATGTCTGTTACTTCTTCAGGCTGAAACTGCTGGATAAACTTTTTTAAATTCATAATAGAAACAGCTTAGGTACATTCAATATTAAAATTCCGCACGATAAAAAAAAAAAAAAGGTACATTCAATATTAATGATTATTCCGAACCTGACCCGAAAACCTGACCCGGTCGCGGGTTAGGTTAGGAACTTGAAAACAAATGTAATATTTGTTCCGAACGTAACCCTCTCCCTAACCTGACCCGACCTCTCGTTCCTATCATAACCCGAATTTCACAGATTGGTCATTCTATCTAATCTTTCTCAAAACAAAAAGTACATATGTGTCAAATAAGTATTTATTATTTAGTATCCGATTTTGATAGATTAGGGTAGAAGCTCCGGGGTGTGTGTCGGGTAACCTCCTCGAGTGTCATTCCGATTCCGATCCCGCTGCAGTCCAGGGGGAACGGAATCGGAGCGGCCGGTACACCCTGGGCGGCGGTCAATGGTTTCCCCCTTTATGGGGTTGGCATTGATCGTCGGCCAATACCCGACGTGGCGGGAACACATCGCTCTCCGTACTCCTCTGCTTTCAGAGGAGACAGGATGAGGGATGGTGTTCGTGGCGGAGGCCACCATAGGGTCCTGGGGGACCCAGGGGCGGGTTGGCCCACTGCTAACGCAGGGGCCGACGGGCACTTGTGCCGCCGCCGGTGAGAGAGGACTAGCCATCCTCTCGCGTTCCGTAATCGGTAGGTGATCAGCAACGACCTGACTGGTGGCTCCAGAAGGGTACGCCGTGAACTTGCTGACCGGAGGGCTTGCCTTTATTGGTCGGCCCACGACAAGGAAAAGTCTATAACACCCGACAGCGAAGTCGTAAAAACCTATGGATACCAGCCGACCTCCATAGTATTTAGGCTTGTCCAGGTGCAGGGGGCTCCGCCTGGATCGACCGTCCTTCCCCCATACTCGTGGGATATGAAATGAGCAATTTAAATCCAAAAACCAAAAGTAATACCGAGGATAAATCAGACGACCAAGGTACGCATAACGGCAATGATAATGACGGAGTGGAGGTAGTGAGGGAGGAAGAGGTGAGATTCCTGCGGTCTCGCACGCGGGCGACCAAGGCCGTCTTCGCCAGACCTGCTACACCACTACCTATGGGAGAGGTAACGGACGCGGAGATTGCGTCCACGGCTGGGACTGACAGCGAGTCAGCTCCCAGCCGAATACGTAAGAGGCCTCGCTCTCGTGGACCCGCTCTAGACCGGAGCAGAAGCTCCTCCGGACAGAGGGCGGTCTCCTCGAGTGAGGATGATCGGCCGGCAAAAGTGCTGGCCACTTCGGCGGGCAGGGTGCCGGTGCACGTCCCTCCACTACCCAGTGGCAGGGACCAAGGCGTCCCCGCGGCTAGGGAGCTCCTTGCAGCGCTTGCTCGGATTACAGAAACCATAAAAGGTGCAAAAAATGTATCCGGCAAGAAGAAGACGGTGGCGGAGAATGTTGCCGTCGCCAAGACAGCGCTTGAGGAGCTCCTCTCTCGGAGCGTATCCGAGGAGGAAGCGAAGCTCAGGGACCGGGTCGCAACCCTGGAAACTGAGCTCGCTAACTCGCTGGAGCAGCAACGGGTGCTCCGCGGGGAGGTCGAAAAGCTGACCCAGCTAGTTACGGGGTCAGCGGGGGCCCGGACTGCGCCAGGTCCCCGGGAGGCACCGCCGGCCAGGGTGGCCTTTGGTACCGGGGAGATAGTGGTGCCAAAATCAGCGCCAGGGCCAAAGGCGGCAAAATCGACGCCAACGTCGGCGCCTAGATCGGTGCCTACGCCGGCGCCCAATCTGGCACCCAGACCGGCGCCGAGCATAACGCAGCTGCTGGCGGCGATCGAGAGGCGCCTTGGCGTACTGGAAGACCGGGCGTACCGTCCTCCACTGGTGCGGCCCGCCTCCTACGCGACTGCCGCCAGCGGAAATCCCGGTCCCAAGACAGGGACCGGTGTCCCGGCGAACCCAACGCCCGATAAGGGGAAAGGGAAGGGGAAGAAGCGCGGCACCCCCGCTGTATCCGCTGCTCCCGCTACACCCGAGCATTCCTCCAGAGGGGAGGGATGGGAGGTAGCGGGGGCCGCGAAAAAGGTGAAAAAGGCCAAAAAAGCCGCCAAAAAGGCGGCCAAGAAGGCGGCCAAAGCCGCTGCGGCGAAGGCGCCGAAGAGGCTCCGCGCCCCACGCTCCACTGCCGTCGTCCTGACGGTGACGACGGAGGGGGTGGAGAAGGGCGTGGGGCACGCCCAGGTACTGAGGCAGGCGAAGGCCTCTGTGGACCTCAAGGCCCTTGAGATTGAGGGTGGGCTCCGGTGCAAGACGACTCGCACCGGAGCTCGCCTTCTCGAGGTCTCCGGCGCCACCAGCGGCCCCAAAGCAGATGCCCTAGCGGCCAAGCTGAGGGAGTCGCTGGACGCAGAAGCCGTCCGCGTCACCAGACCCAATAAATGCGCAGGGTTGCGCATTTCGGGTCTGGATGATGCGGCCACGACGGAGGAACTTATCTCCGCCGTCGTGGAGGCAGGCGGCTGCCCCCGGGATCAGGTCGCAGCGGCGCAGAAGATTGCGGACGAACGGAGCCTCTTCGTTGGGGGCTTCCTTAAGGCGCGGGTGCAACTCCTGCAGCCCCGCGAGGCCAGGTGCTTTAGGTGCCTGGCCGTGGGGCACGTGGGAGTGCAGTGCACAGCGGGAGACACCGTGGGGGACCGGTGTTTCCGCTGTTGTCAGCCCGGGCACAAGGCCAGCACATGCGATGTTCCGCCGCGCTGCTACAAATGCGTAGCGAAGGGCAAAGCGGCGGAGCACCGGGCGGACAGCCGATCCTGCGCCGCCTCGAGGCCAAAGCCCCGTTCGTCCGCAACGGGTAGTGGGGGTGCCGCTCAGGAGCGGCCACATTCCCGGCGGGATGCGGAGATGGACGTCCATTAATGGACACACCAATCCGCATCCTGCAGGTGAACATAAACCACTGCACCGGTGCTCAGGATCTTCTGTACCAGAGCATCGTGGAGTGGTCTATCAATGTGGTCGTGGTCGCTGAGCCGTACTGGGTCCACCCCGGAAGCCCGGTGGACCTGGACGGCGTAGCGACCATCTTCGGGGTTCCGCCGCGGACACCTCGCGCCTTGCAGTCATTGCAAGGGGCCGAGGCTGTGTCGCGGCGGACTATGAGGGTTTGGCTGTCGTGGCCGTCTACTTCTCGCCAAGCCTTGACCAGTATGAGCTTGAGCTATGGCTCGCAGGACTGGACATCGTTCTCGCTGCGTGCCGTCCTCGCCCTGTCTTGGTCCTGGGAGACTTCAACGCCTGGTCTCTGGCTTGGGGCTCCCGGGAAACCAATGCCAAGGGGCGAGTTCTGGAGGACTGGGCCAACACCCGTGGCCTAGAGGTCCTCAACCGGGGGAGGGTAGCCACCTGGGAGCGGCGGGGGCTCAGTTCGGTCGTGGATGTCGCATTCGCGACCCCTGCTCTCGCCCGCCGCGTCCAGGGTTGGTGCGTGGTGGAGGAGGAGGAGACGTCATCGGACCACAGGTACATTCGGTTCAACGTCTCCCCTCCACCTAACCTACCGCTGACTATAGCGAACCCCCCGGATCCACGTTGGGCGCTCAGACGCCTGGATCGGGAGGCTCTCCTGGAGGCATCTATTGTGCAGGCTTGGATTCCGTCACCGGCCAGGCCTGCCGATGTCGATGCAGAGGCCGAATGGTTCAGGAGAGCCATGTCGCATATCTGCGATGCGGCGATGCCTAGGGTTAAGCCCGGCCCGGCAAAGAAACAGGTGTACTGGTGGTCAGCGGAGATCGCACAGCTGCGAGCAGCGTGCGTGACCGCTCGCCGCCAGTACACCAGGTTTCGCCGGAGGCGTCGCCGCCCAGACGATGCGGCAGACCGAGAGGCGGAGCTATATGAGGCGTACAAGGGGGCCAAGAGGACCCTCCAGGTAACCATTAAGCAGGCCAAACGGCGGGCCCGCGAAGAGCTGCTGGAGTCTCTGGAGCAGAACCCATGGGGGCGCCCTTACCTTGCGGTCAGGGGCAAAATCCGCCCAAGGGCGCCCCTACTGACCCAGAGCCTCCAGCCGGAGCGGCTGGAGGGGATACTGGGCTCCTTGTTCCCAGCGAGAGCGGAGGAGCATGTTCCTCCGCGTATGGCTCCGCCTCAGGCGCCTGACGCTGATAATAGCGAGAGCGATGTGCCCGAAGTCAGGGAGAGTGAACTGGGGGTAGCAGTGCTCCGGCTTAAAGCCCGGAAATGCACTGCCCCCGGACCCGACGGCATTCCAGGCCGAGCATGGGTCCTGGCCCTTGAGGAACTAGGGCCTCGACTGGTGGCGCTCTTTAGCGCATGCCTCGAAAGGGGCCAGTTTCCAAAGGCGTGGAAGACGGGGAAACTGGTCCTTATCCGGAAGGCGGGGCGGCCGGCGGATCAGCCATCCGGTTACCGGCCGATCGTGTTGCTCGACGAGGTGTGCAAGCTCTTTGAGCGGATTATTGCAGAGCGCCTCGTTGAGCATCTGACAAACGTGGGGCCAGATCTGGCGGACAACCAGTTCGGTTTCCGCCGGGGGCGCTCCACCGTGGAAGCAATCATGCGCGTTAGGCGCCTGGCGGAGGAAGTAGTCTCGCGGGGTGGGGTGGTGGTGGCGGTGACTCTCGACATCGCCAACGCCTTCAACACCCTACCCTGGAGCTGCGTTAGGGAGGCGCTCGCGTATCACGGAGTGCCTCCTTACCTCCGCCGCATTGTCGAGGCATACCTATCCGAGAGGGCCATAGTTTACCCGAGCTGGCTAGGGCCAGGGCGGCGAGAAGTGTCGTGCGGTGTTCCGCAGGGGTCGGTCCTAGGGCCACTCCTGTGGAACATCGGATACGACTGGGTGCTGCGCGGTACGTTGCTCGAGGGTGTCAGCATAGTGTGCTATGCTGACGACACCCTCGTTATGGCGCGGGGAGCAACGTACCGAAGCGCGGCACTGAAGGCCACGGCAGGGGTTGCTCAAGTCGTGGGTCGAATACGGCGGCTGGGACTCGAGGTGGCTCTCCACAAATCCGAGGCTATGTGTTTTCACGGGCCTCGGAAGGGGCCACCTGCGGGAACCAGCATAACCGTAGGGGGCGTAAGCATCGGCATCGAGCCCACGATGAAGTACCTTGGGCTCGTACTCGATAGCCGATGGGACTTCGGACCTCATCTCCGAAGTCTGGTCCCGAAACTGAGGGGGGCTGCGGCCGCGCTATCGCGGCTGATGCCCAACGTTAAGGGACCCAACGCCCCCACTAGGAGACTGTACCTGGGGATCGTGCGAAGCATGGCCCTATACGGGGCCCCCGTATGGGCGGAGACTCTGGTGGCCCGCAACGTGGCTGTTCTTAACAGTCCGTTAAAGGCGATGGCCGTCAGAGTCATCAGGGGGTATCGCACGATCTCCGTCGAGGCGGCATGTCTCTTAGCTGGGACCCCTCCATGGGACCTGGAAGCGAGAGCCCTTGCGCTGCTGTACCAGTGGCGCAAGGAGGCGCTGGAGCGGGGCCATAGGCCGGAGCCCCGAGAAATCAGGTCTCAGCGGTCCCTGCTCCGCCAGGAACTCATGGAGACATGGAGGGTGCGACTTGAGCACCCACGGTGGGGGGAATAGACCGATCATGAAGGAGTGGTTGGAGAGGGACCATGGGGATCTCTCTCTGCGAGCAGGTAATGCGCGCGAAAGAGACGGCGGAGAGGGAGCGGGAAAGAACCCTGCCCCCCGAGTTTCGCAGTCTGCGGCGAGGACGCCGCAGACTCATCTACGCCCGGGACTACCGACCTCCATGATCGGGGCCTGAGGACGGCAGTTGGCCGACTCGCCGTCCTTACAGAAGCAGGCCGTGGCGGAGGCGTGTCGTGTGTGCCGCCGTACACGCCAACTCACCGAAGCGGGATAAAACCCGACCCCACCAGCCGAGGCCGCGGTGGCGGCCAAAGTCCGCCGGCAACCCTGGGGTTATCCTTTCGAGGGCTTACCCGGGGTGCCCGGCAACGGACACTTGGGGAGGACACCGTGCGGTTTTAGTCGAGACACGACATAACCACCCCCGCTGGCCAGCGAGGGGGTATCCGAAGGGATTTCCGCACTTAAAAGAAAAAAAAAAAAAGGGTAGAAGCTCCATGATCGGGGCCTGAGAACGGCAGTTGGCCGACTAACCGTCCTTACAGAAGCAGGCCGTGGCGGAGGCGTGTCGTGTGTGCCCTACACACGCCTGCCAACTCACCGAAGCGGGATAAAACCCGACCCCACCAGGCGAGGCCAAAGTCCGCCGGTAACTCTGGGGTTATCCTTTCGAGGGCTTACCCGGGGTGCCCGGCATCGGACACTTGGGGAGGACACCGTGCGGTTTTAGTCGAGACACGGCATAACCACCCCCGCTGGGCAGCGGGGGGTATCCGAAGGGATTTCCGCACGTAAAAAAAAAGGGTAGAAGGCTAATGCGGGAGCTACGCTCCGCTCCGCTCCGCTCCCGCATTGGCCTTCGTGGTTATTTTATTTATAACCATGCAGAAATAAGTCATTTTCTAAGCTGTTTGATTAAATAGCTAGGCAATTAATTAAACGTATCTGCGCAATTCGGGTTATGGTAGGAACGAGACGTCGGGTCAGGTTAGGGAGAGGGTTACGCTCGGAACAAATATTACATTTTTTTTCAAGTTCCTAACCTAACCCGCGACCGGGTCAGGTTTTCGGGTCAGGTTCGGAATAATTGAATATTAACACATTACCTACTTATATCCGTATACCTATTGGTTTATGACGTATACATCAAAAAATCATAGTAACAATCTCGTCTCTTGCCCATTGGGGTAAGCAGAGATAATAAACTGCAAGTAAAGTAGCTGAGTACAGCTTGTTTCAAATAAACGTTATTTTTTATCTATTGTCCTCTATCGTATCAAATTATGTCTAAAAAATTAAGAAACCTCCGAAATAGCCAAGAACACTTGGAACTCGGTTCATCCGTTCGGGAGCTACGATACCACAGACATGTACACACAGACACGCTTAACTTATAAGTCTTACAACACCCCGTCGTTTTCGCGTCGGGGGTTAAAAATTAAACGATATACCAACAAAATTTACAGGCGAACTAGCGTGTTTAATACTTTTAATTGACAGTTTCATTTTGCATATTCACTAGATACGAATGAAAATGGTTTTCGTGTCCACTTTATTGCGGAAAAAATGGACGGCATAATATTTATTGTGTGGCGTGTAGATAGCAAGCAAAAAAAAATTTTAATTGTGGGTAAAAATACTTAAAGGAAATGGTTATTACCTAAATGGTGGAGGCATGGTTTTTCCAACACGACAGATACGACAGGGGAATTGTCCCCCGGTCATTTAATGTCGACTTTAACACGTTCAGGCGTGCACCATCGGTGGAACAGGGAGTGTTTGCTGATATGGAGAGGTCTACGACCGGTGGCCACGTTACACTAGACTTTTAATTAGCAGTATGCTGCATTTCCTACGGTCTCTAAGAGTCTCAGAGAGGTAAGATTGAAATGACCGGTTAGCACCAATAAGTCCATAATTATCATCTCATCAACAATCCCGCTTGCATCCAAAACTTACACCTTGGATCCCGGAGACACTGGTCTTTCTCATACTTCCATAACTTGATTTGATGGGCTTTTACAGCGGTGTTTTTTATCCTACGTGATTTGTGTTATGTACTTGTATTCGAATGATATTAAATAATTTATTTCTCTCTTTTCTTTATATTCAGGACGCTTCAATTTGACTTCACCTCGCCTGATGGTAAGCTGAAGGTAAAGTCTCAGGAAAGAGGGTCACCATTACATACACGTGCCATGTTGCCAATAGTGGCACTCAGCTTCATCCTCGTCAGAAGACCGTGACACCCACCGGTCCCACTAGTGCTGCGACCACAACCCCCCTGCCCGGCTATGCACTTGCTGACCCCTGAACGCAATCAAACCGAAATTGGATTACTATGGAGGGTTTTTCGCAATCGTGCACGGTGGTACCCACCCGGCCGAATTTTGTGACAAATTTGTGTCATCAAATTTCTACCACCAGTGAATTTCTTTGTGAGTTTCTTTCTTTCTTTTTCTTTTTTCTTTCTTTCTTTCTGACTACCGTCTGAACTACTAAGCCCGAGAGCAAAACCTGCGGCAGAGCTTCGTTCTTCAATCAACAGGTGTACTGCTTACAGGCTGTGTGGCTGCTTTGGGCCCTGTAGATGTTAACAGGCCTGTGAACACATACATGGGCATATATACACTACGTGTATATTATTTCGTAATTATTATCAAACGATCGGTACGTGACACTCATCGCGTGACTGCGGCGAGTTGTGTAATCTGTCAATTTATCAAAATTGTATGTTATTTTTAACATCAGATACTAAAAAATTGGCTCTCTCTTAAATAACCACTGCAATCTTTTTTTATTTATAACATAACATGACATAACTTCGCGCCTTTATCCCCGAAGGGGTAGGCAGAGGTATATTTACACACCCACGATTCACCAGTTATGTTTAGGTCCTAATGCAATAGGGGGTGAGCCTATTGCCATCTACCGGGCACATTAGTAAGCGAGCAATAATTATAATTTTTAATACACACAACTACGAAAAGTCAGAGGTGTGTGCCGGGGCGACTGGGGATCGAACTCGAGATCTCTCTCGGTGGTCCGTTACGTACGCCACTGGGCTATCGCTGCTTTGTTATTTATACAAACGATCATAGCTATTTATTCGGTAAGAAAAATTATAGGTAAATTTTCCTAGGGGTGTGTGTTGGGTAACCTCCTCGAGTGTCGCTCCGATTCCGATCCCGCTGCAGTCCGGGGGGAACGGAATCGGAGCGGCCGGTACACCCTGGGCGGCGGTCAATGGCTTCCCCTTCACCCCTTCATAGGGTTGGCATTGATCGTCGGCCAATACCCAACGTGGCGGGAACACATCGCTCTCCGTACTCCTCTGCTTTCAGAGGAGACAGGATGAGCGATGCTGTTAGTGGTGAGATGGCCCAGGGTCAGCCGGGGATATGCTCTATGGGTAACCTTGCACCCCGGCGCCTGAAGACCCGATAAGGCGTGCGGTTTTAGTCGGTGCAAGCCCGACATAACCGCCCCCGCTGGCCGGCGGGGGGGTATCCGAAGGGATTTCCGTACGATAAAAAAAAAAAAAAAAAAAAAAAAAGGTAAATTTTCCTAATGACACAAGACATGATGGGGAAGCCCCAACGGCCATATGTGACTCTCAACACTAGGCGTGAACTAAATAGAAAAGGCAAGCTAGAGGCTCGCAAGAGACATGCTATCGCAACAAATTCGTCCTGTATTTCGGCGCATCGTACATATTCTATATTTGTTTTTAGTTACATACTTTTCGTACATCACAATATCATTTATTCTCATATATTTACTTTTATTTTTATGGTTAGTTGGCGAACACTGTTTTGTAACATTTTTCACACGGTTAACTATGGTGGGTGACAAAGGCAGTGATGATTTGGATGACCATGGAAAAATGAGATCCAGTCAACCTTTCTACCAAAAACCAGCTCGGACGGGGTCAACTCCGTAGTGGTGTGAACAGAGTTAATGTACTCCTTACCGTTATTACTTGATAACAGACATGATTTAAGGTTCCTTTTTACTACCTTAACTGAACTCTACGCCTGCCCGTTACAGGAAGGCCTGTATACCGGGGACGTAAAATTAGAAATCCTATTTAACGCGCAAAATAGTTCAAATTCTTGTGAACAAAAAGCTGTACTATCATAGCTTACTATTGTAAGCTCCGTCTCCTCGTTTCAAACTTGGCTTAAACTGGCATTTAGCTCGCCTTAAGCTCACCTGGTTTTAATAGACACCGAGAGCTCACTCTGCCTTGGAACGTGACGTATAGATTTCGTCTTCTAACTAAGCGATATCAAGGTATACACACAAGTTCCACCATCCACATCTTGTCTCCACCATCAGATCAGCTTGGTGATGTCTAATTACCGTAATGTTTTGTCATCCGGATGTCATCTACCATGAAAGGTTCGCACGAAACACGAACGAAAGAAGTGTCATTAATGTACCTTTTTCTTTTTTTTTTTTCGTTCGGAAATCCCTTCGGATACCCCCCCGCCGGCCAGCGGGGGCGGTTATGTCGGGCTTGAACCGACTAAAACCGCACGCCGTCTCGGGTCTACAGACGCCGGGGTGTAAGGTTGCCCATAGAGCATATCCCTCGCACCCCGACTGACCCTAGGCCATCTCCGGTTTCGAGATGGCCCCTCGGGTTTGGGAACCACGGTGGGGGACAGGGGGCAGGTGAGGCCGCCTGTCACCCCAGCAGAAGCAGGCCGGGACGGTGGGGCGACTAGCGTCCCTCCCCCAAACCGGGGCAAGACGGGGACACCGTGGTTCCCAAACCCGAGGGGGCCATCTCGAAACCGGAGATGGCCCAGGGTCAGTCGGGGTGCGAGGGATATGCTCTATGGGCAACCTTACACTCCGGCGTCTGCAGACCCGAGACGGCGTGCGGTTTTAGTCGGTTCAAGCCCGACATAACCGCCCCCGCTGGCCGGCGGGGGGGTATCCGAGGGGATTTCCGCACGAAAAAAAAAAAAAAAAGGCTGTCAAAGTTTTGAATTTTGCGTTTTCAGGTCGTTTTAAGGTAGGGTTAAGGCCGAATGAACTGTCATGTGCCGACTTCGGGCCAGATTTCGGGACGAGTGCGTTTCATGATACCGATTGCCCTAAATTTCAGTCCGCAATGTTTCATGGTAGGCCTGCTGTAAGGATCGGAGACCTGGCCCGTGACAGCCGCATGCAGCCGAGACATAAATGTTGAGATAGATGTGTAGTGTGACAAGAATGGATAAAATTAGGGACGAGTACTTTAGAGAAAGTTTGGAATCACAGAGAAGCTACGAGGAAATTATTTACTCTTTTTTTTTAAGCATGTGGAAACCCCCACGGGCTTGACCCCATCGGTGCCGACGACATCGGTGTCGGAATCAGACCGACTAAAACCACACGGTGTCCTCCCCAAGCGTCCATTACCGGGCATCCCGGGTAAGCCCTAGAAAGGATAACCTTAGGGTTACCGGCGGACTTTCGCCGCCACCGCGGCCTCGCCTGGCGGGGTCGGGTTTTATAACGCGTCGGTGAGTTGGCAGACGTGTGTAGAACACAAACGACACGCCTCCGTCTCGTCTGTAAGGACAGCGAGTCGGCCAAGTCGTTCCTCAGGCCCCGATCAGGGAGGAACTCACTACTACGAGCTACGAGGAAATCACTTATCCTGATGAAAGGAATGTCGTAAGTCAAAAGTCAAAAGTCAAAAACCATTTATTTTGCATAGACCATTAATACGGCACTTACAAAACGTCATAAAAAAAAAAAAATCTAATGTTTGGCAAATGGACCACCGGTTCGAAACGCGGCCCTGTCCTGAGAAGACTCCGGCAAGAAACTCGCTGTTTTTTTTTGGTCTATATATATATCACAAAGCCTTAAAAAATTGGAAATGTTTCTTCTAACATACAAAAGATTTTCAAAAATATATTGGGAAACTACAGTTAGAATGTTTATTTCTTTGAACTTTTCTCGGAGGGCGACTCTTGGGCCCAACTTATAAATTGCCCGCACCGCCCGCTTTTGCAGTACAAAGATTGTATTTAAATCTGTGGCATTTCCCCAAAGGAGAATGCCATAGCTCATAATACTATGGAAATAACTGAAATAAACTATTCTAGCGGTATCTATGTCTGTAAAAGTCCTAATCTTTTTCACAGCGTAGGTAGCAGAACTTAACCTACTAGCTATTTTTTCGATATGTGATCCCCACTGTAATTTAGCATCGATACTTAAACCTAAGAACACGGTTGATTCCACAAGGCTCAACAACTGTCCATTAAGTTGTACATTGGTTTCCACCTGTGTAACATTAGGTAAGGTAAATTTAATACATTTGGTTTTTTTTCATTAAGGCAAAGATTATTTATATTAAACCAATGAACCACTCGTGAGATTGCGTTGTTCACTTCGTCATAATTATCTAATTGTCTTTTAATTTTAAATATCAAGGAAGTATCATCAGCAAACAAAACAATACTATTTTTATCCCTTACGTAGTAAGGGAGGTCATTTATATAAATTAAAAATAAAAATGGTCCAAGTATCGAACCCTGTGGAACGCCCATCGAAACCAAAGATCCTACCGAACGTGTACCGTTCACATCGACCTTCTGAATTCTATTGTTTAAATAAGAAGTCAAAAGGTCGAGAGCCTTGTTCCTTATTCCGTAATAATCTAATTTCCTGACCAATGTATCATGGTGGACGCAATCCAAGGCTCTGGATAGATCGCAGAAAACACCTAATGCATCCTGCTTATCCTCCCAGGCCTCGTAAATACATTTCAATAACTCTATACCAGCATCCGTCGTTGATCGTCCTTTAGTAAACCCAAACTGTTTATCATGAAATAATTTATATTTATTAAAATGGGTTAGCATTTCGTCTAGAATTAATTTCTCAAATACTTTACTCAAGGTTGGCAACACAGAGATGGGTCTGAAATTCGAGGGATCTGAGGCGCTGCCTGCCTTGAACAAAGGTATGACTTTACTGTGTTTCATTAAATCAGGAAATATACCGCTACTGACGCAGTCATTAAACACAGTTGCTAGATGGGGAGCAATGACATCAATGATGCTTGAAACAGTTTTGACTGATAATCCCCATAGGTCCGCGGTCTTTTTAATATCAATGGATTTAAACGATTTTGTGATGTCCTTGCTATCAACAACTGAGAATCTGAAAGCGTCCTCACATTTTGTAATTGATTCCATAAGCAATGACTCAGCGGAAGTGGAAGACGACTGAAGAGTTCGGGTAGTGGCTACAGGTATATTTGAAAAAAAGTGTTCAAACTCTGTCGCAACTTCCAGATCCTCCGTGACATGGCGACCGTCTATTTTTAAATGGTAATCTCTTACAACTGCTGGAGATTTACCACATTCGGAATTTATAATGTTCCAGGTAGTCTTAATTTTATTAACAGAATTTGATATTTTGTTTTTTATAAAGTTTGATTTAGCAAAGGAACAGGCTCGCTTAAATGTTTTAGAATAGTTTTTGACATAATTCTGAAAATCAGGGTTGAAATTGTATGATTTTTCAGAATATAATTCATACAATCTCCTCCTGCTATTATAAATCCCTGGTGTTGCCCAGTCACTGAAAACAGGACGGCTGCCAATCGATAATGTCTTTGGGGTAAAAATTCTCCCAAACTCAGTATTGATCAGGTTAATTAAGTCTGCATAAGACTTATCTACACTAGTGTACAAGGGCAAATCAGGTAGTTTATTAACTATATTTTCCTTGAAAGCATCTAAACGATATTGGTTTATCGGTACAAATTTAATTTCTTTTCTTCTTACTTCATAATAATTTCTGTAGCATTTTATAAATTGGCCACGATGATCCGAGTGTACAGCATCCACAATACATTTGTTAATAGGTTTAATGTCCGTGAAAATATTATCAATACATGTTGCACTTGTGGCAGTTATTCGAGTAGGTTCCAAAAATGCATTACCAAGATTGAAGGACTTGAACAGATTCAACATTTTGTTTTTCTCTACTGGCGCTAAAGTGTTATCTAATATATTAACATTAAAGTCTCCACAAACTATTATTGACTTTTTAGAGCAACGGCATTTAAAAAGCGCTTCTTCCATCGTTTCTTCAAATCTTGCATAAGGCGCGTCCGGGGGACTGTACACGCTTAATACAATGAAGTGCTCAAACTCAATACCAGCTATCTCAATAACTCGCTCAATAGAGAGGCTTACTAGGTCTTTACGCTCTTTAAATTTAATGTTCTTATTAATAATAATTAAGGTGCCTCCACGTTTGCAATTTTTTCTACTGAACGAGCTAGCCACCTGGTGATTTTTGAAGTTGAAGATGACCTGATGGTCTGTCAACCAATGTTCAGTTACACAAAAAATATCAATATCATTCAAGGTCATGTGCAACTCCAATTCCAATTCTTTACCATTTGTCAGACCTTCGACATTTTGGTGCACCAGGTTAAATGCTTTATTTTTACAATTTGAATTAGATTTGGACATTAACGGGCCGCTTTTTTTATCAATATTACTAAAAGACGGCTCAATAGCCCCAAAAGCCTCGTGCCCATATCCGTTAATTTCGGATATACCGTAAAAAAATGTCGCTAGATTTTTTATCTGTTGTCAAGTAATTTAGTTTTTTTTTTGGATACCGCTATCCATTATGTCAGAATTTATAATAATATTTATTTGCTTATTAGCTAAAAATTTAGCTTCGCATAATAAAAAGTTAGCTAAACACTTAGCTATCTGTCGTCGTAAAAAATTTGATAGTAAAGTAAGTAAGGTAAGTAAGTAAGGCATTAAGCATTTAAGTGGACGATTGCAAGCGTAGAAGAAGAATTAAGAGGAGATAAATGATCTATGTGAAAGATGATCTGAATGAACATAGAGCGAGTGTTGATGAGTAGAATGTTGCGCCGACCACAAATAAATAGGGAAGAAAGGTATGTAATGATAATGTCACATATAAAGTTTGAATTTCGAATCTAATAAGGTCGGGTAGATGGGATTAAACGTCTTTTTTTAGGGTTCCGTAGCCAAATGGCAAAAAACGGAACCCTTATAGATTCATCATGTCTGTCTGTCCGTCCGTATGCCATTGCCACCTTTTTCCGAAACTATAAGAACTATGCTGTTGAAACTTGGCAAGTAGATGTATTCTGTGAACAGCATTAACATTTTCACACAAAAATAGAAAAAAAAAACAATAAATTTTGCCAGCAGACCCATACGTGTGGCTATCTATGGCTATCTATTGAGATTTCTAATACTTATATTTTTTTTATAAACTGTATAGTTTTCGCGAGAGACACTTCCAAAGTGGAAAATTTGTGCCCCTCCTCCGCCCTGTAACTTCTAAAATAAGAAAATGATAAAACTAAAAAATATATGATGTACATTACCATACAAACTTTCATCGGAAATTGATTTGAAGGAGATCTAGTAAGTAGTGTTTTTTAATACGTCATAAATCGTAAACCGCAATTTACCTTTCAGCAATCAACTCAAATATTAAAAAAATACTTGCTGCTACGGAACCCTTCATGGGCGAGTCCGAGTCGCACTTGGCTGCTTTTTGTTTAAGGTTACTGTAATCTACATTATCTACTAGTATTGTCTCTAAACTAAGCTACATTGATTGTGTTGGTGTGGGTTCACGTAGGTATTAAAATGACCAGGATTCGAAGTCGGGACCTCTCGATCTTAAGGTCGACTCCATAACTAATAAATAAGGTACCGACACATGTGCTGACAAGGACTTCATTATGACGAACATAAGTGATTCAAGATTTACTCCTCTCAAAAGTATTTAGTTCCACCATTACCCTCCTTGAGACCGTGTAATCATAAAACCGTTTTCACTATCTGTTCAATACGTTAATGTATCGTATCTTAACGACTTCACTCACGTCATGGGGGCGCCAGTACTACACGTGATAAAGGCCGGACTACGAACAAGCATTTTATATAAACATTGTTGTCATATATAAGGTGTCACAAAATTAGGTCTCTGAATTTGGTGAGATGACTTGGTATCGACAAAATATGTATTTGAAAAAAAAAAAAAAGTTATCGAGTAAAATAAAAAATAAAAAATATTAAAAAAAATACACATACACCTTATATATAAAAACAAACATTATGCATATACAGATAGGTGTCAAAATGTATTAACTCACTAGCTATGCCCTCGACTTCACCCGCGTGGACTTAGATAGGGGTTTTAATTTTTTTACGCCGAACCCTAAATAATTTTCTAAGATTAAAGTAGCCCTTGTTACGCCTTGTGCTATTAGCTACCTATCAGTGAAAGTCCCGTTTAAATCGGCCCAGCTGTTCCAGAGATTACCTAATTAAAGCAGACAGAAATTATAGTTTTTTGGTGTACGTACCGTTGTGCATATGGATGTATAATTCATATGCATTCATTGAAAAACTGATAGTTTAATGTTAATTTTATTTATTTTACCACACATTTTACCACTTTGGAAGTGTCTCTCGCGCAAACTATTCAGTTTAGGACAAAATGATTTTAGAAACCTCAATATCATTTTTGAAGACCTATCCATACCCAATAAGTATGGGTTTGATGAAAAAAAAAGTTTTGAGTTTCAGTTCTAAGTATGGGGACCCCCAGAATTTATTGTGTTTTTTCTATTTTTATGTGAAAATCTTAATGCGGAAAAAGTGGCTGTGACATACGGACGGACAGACAGACAGACATGACGACTCTAAAAGGGTTCCGTTTTAGTCATTTGGCTACGGAACCCTAAAAAATTATAATGAAAAATTCTTTTTTTTACCAAAAATCCTTAATCTCTTGCACTATCTGTCTCAAACAGTTGTCACTTTGTCGCGACACCGTCTTCACACGTAATGACAGCAGTGTATTGTGCACACAAGGACTTAATGCCCTTGTGGACAGATCCGGGTGTTAAGTGTTGTAGTATTTGTGATTTTAAGAGATATTTTAGTCATCTGTTAAACTGACTTCAGAAAGGGAAATTTTTCAACGCATTATTTTAGTTTATAGGTTTACCTAACTAATATATTAAACGTGAAAGTTAGTAAGTATGATTGGATGTTTGTTACTCTTTCACGCAAAAACGGCTGAAGGGATCTGGCTGAGATTTGGTACAGGGATAGGTTATAGTCTGGAATAACATATACCCTACTTTTTATCCCTGGAATAGGTTCCCATAGGAAGCGGGAATGGAATTAGAATTCCACGAGGGCAGAGCCGCGGGCAACAGCTAATGTTTATTGTATTCGAGCCTTTATGTCCTAGAGGGGTAGGCAGAGGTGTATTTTATATCATATTTCGCTAACTATAGTTTAGCCCTACACAATATGGGGCGAGGCTGTCAACGAAGTATATTTTCCAGAATTCTTTCTGCTTCTAAAGATTTTCTACCAGAAATCCAAGCCCGGGAATCGAACACGGGACATCACGCACAGCAGTAGTACTGACTTCCGCTCCCCAACTGAGGTAAATTTATTGTTTTTAAATTGATATTATATTTATGAACATTACAATTTAAAATGTGGGTTAAGAAGATGTCATTTTGAAAATTTTGGCATTTAGGTACAAAATCATTTTGATTTCCTTTGCTAATACCTGTTCCAAAATAATTTACTAACAATCTTTTTCCTCCGCGATAGGCGGACACAGCTGCCCACCTTTGCTCCTATCCAGAAGACCGACCGCAGACCGAAACCGCAGGCTAAATTTATAGAAACCAGCGTGTCACTGCGGTTGACTGCAGGTATTTCGGTTGCGGTCTGCGGCTGGTTTCGGAATGGCACCTGTACACACTCCAAGCCAGCTTTACTGTCATTAAACCTACCAAAAACACCAGTACACCTTTGCCTGTCCCTTCGCAGATTTACAAGCGTGAATATATAAAAAGATATCGTTCCTTTTCCAATATTTTCAGTACAACCGTTACCAATCTGTATTCTTTCCAAATGACTTCATACACCGATAACAAAATATTTTAGTAAATGTGGTGGTTCAGTTGAAGACATAGATATAGTTGAGATACCGCACTGTACCGATACTGCACCAGTTAAGTTTCACACTGAGACGGCTTGCGTCGCAGCGTGACACTTTACTGGTGCAGTACACAAGATGTCTGCTAGCCGGCGGGGGGTGCCCTTCTTTTTTGTTTCGTGCGGAAATCCCCTCGAATACCCCCCCCCCCCTGCCGGCTAGCGGGGGTGGTTATGTCTGGCTTGAACCGATTAAAACCGCATGCCGTCACGGGTCTTCGCAAGCCGGGGTGTAAGGTTGCCCAACAAGCATTTCCCTCGCACCCCGACTGACCCTGGGCCATCTCGGGTTTGGGAATCACGGTGTCCCCGTCTTGCCCCGGTTATTGGACGCTAGTCGCCCCGCCGTCGCGGCCTGCTTCTGCTGGGGTGACAGCTGGCCTCTCCTGCCATGTACAGTCGCCATTGGTATCAGTTTAACATATACCAAGTTACAGACTCTCTTATCTCTAGAAATTGATGAATGATATATTTCAATGTGAGGATCGTTTCTAAATTTGTTATTGTGCAGAAAATTTGATGGCGACTGTAGATAGTTAACATAAAACACGCAGGTTTCCCCTGCAATTGGTAGACGGGGGTCTATCGCAAACTGTCCTCTCGGGTTGGGGGAACAGTCGGCTGTTGACAGTGGTTCGCGTAGTAGGTAGTCAAATAAACTAAAGAATGGAAGGGCAGGAGAGGAGTCCTCGGGCTCCACAGTGCAGGCTTTGGGTGTTTCCGGGATTGGCGGATCTACGTTCAGCCTTGCCGGTCGTTACTCGTTGCGTTTGAAGGTTCAAACGATTCTGTTTACGGGATATTATCACTAAAAGGAGATTATCACCAATGAATATTAATCAATTTCAATCTAAATTGATTTTGATGAATTAATGAACACAATTATTCCATTGAAAACTTCATTTGAACGGATTATCACTGGTGACATTTTCTTTGGTGCTTAGTAATTATGTCGATTTCGATCCGAAGATAACCGCACGCCGTCTCGGGTCTTCAGACTTGTGTAAGTTGGCCCATAAGACATTTCCCTCGCACCCTGAGATGGCCCCCTCGGGTTTGGGAACGACTGTGGTGGCATCCAGCCTGAGTAAAGCGTGTGAACTCAATATAGTTAAATAGGTTTTCACTGAAGCAATCCAGCCTAAATGACTCGCGTGACACAGTTTTCATACTATTTAATGCACATGCCTATCTTTATTTTTTTTTTCGTGCGGAAATCCCTTCGGATACCCCCCCCCCCCCCGCCGGCCAGCGGGGGCGGTTATGTCGGACTTAAACCGACTAAAACCGCACGCCGTCTCGGGTCTTCAGACGACGGGGTGTAACGTTGCCCATAGAGCATATCCCTCGCACCCCGACTGACCCTGGGCCATCTCCGGTTTCGAGATGGCCCCCTCGGGTTGGAAACCACGGTGTCCCCGTCTTGCCCCGGTTTGGAGGAGGTGCGCTAGTCGCCCCACCGTCCCGGCCTGCTTCTGCTGGGGTGACAGGCGGCCTCACCAGCCACCCCCAGGCCTGCGCTCATAGCGGACGGAGGTCGTTAAGCGACCTCCGGCGCCTGAGTCGCCTGCGACGCGCGGTGGGCATGTTGCGGGCTCGGCGGGCCGGGAGAGTTCTGAACCTCTCTCGGGCGCGCTCCGCCAACTCCTTCGCACATGCCGTATCTAGCTTACCCTAAAACTGTGGCGGCAAATATATTTGCTCCTCCATAACTCAGATAACATTTCTTTACTACGTGCCAATGCAGACTTTTTTATTTTTCTTTTAAAACCTTCCTTAATCCATACATAACCTTATCTCAAAGGCTTTAAGAAATATTATCCCGTGAACCAATCGTCGCGAGTAACCAGTTCAGTTTTCAGTGACAAAGATTTCGTTTGCATACGGTAAGGACTTTATGAAAGTAACAATAGGGTAGGTTTTTGGTTGTGTTCTAGTTTCATGTAATGTTTGTAGCTGTTGATTATGATTAAACGCCATAAAGCTTGGGGTAGGTCGTGTTGATAAATGATAATGCATTTGTTAAAGATGACACAGTTGTGACAAGGACGGCTTTGTTTTTATTATCTGGTTAGATAAGAATTGTTTAAATTTTGTTTTTTTCTCCTTTCATCATCCTCTGTCCTTGTCCCAATTGCTTCTGGGTCGGCGCAATATACCATATATTTCTTTGAGACGTCAATCTTTCATTAACTCCTTTCCTTGCCATACTTACATTGGGTGTTTTTGGGAGCGCGGGTGGATGAAAAACCTTCTACCTCTCGGACTTGACGACAGAGGGTGTGCACCACTGAACCAGTCAGCCTGTCATCATCCTCGGAGCCTTTTCCAACTCAGTTCGGGTCTGCTTTTCAGTTTTACTACGGAGTGTCTAAATTTCTATATATTTTGTGTGAAGCGACGTCATCCTGACCTCCACAACACGTTGGCGATATCGAAATACTGTAGTTAGAGCATTTGTCTAACTTTATACGGCTCCAACTACCCGTAACGACCGTCACAGATGTTTGTACGGCAACCGGGACCGACGGCTTCACGGAGAGGTCTCAATGTGTTAGAAGAATGGTCACCCATTATAAGACTGGTTTCGCTAGTGTTGCTCAACCTTGCAATTTGTTAACCTTCTCGGTTACCACTTAGCCACGAACCCCTCTTAAACTCATGAACCAGTTAGCCTGTGAAATAAAGTAACTAAAATATACTCTAATATAATGACGGCCTCTGTGGCGTAGCGGTAGTGCATTCGACTGCTACGACAGGGCGCGGGTTCGATTCCCGCTCAGTGCAAATATTTGTATGTATGAATATGTCTATTTGCATTGGTCTGGGTGTTTCTGTGTATAATATGTATGTATTTACAAAAAAAAGTATATAAGTATGTTTATCCGCATCCTGGAACCCATAACACAAGCTAGTTAAACTATGCTTACCTTGGGTCTAGAAAGCGCTGTGTAGAATGTCGTAGAATATTAGAATATTACTGTGACCGAGTATCGATGCCATAACCGCTTCAATCCCAATTAACATTATTGTATATCGTTGAAAGCGAAGTTTCAAAGTTAGTATTATTCGCATCTCGCCTCGTGTCTTCTCTTCATGTCAGAAAAGACAGAAAGAATGACAGAATTTTATTTGTTACTAGCTGACCCGGTAAACTTTGTTCTGCCTTAGAATCAAGTTATGTTGGTTAACTTACCAGCTGAATTTATTTCGTGAATGTCTCGTTGTCCCCAGGCATTAAAGACCCGAAACCCGAGTCCGACATAACCACCCCCGCCAGCCGGCGAAGGGGGGGGGGCACAGTATATAGGTGGCGAAAAATCAACATCACTAACACGACTATGTTTTATAGATACCTATAGATAAGTAAAGACATCTTATTACCTGACTGTTTGATGTATGATCCAAGATCTTTGGAGCACAATTCAACCTCACCTGCTACCCGGTACAACTGCTTATTGACGGATGAGACTCTGGCGCAGGTTTTCCACTCAGAATCGGGAGGTCAAACGGCAGTTGCTCCCGTAAAAGCCGCATAAGCCAAAGTAAAAGAAGGAGAAGAAGCAAACGGGCCCTGGACCCCGCGGATGAAACTAGAAACAACGCTATGAATTTGTAAATGATAAAGTTAAAGTCAAAATTCATTTATTCTGTATAGACCATTTAAACGGCACTTACAAAACGTCCATTTAAAAAATAGGAAATGGACCACCGGTTCGAAACGCGGCCCTGACTGAGATGACTCCGGCAAGAAACTCAGCGGGCACTCTCGGAAGTTTATGCGAATGTCACACATGGAAATAAAACTATTACACCAAATAAATCGCGATACAATCCGTTAAAAATAGTTTTATGTCTATAGATTTAGATCCGAAAAAGACAAGATCTAGGACGGTTTAGTCCCTTACAGGGGGAATGCTCTGACCAACTGAGCTACCTAGACACGTCCCAGGTATTCAAAATTCTCCGATACATTACGATGCTAGTGCCATTTACTAGAATTCTTGCGAACTACGGGAACAGCGAATGACTTTACAATTATTTTTAAACATTGTTTTTTTTTATTACTCCGCCACTATAATATTATTCAACTAAGTTATTAGTTTTACTTCAATCAGAAAATGGTCATGATTCTTGTGATTCAAAAAATTCAATAGAATGATGCCTTTTTTTAAACATAATTTGCCCAGCACTTTTAAATATCACGCTAAGGGGCGTGTTGGGTTTAACACGGGGTTTTATAATAGCGTGATACGGTACTATAAATAACCGCTGTAAATAGAACTGTGCATTATATGAAAGCGATGAAAGTGATTATCCATCACGATAAAAGATCAGACATGCATCGGTACCTACGAAATAGAAATTACAGTCGCGCAAAATTTATACGAACATATTTGCTCTTTTGATATATAAAAACAATATTTCTTATTATAATCCATTAACAAGAATGGCCCGTCAATATAATGGTTTGGCGAAAATCTATAAATCACTTGATGTTTTTGATTTCAACTATAACAGATATATCAAAATTGTAAAAGACATCCTTCATAGTGGGCTGGGTTTGGATGGTTCTGTCTCCGGTGGAGGCATCCAAATCTAAACCTATATTTATATAAATCAGAGATTTATATTGTTTAAACTTTTTGTTTCTCTATGTGTGCACATATTATTTACGTTACGATCCAGATCTAAACATTGTATTTAGGATATAATACGTATATGATTGTGATGTGTTTTGTGCATTTAAACAAATAAAAAAAATGAAAAAGAATGGACACTATTAAAAAAATATCTTGACTGCCTGTTACCTGCGGCTCCAACCACTTCGAATTTTGATCCCGTGGAACATCCCATAGGGACCTATTCCAAGAATAAAAAGTAGCTCATATGTTACCTCAGTCTATAATCCCTTTTAGAAGCATCGGTAGCTTAGCGGTTAAGAAGTCGACTCTACGATCGAGAGGTCCCGGGTTCGAATCCTAGCCATTACACTACCGACGTAAACCCGCAAACACAAGCTATTAAGCTTAGCTGGAGGGCTTAGGGGCAATATTAGTAATTTTGGTTACTAATTTTCTTTATAAAAAAAATCCCTGTACTAAATTTCAGGCTGAAATTTGGTACACACTGACATTTGGTTAGGTATGTATGTTCAGCCATTTCTGCGTGATTGAGTAACAAACATCCAAAAATCTAACCATCTTTACAAACTTTCTTATTTATAATACTAGCTGACCCGGCAAACTTCGTTCTGCCTTAGAATCAATTCATGTTGTTTACTTTATCAGCTGAATTTATTTCGTCTTGTGTCTCCTTGCACCCGGCATTAAATACCCGAGACGGCGTGAGGTTTTGGTCGGTACAAATCCGACGGCCTAGGAGGGGGGGGGGGGGGAGATTTGTAACAGTGGCGATCTCAAATCTAAAAAATTAAAGATCATGGAAATCAATCCACCCGTTATTGAGTTTATTCCGGTATCACTAACACGACTTTGTTTTATATACTCGTATATAGATTAGTTAGGAGTTGGATAGTAGAATTAATACGATTAGATGATATAGTGACGTCGATTGAAAAAGATATGAGGAAGTGATTTGAAGATAGATAGATAGATTCTCTTAATTAATGGCTTCTGCAGTAGAATCACCGCAATTTCGCCAATGTCAAGTAAAATATAATAAATGTTTATAAAATTATTAATGGCGAAGACGCCAATGTCAAGTTTTTTTGCGTGGAATACGCAAAATTCGAAATGATGATCAAACCAGGAAGTCGTTTGAAATTAGAACGAAGTAAGGTCTCTTCTTCTCCATCTGAGCACCAAACCTTGATACATTCAAAAGCTTGCACTTTGGAGCTCGGTTTCGCTCTCCTAGTTCGTTTTCCATATTGTGGATTAATTATACCGATAGCGACTGCCAACTGATCACCCAATGAAAAAGAGGCGTGACTATATGTATCCTGATTATCCCGCACACTAGCCTCTATCTCTTGTCTCAAGAAATAAATAAAAATCCGGCCACGTGCGATTGGACTCACGCACGAAGGGTTCTGTGTCATTATCTATTCAATGGGGGCCCCCATTAATTTATTTTATTTTAATTTAATTATTTGTTTCAGAAGTGAATATACAACTAAAATTCTGTGAATATTTCAAGCGTCTACCTGTTGCCGTTCTTAATATCGAGCAAAAAAACGGCAAAAATATCTAGTATCTTGTATGGCAGCCCCCTTAAATATTTATTTAATTCTGTTTTTAGTATTTGTTGTTATAGCGGCAACATAAATACATCATATGTGAAAATTTCAACTGTTTAGCTATCACGGCTCATGAGCCACAGCCTGGTGACCACAGACGGACAGACGGACAGAGGAGCCGTAGTAATAGAGTCCTTTTTTACCCTTTGTGTACAGAACCCTAAAAATGACAGACACATCGCCTTCTAATACACTCACTCGAACCGTAAAATAAATTATTTCACTCCCAAAATAACACAGAAATCAATAACAAACCAAATAAACTGTCCCCTATTTCGTTCCATCTGCGTTCACCCCTGAATACCCCACGGGTGGGCTAAAAAACACCACAAAAACTACTGTTTTTGGTGTGTCGTGGCGAGACAAATTAGGTTTCAAATAACATATAATTGTTTGTGAGAAATTGATAAAGATATATTACATGCAGTTGGGGGTTGGGCGTACTGTTAGGATGTGTACGCGCAGGTAAGAGACATATATACATACCAGTTGTTGCCGGCGGCTTCACCCGCGTGATAGGATTATTCCAAGCTATAATGTATCCGTACAAAATTTCAGCCAGATCCGGTCAGCCGTCAGAGCGTTATTGAGTAAACAGGTGGACCGATTTTCATGAGTTTTGATTCTTTAGATTTGTCTCCGCCTATTGTGTGCCTATTTTTTTTTATGCGTAATTCCCCACACTTTCCCCACCGCCGCCGCCGGCCAGTGAGAGTGGTTATATCTGACTCGAACCGCACGCCGCGCCGTCTCGGGTCTCTAATGCCGGGGTGCATGGAGACATTCAAGAAATAAACTCAGCTGATAAGGTGACCAACATAACTTGATTCTAAGACGGAACGAAGATTACCGGGTCAGTAAGTTTATAATATCATAAACATAACATAAAATAACATAAACTCACGCCTATGTCCCCGAAGGGGTAGGCAGAGGTGCTAGCACCCACATTTTTTTATGTTTAGGTCCCAATGTAATAGGTGGCGAGCCTATTGACATTAACCGGGCACTTAAAAACCTGCGATAAATACACATATAACTTCGAAAAGCATCGAAAAGTCATTGATGTATGCCATGGTAAAACCTGGGATCGAACCCGAGACCTCGTCTCAGCAGTCCATTACCCATACCACTAGGCTACCGCGGCTATATTATATATATAATATCAGAAGGATAAGTATAGTTTATAATATCAGTGATTACTCACTCATTTTTCCCTCCGGGGTAGGCAGAGACAACTACCTCTACTGTCATTAAAACTTGCATGCGCAGGTAAGATAGTCATAATTTTGAATAGGGTTCTTCTTCATACAAGCGCAATTCCAGTTGTATTTAGAGCTTGCAGTTCGTTTGTAGCTCGTGGTCCGCTACAACGTCATGATTTGATTTATTTTGGCTTTTACAAAATAAATTAAATATCTTCATTCACGACGACCTCCGTCGGAGGTCGCGAGTTCGATGTCCGCTCAATGTAAAAATTTGTATGCATGAATATGTCTATTTGCATTGGTCTGCGTGTTTCTATGTATAATTTGTAGCGTCGGTAGCTTAGTGGTTAAAGAGTCGACCCTACGATCGAGAGGTCCCGGGTTCGAATCCTGGCCATTACACTACCGACGTGAACCTACTCCTAACATGAGCAATTAAACTTAGCTGGAGGGGTTAGGGGGAATATTAGTAATTTCGGTTACTAATATTCTTATTAAAAAAATGTATGTAATTACAAAAAAAAAAATAAGTATCCGCAATCTGTAACCCATAACAGAAGCCAGTTAAACTATGCTTACTTTGGGTCTAGAAAGAGCTTTGTAGAATGTCGTATATATATTTATATATTTAATATTCTTGTAAACTTCCGACAATATCACAATGACTCCTAATATGTTTTAGGTAGATTGACTACTGTCGAATTTTAAAAAAAATTCTTCATAGGAGGTCTAGTTATGACCCTATATATATATATATATATATATATATATATGTATGTATGGTTCCACTTCCCAAAATTTGCGGCACTCTCACGGTCGCATTTATGGAGACCAGCTGCTTTGGCAGGGCTGGGAATTCTCATGGCGGAGATTTCTCTAGAAAATAGCACGAAACCCGATGATAGAGGATGACAGTGGCGAGTATGAGCCGCCACTTAAATCGAAGCTCGGACCTGGGGAGACCAGCCTCGTGAGCCCGGTAACGGCAGTGGTCTAGGAGAAACAAACTCCGATATAAAATAACCTGCTGCCTTGCAGGGAGATGTTGGATCATCAAAGGCTAGGAAGTCAATCCGAAATCAGGATGTGCAGTGTCTTGGGAAAGCACTACACTATCTTCCCAACAATCGTAATGAGATGAGTGAAAATAATGAGAGCGTTTTGCCTTGCGATCCGGCTAGCACCCGGCGCACCCGGGCCTGCAAGTGAGAAATTGGTTACCGAAGACTGTAAGAGGGTGGGTACCCAGGCCCCCTTAACAGTGAATACTACTGGTCTTGACGATAGCAATAAAAAGCTAGTTCAACAAGTTTTTCACCCTGGTCTATTTCTAGCTAGACCTAAAAGTGCATCACCAAGTTCTGCAACAGATGCAAATATACAAAGTCAGATCTTTATCCGCAATACTACACAAAACTCTAACGAACAGATAGACTGCGAGCAAATACCCCCTCCTGAGTGGCAAAGAACACTGAAACTAAGAAATGCTAAAAGGAAAAAAGTTTCATCACCTTCACCAGAAAGAATAATGGTTTCCAACAAGTTCAGCGGCCTCCCTGTTGATCAGGAAGAAGACACCAGAGAACACACAAAGAGGATCCCGAAACCACCACCCATCTTGTTATATGGCAATGAAGATCTATCAAAACTTACCGAATTCCTAGAATGGGTCGCTAACAAAACTGACTTCATATACAAAATTATAAATCGCAACCAACTACGCATTAATTGTGCTAATGTAGAGGTGTACAAAACTATAGTAAAAATCATTAGAGAAAAAGGATTGATTGGACACACATTTAACAGAAAAGATAAAACATATAGAGTGGTTATTAAAAATCTTCATCAAACAACCCCAATTAGTGAGATAAAAATTGCTCTGGAGGAGACAGGAAACTCTGTAATTGGAGAAATAATAAATGCAAAGTTTGGGCCTGAAAAGAAACCGACATCGACATTCTTTGTAACTTTGCAACAGAGTCCCAACAATAAAGCTGTAAAAAGTATCAAATACATACATTACCAATCTGTCACCATAGAAGATCCGCATAAACGCAACACCATCGTTCAGTGTCAAAGATGCCAGCAATATGGTCACTCCAAAAATTACTGTATGAGGCCCTATCGCTGTGTGAAATGTGCCCAATCGCATAGAACTGTAGATTGCCCTAAGACTGATCGCAGCACTCCAGCAAAATGCGCCCTGTGCCTTGGTGCTCATCTGGCCAACTTCAGGGGTTGCGAAGTGTACAAAGAAATACTATCTAGGAAAGCCAACAAACAGTCGAATATGAGAACCAGGGAAGCTGCAAAACAAACCACAAATATTAATAACCAGCGAATTCCAAAATCTCCTAAAACACAATTGACAGATACCAATATACAACTGCAACACTTACCTAGTGACAAAACAAGAGGTGATCCAAAAACTAAAAAGCAAGATAGTTATGCTGAGATAATGAAAACCAACTACACTATGAATGAAGAGCCCCAGAGACCAGATAAAACAATAGAAAATATGCTCCTCAAACAAGCAGAAAAATTTGATTTAATACTACAACAAATGAGTACTCTTATTAGTCTCATAACTAAGCTAGTAGCCAAAATCCCATAATGGCGTCACTCAAGATAGCCACGTGGAACCTAGACGGCCTATCTCCGAAACAGGGTGAGGTAGAGGTCCTACTAAACATACACAACATAGACATACTATTAGTATCTGAAACCCATCTTACTAAAAACATTTCTATCAGGATACGCAATTACAATATCTACCCTACCAATCATCCGGATGATACTGCGCATGCGGGAGCAGCGGTAATTATAAAGTCTAATATTAAGCACCACGAACAGCCAAAGTTCCAAAAATCACATATACAAGCGGCTACAGCGGCAATAGAAGATCGAAATGGAGCCTTCAATGTATCCGCCATATATTGTCCTCCTAGGCACAATATAAAGGAAGACCAATATGATGAATTATTTAACAACCTTGGAGCGCGCTTCATAGCTGGAGGTGATTGGAATGCCAAACATGTTCATTGGGCCTCCAGAATAAATAATACGAAAGGAAGAGAACTAAAGAAAAGTATAGATAAAAACAACCTGAAAACAATCTCGACGACGGATCCGACCAATTGGCCTACTGACCTTAAACGACTACCGGACGTCATAGATTTCTTCATCACTAAGGGACTGTCTAGACTTTTCTATCAAATAGAGACATGTTTGGACTCTGACACTAACCATGTTCCTGTGATTCTGTCCATTGGCACAACTGTTCTCAATGTGGAAGGCAACTTGAAATTGTATAACAAGCGCACAGACTGGGACTCCTTCCGTGAGCTGGTCCATGAAAGATTGGACCTAAATGTAGCCCTAAAAACACTACAAGAACACTAACGTTGGTGATTCAAGAAAGCTGTTGGATGGCAACACCCGATATTATAAACCGACCTTCACAGAGTAAAACGTACTCGGACTCAATAAGGCAGAACATACTTGAAAAACGACGGTTACGGCGGGTATGGCACATTAGTAGACACCCAAGTGATAAAACAGCATTGAACAAAGCCATTCGGGAACTTAAAGCCCTCATAGCTGAAGCTAATGCTGCTGCCTTAGATACTTACTTGGCAAGCCTATCAGCTACAAAATTAACAAACTACTCGCTGTGGAAAGCATGTAAAAATTTTGACCGACCCCTGTATCAAAAGCCACCACTGCGTGGTCAAGACGGACAATGGATTAAGACAGCTCAAGACAAAGCCGAAGCCTTTGCAAATCATCTCAGCCAAGTATTCAAACCCAATGAACCTATGCCTAATGCTGACGAATCCGATATTGATCTAATTCTCAACCAGGACCATCAGCTAGACTTACCGTTGAAACAAGTAACTCCTGGGGAGATACACAGGAACATTATTTCAATGGAGAACAACAAAGCTCCGGGATATGACATGATCGACAAAAAAGTTCTCGAGGAGTCACCTCATAAAGTAATGGTATACCTGACGATACTGTTCAATGCCATATTTAGAGTTGGATACTTCCCAGATCTGTGGAAAGTGCCACAAGTGATAATGATTCACAAGCCAGGAAAGCCTATGCACGAGGTCACATCATATAGACCAATCAGTCTTCTGCCGATAATGTCGAAACTGCTTGAGAAATGCTTATTGCACAGAATGCTAATGGAGATCAAAGATAGGACTTATATACATATATATGTGGCGTAAAATTTGAAATCGTTTAAAAAATATAATAATTTAATTCTGAATGAGGCAACATTGTGTGATATCGATTATTCTGTGTATGCTGCTCACCGTAGTGGAACACCAACATCCATTGTGTACCGGTGCCGTACAGACAGCAAAAAAAACAGTTAACACATCTTAACATCGTAGTTCTTTGCTCAAAACCCACCTAAATCTTTGGGCCCTGACGAACCTCACTTGCGAGTTAATACACCTGTCCCTTAAGTACGTCAAATATTCGTATGCATGAATATGTCTATTCGCATTGGTCTGGGTGTTTCTATGAATATGTATATATTTACAAAATAAAATGTATCTTAGTATATAAATCTTAATTCTTAAGGCTTTCACGGCCGGCGTTGCATGTAGAATATACTGCTTCCGGGCTGTTTGGCCGTGGTCCATCGGAAACTTGTATTCCAGACGTTTCGTCGATCACTGCGGTCGACATCTTCAGTGGTACACGTCAGAACGCCGTCGAGTGCGGAGAACCTTCCTCGGCGGCGAACTCGGTGCGACTGATGTAAAGGCCCGAGTCACTGGCGTATTTATAGGCGCAATGGGAGGGGGAAGACTGAAGATGTCGACCGCAGTGATCGACGAAACGTCTGGAATACAAGTTTCCGATGGACCACGGCCAAACAGCCCGGAAGCAGTATATTCTACGTGTATCTTAGTATGTTTATCCGCATTCTACAACCCATAACATAAGCTAGTTAAACTATGCTTACATTGGGTTTAGATAACGCTGTGTAGAATTTCCTAGAATATCTATTTATTTTGTTTAAATATTATTTAAAGCGACTATAAGGTCTGTTCGCAATCTAACAGGTATTTGTGCGGTTATGGAGCGGTTTTGGTAGGTTAACCACTCATTCTAGCCGGTGGGAGGGGGGACGGTATCAGTGGGGATTTCTGCACGAAAAAAAAGGGTATCTTACAAGTGATACAAAAAAATGACTTTTATGCTAACCGTACTTCAATAGAAAGGGTTTAGCGGTTACCGAAAGCCAAAATGATTTATAAAAGGTCTACTTATTTGAATCAGAATGGGCAGTGTGGGGTTACCTGCAGTTTAACCCATCGGCCGCTACCTTTGACAGATATATAGCATTTTTTTCATGCAAAATTGGTGAAAGTTACGGATATTGGATATGTGGATCGTTAAGGATTCTCTAAGGTAAGAATCTTTATGGGGGGGAATGGGGGAGATTAATATTTAGAGAATGGGTAATGGGGAAACTATGTCATGTTCGATAGGAAACCGAATACTTACTTAAGGTTAGCTGCATGGAAATAGTAGTTCTAATATAATCGCAGTGTACACCTTTATAGATCTCAATAGCTAAGGGATCATTTGTAAAATACGTTAGGACAAAAAAGAGTAGTAGTTATCTATAATTAATAAGTTTCTATTCGGAGACCGACTGCAGACTGCAACCGCAGACTACAACAGCAGGCGCATAACCGTCGGCCCGTGCGGTCGACCATAGTGATACTACTGGTTTCTATGTAATTATAATAAACATATTCCAAGAGCAGTGATACTGCCACTTGCAGTCGCACCACGAACGCAGACCGCTGCACTAGTACTTAGTGTCGCTGTGCCGCTGACGCTGATCGTAAAGCAACAAGCCGTCATATCACGTTACGTTGACGAGAACAAAACTAGGCTTTTCGGACGAAAATGAAGAAAAATTAATTAACGTTGTTGCTGGATATCCTGTAATTCACGATATATTCCATCTCAACTATCGGAATAATCTACTTTTTTTTTCTTTTTTTTTTTTTTTACGTGCGGAAATCCCTTCGGATACCCCCCCGCCAGCCAGCGGGGGTGGTTATGTCGTGTCTCGACTAAAACCGCACGGTGTCCTCCGTATATATCCATATATGTACGACTACCTTTAAATATCTAATCAGCACTGATATATTATGAAGGACAGTCAACGACAAAAGCTCGTTAACACTAAAATAGTTACAAATCTTTTTTCACATAGAAATTCGTGAACCAATATTGGATGTTTAAGTAGTTTTATAATTTCCAGAGCACAAAGTTAATATTATGTATGTGTTATTTATTGTTTTATGAAAGGGTTAAGAGCTAAGGTGTTTAATAGATTAGAGTTTGTTAAGCGACTTCTGTCGTTGACTGTAGGCACACAATCGTGGTTAACCAGAGCACGTGCCGAACACAACTGTGCACTTCATATCTGTAACTAAATATTGTTTTATCGAGAGCTTTCATTAGAAGCGGTGATTGTCTCCTGCATTATAATTGAACTTTGGTTAACGGTGGTTACTGAACTGACCGATGTTACCCGGCGCAATCGTAAACTTAGGGGCCATCTCGAAACAGAAGATGGCCCAGGGTCACCGGGTTTCAAGGGGCAACCTTACATCCCGGCGTCTGAAGACCCGAGACGGCGTGCTGTTTTAGTCGGTTCAAGCCCGACATAACCTCCCCTGCTAACCGGCGGGGGGAGGGGGGTATCCGAGGGGATATCCGCACGAAAAAAAAAGGTATCCACTCCCGTTCGCGCATCAACTGTGGAGCACAGTAACTGCTCCAGTAGAACGTATCCACGTTCACGCTTTTGCAGCTTGCAACCATACGTGCACCGCGTTACAATCGGTGCCGGTTTTTATGCGAATTAAGATTAGATGTTGTCATGTGATGATGAGAGAAATGTTTTTCCTTCTTTTCATAAAAGGCGATTAAACAGTTCTCCATCCGACAGTGACCGACATTCCATTTAGCTGTACTAACAAGATGGAGTATGAAAAACGCAAAAAATACAATAAAAAAATGACACCAAAAAAATTCAACAAATCGAAAAGAATATCGCCGAAAATTCTGGAATAGGTTCCCATGGAATGCGAGAACGGGATCAGAAATCTAAGCGGGCGAGTGCTAGTAGAGGCACAATGTAAATTTTATGGTCTATAAAGATATAACCTGGGACTGAACACAAACACAGATGTTTTGAAAACCCTTGACCACTAAGTACTCCATCCAATAGTTATATCAATATTTATACTATCCTTGTAATCATATACATATGTATTATGTATTAAAAGGGACAAAGGGAGCGAGCTGAGAGGCTGACCGAATTCAAAGGGACGGACGGGATATGGATTATTAGCAGGTCAAGATATATGGCCTCTTAGGAATACGAGCACATAATATATGGATGGAATTTGATATTACTTTGGGACGATGTGATTATTAGAATCCAAGATTTTAATTATATTATAGTGAGAGCTGGTAGACATTTTTGGGTTGGTGTTTGAAGCAATCTGAAAATTTGTCAGATGCCTCTCCCATAATATCCTATAATACAAAAACGCAGACCTGGCTGGAAGGTAACGTTCATTTAACAACCCCTGTGTTACATGACATTTGAAAAATATTTTGAATAGAAAAAAAATATCAACTTGTAATTTTTTTGAAAGTAAAGTTGATAAAGAAGTTGATAAATAAATAAGCCAGGTCCTTTGCGAGGGATTATAACCTTGTAGGTAACCCTTTAACCGGTAGAGCGTTCGACTGCAAAGTCAGAGGTCGCGGGTTTGATTCCCGCTCAGTGCAAATATGTATATTTGCATTGGTCTGGGTGTTTCTATGTATAATATGTATTATGTATTTACAAAAAAAAAATATTTAAGTATGGTAATCCGCATTCTAGATGCCATATGACAAGCTCTCCTTAGTTTGGGTCTAGATGGCGTTGTGTAATTTGTCCTATTTATTTGCATAAGTCGGGGTGTTTCTATGCGTAAATTATGTAAGTTTTTACAAAAAAAAAAAGTAAGTAACTTTAGCCGCATTCAAACGTTATGTTACAAGCTATTTAAGCTCAGCTTACTTTGCGCACAGAGTAAATATAGTTAGAAGCGTCGGTAGCTTAGTGGTTAAGGAGTCAACCTTACGATCGAGAGGTCCCGGGTTCGAATCCTGGCCATTACACTACCGACGTGAACCCACTCCTAACACAAGCAATTTAGCTTAGCTGGAGGGGGTAAGGGGAATATTAGTAATTTCGGTTACTAATATTCTTTTAAAAAGAAAAAAAAATCTTATCATGTGTTTTGGGTCTAGATAGTGCGTGTATTGTGTCCTAGAATGGTAGATATTATGATTAAAAGGCAAATAACAGGTCAATGATCCTAGTTGACAATCGCTGCTCTCCCGAAGCCCGCAAAGATTTATGTTTAGGACTGCTGTGGTTTAATATTGTCTGATCAATCAATCCAGCTTTGTGGCCGACTCAACGGTCAAAATTCTGAGCGTCTGTTTGAGTAGAAGGCTATTTTGTAATACTGAAATATATATTACTTCGCCTCAACAAGGAGTACAGATATATTTGATACATTTAATTAAAATAGACTATTTAAAAAATAATTTCAAATATTTTTCATATACTCCCATAAGGGTAGGCAGTGGTGGCCATATTTCGCCTCGAAATATTTGTATTCACGTACGTAAATCTGGTGACTACACTAGGCATAATACACTACAGTAGGCACTTCTCACAGGCATAACTTATTAGCTTGCGAATCTTGCTATAAAAATGTAGAATCATTGAATTCAACGTTTATAAGTATTACCTTTGCGAATTGAATGACTTCGAATATATTTGATTTTGACTATTAAATGTACTTATCCCATAAAACTAATATCAGTGCAAACTCAAGAGGTAGTTACGTAAAACAGCGCCATCACTCCAATTAACTAGGGGCGCAATTCATTCTGCTGTTGCAATGTTGAGCTGAGAGTGCACTACATGATTACCTACAATTCACGCGCAATTTTTTTCAATTGAATACCTTTGAATTGTTTTTCGGTGAATATTCCTCCGTTGCTAGACCGATTTTCAATTTATTTTTCTATCTTAAGCCAATAGTTAAGTTGCACATTTTGGCGCCAAAAATGTGGTCTCTACATTGATCATTTTGGAGAAATCACATTATGAATTTTTTGAAGGGTGATTATTCCTCCATGGTATGTTCGATTTTCAATTTTATTTTTTCTAAAGCTTTTGGGTATCAAGATGTATTTACATGCCAAGTTTGATCAAAATTAGTTGATTAGTTTAGGAGGAGTAGCGTCACAACCGAAATACACCGAGTGGAGTATAGAGAGCTTTTCGCTCGACTTCGTCTCACTCTCAGCTTAATAATTAATTCAAAGAAATTAATAATCAAAGCGTAGGTAGTTAAAATAATGATTATTACAGTTCCATTTTCCAAAACCCTTTAGCAGGATTAATAGCGCTGTAGCGATGAACAGCGAGCGCTGCAGCACATCTGGTGCACTATCAAAGCAGACCCTATTTAACTGAGATATTAATAACTTGGGATGTTCCGCTACGGACCGATGGTTGCCGTGACATTATACAGGCTGTTGTTTCTTTACTAGACTTTGAAACGCAAAATTTTATTTGACTAGTTGTGTTGCCCATGGCTTCTTATCACAAACTTTTACATTTTGTAGGAAGTAAGATTTGTTCCTGATTCGTACTGCTAAGTTCGTCTGGAATAAAACCCCTCTTTTTACCACATATTTTATTCCTGTTTCGTCCACAATATAATATTATTGATTATTGAGCTCAACAAGAAGTTAGCACCAACGGCATCCGCTTTCTTCTTTCTATGTACGGAGCTCCTAAAAAAGCTACCTGTTTAGATAAGCATCGAAATGCAAGTTTCGTTAAAAAACGTTTCGTTGAAACTTACGAATCAGGCGAATGAACTTCACCACTTTTTTTTAATTTACATCGCTTTTATCTTTTCCAATCTTTGAAAATTTCCGTTATTTTGCAATAGTTGATCACAACTGACCCGTGGAGTAAGGCCTACTGGGGAAACCACGTTAAAAAAACGCGCTAAGTACACTACCTCATAGGTTGCGTGGAAACGTGTGCATATTATGACGATAGAAACTTTTATAACTTTTTGAATCGTTATATCTCAGAAACGGTGGCTCGTAGGAAAAAAAGTATCTGAACATTTTTTATGGATAATTTTATGATCTACAATTTTATCTCAGGTACTTTTATGATGAAACTTACCGTTTTGCTGAAAATCGCTCTGAAAAACTCATTTTTTTGAACTGTGACCTTGAATAAAAAAAAATCCATACACGGGAATGATTTGCAACTTTCAAATATTATTTATAATTATGTCTTGAACAAGTTTACTGATTTTCAGCTTGTTGGGACTTTATGCACCTTCGAATGTCTAAATTGACCGGACTAGTATTTTATTAGTTTATTCGTCGGTTTAATCGGTCTGTTTCGGACAGCTCTCCTTTTCTGTGTGCTTAATATATGTGCTCGTTATGCAACGATGCAAGAATGGCCATGTATTTCTCATTTTATAGATATTGCATTTTGAACCATTATAGTTATCTATCTATCTATCTAAATTGTTACGAGTGCAATACAAAGAACTTGTAACCATTTTTTTATAATTTAGTTCTTAAAAATGTTTATGATCTTTTTATTAAATATTTAATAAAATACGCTTCATCATCATGATCATTCATGTCAGTTCAAATCAACCTATTCAAGTCAGTTAAAATACGCTTATATTTAATAAAATACTTTTGAATTAATAAAGTCACAAATTGGATCCATGTTAAGATTTTTCGTTAAAGCGTTGAGATATGCTTCTTAACACTACACTAAACTATTACTTTGCAACTTCTTTACCAGCTAATTCGCAATAATCACAAAATGTACAAGACAATCATCAAAAGAGATTCTGCACGATATCAACATAACATAACTTCACGCCTATATCCCCGAAGGGGTAGACAGAGGTGTATTACACACCCACGATTCGACAGTTATGTTTAGGTCCCAATGTAATAGGGGGCGGGCCTATTGCCATCTACCGGGCACATTACTAAGCGATCATAATTAATATTATTAATACGAGTACACCCATAACTACGAAAAGTCAAAGGTGTGTACCCGGGGCGACTGGGGATCGAACTCGAGACCTCGGTCTCGACAATCCGTTACGTACGCCTCTGTGCTAAATGCATTGTAAGTATAGATTGACTGGACTTTACTCGTGGCCGCGTGGTAGACTCAACCATTGTGACGTCCCTGTTTCATAATTAACAGTAATTCAAATCGAACTGATTGTTACAACACAAACAAGTTGTATCTGCTCTTACTATACTTAACAGGCGAATAAACTTTTCCGTTTATTGTCAGTAGTTTTCTTGACCAGTGCCATGACGTGTTTTAAGCGGTCGTGTTCTGGGCGAGAAAGAGGGATAGAGCTAAACCGGGTGTATAGATCCGTCCCACTTTCTCGCCCAGCACACGATCGCTTGCAGTTCTATGATAGAACTATTGAGGTTTTTTTCTCTCACTAGTTATAGTACCCATAGAAATAAAACTAATTCTATCGAGATCCTATTCCAGTGATAAGACGTAGCCTATGTGTTATTTTATTTATTTTTTATTTAAACTTTATGCACATGGGGATGCACAGGCGGACTTAATGCCAAAATCATTATCTACCAGTCCACCTTGGAGCGATGCAGAGATAAATTGAAGTAGGTGCTCGTATGGTTTTAATGTAAAATTATTATAAGATTAGATAGATAAATAAGATTGTGTTATTTTAAACTATAATCTCTCTATGGTAAATTTCATCCATAATCGTTCTACCGGTCTCAACATGAATCCTGCCATCTATCAACTTACTTTTTTTTTTAAGATTTAGATCGGAATAAGAGAACATCTAGAACGGGACTTGAACCCGCGACCAGTCCCTTACAGGGGGAATGCTCTGACCAGCTGAGCTATCTAGACACGTCCCAGATATTCGAAATTCTCCGATATATTATATACGTCTTGAAGCGACGATGGAGCCATCTACCGTAATTCTTGCGAACTACGGAAACAATGAATAACTTTTCAGTCATTTTTAAACATTGTACGGATATCCGTAGTTTTTTTGTGTTTACTTTAGAAAAAGTAAACACAAAATGCTTAAAAATTTTAATTGAACTTTTTTTTTTATAAAGACTATAAGTAACCGAAATTACTAATATTCCCCCTAACCCCTCCAGCTAAGCTTAATTGTTTGTATTAGGAGCGGGTTCACGTCGGTAGTGTAATGGCCTGTATTCAAACCCGAGACGTCTAGAACGTAGGGTAGATTCCTTTTAACCACTAAGCTACCGAGCTAAGGGGAGTATTAGTAATTTCGGTTACTAATATTCTTTATAAAAAAAACCTTTGCATAACTAGTAGCAAGATTATACCCATCAGATTTACTCAATTTATTATACTTCTAAGTACTCCAATTTACTTCTGATTAATTTCGAAATAAGTAAGTTCAACTTGATATTGTCGGAAGTTTACGAGAATGTCAAACACTGAAATAAAACTATTTTTAACGGATTCTATCGCGATTTATTTGATGTTAGTCTCCCCGTGGCAGACAGGCATGGCTGCGGAAAATTCTATATCATAGATTACGTAATGGCTGCAGAGGGAATGATGGTCAGTGTTGCCAATTACAAAACGGAATTAATATAATATAAAGATGGTCTTAAAATGCAAAATATATATGTAACACCTGTATATCTTTGATTATAACTAACTTCATTTAAAATGTTGTCATTGAATAGTTATATTATAAGTTGAACTGTTTTGTGTCCTGCAGTAAGTCAAAATAAACGCATTTTTCTTTCTTTCTATTTTCTTTTTCTTTCAAAAGCAACCGAAACGTCGGGATCAATGTAAAATATAAACTAACAACAAATAAATCGCGATAGAATCCGTTAAAAATAGTTTTATTTCCATAAGTTCAACTTTCTCTGTTATTTCCTGAGTAACTACTCGGTGTTCTTGTGGATCACTACTGTTGATCCTGGTGTAAAGAAATAACAGTATTGGAAATGAGGATGTCATTAAACAATAGTGTAAAAATGAATTCATTAATAATGAAACATCCTGTAACTATAAATTGTGACGCATTCATTACGAATGAGACAGTTATTTTAATAAGGACATTTTCTTCTGCATATAATATTTTAAGTATATGGATACTTTTAGATGTTAACGGATTGCCTCACTGGCGCACCTACTGTTAGTGAGTGCATTAGGTCCCGGGTTCGATTTCCTGATCGAAAATGGTGTAATTAAGTTTTCTTAATAAGGAAGTTTTAATAGTAATGCGAAGTCGGAAAAAGTGCCATGTTGACCGAAATAGTTTTTTGTGTAATATGGATGTTAATATTGTTAATACATAGAAGACGACGAAGTTTTGGGTTAAGCTGTAAACTTAAATATTCTATTATTATTATAAACGCGAAAGTTTGTAAGTATGGCTGGATGGATGGATGGATGGATGGATGTTTGTTACTCTTTCACGCTAAAACGGCTCAACGAATCTGACTGAAATTTGGCTCAGGGATAGATTATAGTCCAGAATAACACATAGGCTACTTTTTATCCCGAGAATAGGTTCCTATGGGTTGCGGGAACGGGATCAGTAGTTAATTTATATGTATAATATTACTCAATGATAACAATGCTTATAATTTTTATTTTCATAAGAATTCTGTTAGATTGCTCGGCAGTCGGCTGCCACCCTACTACGTATAAATAGAGGAAATTTTTAGCAATCCAGGACAGATCCAATTACCTCAGTTGGTAGAGTACCTCTAGAGAAAGGACTGCGGCTGATACCAACCCCATCTCGGATCTTATGCCCTACCCCACTGGGGTACTAAAAGGAACAAACCAAGACAGCAATTTGACATTATAGTGTCGGAAGTTTCGCTTAACGACCTCCGTCCTCCATGAGCGCAGGCCTAGGGGTGGCAGGTGAGGCTGCCTGTCATCCCAGCAGAAGCAGGCCGGGACCAGCGGGGCGACTAGTGCCCCTCCCTCAAACCGGGGCAAGACCCTCGTCCTGCCCCGGCACCGTGGTTCCCAAACCCGAGGGGGCCATCTCGAAACCGGAGATGGCCCCCTCGATCCGAGATGGGGTTTGTATCAGCCGAAGTCCTTTCTCTAGAGGGGATACTCTACCAACTAAGGTACTTGGATCTGTCCTGGATTGTATATGCTCTATGAGTAACCTTACACCTGAAGGTCTGAAGACTCAAGACGGCGTGCGGTTTTAGTCGGTTCAAGCCCGACATAATCGCCCCCACTGGCCGGCGGGTGGATATCCGAAGGAATATGCGCAAGAAAAATTTCTTTTTTTTTAAAGTGTCGGAAGTTTACGCGAATGTCACATTGAAATAAAACTACCTTTTTAACGGATTCTATAGCGATTTATCACATTTCGAACTTTCGCAAATTCGCTTCGAAGCAGTTCCACTAGCAGAATGTCACTTTGTCTAGGCCCAGGTCAGAAGTTCAAAGTAAAGGTACAGTCAGCAACAAAGTAGCTGAACATTAACTTTATAAACGAACTTTATATGATATTGTCGAAAGTTTGCGCGAATGTCACATGTTGAAATAAAACAATTTTTAACAATTTCTATCGCGATTTATTTGATGTTATTTTACTATTTACACCGAACCCGACGTTTCGGTTGCTTTTCAGCAGCCATGGTCACGATATATATATAAAACATCAAATAAATCGCGATAGATACGTAAAAAAATTGTTTTATTTAAATTTGACGTAAATTTATTTATTAACAAGCATATCTGATTGGTGCTTCCACACAAGCAAATTCTCAGACAGCATTCGCCGGCTCGACGAGAACAACACGACCACAGACTTAGAGTGAGTTAAATACCGCGTGTGCATTAAATAGTATGAAAACCGCGCGTAGTATCTTTCACAACCAGTATTTTTTTTATTTGCTAGCTGTTGCCCGCGGCTTCACCCGCGTGGAATTCTGGTCCCGTTCTCACCACCCATGGGACTATATTCCACCACCACAATTTCGTTGAAAACTCCCAGACGGCTTTTTTTCGACGGCATTATATTTTAGTCAATGTATACAAAACTTGACAAATTATATTCTAAAACTTTTCCCAAGAACCACTCTATCCATTGGTGAAAACAGTATGTAAATAGATGTTGTTTTTGAGTTTATCGCGAACAGACAGATAGACAGACAGACGCGGCGGAGGATTTTGTTTCATAATAGGTAGTGATTTATTTACAGGTGACTCCACTGTCACCCCCAGGCCTGCGCTCATAAGGACGGAGGTCGTTCAGCGACCTAGGATGCCTGAGTCGAATGCGCGCCTCGTGGGCCCTGCAGATCGGGAGAGACCTGAGTCTCCGGGTAGAGGACCCGTGGACATGATTACGTGGTCGCAGAAGGAGGGCTCTGACGGTAGAACGATAAGACGAACGTACACCTCCCCCAAACTCGAGGGGGCCATGTCGAAACCAGAGATGGCCCAGGGTCAGTCGAGGTGCGAGGGATATGCTCTATGGGCAACCTTACACCCCGGCGTCTTTAGACCCGAGACGGCGTGCGGTGTTATTCGGTTCAAGCCCGTCATCACTGGGGTATCCGAAAGGATGTCCGCACGAAAAAAAAAAAGATACGCTATGATGATGGTGATCAGCAAGGTTGAACGTAGACTTAAGTAGGCACGTGGAGAGCTGTGCGCACCAGTTTGGCGGTACACTGGGATGAACGGCTCGTGCCTATTCAATATTTATATTCATCTAGCCTACTCTATGTCTGTGGCCACCACATATATTATGTACTAAGAAGAAATTTACAATTGAATTTGGCAAAATCAGTTCGAATACTGCCTGCGTCTGAAGCTAAAAATATTGGAAAGATAGCCTAATTGGGTATCTCGAAGGGGAGCTGGATTGATGTATTGCTAATATTGCCGACCTCTGTAACGTAGCGGTAGAGCATTCGACGTTTACATTTTTAGGGTTCCGTTGCCAAATGGTAAAAAACAGAACCCTTATAGATTCGTCATGTCTGTCTGTCCAACCGTATTTCACAGCCACTTTTTTACGAAACTATAAGAACTGTGCTGTTGAAACTTGATAGATAAATTCTGTGAACCTCATTAAGATTTTCACACAAAAAAAAATACAATAAATCTTGGGGGTCCTCATACTTAGAACTGAAACTCAATATTTTTTTTTCATCAAACCCATACGTCTATGGATAGGTCTTCAAAAGTGATATTGAGGTTTCTAATATCATTTTTTTCTAAACTGAATAGTTTGCGAGAGAGACACTCCCAAAGTGGTAAAATGTGTGTGTGTGTGTGTGTCCCCTGTAACTTCTAAAATAAGAGAATGATAAGACTAAAAAAAAAATATGATGTATATTACCATATAAACTTCCAACGAAAATTGGTTTGAACGAGATCTAGTAATAGTAGTTTTTTTTTTTAATACGTCATAAATCGTAAACCGCAATTTACCTTTCATTCAATCAACTCAAATATAAAAAAGCATTATTGTTACTTGCTGCTACGGTACCCTTAATGGGCGAGTCCGACTCGCACTTGGCCGCTTTTTTTTAATACATTAAGTTAGGGGTCGCGGGTTTGATTCCCGCTCATTGCGAATATGTATATTTGCATTGGTCTGGGTGTTTCTATGTAAAGAAGTATCTAAGTATGTTTATCCGCGTTCTAGAACCCATATGGCCAGCTCTGCTTAGTTGGGGTCTAGATGCCACTGTATAATATGTCCTAGAATATTTATTATTATTTATTTTATTAACATTGCTAATGTATAAATTATATGTGTATAAACCGAATCGTAAGATTTTGGTTGCACTTGCACACCAATTAACATTGTAACTATTTTTTAGGGATTTTCTTTAGAAAAGCCCTATTGCTATCGAGTTGTCATCGTCGTCGACGTCGTCGTTGCTAATTTTCTGTCACGGTTTTGGGTATGAAGGAGATGAGCTATCGAGTTGCTGTTTTCGGTAATAGATTCGTGCTGGGGTGAACCATTGCAAGATAAAGAAAAAATCGCAAAAAATCGCAAAAATAAAAAAAAAACGCAAAATCGAAAATCCCTTGTATTCGGCTGAGCTCGTCTCAGGAATTCAACTTGTTTTTATTATTAAGAAAAGAAACTTGTTATTACCTTTGCAAACACTGACACTGTAACAGGCACCCACAGTACAGGCTTGCCTATGTGGGGCCACAGGCAATGTATTACTTATGGTAAGTGTTCTATGGTAATAAATAGTTATTATTATTCTTATATATAAGTAGGTAGGTATAACTAATATAATCTATCTATTTATACTGTTGATTGATGGCACTTGGTGTAACTTGCTACACATACCTTTTTTTTAGTGCGGAAATTCCCTTGGATACCCCCCCCCCCCCCCGCCGGCCAGTGGAGGCGGTTATGTCGGGCTTGAACCGACTAAAACCGCACGCCCTCTCAGGTCATCAGACGCCGGGGTGTAAGGTTGCCCATGAAGCATATCCCTCGCACCCCGACTGACCCTGGGCCAGCTCCGGTTTCGAGATGGCCCTCTCGGGTTTGCTACACATACATTTTTTTTTTTTTTCGTGCGGAAATCCCTTCGGATACCCCCCCGCCGGCCAGCGGGGGTGGTTATGTCGGGCTTGAACCGACTAAAACCGCACGCCGTCTCTGGGTCTACAGACGCCGGGGTGTAAGGTTGCCCATGAAGCATATCCCTCGCACCCCGACTGACCCTGGGCCAGCTCCGGTTTCGAGATGGCCGTATCACTTGTACTTTTCCACTATTACATTTAATAAATTACAAAGGTACTTATATTTATTTACACGTTACAGTCACCCAGTATAGTGAACCTCAGATGTAAGAAACATCTGAGTGACTGTAACTGTAACACTATACTGGGTGCCTGTAACGTGTAAATAAATATAAACAAATTGAATTCCTGAGACGAGCTCAGCCGAATACAAGGGATTTTCTTTTATTTTATCTTTTTTTTTTTTTTTTATCTTGCAATGGTTCACCCCAGCACGAATCTGTTACCGAAAACAGCAACTCGATAGCTCATCTCCTTCATACCCAAAACCTTGACAGAAAATTGGCAACGACGACGTCGACGACAACTCGATAGCAATAGGGCTTTTCTAAAGAAAATCCCTAAAAACCTTTGAGAATGCCGTGAGGTGAAACCGGGCAGGTGTAATTTATTAAATATAATAGTGGAAAAGTACAAGTGATATGGAGGTTTTAATGGTTCGGTACCTAGTCTTACGGCATCGAAATGCTTTGCTTCAATTTCAAATGTAATTTTTTTTCACTGTTACTTTAAGTATATGTGTAGAAAAATGGATGTTGGTATTTAATATATTTATGTAGGTACGTACCTTATTATTTCTCCTCCTATTGATTTGACTTATCTTGGCTTTTTCGAGAGCAACTGCCACCTGACCTTCAACCTCAAGACGAATGCCTGCCAAAGTGCCTCGTCCTTCCATCAGCAGGTCTACCGGCTTGCAAGTTAAGTTTGCTTGGGCCCCATAGACCTCGGTGAAGCCCCATATACACCCATCATTTATCTTATTAAGTAAAACATTATCATAATTATAGATCCAATAATCAGTTTTGGCTCACACCCACAAACATTTGGCACGACAGTCGGATGTGTCTGTTTACGAGCGTTCGATACCCGGCTGTTACAACGTGTTGCGGCTATCTGGGATGCGGTGCGCCGATATGGGCATTGAATGGACTACGGTGTTTTATAGTTCCTGTGTGTGAAATGCTTTAGTACTTGTGGGTAGTTTGGGCTTTACGATTATTGCTAATTAAGTAACCGCCTATATACTGCCATACAAACATGGTTTAGAAAATATTATTGATGATTACGATTGATGATGATGATGATGAGAAAAGATTATTCTTCTTACAATCCCGGGTTCTTCAAGCGGGGCGTGATAAAGCATATTTTGAGGCCGTCAAGGTAGGGGCTACCATTTTAGGATCGTCAGAATCTGGGATGGTGGCCCATATCTTCTGGACTTCACCCTAGCTTCTTACCATCCAGCGGGGTGCAGTCAATTGACGGAACAAATATTAAAAAAAAAAAAATTGAAAGAAGCTCTGAAAGCTCTCTCTTAGGCGACTTATGTATTTCGGTTGTTCGCTAACTCCTCTTAAACCACTCAACCGATTTAGATCAAATTTAGCATATATACACAACATATAAGTGTAGAGGTTATAGGCTAGCAAAATCAAAAATCAAAAGTCAAGGCGTAGGAATAATCAAAAAATGAAATCTTTTTTCGCAATGAACAAACAAGCCTCATTCACGCGATTGGTATTAAATTAAGTAATTTGTTCATATACACATAACAAAAAAAGTAAAACGAAAATCAGAGTAGCCATTGAGGAATTATCACCGTTAGAAAAAGTCCTGGTAAAATTACGACAAAGCTGTTCAAGCCATTGTGATGAAACCAACTATGCGCGCGCTGCCTCATCAGTGTCCATTTCGCAAAAGAAATTCCAAAATCAGACTAACCGCGGAGGAATAATCACCAAAAGTACCATCTGTAACGAAGTAAACAAATAGGGCACGTTCAAAATAGAATTTTATGAATGGCCCCTTATCTCAAAATATTTTTTTTTTTTTTTATATTTAGGACACGTCAATTTGACGTCACCTCGCCTGATGGTAAGCTGAAGGTAAAGTCTTAGGAAAGAGGGTCACCATTCCATACACGTATCATGTTAACAATGGTGGCACTCAGCTTGACGGCCTCATCAGAAGAGGATTGTCGTCGCAGCACCGCGTGACACCCACCGGTCCCACTAGTGCTGCGACCACAATCCCCCTGCCCGGCTATGCACTTGCTGACCCCTGAACGCAATCAAACCGAAATTGGATTACTATGGAGGGTTTTTCGCAATCGTGCACGGTGGTACCCACCCGGCCGAAATTTGTGACAAATTTGTGTCATCAAAAAAAACTAACCATTAACACTAACATTAACAAATTACACTGATAATGGTTATCAGTCGGGGGGCTTCGCTCCATTTTTGCAACAGCAGAATGTATTGCAGGCCTAGTTTTACTAGTTACCGTGTAACGTGGTATTTTAATTTCGTTCTCCGCAACTTACGGGAACCTATTAGGTAGATTTCGATGAAATCTACCTAATAGGTAGATTTTTTCGATTTTACCTATTGGTTTCTTGAATACTGTCGAATTTAAAAAAAAAATCTTGATAGAAGGACAGTTATGACCCCCTGAGTCCGAAATGACCACTGGTCAAAAAGTTTATATATATATATATATATATGTATGTATGGTTCCACTTCCCAAAATTTGCGGCACTCTCACGGTCGCATTTTTGCCCCGATCGCTTTCAAACTGCGGTCAAAAATTGCTTGGGTGTAAACTTAGTTTAAGTTCGTGAACGGGTGGAATCCGGCCTAAGGGGACGGTAGGGCCTTTTTTTTTTTTTTTTTACGTGCGGAAATCCCTTCGGATACCCCCCCGCTGGCCAGCGGGGGTGGTTATGTCGTGTCTCGACTAAAACCGCACGGTGTCCTCCCCAAGTGTCCGTTGCCGGGCACCCCGGGTAAGCCCTCGAAAGGATAACCCCAGGGTTGCCGGCGGACTCTGGCCGCCTTCGCGGCCTCGCCTGGTGGGGTCGGGTTTTATCCCGCTTCGGTGAGTTGGCAGGCGTGTGTAGGGCACACACGACTCGCCTCCGCCACGGCCTGCTTCTGTAAGGACGGCGAGTCGGCCAACTGCCGTCCTCAGGCCCCGATCATGGAGGTGTCCTGGTACGGTAGTCCTGGGCGTAGATGAGTCTGCGGCGTCCTCGCCGCAGACTGCGAAACTCGGGGGACAGGGTTCTTTCCCGCTCCCTCTCCGCCGTCTCTTTCGCGCGCATTACCTGCTCGCAGAAAGAGGCGGCGGCGTGCCACTTGCTCCCGTCGGAGACCACGGCCCTCACCATGGTCTCCAACGAGAGAACGTCCACGCCCAGGACCGCAACGAGATCCCGGCGTTGACTCGCCCACGCAGGGCACTCCACCAACGTGTGGAGCGCCGTGTCTTCGCCAGGATCCTCGCAGTGCTGGCACTGCGGCGTTGTCTCCCGGTGGATGCGCCACAGATACTTACCGAAACACCCGTGTCCGGTAACCATCTGGCACATCCGGTAGGAGAGGTCCCCATGGTCCCTCTCCAACCACTCCTTCATGATCGGTCTCACCGCCGCAATGGTGGATTCCCCCCACCTTGGGTGCTCAAGTCGCACCCTCCATGTCTCCATGAGTTCCTGGCGAAGCAGGGACCGCTGAGCCCTGATTTCTCGGGGTTCCGGCCTATGGCCCCGCTCCAGCGCCTCCTTGCGCCACTGGTACAGCAGCGCAAGGGCTCTCGCTTCCAGGTCCCATGGAGGGGTCCCAGCTAGGAGACATGCCGCCTCGACGGAGATCGTGTGATACCCCCTGATGACTCTGACGGCCATCGCCTTTAACGGGCTGTTAAGAACAGCCACGTTGCGGGCCGCCAGAGTCTCCGCCCATACGGGGGCCCCGTATAGGGCCATACTTCGCACGATCACCAGGTAGGACGGTAGGGCCTCACTTTTTGTGAAATCAGTTTTTCCTCAAAATTTCACGTTCCATGAAAGATAGCGGGAATCGAACCCGCTACCTTTGACTTAGCATTCGAACACACTACCGCTACGCCACAGTGCTTGTCAAATAAATCTCCGTGCCAAATTCCAATGGCATAATACATAATTTTTAGGGTTCCGTAGACAAATGGCAAAAAACGGAACCCTTACAGATTCGTCATGTCTGTCCGTCCGTATGTCATAGTCTCTTTTTTCCAAAACTATAAGACCTATGCTGTTGAAACTTGGCACTGCATTAAGATTTTTACACAAAAATAGAAAAAAAAAAACAAAAAAAACAAATACGTATAAATTTTGGGGGTTTCTCCATACTTAGAACTGAAACTCAACATTTATTTGCATTAAACCAGCATACTTGTGGTACTATCTATGGATAGGTCTTCAAAAATGATACTGAGGTTTCTAATATCATTTTTTTCTAAACTGAATAGTTTGTGCGAGAAATACTCCCAAAGTGGTAAAATTTGCCCCCCCCCCCCCCTGTAACTTCTAAAATAAGAGAATTATAAAACTAAAAAATATATAAGATGTACATTACCATGTAAACTTCCACCGAAAATTGGTTTGAACGAGATCTATCTAGTAAGTAGTTTTTTTAATACGTCATAAATTGTAAATTGCAATTTACCTTTCATTCCATCAACTCAAATATAAAAAAATTACTTTTCCCTACGGAACCCTTCATGGGCGAGTCCGACTCGCACTTGGCCGGATTTTTCTCTAAAAGCATCATGCATATCATTGACCATTCTCTTGCAAATCCTCCAAGAATAACTTGCTCCTCGGCGTATATCAGGCAATTTTCTACTAATAACATCACAAAATCATATGGCGCACCATATGGGAGACAACACCCCTGCATCATGGCACGCTTTGTCCCCTTCATGGCCCATTATGAACCAACAAGGCCCATTATCTTCCGTTACGGCTGAGCTGCTTTTAATTGAGTATCACCCTTCGTGAGGATATGATTAGCTTGATGAAATGGATGCTTTATAAAATGACAGTTCCGATAATTAAGATTCGTTATACTGATGTAGGAAAACAAGAGGGAGAATTGTTCAAATTTATTCCTGTTGCCAGGGGTAGCTCTCGGACTTTGTGTCAGAAGAACATAATTTTTACATCGATAAACCGGTGCGCCTGTTGTTTGATGGACGAGGGTCTGGCGCAGACTTTTCTCGGGTGGGCTAGCAGCTGGAAGTTGGCAAGATTTTGGTGGGGCAAGCTGTATGGGGCCCCACCGTGCTCGTTCATTATTACGGATCACCATTATAGAGTTTTTTTTTTTTACGTGCGGAAATCCCTTCGGATACCCCCCCGCTGGCCATTATAGAGTAGTTACTTTCTATATGAACAGTCGGCGACAAATTTTCTAACTACCAACAAATGTACAGTATATTTTTACATTGAATGAATCAACTAGCCTATGCGGAACTCGGGGGCAGGCTGCTCTCCGCTCTCCCGCTTCCTCTCCACCGCCTACTTCGTACGCAGTACCTGCTCGCAGAGGCGGCGGCGTGCCACTTGCTCCCGTTGGGGACCACGGCTCTAACCATGGTCTCCAGCGAGAGAACGTCCACGCCCAGGACCTTTACGAGATCCCGGCGCTGACACTCGCCCACGCTGGGCACTCCACCAATGTGTGTTGCGCAGCGTGGGTGAGTCCGGCGAAGTCACGCTTCGCGGGAATCCTTATAGTGCTGGCACTGCGGCATTGTCTGCCGCTGGATTAGCTCCAAGCATAGAATAATCTACAGCTAAGGTCACATAAAATTGGAATAAGTTGATCCACTTTTATCGCTGCCTATACCTATCTATAATAAGAACATTCGTCCAATAAAGTTTAATACAACATAGTTACGTAACCAAAGGTATCCGTTTGACCAAAACTATGGACACGGATGAAGAGGTCCACAATAAAGTGTCGAACCGTAAAGGGTTGGCCCGGACCATTGATCCCTGTAATAACTTCAGTGAAATGTAACATTCCGTCAACCGATGGTATCTGACGCATATTTAATCATGTCTGACCGAAATTAAGCCACCTGTGCGATAACCCTTACACTGCTGATTTGGGTTGAGGTCCTATTCGCAACTACAGATTTGGCTAAGAATTTTGTTTTATTGACCGAACAAAAATTATCAGTCTAAGAGTTGTTTGTTAAGATTAGAATAGTCCAATCTGCGTCCTGGGTACGCTGCTAAGGATTGTTTGAACTTTTTTTAAAGAAAAATTTTTGTTATAAAAACACTTTCTTTGACATTGGAGAGATGGAGACTAGATTGAGGCTGAATCTTGAACATCTTTTTGTTACGAGAATTGGCCCTCAGGATACCATTTCACTGCTGGACCTAAACTTAACTGCAACTTTTCACGGGCTTCACCCCATTCGGTGCAAACGATTGTGCTTATAATAAACAAAAAACCTTTAATATTCCATCGTTATGACGCCATCTTTACAACCACACATCTGATCTTCGACAATTATTCTCCCATTAAGCTTACGACCGAAATATTACGAACGCTACGCAATAAATACAAACATACAAAAGAAAATACACTCTGTATTGGAACAATTAATAGCTCCTAATATCTTTAATTAATATCCCGGAGGGCGCGCGTGTGATCGGCATTAATAAAAATATGTCGGCGGACATAAATCTTGTGTGTTATGTTGGTTGTCAACAGTAATGTTAGATTGCAGATGGTAGATATTAATATATTAAAATTAATAAGAGTACTAGCTTAAATGGCGAATCGTGTGGGTGTAATACACCTCTGCCTACCCCTTCAGGGATACAGGCGTGAAGTTATGTGTTACTAGCTTAAGTAATGGACTTGCAGTTGGTTTGAGTTTCACTGGGTTGACGACATTTTTTTTTTCTCGAAAAGAATATTTAGTAACCGAAATTACTAATATTCCCCCTAACCCCTCCAGCTAAGCTAAATTGCTTGTGTTAGGAGTGGGTTCACGTCGGTAGTGTTATGGCCGGGATTCGAACCCGGGACTTCTCGATCGTAGAGTCGACTCCTTAACCACTAAGCTACCGACTCTTTCAATTGAACTTGAACGTTCAATATATTTCTGAAACCCCAAATACTTGACGTTAACCCATTACCAAACCGAACAAATAACCGATGTCGTATTTGTAGACCAACTGAGCCCGGTGTAGATTTCTTAGAATTAAATTTGTGCGCGGAACCCTAATTCTTTCTTTAAAATAAAAGGAGCCTATGTTACATCTTATAATATTACCTATCTGCCAGTGAAAGTCCCGTCAAAATCGGCAAAAATAATTCAAACAGACACAAAGACATATAGACATACAAAAATTTCAAAAATTACTTTTTTGTTATTTGAATCACACGGCCTCTGTGGCGTAGCGGCAGTGCATTCGACTGCTACGACAGGGGGCGCGGGTTCGGTTCCTGCTCAGTGCAAATATTTGTATGTATGAATATGTCTATTTGCATTGGTCTGGGTGTTTCTATGTATAATATGTGTGTATTTACAAAAAAAGTATATACGTATGTTTATCCGCATTCTGGAACCCATAACACAAGCCAGTTAAACTATGCTTACTTCAATTTACTTAATTCAATTACGTAGATTCAAAGTGCATATGTAGAGGAATTTAAATTTATTTGACTATACATATTCTGACCTCTTATGATATTGTGAACTAATTATATCCTGATATTTTATCTATTTTTTCTATCTCTTATGTTCGATCCCAGGTATTACCATGGCAGGGGTGTGTGTTGGGTAACCTCCTCGAGTGTCGCTCCGATTCCGATCCCGCTGCAGTCCGGGGGGAACGGAATCGGAGCGGCCGGTACACCCTGGGCGGCGGTCAATGGCTTCCCCTTCACCCCTTCATAGGGTTGGCATTGATCGTCGGCCAATACCCAACGTGGCGGGAACACATCGCTCTCCGTACTCCTCTGCTTTCAGAGGAGACAGGATGAGCGATGCTGTTAGTGGTGAGATGGCCCAGGGTCAGCCAGGGTGCGAGGGATATGCTCTATGGGTAACCTTACACCCCGGCGTCTGAAGACCCGAGACGGCGTGCGGTTTTAGTCGGTGCAAGTCCGACATAACCGCCCCCGCTGGCCGGCGGGGGGGTATCCGAAGGGATTTCCGCACGATAAAAAAAAAAAAAAAAAAAAAAAGGTATTACCATGGCACACACCAATGACTTTTCGATGCTTTTCTAAGTTATGTGTGTATTTATCGCAGGTTTATAAGTGCCCGGTTAATGGCAATAGGCTCGCCACCTATTGCATTGGGACCTAAACATAAACTGGCGAAATGTGGGTGCTAGCACCTCTGCCTACCCCTTATGGGATATAGGCGTGAGTTTATGTTATGTTTTATGTTATTTTAATCTGACATCTACCGATATATTTTGTAAAATTTCAATTATTTATGGTATTCTATCAATCTTAGTTTTGTGCTTGGTATTTTTAATTAATTTAAACTTGACTTGCAACGTTTTTTGTTATATTTGCATTGTTTAATTGTATTTTATTACTGTTGTAAGACAATCAGTGAATGCTGTGCATATTTGTAATTGGTTGTTTGTTATTGTGCTTACTAATATGTCTTGCTAAACTTATAAGACAATAGTGGTGTTAACACTGTTAATATGCCTAAATAATTAAATAGAGTGACAAAAGAAGAACAGAACGAGGTAAAATAGTAGTAGGTAGGAAATCTACTGTAAAATAATGTAGAGACAGTAATTAAAACAACAATATAACTCCTCATCGTAACTTTTCTCGTTAACTGTACGCACATTTCGCAATTAACTTGTCGATGAAACGCAAAAAAACCGGCCAAGTGCGAGTCGGCCTCGCGCCTGAAGGGTTCCGTACCTTTATCTAGAAAAACGGTAGAAAAATCACGTTTGCTATATGAGATGCTCCGGGGTATAGATAATCCCTTCAATAAGTAAGTACCAAAATTTACCTAAATTTTTTGAATTTTTTCTTTATTTGTGCTGTAATTCTAGGTCAACGGGAACTAACATATACTTTGTCAACCCAAAACCTATAGGATACTTCCAGTTAGGGGGCCATCTCGAAACCGGAGATGGCCCAGGGTCAGTCGGGGTACGAGGGATATGCTTTATGGGCAACCTTACACCCCGGCGTCTGTAGACCCGAAGCGGCGTGCGGTTTTAGTCGATTCAAGCCCGACATAACCGCCCCCGCTGGGGGAGTATCCGAAGGGATGTCAATTTTGGTTAATAGCAAGGTCTTTCAGCACAAGTAAAGGGAAAATAACGAAAAATAAAAAGTTAGAAATTTAAGATAAATTTTGGTACTTACAAGTTTTCGCAAAAATCTAAATTTGTCCACTTTTAATCGTTTTGACTCAAGCCTTTGATTTTTATATACCTAATAGGGACTATAGACCCCAGTATCTGGTATAAATTCAACTTTCTAGGTCCACCCGTTCCTGAGAAAATCAATGGTGATACACGGACAGACAGAGAGACCGACAAACGGAAAAAAGAGTGAGACAAGTGGCAAAAGCTTCCTTTGTTTACCTTTTTAGGTAAGGAACCCTAAAAATCAAACGATGATTTAAAAACCGGAAAATCGATACATAATCGCATCTAATTTACTACACTCCGCACGACGACGCTACAAAAAAACACTACACTGCCAGTATGAAGCTTTTAACCGTACAAAGTCATCAATTTTCTCAAACGGCGCCGCGAGAGAAACTAGTATTACGGTATTAGACATGTCTGGACGGATATGGCTGCATTCTTAGACACGATGCATCTATGTGAAAATGGGCCCAATAACCCGTGTGTAGGCTCTTGTTGGATTTCGTATGTTGAGGTTAGTTTGTCACTGTGATATAATTAGGGACCCAAACTGTAACCGTAATAAAGTGTTTTGAACATTGTTTTTTGAAACTGTTTTAGAAGAAACCCATTTATAAATGTAACAGATATGAAATTGTACCATATTCAAAGTGGTACGTTTTATATGTGTTAATAAGTGTAACAGAAATAACCGTAGCTTTACGGTTAACACTAATTAACACTGTTAACAGATTAAAATTTGTTACGTACATATAATGGTTACACAATTAAAAGGGGTAACGATTAACAGATTCAATACCACATTCATAAGTAACACTTTCATTCTGTAACCTTTTCATAGTGTAACCCATATAATTATGTAACCTTTATGAATGTGTTTTTAAGTCCCTGGGTATAATAAAACACATATCGAAACGATATGGGGTTAGGGTGCATGGCCCCCTCTCACTTGGCGTCTCGCTCACAGCGATGGTGCGAAGCGTGAGCACGTGGGCTGCCACCGCCTCCTTCTACGAACAAGTAATACTCGAGAAGGAGGTGGCGGAACGGGTCCGGGGTCTGTCCCGGACCCGCTTAAAGACTTACGTCTTCCCCGATCCGTAGAGCCCGCGAGGCGCGGAAGCAACTCAGGCGTTGGACGTCGCTGAACGACCTCCGTCCTCCATGAGCGGAGGCCTAGGGGTGACAGTTGAAGCCGCCTGTTACCCTAGCAGACCCGAAGAGGCCATCTCGAAACCGTTGATGGCCCTAGGTCAGCCGGGGTGCGAGGGGAATAACTTACACCCCCGGCGTCTGAAGAGCCGAGACGGCGTACGGTTTTGGTCGGTTCGAATCCGACATAACCACCCCTGCTGGCCGGCGGGAGAGTATCCGAGGGGACGTACGTAGAAAAAAAAATAGTGAGCCGAGCCAACCTCACCTGCTGGCCGGTACACCTGCAGATCGACGGACGACGTTCTAGCGCAGACTTTTCCCTGGAGGATGGGTGGTCAGACGGCCGTTGCTTCCATAAAAGCTGTATAATCCGAAAGGAAGGGATAACTGGACCCTGGACTCCAAGGTCAAGCCTCGGAAGCGACTGGAAACCCCGCTAAGATGATGATGATTACACATATCGAAACGAAAAGTAAAATAATCTCTCTCAACTCGACCGGTCGTCCGTCGTTGAACTCCTTTCCGCCTTACTATCAAGTTATGGTTACCTTATCAGCTGAATTTATTTCGTGAACGTCTCCTTGCACCCCGGCATTGAAGAGCCGAGACGACGTATGGTTTTGGTCACTTCGAGTCCGATATAACCACCCGTGCTGGCTTTGGGAGGATGTAACCGTGGCGATTTCCGCAAAAAAAAAATACTAAAAAAAACACTAAATAGGTGGAGACAAATCTAAAAAATCAAAGATCATGTATAAGGTCCACTCGTTCTTGAGTTGATCCCGTCAATCACTAACACGACTTTGATTTATATATGTTTTATATATGCCAGTAGTGCTCGCCACTTCGCCCGAGTGAGAACATATATAAGTATTTTTTGATTTTTTTGGGCGTAACACTAATTCTTCTTCTGAAATTAAAGTAGCCTATGTTACGCCTTGTTATATTAGCTATCTACCAATGAAAATCCCATAATAATGGGTCCAGCTGTTCCAAAGGTTACCTAATTTATTCACGAAGATTCACGAGAATTCACGCAGAACACAAATATGAGATTTAAGACTGTAAGGTTAGAGCGTGTATTGTTTTACAATGGCGCAATATTGGCGTCAATTCACATCAAAATGTTTATGGTGGGATCACTTCATACCGGTATTGAGTATAGGCATAAATCTGTCACTTTTTACTATATTCAACTGAAACGCTTTGATATCTTACTAAGCAGATTTGTGTCAATGTGTGTGTAAATTTCAGTTCGTTGTATGAAGCTGACCTTCTGTAATCATTTATTTTGTGACTATGGTACTAAGTAAAGTACGAGACGGACTCGCGCACGAAGTGTTCCGTACCATTATCTATACAAACGGTAAAAAATCACGTTTGCTGCATAAAAAATAATTAAAGGGGGCTCTCCCCTTAATGTTTTTTTTTTCATTTTAATTATTTATATTTAAAGTGAATATAATGAGTAAAAAGTCTGTGAATGTTTCAAGCGTCTACGTGGTGTCGTTATCAGTATAGAGCAAAAACAAGAAAAGAAAAAACACGTTTGTTGTATGGGAGCCACCTTAAATATTTATTTTATTCTGTTTTTTAGTATTTGTTGTTATAGCGGCAACAAAAATACATAATCTGAGAAAATTTCAACTGTCTAACTATCGCGGTTCATAAAATACAGGCATAAGAAGGTACGGATCCCTAATACGGGCGGACATAAAAATTCACACCACGTCCCATTTATGAACGTGTTAATACGTTATTATGTGAGAATACGTAATCGAATTATAGAACTATTGACATTTATGCGATAGAGTTGTATTAATATATTCAAGCTATGAGCGAACGGAGTGACCAGAATAATAAAATAATATATGGCCATGCACTCGCCGCTAAAGGAATTTCTAAGATATATGATTGTTTGTTCATACAGACTTAAATCGTACTTAGGATATTGTGCCTCCGGGGTGCTTCAGTCTGAAGACCCGAGACATAACCATCCCCCCTAGCCGGCGGTGGGTATCCGGGGGGATTTCCGCATGAAAAAAAATGGATATTGTGCCTCTATTTTTTATGAAGCTAAAGCAACAAAAAACAATCTGTTGCTATCTGAGTAAGTCAATGGCTAAGCAAAAATTTTACCAATTTAAGTAGGTAACTCCGATGAAACCTGAAAAAAAAATTGCGCTGGCGCATTGATAGGAATGGGTGTACTTTATTTTTAACAATTCCATCATTGCTACAACTACTACAAAACTTGAAACCTTTCTTGTAATTAAAGCTTATGTTTGCCCCCTCCCCTAAACGAAATATTCTATATTTACTCCTCTTTCAACGAAATTATGTACTGATTGATCCCCACCCAGCTGTCCAGAACCAAATCATTTTTCTGATAACTTCCCTCAACAACTCTTGCCAAAGCATGGGCATTGATAACAGCGTTTGACTAGTGACTTCACGTTAGAATGATAAGTAATAGCAACTCATAAATATCCATAGGTTTCATCCAGTTCTAGGGGGATTAGGGTCGCTGAATTTTTTGAGTTTATACTCACGTTTTGTGCGTAGTCGTTCGATGATGAATGAAAGGGTTTCATTCATCATCGAACGACTACGCACAAAACGTTTTAGCAAAACATTCTCAAGAGTGGAATGTACTGCCTGAGTCTGTGTTTCCGAATAGTTATAACCTGGGAGTCTTCAAGTTTAGAGTGAACAGGTTACTTCTAGGCAAGCGTGCTCCACCATCGACTACATCATCACTTACCATCAGGTGAGATAGTGACCAATTGCGAGACTATTACAATAAAAAAAGGGTGCAGCCAATAGCTGCTCGGGTCGGGTGCCGTTCAGTGGTTTGTAAATATCAGTTAATCCCTTTGAAAGGGTTCTTCGATCACAACTTCTTATAAAAAACTAGCTGTTGCCGGCGGCTTCCACCGCGTGGAATTCTGATCCCGTTCCCGCTACCCATCGGGCCCTATTCCACTATCACAACCTATATAAGGTACACAATTCCACCATACATCATTCTGTTATATCTAAAAGGGTGGCAGCGTTTTCGTTGAAAGCTCCCAGACAGCTTATTTTTTTCCGACACCTCCAACAAATAACATTATATTTTAGCCAATGTATTCAAAAACTTGACAAATTACATATTAAAACCTCGAGAACCACCCATTGGTGAAAACAGCATTAAAATCGGTGCAGTAGTTTTTGAGTTTATCGCAAGCAGACAGACAGACAGACGCGGCGGAGGACTTTGTTTTATATTATGTAGTGATGTTGAGCCGTCACGTGTCAGTACACAGTGGAGTGTACGTTTATTTAACATCTTATCTTAAAAAAATAATTTGCCTTCGGCTTTGACACTGCGGCTTATGACTAACGCAGGCAAATATTACACCGTGATAACGTAAATATTAACAAATACTGATAATAGCATAGGTTTTGTGCATGATGGTGATTCCTTGTGACGGTCAAACACAGAACACACATTACTAACGTGGAAACTGCGTAGCCATGATTTGTAATTATGTTGCATGAAACCCCACCAAGATCTTCGGAGCCCAAAAGCTCTGGCGCAGAGTTTCCTCTCGGAGTTAGGGATCAAATGGCAGTCGCTCCCGAAAAAGCCAAAAACCCAGGAGAAAGAGTAGATTGGACCGGGATCCTGTGATGATGAAAATGATACAGTTAGGTTTATTTTAAATGTATTTTTGTATTTTCTGTGTCACTGTGTTTAATTTAGGCCGCGATGGCGTCCAAAGTCTTCCTTTCCTTTCGAGAGCGTACCCAGGGTCCCGGCAATGGACGCTTGGTAAGGACACCGTGTGGTTTTAGTCGGTTTGATACCGACATACCCACCTCATCGCTGGCACCGGAGGAGTGAAGCCCGTTGGGCTTTCCACACTTAAAAAATAAAAAAAAACTATGCATAATTTAGAAATAAAATGTGAAAAGTGTCTTAATATTATAATTGTAAGATGCGTTGTGCTTTGCTATAAAATTAAAATTTCCTTTCTATGAAAAAGTATTGTAATCCTATACTATTATAAATGCGAATGTAAGTTTGTTTGTTAAGCTTTCACGAAAAAACCACTGAACCGATTTTGCTGAAATTTGGTACAGGGGTAGATTAGACCTTGGGAAAGGCCATAGGCTATGTTTTGTCGCGATAACCGACATCTACGCGGACGGAGCCGCGGGCAAAAGCTAGTATGTAATAAGTACGGTTCTGCCTACTCCTTCGGGTATTACTGTGAATATATATAAATACAGTATAACAAGCGGTAAAATACAATACAAGGTCTGCAAAATTCCTCTATTTAGTTTCAACAAAACACTAATGCAGTTGCCTTGTATCCATCTAATGTAACGCGCCCTTCCGCTTCCGGTGAAGCTATGCAAATGTTGCCAGACCAAATTAATCCTTAATTGCTTCGAAATTTATTTGCGTACGTGATTTTTTTTCTAAAACTTTGTAAGCCCTTAGAGGGCAAAATAACGGAGGATTGCTGTCATTTTAATTTTAAATGTGAGAACACAGTGCCAAGCTTCAAATCTAGGTGCTCCTACTTGCTTTGAGAACTGCATAGGGGCAGGGCTTTGACGACTGCCTAGGGACAGGGCTTTGACAATTACAGATGTCGTCTGTTAACAAGATACTACAACTAACCTCTCACTTAATTTATTTATTCATTGGAACATTTAAAGGGTATATGTTATACATTGATATTACAAGTAAGGGTACAGCAAATGTCGTGGGCCGCCGCCACCTCCTTCTGCGAGCATGTGATGCTCGCGAAGGAGATGGCGGAGTGCGCCCGGGAGAGGTTCAGAACTCTCCCGGCCCGCCGAGCCTGCAACATGCTCGCCGCGCGTCGCAGGCGACTCAGGCGCCGGAGGTCGCTCAACGACCTCCGTCCTCCATGAGCGCAGGCCTGGGGGTGGCAATTGAGGCCGCCTGTCACCCCAGCAGAAGCAGGCCGGGACGGTGGGGCGACTAGCGCCCCTCCCCAAAACCGGGGCAAGACGGGGACACCGTGGTTCCCAAACCCGAGGGGGCCATCTCGAAACCGGAGATGGCCCAGGGTCAGTCGGGGTGCGAGGGATATGCTCTATGGGCAACCTTACACCCCGGCGTCTGCAGACCCGAGACGGCGTGCGGTTTTAGTCGGTTCAAGCCCGACATAACCGCCCCCGCTGGCCGGTGGGGGGGTATCCGAAGGGATTTCCGCACGAAAAAAAAAAGGTACAACAAATGTGTCTGTTAGGTAAACGCGAAATCCCCTCAGATACCATTATGTCGAATTGTCGATTATGTCGAATTCGAACCGACTAAAACTGCAAGCCGTCAAGTTTAAGTATGAGTATGAAAATTTAAGATTAAGTATGAGTACGGTCAATATCGGTTAGGTGTGTGTTGTACGTCTCTAAAAGATGGCGAATAGGTTCCCGTGTAAAAGACACCTTCCTGTGTAGAACAGCCGCGGCACGCTCATCTCTCTCGGCGATACAGATGTGGGTACCGCGTAACTAAAGTCAAAGTTGTTAAGGCATATCCCATGCAACATCATGAAACTCGAACACCAATAAAACTGACTTCAAGGTTAGTTAAAGTATACTGCATTTATTTAAAGAGTACCTTTTTTTTCGTGCGGAATGCCCTTCGGATACCCCCCCGCCGGCCAGCGGGGGCGGTTATGTCGGGCTTGAACCGACTAAAACCGCACGCCATCTCGCCCGCTACTGTGAATTTTTCAACACTTGTTTTTTTTTCATTTTCAGAGGACAAATTTAACATTTTTTAATTTTGGTTTATTATTTTATGTACTAATTTTTAAACTTTCGCGTTTCATGATTTACAATAATTTACCGAGAATTAACGCGACCATGTTTAGGTATATGTAGACCCGAGACGGCGTGCGGTTTTAGTCGGTTCAAGCCCGACATAACCGCCCCCGCTGGCACGCGGGGGGTATCCGAAGGGATTTCCGCACGATAAAAAAAAAAAAAAAAAAGGTATATACATACCTTTGGATTGCCTGACGTTTCGACCGAGTTACACTAACACTTACTTACTTACACTTACTGGCATAAAAACAATCTTGTGGTTTGTAATAGTCGACTCCACAAGATTAGTAATTCCTTTCAGGGTAACTGTATACGCTTCTACAACAAGCTTCCTAGTGAAATAAAGAATCTACCTCTTCATAAATTTAAAAGACAAATTAAAAGTAAACTCTGCCAAAAAGGCTATTATAAAATTCAAGACTATTTAGATGACAAACAAGCTTGGATATGAACTGTTTGCTCTCTCTCTCTATGCTACTCAAATGGAATATTGTAATTAGGTTAAGTAAACATGTTTGTAAATAGACCTAAAAAAAAACAGCCCGCTGAGTTTCTTGCCGGAGTCTTCTCAGGACAGGGCCGCGTTTCGAACCGGTGGTCCATTTGCCAAACATTCGTTTAATTTTTTTTTTGACGTTTTGTGAGTGTCGTATTAATGGTCTATACAGAATAAATGATTTTTGACTTTGACTTTGACTTACTTAAGTGTAGTATGTGACCGTACATGGCGAAAGGAAAATATGAAAAATATCGAAAATGTGCGGGTGCATGAAGAACTTTGTACCTCACGGACTCGACGACAGAGGACGTGCACCACTGAGCCAGTCAGCCTGTGACCACGGCCAAAAACGTCCATCAATCCAAAGGTATGTAGGTACATGATCACGATAATTCCCGATAATATTATTTTATGTATTTTTTAGAACTTAGATGGTTAGCTTAAGCTTAGCTTAACATAATATGCTAAGTTAACGTAGCATATTATGTTAAGCTAACTACTATTATACTTTCTAACAATAAATATGGAGCCTTGTATCAATCAACTCAGATTCACAATTCAATAAATATATTTACTCATCTTCTGAAGATTTTAGTTAATTGAAACTCTTGTTCAATTCGTGAATGTCAAAACTATTGAATATTATGTAACAAGAGAAGCTTATACGTCATAAATATCATCAATAGACAATAGCATCTGCTGATTGATTCGTACCCAGTCATATTAAAACGCCCCTTCAATAACAGTACACGTGCGGAACAATCGCCCGGTAGTTATGGAGAAACAATACAACAAACAAACAATAATATTCGTATAACGAGTTGTTTGAGCACCACTTAATGTAACTCGAGTAGTTATAATGAAAGTGTACGTATTCTGGTTAACTACAGTAGTTGAGAATGCGTAAGGTATGATGTCAATATTTCATATAAGGTAGACCTATAGATAGGCCTTTAGAAGTAAAAGTGGGTTAAAAAAGGACACAGCAAAGAAAGGACTGACTGAGGCGATGACGTGTGAGAAAAATTACATGTTGCACCGACCGCAATAATTTTGGCAAGGGCAGGCAGATGATGATGATGAAGTATCTTTAAATTAATGACTTTAAGATCGAGAGGTCCCGCGTTCGAATCTTGGCCATTGCCTTACCGATGTGAACGGACTCCTAACACGCTAAAATTGTGGTCTCTAGTTTGATGCACCTCTAAAGATGCAGGCTGCTCCATAACTCGCTTCAACCAGGGATTGCAGGGACACACGTGTGGTGGTAAAGAATTACAAGTTTCTATAGTGTGGCGAAGAACCAAAAGTGATAAATCGTTTAGTTCAAGATAGAATTATTTGAACCATATGGAAGTTACACGTCAGCTCTGCAGAAGCTGTTCTGCATTTGATTAATTAGTATAAATTACTTCAAACAGTCCATCGGAATACTTGCCGTGATGTAGGCAGTGCACGCATGCGAGCGCTGTTTCATGCAAAATATAACACAGAGATGTAGTAACTTGCATAAACAATCCACGACGTAGCGCATATAAATAGTATAAGAATCGATATAAATAGCAGTTAAATTATTCCCATAATATGTGTTTCTGTGAACACTGAGCACTGTTATCACAAATATTGAGCAAGTTTGAGTAAGGACCGATATTGCCTGACGACGTCAGGTGGCACATCGGTGCATCTTCGCACAGCACTTCGGTGGTTGATACCCACCTTAGTGTATGCTGAGTGTCCATCCCTTATTGTGGACACGGCTTACATAATGTTAATATTGTTTCCATATTGAGAGACAAAAACACGTGCTATAGCTTGCCACGTAACATGACACGTTGTCGAGTTGTCAATGTTGCCATACTTGACAATCTTGTCATACGTCTATATTGATATGCGCACTATGCTCAGGCGGCGGCTCTCGATCAATGTTGTGTACGAGCATTCGCCACCAGAGTAGTTTGTTTTTTATTTCATTAATTTTATTGTATATGTACCTAACCTACCTAACGCAATAAAAACATGATTTCTTTCTTTCTTTCTGTTTTCTTACCTACTAGTTGATGTCAGTAAGGAGAACTTTATCATAGAATAAAAAATATGGCATTGTTTCATATAACAACTAACAAGGTAACAATTTAAATTATACAACATAAAGGTAGGCAGAAGTATAAGGATGCTAACCTAACTATTTATTAGAATTCCTTTAATTAAATGAATTGAAACTGGCGAAACATTTATTCAACTGTAACTGATTTCACAAACAAAATAGTAAGTGAACATACACAGTCTTAATCAATTGTCTGTTAATCTCATAAATAGTTACCCCTTGAGGGAATCGAACGGCCAATGGCGATGGTAATTGATAAGGTCACCTTGCTAGGCATTCCCTGCCGTGGGCCGTTACGTTTACGTTACCTTCCGTGGAGATAAGCACTCTATTATTGTGAATTATGATAAAAGAAGGATGTCAAGTTGTTCCAATATTCCTGATAGTCACAATTTACTTAACTTGCAATCCTACTTCCTATACTACTAACAATAATCGAGCGTGCGTGTCTGTGATATAATCTCAGGAAAAGAAAAGTCGATATACCAATCATAAAGAAAACAGACCCCTGGCTCGAAAGTTTGAACCTTGGACGCAAATGGACAATCGCTAAGAGGTCGATGTTAAAACCCCTCCAGCTAATCTAAATTACTTGTGTTAGGAGTGGGCTCACGTCGGTAGTTAGTGGCCAGGATTCGAACTCGGGACCTCTCAATCGTAAATCCGACTGCGAATAAGCTACAGACGCTTCGCCGACACCGCTTCTACCGAAGATATCAAGTGTGTAATACTAGGACGGGAGCATTTTTAAATATCTATGGGCCGTACGAATTAAAAACTTCAAATACAAACTACTACTAGCTTCGGAATAGTGCCACGTGTCACCATTCCTCATGACGGACAGACAAACGCACAAAAACAACGGATATTGGTGACACGCGCTGCAATAATTTGTAATCACCCCCGTTCGTTTCTGAGGGGTGAGGGTCGCCTGCCACGGTTATGGGAAAATAGGAGAATTTTAATATTTATTGGAGTTTTGGAATCGGCTATGTGTTCAATATGTGCATTCGTAATTTGGCAACATAAGAAAGTATATGCCCGAGTAAAATACTGACCCACAGGAATCGATTTCCAGGATAAGAAGTGATTGTGTAACAAACATGGTGTAACAAAGATCCAAATTTTTTAGGTGTTTGTTTGTGAAAGAAACTTCGTCACAATCTCAAAATTTTAATTTTGAAAGTTCATTACTACTGTAAAGTTTAAGTTACTTTATGAAAGAATAATTAAATTTGACTAAATCTGTAAAATGTGATAATTAAAGTTACGTACTGGTCCAGCTATATATAGATAAACACTAGCTACCGTAATACAGTTTTTCGAAACTAGCTCGGGAGCCAGGAGTTTTCAGACATGTTAAATGTATCTTTGTATCAATATAGATTATTATGTATTATGATATTGTCGGAAGTTTACGCGAATGTCACACATTGAAATAAAACTATTTTTAACGGATTCTATCGCGATTTATTTGATGTTATTTTATATTTTACATTGATCCCGACTTTTTCAGCAGCCATGGTCACGGGGAGACCTCGTGACCATGACTGCTGAAAAGTAACCGAGACGCGATAATATTGATATAACATCAAATAAATCGCGATAGAATCCGTGAAAAATAGTTTTATTATTTATTATTATAGCTATGGAGTATGAGAAATAAAATCCAGACCCATCCAGATTGCTATTCCATACAAATTATATTGTTGTAATAAATGCGTTACAAAATTTGTTAATTAATTAAAGTTAAATTAAATCAAAATAATAGGGTTGGGAATGGGTTGCAATAATTTTCTTCAGCTGTGAACTCAATATTTAAGAAGTAGAATCAGAGCACTTAGCTTAGCGTCCGGGTTTCGCTTGCCACGCAAACGCTAGGTAGCCCGGTAGATGGAACCCGTATTTGCAAAAAAGCAAGCTGTCGGCTGAAGAGAAATAGTAGAGCCTCCAGAACTCTTCCAGTAAATACTTAAAAAAAATCTTTAAAAAATTTTTTTACGGACTATTGATCAAACTAATTAACAATTTCGCTGTTCATTACAGAGAGATACATACTTAATTACGTTTCACTTCACCTACTTACTGAGATACATTTCTTCCAACTCTTTCATATAAAAGGTCTCCCCCATCTTGTATTTTATAAGTTAATTCCTTGCGGTCAAAATTCGAGAGTCTTGTTTGTACGTGCAAGTCAAGAATATCCTTATTACAACGGAGCTGTGTCCTACATAAAGTACACGGACTTCGTGGCAAACTTCACAAGGCCCCATTGTAGTGTATGGACAGCTGATGCGATGAAATACAAAGGTAGACAGTTAATACTTGTTTGATATCTTTCATTGTTATTAATTTATCTATAAATAAAACGTTCAGTACCCAAACAATTTTATTTTATTTGTTAAACCACTAACTATGGTAAATGACGTCATTTATTTTAATCTTTAAATCTATAGCACACAATGGTACTGATGAAAGTCAGATTGACATTGTCATTTCTATAGTCTATAGTAATATTACAAAGAGGAAAATTTGTAGTTTTGTATGTTTGTAACGAATAAACTCAAAAATTACTGAACAGATTTAATAAATATCTTTCGTTATTAGATAATACATTATCCCTGAGTAACATAAGCTACTTTTTATCCCGATATTTTTTCGGGATCAGGACGTATTTTATATGACCCAAGTGACCAATCATTTCTTTTGACTACACCAATATATACCCATTTATATCACATTATAATGTCCATTCAAATTCATATCCATCCAAAGGGCGCCTGTAAGAAATTGGTTTTAGGGATAAGGCCGCCATTTGTACATTAAATAAAATTTTGAATTTGTATTCCATGTATGCATGTTTTGATTCGTGTACAATAAAGTTTATTTCTACATGATATTGTCGAAAGTTTACGCAAATGTCACACTCAAATAAAACCTTTTTTAGTGGATTCTATCGCGATTTGGCGTCCTCTGTGGCGTAGCGGTAGTGCATTCGACTGCTACGACAGGGGGGCGCGGGTTCGATTCCCGCTCAGTGCAAATATTTGTATGCATGAATATGTCTATTTGCATTGGTCTGGGTGTTTCTATGTATAATATGTATGTATTTACAAAATAAAAAAGTATATAAGTATGATTATCCGCATTCTGGAAGCCATAACACAAGCTAGTTAAACTATGCTTACTTTGGGTCTAGAAAGCGCTGTGTAGAATGTCGTAGAATATTTATTTATTTGATGTTGATTTAGTATTTATATTGAATCCGACGTTTCGGTTGCTTTTCAGCAGCCATGGAGATGTAAATAATAACATAACATCAAATAAATCAAAAAGGTACGGTTGTATAGGGGCGCGACTGGTTGGATCACCTCCAAGTTTGGTGCACCCTGGGCAACGTGGGCGATGACGCATCATTGATTGCTCCTCTGGAGTAGCTGGCGTCAACGTCAACGGCCAAGAGTCTGACCAACCGGCCCTTTTCAGGGCCAGCTGACCCCATTGCACGAGGGGGTCGGGGTATGGCGGGCCTGCAAGGTACCCCTCTGCTGTTATCAGAGGGGACACTGCGCATGGCCCAGGGTCAGTCGGAGTGCGAAGGATATGCTATATGGGTAACCTTACACCCCGGCGTCTGTAGACCCGAGACGGCGTGCGGTTTTAGTCGGTTCAAGCCAGACATAACCGCCCCCGCTGGCCGGCGGGGGGATATCCGAAGGGATTTCCGCACAAAAAAAAAAGGTACGTTTGTATATACATAAACCTAACCTAACCTAACCTAACCTAATTCTCCCTCAGGCAGCCTTAAAGGAAATTCAACATTGACTGTGTAAGGCACTATATAATGTTTTCCGTCTTCGCCCTTTATTTTTCCTTTGATGTGACTATGATCTTGTTTTTTCCGTTTGGCGCAAATCTCCTGAAGTTAGGAGTGCGTAAGTAGGTGAGATTGCTTCGTTTAGGGGCCGAGCCCCTGTTTTGATGATATTGAAAACAGTCCCTTCAAACGATGTTCCCTTTAAAGAACAATACGGAACGAAACTAAATTGTTCTTTATTGCGTTTGGAAGGTGGAGAGTTACGCTGTCATTTTTTATTACTATTACATATTGGTGTGCCAAGCAATCGAAATATAATTTTCTCTAGAAGCGCTAAGGATATAGGTCTGAAAATATTACTACCTCTGTCAATTCGCCGCCAGAGTAGCTTTGTTTTTATTTTTATTTTGTTAATTTAGGGTTAGGTAGTTTAGGGTAGCCGCGGTAGCCTAGTGGTATGGGTAATGGACTGCTGAGACGAGGTCTCGGGTTCGATCCCAGGTTTTATCATGGCACACACCAATGACTTTTCGATGCTTTTCGAAGTTATGTGTGTATTTATCGCAGGTTTATAAGTGCCCGGTTAATGGCAATAGGCTCGCCACCCATTACATTGGGACCTAAACATAAACTGGCGAAATGTGGGTGCTAGCACCTCTGCCTACCCCTTCGGGGATATAGGCGTGAGTTTATGTTATGTTATATGTAATTTTATTGTATTTGTACCTTTTTTTTTTTTTTTTTTTTTTTTCGTGCGGAAATCCCTTCGGATACCCCCCCCCCCGCGTGCCAGCGGGGGCGGTTATGTCGGGCTTGAACCGACTAAAACCGCACGCCGTCTCGGGTCTACAGACGCCGGGGTGTAAGGTTGCCCATAGAGCATATCCCTCGCACCCCGATTATTGTATTTGTACCTAATCCGCTATTAAAATTCTTTTTTTTCTTTCTTTCAATGTGATAAATAAATAATAATCAAAAAATAAAACAACTACAATAATAAAGGTCTTATATTAAAAACAATATCTGATCAATGATTCTCTCATTGATCAGACCTAAATATAAAAACAATATCTGATCAATGATTCTCTCATTGATCAGACCTAAATATAAAAACAATATCTGATCAATGATTCTCTCATTGATCAGACCTAAATATAAAAACAATATCTGATCAATGATTCTCTCATTGATCAGACCTAAATATAAAAACAATATCTGATCAATGATTCTCTCATTGATCAAACCTAAATATAAAAAATCAGGAAGAGAATGTAGAAAACTCACTGACTTTTACAGTCACAAATCTTATTATTAGCAACATTTTTGTTTAAACTACGTTAACGGGGAACTTTTTATGTATATATACATAAAATATAAACAAATAAAATATATACATTAAAAAAAAAATATGTATAGGTACCTCCCATAGCGGGGTGTGTGTTGGGTAACCTCCTCGAGTGTCGCTCCGATTCCGATCCCGCTGCAGTCCGGGGGGAACGGAATCGGAGCGGCCGGTACACCCTGGGCGGCGGTCAATGGCTTCCCCTTCACCCCTTCATAGGGTTGGCATTGATCGTCGGCCAATACCCAACGTGGCGGGAACACATCGCTCTCCGTACTCCTCTGCTTTCAGAGGAGACAGGATGAGCGATGTTAGTGGTGAGATGGCCCAGGGTCAGCCGGGGTGCGAGGGATATGCTCTATGGGTAACCTTACACCCCGGCGTCTGAAGAAACGAGACGGCGTGCGGTTTTAGTCGGTGCAAGCCCGACATAACCGCCCCCGCTGGTTGGCGGGGGGGTATCCGAAGGGATTTCCGCACGATAAAAAAAAAAAAAAAAAAAGGTACCTCCCATAGCGTTAGTCGGGGTTCGAGGGATATGCTCTATGGGCAACCTTACACCCCGGCGTCTGTAGACCCCAGTCGGCGTGCGGTTTAGTCGGTTCAAGCCCGACATAACCGCCCCCGCTGGCCGGCGGGGGACCCCCCCGTCCGAGGGGATTTCCGCACGAAAAAAAAAGGTATTTTAGTTGATTTATGATCAAATTTTGTCGCATATGATAGATTATCATTCGCGTGCACTATACATATAACATAATGCTAGCTAGTCGATGCATGCAGCTCCGCCCGCGCGAAAGTCGGTTATCGTTTTTTGGTCATATCTCTGTTTCTACTTAACCAATTGTAATCAAACATTCGACAGATTTTAAGTCTGAACAATACCTTTCTAATAGAAGAAACCGCATCAAAATCGGTTCCGTAGTTTTTGCTTCCATCGGGAACCAACAGATAAAAAGACTAACATAACATAACTTCACGCCTGTATCCCCGAAGGTATAGGCAGAGGTGTATTACACACCCACGATTCGCCAGTTAAAGAAAAGACTAGAATTCAAAAAAAAATATTTTCATTATCTTTCTCTTAAGCCCCCACAACTATTTTCTTTAATGTCTCCAATGTACAGACACAACTAATTTTCAATTTTATAATAGTATAAAATAAATAAAAAAATTTTTTTGAAGAATATATTCTGTTTGAAAACCTAATTTAATTGTTCCTACTTCTATGTTTTTTTGTCGTCGAATAAGTACAATGTGAATTAATATTTCTATCCCAAGTCTTCCCTTGAAAAAAAAAGCGGCCAAGTGCGAGTTGGACTCGCCCATGAAGGGTTCCGTAGCAGCAAGTAACATAATAATGTTTTTTTAAAATTATTATATTTCAGTTGATTGAATGAAAGGTAAATTGCGGTTTACGATTTATGAATTAAAAAAAAAACGACTTGCTAGATCTAGTTCAAACTAATTATCGGTGGAAGTTTACATGATCATGTACACTATATAACACACATTTGCCCACTTTCGAAGTGTCCCTCGCGCAAACTATTCAGTCTAGAAAAAGTTATATTAGCAACCTCAATACCGTTTTTGAAGACCTATCCATATGGGTTTGATGAAAAAAATATTTTTGTGTTTCAGTTCCCCCCCCCCCCAGTTTTTTTTACTTTTTTTTATTTTTGTGTGAAAATCTTAATGCGGTTCACAGAATACATTTACTTACCAAGTTTCAACAGCATATTTCTGATAGTTTCGGAGAAAAGTGGCTGTGACATACGGACGGACAGACAGACAGACATGACGAATCTATAAGGGTTCCGTTTTTTGCCATTTAGCAACGGAACCCTAAAAAACCTACATAATTGAAATGTCCATTATAAAAACCTTATCAGAACAGAGCAATAGCAAAGGTTTCGCATGCTATAGACAACCCATTACTGATCGCCTGCCATTCTACAACATGTTTTCCTTTAACCAAGACAGCAATAAATCGAAAAGTCGATAATACCGACAAATGCTAGGGGGATGAGCAGTAATACCGATCGCTATTATTACTTTTAGATAGTTTTATCGTCTTTATGGTTTCGGTATTCGGTTTTTTGGCGACCTACGTCAATTTTCGTAAGTACTTATACTGTTATAGAATAATAAAATAGTTACAAGTGATGTTAGTTAGTGACAGTTAAGTTAAGTTAGTACACGCGTCCATAGGCCGGGGTAATCACTTTCCATCAGGTGGGCCATGTTCTTGTCTGCTACCTAATTGGTATAAAAAAATGTTGCTTTTCATGAGCTATGAGCTAGTTTATTATGAGTATATACTCATAAAAACATAATTATATATAATTTAACATAAAACTATTTTTAACGGATTCTATCGCGATTTATATATGATGTTATTTTATATAAAAGCCGCTGTAGCCTAGTGGTATGGGTAATGGACTGCTGAGACGAGGTCTCGGGTTCTATCCCAGGTATTACCATGGCACACACCAATGACTTTTCGATGCTTTTCGAAGTTATCTGTGTATTTATCGCAGGTTTATAAGTGCCCGGTTAATGGCAATAGGCTCGCCACCTATTACATTGGGACCTAAACATAAACTGGCGAAATGTGGGTGCTAGCACCTCTGCCTACCCCTTCGGGGATATAGGCGTGAGTTTATATGAGTTTATGTGTTATTTTATATTTTAAATGTTGCTGAAAAGCAACCGAAACGTCGGGATCAATGTAAAATATAAAATAACATCAAATAAATCGCGATAGAATCCGTTCAAAATAGTTTTATTTCAATGTGTGACATTCGCGTAATTTACTAGTAGCCCGGGCCGCGGCTTCACCCGGGAATCATTTCGTAAAAAATCTATAACCCGATTGCAACACCATCTACGGACGTTAATAAAAACCGTCTTTGAAATAAATAAATATTCCAGGACAAATTACACAACGCCATCTAGACCGAAACTAAGCAGAGCTTGTCATATGGATTCTAGAATGCGGATAAACATAATTAAATACTTTTTTATGTAAATAAATACATATTATACAAAGAAACCCAGACCAATGCAAATATACATATTTGCACTGAGCGGTAATCGAACCCGCGACCTCAGACTTAGCAGTCAATTGCACTACCGCTGTGTCACAGAGGTCGTCAAATGATGCAGATCTTACGCACTTTTCCCTCCGGGGTAAAGATTACCATTTTTATATACAGATTTGAAGACCACAATTTCAACCACAACTAACTTCTAATGTTTCGATTTCAGTTCATTCATGAAAGTAATTTCGCTCTCACCCATAACAAATCCAAATAATTCCATCGAATTACCCTTTCATCATCGCAACCCCAATTTAAATCCGACACTTCACGTTTAGTTAATCATTAAAACTAATTACTATCGCGCAATTTATCAAACGGACCCCAGGTGTGCACGATAATAAATTGTTTTGGTCAATGTGGTACCCTAATTACCAAGTCTCTGAATAGGGGAACCCTACTTAATATATGGTAGACGCGTGCGCAAATACTTAACATATGGCTAATGATATTGTTTGTAATGTTTTTTTTATTAGAGAATTGTAATTATAGAGAACGTTGTCAGCTATCAATGGAAATCAGCTACCAAATATTTTGAATGATTTTCAAAAAAAAGCAATGCAAGAAGCCAGCTGCCGACAAAGATTCTGTTTGTTACTAGATTTTTTTATAAATAACTAAGGTTTTTTGAAGGGAAGACTTCTTTAGAAAACGCCGTTGAGCACTTTTAATATGAGTAAGTAATTTACTCGCGTTTTTTTTATACGTCACCGCGCCTCGAAATCGTTGCGACACGCTTTTCATATTATTATTTTTAATACTAACGCCATCTTTGTTGTAGCTGGATGGATAGATGGAAGGGTGGACGGAGGGAGGGAGGAACGGAGTGAAGGAGGCAGGTGCGGAGGGATTGAATTGAAAGGAGTGAGTGAGTTAGGGAGGGATGGATGACGACGATTAAAAAACACACGTAATTGTTCAAGTTTTCACTTCTGTCGGCACTTCCAGAGTGCCACTGCCCTTTTCTATATCTCCGCCTGATGGTAAGCTAACTCAGAAATGAGGGTCACCATTATAGATACCAATAATGCTACAATGGCGGCCCTCAGCATGACAGCCTCATCAGATGTTTTCACCTTTTTCACGCATTACTTAAAGGACCCGGGACTGTTGGAAGAAAGAAACCCGTGTACTGGTAAAGAATTTCAAGTCTTATATGGTGCGGCAGAGAAAAGAGGCGCTGAACCGATTGGTTATTGATGGAATTGTTTGTACCGTGTGAGGGTGACGTGGCAACAAAAAGGCGAGAACCAGCAAGAATGAGGAAGACAGTGAAACCTCTACCGCGCATCCTGAAACACAGAAAAATTAATACTAGGTAAATCAGTGCATTTTTTTTTTATATACCACTCAAGTGGCAGACAAGCTCACGGCCCACCTGATGGGAAGCGGTTACCGTGGCCTACGGACGTGTGCAACATCAGGGGCGCCACACTCGCGCTACTTACCTTCAGCTTACTATCAGGTTTACGTTCATAAAATCTCCACTCAAGTTTAGTTCTGAAACGCAATCTATACTTAAAGTAGTTTAAAGTCGAGACTCGTGACTGAGTATGGTTCTAAGCCTTAGATGATATTGTCAAATAAATCGCGATAGAATCCGTTAAAAATAGTTTTATTTCAACGAGCCTTAGAGTTTAATTTACGCTTTTTTTAATATTTTTTTTTGTATTTAGGACACGTCCCACTAGGGCTGCGACCACAATCCACCTGCCCGGCTATGCACTTGCTGACCCCTGAACGCACTCAAACCAAAATTGGATTACTATGGAGGGTTTTTCGCAATCGTGCACGGTGGTACCCACCCGGCCGAATTTTGTGACAAATTTGTGTCATCAAATTTCTACCACCAGTGAAGTTTTGAAGTTTTGTTGTTGTTGTTGTATGTATAATATGTATGCATTCTCGACGGCCTCTGTGGCGTAGCGGTAGTGCATTCGACTGCTACGACAGGGGGCGCGGGTTCCATTCCCGCTCAGTGCAAATATTTGTATGCATGAGTATGTCTATTTGCATTGCTCTGGGTTTTTCTATGTATAATATGTATGTATTTACAAAAAAAAGTATATAAGTATGTTTATCCGCATTCTGGAACCCATAACACAAGCTAGTTAAACTATGCTTACTTTGGGTCTTAAAAACGCTGGGTAGAATGTCGTGGAATATATTTTTTTTAATTTATGTACATACTTTGCTTTTTAGTAAAACGAGGCAACGCAGTTTAATTCACTTAGATCGTAGCACCATGTTGGTGATATTGGCTCTACTCGTATATGGACTGGTTAAATACAAACTATTTAGAAAATCGGCCTCTGTTATTAATAGTCGATATCAGAAAGTTAGAATTAGGGTTAGCACTAAGAACTGTAATTTTATCTTATACTAGCTGATCCCGCGGCACCGCCTGCAAGGAGGTCGGTTATCGTTTTTTGGTCCTATCTCTGGTTCTACTTAACTAATTGCAATCAAACATACGGCAGATTTTAAGTGTGACCACGAAATTTCTAATAGAAAAAACTGCTCCAAATCCGTTTAGTAGTAATCCGTCCATCACGAAACAGTTAAACTGATAAGAATTAAAAAAATTAAAAAACCGATTGTTTTTTTTTTTATCCCACTAAAGTGGCAGACGAGCACACGGCCCACCTGATGGGAAGCGGTTGTGTCCGTACATAGGGGATATTTAAAACCGGTTGTCTGTAAAGTCGGTTTACTGACAAATATGAAAGAATGAAATGAAAAATATGTACATTATCGTTAATGTAACATAACCCAAGTATTTGTTTTTGAAGTGACAACGTCTTATAAATCGATGAGCCGGCTGCACTCACGAAAAAACATGACGTAACGTAACATGCCGTTACCTGACGTATGCGGCGTTACCTCGTATGCCGTTACCTCGTATGCGGCGTTACCTCGCTCTGGGCTTGAAGTGCAAGCGATGCGTTCGCGTGGACAGCTGCTATACATATAGTTAGCATTTTCTTATGACGTTGTCATGTTCAACTATTGTCAGTAAACCGACTTTACAGACAACCGGTTTTTTTTTTCGTGCGTACAACTCCACGCCCGGGGTGCCCGGCAACGGACTCTTGGGGAGGACACCGTGCGGTTTTAGTCGAGACACGACATAACCACCCCCGCTGGCCAGCGGGAGGGTATCCGAAGGGATTTCCACAAGTAAAAAAAAAAAAAGCCCGGCAAGTGGGGGAGGTTATGGCGGGCTCGAACCGATTAAAACCGCACACCGTTTCGGGTCTCCAGACACCGGGATGATGTAAGGTGGGCCCATAAGGCATTTCCCTCGCACCTCGAACTCATCTATTGCATTATTTCTTTATTTATTAAAGTTCATGCATAACATATAGGCAGACTTAATGTCACAGGCATTCTCTACCATAGCATTTTTTTTTATAATTTTCCCAAGGGTCTAACCCCCAATCTCATTCATATTGGTAACACTTCAATGGGGAACATTCATATTAGTAACCCTTTGGTGCGTCACTAGGGAAATGCTGTCATCATCATCGTGGCGTTGTTTACGGTTACATCCGAGGCTCTTACCTTAGAGTCCGCGGTCTGCTTACTGCTCCTATTTTTATGGAAGCGACTACCATCACACCTTCCAACCCTGAGACGAAAGCCTGCGAGAGAGTCTCGTCCGTCAATCAGCAGGTGTACCAGCTTGCAGATGAGGTTGGTTTGGGTCCAAATGTCTTGGTAGGGTCTCGTAAACCCAATGGGGGCAATACTTTGGAATCAAATAAGGTATAAAATCCATCTGCTTCCTATTACGTCAGGCACATTGTTCAAATATTCCTAACAATATTCTCAGCTTTCAATAAAATTATCATATCAAATACTAGTTTCAAATATCTGTTTCCTATAACCGCCAGATGTACAGCACAACCCTAACGATAGCCCCCGTAAACAATCGGGCGGATATGCGCTTACGCATGCTACGGTTTGAAAATAGAACGCAATTGTGACTTGCACGCATCCATTGTCGTTCGAATTTAGAACTTCCATTAGCAACGTGTTTTAAATTATTCTGAAAGTAAGTTGAAGTATTCGCTTTTTGTTTTGGACTATTTATTGTTGCTTTTTGTGTCTGTTTTTGGAAATAATCGGGGGTTTGTAGACGTTTTCGATAAGGTGGCGTGAAACGTATAATTTGAACTGAATTTTCTTGGGGTGGTATTCCTGAGTTAGAGACAATCAATATACATACTCAAGCTTAGAGTATGTTGCCGCTGACTCATCTACGCCCGGGACTACCGACCTCCATGATCGGGGCCTGAGGACGGCAGTTGGCCGACTCGCCGCCCTTACAGAAGCAGGCCGTGGCGGAGGCGTGTCGTGTGTGCCCTACACACGCCTGCCAACTCATCGAAGCGGGATAAAACCCGACCCCACCAGGCGAGGCCGCGTGGCGGCCAAAGTCCGCCCGCAACCCTGGGGTTATCCTTTCGAGGGCTTACCCGGGGTGCCCGGCAACGGACACTTGGGGAGGACAACGTGCGGTTTTAGTCGAGACACGACATAACCACCCCCGCTGGCCGGCGGGGGGGTACCCGAAGGGATTTCCGCACGTAAAAAAAAAAAAGTTTAGAGTATGTTCTTTTTTAACCGTTATGTAAAGTGAAATTAACGAACGTGATTCTATCGCAGGCTTTCCTCCCGGGAACAGCAGTCGCTACCATAAAAGCCGTGTAAACCAAATAAAAAGGAGGAGAAGGAGTGACTGGTCCCTGAAGTGAAAGCCGCAAATGCAACAGCCGTCAAAGCTAAGATATTGATGAGTAGTTTAGAAGCCACTACATAGATGTACTTAATTCTGTCCTATATAATAGACACATTTAGCATAGGTTTCAGTAACAGCTTACCATCCAAAAAAAATCACACAAAAGTTCCTGCACTAAAATTTACCCTTTAATGTTCAGAAAACGCTTCAGGAGACTGGACGCTACAGTAAGCTGTATGCAAGCACTTAAGCTCTTCACACTCGTTTGCTCATCAAATCTAGACCTAAGCTTGTTGACAGAAAGCATGTTTTACTGTGTATTGCAAAAAAATGTCAAGCATAATCGTGAAAGAAATAAATTCTTGTTTAGTAAACAATAGGATACCTTAGTACGTTTTGGTGTCAAGAATTCAAACGCTTTTATAGCCCGTACTTTAACCAGGAATGACTAAATATAGAGCTATTCACAGTCGGAATTAAATTTGTTAAGTTGGGCAGTACATTTTCTCAGTTGTGAATAAATTATGTATATTCACGCACGCCTAGAGTTACCAAATGCAAGACAGAATCAGCGCAAAAAAAATCTCAAATTTGTAATATCTAACCTTTAAACAAGCTATTCTCGTATATATATTATGATTTGAATCTCGGCAATGGTTCCCACGATTTCCATGAAATTTAGTGTACAGGGGTTTTCGGGGGTAGGGCACGCCGCAATAGCGGCGGTAAGGCCCATCATGGAGGATTGGCTGGAGAGGCGACACGGAAGCCTCTCCTACCGACTGACGCAGGTGATCTCAGGGAAGGGGTGCTTCGGGGACCACCTGCATCGGATCAGGAAGGAGCCAACGCCTGAGTGTCATCACTGCGACGCGAGCGAGGACTCAGGGCTGCACACGCTGGCGGACTGCCCGGCATGGGAGGCGCCGAGGCGTGATCTCGTGGCAGCCATCGGGGTGGGAGTCCTCTCGCTCGGCAGCATGATTGCGGCAATGGTGCGGAGCGCGAGCGCGTGGGCCGCCGCCGCCTCCTTCTGCGAGCATGTAATGCTCGCGAAGGAGGTGGCGGAGCGCGCCCGGGAGAGACTTAGAACTCTCCCGGTCCGCCGAGCCCGCAACTTGCTCACCGCGCGTCGCAGGCAACTCGGGCGCCGGAGGTCGCTTAACGACCTCCGTCCTCCATGAGCGCAGGCCTGGGGGTGGCGGGTGAGGCCACCTGTCACCCCAGCAGAAGCAGGCCGGGACGGTGGGGCGACTAGCGCCCCTCCCCCAAACCGGGGCAAGACGGGGACACCGTGGTTCCCAAACCCGAGGGGGCCATCTCGAAACCGGAGATGGCCCAGGGTCAGTCGGGGTGCGAGGGATATGCTCTATGGGCAACCTTACACCCCGGCGTCTGTAGACCCGAGACGGCGTGCGGTTTTAGTCGGTTCAAGCCCGACATAACCGCCCCCGCTGGCACGCGGGGGGGTATCCGAAGGGATTTCCGCACGATAAAAAAAAAAAAAAAAAAAAAAAAAGGGGTTTTCGGGGGTGATAAATCGATCTAGCTAAGTTTCATGTCCAAAAATCCACCCAGATATAAAAGGTTCTATATGAACAAATAGTAGTCCCAAGCATTATCTCTTACAAAAATTAGCATAAAATGATTTATTAGTGCAAATGTTTGAATTAATTGCATTGGTTTGGGTTTTTTATGTATAATAATACGGCCTCTGTTGCCTGGCGCTAGTGCATTCGACTACTGCGACAGGGGGTGCGGGTTCGATTCCCGCTCAGTGAAAATATTTGTATCTATGAATACGTCTATTTACATTGGTCTATGTATAATATGTAAGTATTTACAAACAAAAACGATGTATGTATGTTTATCCGCATTCTAGAACCCATAACACCAGCTTGTTAAACTATGCTTACTTTGGGTCTAGAAAGCGCTATGTAGAAAGTCGTAGAGCATTTATTTTATTTATTTCTTAATATATTTTAATTATCTTACCAAAAAAATGCATTTAAGTATTTTAGTCTCCACATCCTGCAATCCAGCTTAGCGTGGTTAGGTCTAAAAAGTACTGTGTAATACATACATACATACATACTCACGCCTTTTTCCCTCCGGGGTAGGCAGAGACAACAGCCCGCCATCTGCTTCTGTCCTTACATACTTCACGAGCTTCCTTCACTGTCATTAAACCTTTCATGCAAGCCCGCCGGTTTCGGGTGCTTTTGATCTGCCCTTTTATCAATACCTCATTAATTTGATCAGTGTAATAATACTGTGTAATATAATTCAGAATATTATTTTATTATTCTCACAAAAATTTACTGCTATAATAAGCGGCGATAACCCACTAGCGTACGTAACGGACTGTCGAGACGAGGCCTCGAGATCGATCCCCAGTCGGCACATACCTCTGACTTTTCGTAGATATGTGTGTATTAAAAATGTTAATTATCGCTCGCTTAGTAGCCCCTATTACATTGGGACCTAAACATAACTGGCGAATCGTAGGTGTGTAATACACCTCTGCCTACCCTTCGGGGATACAGGCGTGTAGTTATGTTATGTAATTTACTGCCACAGAGTAATTGATATACTACGTATATTACTGCTGACATCATAGATAGTCCCAGATGTTAAACCAGATGTCCCTTTTTTTTTCGTTTCATACAGTTCAATTGTCCAAAGTATTACTGCATTAAAATAATACATTCAAAATTGTTTCATATAATGTTCAAAATGAAAATGTATCCTATTACGTCATTCAAATATCAAATGGAAGCATAACATTATTAATAATAAATGGCCAACAGAGGTGAAGTGTGCACCGAAGTCCAATGGCGACGTTTAAACTCTTGAAGCTATTCTACCGGGAGTTGTAAGGTCAGGTCTGATGAGGGTATGAATTGAGCGAGACGCAAATAAGTGTCATTTGTAATTTTTATTATAGCCATTTATGATAAATAAATTATGAGTATTTTAGAAGTTTGAAAGTTTCGTCTTGTATAATAACTTGTATAATAAAATCGTAACGAGGTGAAAACTGTGCATTGAATATTATTTCAAAAGAATAATTGCTATGTGTTCTAGACACCTATGCCAAAAATGTGATTTTTAGAATTTTCATCTGTTTGTTTGCTTTTTAGGGTTCCTTAGTCAAATTGTAAAAAACGGAACCCTTATAGATTCGTCATGTCTGTCTGTCTGTCCGTCCGTATGTCACAGCCGCTTTTTTCCGAAACTATAAGAACTACGCTGTTGAAACTTGGTAAGTAGATGAACCGCATTAAAATTTTCACACAAAAATAGAAAAAGAAACAATAAATTTTGGGGTTTCCCCATACTTAGAACACATGATGTGCATCTATGGATAGGTCTTCAAAAATGAAATTGAGGTTTCTAATATCATTTTTTCTAAACTGAATAGTTTGCGCGAGAGACACTTCCAAAGTGGTAAAATTTGTGTTTCTTCCCCCCCTGTAACTTCTAAAATAAGAGAATGATAAAACTAAAAAAAATATATGATGTACATTACTATGTAAACGTCCACCGAAAATTGGTTTGGACGAGATCTAGTAAGTAGTTTTTTTTTATCATACGTCATAAGTCGTAAACCGCAAATTACCTTTTATTTAATCAATTCACATAAATAAAATATTTACATGCATAATGCGTCGTGAAATTCCTCTACATCGTCACCGACCGGAAACGTTCCCAGAAGGCTGGCAGCATTGCCACGTTGAATGGCAATGCTTATTCTCTGTGCAAGATAATAACCAGCCCTCTGGTCACGCGTAGCGTCGATCAGCCGCTTTGTTAAATCTTTGTACACGAAGCGGGCACTTGGGCCCCATGTCCCCAACGTTTCAACCCCAAACGGCTCAAAAATATAATCACCTGTTAAATTAAAGTATTTGCGCCGTTTGAGGTTTTCCGCAGATGCAGCAGCAGCACCGGCACAGCCCGCTGTGCCTGAAAGATGTGAAGGCGCAAGGGTGTCGACGCATGTTGCATCCCACACCAAAGGCCTACCCATCTTCCAAGGCAGCAACGACATACCATCCGGTCTCCTGCCATCCTCACGCGCCAGCCCATTAGGTTCACGAATGGCTGGCACGCCAGCAGTGGCAAGAGCACGGCGGATAATGTCGTTGATGCAGGCGTGTCGTGATATACGCCCAGCGCTTCTGCCGCATGAAAGGCCATGGTGCCCAAGGCTGTCGACAGCTTCACCGCAGAGGCAACGATGGGGAGAAACACACGGCGCTCCCAGGCGAAGGCAAGTGGCAAGGCGGAAAGTAGTATCGTCCAACATAGTACCTATGTTGGGCGACGGAAGTGCCTGAATCCAGAGACCTGACTCCCATTCCCCCACAGCCAACAGGCGCGCACGCTCTGAAACATGGGAAGACGAGCGTATCAAACTGTCTCTTACCAGCTTGCATAGCGGCGCATCCCATTGTCTCTGGGAGAAAAGGTTGCCAGGCAATTCAGTGTTGGGACAAGGAACCTTCCAAGCATTAATGGCATCGGACTTGCACGACACCTCAGAGTTAACCTGTGTATTTATAAGAATTTTCCTGGTTAACTCCTCAGTGCCGTGGACCGATGACAAAAATGCTGGAAGGCTAACATCAGTAATTTTGCGAACGCCGAGCCCACCCAAGCGAACTGGTAAGGACGCTTGGAGCCAGGCTCGGTCGTTCAAGGCTACATTTAGAATTTTGCTGAGAGTGTTTTGAAGAATGTTGTCAATTTTTGCCAAAAGTGTCAAATGTTGCCAAAATTGGGATGAACGAAGTGCATAAGTAAATTTAGGGACAAAAAGGCATAACCGAAGTATAGTAAAGGCTGAATGAACACTTATTTTTTGTAAACAATCTGCAATATTTTCAAAATTTTGAATTTTTTCCTCAATAAATGAATGAAATCCATCTTCCAGAACTGGGGACCCCAGGAGGCGCAGAGAAGCTTTTTCCAGAATTTTGATATTGGGAGCTAAATGGTTAAATTTTTGTGTAGTCGAGGGTCTGTCTGTAGTATCACTAATAAATATTTCACATTTGTCTGAGTTGAGTTGTAAGCCAATGGATTGAAATTTATTTTTCATAAGTTCTAAATCTTGTAACACTGTTGGTACATCACCCCCTAAAGTCCCGTCATCTAGGTACCAGATGTTGAATTTTGAATTTAACTGTTGTATGATGGGATGTATTGCTAGACTGAAGATGACTGGTCCCAAAGGGTCACCTTGCTGGCAACCAACTGCTGATTCCAAAAGATGATCCTTATAAATTAATTTTGTAGGGTGTCTGTAGCACTGCCAAAGGAATTTATATATATGAGGGGTTTCTAATTTTGCTTGGGTCAGCAAGGTATCCCTATTCACTGAATTGAAGGCATTCCTCAGGTCAACCTTCAAAATGACCTCACTTTCACCGCTGCCAAGGTACGTCGAAAGTGCGTGTATGGCAGCCTCACAGCCCCCTTTCGAACCGAAACCAAGTTGAAGGGGCTGGAATTTTGCTGCAAGCTCGGTACTATAATACTTGCAGCAAATTTTGGCTGCCAACCGCCGTAAGGTGCTCCCTACGGCAATGGGACGAATGCCACCATCCCTTTTACGCAAAGCACATAGGTTGGCCCCGTATAATATATGAATGATACCTTCGTCCACATTGCCGGAGAGCATCAAGTTCACTAAAGCCGTCAGCTCCTTCAGAAGGGCATCGCCAGCCTCCCCAGCGCTCGGACACATTAGATCTTTAAGATGCTGGGGGGTCAGGCCGTCGAGACCAGCAGCAGATCCACTCCGGAAGGAGCAAACGGCTGCGAAAACGTCCTTGGCAGTAATACTGAGAGTTTCAGTGTCATCACCCGGTGGTTCTGGGAAAGAGAGATCAATTGAAGCCGGTGGATGCTTACTCTGCAGACCCGCGAGCATGTCTGGAGAGTAAGGTGCCACCACATCGCTGCTAAAAAGCAACCTCGACGCGCCCCTGATATCACCTTCCCTTATTTTATTTTCAATGTATTTATACTTATTGGATTGAGAGAAGCAGGATTGAGAGAAGGCATGGTTTAATTTTGATTCGAAATGATACGTGTTGTTAGAACAATTTTCTTTAATTTGGGTTGTCAAAGATCTTTGTGTACTATTGTTTTTAATGTGTAATATTCTGTAAGGGAAGGTTAACAATTGCTCCCAGGCCGATATGGAGTTCACACTAACGACATGTTTGATGCAATTTGATAATTTTTGAGCCACAGAAGGCCTTGCGCCTCTGGGAATTCTTTTTAAAACCGGGACGGAATTTTTCATTTCACTTAAAGATTGCCAAAAAGGAATTTGGGATGTGTTAAGTGGAACTTCACTATCTACGGAGATCGTGGGACTTGGAAGTACATGTTGACATTTGTGGATTTTGCCAATATGCACTTTCAAGCCCCGCTCACCTTTGAAGAACCGGGCCTGGGAACAGTATGGGCAGCGCACGAAGTTACTTAAAACAGAAGCGGATTGACCTGAACACATATCCACATTGTCACTGCCGTTAGAGTTTTGATTCATTTTAATCACTTACACTATTTATATATATATATTAGAAAAACACTGCGAAAAATATAAACATTTTGTATAAACAAGATTTGACACTGTTCTGACTTCTGACGCTTGCGCCTTCGCATCTTAGCAACGCGAGGACCGACGCGGCGCCCCCGCGTTGCTCTAGGATACGCTGCGTCTTCTATCCTCCGTGGCTACGTTGTTCTCAGCACCTGCACCTGCACCTGTGCATGGGAGAAGCACCAATTGATCTCTATTCGCGTGGCATACGCTGATCTCTATACGTGCTTCGCCGCTAGCCACGCGAATGGCCACAAAATAAATATGCACAAATTTTGCAATTTTGCAATGTCGAACGAATGTCTAGAATGGCTTTTTTATATTTCAGTTATATCTTATTATGTCCTGTCAACTATTTATTATTTGTTATTTTTCTAAATCTTTTGCTATTTAATCCATTATTTTATTTTTGTTATTTAAGTTATCTTTTTAAATACATTCGTCGAATCTTGTAATTTCGCTTTTATTTTTAAATATCTTTTGTGTTTTAGGATTGTACAATTTTTGGAGAAAAATATTTCACTTTTGGTACTAGCTTGGCATTTAAAGATTTAAATTTTATGGCTTGTGGGACCAACCAGTCGAGGGACCAAAGATCAATATTGAAAAAGATCAAGATTGTTGTAAATATTTTATTTATTTAATTTAGTTTATTTTAGTAATAATAGTGTGTAGTGTTAATTTAATTTAGTATTATTTTGGATATGGTTCATAATTAAAAGTTGTTGGTATTCATATTCATGTAAAAAAAAAAATCACATATAAAAAATTTACTTGCTGCTACGGAACCCTTCATGGGCGAGTCCGACTCGCACTTGGCCGGTTTTTATTATCGACTTTCGCGCTTCACTTGAAAACGGCTGAACAGATTCAGCTGAAATTTTGCATGAGCATTGTTTAAGCGTATGGTCATAAACTGCGCTAGATATCGTCACGCTTTTATAAGTGTGATAGGGTAGCAGCGCAGAGAAAAATCGACCAAATCTATTATTGATCATTTCTTTATTATCACGAAATTCTGCACTTCGATAGAACTCAGACATGGTCAACGTTCGTACTATAAATAATCACACTAAAGCTAAAGGGTATGGTATGGTATGGTATGGTTTCGCGAGCTGGTATCCGCAACTCCACGACAAGGCGCGGTTTTTGCGTGAGGGTGGGCATTTCACTCGATCCACCCCAACTCATTGAAGAACGCCAGCAGGCTATTCACGCTGCTGGCAATCTCCCGGAGCGTACCTGTATTTCCGAAGTACTTAACCCTGTATGTGGCGGTTGCAGGGCAGTGTAGGAGCACGTGTGCCGCTGTTTCTTCCTCTCTCATGCAGGCTCTGCAGAGAGGGCTGTCGGTGATTCCTAAAATAAAAAGGTGTTTATTGAAGGAGCCGTGCCCCGTGATGGCAGCTGTGGCCGTGCGCAGTTGCCGTTTGGTCAGTTGTCGAAGACGCCTGGTTAGTCCATTTTCAAGCACGGGGAGTGCCTCCCTCGCCTGTCTGCAAACTTCCAGATTTGTCCAATAGCTGTTGTGTTGATCTCTCGTTCGTTTGTTTACTATAGTTCGTAGGTATGCAAAGGGGATCGGTATTATGGGCTCAGGTCCCATTACCACCATGTCAGATCCTCTCCTGGCAAGCTCATCTGCTGCATCATTGCCACGCGAGCCGCTGTGGCCCTTAATCCATTGCAACGTTATGTTGTTGGAATGGCCTATTTGGTTCAGTTTACGATGGCACTCCAAAATTAGTCCCGAGTTTATAGTGTGGCTGTTTAAAGCTTGCAGCACGGCCATGCTGTCGGAGAGTATGCGTATTGAGTGGCCTTCCACTCTCCTGGCCATTACCGCTGAAGCTGCCAGGGTAATCCCCATGCATTCAGCTTGAAATACTGTGTTATGGGTCCCCAGCGGTGTTGAAATGGATACATTAAGGTCCTCCGAGAAAACGCCGGCCCCGGTGCCTGTTCCAGTTTTTGATCCATCTGTGAAAATGCGTAATTCCGTTGGGCATAAAGCCTTACAGCGGTGGTCCTCATGAAGTTGGATCTTGTATTTTTTGTCGAAAACGTATTGTTTGGGTACACGATCATTCATTGCTCCTATCATGGGTATCTCCTTTATGAGATCTGTGAGCAGTGAGGTGTGTCGTGTGTTTCTCTCGCTCCATAGGTTGAGTGCCCTCAGGCGTATAGCCGCAGCTGTTGCTTCTTGGCGGATGAACAGATCCAAGGGTGGGAGTCCGAGCATGGCTTCCATTGCCGCGGTGGGGGTAGATTTCATGCATCCAGTGGTTGCCATGCAGGCTAGTCTTTGGATCCGTTGTAGTTTAGCCGCTATTGTGCTGTTTTCAGTCCTTGGCCACCAGACGATAGCGCCATACGCTATCATGGGGCGGATTACTGTTTCGTAAAGCCACAGGATGATTTTCGGTGATAGCCCCCATTTTTTACCAATCATTCTTCTGCACTGCCAGAAGGTAATGCCGGCCTTTTGTAATTTATTGTCTAGGTGGCTACTCCATTTTAACTTGCTGTCAAGAATAACGCCAAGGTATTTTACCTCTTTGGCAGTTGGAGTTCCGTGTCAAAGAGTTTGGGTAATCGGTATTCGCCTAATACCCTTTTGTTCGTAAACATTACTAACTCGGTTTTGTTCGGATTCACCGATAGTTCGAATTCTTCTACGATGCGTAAGGCTTGTTGGGTTAGGTTACAGACCGTTCCCGCTACCTTCCCTGAGATAAGGATTGTTAGGTCGTCGGCGTAGCCTATTGTGTAGTCGCGGTTTTTGTTCAGCCTTGTGATTAGGTCATCTATCACTAAATTCCACAGAAGGGGAGAGATAACTCCACCCTGCGGGCAGCCTTTGGCTATCAGAGCTGTCTGATCTTCTTCCCCAAGGCGAACTACTCTTTTGCTGTGCATGTTTGTTATCCAGTCTGTTAGTACCGGTTCCGCTCCATGTTTTGACAGGGCGCCCTTAATACTGGTGAAGCTGGTTTTGTCGAAAGCTCCTTCGATGTCAATGAACGTTCCTAGACAGAAGCCTTTTTGTTCGATCGCTTCCTCTATCCGGCTGACTACCAGATGGAGGGCTGATTCCGTAGACTTACCGGAGCTGTATGCGTGCTGGCTTGCATGTAGGGGTAGCTGTTTTAGTGCACCATCTCTCAGCTCCCTCTCGCATAGGCGTTCCATGGTCTTTAGCATGAAGGAGGTCAGACTGATTGGTCGATGTGCTTTGGGATTTGTGTAGTCACCCTTTCCTGGCTTCGGGATGAAAATTACTCCTACTTCCCGCCATCCTTTTGGAACGTATCTGTGTGCCAGACAGGCTTTAAAGATACGCTCCTGTCTGCTTGCGACTAGTTTGTCGCCCCACTGTAGCATAGCAGGGATGATTCGGTCGGGGCCAGCTGCCTTATAAGGGTGAAAACTACTGATGGCCCACTGGACTTTTTCCAGTGTGACCACTTTGTTTGCGTACTGCCAGTCTCGGGCAGTAGGTGTTATGGTTTCATCGTGCCAGTTGATTGTCGTCGTGAAGACGCATCCAGGGAAGTGGGTTTCGATGAGTACGCGTCTAGACTCTTCTGGCGATGTTGTGAGTGTATTATCCTGTTTTTTAAGGGCGGTCAGTGCCATCGGTTTTGTCTGCGCTAGGACTTTCCTTACCCTGTTTGCTTGTTGGCATGATTCTATGTTCCCACAGAATTTTCGCCATCCCTGTTTGCTTCGGTATCTAATACATTTTTTGTAGCTGGATTTGGCTGAACGATAGGCGTCCCAGTCTTCATCTGCACAAGTATTCATAGCCCTGTTGAAAGCCCTTCTAACCTTCCTTCGCTTACGCTCTAGCAACCATGGCTGTTTGCCTGGGGTTTTGGGAGGTAGGGTTTCTGGGCATGCTATGTGGTAGCTGTCTATTACGAGTATAGATTTGGTTAGGTGGTTTACCTGTTCCTCAATCTGTATGATGTTGTCGAGAGTCAGTGGTGAGCGCTGTTGAGCAAGTCTATTTGCCAGATGCTGCTCAAATTTCACCTTGTCGGTTTTCCTCGGGTTGCGTTTTGGCAGAGTTTGTAGTGTCCCCGCCTGTGATACTGCTGATACTGCCAGTGGGGACGCCGTTTGACCAGACGGGTGATCAGCCCTTCTATGTGGGGCCATTTCACCCATTTCCCCTGTAACGACTGTCATACATATTCGTATGACAACCGGGACCGACATCTTAACGTGCTCTCCGAGGCACGACCAGACCAATGCAAATACTCATATTCATGCATACAAATATTTGCACTGAGCGGGGATCGAACCCGCGCCTCCTGCGTAGCGGCCGCTTTCAATACCGCCACGCCACGCATCGTCTCCCCGCATGTAGATCGAAGCGAATCCACCTGTGGTCTGAGCAGGATGCCTCCTTGGAGACGTGCCAGCCCATGATGGCTTCCGCTGCGTTTTCAGTAGCTAGTGTTAAATCAATAATCGTACGGCTCTTTTTGGTGACGAAGGTCGGTTCAGAGCCGGTGTTTAGTAAGGTAAGGTTAGTAGTGAAAAGATATTCAACAAGGGACTTACCTCTGTCGTTTTGAGTGCTCATGCCCCATAGCGGATGATGAGCATTGGTGTCGGCCCCAATTATGACCTCCACCCTTTCCCTTTCGCAGTGGTCCACCAGCCGGGTGAGGTCTTGCGGGGGCAGCTCCTCCTTTTCGGGCATGTAGGCTGAGGCGAGGATGACCACCTTGTCCTCGACGTCCAGCTGTGTGTGCAGCCTTATGGCAGTGAGGTCTCTGCAACAGAACCCTATGAGGACCTGTGTTTTTAGGTTTTTCGTGACATATATACACGATCTGGGGAGATCATGTTCGCCTGTCACAATAAGCTTACCTCCTAAGCTGGAGAGCCCCTGGATGTGGCCTCCTCTGATCCAAGGCTCTTGGATCAGAGCAATTGCCGTTTGTTGAACCTCCAGCCATTTACGTAACTGAGCCGTCCCATCCCGGCTGTGCTGGAGGTTCACTTGGAGGACACTAATCTTCGACGAAGGGGACGCCATCACTGGTCGTTCCCTCTTCGTCCCCCCCAAGTTTTAGCTCCGCGAAAAGGTCACCCGGTTCGAGGTCGTCCCCCAGGAGGCCAGAGATTGAGGCCAGAACGTCCTCCGCCTCTTCTGCCTCCATGGGTGCGCCTTCCTGTAGGACACTGGCGGGGGCTGTTGGTGGTGCTGTTGCAGGCACCTCCCCGCCAGTTTCGGGAGCGTTTGGGAGAGGATGGGACTCCTCTCTCGCAGGTAACTGCTTGAGCTCCTGTTTGATGGTGGCCGTGGATGGGTCCCATCCCAGAGGGACGTCGGCATACCTGCCGGACCGACCCTGGAATTTGACGTACACCGTCCCCACTACAAAAGCGAGACGGCGTCCGGCCTTCATAAGGGTCGGTACTTGGTCCTCTGGGACTCCCACCACCAGGAACCACGCGGCGTTTTGTTTCGTCGCGTTTAGCAAGATCCACTTTGCGACCTCCACCTCGGGGTTCTGGAAGGACAGAACTCGCCCAATTTTGCGAGCGTCTTCCAGAAGCCCTTGTGGATCAGGGACCAGTAAGCCACAACGTGCCCGCTGAGGGATCTCAGTCTGGCGCTTCACGACCAACTGGACGTTGGGCGTGAGCACCATATCGCTTACGGCACGTTGTAGCCATGTGCGTGTGTGTTCATCCGCACACCACAGTTTCAGGACCCCCTCAGCATAGAACGGTTTGGCTCTAAACTTCGGGGGCTGAGTTTGTTTCCGAGCCAGGGCATCACCGAAAATACGAGTTTGTATCTCGGTGAGTACCTGCTCGGATACGTCCTTGCCGATACGCCCCGTGCGCGCGCATGTAATTGCGACGTCAAGAGGCGTACTCGCAGCTTGGGCGTAGGTTGGCCTGGCGACCTTTTTGGTTTGGTCCAGCCTCTGCCTTTTGTACTCCCCGCGAGGCGAAATCGTCTCGTTGAGAGCACGTTTGGCAGAGGACTGACCGTTCCCATTCGGTCGCTGTTTAGCCCCCTTCGCTTCGCCACTGGTAGGCGGAATATTCCGTCCACCAGCGGCGAAGCTAAGGGTACCGATGGCCTCTGTTTTCGTTTCCGAGACAGAGGGTTGTGAGGAAGAAAGCAGAGACTTGGCCGCGGTCGCCGCCATACGCCTCTCCTTCTTCGTTTTTCGGACCTTCCGTTTCTTTGGCTTGACTGGTTCGGCAGCTGCCTTGCCATCCACGCCAATCGGTTGGGTGCGTGCCCTGGTCCTGTTTACCCCCTTTCTCTTAGGCAGTTGCCAGCCTTCCGAGAAAGCGTCCTCCGGTTGGCAGGAAGCTGCCGGATTGACGCTACGGGGGCCTTCCCCGGGGGGAGGTTTGTGAGACAAAGGGGTTTCCCCCTTATGTGTGTGATTACCTTCGCGGGTACCCGTAGATGGAACCACTGAGCTTCCCGTGAAGGTTGTTTCGGTGCCCGCACTGGTACCCGTAGATGAAACCACTGAGCTTCCAGTTTGGGCTGAGGTTGTGAGTCTCTGTTTTGTGTGTTTGCCTCCACCGGTACCTGCAGCCGAGGCCACTAAGCTTCCGGTTTTGGCCAAGTGTGCGCTGAGGGCGCGTGTGGTGCTTTCGCCCTCCCTGGTACCCGTAGTTTTAACCACTGAGCTGCCAGTTTGGGCGGTGTGGTGAGTAATGTGGGTGCCTTTCCCGGTGCCTGCAGCCGGGGCCGCTGAGCTGCCGGTTCGGGCCAAGTGTGCGCTGAAGGCGCGTGTGCAGTCATTCCCTTGACTGGTACCCGCAGTCTGGACCACTGAGCTGCCAGTCTTGGGATTTGTGGTGTTAGGTTTTTTATTGGTAGTTGGCCTATCCATGTTATTGTTAAATTTTAATTTCGTCCCTTTGGCTTCCCACCCTCCACGGAGCCCGCAACTGGGAGTGCCTTACTCGACTTAATTCGAGGGGCACTAGGACTACCAAAGAGATATAGGAGTACAAGGCTGGTTTACAGTGCGACATCGGAGGCTCGATCGGGTTGGCGCTGGGGGCATGAAATGGCCTACCCACAACGGCTGGTCAACCCTCACTTACCCCGTCAGCATGACCTTTACCCACCACGATAGTCGTCCAAAGACGGTTATCGTGGACCCTACACTCCTCGCCAGTGGCCCACTAATGGGACACCTTGACCTAATTACCCCAACCATGGCTAGTGTTTGGGGCTACCGTTTAGCCTGAAATCCAGGCCAAAGAGGGCGTGTTGCCTCGCGGACGCATAACCGCCAGCGCCGTTTGGCTCAGCCCTCCAGGATCCCTTCATCCCTGCGTACGGCGCTCAACTGCGCAGGTCCATGACGCAGGTGACTGCCCAGTCACAGGGGTTATTTTTGTTTCAGGGTTTTCTTCCCCTAGCCAGATGGTCCGGTTATGGCGCCGGAGATTCGCCCTCGTGCATCATATTTAGCTACTACAGTTCCGAGGTAGGTGGAATGAGCGAGGCTCGTTATAAACCATAGCATTGCCCGGAGGAGACGACCCGCCCGGATGTATCCAAGCGAGCCCGCACCCAGGCCGCGGCGGCAGCCTGGGAGCGGCGGGGACGTATATGAAGCACTTGTCGGTGCGCGCCGAACAGCCTAGCTTCGCTCACCTAGGCGTACGCTATTGTCGTCTTAGCATTTATGTTAAAGGTAAATTCCCTGGCAGAAGTCACCCCACTAAGGACTAAACACCGACCCCCCCCCCCAGCTAAAGGGTGATGAGCAGTAAAATATGAAATCATGAAACTACAGAGTTAATTACTTGTAAAAGATAGTTGTTAAGAGACTCAACCTTTGATAATAAATATCATAAATCATATCGAATCCAGGTGTCTTAAAGGAGATCAATCTATGTGTCCAACAATTATGTATCGCGTAGGCGGCGTTCCCGTCTACAAGAAGTGCGCAATGACCGAACAAATTTGTTAGCTAAAGCGCCAATAACAAGCACCTTACAAATACTGTTGTATGTGTGTAATAAATATGTGTGTAAAAAATGGTGGTAGAAATTTGATGACACAAATTTGTCACAAATATCGGCCGGGTGGGTACCACCGTGCACGATTGCGAAAAACCCTCCATAGTAATCCAATTTCGGTTTGATTGCGGTCAGGGGTCAGCAAGTGCATAGCCGGGCAGGGGGATTGTGGTCACAGCACTAGTGGGACCTGTTGGTGTCACGCGGTGCTGCGACGACAATCCTCTTCTGATGAGGCCGTCAAGCTGAGTGCCACCATTGTTATCATGGTACGTGTATGTAATGGTGACCCTCTTTCCTGAGACTTTACCTTCAGCTTACCATCAGGCGAGGTGAAGTCAAATTGACGTGTCCTAAATATAAAAAAAAAAAAAAAATACTCAATGAAGTGGCGGACAGCATTGATCTGTTTACTTGTTCTCTGAATGAGTTTACGAAAATAGCAATGTAAATAATATGTTATAATATTTGAGGACCACACTATTGTATAAGGTTAAACCTGTAAAAATATTGCTGTGGAGAAAAAAAAGAAATAGAATTTAGATTTTGTATACATACCTCTATTTCTTCATGTTGAGTGATTGAAAATATAGCGATGAAATAGGTAACCTAATACATTTTGGGTATGAAACTGCAGAAGTAAACATACATTGATCTATTCCGAATTTAACGCGAAGTAAGTCACGGGCAACTGCTAGTTGAATGATAAGTTTAGAAGCGTGTGTATGTCATGATATGGACATGCTATGAGAAGAGATGAAAGGTTCAAAATATTATGTAGAGAGCCTAAAACCCTCCACATTCATGTTTTGTTAGATGTAGGCCCAAGAAACCACAGAAACCGCCAAAAACTGTTCCCATACATTTTGTAACTACGAAAAAAGAAAAAATCAACTCGAAATATTCTTTATTGCCAAATGACTCATACTTCAAATAGAGCCTTTTGATCCCGCATAAAATAGGTTCGATAGGGATGAATCTTTTTTTTACATTTTAGTTTTTTTTGCAGACTAAGATTTTTCCAAAATCTGTGAACGCAGTATAGAATATTTAAAATAATTAAGATAGTCTCCTCGAAACGTTTTCTTGTAACTGTAACGTTTAATGTACCTTACTCTTACTGTCCCGTCTCAAAAACCCAGTCTCAAAAAAGAAAAAAGGTTTAAAAATGATTGTAACATCATTCATTGTTTCCGTAGTTCGCAAGAATTACGGTAGATGGCTCCAGCGTCGCCCCGAGACGTATATAATATATCGGAGAATTTCGAATATCTGGAACGTGTCTAGGTAGCTCAGTTGGTCAGAGCATTCCCCCTGTAAAGGACTGGTCGCGGGTTCAAATCCCGTCCTAGATGTTCTCTTTTTCCGATCTAAATCTATAGGAATCCATCCTATATTAAAATGGGCACCTACTTTACAAAACCTATAATGTACAGAGTGCATTTGTTCACTGTCAAAGTATATAAGTGTATTATTATCCAGTAGTTGGCTTGAGTAAGTTACTTCCAATTGATACATCAATAATTACACCACTAGCCAAATTTTGACGCTCTATATTCCACCTAAATACCTTCGAATCAAGGTTCATATTCGATAAAAGAGGGGGATTGGTAAAAGCGACATTATTTTAAGTAAACAGCGATAAAAAAGAAAAATTCGGTAATAAACAGGACACAGAGGAAATAAATTATTTTCTTTCGTACGCGAAGGCCTGAGAATGCAATATTTGGGAGAAATTTGAACTCTATCCGTTACTTCGCTCGTTATGTTGAACACGTTGCAGATTTTTGCTTAGTCTTAGGAAATCCTGTCAATTTGGTCACTAAGTATATAGTAAGGACCCCAAACCGGGGCAAGACGGGGACATCGTGGTTCCCAAACCCGAGGGGACCATCTCGAAACCGGAGATGGCCCAGGGACAGTCTGGGTGCGAGGATATATGGGTAAACTTACATCCAAAGAGATTTCCGCATGAAAAAAAAAGGTATATAGTTAGGTGAGATGATTCTGGGTCAGCCGCGGTGCGAGGGAAATGCCTTATGGGACCTTACATCCCGGCGTTTGAAGACCCGAGACGGGGTGCGGTTTTAGTCGGTTCAAGTCCTACATAACCACCCCCGCTTGCCGACGGGGGGGTAGCCGAAGGGATTTTCTCACGGAAAATACCAGAGTCCGGCGAAAGCGGCATTACCCACGTAACCTAGGCAGTCGCCACAGCAGCACTTATTCTGTAACGTATAACATAACATAACTTCACGCCTGTATCCCGGAAGGGGTAGGCAGAGGTGTATTACACACCCACGATTCGCCAGTTATGTTTAGGTCTCAATGTAAAAGGGGTGAGCCTATTGTCATCTGCCGGGCACATTACTTAGCGAGCTATAATCAACATTTTTAATACACACATAACTACGAAAAGTCAGAGGTGTGTGCCCGGGGCGACTGGGGATCGAACTCGAGACCTCGTCTCGGCAGTAACGTATAATCCATGTTATTAGTACTCATTTAATAGAATTAAAAATGTTATAAGTAAAAACATAGCCGAACCCGACGCGCGACGGACGTAAGTATTCAATTCATTCTGCCAACAAATACTCTGTTGTACGTGAGCACTTATGTCATTACACCCAATCGCTAATGGTGCCGCCACACTGTTGTGAATTTACCTTACTTTATTTATTAACAACTATATAGCTGTTTCCCGCGGCTTCGCCCACGTGGAATTCTTATTCCGTTCCCGTAACCCATGGGAACCTATTCCTGGAGTAAAATTACGTGAATCTTTTGCATGGGAATATAGAATTTAGTTTTTTTCAGGCAATTTTTTAAATTTCCTCGTACTTCAAGGAATATTCTCTCGAAGATTATCGCTTAGCAACACATTCAGCGATTCATTTTTATTATCTCTTATAACCGGCATAGCCGTTTGTTGGTTGCTGAACTCCTCCGTAACCTCACCTACCTCGCGCGATCTTGACCAAATTTACCACGGTGATAGTGTGGACACTGAGGAGTGTTTTGAAGCGAGATGGTTCATGTCCGATGTACCATTGAGGAATAATCACCGAAAAACAGTTTCACGAGCGCGCGGCCTTAGCTAAGCGCGCGACCGTAGTAAGATGTCTTATTTTCAAGTAAGAGTCCTGCTCGCTCAGCTCAATTTATTTCAGTCGCACCCTGCACTGAATTCCTAGTATATTATAGGCTAACTGTAAGTTTGCCGGGTGCAAACTTCGTTCCGCCTTAGTATCAAGTTATATTGGTTACCTTATCAGCTGAATTTATTTCGTGAATGTCTCCTTGCACCCCGGCATTGAAGAACAAAAAGGCACAGTATAAGCGGAGACAAATCTAAAAGATCAAGGGTCATGAAAATTGGTCCACCCGTTCTTTAGCGTACATCCCGGTCATCACTTACACGAATTTGTTTTAATATACATTATTTAGTTTAATCTAATTAGACATTAGAAATGCTTCTCTGCATACGTATTCAGGTCTTAGAAGCTATTGTACACATCACCAACATTATATTAGCGTGATTCCCAGTTGTAACCAAGGTTTCCACCTCGGAGCCCAGGGTCTGCTTACTCCTTGAGAATAGCTTTGCCTGGGGGGTGTAGAAGAGGTCCGATACACCTAAGTTATTAGAGTACATATTAGCTTTACGTGACCTTTTGTACCAGACCAATGTTGTTAAATTAGGTAATATCCAATAATGTTTTAGTACATTATACAACGCAGTGTGGCAACACCATTACAGAACAGGTGAAAGTTTCGCTTTGAAAATGAACTCCTTACAAAGGCCTACGGGCTAATTATATATCTTTATTCCGTACTTATTTCGGGTAAGGGAATGTGTGAACCGTATGTAGGTACTTATGTACTACATTGATGAAATTAATTAATCTGATTTTGAATGAATTTCATTGTTAATAAGGAATTAGAGCACAAATGTAACTGTAACAAAACTGGGAGCGTGGAGATCTGTAATTCAGGTTTCGTACAGACTCACACACAAAGAAACACACAACTGTTTGAATATAACCGTTGTACCTTGTGAGAGAAATAATTAAACATTGTTATTATAATTATTATAAGACAGGGCGCTATGGCGCTCATTAGGGGAGATCTATGTCCAGCAGTGGACTAGAATAGGTTGATGATGATGATGATGATTATAATGATTATTTTGCATTTTATGGTAAATAATGTTGCTCTGGTCCGCTCTCATATTGTTTCTCTTGATTTGGCTTATCTTGGCTATTTCGGGAGTGACTGTCTATGCCTCCTGACATCCCGCAGAGAGAAAAGGCTGGGCCAAAGCCTCGTCAGTCAATCAGCAGATGTACTAGCTTGCAGGCGAGGCTGGCTTGGCCTTGAAGATGTTATTAGGGTAAACTTTTCGTGCAAAAGGTAGGAGTACTTTCCTAATAAAAATTTAGTAACCCGAAATCCACCCGGCTGAAGACGTATGTTAACTTTAAATCTGAAAGTTTGTTTCAACTTTCACTTCAGGGTAAAAAGTTCACCAAGAGACTAGCAACTCGCTAAGTTTTCCAACTACGGCTGTGTGTTGAAACTTATATAGTCGCCGTGTTGAAGTATGTAACGCTCAAAAGCCTGTGCAAAAAGCGTTACACGATAGTGTGATAAGCGGAAGCGTTTTAATATTTGGATTTTTCACCTAAGACTTACCACTAGCGACACTGGCTTTAATCATTAGAAGGCTCTATCAAATTTAAAACTAAATTTTATGAAGACGAATGCATCGGCTCTTAAATGCCTAATCCTTTTAATTCTAACTGTTTTTCTTTTTTTTTGTGTTTTCCACCTTACCATGTGCACTATATGAACACAATAATATATATTAAATTAATTTGTACTAGTAATAAGCATTTAATGTGACCTACTTGCACCAAATAAAAGTTTCTTTCTTTCTTTCTTTCTTTTTCTTTCTACGAAGCAGTTATGTCAGAATTGAACTAACTAAAACCACTCTGTGACCATAATTTAATGTTGTTCTAATATTATTGTGCTATAGATTACTTGACCCATATAACCGCGGTAATATCGCTGTCTTAAAGCCGTATCTCAATTCTTTTTGTTTTTCCCATTGTCCTATTTTCCCTCCGTGCCTTCTAAAAATCCCGCCCCTAGGGCGTTGTCAGATCCAGCACAGGCATTCAGATGTCCGCTCTCGCTCAGCTCATGACAGAGTCTCTACCTATCGTACGAGGCTAAAGCTTTGTAGCAAAAGGCTGGCTCCCTTTGACGTTAGTTGGACATTGTTCTTTTGAGAGCTTCACGTCACTAATCACATAGTGAGCTTGGTCTTTTATTAAATATCGTGCTGTTTGATGAGCTAGGGAATTATTTGTTGTTTATTTTGTGTTAACAGACGTAAAAAATAAAAATACCTTTATATTATTATAAATATATTTAAGATATCTGAACTTCGCTGTTTTAGAGCCTATTTCGTAGCAAATTTCATACGGATACTCAACTCGAAATAACCCAGATACGGTAGCCAAAGGTGTAATTTACACCCATATTATGGCAACTTTAGTTCTCAGTCCGATGCCAAATAATCATGAACTGTATGTTTATATTCTAAAGTACTCAAAAAGTTCCCAGTGAACGGCCATAATCTGTAGGCCGAAAACGAAAAAAATATTACATGTAGTTTTAATGTTTATACAATTCTGCCGACCCACCGTACATCAGTTGACGGATAGACAGACCAAAGTATTAGTATGTAAAGAACACTCTTAGCTTTGGCACCCTTACTAAACCATATACTGACATTCCCACATTCAATATTTGCCACTATTTGTTCACGAAGTACCAATAACTCAAGATGAAATGACCGTTGGGGGTACTTATCGGTTTTCTTAGGACATTAGGGTTGCCTGGCGGCGCGTAACCGGATATTCTGAACGTTATTCCTATGGACAAACTCGCAGACATAGAAGTCATTTCTTTTTGCAACGGGTTTCTGAACGTGCGGTATTTTATTCATAAATGTTGTCCGAGTTTAGTGAGGATGAATGTGTGACTAACTCGTGGCCGATACAGACTCAAATTTAAGTATTGAAGAACTTTAGAGGTTCTTATCAAAGATATCTAGTACTCAATCATACATGATATTATGAATAAATAAATATGCAAGGACCCAAACTAAGATTAGCTTGTAATTTGGGATCTAAAACGCTGTTAAAATACTTATACACATTTTTTTTGTAAATACATACATTACATATAACCAACCCCAGCCCAGGTAACTAAGCAGATGAGAAAAAAAAGATTCGTGCATACTGCCTATCTCCTAATATTTACACTGAGCGAGAACTCAACCCGCGACCTCTGTCGTAGCAGTAGAACGTTCTGCCAAAACACTAGGCAGGTTGTGAAGGTTACAAAATGACTAACAATACATGAACTCCGCCAATTTTAGTATTATTTTGATCCCGATTCAAATTGTTTAGCATGTGTGAAAATCACATTATGAATGTTTAATTATAGAGAAACATCAATCTCTGACCCACCGTAAAAATATACTTAGTACCACGTAAATTTAACGGCCTCTGTGGTGTAGCGGTAGTGCATTCGACTGCTACGTCAGGGGCGCGGGTTCGATTCTCCCTCAGTGCAAATATTTGTATGCATGAATATGTCTATTTGCATTGGTCTGGGTGTTTCTATGTATGTATGTGTGTATATATATAATATGTATGTATTTACAAAAAAAAAGTATCTAAGTATGTTTTTCCGCATTCTGGAACCCATAACACAAGCTAGTTAAACTATGCTTATCTTGGGTCTAGAAAGCGCTGTGTAGAATGTGGCAGAATATTTATTTATTTATTATTATTTATATAAAAATTTAAAAAAGACGAGTAAACTTCAACTACAAAACTACTAAACAACAAATTAAATCCAAAACAACAAACAAACCAAAAAAAATGTTTTTAAACCGAACAACTTCAATTTATGACCACCTGTGAACTTGATCTCTACACCCACGCCTGTCTTCGAGACAGTATTCCACCAAATAATTTCGAAGCGTCGGTAGCTTAGTGGTAAAGGAGTCGACCCTACGATCGAGAAGTCCCGGGTTCGAATCCTGCCCATTACACTACCGACGTGAACCCACTCCTAACACAAGCAATTTAGCTTAGCTGGAGGGGTAAGGGGGAATATTGGTAATTTCGGTTACTAAGATTCTTTAAAAAAAAACCGGCAAACAGGCGAGGTATTCCTCTGCTCTGGGATCTCTAGTGACTGGCATGCAAGTTCCATTTAATTTGAGTTTTATGCAAACTTGTATCTCGTTTGTTCTGTTTTTAAATAATATTTAACGATCATTCTATAGGACGTTTACCGACTTCGATAATTATGATATTGTCGGAAGTTTAAGCGAATGTTACACATTGAAACAAAATTACCCTTAACGGATTCTATCGCGATTTATTTGATGTTATTTTATATTTTACATTGATCCCGACGTTTTGGTTGCTTTTCAGCAGCCATGTCTCCCCGCAACCACCAGAAGAAATAGTTAATTATGAAAGAATATTGGTATAAAAATACTTTGCGTGAAACCAAGCTGAAATTACATTTGAACTGAAATTAAATCTTAAACTCAAATAAAAAATGACTGCTGAAAAAGAAAATACAAGATTACCAACGACGTTTCACTCAGAAATTCAAAATGGCCGTTCTACCAAAGCTGAGAACGGTAAATAAAAACGAGAGTATAAACTTTTTTTTCTATGTTTTTGTAAACGACCTCCCGTTTCGTATAATATTCATGGCCGTTTTTACACCTTCGCCTTTTGCCTGCATAAAAGTAAGTTATGGCATTTCATCCTGTAATCTTTTTATTTTTCGTAACATACCTACTAAGGATATTGGAATGATACCTTTTGATCATGTATGATTTATTTGGATTTGCGGTCAAAATTAGCATTTATATTAAATTTAAGTAAAAAAGTGTGGCGTACCTACGTAACGGATTTACGTGACGAGGTCTCGAGTTCGATCCCCAGTCGCCCCGGGCACACACCTCGGACTTTTCGTAGTTATGTGTGTATTAAAAAGTTTTAATTATCGCTCGCTTATTATTGTGCCCGATAGACGGCAATAGGCTCGCCCCCTATTACATTGGGACCTAAACATAACTGGCGAATCGAGAATGTGTAATACACCTCTGCCCACCCCTTCGGGGATACAGGCGTGAAGTTATGTGCATTAAATTTCTTCTACTCGTATTGGATCATGCGAGGAAACTACATAAATGCGTTATAGCAAAATAATTATAAAAGAAATGAATCTTAGGTAACTAAAAAAACTAACAACCCGCCCTTGCTTCGCTTCGATTTATATGAGATAAGTAGTGCAGTGGTTCCGAAGATTACCCCAGACCCTTAGAAAATTCGGCCTCTGTCTTTATACTACTAGTAGATACTAGTAGATAGACTGGCATTTAACCTAGCTGTATGTGAGGATAGATAGTAGAATAGATATTGTCCGCCTATAATTCTCATGACACATAAGAACCTAAGGGTGAAAGTCTTTTTTTTTATGGATGGTAGGCTCACGTTTGACCTCTATCTCACCTGATCGTAAGTGACGATGTGGTCTACGATGGATCACGTTTGCCTAGAAGGAACCTAATCACTCGAGATTTGAAGATTCCAAGGTTATAGCTTTCCGGAAACACAGACTCAGGCAGGCAATTCCACTCCTTAGCTGTACGCATAATAAATGTGTCGCCGAAACGTTTCGTTCGTATGAGTGGAATATCCACCATGTAGCGGTGGCGCGTCGCTGTGCGTCTGGTCGTTCGTTGGTGGAAAGGGCTCACAAATTCACAGGCTGTATACACAGGCCATAAAAAATTTACTTAAATTGCCAGGCTCATGAAACGATCCGTAGAACCAGGGAAAAAAGGACCATAAAGGATCCAACGCTATTAATTTGTCAGTGAGTGATTTGTAAACACAAAATAATATGCTTGTATAATAAATGAGATTTCAAAATTGAGACATTGTATCTAGGTAATGGAGGGTACCACGCCACGTCAAAGTTACGATCGCGCCATACCGTTCAACGGTACAGTGCGGTCGTAACGATTTCTCGTACCGTGTGACCAATAACGTTATTCATTTCAAGCATATCCATATCGCTATACAGAATCACTGGTTTTGCAATAATTCAGCTTATTTTCGCTAGATGGCGTTATTAACAATATCGAACGTTAATTTAGTCTACAAATTTATTAGATACTAGCTGTTGCCCGCGGCTCTACCAGCGTGGAATTCCAGTAGCATATGTGTTACTCCACACTATAATCTATTCCTGTACTAAATTTCAACCGGATCCGTTCAGCCGTTGGAGCGTGATTGAGTAACAAACATCCAAACATCACACACTTTCATGTTCATAATATTCGTAAGATTTCCTTAATACCTAAGTGGGTAAAAGTCCTTACTACAAAGTTTCACTTAAGACAATCAAAAATAAATAAATGTAAGAACAATTTATGATACATCACTTGAGGAAGAAGTTGTTTAACTTCCAACGGAACATAAAATCGAGATGTAGTGCCCAGCAGCTACAGCGAACGCTCTATTCCACTTTAATCCACTAAACAAATCCATCGATGGATTTGTTTCCACTTTTTTTCCCACTCTGATTCATCGATGGATTTGTTTCCACTTTTTTTTCCACTCTGATCCATCGATGGATTTGTTTCCACTTGATGGGTCGATGGGTTAGAATGGAATATAAAAGGCAGTGGAATATAATCCATCGCGGCGATGGGTTAGAACGGAATATAAAAGGCAGTGAAATATAATCCATCGCGGCAATGGATTAGAGTGGAACAAAAAGTGGAAAAAAATCCATGAATGGATTTGTTTAGTGGATTAAAGTGGAATAGAGCCAGCCGAACGATAGCAGCCAATCACAATACAGCATTGTGGCAACAATGCTGTATTGTGATTGGCTGATATCGTCGGTATCGGTAGCTTATTGGCATCAAGCAAGAAGCGCTAATTGGTAAAGGTCGAACAGTCTTACGATCGAGAGGATTCGGTTTCAATTTCTAGCCATTACACTGTCTGAATGAACCTACTCCACACAAAAGCAATTTAGCTTAGCTGGCCTCTCCAGCAAAACCTTACTTCTAGCTTCTAGCTAGTAAACTTTTAAGTACTAACCGAAATTACTAGTATTTCCACTAGTAAAAAAATACTGATGTTTAATATTAGGCGTAAGTAATCATCAACACAGCTAACCCTGATTGCGTCTTACACTTGCACTTTGTAGCTCAGGATTCACTCTTCTACACTGTCTTTTGATTTGGCTCTCACGGAAGTAACTGCGTCTGGTATAGTTGGGCAATGAGAGGAATGAATGTGCCAGAGCCTCGTCCGTAAATCTGCAGATATACCGGCTGCCAACCTTTGGCATGGACCGGAAGGTCTTGGTGGAGCTCTAAACATCCTTTTTTTTTCTCTTGATTTTATCATCATCATAACAGCGTTGTGTACCGATTGCTTCAGAGGTTCTCGTCGTTCACCTGGGAGATTCCGAGCTTTTCCTTCTCCACTTCGAACAGTCTTGGAAATCCCTGGCAATGAGACCATTAGCACGCATGTTTCTCATTATTTTATCTTCTCTGTTATTGACAGAGGCAGTTTGAATCTGTATCATAATTGGAAAATTCCAGCAAATTATAATCTCACTCAACCGTTGAACTTTAATTAAAATTTTCTTAATAATTTGCCAAGTTTACCTTTGAGATCTGTAATATCGAGCCCACCTTTACGCTGAACTTATATTTCATCAGCTACCAAGTTTGTTTCGCACCACAAAATAATGAAAATGTCAAATTTTTTTTTTTCGTAATTCATTTCGAGTTTATGTTTTGTAATCATATTTATGTAATCATATGTAGGTATGTATCTATCGTGGGATATGAATTAATATTTTTTTTAAATAAGGAAATACCTTTTTTTCGGGCTTGAACCGACTAAAACCGCACGCCGTCTCGGGTCTACAGACGCATTACTGCATTGTAACATTTTACAATATGTAATTTCAGAAACTGTAATTTCTGTGACAGATGTCGACCGCAGTGATCGACGAAACGTCTGGAATACAGGTTTCCTTTCTAGTGTATATATAACAATCTATGAGGTTTCCGATGGACCACGGCCAAACAGCCCGGAAGCAGTATATTCTACATGTAATTTTTTTTTTCGAAGTTAGAACTTCTTTAATCGCGTTGAGCACTTTAAATATGAGCACTTTTTGACTGAACAAAATTTCATGAAACTCGCGTTTTTTTTATTCCTCACCATTCGTTACCGAAAATATTCATTGCAGTACTTGAGCTTATACTACACGATATAAACTGGAATAGGGTAGGCATCAATATCAGAAATAAAAGGCTAACCCATTTAAGATTCGCAGACGACCTGGTTCTTCTAAGTAATACCGCTAGAGACCTACAAGACATGCTGACAGCACTACATCAGCACAGCGAGAAGGTCGGTCTCGAAATAAATTTTGACAAGACCAAAATCATTACAAACTATACTAAACCTACTCTCAGCGTCAAAGGCGAAGTAATAGAGTACGTTGAAGAGTACATATATTTAGGTAAACTGGTTTCGTTCAGAGAGATTGACTCGGAGGAAATAGACAGACGAATGGCGCTGGCATGGAAACGATACTGGTCCCTGAAAAATATTCTTAAATCTAAGCTACCTATTGTTCACAAACGGAGACTCATGGACTCTATCATTCTACCAACAGTAACCTATGGCAGCCAGACCTGGTCTTTAACTGAAGCTGACGCAAATAGACTGTCGGTATGCCAAAGAGCGATGGAGAGAAGTCTCCTAGGGATAAAACTTAAAGACAGGGTCAGAAATGAAGAAATTCGGAAACGTACCAAAGTTAGAGATGCTATACAACATATCAGAAGACTAAAATGGAAGTGGGCCGCTCATGTAGCGAGACTCGAGGATGGGCGTTGGACGAAAGTGGTCACAGAGTGGAAAGGACCAGGAAGTGGAAAGCGCAAACAAGGTCGTCCGCTTAAACGCTGGTCCGATGACATACGCGAGACCGCAGGCAAACACTTGCTAGGATTGGCACAAGATAGGGATAAATGGCACAACCTGGAGGAGGCCTTCACCCGCACGGGGGTTCCTATGGAAGACATCAAATAAATATTACCTTAACTAATAAATACTAACAAAAATTACTTTATTTCATTATAATTACTAATCCACTAAACAAAAATGTTACTTAGTTCATAGGAGCAAATAAAAAGGCTTTTTATTTTATTTTATTTTATTCGTCACCGAGACGCCAACGTCAATAAGACGCTTTCTATATTTTATTTTCATAGCAACGCCATCTTTGTTATAGCTGGAAAGCTGGAGGGAGGGAGGGAGGCAGTGATGGATGATGACGGTTAAAAAAAAAATTCGGATACCCCCCCGCCGGGCAGCGGGGGCGGTTATGTCGGGCTTGCACCGACTAAAACCGCACGCCGTCTCGGGTCTTCAGACGCCGGGGTGTAAGGTTACCCATAGAGCATATCCCTCGCACCCCGGCTGACCCTAGGCCATCTCATTACTAACAGCATCGCTCATCCTGTCTCCTCTGAAAGCAGAGGAGTAAGGAGAGCGATGTGTTCCCGCCACGTTGGGTAATGGCTGACGATCAATGCCAACCCTATGAAGGGGTGAAGGGGAAGCCATTGACCGCCGCCCAGGGTGTACCGGCCGCTCCGATTCCGTTCCCCCCGGACTGCAGCGGGATCGGAATCGGAGCGACACTCGAGGAGGTTACCCAACACACACCCCACTGCCTAATTTTACCTGTGACATACGGTGAGGTGAAGCTCAAGGGTAATTTAGAGGGATCATTACGCGAGGCTGCATGTCCCCAAACTGAAGCAGACCCGAGATGAGATGGTGGTGAGAGACGTGTTCCGCGCGCCCTCTCTAAACCTACGTTTACAAGGTTCCCGAGGACTTATTTCCTAGGGCAGGGATTCCCGAAATGGGGTTCGCGCAATCAATAAACACAGTAGGCGGTGCCAACACGGTACAGGGCCCTACCAGTATCCTTGAGGCCCAAGTAATCTCACAGGCAAGGCGGTGCCCCCGCTACACAACGGAAGGGGCCCTGGCGCAGGCTTTCCTCCCAGGTCTGCGAGATCAGACGGCAGTTGCTCCCGTAAAAGCTGACATACTAATCAAAAACAATAAGTGGTAAGTAAAACGATGATGATGATGATTCGCGCGTAAATGTTGCAGCATAGCAGAATTATTCCACACAGCTGAACTATAATTTTGGTACGCTTTGAATTGGTGCTATTCAAATTAGTGCCCTCAATGGCATGCCCCATGGAATATCTATGTAAAGTAGGTTCCTATACAATCGCCTAGACCTCCTGTCTGATTTATTAAAATACTCCCGGATTTTTCTGTGGAGTTAGTAACCCTATTCACAGCTCATGGCCTACACTAGAATCAAAATAAATCGGTTACTCAGCAAATGCGAATTTCAAGAATGAGTCATCACTTGACATTGATATAATAATATTTGAATATCACAAAGTACCTTTTTTTTTTTTTTTTTATCGTGCGGAAATCCCTTCGGATACCCCCCCGCCGGCCAGCGGGGGCGGTTATGTCGGGCTTGCACCGACTAAAACCGCACGCCGTCTCGGGTCTTCAGACGCCGGGGTGTAAGGTTACCCATAGAGCATATCCCTCGCACCCCGGCTGACCCTGGGCCATCTCACCACTAACAGCATCGCTCATCCTGTCTCCTCTGAAAGCAGAGGAGTACGGAGAGCGATGTGTTCCCGCCACGTTGGGTATTGGCCGACGATCAATGCCAACCCTATGAAGGGGAAGCCATTGACCGCCGCCCAGGGTGTACCGGCCGCTCCGATTCCGTTCCCCCCGGACTGCAGCGGGATCGGAATCGGAGCGACACTCGAGGAGGTTACCCAACACACACCCCAGCACAAAGTACCTACTAAATAAAGTCTATGAATTAACTAACTCCTCTCCCTTAAAATGAGGCCGTAAAAATAATTATAACGAGACACTTTTTATACTCATTAAAAGCAAGTCTTAAGTATGCACTTCGACTAACAAAAAACATGCATCGAAGTACCTATGCCTTTATTTTTAAAACATATTCGAAACACGTGGCCCTAAACAAAAACGCGCCAACTACTCGATTTTGTGCAATGATTGTACTAAACTAAATGTAAATGCGTGCCATGTGGTCATTCCCGGTCATACCATTCCGCGGGCCCGCTAACTTCATTCTTATCTTCCCATCTCTTTCTTACTTACACCTTTTCATTCAAATGTTATCTGTGCTTTCTCTCACTCGCTCGCGAACCTCAGTCCGCGTTGAAACGTCGTCAGGGTTGGATGTACGTCTCTTCACAAAAACGCGTGATAACTTTCGTAAAAAACGTTGATAGTACTTTTTTTTTGAAAGTACCGCGGTGTTTGTGCGAGTGTCAAAACGGTTTCTGTGTTCAGTGAGTTGAATTTTTGTGAGAAAATAATTTGTTTTGTGTTTTTATTGTGGAATGTTGCTAAAGATCAGGTAGCGGGCGGTTAGCTCGCGCAAAGTGAACGGATTGCTTACGGTTTGTATTATTTTTCTCTTATCAATCCATTGTCTAGTGTTTCTACGTGGCTCATACAGTTTTTTCGATAAAAACTCTAGTTTTATCGTTATCAGAGCGAATTTTGTTGATACAAAATTATCTGTTTTGCTTGACTGCAGAGCCGATAGGTGCAATAATATCAAACGTACCCGCATAACGATGGCCGATTGAAATAATTCAAGGTTTTAAGTCAATCGATTTGTGATTTCACACAGTTGTGTAAAGACTAACTTAACGTTATATTCATGTTTCTAAACTGTGGACGTAGGCATCTAAAAACGTTAATATTATCAAGGTTAGTAGTAAAATGCCTTACGGCGAGCTGTCTCAAAAACTGTCTACTCAAACTAATACCTAAAGTTACCACGTCCAAGATTAATTAGTTGAAAAGGCATCGCTGTATTTATAATTACTAAGCACGTATTTTTCATTGTCAAGAAAAAATGTGTTTAGTACGTCTGCTTTACATGGGTAGGTAACATATTGAGTATTATAAATATAACCATTATTTACATACATAAGTATTGAGTTCAACGTCATTCCTAGCTCGTGTAAGGTGTCTAGCATTTTTGATACTAAATATGGAGCGAAGTTACTAGCAATCTCGTTAACCTGTGTAGGTACGCGGCAAAGTTTAACAAGTTGTAAACCTGTGTATGGGGCAAAGTATGAAGAACTATAGTGTAGAATAATATACTTATACGAATACGTTTATAAGGATGCAAAAAATACCTTTTTTTTATTGTGCGGAAATCCCTTCGGATACCCCCCCGCCGGCTAGCGGGGGCGGTTTTGTCGGGCTTGAACAGACTAAAACCGCACGCCGTCTCGGGTCTACAGACGCCGGGGTGTTAGGTTACCCATAGAGCATATCCCTCGCACTCCGACTGACCCTGGGCCATTCGCAGTGTCCCCTCTGATAACAGCAGAGGGGTACCTGGAGCGACCCCCCCCCCCCCTCGCTGGCCCTGGCTGGGTCAGCTGGCCCTGAAAAGGGCCGATTGGTCAGACTCTTGGCCGTTGACGTTGATGCCAGCTACTCCAGAGGAGCAATCAATGATGCGTCATCGCCCACGTTGCCCAGGGTGCACCAAACTTGGAGGTGATCCAACCAGTCGCACCCCGATGCAAAAAATACCTCTCTGGGGTTCTTTGGAAGGTTAAAGCAAAAACTAAAGAAGCATTTCTATTGTATAATATACGCACATTTCGTCAGCTACATTCTTTAATTTACCATACTATATGTATAGGGGAATATTGCCGTCTACGTGATACGTTCTAAATACTTTTAATAGATAGAATTTCAGCACAGAAGAACCTAATAACCGATTATCCGAACTGTGAGTCGAATCCCGGGCCACACGATACCACGAAACAGAAATTCTGTGTTAAGCCTCCAAACTGGGTTAGAACGTTCTCAAACAGTAATTTCTCTATTTAGGATTCCCTTTCCATTCCTTTGTTTATAGGCAATGTTGCCATTCCTTAAAAATGGGTAGGTATCTACGTCTGAAGCGAAATGATATTTCAGAAAGAAAATAATAGATATTTCTTTCATCAACGATTCTATCGTTACGATGGTAACGATAACAATTTTATTAAATGTTGTTTAACAGTAGGTAGGTATGTACTACTAAACGATTCCGTTATCGATGATCATAAGAGTTATATATTTATTGTAGCTAACCATACTAGGTTCGTCGAATCAGAAAAGCTATTGAGAACAATATTCTATTTTGATAGAAGAACAAACGAAAGAAAATAAATGATAATGCATGATTTCATCAGTGAAAATAATTACGTACCATTAAGTTCAATACAACACTCTTACACTTATAACAGAAGTCCATCATTTGTTTCGACGTGCAGGCCGGGATGGGTGCTAATGACATAGAAATTCATAGAAGTATTTACCCGCGATTACTATATTTTCCTTATCTTCAGTTTTATGAGGTTTCTGCACCTCTGTACTATAAGTTCCTGTTACAAATCTTTGAGGATAAACATGCGATTTGCTTAAGCGCCGCAGAAAGACAGAATAATACAGGCATTTAGGTATTATTTAAATTAAAAACCTTGAATTGTGATAGGTAAACTTGTGATTCTGAGAATTATAGACCTTGCGAGTGGAAACATTTTATTTGTTTAAACTTAACTTCCCCATTCGGATATTTATTCACAACATCTTATTTAGTGAGCGTCGGTATCTTAGTGGTTAAGGAGTCGGCCTTACGATCGATAGGTCTCGGGTTTGTATCCTGGTCATTTCACTACCGACCTGAACCTACTCCTAACACAGTTTAGCTTAGCTGGAGAGGAAACCCTAGTAATTCCAGTTACTTACTAATATTCTTTGAAAAAATTAAATTGATTATCGAATTTAAGGCAGGAGCAACTTCGCCCGTTTTAATTCCCACTTCCCCTTTTCTATTTTTGTATATTTTTTCACAACGTCTTGTTTAGAATTCAATTTCAAATAAGTGACGTCCAACCAAATATCCCTGTTTCCAACTGTGTTAAAAAACCTGTTTATACCAAGTTTCATCAAGAATAGTTAAAACATACAGCCTAATCAAGGCAGGTAAGACTAGTAGTCTCTCAGAATCTCTTCGGCCAATGAAATAGCAGAAAAATCTGTCATGTAACCAAAGCGATTCGTTTCGAAACTAGAAATGATACTCCAAAGCCAAGTCTACAGTGCCGTGCTACAGGAGCTGTAGATACTTAAAACGAGAAACTGACAGATGGCTATAAATTCGACTACACTCGCTGAATCAATAAAATACAGAAATAAAAACGAAATTTATTATTTACTAATCACCTGGACGGGTGTCTTTCTGCAAATTATGTACACGTACCAATGACTTGTATTTACCCGCAGTTTAGACAAGAGATGCTACAGTTCGGGGGTGAGTACAGAAGTACGGGGGCGAAGTAATAAAAATAGAAAACTAGAAAATACGAAAATAAAGCGAATTACCTACTTACCTAACTTAAAATTGCAATAAGTTTTATATGTATAAGATTTCAAATCAAACACGCTTTTATAACTCGCTTTGAGTAAATTACCTACGTGTTAATTTTGTAAAATACGCCGATCCAAATTTCCGCGCTTTTACAGATGACAGCTAAACGTGGTCAATGTGAGATGAAATAAAACGTACGTAGGTAAATGACCCCCCATGCTTGTCTGTGGCCAAATAATGCGTTGCATGAAAGCTAAAAAAAAAGTGAATAAATGTTTTGTTCTACAGCCGGTCCAGAAGTAGGTACTTACCACATGGGGTTGGCAGGTGAGGCCGCCTGTCACCCCAGCAGAAGCAGGCCGGGACGGTGGGGCGACTAGCGTAGTAATTCCCGAACCTGGGGGGGTCATCTCGAAACCGGAGATGGCCCAGGGTCAGTCGGGGTGCGAGGGATATGCTCTATGGGCAACCTTACACCGATCTTAAGACCCGAGACGGCGTGCGGTTTTAGTCGGTTCAAGCCCTACATAACCGTCCCCGCTGGCCGGCGGGGGGGTAAACGAAGAGATTTCAGCACGAAAAAAAACAAAAAAAAGGTACTTACTACAATAAAATATATTTTCTTTCTTTACCTACAAACTAAAATTCAGTGGACAACAACAGTAGGTTGTTAATAACCCTTAGCATAATAGCGTTTGCTATTCAAATTGTCGTCTTGACACGGTCTTGCGTCATTTCACTGAAACAACGTGACGAACGAAAACTGTGAAAAATATCAGCGAATCAAATTAAAATTTGAACTGTGAAGGCCGAATAAATAAAAAAAAATGTAATTTTCTTAGAGAAATGTGCTATTCATTTTTTAACTGTTGTAGTGCCTACAAAGAATATTTCTTGTTGTCAAGATACAATTCATGGGGTCACTTTAAAAAACAAGCATGTTTAGTTTTGCCTAATTTTGACACAACATAACATTGAATTAGTGACTACTAATCAACAGTCGTCACTTGCGTCTCCAACCGCTTGTTACCTTGGCGCATATTAATAAATTGAATGAATTAATAGAAAACGAATAGTTATCATAAATTTGTACTACTTGGTTAGCAGTTTAGAACAAAAATTGTGCAACAGTTCAAGCACTCTTAATACTATGGTTCAGGGGTGGGGAGAAGGGTGCCCGCAAGGCATAGAATAAAATGAAAGATTTAACCTTTTTTTTAAATTCAACCTTATTTTGTACAAACGGGCATCTCGAAACCGGAGATGGCCCAGGGTCAGTCGGGGTGCGAGGGATATGCTCTATGGGCAACCTTACACCCCGGCGTTTTAAGACCCGAGACGGCGTGCGGTTCTAGTCGGTTCAAGCCCGACTATTAGATAAAAAGTCTATTAATAAAATATGTAGGTTCGATAATAATTTTTCCGCCTTGACAAGCTAATGACAGCAAAACAAACTCAAAACGAGGTGAATTCTAAGTGCGCAGTATCCATTTTTTCTAGCAGGAAGAATTAAATCATTATAAACTCAGCATTTGTAAATTATCCTTGGGCGAGTTGATTTCACAAACGTAGGGCAATTGCTTTGAGTTTAGAAGCGTGTCCGGAAAATGGAAAATAAAATATAAATTGCCAAAATATGAATGTGTAATTTGTGTAATAATTACACATCTGCCTACCCTTCCAGAGATACACAGACGTGATAAATATACCCATATTAAACATGACTAACGAAATATCCACGACCATTAGGCAGGTGAACGCCGAATGAGGGCTAAATGTAGTTTAAAAGGATATTTGTGCAAAATCCATCCCTTTCCAGACCCTTAAAGATACATGCCCAAAGTTTAACTCCTCGTATTGGGGTATCCGCCACTACAGGTTGGTCATAAAACAGGGCCAGACTTGGTAATTAGTTTTCATGTGTCGCCCCTTGCAGTTCACTGTTATGTGGTTAAATAGTGTCCCTCGGCTCAGGTCTTGTCAGTCAACGTTTATGAGTTCTGACAAGAACATTTTGATATGAAAGACTTAATAGTATGGCTTGATATATGACGGCCTCTGTGGCGTAGCGGTAGTGCATTCGACTGCTACGACAGGGGGGCGCGGGTTCGATTCCCGCTCAGTGCAAATATTTGTATGCATGAATATGTCTATTTGCATTGGTCTGGGTGTTTCTATGTATAATATGTATGTATTTACAAAAAAAAAGTATATAAGTATGTTTATCCGCATTCTGGAACCCATAACACAAGCTAGTTAAACTATGCTTACTTTGGGTCTAGAAAGCGCTGTGTAGAATGTCGTAGAATATTTATTATTATTCCTCTTTATTATTATTATTATTGATGTTTCATAATGTTTACGTAAACTAAATAATAAATCTGTAGCAAGTCAAATTCTGTACATTGAACATGGAGGGCTTTCTATAGTCTATACTGAATCTGTACTGTCTGTCTCAAATACATTATGCTATACCAGTGCGATTTCCAGTAGTTTACATGACTTTTCGTAAAGACAATATTTATAAAAAAAAAATGATTTGTTTTTGTCAATAAGTAAATTACATAGGTCGCCTGCTTTTCGTTTTTTAACCGACTTTAATAACGAGGAGGTTTATGTTCGTCTGTATCTATTTTTTTTTTCACTAATAATGAACACGAATTTTGTTTTTAAATTTTCAGTTCATCGACTCGAAATACGATAACCCAAAGCACAGACAATCTTAACTATCTAAATGACTCATTGAAATTTACTCTATGGACGTAACGACATTCATTCATAATTTACGCGTGTTAAACAGTACAACAAAGAGTATTCTTTGTATAAATTCATGGTATTTTTTTCAGTTTATATATACTTCCGTATAATCTTGGTACATGTGCAGTGGCAATAACATGACAAAACCATCGATTCCTGGAAATAGCAATGCACTATGTTTGTTAGCGGTACAAATGAACCGCAGAACCTCTGCGGTTGAATGAATATTTACAATATACTATTTCCAAGGTGTTGTTACTTTGAGGCCATGCTTAATACGTATGCTTGTATTATCAGTACAGATACGAGCTGATATTTGAGTGGATACTCTAATCAAAGTTGAATATGGATAGATAACACAGCTATGTAATGTGTCACCTCGTTAAAATGTCGATATCATGGTTTCGCATACAATATTAATCACGCCTGTTATCCCAGAAGTGTTAGGCAATGGTGACACGTCAATTTGACTTCATCTCGCCTGATGGTAAGCTGAAGGTAAAGTCTCAGGAAAGAGGGTCACTATTACATACACGTACCATGTTAACAATGGTGGCACTCAGCTTGACGGCCTCATCAGAAGTGGATTGTCGTCGCAGCACCACGTGTCACCGGTCCCACTAGTGCTGCGACCATAATCCCCCTGCCCGGCTATGCACTTGCTGACCCCTGAACGCAATCAAACCGAAATTGGGTTACTATGGAGGGTTTTTCGCAATCGATAAACTGTCGTTTATCGGGCACTTTTTCTTGACTCACGCCAATGAGCCCAAGTTCATCCTGTGAAACTTTTCGTAACTCACTTTGGGTCAGCTTTGAGCCGGACTACAAAACGGCCGAACTTCAATATTTTCCATGAAGCGGCTGCCGTCTGAACTCCACAACCCACTGGCGAACGATATCATATCCATAAAACCTGGTTTAGCTACAGAACTTCAATAAGTTCTGTAATTAAACCAGGTTATAGAACTAAAAGTTTGAGGTTCGGGTCTCCAACTGCCTGTAACGAATGTAGAATGTTATATCAGTCGGATGTAGAACAACCCTATCCAGCTCTCTCTCTCTTTGTATGCTGCCACCTCGACTGCGTCGCTCAGCAGCCATGTGGATGGACAAGCAGCAGGTAGGGGGCTATAACCTATGGGGTAATTCCTTTCAGGGTAACTGTATACGCTTCTACAACAAACTAGTGAAATGAGGAATCTTCCTCTTCATAAATTTAAAAGCCAAATTAAAAGTAAACTCTGCCAAAAAGGCTATTATAAAATTCAAGACTATTTAGACGACAAACAAGCTTGGATATGAACTGTTTGCTCTCTCTCTATGCTACTCAAATGAAATATTGTACTTAGGTTAAGTAATATTATGTTTGTAAATAGACCAATAAAAAAACAGCCCGCTGAGTTTCTTGCCGGAGTCTTCTCAGGACAGGGCCGCGTTTCGAACCGGTGGTCCATTTACCAAACATTAGATTAAATTCTTTTTTGACGTTTTGTAAGTGCCGTATTAATGGTCTATACAGAATAAATGGTTTTTGACTTTGACATGAATACTACTAACACCTACCAAAATGTTACCTGACACGGGACGGACTCAAACTCTTACCATTGCACGTTAACAAGTATAAATATAAACAAGTAATTTCTGTTTTTTTTTACTTTAAAAAAAAGCAAGAAATAATGTTTTGTCGTTAGATATTGCATACTTCGTAAAGTATTTTTCTATAGAAACAATACAGTTCTTTGAAATAAGTTTGCAGGTAGACGTTCGGGGAATTCACCTCGGTTCATATTTCAAACTAACTGCTAACTTAGACATTGGCATTCGCTTAGATTCTTAGTGAGATTATTTATCTTTATTATGTCTTACTGCAAATAAAAACCGGCCAAGGGCGAGTCGGACTCGCCCATGAAGGGTTCTGTAGCAGCAAGTATCATAATATAAAAGTTCTTTTAGTTCGTTGTAACAAAAAAAACTACATACTAGATCTCGTTCAAACCAATTTTCGGTGGAAGTTTACATGGTAATGTACATCATATATTTTTGACGTGACAACGTCTTAGAATTCGATGGACGCACGAAAAAACATGACGTATGCGGCGTTACCTCGTATGCGGCGTTACCTCGCTCTGAGGCGTTCCATTTAATATGACGTTGTCACGTTCAACTATCGTCAGTAAACCGACTTTACAGACAACCGATTTTTTTTAGTTTTATCATTCTCTTATTTTTGAAGTTACAGGGGGGGGGGGGGGCACACATTCTACCACTTTCGAAGTGTCTGTCGCGCAAACTATTCAGTTTAGAAAAAAATGATATTAGAAACCTTAATATCATTTTTGAAGACCTATCCATAGATAGTATAAACAAACGTATGGGTTTTTTTCTATTTTTGTGTGAAAATCTTATTGCGGTTCACGGAATACATCTACTTACCAAGTTTCAACAGCATAGTTCTTATAGTTTCGGAAAATAGTGACTGTGACATACGGACGGACAGACAGACAGACATGACAAATCTATAAGGGTTCCGTTTTTTGCCATTTGGCTACGGAACCCTAAAAAGATTCTGTAAATTAGATTACATCTAGGACAACACGCTTTAGTACCTCATTTCTTTGCCGCATCATAAAAAAATGTTTTTTTTTTGCCAGCACACGTGTATTCGACTTCCTATAATCCCCGGACCTAGCAGGGTGTGAAAACGCATCTGAACTATATACCAGTTGCATCCAAAGTCTTGGAGCCAGTTGTCAACTCTCCAATTCCTCCTCCTTTCCATCACTGATTTGAGTATTACCGTCTGGTCCCAACCTCGAGAGGGCAGCCTGCACCAGAGCCTGATCCGTTAATCAGCAGATAAGATTCTGTAGGTGGTAGAGTCAAGCAACAGTCATTTTGGCCGTTGCATGAATGGGCCGACTCGACCGGGGAAGCACCACCCTCTCACAGAATATCGACGCCAAGTAACAGTATTTGAACTGTTGCGTTCCGTTTGGTGAGTGAGAGTGCCAGAGCCCAAACTCCTTTCCCATCCCCTCCCAAACTCCTTTCCCATCCCCTTTCCTTTACAGGGTCGGCAGCGCGAGTGTGACGCCACTGGTGTTGCACACATCCATAGGCCGCGGTAACCGCTTCCCATTAGGTGGGCCGTGTGCTTGTCTGCCACCTTAGTGGCATAGAAAAAAAAAATAACTTGGCCGCGAAGTTCTTGATGGGGCCCCATAAACCCAATAACATAGACAAAAGGATAATGGGTCTAAATTGTCGATAAGAAAATTACTGTTATCATACGCGTTCGTTACAAAACTGTTACGTTTACGTTACGTAACAAAATCCAAGGTTCGCGTGAACTGTTTTTCATCATATCGCGGTTTTTGTATTCAATATAAATGTTTATGTTAGAATTTTTTCTATGATGCAAGACCTGTACGGTGTTACCTACAATTCTTCATATGGGTAGGTATTTGCTAAGTTGAAGTACAATAAAATGGAATTATTTATGTCTCAATATTTGATTTTGCGACTCGCTTAACGACGTCCGTTCTCCATGAGCACAAGCCTGGGGGTGGCATGTGAGGCCGCCAGTCACCCCAGCAGAAGCAGGCCGGGACGGCGGGGCGTGTAGCGCCCCTCCCCCAACCGGGGCAAGACGGGGACACCTTGGTTCCCAAACCCGAGGGGGCCATCTCGAAACCGGAGATGGCCCAGAGTCAGTCGGGGTGCAAGGGATATGCTCTATGGGCAACCTTACACCGTCTTAAGACCCGAGACGGCGTTGTTGTGTCGCTGACATTGTTAGGTTAGTTTGCCAATTGAAAACACAAACTAATTTGACAATGTCAGCGACACAACAATGTAAAGTTACAAGCATTACTACAAGAGTTCGTTCTTTGTTGGAAAGCTCAAATTTCTGGAATAAAATATTTTTGCATTTGATAGCCCAATTCTTAGGCCATATAACATCGCGCTATGACTCATAGGAGTCAAGCAATAAGAGAAGCAATTGAGAAGGACGGGAGCGCGGACCGTCTATGCGTCGCGGAGGAATATAACCGAGTACGGCGAGTGAAACCGTGAAAAGCCAACCACACCTGCTTACCGGTACACTTACTGATTAACGGTTGCGGCATTCCTCACTCCAATTCAAAATTCGGGAAAGGAAAATTCAAAATTCGGGAAAGGAAAGGGTCGGGAAAAACGTTATTGAATTTTAGTGTTCTATAATTCTTGGTAGTCTATTTTTCTAAGTAGTTATCTTTTTTATGGCAATAGGCTTCTTACGAGGAACCGAAAACATGTTAGTAAGATCATTTTTAGTTTAGAGTTCATCAACTTTTGTTGTTAAGTGTACTAAACATCTTATCTCGAAAATCTACGAAAACAACTCGCGGTAACATACGTGTACTTAAACATACAATAATAAAACTAAACATATTAAGTATATGTAAGTACTGGCATATGCTGAAGGTCATACGATTGTACACGGAACAAAGGTTCGGCCTCTGGCCCTTTGAATACAGAATGTGATGTTGGATTTGGGAATCAAATTATTCTGATTAAATTTATTTTGGTATTATAATATTCTTTTGTTGCATAAACATTATGTAAAAGTACCTTTTTTTAACGTGCGGAAGCCCCCTCGGGTTTCACCCCACCGGAGCCAACGGTGAAGTGGGTGTGTCGGGCATGAACCGACTAAAAACGCACGGTGTTTCTTACGTCAGCCATGTGGTACGGGGAATCTGGTGTGCCCTAGGAAGGAAATCGCAGAGACCCCGACCGGTTCCGGTCGCCAGCGCTGGCGACCCCGACGTGTTGTTGGGGATCTAATCCCCCCTCCCCTAAAGCGAGGCGCGCTCGGAAACACGACGCAACACCTCCCTGGGTCTGCTTCTGCCAAGGTGACGGCTAACCCCGGCTGTCACCCCCAGGCCCGCGCTCATGGAGGACGGAGATGGTACTGCGAACTCCGCCGCCCGGTACGCTTTCTAAGGCATGGGTGAGTGCTAGACCTCTCCCGTACCTTTTTTTTGTTTTATATATTTTTTTATAAATTATATTGTTCAACCCGATATAACCCCCCCGCTGGCCGGGGGGGGGGGGTATCCGAAGGGAATCAGCAGGAAAAAAAAATGTACTTAGTCGTTTTGAGGGTTTTTTTTTTCTCGACTAAAACCGCACGGTGTCCTCCCCAAGTGTCCGTTGCCGGGCACCCCGGGTAAGCCCTCGAAAGGATAACCCCAGGGTTGCCGGCGGACTTTGGCCGCCACCGCGGCCTCGCCTGGTGGAGAAATACTTTACGACATATTCTTATACCCACCTCAACAATTTTTTTTAATAATTTACCTGCAAAAGTGGACTAATTTCTGAGGTTATATTTCAAGTCAAGTTAGATTTTAATCTAAGTTAAGTATTTCCAAGCCGAGTGGCCGTGATTGATCATTTACCAAGATTGAGAGAAGTTTATTAGCGCTTAATGCATAACCCGCTTGGATATTTACTTACGTGTTTTCAATTTTTATTTAGGATTTGTGTTAGGTAATTAGTAGGTAAGATAGGTACCTAGCTACAGGGGTGTGTGTTGGGTAACCTCCTCGAGTGTCGCTCCGATTTCGATCCCGCTGCAGTCCGGGGGGAACGGAATCGGAGCGGCCGGTACACCCTGGGCGGCGGTCAATGGCTTCCCCTTCACCTCTTCATAGGGTTGGCATTGATCGTCGGGAGCGGGAACACATCGCTCTCCGTACTCCTCTGCTTTCAGAGGAGACAGGATGAGCGATGCTGTTAGTGGTGAGATGGCCCAGGGTCAGCCGGGGTGCGAGGGATATGCTCCATGGGTAACCTTACACCCCGGCGTCTGAAGACCCGAGACGGCGTGCGGTTTTAGTCGGTGCAAGCCCGACATAACTGCCCCCGCTGGCCGGCGGGGGGGTATCCGAAGGAATTTCCGCACGATAAAAAAAAAAAAAGGGTACCTAGCTACTCCATGATGGGCCTTGGAGTAGGACCCCCGCTGGCCGGTGGGGAGGGGGGGGGGGCGAGGGGGTAGTATGGTAGTATCCGAGGGGATTTCTGCTTCAGAAAAAAAATGCAAATAAAAGGTACCTACCTACTTAACATTGCAAGCTAATACATGTATCTTTGTTCTGTCTATAACCGGATGATGCTCTTGCGCAGGCTGTTTTCTTAAGGTTCAGACGGCAATCGCTCCCGGAAAAGCCGACATACCAATCCAATGCAAACTTTGGACGCAACTTTCTTTTCTTTCTTTCTTTCAACTTGACAATCGCTATGAGGATGATCATGAGATGACACCAGTAAGCTCGTGATGACGGAACAACAGAAGCGATAGCAGAGGGCAGACTTTTGTCTCTTTCTACCTCAAATAGTTAGTGTTCTGGGTGAAAGAAAGGTGTGAGTTTATCATGTCATGTGTGTTTTGTGTATATGAAAACCGAATGACATTTTGGAAACAATTTAAAAACCTCCCGTTTTTTTGAATACGGTTAAAGATAAAATGTTATTAACGTGACTCGTCGTTCGTCATTCAAAAGCAAAAGAACATTTTTTTAATGAAATCCATTGCACGTTTCAAACTAAAACCGGTTTCGGAAGAATATTCCAAAAACGAGACGAGTTTAGTTTATGAATTGAACATTTTTAATTGACATAGATTGGCATTGAATTTTTAAATTTGAAAACCGGTATTGAATAATAAACTTGTATTTCTGAAATTGCAAATATCCATACTAATTATATTATAAATGCGGAAGTAACTATGTATATCTGTTATGCTTTCACGCCTAAACCACTACACCAATTTTGATGGAATTTGGTACAAAGATAAACTAGAGCTTGGAGAAGGACATGGGCTATGTTCGGTCACGATAACCAACAACCACGCGGGCGTAGCTTGCATGCCACCTAAGTGGTATTAAAAAAGTATGATCAAATATTAAATAACTAGCATCGCCACGCAGTTTCACCCGCTCAAGTCTTGATTCCGTGGGAATATCGAGAGAAAAAGTAGCCGATGTTACGGTGAAAGAATCTTTGAAATCGGTCTAGTACTTTTTGAGCCAATTCGTTACAAACATACATAACATAACATAACATAACATAACTTCACGCTGTATCCCCGAAGGGGTAGACAGAGATGTGTATTACACACTCACGATTCGCCAGTTATGTTAAGGTCCCAATGTAATAGGGGGCGAGCCTATTGCCATCTACCGGGCACATTATTAACTTACATACAAATCTTTCCTCTTTATAATATTAGTATAGAAAACACTGCACAGCGTTTACTTTTTAGCTTGTTCTTAAGAGATCGTATTACTGGTTATCGTATACTAGAAACTTTTCCAAACTTTAAAAAAAACTATCAACACTGCTCAGCTGGGGAATCGAACCTAGAATCTCATGAAACTCTCACAGGACCAACGAGTCAGTCTACTTCCTTATAACCCGGAAATCAGGCTTCCTATGAAGGACTGCTGTCACCCTAGATAATAGTGACCAGCGAACATAATGTTCTTATTTTTTTTAGGTCTTTTGGTGCAGGGTCCTTTCCGGAGGCGAGACGGGGACACCGTGGTTCCCAAAACCGAGATGGCCCTCCGTCAGCCGGGGTGCAAGGGGAAAAGCCTCATGGGCCACCTTACACCCTTGAAGACCCGAGACGGTGTGCAGGTTTAGTCGGTTTGAATCCGACAAAACCTCCCCCGCTGGCCAGCGGGAGAGTATTCGGGGGATTACCGCACGAAAAAAAAGGTCTTTGGTGCAGGGTGTGACCGCCCAGCGTGCACCAGTGATTAAACCAAACACGGGCTCAAAGGGCTCGCGTCAATGATTGATCAGACGACCTTCGCACCTTAGATATATCATTCTAATAATACCCACCCCGGATATATCATCTATAGGTTCTTCTGTGACTATGGGCAATCTTACACCCCAGCGTCTGAAGACCCGAAACAAGCCCGACATAACCGCCCCCGCTGGCCTGCGGGGGGGTATTCGAAGGGATTTCCGCACGAAAAAAAAATTACCGGCCAAGTGCGAGTCGGACTCGCACGCCGAGGGTTCCGTACAGACCTGTAGGTATATAAGTAAAAGTTCACCCATCACGACAATCGAGTCTTAGTTATGGCATTTCCAAAAAAAAATAATTATATGATGTAACTAAAAATTTATGGTTTTCGCAATTTTTCCTTTAAATATCTGTACTATAAGACGTTACTTCATACCAAATTTAAAGATTCTAAGTTCACGGGAAGTACCCTGTAGGTTTTGATTCCCGTGCAAGTTTCGAAAATTTACGGCATAAACGGCTGTATCTTTTGATTGCTTTGGCTTAGAAGTTTGATTTTTTCACAGCTCCAAGGGACAGTAGACCTGAGTATTAGATATAAATTTCAGTTTGATACCTCCACGCGTTTCTGAAAAAAAAACGGTCTTGACAGACGGACGGACGGATGGACGGACAACGAAGTGATCCTATAAGGGTTCCGTTTTTTCCTTTTGACGGTACGGAACCCTGAAAAGAAAAGTTCAGAAAAGTCTTCAGTGATGAACACACAAAAGAGTCCTGAGGTTTGCGAGCGCTCTCTAATTCACAAGCAGTATTGATCCTCATCAGCCAGAGGGCGCCACATCGCACCCTTATATTCTACCGCTTGTAATGGTTTTGAGGTACTGTTTGAGATGACGCCGGAGGCTGCTCTTTACCCCTCACACAGCGATTGTAACAAAAACGAGGGTTATTTAAAAAAAATAAAGCTTAATAGGTAACTGTGGCGAGGGGTGAAACCACAGAGCAAATCTATATCTACACTTCTATACTAATATTATAAAGAGGACAGATTTCTTTGTTTATCATCGATACACTTTGAAACTACTGAACCGATTTAAAAAATCTTTCACCATTACAATGCTACGTTATCCTTGAGTGACGTAGGCTAGGTTAGGTACTTTTTCTGCCCCTTAGAGTTTCGCAATCTGCGGCGAGGGCGCCGCAGACTCATTTACGCACGGAACTACCGACCTCCATGATCGGGGCCTGAGGACGGCAGTTGGCCGACTCACCGTCCTTACAGAAGCAGGCCGTGGCGGAGGCGTGTCGTGTGTGCCCTTACACACGCCTGCCAACTCACCGAAGCGGGATAGAACCCGACCCCACCAGGCGAGGCCGCGGTGGCGGACAAAGTCCGCCGGCAACCCTGGGGTTATCCTTTCGAGGGTTTACCCGGGGTGCCCGGCAACGAACACTTGGGGAGGACACCGTGCGGTTTTAGTCGGTACACGACATAACCACCCCCGCTGGCCGGCGGGGGGGTATCCGAAGGGATTTCCGCACGTAAAAAAACGAACAGGTAGCCCCCGCTAGCACGCGGGGGGGTATCCGAAGGGATTTCCGCACGATTTTTAACCGTGAAACCGCGTGGCGATGCTAGTATGAATATAGAGATGAATAAAATTGTTATTGCATTTGATAGCCCAGTTCTTGGGGATGGTTATAGCGGGGCAATATACCGAGCGTTAATCCTGGTGATATATAAAGCTTGCAGCTTGAGCTCGAGGTCCGCCCTCCTATTACTCCTTTTCTTATCTTTTAGGGGGCCACTGCCATCTTACCCGAAAAGATAACCTGCGCCAGAGCCTCCTCCATTTAGATATCGGGTAGTGGAAATAAACGCTACTACAACTAACTGTATTTCCCCAGTTTGTTATCATCAGTCTGAAATGCTGCCCATCATGAAAACAAGTAAAAGATGTCAGTGGTCTATTCAGGTAACCATTGGAACAAATAACTTAGAAGAAATAACGGGTTATAAAGGGTATTAACTACTGATTAAGAACGGAAAAAGAAAACATCTGGCCTTCCTACGCTGCGCTTGCCGTCACGTGGTCTCCACTCAAGGACCTTTCTGCCCCATCGGCCATCGGTTCTCCGAGCTATGTGCCCTGCCCACTGCCACTTCTGCTTGCTGACTCGCTCTGCTATGTTGGTAACTCTAGTTCGTCTACGGATCTCTTCATTTCTGATTCGATCTCGTAGGGGATCCCCAAGCATAGCCCGTTCCATAGTCCATTTACTAAAAGAATAATTATGTTACATAACATTATTGCTCGATAGTAATACATGTAATAAAATGACATTACGTGATATTATATGCAATGAATTGCACTACATTTGCGCCATAATTTGCTCGTGAATTGTGATACAAAGCGTATTATATCATTGCTAAACAAATGTAATACAACAATCGTTGTGATACAAAGTTATGTTCGACCTCTAAGGTCGGATTTCACAAGTGAAAATAATTGCAATTAGATCAAACTTCACTGGGTTTTCATGTTTATTTAATGAAATTCTTCAGCACGTGAAAACTTACGTAGTTAAGTTTGATTTGATCGCAGTTTCTATCATTGGTGAAATTCGCTCTAAATCACCGAGACGTGATTTCGTATCACATACACATTTAGATTGAGAGTATTCCCCCTAAAACTGGTCGCGGGTACAAGTCCTGGCTGTTAACTTTTCTGATAGAGCAGAGCGAAGCTCTTATACGTGGCTAAGCCGCTTGGTCAAGACTGTACTTCTCCGGAACCACAATACCGATCTTGACCAAATTTGCCATGGTGATAGGTTTAGAGGGGTCAACTGTTCAAATACAATGTACCATTGAGGAATAATCACCGCAAAACAGTTTCACGAGCGCACGGCCTTAGCTAAGCGCGCGACCGTAGTAAGATGTCTTATTTTCAAGTAAGAGTCCTGCTCGCTCAGCTCAATTTATTTCAGTCGCACCCTGCACTGAATTCCTAGTTTAAATTTATAGGTAACTAGCTTTTGCCCGCGGTTCTGTCCACGTGTAATTCTGATCCGTTTCAGCGATCCACAGGAACCTATTCCGGAGATAAGAAATAGCCATATTTCATTTCCAGACCAAAATCTATCTCTATGCTAAATTCCATCCAGATCCGTTCAGTTGTTTTTGCCTGAAAGCGTAATATCATGGACATATCTATACAAACTATCGTGTTTATAATATTAGTCTGAAGCTACGAATTCGTAGGCGTAGGCGTAAGCATCCTAATTGCTTCAAAAATCTCTTTTATGTACAATAATATATTGCGCTTGCGATTGTTCTTTTTAAATCCATGTTGACATTATCTAAGCCCGATTCACTCGTGTCGACAGCAACTGCCTATAAAGGTAAAAAATATTTCTTTATCCTGCCTGTATAATTGCTTCCCTTAATCCTATTGATGGTCCACGAGCCACATTACTTATGGACTGGACCGGTTATTGGCCAGGTGGGGCTTTTTTATACCAATAATGGTCAGCTTACAAGGACACCTGTTCGGGGCTTTTGTTAGTCAACAAGTGGCTTATTGGCCTTATTATTTTTTTAAATGTAGTCGCGACTGTACATCCTTGAATAGATAGGCAGGTGTGTATTGAATTTTGTATGTACATACATTTAGGCGGTTAGTTTTTTTGGTCCTTCGTGGTAAGGGAAGGGGTAGTCCCGGAAACTTAATTAAGGCGTGACTAATTAAAATATTCATCATCTTCATACGAGCGCCACTCCTGCTTTGGAGTCCGTCGGATCTCGCTTTCCCAGTCTTTTGCATCATTTACTTTGTTCATCTTGGCCTTTACGGGAGCGACTGGCGTTTGACTCCCCGACCCAAGAGGAAAACCTGCGCCTGAGTCTCGTCCGTGTGTATTCTTCCTATAAGTCTCGTCATGGAACAATCATAAACAATTTGTTGAGTTATGTTTTCGAAACAGGAAATACATACATGAACCTCATCAATAAACAAAAATGGTAATTGTGCGCGGGCGCAGGCGCTTACGTCATAAATGGTAAAATGTCCTTACTGGGTGCCTAATGCGGTTAAGTATAGTTTTTTCCTGATGCGAAATTGTAAGGTCTTCTAAAAATATTTGGCGAATACGAGGTTGTTGGCACGTGGAATTTATGGGTGTTTGTTGAATAAGAAAGAATTTTGAATTTGGATTGCGTTCTCATATCCTGTTAACGGTGATTGTCACTTATGGGTATATGTGGCCTCACCAAGACCTTCGAGGCCCAAGCCAACGTTTTCTGCTAGCTAGCACACCTGCTGACTATCGGAAAAGGCGTGGGCTTTCCTGTCTGGGATGATGGGTCCGATGGCAGTCGCTCTCGAAAAAGCCAATAATGCCAAACCAAGAGAAAGAGTTGGAGAGTGAACCCTGACTCCAAAGTGCAAGCTTTAAATGCAACAGGGACCAACGCTGTGATCATGGTGATCGTCATTGTCGCTTACACCATTTTGCATTTCAACAGGTGATAATGTTTTTTTGAAGTGAAAACTTCTTTAGCGGCGTTGTGCACTTTTATTTGTAATGGGTAAAAAAGGTTAAACTCGCGTCAGTAAACAGGTGACCTGATCGTAAGACAACAAATATAGAAGCGCTAATTTCAAACTGTACTTAACAACCTTAACGTTCGTCTAATGAGTGGTCGTTAACTTCGTCAAGACTGAGATCGATTCCGACCGAGGCCCAAGAAACACTCTTTGTCATCATTATAACTTTTTGTAATATTTATTCTATTTTGTGCCATAAATCTATTGATATAAAATGGAAATTAAACAAAGTGTATCTATTAATGAAAAAAGTGACGAAGAAATAGCGAAAGAAAATAAGTAAGTACTTTATAAATATATTGGCGATGATGATTCTGGTAATAATGATAGTGAAAATATCGTTGAAATTATGGATGGAAGTTGATTTTTCTGAGAGATAAACTTATTAATGTAAATTATAATTGTAATAGTTCTGAAGTGTTATATTTTTAATGTAATATAAATTGTCATGTTTGTGTACGATAGCGCAATAAATGAATATTGTATGTTACCACATAAATGATAGAACTTTTATACTGATAATTAAAGCAATTCGTGCAGAATAATTCCCTAACCATTCCAAAATATCAAAAATGCACAACGTTAATATTCAAGTTTTCACTTCTGGCGGCACTCCCAGAGTGCAACCCGTCGTTTTTTTTTATTCCTTAATTATTATCACTAAGTAAATAGACATATTTATCAAAAAAAGAAAATACTTCATCGTGAGCAATTCTTTAATTTCTTCTTAAAACACTATTTTTTGTGATAATTGCAATTATGTTCATTACGTGTGAGTATGTGAAAGTGGTTTTTGTTCATGTTGTGTTGCCAATTAGTACTTCTTTGTAAGATTTATAATTTGAAACTAGTTGATGCCCGCGGCTCCGCCCGCGTCGATGTCGGTTATCGCAACTTTCGGTCATATCTCTGGTTTTAATCAACCAATTGCAATCAAACATACGACAGAGTTTAAGTCTGACTAAAACCTTGCTAATAAAAAATCCGCATCAAAAACCGTTCTTTAGTTTTTGCGTCCATCGTGAACAAACAGATAAACAGACAAACAGAAAGGAATGGAAGGAAATATTATTTACAGTTCAGAATTATTAATTCAACAGAACCCAAGTATTTTTTTTAAATATCTCCAATGTACAGACATAACTAATTTAAAATTTTTGAAAAGTATACATTAATTATTATCTAACAGAAACTACTGACAGCAGTTGCTTCTGGGCATGATCAGCATGACCAAAACAGTATAGTCAAAGTGTATTACTAAATTCACTTGACTCTCTTAACAGATGTGCTATGCCCACTAACATATCGCGGTTAATTAGCGTAGTTTTATGACGCATTGATCAATTTGCTTATAATTATGGGGTATTAAGCTCCACTTAGATTTCGGGGACCCAAGACAACTTCACATGCTGATGGATGGACGTAGCTCTGGCGCGCCTGCATGGCAACTGCCGTGTAACCTTATTCTGAGATTTACGCCCTTTACATGATATATTTTACAGTTTTTTTATTCTAAGTCAGCATAGAAAAATTTACATAAATCTATTTATTTAATATGGCGACAGTATAAAAAAAAACATACGATGAATGTACCTGATATTTGTATAACGACTTTAATACAAACTCTTGGTACACATCTAGAACCTATACTTAAAGACGACACACATTGGGCACATATGATCAAACATACCGTATTTGCTTAAACAAATACCGAAAACCAAGATTAGGGAAACGTCAATATTCGTCCCATGAGAAAATACTTCACTCATTGTAATTTCAGCTTTAAAAAAGACAAAGTAAAGTTGATTTTTGATTGCGAGGCAATTTAAAGTTTTTATTAACATTCATTTTGAGGGTGATATTTTCGTGTCGCTTAGCTCCTAATAATTATCTAGTTAATTATAGTTTTTTGTTCGAAGACGGGGATTTTGTGACCTCTGCGCGTCCTTTAATGTGTTTTAAATTACTTTTATTTTGTTTGCGCGAGGTGATGAGCCGTTGATTTAACATATTAGCGAAGGTTATTTTGTCGCTTAGTGTCTGTGATACGGCGAAGCTATTTAAAGTCCGCCATCTTTTATTTTATACTTATATGTTAGCTATATAGTCCATTGAAAAGTTACTTTTGGCGTTTCGTTTTTTAGGGGACGCAATTTTATTTTTCAGATTTGTAGGGGGGGTCAGCGTAAAGCTAAAACCAAGTTTGTGGGGTCGCCACCCTTGTCCCACGGCCGCCATCTTGAAAATAGTGGTTGAAATGGCTTTTACGATATATCTCATAAACTATTTATCTGATAAAAAATATTTTTTTAACATTTTTTGTTGCAAATTAAATTCTCTAAAACTTTGGTCTAGCAACGAGAATTAAGCTAATTAGCATGGTTCGTGGTTAAATCTTACTAACCGATCCGTATGATAGGTGACCTTGTTAAGGAGAAGCCTATTTTTAATTGTAAAAAATATTGGTGCCAGAGTTATCACGAGTCAAAACCCTAAAATCCTGACACAGGTTCCAGCATCTAGCTCTGAGTTGCGGTTGGGGTCAGATGGCAGGCATTCCGTATGCAAGCTTTTATAATTTTAAAACCAGCTGATGCCCTGGGGTTATCCTTTCGAGGGCTTACTCAGGATGCCCGGCAATGAACACTTGGGGAGGAAACCGTATGGTCGGATATCGTTTTTTGATCATATATCCAATTCTGCTTAACCAAATGTAATCACGGCGGTGCTGCGACGACAATCCTCTTCTGATGAGGCCGTTAAGCTGAGTGCCACCATTGTTAACATGGAACGTGTATGTAATGGTGACCCTCTTTCCTGAGACTTTACCTTCAGCTTACCATCAGGCGAGGTGAAGTCAAATAGACGTGTCCTAAATATAAAAAAAAAATGAAAAAAAAAAACAAAGATCCGTCAGATGTTGAGTCTGACCAAGATCTTTCTAATAGAAAGGATCAAAATCCATCGAGTAGTTTTTGCGTTAATCGCGAACACACAGACAAGAATTCCAAGAAAAATTTATTTCTATTCAGAATCGTTCATTTAACATAACCCAAGTATTTTTTCTAATATCTTCAATGTACAGACACAACTAATTTAGAATTTTATAATAGTGTTGATTAGAAGATAATCGCGTGCGCGCCAATTTCAGTCACTACAGTTCAATATAATACTGAGATAAGACTGAAGTTGCATGCGAAACACAAAACAAGATGTCGGACTAAAATTGCTTTCATACATAATCATATTTCCTACGCATAGTATACTAGACAACCTGGCTCTGATAACCTTGGGAATAATAATCACTAACAATTTATTTCTAGTTGTTTATTTATAATAATAAATTATTCAATCAATTTATTGAATAATCTAATCAATATTTTAATTTATGCATACTTAGTACTTGCCTATAATTTTTGTTGTGCAATCTATAATAGAACACTGGTGCTTAGCAATTACTGTTTACAACCAAGTCTTTTTATACTTTTAATACTACTATATACTAATTAAATATACTTATAATACACTTATTTAAAACTAGTTTAAGAATAAAAAATATTATAAAAAATCAGCACATTTTTGTTACGTGAAATCATCGTGAAATAATGTTCTTTTAACTTCTCCTTCTTCCGTCCGAATCTAGACTTGCCCGACTGGGGAAATACTTTTCCCGCAGAAGACTACAGAATAACTATAGACTACTGTATATATACAGTATATCTAGTTCATATGATGTAGGGTAAGAATCTGTAATAAGGGCTTACACCTGATCCATTATCAGCACGAGATGCAATTGGCATTTCTCGTCTTTCCAATATTTTTGCTCTACTGCCAATTAACATATATACGCTTCACCTCTGTTCAAAAGTCCAGACACGGATCCTAAAATGTACCAACCTTTCTAAACGCAAGTAGCTCCGGGTGTCTAGGACATTGTCATAGCCACAGACTTAGAGTAGTCTAGATACCGTATGTGCGGTCGCTAGTCACGCCGAAGTTGAACGTAGACTACAGTAGGACCACGAAAAGGCGCAGAAGTCTTATGGACTGTACCGATTTGGTGATACGCTGGGACAGTCAGCTTGTGCTATCTAACCTTATATTTTTTGCGTGCAGAAACCCCCTCGGGCTTCATAACAATTAAGTGGGTATTTCGGACTCAAACCGACTAAAACTCACGGTTTACCCCAACCGGCCATGGCCACCATCAGTGACGAGCCTACTCTAGACGCACAGTTTTGGAATAGGTCACTCAGGGACGAACCGCTTGCTCTATCTTGCCTATTCTAAATCTGTGGCAACAGCTGTTTAGCTCCTAGACTAGGTATTATAACACTGACATTTAAATAGAAGCCGTTAGCCTTGTAATTTGCAGAGTATCTGTCTAGTTAGTTTGTTTAATGTACAAATTGTATCATATTGTGTAATTGTGTATTTTCTGGCAACAGTCGCCAGTCACGATTGTTAATAAAAGGTTTTTTGTAACGAAAGTTGGTGGAACATTAAACTATTATTAATATTTTTCTATTTACGTCGTGAGAATGATTTCCGGGTTAGCATAGTGTGAACTGAGTTTTTCTATTTAAAATTCTCAGTTATATGTAGTGGAGATGTAGGCACTTCTTACGGTTCTTTATAATGCTGGATAGGTAAGTAAAACTAGTGAAATATGAATACAATATGACCTGACGTAAGACCTACTAGCATGTACGGGGTCCAACCCAACTTCACCTGGTATCTGGTACACCTGCCTGCTCTGGCGCAGTCTTTCCCTCTCGTGATTAGGGGAACAGAAAACAGTCGCTTATGTAATAGCGAAAATTAACCAAATAATAAATGGATAACTATGTGTCCGGATATCCGGATGTCCCGATCACCGGACCTCTGGCGAAAGCCGGAATGCAACAGATATTATAATGATGACCTCTTACACTCTACTTCTGTTTAATTGCAATGCGGGTTCCAAGACAGCTTAACTTTCCCGGGGACTTCCCGGGTGTCTCGATGTTTTTGTGGGTCACCATTATTGATCCTGGTGTACAGGAGTTACAGTTGTCGTAAGATCGAAATAAAACTGCCGAAATGTTGATCTAATAGTATATATCTCTCAGCTATAGCCCTACAGGGATTTACAGGCATAAGAATAATAAAAAAGTTCTCACGATTTGATTCTGAAATCATAAATCTTAAGTACTTACTTAAAATGGACGCTATGCGAGCAACGGCTTAGCAATAAATTTGACTAATATTCATCTGTTTTAGGATTCCTTATGTACGCAAAGGTACAAACAGCCAAGGAGATAAGTGTACAGCTTTACGTGTGAGGGTATGTGAATGTGTATGTAAAGGTGTATACTTATCTCCTTTGCCGTGCCGTTTACGTACAGGAAAACCATATTAAGTCGACTCCCTCGTTTTTACATTCTCTTTTGCGAGACATTATTAGCACATTTTTTGTCCTAAATATAAAAAAAAGCACTGCAGATGTTTATTGATCATAGTGACCACTTAGCATCTCTCGGGAGTGTAGGTAGGTACTTGTTTGCCACGGTATCTCAAGTCATCATCATTATAGCAATAGACCCGGTTGCATCCAAAGCATGTACTATCCGTTCTCCTACTTTTTTCTTAATTTGACTTGTCTTGGCTTTTACGGGAGCAACTACCGTCTGACCCCCACAATCCCAAGAGGAAACCTTGCGCCAGAACCTCGTCCGTTGATCAGCAGTTGTACCAGCTCGCAGGTGAGGCAGGCTTGGGCCCTATAGATCATAATGTGGTCCCATATACCCATACTCCAAATCTGTGATACCCAACCCACCTAAGGCGATATGGTATATTACTCTGAATGACACGTGTTTACGACGATATTACCTTGTAAAGTTGCTCGCTAGATGTCGCTGTATCATTGTGAAACGCGATTGTGTTTATTTACGAAAACCTATAAAACTTCGTATTTATAGTATATCGAGGCATTTTGTCGGTCTGTCTTTGAAGTCTATTACAGTCCAAATAAAGTCAAGTACCAATATCAGGCATCAGTTGTATAATTATTGAGAAACTCCTAGTCACAAATTGAAACCATAGAAGAGAGAACCAGGCAGACAACATCTTCGCCACTAGTACAATCGGTGCGTTGCGGACTAAACAACACGTGTTCAAGTTATTCCACGACTTCGAGTAAGTAGGTATGTACCTACTTACTCGAAGTCGTGGAATAACTTTAACATTATGCTCTTAGAACTTTAGACCAATGACGTAATATCGCTCAGTCCAACGATCACGGACCGCACAAAGACCTCTATATACCTCAGGTGCCATTCAAAGAAACAGGCTGACGTCAGAGTGCCGTGTATAGGCATAAAGCGTTCATATTTCCTAATAATCTTTGTTATTATGTAGTCGCATTTATGGAAATTAAGAGATTGTTCTTACCTTGCAAGTGGAAACGATAATGATTTATTAGTAGTTTGATATAAAAGGTCGTAGTTAGTGTCATATTACGGTTTCAATACTAGCACAAGTAGCATCATGAAGTTTTCACTATAAATAATATAATTATTTGCATTAGAATAACCAGGGACTCGACTACCGGTTTCGCCCGTGAAAACTTCGTACGAAAAATGCTATAACCCGATTACAGCTCCACCTGCCAGGTCGAATTATGAATGTAAATTAAACATACACTCACGCCTTTTTCCCTCCGCGGTAGGCAGAGACAACAGCCCAGCATCTGCTTCTGTGCTTACATACTTCACGAGCTTCCTTCACTGTCATTAAACCTTTCATGCAAGCCCGCCGGTTTCGAGTGCTTTTGACCTGACCTTTTAAATTATAAGAAGTTTTAATATTGATTTTCATGCTTCTGCATCATTCATGCATATGCGCCAGTCGCGGAGGGAATCCGAAGCTTGTACCTACCTAAGAGCCTAAGGTTCTAAGGTAAGTATATTATTATTTTTGAAAGATTTCTTTCTCTTGATTTGACTTCTATTGGTTTTTACGGGAGCAGCGCTCTCGTAAAATCGCGAGAGGAAAACCTGCGCCAGAGTCTCGTCCGTTAATCAGCAGATGTACCCGGTTAGCTGGCTTTCATTATGGGTCCTGAAACACCCGTTAGATGCATGTCGGCTCTAAATGTGACCATTCCAGATATTAACTCATTTTCTAATCAATCATACATATGAGTGTTTCATTTCACCAAGTTACGTAACATAACCCGGGGGTATCCGGTTCGGTTCCGTCTATTAAATAACTGCGGTAGTTACGTGGTAATTACAGTTGCACTTTGGATGAAACCTTTGAATACAAGGTCATTTACGAAACGAAATGATAGTCATTATGTTGGTATAAAAATATGATTATACCGTCAATTGGTTTACGGTCTAGATAATATTTAGGTGGTTAGATGACTTTCTATGACCTCTTTAAGAATATTGACGTATTACATTTGGATGGAGAAATGCTCAGTCCGCCGATCAAATGTAATGCATGATTCGTCTCCACTACGATTGGGTTTAAGTAGCGGTACGCTGCATTTCACACGGTCTGTCTGTGAGAGTATCGAGAACCTTACCTTACTATTTTTCCATCATCATCATCATATTAACGTTGTTTCCGGTCAGCTTATGCCTTCTCCTCCTTCAAAATATACGGTTTTTATGAGAGCTACTGCCGTCTTACGGTCTTACCCCCCAACCTCGAGAGGAAGGCCAGATCCTCGTCCGTCAATCAGTATGTGTACAGGTTGACTTGGACTCTGAAGATCTTGGAGGGCCCCAAAAACACTCAAATGAAATAATTTTCTATCTATCTCAAAGATTTAATCATAATAAACATTCATGTAAGATAATCTGTATTCATATTATAATTTATTGGCATCGCCTCACGGTTTCCCCTGTAGAAGCACTTATTTCATATGGGCATAAAAAATGGGTCATCTTACTGATAATGTAGCTTTATTAGGTGAAAGAATTTTAAAAAGCATCCTTGCAATAAATTATATACTTTTTTACAAATTTGCGCGAGAGGGTAAGCAAGTGTTCGCGACAAATCATTTTCGAGGGTACGAATAAAGCGCGGCGTTAGACAGACCATCTGGAGAGAATGGGGAGTTCAATTGCCCAACATCTATTATTATTTCTATTGTTCAGATAATATACTTATATCCAGCTTAAGTAACAAACTTACACAAGTTAACTGATAGTGAGCGGTTACATGACATGTTTACGCAGAGATGTTACATGGTGTTACTCGCGCGTTATGTCTTGAAGAGAATAAGAAGGCAGGTTAGTTGGCAAGCCTCCTCTTCTGAGCATTTCCATATTTTCCGTGAAGCGAACCCCCAAACACCCCGAAACTTAACGTGCACCTAGGCACAGGAGGTTCTCAATATGTTATGAATGGTCACCCATCCTAAGACAGACCTGTTTAGCATCACTTAACCTTGCAATGTGCTAATAGAAGGTGATTGCATGAAGTTTTTGTTCATCACTCAGCACAGAGTATACAAGTGTGACCTCAACCTTGAGAAGGTTTTTTGCAACAATGACTTTGTTTTTTCCTCTTAAGGGAATCTTCTTCAGTTAATAAACTTTTATAGACATTTTACACCAGCAGTTTTTTCATCTTATTATCCAATATTGCAGTTTTACAGCATCACGGTAACGAGGTTCTCATAAAAAATATATTTCCATTTTACGCAGAGAACGATTTGAAAATGTGCTTAAAATGATTGCTTTGAGTTTTATAAAAGTGAACCTTCGCGCTGACTGCAGCCAAGTACCCTCGGTTGTAAACTTAATATTCTGAAATAATAGGGAAAGTTTGTAAGTTTGTGTTTTTCACGTAATTTCCGAAACTGCTAACCCGATTTAGTTGATTACCTTTTAAATTTAACGTTGAGTTCAAAAGTGTAATCACCACTTATTTAAAATTTGTTAAAAAACAAATCATTTCACATTTGATGATAGGTACTATTTTATCGGTTCATGGCGGGGAGGGGGGCACCAACGTTTTCAGGGCCCAAGTCAACTTCTTCTGCTAACTGATACACCTGCTGATTAACGGAGGAGGTTCTGGAGCTGACTTTCCTCTCGGGATTGGGAGGTCTTAAGACAGTCGCTCTCGTAAAAGCCAAATTAAAGAGACGGAGAACAGATCACGGACTCCAAAGTTCAAGTCTTAGATGTAACGGGGCCCAGCGCTGTGATGGTCATGATGATGACTATTTTATCGGTTCATTAGCTTCAAACGAATTCGAATTGAGAACCCAATAATACTTTGGCCGATCCAGGAATCGAACTCAGGACCACACGATCGCGCCAAACATAAGCGTATACTTATGGTACGGGACCGACGACGATGATTAACTTTGCGGACTAAGTATTGTTGGTTGTGAGCTACAGATAATAAAATTAAGTTGGCAATTCATGCTACACCTCATTAACTGACAGACATTACAGATAGATGTCTATGTCGATAGCTATGGTACAAGTGATAGAAGGTAAGCGATTATCTTCTTGATGTTTTCAGTCAGTCTGAAGAATGAGGTGGTGCGTAACGGAATATTACTTTCAAAATCTGAACCGCCTGTCTTCGTGATTGATGTCACTTTCGCTTTGTGTTGATCCTGGTTGCCGAATATTCTTGGAGAGTAGAGTGGGGTCGGTAACACGTGAGTCGTGATTTTAAGCACATTTCTCAACTTTATCTATGCTCGTAGCTCCATAAATGTGGAAAGCACTGGTCACGTTCCTGCGACCCAAAGCAACCTATTACAAGGATGAAAAGCCCATGTACTATTATTTCAGACTAGTCTATCTCTATGTCAAATTTCGTCCAGATCCGTTCTGGCGTGATTGAGTACCATTCACACTCACACATTCATTCCTCACAAAATTTCGTATCTTTTATCTATACTATTATAAAATTGTAAATTAGGTGTGTCTGTTCATTGGAGATGTTCAAAAAAAAACTTTAGTTTTGTTAAATGAACGACTCTGAAGATTTTTTTTTTTGGAATTCTTTTCTGTTTGGATCTGTTTGTTTGCAATGGACGCGACAACTACTGAGCGGATTTTGATGCGGCTTTTTCGATAAGAATATAGAGCCCTAGCTATGGAGGCTTGTTATTAGCAATAGTGTTATATATTTGTTGTTACCATATAATTTGAATTTGTCATTAGTCTGTAAGCCTTCTTCAAAAGTAAATAAATAAATAGAAAAGTCTTGGTCAGATTTAAAATCTGCCGTATGTTTGATTGCATTTGGTTAAGTAGAACCGGATATATGACCAAAAAACAATAACCGACCTTCGTGCGGGCGGAGCCACGGGCATCAGCTAGTTATAATATAAAAATGAATTCCTCTTTCCCTTGGTCACACATCACCCGTGAAATATTGGACTGAATTAGATATATCTTTCGGCTTTAAGAATATTACTAGGATTGTAATATTAGATTAATAGAGATAACATAACATAACTTCACGCCTTTATCCCTGAAGGGGTAGACAGATGTGTATTACACACCCACGATTCGCCAGTTATGTTAAGGTCTCTGTTAATAGTGTTGATAGAGATAAGCGAAGAATAATCGCTGGCGCTTTTAACAAACTCCACGCCAATGTTTCGAAACGCGATTTGGGAAGCTTGCCAAGCTGCCTGAGAATTAGAGTACATAATTATGGGCACTATTACGTTTTACAGGGCTTTAGACATATTTGCAGCTCAGCACTACAGTTTAAATTGTACCTCCCGTGAAAACCCTTACTGGTTATCTAATTGCATAGCAAAATGCTGTTACTTGTCTCTCAAACAATACTTGACGGCAGTAGCACAATGAAGTCATCAGACTGGCAATAGCCAGATTGAAGTTTCATATTCTCTCCAGTATGCATCCATAGGCAGCAATCGATTTCAGAAAGTCTATAATACAAGATTCAGTAGCGATACACTTGCTAAATGGCGTAATTATAAAGCAAATATGTCACTAAAAGTAGTGATCCAGTATCGATCGATCTATTTAGGTGTAGCCCCGCAACGATTTTCGGCATCGGTACCTTTTTTTTTTTTTTTTTTTGTGTGGAAATCCCTTCGGATACCCCCCCGCGCTAGTTATTTACCGTTATTGACAGCCTCTGTGGCGTAGCGGTAGTGCATTCGACTGCTACGACAGGGCGCGGGTTCGATTCCCGCTCAGTGCAAATATTTTTATGCATGAATATGTTTATTTGCATTAGTCAGCTTTTATGTATAATATGTATATTTACAAAAAAAAATTGTATATAAGTATGTTTATCCGCATTCCATAACACAAGCTAGTTAAACTATGCTTACTTTGGGTCTAGAACGTGCTGTGTAGAATGTCGTAGAATATTTATTTATTTATTATTTATGTGTAAAAGGCCAGGTGCTGACTAAAACACAAAGTTTTGCAATATAAAGTATTAAAAGGCCTGTGTGTATGAACCCCACCAAGTTCTTCCCAAGCCAAACTGATCTACAAGCCGGTACACGCAATAACGGACGAAGTTCTGGTGTAGGCATTCCGCTCGTGGTTGGGTTATGAAGCAGATTATGCTTGGAGTTTCTTTGAAAGATAAAATTCGCAATAAACTCGTCTGGCATAGAAGTAAAGTTACCAACATAGTTCGCAGAATAAGCCAGCTGAAGTGGCTGGCCACATCTATTAAACGACTGGTCTCCGTTGGATCAAACGAATCCTAAAGTGGAGACCGCGAATCGGCAATCGGTGGGTCGCCCCCAGCCAGATGGACTGACGACCTGAGCTGTAGCTGCGCTAGACTTTATGCGAAAGGTGAAGTGCTCGGGCACTTTGACACACATTGTGAGAGGACTATGTCCAGCAGTGGACTGCGATAGACTAATTGATTGATTGATGAAACGTAAAAATCACCGATTCTCTTATCGCACGCTCGCTACAGACAGGGAATTCATCCTCATACTGAAGAGTATCGGAGTAGTCTGCTTATGTTGTTCTAAATAAAACCACAGCTTACTATTAAGACGTATAATTACAGACTGGCACAGTACATAAGACAACGGTTACAAGTATTCGAGCTATCCACAATTATACATATATCACACATACGTTGTAACCAATAACGATATGATAGAATCTAAATGCATGGTTCTTCAAGAAAGACATTAGAAGGTTTCTACAGGGTCGGCAGCATGAGTGTGACGTCCCTGGCGTTGCACACGTCCATAGGCCACGGTAACCGGTTCCCATCAGGTGGGCCGTATGCTAGTCTGCCGCCTAAGTGGTATAAATAAACAAGTTGAATTCCTGAGACGAGCTCAGCCGAATACAAGGGATTTTCGATTTTGTGTTTTTTTTTTTGCGATTTTTTGCGATTTTTTCGTTATCTTGCAATGGTTCACCCCAGCACGAATCTATTACCGAAAACAGCAACTCGATAGCTCATCTCCTTCATACCCAAAACCGTGACAGAAAATTGGCAACGACGACGTCGACGACAACTCGATAGCAATAGGACTTTTCTAAAGAAAATCCCTAAAAACAATATCGTGGGGGATTGGGTGGCTCTGAACTTCGATCTTAAAAGTACCTATAATGATACGGCGAAGATCCTCCGGGTTCTTTTGGCTCGATGCCAGCTTATAACACTTGTCTTATTTATGTAATGGAAGCGTAGGTACTTACCGAAGGTCCTCATAAGTGAGGCTCGTAAAACGATATTTATTTCATACACTTGAGCACATCAAATATAGTAACGTAATTCCGTTTTAAGAAGCTATTCAGAATTGAGCTGTATTTTATATTTAAGTATGGAATTGGACGGTTACAAGGGGAGAGGAAGACCTAAGAGGAGATGGATGGACTGTGTGAAAGAGGATATGGTTAGGAAGGAAAGAGTGAATGTTGAGATGACCGCAAGCAGAGATGAATGGAAAAAGTACACATGTTGTGCCGACCCCAAATAAATTTTGGGATAAGGGCAGGAGGTTTATGATGATGATGATGATATGTTATATATATATTACTACAAATGACAAATATATCCAGGGTGAATTCTTAAACTGAGTAAGTGTGGCCAAATCCGAAACTATGGGGAAAAAAAGAAAGCTCTTGTTAATTTTGCCGTATATTATTAAATCCAAGAATTCATTACTTATTAGCGGCACTATCGAATGGTGTAATAATACAGTGTGTTTTTTTTCTATTCAAAATGAATGGGTAAATAGGAATACTGACTTTTTAATCCAATGATGCAGTTTCAGTTTTCACTAACATAGGTAATTCACTTAATTCTGGCCCGAGAATCCTTTGAGCATTTTTCGCTATTCCTCATAGTTTCGTATTTGGCCATCCATGCCCAGTTGAAAAATTCATCTGTATATTGCTGTCTCTATTGCTGATTAACGAACGAGGCTCTGGCAGGCACTTTCCTCTTGGGGTTCAGGGATCGCCCGTTTTTTTTTTTATATTTAGGACACGTCAATTTGACTTCACCTCGCCTGATGGTAAGCTGAAGGTAAAGTCTCAGGAAAGAGGTCACCATTACATACACGTACCATGTTAACAATGATGGCATTCAGCTTGACGGCCTCATCAGAAGATGATTGTCGTCGCAGCACCGCGTGACACCCACCGGGCCCACTAGTGCTGCGACCACAATCCCCCTGCCCGGCTATGCAATTGCTGACCCCTGAACGCAATCAAACCGAAATTGGATTACTATGGAGGGTTTTTCGCAATCGTGCACAGTGGTACCTACCCGGCCGAATTTTGTGACAAATTTGTGTCATCAAATTTCTACCACCAGCATAGCATACATATAATATATTATACTCACGCCTTTCTCTCTCCGGGGTAGGCAGAGACAACAGCCCGCCATCTGCTTCTTTCATTACGCACTTCAGCTTCCTCTACTGTCATTGAACCACAACGACGAAAGTATCCTCTGAATGATGCAAAGTTTTAAAATTCTAAGAAGATTCAAATGTCAGACTTTCTAGCAAATCAAAGTAATGTACGCTCTGTATTTGTACCATTATCTACTCTGTGGTGTAGTCTAGATTCAAGTTTGTAACTACTAACGAGGTTAATTTAGCTCGTATAGAGTGCCCTGGACGCTATCACGCCACGCTTTAATTGAACTGTCCATATTTGCATGCAGCGTTGGTGTAACATTGGTTATATTAACACCAACGATGGACATATTGGAACCAATATTGGTCTAAAATCTGGAAGTTTTACTTATTGTATGTATTAACGTTGGTGTAACATTTATTCTAATAATTTCAACATCATCGTCATAGCGTGGTGCCCAGTTTCATTAGGAGTTTTCATCTCAGAGCCCTTATGGGGTGCTGTGTGAGCTCCGAACCCTGAGAGCAAAGCTTGCGTCAGAACCTCGTCCGTTACCCGCGAACGGGACGACGTCCATGTGTGCTTGGACGTCAACCAATCGAGAGTTTGAAAGGTATGCCATCCGCGTTAGTAGGCACACGCTAGGGGTATTCCTAAGTATTCCTGCATAGTTTTAGCCTCCCCCATTGCCCCCCCCCCTCCCGACAAGGCGCAGAATATGGCACGCCGTGGGGTTTAGTGGGTATACCCATCCCATTGCCGGATGGGAAAGTCCCACACACGATCTCCAGCTACCACTCCGTAGCCGGCGATGCCGTGCGTAACAGCATTCTTCACGTAAAAAAAGAACCTCGTCCTTTAACCAGCAGTACCGACTTGCAGTTGAGGTTGGCTTGGTTCCGAGGGTCTTGGTGGGGCCAAACACTCAGTATCAACATATGTTGATACTGGGTGTTTGGCCCCACCAGGCCGCACCAATATTGGCGCCAATATTGGTGCGGCCTGGAAGTAATTACTGATGGTATCAACATAATACTTAATGAAGTATTTAATAATGAATCGATTAAAACTTTTTTTTACACCTAACAATCATAGTCGCGTGCATTGGCCCCAATCACCATAATAACTTAATTACTGTTCTTTTTTCTGGGTTATTTTTTATACTACTGAGGTATGAAACAAGCACTTACGTAAGATATGGAGTTAGCATGACAGAGGTGGTACTTTTCCTCCTTCCTCTAAATACCAATATGCGTACGGATTATGAGTGTTGGAGTGCCAATCGGTATGTTTCTAACAGTTGTACACTCAGTGGGTAGGTTAATATTACGTTTTAGAAGCATAAATCAATCAAATAATGGGTGGTACAGTCAACGACAAAAGTTGGTTAACACTAAAATATTTACAAACTTTTTGTTACATAGGAATATATACATTGTGGATGTTTAAGTAGTTTTATAATTCCCCGAGGACAAAGTTAATATATTATACATGTTTTATTTATTGTTTATGAAAGAGCTAAGGTGATGAATTTATTAAGCGAGTTCTGTCGTTGACTATATTTACGCAACTTAACCACGTGATAAACATTTTCGCTGCTACTTAGTAAAATATCACCATAACATTGCCTATAATTTCATCATTTAAAAACTATGCACGTCCTACGTTCTAAAATATACTCTAATGCCTTTACTACAATGTGCATTTTAGTGAAAGATAGTTTAACCATCTAACCGTATAAAATTTGATCTCGGCATATGGCGGATGCTACGGTTTTGTATGGGTTTCGGTTTTTTGTTTCACAACCATATTTCAGACGCCTTGTTATACCTAAGCAGATTTAATAGGAGAAAAGCGAGAAAAAAGTAAATACGTTTTTTTTTAATAATAATAATAATTTACTTATTAGGTATATCGTGCTAGAACTAGACCAGTATCTGAATATCTTAGGAACACAGCTTCGAGTGTTGTGGGTTCGACTCTCACTCGTGTGTCATTATCATGTGCCTCAATTTTATTAGAAAGATAAAATTGTCAAACCTTCATCGCATTTCACATGCAACGTCAGTAAAAAAATAGGTAGGGTCAGAAAAACAAAAAATAAATTATCTGCACAATAGCAGATTCGCAACTCAGGTGGCGATATCATAAATCTAGAAAACACTTTTTTTTTAACTCTAAATGGATAACAAAACTTATTTAGAACCTAAGCCGCGTGTATAACGGGCGTGCTTGCCAACAAAGTATGAGGGTCACCCCATCTCTCCCTGTATTTATTTTAAAAGTCGTTCAATTTAATAGTCACCAAAAAATGTCATTACTTCTTCAAGGAAATACAGATATTTTTATGTCATGTATAAATATTAGGTATATAAATGCGAAATTTACTTCCTATCTGTATCATTCTTCTATCTGTATTATGAGGTCATAAAATCTTTCTTATCTATTCTATAATATATATTCTATAATTATATTATAAAGAGATAAGTGTGAATTGTGAATTGGTAGGGGGTAATCTCTGGATCTAGGGAACCGATTATGAAAATTGAAAAAAAATTGGAGGCCTCATTATTTGTGAGTGTCATAGGCTATATTATGTGCATAAAAAATATTTTTGTGTTTGATATCCCATTTATCGGGAAAGGTTATAGACTATGTATCATCACGCTACTACCTAGGAGAGCGGGGCACTAATCACAAATGTCAATAAATCGGGCAAATTTCCACAAATTATTATAGAACTGTGGCGTAGCGAATCAGAGGTCGCGGGTTAAATTCCCGCTTAGTGCAAACATGTATATTTGCATTGGTCTGGATGTTTCTATGTATAATATGTATTTGTTTACAAAAAAAAGTAGTTAAGTATGTTCATCGGCATTCTAGAACCCATATGACAAGCTCTGCGTAGTTTTGGGTCTAGACGGCGTTGTGTAATTTGTCCTAGAACATTTATTATTATTATTTATTATGGACATGTAAGGATAAATGGGTGCCACGAGGGCGAAGTATGCCACGGACGAAGCCGCTGGGCACAGCTAGTTACAAAGATAAAACTCTAAGGGCGCGTGGACACAGTCAATATAATAACATAACATAACATACATAAACTCACGCCTATATCCCCGAAGGGGTAGGCAGAGGTGCTAGCACCCACGTTTCGCCAGTTTATGTTTTAGGTCCCAATGTAATAGGTGGCGAGCCTATTGCCATTAACCGGGCACTTATGAACCTGCGATAAATACACACATAACTTCGAAAAGCATCGAAAAGTCATTGGTGTGTGCCATGGTAATACCTGGGATCGAACCCGAGACCTCGTCTCAGCAGTCCTTTACCCATACCACTAGGCTACCGGGGCTATATAATATAACAACATAATATAATATACAACAAAATAATATAGGGACCAATAGCTTTTATTTGCACATTAATAATATCGCGTTTGCACATCAATATAATCAAAATTATGACAGGATATATTATTAATAGATGTTGACATATACATTGACTGTCTATACGCGCCCTAAGTAAGTTTCATAAGGCGACTTTCAAAGATCACATCTCGTAAAAGATACGGAAAGGTTATAATACTTGCTCTGTCTTCCTTTAATAATGAAATGTTCCCGAGGAGTATTTTAATAAATTCGTAGTAAGTACAAAGGAAATGTTTTAAATAATCCGGTCCACGGCCGGCAGGTGGTCGCTCTTCGTCGTAGGGCTGCCATATGTTTGAAGGTGTAATTAAATGGTCTGGATCCCAACTAAATGTTCAGTTTCATCGAAAATTGATTGTAGCCGTGATTTATACACTGTTTTTTTTTCTAATGAGTAGATTTTAATTATATTGAATTTATTTTTGAGAAGGCTTTCTAATTATTGTGGTAATTGGTAATTAAATACAAACGTCTATCGTTTTATCTTTAATTTTTATGGGTTATCTTCTATTTACAGATATGGGTAATAAATTAACTTATTATAGAACTCAGAATGCGATTATGCGTGACGCTTTTTAATAAGTATAATATCTAAATTTAAATACCTACGATTTTAGTTTATCACTGAGTGTTTACAAAAGTCTTAGATATTATGTTAATATTTGTAGAAACTTAAAAAAGGCGGTAATAAATCTAACGGTCGCTTCTTTTCGATTGAAAAAAATGTGCCTTTTGTATTTTAAGAAACCAAAATATAATGCTAAATTTAAATATACATAATTATGATCTCTCCCTACGCACATACAATAACGTCTCTTTCACATAGAAGTATATGAAAGAGGCGTAACTGCATGTACATTAAAGAAAGGTACGTTGATTGTTCGACTGCATTCAAGCGTCAAGTTTATTAAATCAACTGTATTGAATTCTAGTCGACAAAATAGTCACAGTAAATAACTTAAAATATTGCAACATTTACTACAGCATTGTTAAGTTCCAGAACCCAAGCGAAGACGAGACCAAGAATAAAAACATTACTGATGAAATTAAATATCCAATGTGATCTACCCGTACCACCATTGTATCACAAAATGTGATTAACGAAGTGATATATTCTATATATATGTTAGGTTAAAATTGAATGTATAAAGGTAATAACAAATCATTGTAAACCAGTAGTCTGCAATACAAAGCCAAAGGAACATAACGTGCGTTTCAATTTACTCTGCTATACGATTATCAACCCTAAACTAAGCTATCGAAGGATCATAGTGGTCCTTCGAGCCGGATTGCAGGAGCCGAGCGCCGAGCGATAAGAGAACAAAAGGCGACCTTTTTTTTGCTATGAAGAAGAGCCTAATGCCTACAAGTTATGCGTAAACAAGTGCAATTTATTATCTTACATTTTATAACTTCGTAGCTGATCAACAAAATTGTGATTTTGGACAGTTTTTCACCGGAATTTAACTATGGAAATCGTCGAACAAAATTTGTGTGAATTAGAAGACTTATTTAACATCATCGCAAAAACTCGCGATAACTTCAAAAAATGCCCCAAGGTACGACTCACGCGTGGTTACGTCACAGTTAAAATGCAAGCCCTTGAAGAATATTCGCAACAATTTCGTAATGCACATACCACCTTAATGAAGAATGTGAAGAAGGAACAACGCAAGCTATTGCCTTATTTTGAACAAAATCAATATTACGTTTGTGAAGAATTGATTATGGATACTAAGTCAGAAATGCAAGACCTACTGTTTACAATAGAATCACAACAAAGACCGACTGGTGAACAAGAGGCAATGAATATAACCTTAGCACAGCAAGCACATTCTCCACAAGTGAGATTACCGCGTATAGAAATACCGAAGTTTCTCGGTAATTATGAAGCCTTCCCGACTTTTCAAGATTTGTTTACATCGCTGGTCCATCACAACAATACCCTGAGCGGCGTCCAGAAACTACACTATTTGAAAACAAGCGTTGGCGGAGAAGCTGAATTATTGTTACGTCATATACAGATTAGTGAAGCAAATTACGTTCAAGCTTGGGACATACTTAAGAGGCGTTATAGTAACAAACGACTTATTGTTACATCATTGTTAAAGCGCATGTTCAACCAAAAAAAATTAACCAACCAAAACTCTAACCAAATAAAATCACTTATTGATACTACATCTGAATGCCTAAGCAGTCTAAAAAATCTAAACATAAAAACAGAAGATTGGGACCCACTTATAAACTTCATGTTGGTGCAAAAATTAGACGCTGAAACGCATAAAGAATGGGAAGAACACGTCAGCAGTACATCGAGTGAAGCGTTACCGACATTTGAAATGTTAAAGGAGTTTTTAGAGTCCAAGTTTAGAACGCTAGAATTAGTGCAACAACCAGCTTCTACTAAAGAAAAAGTAGTAAGATCTTATCACAGTTCTGATACTGCTACAGAAAAGATATGTCCTTTGTGCCAAGATAAACACACACTTAGTCATTGTAAAGACTTTGGAAAACTGGAACCAGAACAACGAACCGAGTTTGCCAAATCGAAGTACTTATGTTACAATTGTTTGGTTCCTGGACATAGTGTTAGAACATGTCGACTACCCACCAAGTGCAGATTATGTCAGCGACGTCACCACACCCTCCTACATTCGAAGAAGACAAATGATGCCTGTGGCCCAACTCAGAAGAAAGAAAATGAACAGCCAAAGGTTTTACATACAAATGTAGAAGACAGAACAAAGGAAGAAATAAATATAGCAGTGATGACGTCACAAACTAATACAGCTCAAAATACAGTTGTTGCTTTATTAGCAACTGCCCTTGTGAAGTGTAAGAGTGAAGATGGTCACACCACAATTCTGCGAGCCCTTATAGATCCTGGATCACAAGGATGTTTTATAAGCCAAAGAGCGGCACAAACAATCAGAGCGAGACGATATCCTGTCAAGGGAAGTATCGTTGGAGTGGGCGAAGTGAAATCAAAATTAAATCAAGTAGTTCAGGTCGAGGTCTCATCAAGAAGCGAAGAATTCAGCCTCATCGTGAAAGCGTACGTCTTATCTAAGCAACTGACTACTCAAATACCCACTCAAAGAATAACAACGAGTCATTGGAATCACTTAGAAGGAATAACTCTTGCTGATCCTAATTACGGCCAACCAGCTAACGTCGACTTACTTCTAGGAGTGAATGAATACGCACAAATATTGCAAAATGATGTCATCAAGGGTCCGCCAGGGTCACCAAGTGCACAAAAAACAACTTTAGGTTGGATCTTGTTTGGACAAGTAAACAATTGTGCGAATTCAGAAGAAGAATCAATCATAGTATTGCATCAACAAATTGAAGTCGACGATATGTTAAAGATATTATGGGAAGTTGAAACAGATACAAAAAGAAAATTAACAAGAGAAGAAGAAAACTGCGAAAGACTTTACAAGGAGACGTATACTAGAACAGAAGAAGGAAGATATGTGGTAAAACTACCTATAAAGACAGAAAAACTACAATCATTAGAGGGAAATACACAAAACATAGCAATGAAAAGATTAGAAATGCTTGAAAGAAGATTTGAAAGACACCCAGAACTAAAGAAGAATTATAGTGAAGTCATGGAAGAGTATATTAGATTAAATCACATGCAATTAGTACCTGAAGAAGAAATTAATAAGAAATCCGTCTACTTACCACATCATGCAGTCGTGCGAGCTGAAAAGGAAACAACTAAGACGCGTGTTGTCTTTGACGCCTCGTGCAAGGGCACGAACGGTGTGTCGCTAAATGATGAACTAATGAACGGGCCTGTCCTACAAGAAGATCTCAGAAGTATCATAATGAGATGGAGAATGCATAAGGTCTGTTTTGTAAGCGACATCGAGAAGATGTACAGAATGGTTCTCGTTAACAAAGAACATGTAGACTTCCAGAGAGTATTATGGAGACAGAATACTTCAAAATCTGATGAAGTCAAACATTACCGTTTATTGACAGTTACTTTTGGCACAACGTCGGCGCCGTATCTCGCTGTAAAAACACTGATTCAGCTTTCAGTTGATGAAGGTCAAGACTTTCCTATTGCTGCAAAAATGATACAAGAAGATTTTTACGTCGACGATATCATGTCAGGATTTGATACTGTCCAAGAAGCGATAGAAGCAAGCAAACAATTAAAAACTGTACTAGACAAAGGCAAATTTCGACTGCAAAAATGGTGCTCAAACAGCCCTGAATTCCTAAAATCGTTAGATGAAGCAGATAGATCTACAAGGGCACATGTTGATGTGACACTAGATGGAACAGTTAAAGCTCTAGGAGTATCATGGAATTTAGGCGAAGACGAATTCAAATACAATATTAACTTAGATCCGCAACCGATCGATATAACTAAAAGAGATGTCTTATCAGACTTACAAAAATTATTTGACCCACTAGGATGGATTGCTCCAGCAATCATACTGGCAAAGATTTTTGTACAGAAATTGTGGTTACAAGGTGTTGGATGGGATGACGTCATCGATGACGACTTACAAGTTGAGTGGAGAACCATACGAGATGATTTGAAAAGGGTCAAAGACATAACAGTTCCACGATGGCTAAACACCTTGAACAGTTCAAAAGAAACCATATCATTGCACGGATATAGCGATGCGTCAATGCGTGCCATCGCTGCAGTAGTATACTGCAGAGTAGTACAATCAGATGGAACCATAGATGTCAATATTGTTGCGGCAAGGACAAAGGTAGCACCTGTAAAAACGATTTCCTTGCCACGCCTTGAGTTGTGCGCTGCAGTGCTCCTTTCCAAACTTCTACGCCACACAGCTCAAGCAATGAGAATACCCTTTGATAGAGTATTTGCTTACACTGACTCATCAGTAGTATTATCATGGCTATTCGGTGAACCCAGCCGCTGGAAGCAATTTGTTGCGAATAGGGTAGTTGAGATCTCAGATAACGTGCCCAGCAGTCAATGGCATCACGTCCAAACAAATTTGAATCCAGCCGATGTTGCATCACGAGGTGCTAAAGTATCAGACCTGAAACAAAATAATCTATGGTGGCATGGACCACAATGGTTACTAGAAGAGCAAATACGATTTTCAAGGCTAAATATAATACCTACTGATATGGAAAAAAGGAAAACTAAATTGACAGTCATGAACATAGCAGAAGATAAAACAGATAGCAAAGGCGTATTGAATTTTGAAAACTATGAAAACAAGGAAGAACTAACAAAAATTATAATTTACATGAAAAGATTTCTAAATTACAAGAGGTCAAGCGAAAACAATAAAGCAATAACTACAAAAGAAATTGATGAAGTGTTGAAACTATGCGTAAGAAAAGCACAGAAAGAGGATTTTGAGGAAGAAATAGAAGACATTAAAAAATTCAAAGCAGTCAAGAGAAACAGTTATCTGAAATCGTTAAATCCTTACCTTGATGAAGAACAGATCCTCAGGGTGGGCGGTAGATTACGACATGCAAACCTAGAAAGAGATACAAAACATCCTATGATACTAAGTAATAAAAATGCACTTACCTCAATAATCGTCTCAGATGCGCACCAGAAAACTCTGCACGGTGGACTCCAGCTCATGCTGTGTTATCTTCGGTCAAGATTTTGGATTCTCAGAGCAAAAAACGTTGTGAAACGACATCTTCACAGATGCATAGTTTGCACCAGAGCAAATGTCAAGGCAAGAAACCAAATAATGGGTGACTTGCCCCACATGAGAGTAAACCTATCTCGTCCGTTTCAGTACAGCGGTGTAGACTTTGCTGGCCCAATTAATATACTGATGTCTCGAGGACGTGGGGCGAAGACAAGTAAGGCTTACATTTCTATATTTATATGTATGTGCACTAAATCCATACATTTAGAACTTGTTGGAGATCTTACCTCTGAAGCTTTCATCGCAGCATTCCGTCGATTTATTGCACGAAGAGGACGATGTTCACACATCTACAGCGATCAGGGTCGCAATTTTATTGGAGCAAACAGGGAACTGGTGGAGGCATGGAAGGCTGCGCAGCTTGAGTTTAAAGATGAAGTTTCCCAGATATTAGCATTGGACGGCACCCAGTGGCACTTCATTCCTCCCTACAGCCCGAACTTCGGTGGACTTTGGGAGGCCGGTGTGAAATCGGTAAAGTCGCACTTGAAAAAGATCCTTAACACTAATTTAACCTTCGAGGAAATGACGACAGTACTCTGTCAGATCGAATCCCTCCTCAACTCAAGACCTTTGACGCCAATAGATGATACGGATGCAAATAATTTGAGCCCATTAACACCTGCTCACTTTTTAATTGGCGAACAATCTATTGAAGTACCTACTCCAGACCTAACAAAGTTAAATATAAATCATTTGACAAGATGGCAACATTCACAAAAATTAGTTCAAACGTTTTGGAAGATTTGGCAATCGGAATATTTAACGCGCTTGCAACAGCGTCCTAAGTGGTTAAGAAAGCAACCTGAATTCAAAATAAACGATATAGTCCTGATCAAACACGATGGTCTACCTCCAGGAAAATGGTTGATGGGCCGTGTTGTGGCCAAACACCCTGGGCCTGACGGATCTACTCGTGTTTACAGTGTTAAGTCTGGTGATAGTGTTACTAAGAGATGTGTTAGTAAACTGTGTCCTTTGATTAACGTTAAAGATGACGAGACCAGTACTTAAATATGTTTTCTAGTAACTAAAAATGTGCATTGCATGCTTTTACAAAAATAAGTTTAGTATACTGTAGTGATGTCATATTACCAAACCATTAGGTACATTAGGTAATTAATTTAGCCAATATATTTAATATTTTGATTAATTGTGTTTAACAGTTTGCATGTGAGTTAGTAATCTGAGACTAGTAAATAATTGGAAATCTATAAAAAAAAAAAAACTCAAGATAAATTGCTTGCTAAATAATTTACTTGTTTGGTTTAAAGTATTGTAAGATGATTCGTAAACTTTATTTTCTTTTTGGAAATTTCTTATATTGTAGTTCTGTTGTACTCTAACAATTGTGTAGGGTTGTCAAAAATGTTAAATATTTAATACATTTATATTATTTGTAATTTGATTTGAGATAGTTTACAAATTTGTGTGATAAAGGCAATGGCCTTTTGGTGGGCGGTGTATGTTAGGTTAAAATTGAATGTATAAAGGTAATAACAAATCATTGTAAACCAGTAGTCTGCAATACAAAGCCAAAGGAACATAACGTGCGTTTCAATTTACTCTGCTATACGATTATCAACCCTAAACTAAGCTATCGAAGGATCAATATATATTCTATTAATAAAAATCAGTCACCCAAAAAATATAATTGTTTTCAACTGAACCGTGGCAACCCTGACCATCTGCACACATTTGCAAAGAAGCCTTGTATAATAGAAGCTCCAAATCACAAAGTGGGTGCGAAGTTAACAGTGTAACTTGACAAAAAAAAAAAAAAGTACCAGGCAGATGTTCCGAATTTTGAAAATGGAACTATTTTGTTGTCTACGACCATAAGTTTTCAATTCAGTTTTGTTTTGCTGTAAACCTTTTTTTCGTCGCCTTCTTCGGCCTTTTTGACTGAGAAGTCGAAAGGAGGTTATTATGCTTTCTTAGCGGTATTTCTGTGACTTTCATGTTCATGTTGAAATTTTATAGAATTTGAAGTTAAAAACTGTTACTAAAAAAGATTATATCTATATTTTTTGAGACTGTTGATGATGATAGTCACAGGTCATAAAACAGGTTCAGGATTCCACGCAGGGAAGCCGTGGGTAGTGTAATATATTAAAGCTTAACGTTTATTTCGTTTACAGTGTATTTAAGGTACCGAAAAGGCTCATGGCCTATAGAATAGAGAAGGGAAAAAGGTAGTCATGAAAGACGTTAATAGAGGAACTATTATATTGCTGTCTACCGGGAAGGTATTCATTCTCAATACTGCTCCTGAACGTTTTCTCACAGTGAAATCCAATAACATTGCTCGACGTCGTCGTGACGACGGGAAATTGATCCCAGAAAAAAAAACAAAACATTTTTAGATTTTTACGTTTTCAAGTAAATTCATAATTATGTCAGCTGGCAGAGAGTTATTTGACTGCCCCGTTCGCAACAGCCCCTAATAATAACAGTGAAATTAATATTAATATTAAACGATATTAGGGTAGATATAAACGATTTGCCGAAAACGTTACAGGAATATAAATTTATAGAACCATATTTAGATGTACAGCATGTTGCAAATTGTAGACGAATTATTATTTAATATCACGAACTAGACAAATTCAAAATCACAAACTAGAACTCGTGAAATTTCTTAAAAATATATAACCTAGTCGTTTATTATACTGAAAGTTTACTTTTGACATCGCTGACAATATTTTATAGACTATAGCAAACAGGTTTATGCCCTTGCAACAACAGGGTTGTTAGTAGAAAACCCAATGATAAATTTCAGTACTTAATTCCAGGACCTTGTTACCAACACAAAAGCATAAGCTCTAGTAGTATAAATATAAAGATTGCATGATATTTATTAATTCCTAAACTTATTTATTAAAGACTTAAAAAAGATGAGGTATTTACGAGTCATAACAGCAATTCATAATTTACATAATAACTTGTAAAATTATGAAAAGTACTACAATTTACATACAAGATATTACACCCAATTTCTATTCCCCCAAATTAACATGGCTATAAAGGATCGTGATAATAACATACATACAAGTACATTGTCTGTTTTACGAGTATATTCCTAGTTCCTGGTCCCATAAAAGTAAATTATTTCCTTCGTAGTTATCCATATGCGTGATACACGCCAATGTTAAACTTTTTTTGAATTCAACGATTTTCCTAAGTGTAGAACGTGTTGCATTTAACTTTACTTCGATTATTTATGATACTTTACGATAATAACTCAGTGCTATAATGAACATAGCTGATGAATAAAAAGACAAATGTCAAAATTCTCAATAGTGTTGTGAAATTAAATTGTGGCAAACTATGTAATTGAAAAAGTTACTACTTGGTTTTGGTAGGTACTTTGTCCAACTAATTCTACTTTTAAAATATCGAAACTAAAACATGGGATAATCGTTTTTGAAAGTTAAATCTCAGATATTTAATAAGCAAAATGTATTTCTACTACAGTAACAACTCAATGCAATTCTTCTCAATGTATTTATCTGGAGTACGTCAACTAAGAAGTTAAAGCTACCATTTTTATTAATGCGGAAGTTTTGGAATGGGTATTGTAAACGTTTGTAACGTCTTCACGGTATAATGGCTCAATGGATTCCAGTGATTAACAATATCCTGAGAATTCACCACGGAGAGCAGCTAGTTATGTGATGGTATTTCATGATTTTCACTCAGTTGCCGGTTGTTGCCGGTAGCTTAGTGGTTAAGGAGTCGACATTACGATTGAGAGGTCCCAGGTTCGAATCTTGGCCATTACACTACCGATGTGAACTCACTCCTAACACAAGCAATTTAGCTTAGCTCTTTAGCTTAGGGTTAGGAGGAATACTAGTAATTTCGGTTACTAATATTTTTCAAAAAATAAAAACAAAAAAGGTAAATATGAAGACCGAGTAACTTTTAGTGAACTAAGTATATCCAATCGCATTGCGGTAATGCTATTAAAAAAAAACAAACAATTATATGTGTGAATTCAAAACGGCTGTGATGGGCACCATTAACACTATATTTAGAATTAAGTACTAAATAGTTTATATACATTCGTCCATACAGCGCACTGGAAATCATTTCGATCATAAACATTTAAAGCCTCACCGCTGCGGGCAAAGTTGCACGGCTATGTCAAATTATTCCACAACTTCGCCGCAATAAATTCACTTCATAAAACAACATCCTGTATTTTTCCGCTGACACCAATCGATGTAGCAATATTTACAGAACAGAATTAATGATGGAAATCCTCGTACCGTCCGATCCACATCTGCAATACATTTTATTGTCCACGTGGGTGCCATTCTACTGTTTGTTATTGAATTCAATCCCTATTGGACACCACATGGGGATACGCGCAGATTAATTTTTTGCCCCGTTTTTGGCGATTTTCGGTTGGGTAAATAGAGAAAACAGGATTTTATTTTGTGATGTATTAGTTATTTAGATTAGTGGGGCACGAATGTTGTTTTGTTTATTTGAAAGACTATTTAAATAAATATCGGTACTATTACAATATTGGAATAAAGAATATTTAGTAATCGAAATTACTAGTAATTTCGGTTACTAAATATTCTAGTCAAAAAAAAGGTCTTTTACCCTATAATGAAGCCTACTCCATGAAGGAAGTTTCGGATTTTTTTGACAAAGTTCCTCCCCGTAACCCCTGGACCGTAAATAGTTGAATAACAAATAGTTACGGCACCGACACGGTAACACGGTAATAGGGTGGGAACTAGAAGGGGTTAAAAAATAAATTATTAAGTCTGCAATATTGTTTTTTCAATTATTCGTTTTTTTTGAGTTCCGTACCTTTTTTTTTTCGTGCGGAAATCCCTTCGGATACCCCCCTGCCGGCCAGCGGGGGTGGTTATGGAGGGCTTGAACCGACTAAAACCGCACGCCGTCTCTGGTCTCAAGACCCGGTGTAAGGTTGCCCATAGAGCATATCCCTCGCACCCCGACTGACCCTGGGCCATCTCCGGTTTCGAGATAGCCCCCTCGTGAGTTCCGTACCTCAAAAGGAAAAAACAGAACCCTTATAGGATCACTCTTTTAAATGCACTTGCATAACACCAAATTACATTCATATAGGTACTTACTGGAATTATTTATGAATGAACTAGACTGGCTGTACAGAACATAAAAATTGGTATAGATTTTTGGACGCTACTGTACACAACTTTGGCGCCACCTTTTGTTGTTGTCATAGCCACAGAGTATATTAAATGTATTTTATACGATTTTATATGAGATCATCACCTGACGTCTGTAAAGTAGTGTAAAGGTGCCAAAATTATGAATCTATGGTGAGGCGTCCCGTACCCTTCCCCCGTTCTCACCTTATCCCCGCATGACACACTTTTGGTTCTGAAATCAATCACCCTAACAACGCAATGTTTACCAAAGTACTTTTTACTTAAAATTTCATGACTCAACATTTTTATTTCCCTATCATTGCTGTCATGGCTGAAAACTTAATACTTAAACTAGATTAAAGAAAAAATACCAATACAACTTAGATGTTTTAATTCATCTAAGCAATACAATGATATTTTTCAAGTAATAGAATTGACAAACCGTCATTTTTTTGCTCCTCATTTAGTTTTTTTGTTCAAATTTAGAATCAGACTGAACTAAAAAAGTCTAGACGTGACCAATGATTCTCGAAGGTCGAACTGCATTGCGTCATACTTTATTAAAAGGTAATAAGGTTGTTAATTTGGTGGCAATTATTATTATTAAGCGTAGCGAGCCGAAGGCTTTCATTTCAAAGTTGCATTTCAAAGACCGTTTGACCGATCTCGACCAAATTTGCCACGGTGATCAAGTAGACATTACTGAGTGTCGTAAGGGGTGTCGTCGAATGTCGAGATCGGTCTTACCATCGAGGAATAATCACCGAAAAACCAAATCAATGGAAAAAGTCGACCGGTCACGTTGACCTATTGTTGGATAGGCAAATCTCGCTACGCTTAAGTTTGGGTTGATTGCGAAGCTGGTAACCGTCCTAGTTATAATGTCATCATCATTACAATATTTTAGCTGTGTGATTCTCGAGAAAGTAGAATGCATAAACTATTTTCATCTCTGCCCCTTGGTGTCATACACAGAGTGGCCATACAAATATCTATGGAATTGTACTAGGGCAAACGGCTTTTTTCATATATTAATAAACATACTCACAGCTTATAAAAAGTGTCCAAAAATGTCAGCAATGGTATTACGTACGGGTCGTAATATGATAGAAGTTCTTGCTTCCAACCGAACTATTTTATTCTGTCAACGTGTTGTTGAAGCTAGATAATGATAATCTTGATCTTTTAAAATAATTATTGAGCTGAGCGAGCGAAGCTCTTATACACGGCATAGCCGTTCGTTGGTGGCTGAACTCCTCCGTAACAACTCGCGCGATCTTGACCAAATTTACCACGGTGATAGTGTGGACACTGAGGAGTGTTTTGAAGCGAGATGGTTCATGTCCGATGTACCATTAAGGAATAATCACCGAAAAACAGTTTCACGAGCGCGCGGCCTTAGCTAAGCGCGCGACCGTAGTTAAGATGTCTTATTTTCAAGTAAGAGTCCTGCTCGCTCAGCTCAATTTATTTCAGTCGCACCCTGCACTGAATTCCTAGTATTAACTGAATGTGAAAGTTGCATTGTTATGTATGACCAAAGGGCAATCAAGTTTTTATATTCATTAAGTTGACACAAAAGCATACGACTCGTCTAATTGTAAACGTTTACTGTGGTCACTGACTTCCGTGTATACTAGACAAGCAGTTTAGAACAAAAGTTTTGCCACGGTTCCTGGGTGAGGCGGGAAAGAATTTTGAATTTAGAATTTGAACAGGATGCATACTATATAAATGAGTTGATGAATTTTGATACTTATCTGTATGAAGCATAAAGTTGCGCATTGTTAGTGGTCTATTCGTGATCTTTCGTACTTGCTACCACTGCTACTTATGCAATCATAATTCTTTGAATTATTATGATAGACAATGTCGATGATCATTTGAAAATCATTTCATGCCAAAGTAATCAACACAGATTAGCTAGTCAATAAAGTATCCAATCTATTAAGTTCAACAATTCCCAAACGAAATAACGAGTTTAATTTATGTGCAAAACTCAAATTTGCAATTTAGAACTAATATACATATTTTAAATTTGCAAACAAAAAAAAGGCTGACAAGTGGACTTGGCGGGCGACGGTTAAGTTCAAAATTAAAAAACTTTTGTATTATCGATTGGCGGGAAGGGTGGAATTCGAAACAAGACAAATTAGAAGCGAAACTGTTATACAATTTTTTTTCTACCTTTTATAAATTAGAATGCGGTTACCGGTGGTCTATGAAAGCTAGTGTTGCTATCTACAGTGGCATAGCGGAAGAGCGTTCGACTGTTAAGTCAGAGATTGCGTTGCGGGTTCGTTGTTTAAGTATTTGTATTGATCTGGTTATCTACAATTATCTAGTGTTTCTATTACTTCAGTTTAACATACATTTTTATATATTTTATACGAAAAATAACTCAAGCTAGTAGTCTTGTTAACTCTTAACAACTAAGCTAAAGGCCTCATCAAGAGTAAGGTCACGTTCGTAGTGTACTAGCTGAGGTCCGAATCTGCAACGTCTTGACTGCAAATGGCGCTAGTGGGTAGGATGACACTAATTTTAGTATTACGAGGATATCTCCTTAACTTAAGGTGGGCAATGTTCACGTTTATACATGACTGCCCACAAGGATTGTAAAGTTTTAAAGGTTACCATTACTTTGAAATGTCTAAACAGTTCAAGATTAGTTAGAATCTTTACATCTAGAATACTGCTTCCGGACTGTTTGGCCGTGGTCCATCGGAAACTTGTATTCCAGACGTTTCGTCGATCACTGAGGTCGACATCTTCAGTAGTACACGTCGGGACGCCGTCGAGTGCGGGGAACCTTCTTCGGCGGCGAACTCGCTGTGACTGATCTTCAGTCATCAGCCCGGAAGCAGTATATTCTACATGCAACGCCGGTCGTGAAAGCCTTAAGATTTATAATCTTTACATCATCCCGAGTGAAAAGGGCAATTTTTAAGCGAAACCTTCTTTAGGCACGTTGTAGTTGTAGTATTTTTTGGGGTGAACAAAAATCATGGAACGGTGGCCCATAGAAAATGTTTGATATTTTCTATGCCCTGGCATCCCCTCCCAAAATTTTTTGATTCATAATATTAAAGTAATTTTTTGTCTTATAGCCTTTTAAACCTTTTATTTTCTTTTGTTACAGATTCATAGTGAAGACAGTGTATAAGTGTTTATTAACGGGTGAATTCAGTGATAAAGTAATTACAAAAATGTGTAATATGTGCTAGTTCACGATGTCGCCACGGCGGCGCTGCGGTCGCATAACGTGACACTCAGAATTCCAAAATGGCAGACTCGAGTCCCGCCAATTCAATCATTGAAGGCACTGTTAAGTTTCGCGATGGGAAAAAGGTGAGAGGATTTTTTGCTTTATATTTTATTTTAATAATTGACGAGTTTAGAATGATGTCTTTTAATGAGTTGTCTTGAAACTGAGTGGGAAATGCATCAGGCTTTTTAGGTGCAGATTTAAGCTACGTATAACTGTCAAGTTAAATACTCCTACGAACCAAGAATGTTTGTGCTACTTTAACCAATCATTATGAGATAGGTTAAGTAGGGAATTACTAAAGCAGTTTAGTGGTCAAGGAGTCGGCCTATGATCGATAGGTCCCATGTTTAAAACCATTAACTACTGACGTGATATAACTACTAACACAAGCAATTAGCAATTAACTGGAGTAGTTAGGGGAAATACTAGTAATCTGTGTAACTAATTTTCTTTAAAAAATAGTACAGTGTCAGGAATCAGTACGTACGTGAATACACTCCTAGCATAACTAATTTAGCCTAGTTAGCAAGGGCTAAGGAGAATACGAGTAATGTATATCCTAAGTATAATGATGTACATGTACTAAGTCCGGATCATTATTATCTTCTCTGTGGAGTTTGTTCCGCCGTTTCTTCTCCACTAGGGCCTAGGAAGCGGTGGTAAACTTAGTTTTAAGCAGATTTTGACGTCAAAAAGATGTAATTACGTTGCACTATTTTGAAAATAAAGACTTTGACTTTGACTCAGGGCTGTGCCCTGATTGCATCCGAGGCCTGCACCTGCACATTATTAAGCGAGCGATAATTAACATTTATTAATGCACACATAACTACGAAAAGTCAGAGGTGTGTGCCCGGGGCGACTGGGGATCGAACTCGAGACCTCGTCTCAGCAGTCTGTTACGTACGCCACTGGGCAATCGCCGCTCTCCACTGGGCTATCGCCGCTCTTATATATACAGATATATATATTTATTATTTCGATGTAGCCAGTGGGTTGGGGAGGCCAGTTGGTCGTCGCTTTACGGAAAACATCGAAGTTCAGCCGCTTCGTACCCGGAAGGTTTAAAAAAAAAAATTGAATATCCAACATACCATGGAGGAATAATCTGATTCTGAACAAAATCCCAAATCTGATTTCACCAAAATGATCAATGTTGAGACCACGATTTTGGCGCCAAAATGTGCAACTTAACTATTGACTTAAGACAGAAAAAGAAAATTGAAAATCGGTCTAGCAACGGAGGAATAAATATTCTACGACATTCTACACAGCGCTTTCTAGACCCACAGTAAGCATAGTTTAACTAGCTTGTGTTATGGGTTCCAGAATGCAGATAAACATACTTATATACTTTTTTTTTGTAAATACATACATATTATACAAAGAAACACCCAGACCAATGCAAATAGACATATTCATGCATACAAATATTTGCACTGAGCGGGAATCGACCCCGCGCCCCATGTCGTAGCAGTCGAATGCACTACCGCCGCTACGCCACAGAGGCCGTCAAATATATCAATAATCACCGAAAAAACAATTCAATGGTATTCAATTGAAAAAAAATGCGCGTGAATTCTCTCAGCTCAACATTGCAACAACAGAATTCATTCCGCCCCTAGTGTGTAATCACAATACGTACTATCACAGTGTCAAAAGTGTACTGCATCGTATGATATATCGTACCTATTACACCTCACCTGCAAGGCTGTACACCTGCTGATTGACGGACGAGGCTCTGGCGCAGGTTTTCCTCTTGGGGTCAGGTCAAACGGCAGTCGAGTGTGAGTATGCCGAGGGAGAATAATTCTTACGAACTACGGTAGATGTCTCCAGAGTCGCCACGAGACGCATAATTATACCTATTCTAATATTCTACGATATTCTACACAGCGTTTTCTAGACCCAAAGAAAGCATAGTTTAACCAGCTTGTGTTATGGGTTCCAGAATGCGGTTAACATACTTATATACTTTTATTTTGTAAATACATACATATTATACATAGAAACACCCAGACCAATGCAAATAGACATATTCATTCCTACAAATATTTACACTGAGCGGGAATCGAACCAGCGCCCCCTGTCGTAGTCGCCGAATACACTACCGCTACGCCATAGAGGCCGTCAAATATATCAGAGAATTTCGAATATCTTGGACGTGTCCAGGTAGTTCAGTTGGTCAGAGAATTACCCCAGTAAGGGACTGTTCGCGGGTTCAAGTCCCGTCCTGGATGTTGTTTTCCCAAGCGACTACAATATGGGGTTCTTCAAGAAGGGCATTAGAAGGTTTTTACAGGGTCGGCAGCGCGAGTGTGACGCCCCTGGTGTTGCGTACGTCCATAGGCCGCGGTAACCGCATCCCATCAGGTGGGTCGTGAGCTTGTCTGCCACCTGAGTGGTATATAAAAAAAAAACTAAATCTAACGGAGAAGAAGCTTGCTACTACTTACTAGTATAATTGGTATAAAGATCTCGTTCGTATAAGATATCTGATACTAAGTATTCAAAGTGTAGTAGCTAGAGACATATCTTATCGATATCCAGAATGTGTCATATCGATAGCGATAGCCATGGTGTGTTTGTTCAGTAGTTTCTGAGAAAAGTTTGATTAAATCGATAGGGTTGTTATCAGTTTGTAACCGGAATTTATAATAAGTAATAATATTATGGTTTGACATACTATGAAATAGTGGTAGTGTGTTTAATTTTGTTAAATAATATTTAAGGACAAAGCACAGTGTTATCTAGACCTTAATTAGGCCTAGCTTGTAATATTAGTGCTAGAATGCAGATAAACAAACTTGAATACTTTCTTTTATACATATATACATATACTCACGCCTTTTTCTCTCTGGGGTAGGCAGAGACAACAGACCGCCATCTGCTTCTGTCCTTACACACTTCACGAACTTCCTCTACTGTCATTAAACCTTTCATGCAAGCCGGCAAGCGTGTGCTTTTGACTTGCTCTTTTTTCAATACCTCATTAATTTGATCAGTGTATGTTCTGCGAGGTCGACCACGGCTTGCCTGCCCACTTACATCTGCCTTATATACTTTGTGTCATTCGCTCAGTACTCATTCCTTCCAAGTGCCCAAACCACTTAAGCATACCCTTTTCAATTCTTGTAACAACATTCTCTGTCAGGCCACACCATTCTCGTATATCTGTATTCACTTCCTATCAACCAACCTTACTCCACACATACTACGCAATGACCACATCTCCACTGCATTCACTTTACTTTCATGATTTTTAGGGTTCCGTAGCCAAATGGCTAAAAACGGAACCCTTATAGATTCGTCATGTCTGTCCGTCCGTATGTCACAGCCACTGTTTTCCGAAACTATAAGAACTATGCTGTTGAAACTTGGTAGGTAGATGTATTCTGTGAACCCCATTAAGATTTTCAAACAAAAATAGAAAAAAAACAATGAATTTTGGGGGTTCCCCATACTTAGAACTGAAGCTCATTTTTTTTGCATCAAACCCATACGTGTGTCTGTGGATAGGTCTTCAAAAATTATATTAAGGTTTCTAATATCATGAACTTCCACCGAATATTGGTTTGAACGAAATTTCCGTAGTTTTTTTTTTTAATACGTTATAATCGTAAACCGCAATTTACCTTTCATTCAATCAACTCATATAAAAAAAAATTTACTTGCTGCTCAACGGAACCCTTCATGGGCGAGTCCGACTCGCACTTGGCCGCTTTTTAGGGTTCCGTTGCCAAATGGCAAAAAACGGAACCCTTATAGATTCGTCATGTCTGTCTGTCTGTCCGTCCGTATGTCACAGCCACTTTTTTCCGAAACTAAGGACTATGCTGTTGAAACTTGGTAGGTAGATGTATTCTGTGAACAGCATTAAGATTTTCACACAAAAACCGAAAAAAAAAACAATAAATTTTGGGGGCTCCCCATACTTCTATTCTCCATCTATGAATAGGTCTTAAAAAATGATATTAAGGTTTTTAATATAATTTGTCTCTAAACTGAATAGTTTGCGCGTGAGATACTTCCAAAGTGGTGAAATGTGCCCCCCCCCCCCCTGTAACTTCTAAAATAAGAGAATGATAAAATTAAAAAAACTATATGATGTACATTACCATGTAAACTTCCAACGATAATTGGTTTGAACGAGATCTAGTAAGTAGTTTTTTTTAATACGTCATAAATCGTAAAACGCAATTTACCTTTTTTTTTTTTTTTTTTATCGTGCGGAAATCCCTTCGGATACCCCCCCGCCGCCCAGCGGGGGCGGTTATGTCGGGCTTGCACCGACTAAAACCTTCATTCAATCAACTCAAATACCTATAAAATTTTAAAAAAAGCGTTATTTTGTTACTTACTGCTACGGAACCCTTCATGGGCGAGTCCGACTCGCACTTGGCTGATTTTTTTATACATATGTCTAATATTATAAACGCGGAAGTGTGTAAGTATGGATGTATGGATGTTTATTACTCTTTCACGCAAAAACTAATAAACAGATGTGGATGAAATTTGGCACAGGGATAGATTATAGTCTAGAATAACACTTAAGCTACTTTTTATCCCCGAAATAGGTTCCTGTGGGTTGCGGGAACAGGATCAGTGCATCAGTCAACAGCTAGTATCTACATAATTATTTATGTATAGAAACACCTTTGAACACACTTGGGTGTCGGTGGCCCCACCATGACCTACGGGGAGAAACCAACCTTACCTGCAAGCTAGTATACCTGCAGAGGAGGCCCTGGCGTAGGGTTTTCTCTCGGTGTTGGAAGGGCAGATGGCAGTCACTCCCATAAAAACCGTATAAGCCAAACCAGAAGAAGAAGGAGTCACCGAACCCTTGGCTTTACCTTCATGATTTTTAGGGTTCCGTAGCCAAATGGCTAAAAACGGAACCCTTATAGATTCGTCATGTCTGTCTGTCTGTCCGTCCGTATGTCACAGCCACTTTTTTCCGAAACTATAAGAACTATGCTGTTGAAACTTGGTAGGTAGATGTATTAAGATTTTCAAACAAAAATAGAAAACAAGTTGAATTCCTGTGACGAGCTCAGCCGAATACAAGGGATTTTCGATTTAGCGTTTTTTTTTTTGCGATTTTTTGCGACTTTTTCTTTATCTTGCAATGGTTCACCCCAGCACGAATCTATTACTGAAAACAGCAACTCGATAGCTCATCTCCTTCATACCCAAAACCGTGACAGAAAATTGGCAACGACGACGTCGATGACGACGACAACTCGATAGCAATAGGGCTTAAACCCGTATAAGCCAAACCAGAAGAAGAAGGAGTCACCGAACCCTTGGCTCCGTGGTGAAAGCCTCAGATGCTACCGGGAACGACCTCAGATGATGATGATGACCTTTGAACACATTTAAGGAGTCATAGAGAAGGTAGATAAATTATCTACTAAATATTGGCAATGCGAAAGTTTGGAGGGATGATGGTAGTTTACAGCTAGACGGATCTAGTTGAAATTTGGCACAGAGATACATAATAGTCCCGAGGGGGCCATCTCGAAACCGGAGATGGCCCAGGGTCAGTCGGGGTGCGAGGGATATGCTCTATGGGCAACCTTACACCCCGGCGTCTACAGACCCGAGACGGCGTCCGGTTTTAGTCGGTTCGAGCCCGACATAACCGCCCCCGCTGGCCGGCGGGGGGGTATCCGAGGGGATTTCCGCACGAAAAAAAAAAAAAAAAAAAAAGATACATAATAGTCTGGAAAAGCTTATCTGCTTGAATTTGGGAACAGGATCAGTAATTAGCCAAGCTATTATTTAAATCTCAGTATTACATCACATTGCTGGATGCGGCAAGCTGAAGACAGGGCGCTATGGCGCTCATTAGGGGAGACCTATGTCCAGCAGTGGACTGGCATAGGTTGATGATGATTATATCACACCTGAAAAAGTGGTTCGAATAAAAGTTAAAGTTTCATATCCCGTCGTAGACATTCAGATATTAAAATCTATCTATACAAATAAATACCATTGAAGTGACTGTTTGTAACTTTAATATAACAGTTTTTCAAGGAATGCATGTAACACGGTACTTACAACAAAAAAACAATGTTCAAAACTTTTGTCTGTCTGTTTGAATTAAGTAACTTCTGAAACGGCTGGGCCGATTTTGACGGAACTTTCACTGGCAGATAGGTAATAAATACAACGCGTAATGTAGGTTACTTTAATTTCAGGAAAATGAATTAGGGTTCCGGGCAAAAAAAATCCAGATCAAAGTTCACGCGGGCGAAGTCGCAGGCATAGCTATCCTACTAATATTATAAATGTGTAAGTTTGTGAAGATGTTTGTATGTTTGTTACTCAATCACGCTCTAACGTACAGGGATTGATTATAGTCTGGAATGACACATAGGCTACTTTTTATCTAGGTTCCCATGGGTCGGTTAACGACCTCCGTCCTCCATGAGCGCAGGCCTGGGGGTGGCAGGTGAGGCCGTCTGTCACCCCAGCAGAAGCAGCCCAGCACGGTGGGGCGACTAGCGCCCCTCCCCCAAACCGGGGCAAAACGGGGACACCGTGGTTCCCAAACCCGAGGGGGCCATCTCGAAACCGGAGATGGTCCAGGGTCAGTTGGGGTGCGAGGGATATGCTTTATGGGCAACCTTACACACCGGCGTCTGTAGACCCGAGATGACGTGCGGTTTTAGTCAGTTCAAGCCCTACATAACCGCCCCCGCTGACCGGCGGGGGGTATACGAGGGGAATTCCGGAAGGTACCCATAGGTAACGGGCAGAGCGGCGGGCATGAGCTAGTCGAATATAATTCTCTGAATTCACCATAAAAATAAGCAATGACACATAGAAATGAATTTGCCAACACAACAGGAATGGCTACCGTGACTCAAGCTTGAGTTTAGCAGAGATAGCATCTAGCTAGCGACAGTGTGTGACTAATTATAATATTTATATGCATGCTTAAACAATCGCTATTGTTGATCGGCATACGTTTCCATTTTCATCTGATTTAATAAGCGGCTGTTCGGGGAATTAATATTACAGAGATACCTACCATGAAAAATGTACATCTGTGGGCCAGCACGAAACACGAACGAAAGAAGTGTCATTCAGGTTTTTTTTTTTTTAACGTGCGGAAATCCCTTCGGATACCCCCCCGCCGGCCAGGTATTTCGTTCTTTCGATTAGGACCATAAAGTATGTTCTGGATCTGAAATCGGTTCTGAAGCAAACATATCACGGAGGTTTTCGTTTACAATATATTTCTATTAAAAATGAACTACTGTAAACCAACATATTAAAATACATTCCTTTTGACCTTTTGAAATAGGTCGTATAGTATCATGTTTTCATTTTAATTATTTTTTGGCGGGCTGTCAAAATTCCGAATTTGGCGGTTTCGCGTAGTTTCATAGCAGGGTTTAGGCCGAATGAACTGAAACTAAAACTGCACGGTGTCCTGCCCAAGTGTCCATTGCCGGGCACCCCGGGTAAGCCCTCGAAAGGATAACCCCAGGGTTACCGGCGGACCCTGGCCGCCAGCGCGGCCTCGCCTGGTGGGGTCGGGTTTTACCCCGTGTCGGTGAGTAGGCAGGCGACACATCTCCGCCACGGCCTGCTTCTGTAAGGACGGCGAGTCGGCCAACTGCCGTCATCAGGCCCCGATCATGGAGGTCGGTAGTCCCGGGCGTAGACGAATCATTTCCAAATATGTCCAATGTACTGACACAACTAATTTACAATTTTATAATTGTATAGACAACTAGCATTGCGATTCATGGTATTGTTAGTGGCGAAAAAATGGCATACTCTGTTCATAATATTATTATAATAAGCGATCGCCGGATTCCGTAGTATTACTGAATCCTCTGAAAGTCGAATCATCCCATTCAGAGCAGAATATATCTCAATCCGGAAGCTGCATCATAAAATATATACGAGTATATCTGTTACGGAAACGCTGGCATCCAATAAATCTGTAATCGTATTCATTACCCGCTGTTTTATTGTTTTTTTGTTTGTGTAATAGCTTCATGTAGCAATTTATTCGAGCAAAATGTTTTAAGTGCTAGTCTTGATCAAATATAATGACAAACACCAAGGACTGAATCAAAATCATCTGTTCTCCATGAGTCCCTTTTTTTTCTTCGGATACCCCCCGCGCGGTTATGTCGGGCTTGAACCGACTAAAACCGCACGCCGTCTCGGGTCTTGAGACGCCGGGGTGTAAGGTTGCCCATAGAGCATATCCCTCGCACCCCGACTGACCCTGGGCTATCACCGGTTTCGAGATGGACGGTTTCACCCTTAGGTATAGTTCTAAAACAAAACTATTTGAGCGTTCACTAAATAAAGTTATAAAAAGGTTGCCTAATCCGATTACGGTCAAACTGGCTGCTCAATAGTTTTTTTGTTTGAGCTCGTGCCTTCGGCTCTTAATCTCGGGGCACAAAGGGACCCAAAGAAATACAAGGTCTATAGTGTTGTTTAAAATATATGTTAATAGAAATATAATACCTCATTAAAATCGAATAATTTGTTCTTACCGAATATTATTCAATACATCGCCCTATAGAAAATAGAATGAATAGATAAAAACACGGTATTTTAAAGCGATTAGGCGTCGGTATTAGCGGTGGTGATGTATGACCTGTAATCTACTTCACGGGATACGCGCACACGCACACATACACACCCTCAACCTCATACACACACACACACCCTCAACCTCATACACACAAACACACACACCCTCATACACATACTCTGGAATGGCTGGGTTGATTATGACGAGACTTTCACTGGTAGATAGCTAATATTACAAGGCGTAACATAGGCTGCTTTAATTTTATAAAGAAAAATAGGGTTCCACGCAGAAAACCCAGATCTCAAAACCTAAAGAGTCTGAGGTTAACTATTTGCTTTATTGAAAAGTTTATATAACATTGGGTACACACCATTGGGGTGGGCACAGATCACAGCTTGAACTGTCTCTTCACGAGTGTTCAGTTCATCACCGGTTGTGAGTTTTAAATTCTTGACCTGATCCATCGTAATTTTTATTGTAGGGTTCCACGCAGAAAATTAAAACCCAGATCTTAGTCCACGCGGGTGTAGTCGCGGGTACTGCTAGTGCATAATATATTTAATAGTGAGTGCATCAATGACATTATCTTTTCATTTGAATCGCATAGCAGGTCCTTTATCTGTTTTTGTTTCATAAAAACCCAAATATTCATGTCTTGGAATTCCATGCTGTATTCTCTGGTCTGTGGTCCCATGAATAAATTAATATCTACACCAAAGAGCAATATCTACAAAAGTTTAGTTCTCTGTTGCTTTTTTAATTAAGAAGTGGCCATGACGTCGCTGTAAAACGGTAGGAAATTGAAAATCTTTGCAGTTGGTAGATTATACTAATTAATTTACTAATACTAATTTATACTTTCGTCTGTTTATCTACAAAAAGTGTATGTATTCTACACTAGCTATTGCCCGCGGTTCCATAACATAACATAACATAGCTTATGTGAAATACTGATACTACGATCCTGGCATACACCTTTCGCTTCTACGTTCATAATTGTTTTCATACATGCTTGCCGGTTATGGGTACTCTTGACCTGGCCTTTCCTCAACCCTTAATCACGTACCCGCGGTCTCAGAGACCACAACGAATTTTCGAATTGACAGGATCCTGGCATACGCCTTTCGCTTCTTCTACTTACATAATTGTTTTCATACATGCTTGCCGGTTATGGGTACTCTTGACCTGGCCTTTCCTCAAATCTTAATCACCTACCCGCGGTCTCAGAGACCACAACGAATTTTCGAATTGACAGGATCCTGGCATACGCCTTTCGCTTCTTCTACTTACATAATGATTTTCATACCTGCTTGCTGGTTATGGATACTCTTGACCTGGCCTTTCCTCAACCCTTAATCACCTACCAGCGGTCTCAGAGACCGCAACGAATTTTCGAATTCATATATTTTAACGTGTGCATGTCGTGTGACAGAGTTTTCTATGCGTCAAATGGCATCGAACTTAAGCTCGGCAATTGTGCATGAGCGCTCGTTTAGCCTAGCTAATCAAAAATATTCAGTGTGCGGTCTCAAAGACCGCTGGTGGTTATGTGGCTCTTTTTATTCACTTACTTCAATTATTTTACTGCTAAAATAAATGAAAACGAAAAAAACCTTCAATAATAACTGCAGCAAAAGATATTAGTCCAGTTTATGTTATTAAAGTCACTAAAATGAAGTTTTAGCATGTTTACAAATGCTTTCCTCATTTTTAAATTTGATTAATATAGCAAATGATTAAAAAGTTAATGATCTATGAGCGGTCTCCAGGACCGCACCTTGGTGGTTAAGGGACAGAAATAGGTGGTAGGTGGTTAAGGGTTAAAACGTCCTCGATCTGATAGAAATACGCCTAGGGTGACCTTTACAGGGTTGCTTATTCGCCCTCACCTCTTGAATCTGTTTCTTCAATCTTCTTTCATTCATTCTCTCTACATATCCGAACCATCTAAGCATCCCTTTCTCTATCTTGGTCACTACATCTTCTACCATACCACAATGTTCACTTATCATGTCCCGAATTATATTGACGTGCCTCATAAAAAAAAAAATTAAACACTCGAACAATCGCATTAAATGCTATGGTATATTAGGTCAGATGGAGGTTGCTGGGTCATGAAAAACAACGTAAAAATTATATCCGCTAGTTATTATTTTATTATTTCGGTTTATGGACTTGCGAATAATGGATCGTCGAGAGAAAGAATAAAACGACTCAACTTAATGATTTTTACTTTATTTTAATTGTTTTATTGGAGAAGATTCTTTTTTGGGTTAGTAACACGGAATTTTCGATGTTGGCCTTAGAAGGTATTTCTTTTAAATTTAGAATAGTCTAATTGTCAAAAATATAATTAATAAAGTGGTTCTTACTCTAAAAACATTAATTTCATTTGTACTTATATTTATATTAATGAAAACACAAAACGCTAAAATTTGTCAAAACCTTAAAGACTGAGGTTAACTGTTTGCTTTATTAAAAAGTTTATATAACGTTGGGTACACGCCATTGGGGTAGGCACAGATCATATCTTCCACTGTCTCGTCAAGTGTTCAGTTCATCACCGGTTGTGAGTTTTACTCAATTCTTGACCTGATCCATCACAATTTTTATTGTACTTTTAGACTACAACATAATAAATCTTTTAACACATGTTAACTACCCTCATTTTCCTTAAAAGTAACTTCTTTTAAAACTCTCAGAATTTCTATCCTAGCTTCGAATTTCTGCTTAGCGTCTAGCTTCCTAAAACTAGGTACTAATGACAGCATGAACTGTCTATCTTCATCTTCTTCATCCTTCTTGATCTCCCTAAGCATTTCAAGGATTTTATCTTCAAGATTCTCATTCCTCCCTTCATACATAGGCCGTTGAATCCCAGTATCTGTTTCTACTTCAAAATGGGAATTATTTGCTATATTTGCTGACTGGTACATCATAGTTTCGTTCTTAACATTCTCCAGGGGATCGTCTAAGTCATGTGAATCAGACTCAGATTCCCTGCCTCCGTCTTGCTGTGTTTCTTCATCTGCGTTATCGGCTGTGAGAAGAAATGACATCATCTTGAAGTACTCGTATCTTTTCCGTTTCTTCACGGGGCCTTCGTTCATTTCTTTCTTCTCTTGTTCTTTCTTCTGCATACCAAGTTCTCTGGTGAAGCACGTCCGGAGACTCTTCCACCGTCTTTGGAGTTCGTGTCCTAGAAAGTAAAAGATATTTAGTATAGATCGTATTTATCTTATATAGAGTTACACGTTTCAGGTTCACGACGTAATAAAAAGACATTCAATCACAATTAATTACAATAATTGAGTGTGCAACCAATACTTGATAAGACTGTTGTATTAAAAGGTCAATTACACATAGACAAGAGCAGTTTTGTTTCCCTGGTACCCAAGTTGGCCTCTGCAAGGAAAACATGGCAAAATGGGACTCAATTCACCAAATCGCAAGTGCCCTGCTATCGCGGGGCCCCATCCCAGTCCATGTGGCGTTTACTCTCTTGCCCACTGTACTATTGAGGACCTGTGTAGGGCAGCGAACAGCGCTGTGGCCAAGTATTGCGCCGTCAAAATGTAGCCAGCAGCTAGAATATTATTAGCTATTGACACATGGAGGGTGCGACTTGAGCAACCAAGGGGGGTATCCACCATCGCGGCGGTGAGGCCGGTAATGGAGGAGTGGTTAGAGAGGCACCACGGTGACCTCTCCTACCGGATGTCCCAGATAAATACCCGACCGCACCAGGCGAGGCCGCGGTGGCGGCTAAAGTCCGCCGTTAACCCTGGGATTATCATTTCGAGGGCTCACCCGGGGTGCCTGGCAATGGACATTCGGGGAGGATACTGTGGTTTTAGTTGGTCCGATTCCGACAGGCCCACCCCATCGTTGGCACCGATGGGGTGAAGCCCGTGGGGGTTTCCACACGTTAAAAAAGCCATTGACACGGTGAAGAAATGCCATGGCAGAATCTACTGGGTTCCATATGACGTGGCAAGGACAGTATTCTAAAAAGGCACCACCCGGGCTCTCTAAAACCCACAAGTCCTACTGCAACGGATGTGCATGATTTTGTACATTATTGTCTTATCAACGAAGAAATTGAGTGCAACGACTCCTTATCACGGGTAATAGGTACAATATTTATGCTAAACAAATATGGAATCATTTACGGCGATAACAGTCAATCAGTGTGTACTATTTTTTAACACCAGCCTATATCCCTAATTGGATATAGTCAGAGGTGTACAAGAACCATATTTTGCCAGCCATACTTTAAAATTTCCCCCTAAATCTTGGTGAGCCATTGCCGTCTTAAGGGTACATCAGTATGCGTATGTAGAATTCAGAGCTGCCGTAACAACTTTCAACCTCTACCTGACTCTAACATAACATAACTTCACGCCTGTATCCCCGAAGGGGTAGGCAGAGGTACACACCCACGATTCGCCAGTTATGTTGAGGTCCCAATGTAATAGGGGGCGAGCCTATTGCCATCTACTGGGCACATTATTAAGCGAGCGATAATTAAAATTTATTAATGCACATATAACTACAAAAAGTTAGAGCTGTGTGCCCGGGGCGACTGGGGATCGAAGTCGAGACCTCGTCTCAGCAGTCCGTTACGTACGCCACTCTTGTCTTGGTTTTGCCGTTTGACCGGTATACCTGCTGATCTGCTGACGAGGCACTCTGGTACAGGCTTTCCTCTCTGGGTAGGGCTGTCAGACGACAGTGGTAGCGACCGCCGTCTGGCCTCCTGCCTGAGTCGCTCCTGCAAAAGCCAAGAGCGTGCCTAACGCTGTGATGATAATGATTTATTTCTTGAAATACATTATAGTTCAATAATGTCAAGATTTAAGTTCATTCTGGTTCAATAATGTCAGACAACCTCTGTAGCGTAGTGGTAGTGCGTTCGACTGTTAAGTCAGAGGTCGCGGGTTCGATTCCCGCTCAGTGCCAATATGTAAATTTGCATTGGTCTGGGTGTTTCTATGTATAAGATGTATTTATTTACAAAAGAAAAATATCTAAGTATGTTTATCCGCATTCTAGAACCCATATGACAAGCATTGCTTAGTTTGGGTCTATATGGTGTTGTGTAATTTGTCCTAGAGTATTTTATTTAATGTCAACGTAGTAGGTATTATTTAAAGGCATCAGTATACTATTAAAGTAATAAACAAGAACAAATTGTAAAATAATACTTGTTCTAGCCAATATTAATTCCCAAATTTCATCAAGTAACATTCAACATCTAAAAGCAATATTTTGACCCAAGCATTTGTCAAGTCTATATTCAAGTCTGACTAACAAGTCCACTGTAATTTAATCAATTACTTCTCTATATACGAACCAATTTAGTTCAATTCAGTTTATCGTTCTAGACAACACCATGGAATGGTACACGTTAAAATAATTAAGGCAATATAGACTAATGTATTTGCACTATTCATCAGCGAGTCGTCCACGTAGACTGGACATGGACTTCATGCTTACATATACAAATGCATTAGTAGAGGAGCCGGTGAAGATCGACCTTCACCCATCTGATGACCAGATGGAATATATTTTTGCCTATATTTAAAAAGTGTTTATGACTAATTTTAATTAAATTAATTTAATTTTAATAATTTTTTGATAACCGGATTTTTTAGGGATTTTCTTTAGAAAAGCCCTATTGCTATGGAGTTGTCGTCGACGTCGTCGTTGCCAATTTTCTGTCACGGTTTTGGGTATGAAGGAGATGAGCTATCGAGTTGCTGTTTACGGGAATAGATTTGTGCTGGGGTGAACCATAGCAAGATAAAAAAAAAATCGCAAAAAATCGCAAAAAAAAAAAAAAAATACGCAAAATCCTGAGCTCGTCTCAGGAATTCAACTTGTTTTTAATACAACTTACATGTTTTCTAAAATAATATGCCTCGGTAGGCTCACCCACTTCATATTTGTTCATGACTACCTGGCAAGCAGGTAAGTAACAAGTAAGTCTATATAGGTAACTAAACCGATCTAATAACTAATCGAACGAGGTATTATACGAAAGACAATTTAATTAAAAACCTGCCTCGATAGGCATATTTTCTATGTTAAAAACCAGCATTTGGAATACACTTGTTAATATTACAAATATGAAAATTCCACAACATTCTACACAGCGCTATCTAGACCCAAAGTAAGCTGCATTTAAACATACATAGTATATATTTATTTTGTTAACCTACCTACATATTATAAATAACACCCAGAGTAATGCAAATATACATATATTAATGCACACAAATATTTGCACTGAGCGGAAATCGAACTCGCGACCTCTAATTTAGCAGTCGAACGCTCTATCGCTTAGCCACAAAGGTCGCCAGTCGTCAGTTATGATATCAGCAACTCTATAGATTTAAAAATTGGTTTATTGACACATACTAATTTTTAAACTTTCGCGTTCCATGATATAAAATAATTTAACGGGAATTAACGCGATCATGTATAGGTATCGGTTCAAGCCCGACATAACCGCCCCTGCTGGCCGGCGAGGGTTATCCGAAGGCATTTCCGCAAGAAAAAAAAACGTATATAGATGACCTTTGGGTTGCCTGACGTTTCGACCAGGTTACACTGGCCGTGGTCCTCCGTCGTCGTCGTCGACGTGCACCACTGCGCCAGTCAGCCTATGACCACGGCCCGTGTACCCGTGTACCATATACCTTTACATGATCGCGTTAATTCCCGTTAAATTATTATTATTGACACATAGGTACTAACAACGAGGGCGACTAGCGCCCCTTCTCCAAACCGGGGCAAGACGGGGACACCGTGGTTTCCAAACCCGAGGGGGCCATCTCGAAACCGGAGATGGCCCAGGGTCAGTCTGGGTGCCAGGGATATGCTCTATGGGCAACCTTACACACCGGCGTCTGAAGACCCGAGACGGCGTGCGGTTTTAGTCGGTTCAAGCCCGACATAACCGCCCCCGCTGGCCGGCGAGGGGGTATCCGAAGGGATTTCCGCACGGAAAAAAAAGGTACTGACAACGAACTGGTAGTTGTTGGGAGTAGGATGTTTTTTGTTTACGGACACGGAAATAGGACTATACCTCGCCTGATGGTAGGCTAAAGTCTCAGAAATGGGGTTCACCATTACAGACACGGATAATGTTACAATGGAGGCTCTCAGCTTGACGGCCTCATCAGATGCTTTTTCACTTAAAGGACCCGGGACTGTAGAAAGGTGAAACACGTGCGCTAGTAAAGAATTCCAAGTCTTTATGGTGCGGCAGAGAAAAGATTTGCCCAACCGCTTGGTTCTTGATGGAATTTTTTGCACCGTATGAGGGTGATAACTCAGCCTCGCGGTGTTCTTCTGTATCGGAAAGGAGAGGATGATACTAATTGGAAGAGCTCATTGGCAAATAAATATCTTTACGCAACTGCAAAGGCTCGAAGCTGTTGGTGACCTCAGGACTCTCAAAAATGCAGACCACACGTCACTACAACTGGTCGAGAGCAGCTAGTGAGTGCTGAGCAGAGCCATCCCAGAGATGAGAGCAGTTTTCCACGCCTAAATTCACCTACCTACACCTAACCTAAAACTCAAAAATGTCTATCTTTTTAACTCATTGTATAAGACAAATCGATATCCCCTGTTTTCTAATACAAATAGCTCCGAAGATACGAAGTCGAAACATTTACGAGCCGAAAACTTCGCATTGTCATGGAACCTGATAGGTACCCATTTCAAAAGTGTCTGAACTGTCTCATTACACAAACATGGGTATAATTAATTTTATTCAATTAAGTATTCGGCTCTCAATATTCAAACGATTTTACTGGTAATTAAACATACATACAGTAGACTCCCGGTAAACCGACTAACATTTTGCAGGGCAGTGTAGGACTATTACTCTATAATCCTTGTCGGATTATAGACCTAAGATATATCTAAGACCCCCTATAGTTCGGCATATTTTGAAGAAGAGTATCTTGTAGTCCAACAATTCTTATAGGAGTCGCCGGATTATCAGGTGTCCACGGTATACCCTCAACACGTAGCTAGGACAGACTGGATGCGGAAAGCGGAGGATTTGGTGCTGTGATGCACTTTGGGACAGTCCTATGTCCACTAGCTGCGAATGGGCTAATTGATTGATTGATATCATGACACGGTATTCCTACAGTGGTCCAGATGATAGTGAACTTCTTCTTTCGATCCTTATATCTATCTGCCTTTTCATACATTACCTTTCACTACATACCCTACTTTCTACAGGAGCCTAGGTGGCAATGACTGCTATGTATACTAGACAAGCAGTTCACAACAAAAAAGTGTGTCACACTTCGGGGGTGAAGCGGCAACGGCGGAAGGGATTCATAATTTTGGCGCCCTTAAACTACTTTACAGAGATATCAGGTGATGACCTCATATAAAATCGTATAAAATAAATTTTATATACTCTATGGCTATGACAGCAACAAGAAGTGGCGCCGAAGTGCGTACAAAAAACTATACCAATTTGTTTGTTGACAGCCAGTCTAATACATAGAAGTCATTGCTAGGCGGTACCTTTTTATTTTTTTTTAGCGTGTGGAAACCCCAACGGGCTTCACCCCATCGGTGACGACGATGGGGTGGGCGTGTCGGAATCGGAAAGACTAAAACCACACGGTGTCCTTCCCAAGTGTCCATTGCCGGGAATCCCGGCGGCACCTTCTACTATTTTATTCGTGCATGTACATCATCATCGAACTCCTTGCACGACTCCCGGTTGCATCCGAGTTCCGGTTCCTTCCTTTTGGTTTGGCTTTAACGGGAGTCTGACGAAAGAGGAAAGCCTACGCCAGAGCCTCATCCGTCAATCAGAAGATGTACCTACCAGCTTGCAGGTCTTGTTGGCTTGACATCAAAAGTCTTGGTGGGGTTTTTGCGTGAAAGAGTAATAAATATCCATACATCCCGTACAGCTTACTATAATACTAATCAGATAATACCAACTTGGATCATAATGGTGAATAACATACCCACTTGTACGGTGATCGGTAGCCAGCAAGCAATATACCTTTTTTTTACGTGCGCAATTCCTTCCGGATACCTCCCCCCCCCCGCCGGCCAGCGGGGGCGGTTATGTTGTGCATCGACTAAAACCGCACGGTGTCCTGCCCAAGTGTCCATTGCGGGGCACCCCGGGTAAGCCCTCGAAAGGATAACCCCAGGGTTACCGGCGGAAGTTGGCCGCCGCCGCGGCCTCGCCTGGTCGGGTCGGGTCGGGTTTTATCCCGCGTCGGTGAGTTGGCGGGCGTGTGTAGGACACACGACACGCCTGAGGTAAAAATCTTGAACAAACATCAAAAAGTTCGCGCATGTGACTCTGGCCAACAAAAAGAAACAATAAAAGAGCTGATCAGCCAATGACACGAGCCCTTTGAGCTCTCTATGAGCTTTAGAAATATATCTATGATTGATTGACTGGCGTGCCTCCGCTATCGCGGCCCGCGCTTACCACCAAAGGCCTAAAAAGTCGTAACTGCGCATCTAAAGTGCATAGTCAAGATTTTTTGCCTCCAATAATACCACGATAGAGACCTGGGTGGAAAGCGCGGGAAACGCATCGCTCTATGCGTTTTCACCCCGGGCACCTCACCAGCGTGCGCATCTTTTTTTTTGCCTCCAATTATACCACGACAGAGACCGGGGTGGAAGCGCGGGAAACGCATCGCTCTATGCGTTTTCACCCCGGACACCTCACCAGTGTGCGTATCTTTTTTTTTGCCTCCAATTAAACCACGATAGAGACCGGGGTGGGAAGCGCGGGAAACGCATCGTTCTATGCGTTTCCACCCCGGGCACCTCACGTGCGTATCTTTTTTTTCCGTTAGTCAATGACTTTTAGGTATACTACTTTAGACAAGCTATAGGAACAAAAAATTTAGTATCGCGAACGGCCATCAACCGTACATCGACCACGCGCAACTTTTTTAGCCGTCATACAGAGTTAGAAAAACCGCGCTATGCACATACATATAGGTGTCAAAATTCATCATGTTATTATCTGGTCTCGGCGTCCCTCATTCCCTCTTCAGCCCCAGAACAGAACCATGACTCAATTTTTGTTCTAAAAAAGTTTGTCTAGTAGGTACCTACATAGAATAGATATTTATTGATATATTACACAATAACATATATCTGTTCAATCTTACAAACTTTCGCACTCATAATATTAGTAGGGTATTACCACATTGAGCGACAAAACTTGCTGAACACAAACAAATTTACAAACGTTGAATGCAGGCCAACTAATAGTTTCCATCTAGCAGAGACTAATAATGGCGACTTGTCGGCGATCATTGTATTATCTATAATTTCTGTCACATTAACGAGTTTGAATCTTAAGACGAAGACATGAAGTACATTTTCGAAAAGCTATTTAACCGATTGGCACTACATTACGGACACAAAATAGTCTGCCATTGAAAAGGACTGACTTGCCATTGTAGACTTAGTCTGTGGGTGTTAAGACACAGAATCGCGTGAATATTTACTCACCGTATTCAACCTTGTTCTGTGGCTTCAAGTTGTCGAAATTCGGAAACACTTCTTTACACACTTCTGTCCAAAGTGCAGCTTTCAATCTTTTATGGCTATAGTAATAAGGATCGTTTCTGTTGTATAACGCCGGCCGTTTTTTCATCGACTTTATAAGCGTTTCTGCATCAATCTCCGCCATTTTGAAAAAATATGACTAACGAACGTGCGGTGTGTCCGGCGATGTTTTGGCAACTGCGGGGAGATGGGGGCGCTGCTGTCTCGCAACCGTGGCGCGATGTCGAACGCGCGCAGCCCAGTTCATAGTTTTTTCTATCGGCTAGTGTGTCTATGATTTTTGTAAAGGATAAACTTTTTTATGTTGACTATTTTCTATTAGGAGAATTTAGTTAAAATGATGAATGTTTTCTCTTGCAATGTTAATGAGTAATTACATAATGTAGTAATTGAATATGGTGTTAGTAACTTACTTAACCATACTTACTTTATTTCAAAATTAATGAAAATGTTACCGATATTAAAGATCTTCTCGCTGACCCATCCGGTTAAGCTGATTTGTTTTAGAAGAAGGTTCTAGATTGTATTGTAGGCTTAGCCTCTTTAGGCGCTAAAGGTACCGCAGCTTCTTTGTAAGAAATAAGTACCTACTTATCTTATTTCTATTATCCACAATTTCTTCAATATTAATGAAGCCATTGTTAATATTAATATTCAATTTATTTCTCTTTTTGACACCTAAGTACCGTAGCATAAAGCTTAGAAACAGTCGTCGTACATTCCACATACACACCAATTTAGAGTCACCCTACATATCGCACTTTATTTACGCCTGTCTGTGCGACGCGAATGAGATACAAAATAGACAATCCGCCTAAGCGCGAGCAGTGCAGTTATATTTCTGTTGCTCTTTCTAATACTTGGCAACATGTGGCCTGACGGTGTTCTGACTGAAAGCTATCAAGTCTGTGAGTAATAACTATGAGAGATTCATGGGTGTCTATTGAGACTAGTGATTGATCGTTGATAGGTAGAAAGGTAGGACATGGAAATGGGTAACAAACCTTAAGTTTATATCTGTAGAAAGTTTTCATTGTATTGCATTTAGGTTTCTACTTATTGAGTAGTAATTTATTGGTTTGTAACATTAACTTCTATGTTGCTAATAGACAAGCTGTTTCTTCAGAGAAAAAAAAATTGTCACGGTTCCTGGGTGAGGCGGGAATAAATTTTGAATTTCAAATTTCGAACGGTACGCAAAAACTTGACAAATGAGTTAATGAATTTTGACACCTATCTGTATAAGCATAGCGCACCTTTTAGTAACGTCTTCTGTATGACAGCTACTGGCTTGATTCACTAATTAGGATGAACAAAAAATAGTACCAGCATGAGAAATTCTGATCTGGGCCGTAGGCACACAAGTTGTTTTGTAACACTACACTACTTCACCCAACTTCTGTTTTACTATTTAATTTAAATGAAATATACATTTTGGAGCCCGGAATCCACGCTCCCACTACTCATCATTGATTTAAATTGGCTTTTACGGGAGCGAATACCGTCTGACCCGCCAACTCTGAGAGGAAAGCCAGAAACATCATCCGTAAATCAGTCAGTGCAGGTAAAGTTGACTGAGCCATGAAGATCTAGGTGGGGCACTATAGCCCCTTAATATATTACTTTTCACTAAATAAGATTTGGGAACATTCTCACCAGTACCATGAAACTAGTAAGAATTGGTTTTGTCTCAGTAGTTCCATGGCGTTTGGCAATGGAACTAATAGGAACGGAAGGAACTTTTTGTGGTCTTCAGAGGCAGCAGAAATTAGAATGATGAAAGTTACTTTTGTTGAGTTACTGAGTGTATATTTCGATGGCAAGGCAACTAATACTTTTCGTCTAGCAAAGACAGTAATAACGTCGAATTGTCATCGGAGTCTTTGCTTTCTGTCACATTAACGAGTTTGAATCTTAATCAGAGGAGGTGATAAAGTATGTTTTGGAATAGCTATTGAATGATTTGCACTACATTACGGACACAAAATAGTCTATCATTGAAAAGGACTGACTTATGATTTAAGACTTAGTTTATGAGCTTTAAGGCACAGAATCGCGTGAATATTTACTCACCGTATTCAACCTTGTTCTGTGGCTTCAAGTTGTCGAAATTCGGAAACACTTCTTTACACACTTCCATCCAAAGTTTAGCTTTATATTTTTTGTGGCTATAATAATTAGAATCATTTCTGTTGTACAACGCAGGCCGTTTTTTCATAGACATAATAAGCGTTTCTGCATCAATCTCCGCCATTTTGAAAAATATGACTGACGAACGTGCGGTGTGCCCGGCGATGTTTTGGCAACTGCGGGGAGATGGGGGCGCTGCTGTCTCGCAACCGTGGCGCGACCGCGACGTCAAACGCGCGCAGCCCATTTCATTCATAATTCTTTCGATCGGCTAATGTGGCCATAATATTTGCAAAGTATAGACTTTTTAATGTAGTTAACTTCGTAATTAATGATTAAGTACCTACATAATGTTGTAATTGAATATGATAACTTACTTAATTTACCGATATTGCTAAAATTCTCGTTAATCAATTGTTTAAGCTAAATTGCTTGTGTTAGAAGTAAGTTCTAGATCGTAGTGTAATGAGCAGAATATCTATTTTCAGTCAATTCATAATTCATTCTCAACTCTGTCACTTTTCGTTCTGTGATGATTTAAGATTACGAGAATGAACCTCCAGTTCGCTGAATAACTTTTACCATCCAAATATTTTTTGCTACACTGTTACGCTCGGCGAATACAGCACTTGTAGTCATTAAAATTACAAGTTATAATTGTGATGGATGTAGATAAACGCGAAGATAATTAATTGTGTCTTCGGCCATAACAGTTCTTTGAATGAATCAAAATAAATACTCTTTGTTTGGTTTATGCCATTAAAATGTAAACGCCAATCCTGGTTTCACTCACCTCCTCTCTCCTTACTCCTCCGTTTCATTATTTGGTTTAAATCTCGGCTTGTCGAGAGTGAGTGCCGTCTGTCCCATATACATAATATTTATTTATTTATTTATCCACATACATTGATATTACAGTTTACAAACCCAATACAGCAATGTAGAAATGAGAGAAAACACATAAACAACCATAACATCCTAAACTAAAGTTGAGTGAGGCAATCCAATGCCAACCTCTCAAATTCCGTCAAAGAACAGACAAAAATGTCCAACCGCTTCGAGATAAGATTTATAAATGTAAAGCCCGAGTAATTGGAGCAACCTTTTGTATATTAGTGCGAGATGTTGGCACCTCAAACACCTTCATCCGTGGCGCCTGCCGCAGTCTTGTGTTTGAGACAAGCAGCTTCAACATTTCCAATACTTGAGGATTATTTACCTTATCACGAAACACTAAAAATACGTATTTTGCTAAGGCAAAATTTCTCCTTACTTCCAGCTTATAGTATCCTACCATCCCTCTCTCTCTGATTACAAATCCTAAATATCTATAAGCCTTTTTGCAACTATTACTTATGTGTTGTCGAAACAATAATTCAGCAGGAAACAAGACACCGAGATCTTGCACCATCGTAACTCGCGGAATGATTCCCCCCTCCATGTGGTATTGATAACATAACGGTACTGAAGCACGCATGAAGGACACTACGTTGCATTTTAAAACATTGAAAAATAACCTATTTTCAATGCTCCAATCTACAACGCGAGTGTCTATATAGAACGAGTGGTTATTTTTTTTTAACTCCCGACATGAGTGTACGACATGGTGTTATACTTATAATGACGTTTATATGTCTGTCTGTCTGGGGAATGTTCTTGGCTATGTCAGGGTTTTTCAAATTTTGAATTATTATTTTTCTCACGCTATTTTTCGAACATTGCAATCCAGTTGAACTTTACGCTACCCAGGATTATAACCTGCGCCCTCAAGCATAGCAGTCACATATACTTTCTTATCGCCACAGAGCCTTGATTGATCATTAATATTTGGTTGTATTTTTCAGTGGAAATCGCGATGGTGTGTCATGCGGAAGGTGTCCCCAGTTGCAGGTAAATTAGATATATCCTACTTTTATTTTAATTGTTTATTTACTGCCAGTTATAGCTATTATCAGATTCCTTTATATTTAATTTTGAAAAAGTATCTATTTTATTTAATAAAGTAAAAACGCAGCTGAACAGTTTATATTAAGTGTTGAGTGAAATACATCAGTGGTCAAAGGGCAGTCGGAAGTGAGTGCGACTGTTGTGAATGAGGGTTGCAGTTAGATTCCCGGCTCGTACAAAGTAGAAGTGGGCTTTTTAACCAGTAAGTGTTTTTTCGGATGGAGAACCGTCCTATTCCTTAGTTAGTCGCCTTCTATGACACCCTTCATCTATTTTGGGGCCCGGGGCCAGTTCTACTACTCGACCATCCTCCATAATTTAGTTCATATTGGCTATACGGGAGCGACTACCGTGTTACCCCCAAACTCGAATGGAAAGCCTGCTTCACAGCTTCATCCGTCAATCAGCAGATGAGGTTGGCTTGGCCCCTGGAGGTCTTGATGGGTTGCCTTCTACGTCACTCAAGAGAAGAAATGCGGTACCTTTTTTTTTCGTGCGGAAATCCCCTCCGATGCCCCCCCGCCGGCCAGCGGGGGCGCCGCACGCCGTCCCGGGTCTTCAGACGCCGAGGTGTAAGGTTGCCCATAGAGCATATCCCTCGCGCCCCGAGTGATCGGACCATCGCCGGGTTCGAGATGGCCCCCTTGGGGCCCCCCGCCGGTACCTTATTTTTTTTTCTTTTTTTTCGTTCGGAAATCCCTTCGGATACCCCCCCCGCCGGCCAGTGGGGGTGGTTATGTCGGGCTTCTCCGGTTTCGAGATGGCCCCCTCGGGTTTGGGAACCACGGTGTCCCCGTCTTGCCCCGGTTTGGGGGAGGGGCGCTCGTTGCCCCACCGTCCCGGCCTGCTTTTCCTGCTGGGGTGACAAGCGGCCTTACCTGCCACCCCCAGGCCTGCGCTCATGGAGGACGGAGGTCGTTAAGCGACCTCCGGCGCGGCGCCTGAGTCGCCTGCGGCGCGCGGCGAGCAAGTTGCGGGCTCGGCGGGCCGGGAGAGTTCCAAATCTCTCCCGGGCGCGCTCCGCCATCTCCTTCGTGAGCATTACATGCTCGCAGAAGGAGGTGGCGGCGGCCCACGCGCTCCGCACCATTGCCGCAATCATGCTGCCGAGCGAGAGGACTCCCACCCCGATGGCTGCCACGAGGTCACGCCTCCCACGCCGGGCAGTCCGCCAGCGTGTGTAGCCCTGAGTCCTCGCTCGCATCGCAGTGATGACAGTCAGGTGTTGGCTCCTTCCTGATACGATGCAGGTAATCCACGATGCATCCCTTCCCTGAGACCACCTGCGTCAGTCGGTACGAGAGGCTTCCGTGTCGCCTCTCTAGCCAATCCTCCATGATGGGCCTTACCGCTGCTATTGCGGCGTGCCCACTCTACTTTTTTTTTTTTTTAATCGTGCGGAAGTCCCTTCGGATACCCCCCCGCCGGCCAGCGAGGGCGGTTATGTCGGGCTTGAACCGACTAAAACAGCTCGCTGTCTCGGGTCTACAGACGCCGGGGGTACCTTTTTTTTTTTTTTTTTTTTATTTCGTGCGGAAATCCCCTCGGATACCCCCCGGCCGGCCAGCGGGGGCGGTTATGTCGGGCTTGAACCGACTAAAACCGCACGCCGTCTCGGGTCTGCAGACGCCGGAGTGTAAGGTTGCCCATAGAGCATATCCCTCGCACCCCGACTGACCCTGGGCCATCTCTGGTTTCGAGATGGCCCCCTCGGGTTTCGAAACCTTTGTTTTGTACTTCGCTTGAAACCACGCGGTGATTTACTTAAAAAAAAAATTTAAAAATTGTAGTAGGGACAATAAAACATGCTGTTAACTTGACGCTTGTAAAAAGATCTAGGTAAAAATACAATGTACGCCTTTTTGTAAGTTTCTATCAGTCGTAAACCATGTTTGAACCTGTTGCTACATTCTAAGAACAAGTTTAATGTAACTAAAAAATATAGTCGTTTTTGTTCAAGGACTTCACAAGGTTAATTCTTAGTATCTTTGACACAAAAACCAATTTGAACCTTATCTCACTGGTAATAAAAGCTAAACGGTAATGATTTTTTTTTCAAAGAATTGATGCGTCATCGAAAGGAAATTACACCATTCATTGCCTATTCGTAAGACTATTGTTGTCTCTTTCTTTTGTTGATAATAATGAGTGTATGGGTAAGTTTATGTTTGTCGACGAGAGGTGTTGGTAGATAATAAGTTTTTTGTAGAGATCAAAAAATAGTGTCAGCTTGAAAACCCTTGAGATGAGTAGGGTTTTAGATATAGGCTGCGTATGGTATAAAAAACCGTTTTTAAAACCAAATTTGTGTAATTTTTAGGGTTGTAACTGCAGAAAATACATTAAAAAATATATATATTATATCCATTTAACCCTTATTTGAAGTACCTTTGCAAATGTTCACTGTAAAAAAACATAGTTACATAGTGTTCTCTTTTTAAGAAGGAAAAAACATCAGAATGGAAAAAAAAACGAAATCAAATATCCAAATGGGCAATTGAATCGTAATAGGACTTCTACATCGACTCTACGATAGATGGTCTCAACATTCTCTCATTATTATGTGGGGCCATATTATAACATTTTTATAATTAATTACTTTTTTTTTCTAAAATACCTAATATAATGTGTATGTATAAAAATGACAGAGCCATGTCCTTCTCAGCATGAATAAACCGGTTAGAACACTTAATGGCCACAATAGGTAACCCTTCATCAGGTGGGCCATGCTTAAAAAATATCAAAACTAATGTGACAGCCCTACCTACTAACAAATAGACTCATAAACCTCCACCTCATCACACTGATAACTTGCTTGCTTAGACACACTAATAAAATAAAATAACAGAGCTTGACAACCCTTAATTAACACACACTAATACACAGAGCTAGCGTATCTAAACACGTGACGTCACGCCCTCCGTGAGCACCGTTCTCAGAAGGCAGTCAAGGTGAACCGGCTCGAGTTCAGACTTTGTTTTGTATGACATTAGTGCGCAATTAGATGCCTAGGTATAAGTGGTTAAGGAGCTGGCCTTTTGATAGAGACGTCACGGGTTCGAATCCTGGCCATCACATTACCGACGTGAACCTACTCCTAACACAAAGAGAAATGCCTGGGTCACCTTACACCCCAGCATCTAAAGATTTGAAACAGTGTGCGGTTTTAGTTGGTTCAAGCCCAACATAAACCTCCCCCGCTGGCCCTCGGGTGTACCCGAGGGAACATCTGCGCAAAAAAAGGGGGTTTATTTCGCCCTACTAAGACCTTCAGGGCCCAAGCCAACCTCACCTGCCAGCCGGTACACCTGCTGATTGACGAACGAGGCTCTGGCGCAGGTTTTACTTTCCAGGGTTAGGGGGTGAGACGGCAGTTGCTTCCGTAAATGCCATCGAGGAGTAGAACAGCAGACACCGGCCTTCAATTGCAAGCATATGCAACAAGGACTGGTGGTCGGATGAAGATGATGAATTGTCTTCGGGATTTGAAAATTTTGTCGAGGTAAAGAGAGAAAGAAAAGAAAGTCTAGTATATGATTGTCTATCTAGTATCTTATACGTGGGATAGCCGGTTACAAACTCGGATACTCCTTTGCAACCACGAATAGTGTTGCCCATTGCAAGACCAAGACGAGACTTGAGCCAGTCTTGGTCTTGGTCTTGCACCGATACCCCTGGTCTTGGTCTTGGTCTTGGTCTTGCACGCTCAGTCTCGGTCTTGGTCTTGGTCTTGCAGCAAGAGTCTTGCGAGTCTTGCAAGTCTCGCACTTATCAATTGCTTAGTGTGATTTAGTAAGATATGAAACATCGTAATGAAGTATGGAAACTTGAGATTACATTGACATAGATTCTTATGACAATGACTTGACTTCATTTTTTAAATATTGTCAAGATAAATAGTGATAGTAATCGTAATCACCATATATGGAAGGAAACATAATAAAGACAAAGTATGCAAAATACTATTTATTGAAATTATCAATTTTAAGCTCAAGAAACAATAAACATGGTAAATATCAGGTAGATTTTTAATAATATTAATAATAAGAGAATTATTATAATAATTCTTTTGACCAAGAATTAATGCAAAGTAACCACCTGGCTGACTCATCACTTAACCTATTTCTGTGTTTTCTTATTACTAGTGATGCTTTAGAAAATAATCTTTCAGCGGGTACTGAAGTTGCAGGTATTGAAAGAAAATCACGAGCCATCTTGGATAAAATCGGATATTCCGTTTCATGCGTCCTCCACCACTCTAAAATGTCTTCCGAGCTGGTGGCTCTCGGCTTACTTAAATACTCCTCCAACTCGTCAGTTTTCATTAAGCCACAGCCAGATCCTGAAGACGTAGAGGGACCTGTGTATAGCTTCTCGAAATCTATTATGTCTTCATCTTCAATATCTTCATCATGATCGTGAAGAATATTTTCAATATTTTCATTGTTCTGTGGAGACTTAGACATAAGGTTTATTGTACTTTTATATTGCGTATAAATTTCATTGAATTTGCGCAGGCTTTCTGTTTTTATTTGCTGTCCCCACGTAGTCATTTCGAAAGTCTCAGCTTTGTGCCTAGGGTCTAAAATTAAACTTGTACAGTAAATCCAGTTGCTCTTCTTATAATGCTTAAGCATTTTATCTCGGGCTGCTTGAAAACCCAGAACGAGCTTTTCGTCCACTTCGGTTCGATTTGGTTTCTCGTCTAATTGTTTTGCCATGGATTCAATTTTATCCAGTAAAAGATTGAATGACACAACGACTAGCGGTATTGTAACATATTTTTCTCCACCAAGTTTAGTTGATAAAACTTTAAAGTTTATTAGAAACTTATATATTTTGTCGAGTATTCGCCATTCAATTTCCGTGATTTGAAAATCGTTTAATTCGCTGACAGAAGTACACAATATGTTAATACCCATTCGGACTTTTATACCGAATCCAATCATATCATGTGTAGAATTCCATCTTGTTGGACAGTCAAGTATGGGATTAAGATCAGCTGGCACACCAGATGCTTCACAAGCAGAGTGGAACTTTCTTTTTAAGATCTCACTTCTTTTTATTTTACAACAAATACTGCGTAATTTTGTAATCGCTGTACGTGAGTCAGCAATATTTGGAATATGTTCTTCATCTTCTTCACTTTCCTCTTCATACTGCTGTTCTCTTTCTGCATTTTCAGTGTCACTATGTAATGCTAAAGTTTTTAATAAATCTTGTACACCAAGGTTCAAAATGTGAGCAAAGCACCGGAAATGTTGATTGTCTGAGTCAAAATGTGGCATTTGTTTGCCAAGTTCAAACATAAATTGCGTATTTGCACTAGCGTTGTCGACCGTAATACCCTGTATTTTATCAACCAAATCATATTCAACTAAACATTCGTGGAAAATAGTTGCAATATCTTCCCCAGTATGTCGACCGTGTGAAGGCATAAAATCAAGGACTATAGATCGATATTTCCACTCGTTGTCTATATAGTGCACAGTGACGCCATAGTAACTCCTACCAGCAATAGAGGTCCATCCATCTATGGTAAATGACATTTTGCACGAGTAATGTTGTAGTCGGTTCTTAACATGAGATTGTAGTTCTTCAAATCGCTCTTTAATCTTCCGTCTGAGAGTTGACCTTTTAGGAAATACCATCATCGGGTTCGGGCAAATGGATCGAAAATATTCTTGTGTATCTTCATCATCAAAAAATGAGAAAGGAAGATATTTTTTCACAATCCAATCAACTGTAGCTGCCACAAAGTTTTCACTGCGGTTTCTAGAAAGTGCTGGCTGAAATAAAATAATAAAACATATTATGATAATTATATGATACAATACAACATCAATACTATGAATATTTTGTTTGTTCGTCGTTTAATTATTATTAATTAACAGCTTTTCACTAAATGTATTATGATAGTATACAGAGTGATCAACCCAAATGGGTCAGTGGGGAGAAGTTAGAAACTATGAGATATAGCGAGATTTGTTATTAGCAACCATGGCTTCGATTTTGGATATAATAATAATGACAGTCAAACTTTTCCTCTAACTTTCATACATAACCGGGAATCGAACCCGGTCGAAGTCTCTGTAAACAAATTCAGTTAATAATAATGACATTCAAACTTTTCTACTAACTTTCATACATAGGTAACCGGGAATCGAACCCGGTCGAAGTCTCTGTAAACAAATTCAGTTATTTTCGTTATTATTGTGAGAAGCGTCGATAGCTTAGTGGTTAAGGAGTCCCTTACTATTGAGAGGTCCCGGGCTCGAATTCTAGCCATTACACTACCGAATGTGAACCCACTCCTAGCACAAGCAATTTAGCTTAGTTGCAGGGGTTACCGGGAATATTAGTAATTAATCGGTCATAATTATGATTCATTTATCTGCATAGACCACTTTTTTATCTACATCGATATTTATGCATTACAAATTGTTTTGTTGGCGCACCAACGCAATTTGTAATGCATGGCGAGATATACGGCTCTGGGTCAGCCGGGGAGAGAAATGTGCACGACAATCTCCCACGCACAACCAATGACATGGGGCGGAAAAAAATGTTAAATAGGTATCTACCTACTTGTTACCAGAATTGCCATACTTTTATATGTTTTGTTGTTGGTAATTAGGTAGGTACCTAACTATAATTACGTATATTAACACTTAGGTAGGTATTTTTTCTTACCTGTCTATTTTCTCCATCTCTCATTAAAAACTTTGATATGGGCCCCTTTGTTGGCTTTTGCTTGATTAGTTGACTTGCAGGAAGTAATAGTCGCGATTCCTTCTCGTGAAAAGACAGTAGATGCTTCCTTAATCCTGAAGTATTTCTGTTCTTCATTTTGATTTCAACTTTCTTATGGTGGCATAACTTACATGTAGCAGTTTCAGTGGCATGAATTATATCGAAAAACTCATCAAATTTACTTTTTAGTCTTTTAGACCTAGTCCAACTCTCACTACTCTGACTAGAACTATTTGAATCTATGTCACTCATTTTAAAACCCGGTTGACTCTAAGCGCAGCTTAATCAAAACCAAAATGCATTTTTATCATGATGAACGCCCTTATATACAGCACATGCCGAAAGGCCAAAAGATACCTACATAACCTACGTTCGGCATCTATTGACAAAAATAATATCCTTCCAAAGACTATAAAAACAGAAACGTAATCTTAACGTAGTATCAAATTCCTCAAATCCAATCTCTGCAATCCGAGCAAAACAATAAAGTGACGGAGGTAACTAAGTGAATTATATCAAAAGAGGAACGAAATTATTATTAATTGACTTCAACCCACCTTTTTTTAAGTTTTTTTAAGACTATTGCACTAAGCACTAACCCTATTAGGTAGGTTAGGTACTATCCCTGTGATCAAGTAGGTATAATACTATAACATCTATCTATCTTTATGGTGTGGCTACAATATTCATTGCAAGGACTATTGCAGGATTTGCAGGTTGCATGACAACTTGCAGGTTATCGTGTCCGTTCGTTATGAGTTATGACACTTTTGAGCACCCAGAAACTTAATTTAATTAGTCTTTGAAATGTCGGATACCTTTGACTTCAGAGCGGCAAAATCAAAAAAGAAATTCACTTGTCGCAAACTCTTTTAATATACCGCCACGTCTTTGTCGGTAAATATCAAAAATATCGTAGATTTATTGTATTATATGTATTAGCTGTACAGGGGTGAATTCAGGCGGAAATAGAATCTGGATATTCACTTTTTCCGATTTAAATCCATTAAATTCATGGAAATAGAATAATTGGATCACATAAAGTATAACTTTGATTCTCACACAAAACTCTATTTTTAAAGCATTTATGTATCGATTTTATTTTAGTGATAAATAATTTCTGAGAAGTAAACTCATCATCACATTCATTGGTCACCTCTACAATTGGGCTGTTTAATTTTACGTAACGTAAGTATTTGCCGTGCTGGTTTGGTTCCCGGTGGAGTAGAATAGGACCACCCCATCTCTTTTCATGGGTGTCGTAGAAAGCGACTATGGGATAGGGGCTGTTCTACATCCGACAATAAACACACAGCCCAAGACAAAGTGCCCAATCGACAAAATGTTGGTGTTAAATACTCCTCTGCCTACCCCTTTGGGAATTACGGGCGTGAGCATATGTATGTAGGAATGTGTATTACGTATACAGTAATATACTTATATTACTGGTGGTAGAGCCCCGCTGGAACCGTTAGGTGTCAGCATGAATGGGCCGGCTCGACCGGGTAGTTACCACCCTGGCACAGAATATCGACGTAAAATAACAGATCTACTGTTGTGTTTCGTTCGGTGAGTGTCAGTTCCGGAGGCCCAAACTCCCATCCCTCCTCTTCCACTCTCCCCTTCCGCCTCCTTTATCCTGCCTTTCTCTTTCCACCGTCTCCTTCAGGCGGTAACGCGTTAGTAGCAGCCTTGGTGTTGCAAACGTCTATAGGCTACGGTGACCACTTTCCATCAGGTGGGCCGTAGGCATGTTTACCGCCGTAGAAACATAAAAAAAAAAAAACAGACGTAAACTGATTTTGATGAAACTTTACAGTAATATTAGGTACCTACCTACCTACCCACCTACATAGGCTAGATTTTTTGCAATAACCAACGTACACGTTCAGTGCAGTAAATAGTAACAATATTCAATTTGATAATGAATTAGTAGGTACCTACCTAGTAACCTACCTTGTATTTCAACACTATTTACACAAATAGCAATTAATGAAAAAATAAATATATTTATAATCGTCTTATTCGATTCTGATTAATCAGTAAAAACGCGCCCAATCCGTCCCCTTTCGCCGGTGTCCTTTGACGGCAGCCATAATGTCGCTCTAATGTAACTCTGTACCAAATCCAGAGCCGTTAGCCGTTAGAGCGTGATTGAGTAACAAACAAACATACAAACATCTTCACAAACTTTCACATTGACACTGCGCAAGTCGCCGCTCGCGCTGATTGTCGGTAACTAGTAACTACCGACAATGAGCGCGATTAAGTACCTAGTGTACCTACCTGCCTACGATGAAAAGAACTTCAGTCGTTGGCTAGCGCGGCTTGTGCCACGTCTATATTGGCACGCACGTCAGACATCGGGTCGTACGGCTGCCAGTGGTATGATACATAGGTATAACAACATGTGGCAATTTGTCTCTAAGGGAAAATGGAATAGGTACTAATTACCGCCTGTGCTCTTCATTAACTAGGGCTTTAGGTTCAAGGTCAGTGAAGTTTCCTTTCTATTTACCTACGCTAAACATAGGTAGGTATAAAAACATACTACAAAAAAGCAACAGGTAAGTATGGTGGTAAGTACCTTATCTCATCATCATTCTCTGAGCCTTTTCCCAACTCAGTTAGGGTCGGCTTTCTAGTCTAAGTTGCGGCTAACTACGATATTTTCCGTGAAGCGACTGACGTCGGACCTCCACAACCAATTAATTGGCGATATCGAAGTTCTGTAGTTAGACTAGTCGGACTTTTGAGGGATCCAACTACCCGTAACGACTGTCACAGATGTTCGTATGGCAACCGGGACCGACGGCTTAACGTGCTCTCCGAGGCACGACCAGACCAATGCAAATACCCATTTTCATGCACACAAATATTTGCACTGAGCGGGGATCAAACCCGCGCCTCCTGCGTACCGGTCGCGTTCACTACCACTACGCCACGGAATAGGTAAGGTACCTACCACAGCCTCCGTCTATCATTCTATCAGTAGGTATAGACGTAGTAGGTACCTAGGTACTATTATTTATTCTGTGGTATAGAAACTAAATACCTAGTACCTACATACTCAGGTATTAAAAATGCTCAAATCTCAGTTTGACTTCACTGCAAGACTGCAAGAGTCTTGCAGACGTAGTCTTGTCTTGCGCAAGTCTTGCAAGGGTCAGTCTTGGTCTTGGTCTTGCAAAAAATAGGTGGTCTTGGTCTTGGTCTTGGTCTTGCAAAACTGCAAGACCAAGACCAAGACTGCAAGACTCTTGTTCTTGCAGTCCGATTTTGGGCAACACTAACCACGAATCTGATTTCAACCAAATTTGGCATGGTCAAAACGACAATCCAGGGGCATGTTTTGAGACCATAACCATTGACATATACCATTGAGGAATTATCACCGAAAAACAAATTTACCATTGAAACTAATGGAAAAAAATCCGTTCCCGCAGGGGGAACGCTCAGGTAGATTTCGTGAAGCAATTAATATAATTTTTTAACATGTTTATTTTTTTTTTCTCGAAAACGGTAACTTTTAGCGAAAATCTTTTCAGACATTTATTTTAGACTTAAAAAATGGCCTATCGATTAAAAATGTTTCTGACAGCAAGAATGTTCACCGGTTAGAAGTTATGATTTTTTTCCCGAAAATTTTTGGTTTTTCCCCCCTCCACTCCTAGTTAAAGTTTTAATCTTATAGGTTTAATTAAAAGTTGTTGGTATTCATGTATACTATGGGATAAAATTAGAACGGTTCGAATATCTTTCATGGAACGTGAAATTTTGAGGAAAAACTGATTTCACAAAAAGTGAGGCCCTACCGTCCCCTTAGGCCGGATTCCACCCATTCACGAACTTAAACTAAGTTTACACCCAAGCAATTTTTGACCGCAGTTTGAAAGCGATCGGGGCAAAAATGCGACCGTGAGAGTGCCGCAAATTTTGGGAAGTGGAACCATACATACATTTATATAAATATAAACTTTTTGACCAGTGGTCATTTCGGACTCAGGGGGTCATAACTAGACCTATGAAGAATTTTTTTTAAAATTCGACAGTAGTCAAGAAACCAATAGGTAGATCGATTTCATCGAAATCTACCTTTTTTTTTTTTTTTTTTATCGTGCGGAAATCCCTTCGGATACCCCCCCGCCGGCCAGCGGGGGCGGTTATGTCGGGCTTGCACCGATTAAAACCGCACGCCGTCTCGGGTCTTCAGACGCCGGGCTGTAAGGTTACCCATAGAGCATATCCCTCGCACCCCGGCTGACCCTGGGCCATCTCACAACTAACAGCATCGCTCATCCTGTCTCCTCTGAAAGCAGAGGAGTACGGAGAGCGATGTGTTCCCGCCACGTTGGGTATTGGCCGACGATCAATGCCAACCCTATGAAGGGGTGAAGGGGAAGCCATTGACCGCCGCCCAGGGTGTACCGGCCGCTCCGATTCCGTTCCCCCCGGACTGCAGCGGGATCGGAATCGGAGCGACACTCGAGGAGGTTACCCAACACACACCCCTCATCGAAATCTACCTAAAAGTTCGCGCGCGCAAAAATTGAATTTTTCAGATTTTGAAATAAAATGCTCGCTCAGCTCAATTTTCTTGCGATCGGCTAACACGTGAGATAGTGGTCAAACGCTCTTGAAGTGTGGGAGGACAGAAGCAGATGGCAGGCTGTTGTCTCTGCCTAGCCCGGAGGGATAAAGGCGTGAGATGTAGATTTAGGTTCATAAAATGGATCTAACTTAATAAAGTTAGATTCAAAAAAAATACTCATAAACGACAGTTTATGAGTATTTTTTTTTTTGGGACAAATTACACAACGCCACCTAGACTAGGGCCTGTCGTGTTAACATTATAATGTGAAAGTTTGTGAGGACGGATGAGTAGATATTTTTTACACCTTCACACAAAAAAATGGATTAACAGATTTGAATCGAATTTGGCATGAAGATATATTATAGCCTGGAATAACACATAAGATACTTGATTTCTGTGTGTTGCGGTAACGGAATCATTCTTCGACGGCGGCAGAGTCGGGGGCAACGCCAAGTGATACAATAATTACGAGTTGTCGCAAAAATATGACCTGCACGAAGCCTAATCTACATTAAAATCTTAATAACGAAGATATCGCGGGCGCATCTCGCTAATTAAACACCCTAACTGTATTCATTCAGAATATGAAGTTACATTTGAAAATTTTGGCAAAATTTTGGTGAAAGTCAGGCGCGTGTAGCCCAGATTAATTTTTAATGAGAAAACTGTATTTTTGTTAAATTTAAAATTTTACTTTATTGGCTTTCCAATAAAGTAAAATAAAATGCTATGAAAACTTAACGTAGACACTGTATATGCGTGAAGGAGTTGGCAGACATGTTTTACACCGTCATTTCGCCAGTTATTCTTTTTTGGATCTAAGTCCTTTTTTTTTTATATTTAGGACATGTCAATCTGACTTCACCTCGCCTGATGGTAAGTTGAAAGTAAAGTCTCAGGAAAGAGGGTCACCATTACATACACGTACCATGTTAACAATGGTAGCACTCAGCTTGACGGCCTCATCAGAAGAGGATTGTCGTCGCAGCATACCCACCGGTCCCACTAGTGCTGCGACCACAATCCCCCTGCCCGGCTATGCACTTGCTGACCCCTGAACGCAATCAAACCGAAATTGGATTACTATGGAGGGTTTTTCGCAATCGTGTACGGTGGTACCCTCCCGGCCGAATTTTGTGACAAATTTCATACACATTTCTACCCACATAGTCATCAAATTTCTACCACCTGGTAATACGGGGCGATCCTGCTATTGCCTTAGACAGGGTGCGTTTCCAACCAATTACTTCTAATGTTTATATTGCTAGACTAGCGACCGTACGAAAAAAAAACTTTAATATCGCGAAAGACTCAACCCGAACATTTTTTTTTCTATAAAGTTGACATTACAAAAAGAGGCGCTATATTTTTCACGTGTGAAACTCCCCACGAGCTTCGTCCCATCGGTGCCAACAATGAGGATGGATATGTCGGAATCGAACCGCCTAAAATCACGCGGTCCTTCCCACGCCTGCATTGTCATATAGGTACCGGCGGACTTCGGACGCCATCACGGCCTTTGGGGTTGGGTTTGATTCCGCATCTTTGCGTTGATAGGCGTGTGGAGGACACACACGACACACCTCCGTCTTGGCTTGCTTCTGTAAGGACGGCGAATCCTCAGGCCCCACAAATGTCCAGCCTATACCTTCATTAACTCATTTATTTAGTTTCTGCGTCCCTTACGTACCGAATTCGAAATACATTCCCACGTCACCCGGGAACCGTGGTCCTAAACAGCTTATCTAGCAGTTACATAGAAGTCAATAAGAATAACATAGAAAATACATCATCAATTAGCCTATTGCAGTCCACTGCTGGACATAGGCCTCTCCCATTGTACGTCATAGCACCCAATCCTCCAAACGAGTCCTAGAGTGGAGACCACGAATCGGTAAACGGAAGGTAGGATGTCCCTTAGCAAGATGGACGGACGACCTGAAAAAGGTAGCAGTAAATACATACCATAATTATATTAATGTTACATACACAATATTGTAATTTAGCACGCACACAGAATCAATGGCTCTTTATGCAGTCTTGACTTTATGCAACTTTGAATAGGTCAACTGGCACCGTTGGCAATTATTGCGATTCGTAGAATAAAATTCACGTCCACAGAACTAATAAATAAGACTTTCCTATTATTATTAGTGCTGTGGGCACGTCAATATGATTTCACACTGCGTGATGGTAAACTTAAGTGTAGCTCTATACTGAATGCTGATAATACATTTATTGAACGCTCGTTTATGCTAATATTTGAACATAATCCGTATCGATCCATCCGCACGCTTAGAAGTCGCACACTTCGAACCATTTTGAACTAATGTTTTCTAACGTAGGTATTAATCATAGCGGAAATGCCGACGCAGTTTCGCGCCTAATGAGCACATATAGCCAAATCCATCATGTTTCTCTTGACGTTTACTTTATCATCACGCGAGCGTTGCTGTGATGTCAGCAGTACCTTATATTTACACGGGTTTGATATTAATGTTTGTTAATTCTGTAGTATTGTTTGGGTAGCAGAGAGCCTGAGGTTTAGACAGCAACAAAAGTAGCTCAACACATTTTTATTTTCAGAATATGTAAGCTCTAAATCCTTTAATAAATTTATATTTCATTAGCTGTTGCTAGCGGCTCCGTACCCGTGAAATGCCGATCCCGTTCCCGCAATCCACGGGAACCTATTCCCGGAATAAAAAATAGCCTAAGTGTTATTTCTGCCTATAATTAATCTATGACTAAAAGTTCACACTTTGAAACCCGTGGTCCGCTCTCTGGGTTTTTTTTCTTATTTTTTTCTTTTATGGAAGCGACTTCTATCTGACCTCCCAACTCTGAGAGGAAATCTTGCACCAGAGCCTCATCCTTCACTCAGCGGGCCCAAACTATGCCTATAAAGAATACACGCCTAGAATGTTAACAAAGTTTTATCTTAATCGGAAGTACGTAAACTTAAGATTTCATCGCCGTAATGATTCTGTAATGGACCGATATACAAATGAATACATTCTGTGTGGTCGAAAGATAAATGGGAAATCAAAACAGTTAAGTGATTTATCTAAAAGCGAGTCTCAAATTAAACATTCAGACTGTTTCATCGAAAGATACGCTATTAAGACATCAGTTTTCAACAAATGGGTTATAAATGAATCATTAATTAATGTTTCGTGGGTGCTTGCCTCGTGGTAACTGTTTGAACTTCTGTGTGAGATTCGATTCCTGAGTCGGGTATATTATTATAGGCCTTTTCACTAAATCAATAAAGGAATCAAATGCTAAAAGGAAAGGAATATAGGCTTTTGATCAGACAATCCTCAGATAATAATTATTACAACACAAATGAACGACATATTACGGTCGCCGCAGTGTCGCAACTGACACAGTGTACCTATGTACCTACACGCGACAAATAGTTCTCGCACTTGACACGTTTATAGCACAGGCACACAGTTGGCCACGATATAGAGCAGTTCGTTGTGTAGAAGAGACAGTCGGAAACATGTTTTGACCCATTTAATCACATTATCTTACCTAATACCCGCAACAAAGAACAAGATTGTAATTGCTATTAATATTGAGTTGCTAACGGAGTAAGTAAGGCTTTTCTTAAATAATAAATTATTAAAAAATAAAAACCCAACTGCCGCTGAAAATACCGAAAGAATTTTGATAGTGCAAATCATAAAACGAATGAAAATTAATGGGTCCCGCCTTGTTTCGGTTTTTTAGCGGCGGTCGGTTTTCTTTTAATTATATTATTTTATAGTTTTTGGCTTTGGCATATATATATATATATATATATATATATATATATATATATATATATATATATATATATATAAATTCTTATCTCCTTCTAATTTCCTTCTTTTTGATACCCTACTCAATAGGTTTGAGTGAAAATATTTTTTTTACAACATATATTCTAGCCCAACAAATCCACCCTATAATTTTTCTGTCTATTGTATGTACCCTTTAACACTCGGTTTAACATACACACCTTACATTTGAGACCTCATTTATCGAAATCCAGCAAGCCGTTAAGCCTATAGAAGGGAAAAAGAAAACTACATACATACATACGCGCGAAAAACATCACTCTCGCTGGCGCAGTCCGGTAAATATGTAGATCATACTTGCAAACCTGTGACTTAATGTAGAATATACTGCTTCCGGGCTGTTTGGCCGTGGTCCATATGAAACTTGCGTTCCAAATCAACGGCAGGTCCGTCTGACCACTGAAGATGTCGACCGCAGTGATCGACGAAACGTTTGGATCGCAAGTTTCCATGGACCACGGCCAAACGGCCCGGAATCAGTATATTCCATATGCAACGCCGGCCGTGAAAGCCTAAAGATTTATACTGTGACTTAATGTTAATACAGTTCAGCTGTTTATAGTTAAGTTGTTGATTGGATGTATTGTGGCCCCACCAAGATCTTCGGGGTGAAGCCAACGTCACCTGGAAGCCAGTACACCTGCTGATTGATGCAAGGCCTCTGGCGTAGGCTTTTCTCATTAAGTTGGGAGAGGTCAGATGGCAGTTGCTCCAATAAAAGCCGGATAAGTCAAATCTAATTGAGGAAAAGGAATAAATATTATAAAGAACTTTGGATACAATCAGGATTGGCGCTCGGGTGATGATGAATGTTCTATCGTTGTTCGTGGTCATTTATGTGGCTTTGCTATAAATATGTCAAGTGAGAGAACGAATTGTAGTTGCAACACGCTAGTTATATTAAAATTTATTTCGTTTGAATTGTAAAAATGATACGTCGATAGTGAGTGTAATTGTTTTAGACCAGCTAATGGCCTGCAGCTCCGCCCGCGCGGAGGTCGGTTATCGTTCTTTGGTCATATCTCCGGTTCTACTTAACCAATTGCATTCAAACATACAGCAGATTTCAAGTCTGACCAAGACCTTTCTAATAAAAAAAACAGCATCAAAATCCGTTCACTAGTTTTTGCGTCCATCGCGAACAAACTGACAAGAATTCCAAAAAAATAATATTTTTGTCTTCACAATCGTTCAATTAACATAACCCACGTATTTTTTTTTTTTTTTTTTTTTAATATTTAGGACACGTCAATTTGACATCACCTCGCCTGATGGTAAGCTGAAGGTAAAGTCTCAGGAAAGAGGGTCACCATTACATACACGTACCATGTTAACAATGGTGGCACTCAGCTTGACGGCCTCATCAGAAGAGGATTGTCGTCGCAGCACCGCGTGACACCCACCGGCCCCACTAGTGCTGTGACCACAATCCCCCTGCCCGGCTTTACAATTGTATAATAGTATAGATGAGAGTTAAAACATGACCGTTATGTCGTAACGTAACAAACATACTGGTATAGTCTCAAAAGACTCGCATATATAATATCACAAGGATTACAAGCCTCCCACACGTCATCCCGTTTATATCCCTCGGATGCCTGAAAGCTAAGATCCGAGGAAATATCGCACGATAAGTGATTGTGGTATACGATGTTTGTAATGTGTAAACAAGTGGATGTGGGCCCATTCTCTTGGTGTAATCCTTTAGGCTCTTGTGTCACCCACGGGAGTTGACGAGTTTGTTTTGCTTTAAGATAGACCACACAATTTGAAGGTTTGTAGGATATAAATCTTATGAGGTAATGCTTTCTGTATGATAAAAAGATTTTTAAACGTATGTAACGTTCAACAAACTCTTTATTATAACTATTTAGATGGTATAGTTAACATCGATATCTTAGTGGTTAAGGAGTCGGCCTACCGCTGGAAACCCTGGGGTTATCCTTTCGAAGGCGTAGTACCCAGCAATGGACGCTTGGGAAGGATACCGTGTGGTTTTAGTCAGTTCGATTCTGACATACCCACCCTTATCGCTGGCACCGGTGGGGAGAAGACGGAAGCTTCCACAAGAAAAAAAACAAGGAGTCGATCGTAAATCGATAGGTCCCGTGTTCGTATCACTACCTCCCACTCCTAATGCAAGTAATTTAGATTTAGCATTATTTGGAAGATAAAAAGAGAAGTAAACACAAACCTGAAGCGATTATTGTAGCCTATGAATGCTAGTAATACCAGGGGTGTTAGTCGCACGTTGTTATCTGCACATTATAAGATAAAAGACGGTAAAGAGAGAAAGAAAAGTCTACACATGAGAAGAGAATAGATGGTAAAGATAAAAAGAAAGGAAGAAAGGTAATCCCTCCGGCACTTTATACTCTAGTACTTAGAACCGCGAGGTTACTGTTTGTGGGTCCTGACGCATAATTGGTTGCTTATGTTTGCATGCGATCCTGAGCACCTTCATTCTGGAGTTTCATCCGTTAGGATCATCTCATGAGAACCACGGCTCACCAAAAAATTAACTGCTGTGCCTACTCCTTCCAGGATACATAGGCTTGTATAAAATATAAATATTGGATATCAGCTGTATGAAAACGATATTGATTAATAAAAGTGATGCATATTTTACCTAATGTATGATCTAATAATGGTTCTTAATTTAATCTATGGCATAATGCTAAGAATTGAGACCTAGAATCATGTATGACATCAGTCGATAAGAATCTGTGACATCATCTATAAACCCTTTTCTATTTATGATTGTTACCTTCAACCTGCTGACCTTTAATGACCCTCGCTAAATAATTGAATAAAAACAAATAAAAGCACAAATTTTGATCACCTCACTGCCGTGATTCTCCCAGGGCCAAGAGATTCTAGCATAGGATCTTCTAAAAAGGCACAAATATGTTATTACACAGAGTTGGTAATGCAGTTAACGGAATAGGTTTTGCTTAACCCCAAATGCTCGATTTCTATCATATCATTATCATATCATTTGTGGATATAGCATAATTGGTGAATATCTACATCTGTGCCTACCCCTTCAGGGATATACAACCATGATAAAAAATAATAAAAAAAGCTAAATGAGACCGATATTCTTAGCAATCCATGAATTCTCTGTGCGGGTGCCGGATCCATCGCGTTGCTGAGTTAGGAACTCGGAACTGTGCCTGGGACTTGCGACCCAAGTGTAGGTTTAGAAGGGGCCCCTTTTGTTGATGTACATCAACACTCACCTTCACTACCCAAGTTTCCAAGTTCCCATCCCATATTATCAAGTAATAACCACCGTAAATCAGCCTATAAAATAAAGTTATTGAGCTTCAACAGTTTTTCACACTCTTATAAACCGATTGTCCAAATGTTTATTGCTGCTTTTACGACTACCGATATCAATATCTTAATGTGATATTTGAAACTCACCCGTCAAATAACAACGGCCTTATACCTACCAATGCTTCAAATAATTTAAAAGCTACTTCATTAAAGGCTCTTTGTTTATTTCAGTTTTCAAGTAAATGAACGATATGGTTAGTCTACATAAAAGACTATATTTTTTTTAATCTATACACAGCAAATGGTTTTCTAATTCGAAATTCAAAATTAGCAACTAATATTCAAAACGGTCGCTTGTTATTTTAATTTCCTTACCGACAGGGATAGCAATATGTCGTGCGAGCAAGATGGCGATGTCCACTCGACGTATGCGCAGTGCAGCGACCGCTAATGAATGCGCTGTTTGTCTGTCCGTTTGATAGATGCCAGTCGCTTTCATGGCTCCTGATTTTGATATCGGATTGATGTTTCCGTGTGAAGAAATTTTGTACTTGGGAGTACTAGAAATAATGATTGCTTTACAGTCGAAGTGTAGATGAAGTTTGAACGTTCACCATTTGAAAGGTACATTATCCCCGATGGACATAGGCTTTTAATACTATGTGTAAACTACAATGGCTTGAGTTAAAAAAATCTCATATAAATATTCTACGACATTCCACACAGCGCTGTCTAGACTCAAAGTAAGAATAGTTTAACTAGCTTGTGTTATGGGTTCTAGAATGCGGATAAACATACTTATATACTTTTTTGTAAATACATACATAGTAACACCCAGACCAATGCAAATAGACATATCCATGCATACAAATATTTGCACTGAGCGGGAATCGAACCCGCGCCCCCTGTCGTAGCAGTCGAATGCATTACCGCTACGCCACAGAGGCTAAGGCCGAAGCGAATCGAGGTCGAGTTGCTAGTTACTTATATTCATTTATAACACATTCATGGAGTAAATGATATACCTTTGAACTGCCTTTTTAGGGTTCAAAATTCTAGGGTTATAGATTCGTCATGTCTGTCCGTCCGTCCGTATGTCACAGCCAGGTTTTTCCGAAACTATAAGAACTATGCTGTTACAACTTGGTAAGTAGACGTATTCTGTGAACCGCAGTAAGATTTTCATACAAAAATAGAAAAAAAAACAATTAATTTTGGGGGTCCCCATACTTAGAACTGTAACTCACAATTTTTTTTTTCATCTAACCCATACGTGTGTGGTGTCTATGGATAGGTCTTGAAAAATGATATTGAGGTTTCTGATATATTTTTTTTCTAAACTGAATAGTTTGCGCGAGAGACACTTCCAAATGTGTCCCGTGTCCCCCCCCTGTAACTTCTAAAATAAGAGAATGATAAAGCTAAAAAAAATATATGATCTACATTACCATGTAAACTGCCAACGATAATTAGTTTGAGCGAGATCTAGTAAGAAGTTTTTTTTTAATACGTCATAAATCGTAAACCACAATTTACCTTTCATTCAATCAACTCAAATATAAAATTAAAAAAAAAACACATTATCGTGTTACTTGCTGCTACGGAACCCTTAATGGGCGAGTCCGACTCGCACTTGGCCGCTTTTTTTTATACGTATGTAATGAGGAGTTCCCACGAGTACCACTTAACCCAGGCTAGTGGTAAAATGACTATACCGGAATCAAACCGATTTAAACCCACAGTTTACAGTCACGTGTAGCCTTTCACCAGGGTCCTCGAATATACTCTATTGGCAGTCCTGGACTGAACCGACGGAACTGACGGAACCCTGGTAAGCTATGAAAAAATAATATTTAGTAGGTAAGTAATAAAATTAATAAGGTGTATTCAGTTACTGACCGGAACGCTGCGCCGTGTACTTTATGGCAAGCTCATGGCATATAATAGCCATTAAAATTTTAATAAAAAAAAAAGTTTAATTATATTATTAATTTTTAAAAAAAGAACTCAGTTAATTGGGAAATTTTCTTGCGAATCAGGGAATACTGAACAATGAATTTTTGAACCCGAAGAGGAAAGTAGGCAATAGGCTCGCCCGCTATTACATAACTCCTTAACTTCACGCCTGTAACCCCGAAGGGGTAGGCAGACGTGTATTACACACCCATGATTCGCCAGTTATGTTTAGGTCCCAATGTAATAGGGGGCGAGCCTATTGACATCTACCAGGCACATTACTAAGCGAGCGATAATCAACTAATACATTGGGACCTTAACATAACTGGCGAATCGTTGGTGTGTCATACACCTCCGCCTACTCCTTCGGGGATACAGGCGTGAAGTTATGTTAAGAGGAGGAGGAGGAGTCTACACCAGAGCCTCGCTCGTCAATCAGCTGGTGTACCGGCTTCCAGGAATCATGGGCCTTCAAAATCTTGATGGGGCCCCTTAAATACCCAAGGACACGTGCAGTATTCTGTTTAAAAGAGTTTCAATAGGGTCAGTTTACCGAAGCTGGATAAAACCCGACCCCACCAGGCGAGGCCGCGGTGGCGGCCAAAGTCCGCCGGCAACCTTGGGGTTATCCTTTCGAGAGCTTACCCGGGGTGCCCGGCAACGGACACTTGGGGAGGACACCGTGCGGTTTTAGTCGAGACACGACATAACCACCCCCGCTCGCCAGCGGGGGGGTATCCGAAGGGAATTCCGCACGTAAAAAAAAAAAGCGTCAGTTTACAGAAGCAGGCCAAGACGGAGGCGTGTCGTATGTGTCCTATCCTACACACGCCTGCCAACTCACCTTTAAACCCGATAAAAGCGGGATAAAACCCGACCTCATAGGCGAGGCCGCGATGGCGGCTAAAATCCGCCGGTAAACCTCGGGTTATCCTTTCGGGCTTACATGGCGTGCCTGGCAATGGACACTTGGGGAGGACACAGTTTGGTTTTAGTTGGTCCGATTCCGACAAGCCCATCGCATCGTTGCCAAAAAAAATTGTCAACAACACATCAGGCCAACTTTATATTACAGGCATCGATAAGCTATGGTGACCGCTTACCTTCAGGTGGACTATAAGCTCGTTTAACGTTATGTAACCGTTAATAAGATGTGTTCAACCACTGAGTGGAACCACCTTTCGTTTTACAGCAAACTCGTTAACATAAAACATGATATTAATACTCGGTTACTTGGCGAATATTATCGCGGATACGGTAAATATAAAAAATGTAAGATCCACAATAATAATTAAAGTTTATCGTCAAAGTAATCTGGATATGGTCCACGGAGTTTTGTAAAAGCGGTTTTGTTATTTGGGCAATTTTGATGTGGCAATTGTTTCGATGCGGATTTTAGATTGGTAGACAGGGTACAACAAGGGGGCCTAGACAAAGTGACATTCTACCAGTGGAATCGCTTCGATGCGAATCTTCAAAAGTCCGAATTGTATGGGAGAGACATTATTTGTCGCCATGTCACGTTTAACAAATAATATCACTCCTATACATTTCGGACTTTTGAAAGATCGCTACGAAGCGATATAGTAGATTGTCAGTTGGTCTACAGACCGCTGTATTCAATATTCCACTGCATGTTTGAAATTTGCTTAAACAACGATTGTTTTCAGTTCCTTGGGGATAGGGTAAGAAAGTATCACATGGGCTGTACTCTAAGAAAAAAGACGGAATTACTTCTTTTTTTTTAATGTTTATTGAAGAAAGAGGATTTTATCATAATGAGAATGTTACCCTCATAGGTGTGTATACAGAAAATTTATAAACATATTTTGAATTGTCTTTGCGCTCTTTGATAGTGGGAGTGACAATATAGTGAAGTATTCACTCATGTTCTGAGTATCAAACTTCAGAACTTCTCGTTGGGCTGCGCTACGAACACATTCCATAAGTCCCTATGTGGGAATTATATACCCCACCTATACCCCATTATATAATTAAGTTATACCCATTAAGTTATGGTGAATTGATTATTATATTGTTTTGATTGATTGAATTGACTATTGATACTTATAGTATAGTTTCATTAAAATATACCATAAGTATCTAGAATCCTGAAAAAGTTATACTGCTTCTTAGGCAGCAGTGTAAGTAACAATCTAATCTGTGTAAGAAACCGTTAGTGCCATAGAAATGTTAAATATTCATATTATATATAATACTTAGACTTATTTTTTTCCAACTGTTTTTTCTCGTACCTACTAACTTTTCTCCAAGGCTACAGAAAGCCATTTTACGCCACAGTAATCTTCACGTCAGACAAACAATCGCCACATTTACATGAATTCGCCGTTCGCAAATCTCTTGCGAGTCATTTCTCTACAATGAAATACAGCCTTTATTTTCACACGTGTAAGACATTCTTTGTATAAATTTTAACAATTTTAACCTTTTTTTGTTTTACGTTCGCACACGGATACCTAAAATGATAACGACTTTGACTAGTGATGGGACGATGTAGATTTTATCGATACTAGTTATTCTGTTGTTTTTTTTTGTGAAAGTGTTACAGCTAGTCAGCAATGTACAAGATAGAGATAGCTTAAGGTTAAATGTTAGATGGTAGATAGTTTTTTTTCATAGTTGCTTGTCTAGTTATTTCATACAATGTTTGAATTTGCAATTTTACGTAACTTTGTGTACGTTGACTTCATTTTGAATGGACAAGCTGTGTTATCTGATATACAACAAGGAAAAATTAGAAAACAAGTCCACTAGGCTGTTTTATCTGAAGAATGAAACAGCCTATCTAAAGCTAACTATATAAAGAAAGAGAAACCATTTAACTAGCCTATGCAAAGAATGTATGTATATGTTGATAATAGCAAGACCTGTAATATGGCGGTACTTCCTCCAGGGTAGGCAGTAACAACGTCCAGTCGTTAGCTTCTTACTTTTTCTCAATTCATGCAACATTTCATGCAAGCCCGCCAGTAAAGCATGCTTTTGACCTTCTTTGTTTTCAAGACAACACCTATTTAGCAGTTGGACTCCGACTAGCCTGCCCACTCACATTTGCCTTTAATACTTGGCGACTGTGTCATTGTAATCTTGAACATATCGATATCGATTTTCTGGCGGTGCTCGTCTCTATTTCTTTATAGTGTTGTTGACTTGACGACAGGTGCAGAGAACAGGACGTAGTTTTTGTTCTGTGTCATATAGACATACAAATTAATTTTTTGTGTGAATTTTTTGTACGATTCAATAAAGTGGGCTTTCGAGTTTTGGGCTTAATTCAAAATACAATAAACAGAAAATATAAGTACGAATTATAAATACGAAAGTTTGTGAGAGGATTAGTTTGAATATTTGTAAGTTTTAACGGCTTTAGTGGAGATCCTATTTCCTAGACTGTCTGTCCGTGAGGTTGAACCGCGCTCTGACTCTTTGTGGAACTCAGCAAGCTTAAGAGGAATGAAAATGATTACGGGTAGTTTTCTTGAGTATAGGTATTACCTGCCAGGGGTGCGACCGGTTGGATCACCTCCAAGTTTGGTGCACCCTGGGCAACGTGGGCGATGACGCATCATTGATTGCTCCTCTGGAGTAGCTGGCGTCAACGTCAACGGCCAAGTCTGACCAACCGGCCCTTTTCAGGGCCAGCTGACCCCATTGCACGAGGGGGTCGGGGTATGGCGGGCCTGCAAGGCCTGCGGCGGGGGGTGGTCGCTCCAGGTACCCCTCTGCTCTTATCAGAGGGGACACTGCGAATGGCCCAGGGTCAGTCGGAGTGCGAGGGATATGCTCCATGGGTAACCTTACACCCCGACGACTGTAGACCCGAGACGGCGTGCGGATTTAGTCGGTTCAAGCCCGACATAACCGCCCCCGCTGACCGGCGGGGGGTATCCGAAGGGATTTCCGCACAAAAAAAAAGGTATTACCTGCCACCTAGGCATTCTACCAAGGGGTCCCAGGTATTTAAACCTTTTTCGTTAGATGATTTAGTCTAATTTCAAATTGTATGTTTAGGTATAATTGTTTTACGAAAAGTATAAACATCCGTGTTCCTTAATCCTTCAGTTCGTATCTAAGTTACAAGTAAAGCTAAAATAAAACGTGTTAAAAATATGAAAGTCAGCAAGAATATGGGTCCTTTGCCAATACCTATCTATTTGCAAATCCCTGTCGATAGCCCTAATGACTAGGTTATCAACGCCTCTTAGTTTTATCGCCAGGCACTTGGGCGTCGTGCCAAATACGGACTCTTTATGTGGGAAGCTGGCGTCATCTTTCTTCGAACTTAGATATAACATTCCACTAGTAATGGGTAATGTAGTGAAAAATTATGTGTTTAGTATATTTTATACTAGCTGTTGCCTGTGACTCCACCCACGTGAAATACTGATCGCATTCCCACGATCTGCAGGGACCTATTTCCGAGATAAAAACCCGTTGTCCTATATAAATCTTAAGGTTTTCACGGCCGGCGTTGCATGTTGAATATACTGGTTCCGGGCTGTTTGGCCGTGGTCCATATGTTTTCCAAATGTTGCGTCGATCACGGCGGTCGACATCTTCAGTGGTCTGGTCCGGGCGCCGACGAGTACGGAGAACCCTCCTCGGCGGCGACTTCTCTGCGACTGAACCGTTGTCCTAGTCCAGACTAAAATCTATCTCTGTGCGAAATTGCATCCAAATATATTCAGTGGTTTTTGTGTGACAGAGTAACAAACATCCCTACATCCATACAAACTTTCGAGTTTATAATATTAGTGTGATGATGTTGATATTCGTCTCTACTGATGACTACACAAAGCTGTAAGTGAAGTGAGAGGAATGAAGGCCACCAGTATATATGCCAATAATACTACAATCTACAATAGTGACCCGCCTTAGAGGACTTTTCTCGCTCTATTTTCAATCCATCAATCAATTAACCTATTGCAGTCCACTGCTGGACGTAGGCCTGTCTCAAAGATTTTCAGGTCGTCATTTCATCTAGCCAGGAGGAGTCCCACATTCCGTTTTCGAATTCGCGTTTATTACTCCATACTCCGGCATAAAGACTTGGAGTTGTAGGAATATTACACGTGTGTTGATAAAGAAATCTTTATAGCGGAGCAGGGAATATTGATGCTTAACCGTTTAATTCTTGATGTAATTATTTGCACTTTATAGGGGTATTATCTGTGGCAGTAATCTAAAAATTCAAGTGTAACGTCTTAAGCCACTGACTGACTTAATGAAACATCCGGTAATTAAATACAAAATGTCTTAACATCGGAGTTTTTTTTCTATAGAGCCTGAATGAAATACGATAGTCGTGAGGAGGTCCGGATGAGCAGTGGATTTGTCGTCAGGTGGTCAATAAACCTGTCACATCCTTATGTTGAACCAAAACATGCGCCTGAGTAAACTTATGTAGGACGCATAAAAAAGTTTACAAATATTTTTTGTGGGATAGAGATGTCCTTATCCGTTATTTATGAGGAACGGTAGTGACCAGCGTCTTCCTGCTTTTGTATCAGATATTTATTTGGGCTCGGCGCATCATTTGCTACAATTTGTGTTTCCACCATTCACACCGTTCATCGATCTTCTCTTATGCTTTCCTCTCCTCTCGTAATCTTCATCATCCAAAGCACCAAAGCACCGCAGAAGGTTAACTATAAGGCTAACCCTGTAAGGGTTTACCTAGGAAGTGAAAAGTGTATGCTAAGACCTTGGCAAGTGGAACGATGTTGTGATCTCCGTCCACTCTTTAGGGAATTCTCATTTTTTTTAAAGAAAATTAGTTGACGAAATTACAAATATTTCACTTGTTGTTTGTGTTAGGAGTGGGTTCACGTCTCCTCTTGATCCTGAGGCCGACTCCTTAACCACCAAGCTACAGAACATCGCGAAGAGTAGAAAACCCACTAAACGATGCAAACACGGTTACCAGTGCGTTATACCTATTAGGCTATGGCTTAAAGATGATTACGATAGACCAGATTACTTTATAAATACTGTAATTATTCCCAATATCGGTGTTAAAATACAATCTCCAATAAGACGTCGGATCTAGTAATTATTTCGTAACATGATCTGTTACGATCAGCGCGTGAGTTCTGAACGATTAAAAGAAGATTAACAAGACCAACTTCCCACTGTTTTCAAGCGTGACATTCCGAGACTAATCTTAAATATTACCTTCTAACTCTAAGCTCATAGAAATAAAGTATATTTTTGTGTATTCGACGCGGAAGTTAGGGTTTAACGATTTCAATAAGTAATAAAAATAAAGTGATTATCAAAGTGTTGTGTTACAAAATGTTATTTTAATGTTCTATTTTTAAAATATTGTTGTGTAAAAAACGATATTTTGTTGCACTTCACTGGCTTTCGGTTTATGAATCAAAACAACTGGTGAAAGTCGATAAGATGGCGACTCAAGTTACTGTCGCACCAATAAGATTTATTTTTCACTTTATGCTCAATCACTAATTGATGCTTTTGTGTGAGTGAGTGATATATATATACATAAACATATAGATATTATACATAGAAACACCCAGACCAATGCATATAGACATATTGATGCATAGAAATATTTGCACTGAGCGGGAATCGAACCCGCGCCCCCTGTCGTATAAGTCGAATGCACTACCTCTACGCCACGTGTGCGCGTAACAGCTTAATCCTACATCTTCTGGGCATTATACCGATTGAGTACTGGTGCTTTTGTAAGTGTCTCCGATTGAAATTATTATGTCAAAGGGTGACGCCCGGCAGACAAGTGGGAGGTTAGAGAAAAGAATGAAAGAAAAGAAAGGAAACAAGGTAAGACCTCGAACTCTCTCACAAATAGTGTAGAACGCAGCATACTGCTACTTAAATTCAATCAACTTAAATAATGGTAGGTACTTCCCTTATCGCGACGCGAGCGAGGACTCAGGGCTGCACACGCTGGCGGACTGCCCGGCGCGGCGTGGGAGGCGCCGAGGCGTGACCTCGTGGCAGCCATCGGGGTGGGAGTCCTCTCGCTCGGCAGTATGATTGCGGCAATGGTGCGGAGCGCGAGCGCGTGGGCCGCCGCCACCTCCTTCTGCGAGCATGTAATGCTCGCGAAGGAGATGGCGGAGCGCGCCCGGAAGAGATTTAGAACTCTCCCGGACCGCCGAGCCCGCAACTTGCTCGCCGCGCGTCGCACTCGACTCAGGCGCCGGAGGTCGCTTAACGACCTCCGTTCTCCATGATCGCAGGCCTGGGGGTGGCGGGTGAGGCCACCTGTCCCCCCAGCAGAAGCAGACCGGGACGGTGGGGCGACTAGCGCCCCTCCCCCAAACCGGGGCAAGACGGGGACACCGTCGTTCCCAAACCCGAGGGGGCCATCTCGAAACCGGAGATGACCCAGGGTCAGTCGGGGTGCGAGGGATATGCTCTATGGGCAACCTTACACCCCGGCGTCTGTAGACCCGAGACGGCGTGCGGTTTTAGTCGGTTCAAGCCTGACATAACCACCCCCGCTGGCCGGCGGGGGGGTATCCGAAGGGATTTCCGCACGTAAAAAAAAAAAAAAGGTACTTCCCTTATCGTGGTATTAGGACTAGTAAGTGTATGTATTTTCTATTAAATTCATGTTATCAGTACTCACAATTGATAATCTCAATATTAATAAGTATCAATAGCCATTGATACTTTCAAGTGATAGCATCGATATTACCCTACGGCGCCGGCGCCGCATGACGATACTCCATGTGAATGGCTTTAGAGGAATATCGTGAAGTGTAATGATCACAGCAAAAACAGAGAGGCGTCCGAAGTAACTTTTCACTCATCGAGGTCCTGACGTCAAGATAGTAGACAGACGTAGATATGCAATTAATCCGTTACTGTTGGCGAAAGGGCAAAGACGTACTCAGGCATAAAAATATATTTGGCGACACTGAGGCTAAGAGTTTTTCGCCAACATAACATGTCATAAAAATATATTTGGCGACACTGAGGCTAAGAGTTTTTCGCCAACATAACATGTCATAAAAATATATTTGGCGACACTGAGGCTAAGAGTTTTTCGCCCACATAACATGTCATAAAAATATATTTGGCGACACTGAGGCTAAGAGTTTTTCGCCAACATAACATGTATGTTATGTTATGTTGGCGAAAAACTCTTAGCCTCAGTGTCTCCAAATATATTTTTATTACGTACGTCCTTGTTACATTTCGTGACATGTAATGTAAGATAGTTATACAACGTATTATCCCCATTACCCGGGGTGCCCGCCAATGGACACTTGGGGAGGACACCGTGTGGTTTAAGTTGGTCCGATTCCGACACGCCCACCCCATCGCACCATGGCACCGATGGAGTGAAGCTCATGGGGGTTTCCACACGTTAAAAAAACCTATTATCAGCAAGCAAATGGTGGGCTGTTTGCTCTGAATACCTCAAAGGGAGAAAGGCGTGAATACCTTTTTTTTCGATCTCAAATCCCCTCGGATTCCCCCCCGCCGGCCAGCGGGGGTGGTTATGTCAGGCATGAACTGACTAAAACCGTACGCCGTCTCAGGTCTTCAGACGCCGGGGTGTAAGGTTGCCCATAAAAATCTAGATGGCCGCCTCGTGTTTGGGAACCACGGTGTCCCCGTCTTGCCCCAGTTTGGGGGAGGGGCGCTAGTCGCCCCACCGTCCCGGCCTGCTTCTGCTGGGGTGACAGGCGGCCTCACCTGCCACCCCCAGGCCTGCGCTCATGGAGGACGGAGGTCGTTAAGCGACCTAGGCGTGAATCTATATACAGTAACTAACGCGTCGTACAACACGAGTATGTACTTTTTCTCAGATAAGCGCATGATAGCGTGCTAACACGGAATTGCATACCACTGTTATCATGCTTATCACAGATATGCAATCTGCTTGCGTTTTCAATAGAAGTACGTAGTTTGAAATTGTACGCTTGAGTTCACACTAACACGATAGGTCTTTTCAAAGTCGTTTTCAGCGTTTTAGATGGGTTTCCAATAGTCAAGTGACTTAAAGTCTAAAAGCATACAGCCATTCTTCATCCAAACGACAATCCCTGTAGTATCTGAAGCCTTGGAGCTCGGGGTCCTCTCTCTCAACTCCATATAGAAAGCCTGCGAAAAAGCCCCGTGTGTCAATCAGCTGTGTGCCAGTTTGCTGGTGAGTGTGGCTTCGGCCTGAAGATCTTGATGGGGGGGAGGGGGGAATTACTGTGATTTCTACGCCACAAAAGCGCCTTTTTCATGCTCGAGTACTGAAAAATAGATTTGTTAGTTTGACGTCGAGTCCCGCCACGTTGAGTGTCAACCGCGTTGAGTCACCGCCACGTCTACTTCGAATACTGCCGCATTTATTTCCGCCTCATTGAACAGTTAAAAAAGTATTTTATTACCGCCATGATTACTTAACCATTTTTATTTGTAATAAAACCTTTGTTGAAGATAGATTGATGCTTCCACTCTTATATTGAGAAATATTTTTCAGATGTTGCTTTATCGAGCATTACAAATCCAATAGGAAAACTCAGATTTTCGTTAATATTAGCTCATATGGCTTGTAATGTAGCAAACTTCAAATCACAGTTATTTTCCCGCTAATTTCCACAAGTATATCATAACGGTGAAAGCAAATTTGTACTTTCTCTGCCTACCCTCGAGCTTACGCTTATGTAGTATTAGAAAAGGTCGAGTTGATCTTGATGTTAATTTGTTAAGGTTTTAATGGCTTGATCATGAAGCAGAATTATGTGTATTTAGTTGGAGGGAAATCTTTGTTGGTGCCTCAGAACTGTAGGAAAGTTTACCATAGCAATGTAGGTTATCAGTTTTAGGTAGATTTCATCTGCTACTGTACAGAAGGGAGACCCTACCAATAGTAGTCATGACTTTCTTTTTTAATCATTATTTATTTCGAGGTTTTGATCCAGTAAGGATATGTCAACCCCATCGTACCTTAATTCTAAGTTAAACACAAAAAAAGTCTTACGATTAATACAGTCTAGAACATTAATTGTAATAGGTAGCTATATCATTGCTGAGCTATTGTAATCAGGTACCATATTTTTTGGGCTGCTTCTGAAGTTGGAAAAACTCATAATAGTTTGTATTAAACCCACATCCAGAGAATTTAATTTTAGTTCCTTAAGAAGAGCCTCACGCTCAGTTTTATTCCGGTCACACTCCATCAGCAAATGTTGCACATCTGTGAGACCTTCTTGATTGTAAAACTACCCCAAGTAAAAATGATGTATGTAGGTATATCCTTGAAGGGGTAGACAGAGGTGTATTAACATCTAAATTTCGCCAACTATGTTTCTCGGTCCCATGTCGTGGGAGAGCTTATTTCTGTCATCCGGGATCTTTTTCGTAGGATATATGTTTATGAATAGATCTTTTCGATCAATCCACCATCATCCCTAGTCACCTACCTGGAACCTTACCATAACGCTTAAAAAAAAAGTTCAGTTTCGGAGAAATCCAATACAAGTTTCTAAAATTAAATTGCTATAATACTATGACATACTTGAACTGAAACGCGTTCGAGTTTAAATAATTGTTTCGCATACGGCATAAATACACAAGTGAGATTTTGTCTCTGGTCTGCTTTGATTAGTTTTTTGATATTGTAACGTGAAACTGAACTACTTAACGACGTCAAGGTATGAATACGAATCTATTCAGTTTAGTTGTGTAATTCAATCGCTATTAAGATGACATGGTTGGCCCACTGACTCTTGACTGGTTTGTATTTAATCTTCTTAATTTTTTAACGAATCGAATCAATACATACCTTTTTTTTTTTTTTTCGTGCGGAAATCCCTTCGGATACCGCCCCCCGCTGGTCTCCAGCGGGGGCGGTAATGTCGGGCTTGAACCGACTAAAACCGCACGCCGTCTCGGGTCTTAAGACGCCGACGTGTAAGGTTACCCATAGAGCATATCCCTCGCACTCCGACTGACCCTGGGCCATCTCCGGTTTCGAGATGGCCCCCTTACTTGCTCTCTACTGTGCCATCTGCTAATCAGAGGGACACGTGGAAAGCTTCCGAACAGCCCTCAACAGGGCCGTCCTCGCCTCGGTCGGAGTTGGCCGTAGGTGGCAGCGTCTCTCCCGCCCTAGGAGAGAGGCGCTGGCGTCTCCGTTGCCCAGGGTGCACCGCGTGGAGGTCCCCAACCGCTTGGTTACAGAGTATAAAAGTAATATTGTTTGATGGAGGTGAGTAAAATACATCTATTTTACTCACCTCCATCAAACAATATTACTTTTATACTCTGTACGTAGTACTGTTAACAATAATAAGTGTTGCCAATCTCACAAATATCCAAACTATAATGTTTTTCGTGAAATTTGCATGCCATTAGTCTGAATACAATATGAACGGAACAAAACATGTTTATATGCAGTGTTTTGAGGTGTCCATATTGAATTAGCATAACATAACATAAAACATAACTTCACGTCTGTATCCTCGAAGGGGTAGGCAGAGGTATATTACACACCCACGATTCGCCAGTTATGTTAAGGTCCCAATGTAATAGGGCGAGCCTATTACCATCTACTGGGCACATTATTAAGCGAGCCATAATTAACATTTATTAATGCACACATAACTACGAAACGGCAGAGGTGTGTGGCCGGGGCGACTAGGGATCGAACTCGAGACCTCGCCCCAGCAGTCCGTTACGTACGCCACTGGTCTATCGCCGCTTTTTTAGAAAAAAACTTTCTTGATTATTAATGCTTTCAGTAGTTTTTCATTTACGTATGTAGATACAGTCGCCTTCAAAAGTTTCCTAACTCTTACAAATATACAAACGATCTTTGTATTGAAATAGATTACTAAATCATTGATGTCAAGGTATTGTGCCAAGACGGGCACTAAGGATCGTCGACATTCTGTGCTTTCAGGCAGTGTGGAACCTCTCAGCGATAGGAGAGATAGTGCCTCTCTGTGCGTGTTAACGCTTATACAATGGTGTGTTCAGAAGAATTGTATGATATGATGCCCAAGGTTGTATATAGCCTATCATCGCACCGCTCGCCACAGACAAGGAATTTATCCTCACACGTTGCGACCGGCAACGGTGCGCACAGTGAGGTATAAAAGAAACTTCATTACGCGCACGCTCAAACTGTGGAATGATTATTACCCTGCTGTGGTTTTTCCAAGCGACTACAATGTGGGGTTCTTCAATAATGTTTTTACAGGGTCGGCAGCGCGACCGACTCGTCTGGTGTTACACACATCCACAGGCCACGGTAGACCCTTCCTATCAGGTGGGCTGGGTGCATGTCTGCCCTAAGTGGCATAAAAAAATCGGTTGTCTGTAAAGTCGGTTTACTGACGATAGTTGAACGTGACAACGTCATATGAGGTAACGCCGCATACGTCATGTGGTAACGCCGCAAACGTCATGTTTATTTCGTGCGTGCAGCCAGCTCCATCGATTTATAAGACGTCACGTCAAAACAAGTTTAGTAGGTATATTTCATGTTTTGTTTAGTATTTTATGGAAGTTCTAGACCTAAGCTTGATGGTAACAGACTAGTATCCCCGTGGAAAGCAACCGAACGTCGGGATTCGTGTAAATAATATAATGACACAAAATAAATCGCGATAGAATCTGTTAAAAATAATTTTATTTTCTATAAGTATGATTTCTGCCCTCTTTTATAACAAAAACTACTCGTCGATAGCTTAAGGGTTACGAAGTTGGCCTTACGTTCGAGAGGTCCCGCGTTTGAATCCTGGCCATTACACTAACGCTGGAGGAAATAATGGGAATACTAGTAATTTCGGTACAAAAACAACTAAAACATATCAATATCCCAACAATTCACTATCGCCATACCTTTTCTCTTAAAATATTACTTCTAAATTACGGTCCAAGACATCACAATATCTGTAGGTACAAAAAACATTGTATCGAATTTCAATAAGATGTCAATATTCCTCGCTGGAGGCCGTACATGGCGACAATCAGTGCGCACACCTGCCTCCCTGCCAGCTGCAAAAAGAACTGGCCACTGCAAATATGTAACAATGGCTCTTTTTTTTCTACCCTAAAAGGTATTATTATCTATGGTGATACAAGCCTTTTGAAACATAAACTGACTATCGCTTCATAATAAAAGGTGCTCTTTAGAAAGTTTATTGTAAACCACATTTGTGTAAATAAACGAATTATTATTTATATTTTAAATTCATTTGTAAGTATTTAATAAACGTTTATGAAGGTCGTTTTTGGGGTCCTCCCAAAATCACCTGGGTCCGAACAGTCCAATGCACCTGCTGATTGAAGGATGAGGCCTTGGCGCAGGTTTCCTCTCGGGTTTGGAAGGTCAGACGACAGTCACTCCCATGAGTCACAACCAAAAGGAGGTGAAAGAGTAACAAAGCTAAGATGATAATGATGAAACGAATTAAGTATAATTATTAAAATACCTTCATTATTTCTTCTGGGAATTTTATTATATGAACCATTTAGCACTCCGAACGCCAATCTCAATTACATCCAAAGTCTGCTTGGAGCCCGTATCCGCTCTCTTACGTCACTTTTCCCCGGTTTGGTTTATTTTGGCTTTTACGGGAGCGACTGACTTCTGACCCCCCAACCCTGGGAAGAAAGCCTCCGCCCGTGTCACATCCGTTAATCAGCAGGCTTCCAGATGAGTTTTACTTGGGTCTCGAACATCTTAATGGGGATACATCCCAAATTACAAATATTTAAAAACATCCAAATAGGAATGAGAATAATCATAGCTTTTATTAGAGCCCACAAGGGGCTTAAACCTTTTTTTTTCATGCAGAATTTCCCCTCAAACCCCCCACCCCCTTCGGCTAGCGGGGATGGTTATGTCGGATTCGAAACGACTAAAACCCCACGCCGCCGTGTCGGGTCTTCAGACGCCGGTGTGTAAGGTGCGGGGTGCCCATAAGGCATTTCCTTCGCACCCCGGTTGACCAGGACCCCAAGAGTCATCCGTCAATTAGCAACTGAGCTTGGCTTAGTGCTCGAAAATCAGAAGTCCCAAAAATAGTCGTATAAATAAAATATTCAAACACTAAACTGACTATCCTTATCCTCTATTAAGTCCTCTCTGAATTCGTCCCACAGCTCCAGAAACATTTAACACAGTCTTGATACGGACAAAACAATTTGCGATCGCTAACTTGTAACTAGTTTACAACTACCCAACTTCCCTGGAGTATATGGTAATGGAATAACAAACTTGCGCTAGCCCTGGGGACTAGTCGTGAAGATATCAGCACAAACAGATTGCTCACTTCAAAACAAAGAAGCGATAATTTAATTTGTAAGAGACATTTCAACGTTTCTCTAGGGTTGACACTAATGATATGTTGGATTTACTGTTCTTTTGGTTACTATATTCAATGAGCGACTCAAGCCTAAAAAATTTAAAAACTAAAGTAGAACTTACGGTTTTATATTTTTTGATCCCTTAAAAAATACAATATTTAAAATATAGGGATTCTTTCTGTTAAAATTTTTAAGAAGTAATTGTCAAAAAACTCAGTTCATTTATTACTAGCTGTTGCCCACGGCTCCGGGTAAAATACTGATCCTGTGACCCACAGGACCTGACCCCAGGAATAAAATGTAGCCATTCAAATGGAAAACCTCCCTAATCCTTATCTTCATACTTTGAAAAGTTTTGATTGACAGACTATAGCATGCTTTTGACAGCCCTGACCTTGTACTTCTTATTTACTCTCTCAAATATTACAAATTATAATTTCAATATACAACTTGGCGAATCTCCAATAAAAATATTAACACGCTCTAATTAACAATAATTAATATAGGACGTACATTTTTTAAATCGATGTCGACATCCCTATTTACGCCCTTGCCAGTCACAATCCGTCGCCCGCGCATCGTGCGCGTGATTCCTAAGGGCGCGTATAGATAGTCAATGTATATTATGGTCCAACATCGTGATCCAGTATCGTGATCCAATAATATAGTAACGTATAATCAATATTATCAATTTATATTGACAGGATCGCAATATTTATTGACTGTTATTGTTAAAATATTGATTTGTTTACCCAAGGCAAAGTGTTGAGGGTTGTGTAAACAAGGGTTAACACTGTCAACACCTGTCAACCCAAGCGTTACCGTAACATTACAGCGAATATTTCATGAATACTCCCTAATGCTGTTTACTTGTCCATCATGTAATCGAAGTACAAGACAGCTGCTTACTGTTCCTGGAGAAATGAGACTTAATTGGATTGCAGTTATTAATTTCAATTGGTTGATTATTTAACAATTCTGTTCGCGTTTGGTGCTACCCTGTTTTTAGCACGAATACTTACCAGGTGTATAACAGTAATATATGGTTACATTGCTTTGTTTAACATCAGGTGATGCTTTAAAACTTTCACGACTTTTACTTCGATTTTATTGCTCGATTTTGCTGCCATGAGAAGATACCTTTGTGTGGAGGTAGTCATCAATTGTGTAAAAATTACTTAGGCTGAGTTAAGTCCACTGTCATCTGAGGTTATCTCTCAGAGGAATACTAACTTCAATGAAATTTAATTAAGTAGACCTTAATGAGAGAGGGGCAGAATTTAATTATTTATGTTTTGTGATTCTTGCCAGCTTATTGTACCAATAGTAATAACCAGTAAGGTGTCAGACTAGCACTAAATTGTGGCCGTAACATTTATAATGATAAAGATGGTCAAATCGGTTTGGTCAAGCCGAGTTTTAGTGAAACTAAGTCCACGATTTATCAACTCCACATTATTATCTTTTCGACTAATGAAATGAGGTGTTTTATGTTGAGCATTACGTTCAACAACTTAAGTCAAGTAACAACTTAAGCTATAGCATTATAGATACCAACAATAGTAAAAAGAAGGGAGTGTCTTATCTTACGTATATCGTCCCTGCATTGGCCTTTGTTTTTAGGGATTTTCTTTAGAAAAGCCCTATTGCTATCGAGTTGTCGTCGTCGTCGACGTCGTCGTTGCCAATTTTCTGTCACGGTTTTGGGAATGAAGGAGATGAGCTATCGAGTTGCTGTTTTCGGTAATAGATTCGTGCTGGGGTGAACCATTGCAAGATAAAAAAAAATCGCAAAAAAAAAACGCAAAATCGAAAATCCCTTGTATTCGGCTGAGCTCGTCTCAGGAATTCAACTTGTTTTGTGATTGACGACCTCTGTGGCGTAGCGGTAGTGAATTCGATGCTAAACCAGAGGTCGCCGGTTTGATTCCCGCTCAGCGCAATTTTTATATTTTTTTTTTTATATTTAGGACACGTCAATTTGACTTCACCTCGCTTGATGGTAAGCTGAAGGTAAAGTCTCAGGAAAGAGGGTCACCATTACATACACGTACCATGTTAACAATGGTGGTACTCAGTTTGACGGCCTCCTCAGAAGAGAACGTGCACGGTGGTACCTACACAATTTGTGACAAATTTGTGTCATCAAATTTCTACCACCTATATATGTATGTTTGCATTGGTACCCAGACCACTGAAAACATTTTTTTATATAATATATTTTTATTAAATTAAATTAAATTTAAATTTATTTTTATGTATAAGATGTATATAAATACAAAAAAAAAGTATTTAAGTATGTTTGTCCGCATTACCATATGACAAGCTCTGCTTAGTTTGGGTCTTGATGCGTTGCCTACAATATATTATATATTATACTAGCTGACCCGGCAGACTTCGTACTGCCTCAATCGATGACAAACCTTTTAAACCTTCTCTGGACCTCCACAAATAATTCAAGACCAAAATTAGCCAACTCGGTCCAGCTGTTCTCGAGTTTTAGCGAGACTAACAAACAGCGAGCCCTACGAATGACACCTCCTACGCATAGTATCATACTGCATTTGCCCAATTTTGTCGTCCAATTGGTCAAACGCAGTTAAGATGCTATAAGTTGTGACTATAAAAATTTTAATCTCCAGTTTGACAGCTTCCAGATAAACTTTTTCACGCCCCGCTACAAGTACCCGGTATCATACCGATATAGTTTAAGTAACACACCTCCGCACCACATTTCCTTAACCAGACACACACGTGGTTGTACTAAAAATAGTACCAATTATAAAAACAAGCGAACAAACCCAGTCGATATAAACGAATAATAAATAAATAAATCTTAGCGTTGACAGCCGCTGGGCGGCGGGCCTGCGTACACGCACGCAATGACAGCACCTGTCAACTAACGCATTATCTCGAACAAAAGTTGTATCAGCTATCGGTTGGACATCTATTGAGTGTGTTCCTGTTAATAGTAACTACGTTTCTTGTCTGTAGACTTTTGTTGGGAGATTTTCTTGATATATGGAGGAGGGATCTTATAGGGGCTGGTTCGACAGGATTAATACCACTTCTCTATTTAATGTTGACGGGTGTTTAATGGATACTAATTTCTATTATATTTACATATATATGTCAGTGCTAACTAATAGTTTTTTTTTAAATTGTTATTATTTAGTTTTAAAAATAACAAGTTTCATCACTAGTGAGTAGTGACTTATCCTTACTTTAATTTGGCGTAGGCTTAGGTTTTTGTACATGATATCAATCTTTTTAAGCGTAGCGAAGCGTCTTTGGTTTCAAAGTTGCATTTCAAACAAATATACTCTTCCGAGACCGTTTGACCGATCTCGACCAAATTTGCCACGGTGATCAAGTAGACATTACTGAGTGTCGTAAGAGGTCGAATGTCCAGATCGGTCTTACCATCGAGGAATAATCACCGAAAAACAAAATCAATGGAAAAAGTCGACAGGTCACGTTGACTTATTGTTGGATAGGCAAATCTCGCTACGCTTAAGTTTGGGTTGATTGCGAAGCTGGTAACCGTCCTAGTTTAATTTGTTTTTTAAATTAATAATCTTGTTGTGTCTGTACATTACACTTATATTATGTACTCTTCATTCCTGTCCATCCTAAGGTTGCCTCGAAGAGATCACTTTTAGTGATAAGGCCCCCCATTGTGCATTTAACTGTAAATGTTCCAAATTTGTATCCGTAGTCATTTTGGTGTACAATAAAGAACTATCTATCTACATTGGAGATATTAAAAAAAACTTGGTTTATGTTAAATGAACGATTCTGAACACAAAAATATGTTTTTTGAAATCCTTGTCTGTTTGTATGTTTGTTCGCGATGGACGTAAAAACTTTTTGAACGGATTTTAATGCGGTTTTTCTATTAGAAAGGTGTTGTTCAGACTTAAAATCTGCCCTATGTTTGATTACAATAGGTTAAGTAGATCCGGCGATATCCCCACAAAACGACAATCGAGCCGCGGTGATCAGCCAGTAGTGTAATAAATTAATAGTGCGTGTGTTTTGGTTCCTTTGGTAATATTTTAGTTAATTGGTAATATATTTTATGTTTGTTACAGGTATGTGCTCGTATTAAAAGAGATTTATTATTATTACATTGGTAAGTTATTAGAGATAAATTGTTGTAATCATTTAAAATAAATGAATTTAACTATTTTTGGACGTGGGGTATGATAAACGGGTCCAGCTGGTATCCTGGGGCCTCCACACATTCGATCGGAGAAATAATACAACTCAAACATTGTAGATAATGATGTCATTTCATAATATTGTATCCTGTTATGGATTAGGTATATTAATTACGTTCCTATTGTGACAGCTGGCTGTCACTGTATTGACAGATAGTTTTCAATAGCAAATAGCTGTCAATTTTTAGACAGATAACTGTCAATTTGCGCCACATTTGCAGTACACGTCAAAATAAACCAAATCAATGATGAGAAACAGGTGAGAAAAGGTGGAAACCTTGGATGGTACTATGATTGACGTTAATGATGATAATATTGGAACCGCGAGTTTATAGGATCCTACTTAGATCTTCGGAGCCCATGCCTACCTCATATGCAAGTCGGTAAAGCTGCTGCTTAGAGAACGAGGCTCTGGCGAAAGTATTCCTATCGGTGTTAGGTTAAGGGTCCTGTCAAAGCCTAGTGCAGACCCTGGGCTAAAAGTGCAAGCTTTGGATGCAACCGGGACTAAAGTTGTGATGATCAGGATGCCACTAATGAATACCACACAGAACACTATGCGTGTTCTGTGTGGTATTCATTAGCCGAATATTAAAATAAAAATGTAATGCTTAGATACTTGCTTAGCTATCCTGCTTGCATATTTATGGAGGTACAGACAAATGTTTCTCTTGAAATAAAACTATTGTTAACGGATTCTATCGCGGTTTATTTGATGTTATTTTATATTTTACATTGATCCCGACGTGGTTGTTGTCTTGTAGTTTGAAGTTTGACACTTCAAACTACAAGAAAACAACCATCTTTAGTCTCCCCGTGACCATGGCTGCTGAAAAGCAACCGAAACGTCGGGAGCAATGTAAAATTAAAAATAACATCAAATAAATCGCGATAGAATCCGTTAAAAATAGTTTTATTTCAATGTGTGACATTCGCGTAAACTTCCGATAATATCAAATGTTTCTCTATTATTTTTGCTTACTTCTCATTTTATATAAATGTAATTGATTCCATCATATGTAACCTGTAATGTGGGAAGGCAGTGTCTCCTAAGATACAGGTTAACAACCTAGTTCAGGAGACGGAGACTATATGTACCAATGTAACCAATTGATTCAATCAATTATTATTATTTTTCATGTCCACAGCCTCTCTCTTGGTTGTGTGTGTGTGTGTGTTTTTTTACTCTCTTGGGTGTGTGTGTGTGATTTTTTTACGATCTTAATAAATCTTAGTAAACCTTCAAATAAGATACATTTTATTTTATGATAGACAATAATATTTACAATGTAGCTTCAATAACTTTGTACAAGGCTAACGAGATTATAAAATAAACTTTTACTTTCCATATATGTATTACATTATGGTGAATAAGTATATTACAAGTTTAATAGTTAATATAAGTACAACTATAGAAGCTTACTACACATACTGTATGTACAGTCAACGACAAATGTAGTTAAAAACTAATTTATTAATCACCTAAGCTCTTAAACCTTTTATAAAACAATAAACAAAACGTGAAATATATTAACTTTGTCCTCTGGGGATTATAAAATCACTTAAGGGTTAGTAAATATTTTAGTGTTAATCAACTTTTGTCGCTGACTATACTTACGTTAATGAAATTTTATTTTTCCTACAAATTTAAGTCGGTTAAAATCGACATCCAGAACGGAACTTGAACACGCGACAATCCCTTTTTAGGGGTATCGGAGAATACTCTGTCAATTGAGCTACCCGAGCTGTCTTGAATAGCTCTTAAGGCGACGTAGGAGTCACCGAATGTATTACTGTAGTCCTTAGGAGGTACGGAAACAATTAATGATATGATATTAAGTGAAAAACAGATACTTCTACTAAAACAGGCGAATTGTGGGTGTGTAATACACCTCTGCCTACGCTTTCGGGGCTACAGGCGTGAAGTTATGTTATGAAACTGATCCTTTATTCTTAGAAATGTTACCTGTCATATTCATATTGACGATTCTTTATTTTTGCGTGCGGACAACCTTTCGCGCTTCACTTCACCTGAGCTAATGACAAGGTGGGTATGTCGTGGCCGGGCACTTTGCTTTGCCCTGGGAAGGATATCCCAGAAACTCCGACCGGCCGTGGCTACTAACATATGTGACCCCGTCGTCTTGTTGGGGACCTAAAAACTCCCTTATAGAGAGGCGCGCACGGAACACTACCCGTCGCCATCCAGGTCCTGTTTCTGGTATGGCCACGCGCCCTATATAAAAAACATAAATAATTACTAATTAAAAAATCCTAAATTCCAGCTGCCCTAAAAAGACTGAAACAAGTTTGATAGCAGGTGGAACCCATTAATTTTATTTCAGTGTATGTTTTGCAAATGGGTCCCGCCTGCTGTCAAACTTGTTTCGGTCTTTTTGGGTAGTCGGAATTTTTGATTATTTAATTAATAATTTTATTGTATACTTTATAGTTATGATATATATATACTTTTGAAATCACCCTTAAATGATACCCTTTTGATACCCTACTGGATAAGTTTGAGTGAAAATATTTATTAATAACATTTTATCGCCAAATATTCGCCATTTTGTTTTTTTATTTTTTATTTTGAGTAGCACTCTCACAGTAAATACGAATCTAACGACACCTCTCAAGCTAAAATCCACCGAGCCGTTCAGGCTGCAGAGCGTGCCAAACAATTATACATACAAACATACTCCCGAAAAACATAACACTCCTCCTGGCGCAGTCGGGTAAAAAGTACCTACTTAAAAATGTGATATAACGCGATTGTGGTACTAAAATTTAGCATTTAAATTACTAACATTACTTCGCAAGGCAGTTAGAAAATTCACATCTCCACACCAATTGCCATCGATTATCAACTGTCGATATTACCATTTGAGTGATACAAGACTTCGACTCTACAAGTGATTTTATGGCTTTTGATTTAAAGTACAATATTGATTGTCAGGTTGTCATGTTATATTTTGCTACACTGATAAGTTGTTGTGAATAAGTGTGGTTGAATGTTGTGGGTTCCGTAGAATAATTTACGATATTGATGGCATCGATTATTTAATCGGATAATCTCTCATAATCCATATCGATTCAATGAAATTTTTTATAAGGGATATGCCATCCCTCTCTCAGTTAGTTCCCGGCGTTTGAAGACCCGAGACGGCGTAGGATTTTCGTCCGTTTAAGTCCGGCATAATCTCCCACGCTGGCCGTTGGGTATCTGAAGGGATTTCTGAAAGAAAAAATAAAGTTACTATTGATCCGAGAGCTGGTAGATGTTTGAGGCAAAATCTGAAACTTGGCTTGAGGTTAACGGACATTTTACTTTGTTTTTCTTGATCTTCACCATACCTAGTAGACACACTGGCCGCTGGCCGTTGGGTATCTGAAGGGATTTCTGAAAGAAAAAATAAACTTACTATTGATCCGAGAGCTGGCAGGTGTTTGAGGCAATCTGAAACGTGGCTTGAGGTTAACGGACATTTTACTTTGTTTTTCTTGATCTTCACCATACCTAGTAGACACACTCCTTTATTACTCGACATTTAAAAAAATGTTTTATTTATAAAACGTGCTTTTTATAGGTAAAAAAAAGGCGGTAGCCTAGTGGTATGGGTAATGGACTGCTGAGACGAGGTCTCGGGTTCGATCCCAGGTTGTACCATGGCACACACCAATGACTTTTCGATGCTTTTCGAAGTTATGTGTGTATTTATCGCAGGTTTATAAGTGCCCGGTTAATGGCAATAGGCTCGCCACCTATTACAAACATAAACTGGCGAAATGTAGGTGCTAGCACCTCTGCCTACCCCTTCGGGGATATAGGCGTGAGTTTATGTTATGTTATGTTATGTTTTATAGGTATATATAACTTTCTCAAGCATACTTCTTGTATTTATTTGCAAAATAGTTTTGCAAGCATCTGGCAAGGTTGAAATCCCTCGAGCTTATTTGTTTTCGTTATTTTTTAATATTTAATTTTACTATTAAAAATATTACTAGTAGCTTTTTTAGGGATTTTCTTTAGAAAAGCCGTTGCCAATTTTCTGTCACGGTTTTGGGTATGAAGGAGATGAGCTATCGAGTTACTGTTTTCGGTAATAGATTCGTGCTGGAGTGAACCATTGCATGATAACAAAAAATCGCAATTTTTTTTTATCGCAAAATCGAAAATCCCTTGTATTCGGCTGAGCTCGTCTCAGGAATTCAACTTGTTTTATTTTTTCTTAACGTGTGGAAACCCCCACGGGCTTCAGCCCATCGGTGCAAAAAAAATCTTTCCACAAAATATTATTTTGAAATGTTTAATAGTATAGGCGTTGTAAAATAACCGCTATCCTTCAGCCAGGTCTGCGTTTCTGTATTAAGATATTACGAGAGAGGCATCTGAGTCTGAAAAATTTTCAGATGGCCTCAAACACCTACCCAAAAATGTCCACCAGCTCTCACTCTATATAGAATGTGATTCAAACCAATTCATCATCATCATCACAGTGTTAGTCCCAGTGGCATCCGAATCCTTAAAATTGGAATCCGAGGTCCGCTCCCATACTCTTTATCTTGATCTGCCTTACCTTGGCTTTCCTCCTCGTCCATTAATCAGACCAGCTGAGGAATAAGATATCCATAATGCTACAATCATCATCAGATGCTTTTGACGCCCCAATTTAAGTACCCGGGATTGTTACACCTCACATAAACCATAAAAATCATAAGGGAATTGTCAAAAGCTTACGCGAATGTCACACGTTGAAATAAAACTATTTATAATGGATTCTATCGCGATTTATTTGACCGTGACCATGGCTGCTGAAAAGCAACCGAAACGTCGGGTTCAATGTAATATATAAAACTAGGAATTCAGTACAGGGTGCGACTGAAATAAATCGAGCTAGCTGAGCGAGCATTACTCTTACTTGAAAATAAGACATCTTACTACGGTCGCGCGCTTAGCTAAGGCCGCGCGCTCGTGAAACTGTTTTTCGGTGATTATTCCTCAATGGTACATCGGACATGAACCATCTCGCTTCAAAACACTCCTCAGTGTCCACACTATCTCCGTGGTAAATTTGGTCAAGATCGCGCGAGTGGTTACGGAGGAGTTCAGACACCCACAAACGGCTATGCCGGGTATAAGAGCTTCGCTCGCTTCGCTTGCTCAGCTCAATAGCATAAAATAAATATCATTGCGATAGAATCCGTTAAAAAATAGTTTCATTTCAATCATAAGGAAGCTTCATATCTGGCCATCTGAATTCCTGAATGATTTGTAATTAAGTATTTAATACTTTAGGGAACCCAATCACACGGCAAATGTGAATTGGCTACAGTTTGCACCTGTTCTGCTGAACATGTCAGACTTGTTTCACTCGTTCGCACACTTATTGTAATAGCGTAATAATATGCAAGGCTTGGCAGGCACCAAAACTTGTCTGTGCGGAACTTGAGCTGCGCAAGCGCAAGTCGTTCGGACAGTTTAATGCTATAGTGCCTATATGGCTATTAGATTAGAAATTCTTTGGTAATTGGATTAGTTTTTTTTTAAATTGCAAGTTGCGTGTTGAATTGGTTTTTTTATATAAGACGTCACGCCTTAATGGCCCCGAAGGGATAGGCTGAGGTGTGTAACACATAAATACATAAGGTACTTCACGCATGCAAGATATATTCACGCTCATTGGATATTGTATTTACAAGTTGCAGAAACAGTCAATAATACTTCGCTCGATCTGAGAATCGAACACGGAATTTAAAAATACCTGCCAAGTGCGAGTCGGACTCGCCCATAAAGGGTTCTGTAGCAGCAAGTAAAATGTTTATATTTGAGTTGATTGAATGAAAGGTAAATTGCGGTTTACGATTTATGACGTACCTATTAAAAAAAACTACTTACATAACATAACATAACTTCACGCCTGTATCCCCGAAGGGGTAGGCAGAGATTACACACCCACGTTTCGCCAGTTATGTTAAGGTCCCAATGTAATAGGGGGCGAGCCTATTGCCATCTACCGGGCACATTATTAAGCAAACGATAATTAACATTTATTAATGCACACATAACTACGAAAAGTCAGAGGTGTGTGCCCGGGGCGACTGGGGATCGAACTCGAGACCTCGTCTCGGCAGTCCGTTACGTACACCAAGGTTACAAAAGGTTACAAATCTTGGCTTCTACGGGAGTGACTGCCGCCTGACTTCCAACCCCGAGAGGAAGGCCTACACCAGAGCCTCGTCCGTCTATGAGCAGGTGTACTGGTTTGTAGGTCAGGTTGCCCTGGCCTCAAAGCTATCCCATATACACCCTGGGTCCTTCAAAGTCTGTGTTGAAATATTGTCTGTCTGGCAATATCTCCGATGTATTTAACGTAAGTTTTCAGTAGTTACTTCTATTACTATTATAAAATTGTAAATTAATTGTGTCTGTACATTGAAGATATATAAAAAAAATACTTGGGTTTTATGTTTAATGAACGATTCTAAGCACTTTTTTTTTTGGAACTCTTGTCCGTTTTTCGCGATGGCTGCAAAAAGTACTGAACAGATTGTGTTTTTTTTTCTGTCAGACATAAAATCTGACGTATGTTTGATTGCAATTGGTTAAGTAGAACCGGAGATATGACCAAAAAACGATAACCGACACCTGCGCGGGCGGCGCTTCGGGTATCAGCAGTAAGTAATAAATTATAATTTGTATTCATCAGAATATTTTGCAGGTGCTAACAGCCAGACATAATGATATTCGTTCATTATGCGGAGGGGTCTGTACACATTTGGTAATTGGACCAACTTAATATTCATGACCATAATGCAAGGTTGTCTTCTATATTAATATAAAATTGTAAATGAGTCGCGTCTATACAGAGCTGGTCGAAAGCACTCGAAACCGGCGGGCTTGTATGAAAGGTTTAATGACAGTAGAGTAAGCTCGTGAAGTGTGTAACAGAAGCCATCTGCTTCTGTCTGCAGACTGTTGCCTCTGCCTACCACAGAGGAAAACTAGCGTGAGTATGTGTGTATTTTAAAGATACAATATACGTTTAGTTGATATTTATTATTTAAAAAAAATAACAGTGGCACTCCGGGATTGCTGACAGAAGTGAAAACTTGAACAATCATGAGTGTATTTTTTAATCGGCATCATACATTCATCTCTTCGTCCCTCCCTCCGTGCCTCCCACCCTCCTTCCATCAATCCATTCATTTTTAAATATGGAAAGCATAACAGGACGTTACAAAGATGCGTGTTCCATGATTTATGTTCACCCAAAAAATGCTCAACGCGAGTGAAGATGCTTTCACTGCAATAATAAGTATCACAGTCAGCTTAAAAATCTGTACTAAAGTTGTTATATATAAGTTTTTAAGTATTTACAAGACTATAAACTTGATATTTCTCGAAAGCAGAAGTTGCCGTTTCATAGTCATAAAACGAAACTAAATTACTCAAATAAACAGAAGGTCTGCTACATCATAAAATACAAGTACAGTCACTGACAAAAGTAGATTAACACATTCAAATTTACAGATAACTATAGCGCTTAAACTTTAGTAAAATATTGAACAAAATGAAAAGTATTTTATTACTAGCTGTTGCCCGCGGCTCCGCTCGTGTAGAATTCTGTTCCCGTTCCCGCAACCCATAGGAACCTATTCCCGGGATAAAATGTTGCTGTTATTCCGGACTATAATTTATGCCTGTGCCTGTGGCGGGTGAGGCCGCCTGTCACCCCAGCAGAAGCAGGCCGGGACGGTGGGGCGACTAACGCCCCTCCCCCAAACCGGGGCAAGACGGGGACACCGTGGTTCCCAAACCCGAGGGGGCCATTTCGAAACCGGAGATGGCCCAGGGTCAGTCGGGTTGCGAGGGATATGCTCTATGGGCAACCTTACACCCCGGTCTGTAGACCCGAGACGGCGTGCGGTTTTAGTCGGTTCAAGCCCGACATAACCGCCCCCGCTGCCCAGCGGGGGGGTATCTGAAGGGATTTCCGCACGAAAAAAAAAAAAAAGATCCGTTCAATCGTTTTTGCGTGAAAGAGCAACAAAGATACATACATACATACACACATACTCACAAACTTTCTCTATTCCGGATCTGTTTTTCGCAGGATACGGTAACCATATAATACCGGTTAACTGTTGAATCTTAAAACCGAATGCATGTGTGAACTCATACACAAAATTAAATAAATAAATATTCTAAGACATTCTACACAGCGCTCTCTAGACCCAAAGTAAGCATAGTTTACTCTAGCTTGTGTTATGGGTTCTAGAATACAGATAAACATACTTTTATACTTTTTTTATACTTACATATTCATGCATACAAATATTTGCATTGAGCAAGAATCGAACCCGCGCCCCATGTCGTAGCAGTCGAATGCACTACCGCTACGCCACAGAGGCCGGGGTTATATGGTATGAGCCCGAATTTATATTGTGATTAAACCGTATCCTGCTAAAATCGGATCCGGCTTGTCACCGTCTGAACGTGTAGCGTAAGCAGTTTAATAATATTTAAAAAAAACATCAGTGTAATTACACTTCATAATAGTAGTACGTTGTCTATTGATTTAAAAAAAGTTAATCACAGCAAGCTTTCTCATATCATGCCTAGCTTACATTAACCTAATCTGCTTATTTATCTGAGTGCTAGTCACTATCTCTGCAACAGCATGTCCCGTCGTGACCAAACCGAGTCGCAAATCACCACCGTGACAACAAGTACGTGAGGCTAATTGTATCGTGATTTCATACTTGTATACAATTACGCTTGCATATCGTTGAAGAGGTAACCGCGAGAAGTCAGCCTGCGTCGCACCACAGCTTCGTTCGTCAAACAATAGATGTACCGGCTTGCAATTGTGTTTAGTTTGAGCCTCGCAAACCTTGGTTGTGTTTCGACCCACTTTATCAAGCCTACCGGAACAAAACACAATACAAGCCGGCGAGTTCCGCTTATGGGCCGGCATCTTGTGTGTGTAGACAGCTATAGCCCTTGCCTGGCGGGTTAAGCCCAGTTAAGGTTAAGCGGGGTTGGAGTGTAGGCAGGCTTAATGATCTTGTAATTTAAGAAGTCCTGTACACAAAGAGTTCAATTACGCGACGCAGGTTGAATTCTCGCGGTTGGGAAGTCAGCCTGCGTCGCACCAGAGCTTCGTACGTCAAACAATAGATGTACCGGCTTGCAATTGAGGTTGCTTCGAGCTTCGCAAACCTTGGTTGTGTATCGACCCACTTTATCAAGCCTACCAGAACAGAATACAATACAAGCCCGGCAGCACAAGCCGGCGAGTACCGCTTATGGGCCGGCGGTTTGTGTGTGTAGATAAATGTAGCCCTCTCCCGGCGGGTTAAGCCGGCAGGTTTTGGTGTGTAGACAGGCTTAATGATCTTGTAATTTGAGAAGTCCTGCACACAAAGAGTTCAATTACCTATAACATAAACAAAACCAAATGGCCTTCATACTCGAGCAAGTGTTTATTTAAATAAGCGTTTGTTAGAGGAGGATTATGTTGGAACAAGGTGACGTGAACGTGAGTAAAAACTGTTGTGTAAGCGTAGCATTGAACTTTAATTATTGCGCATTGATTGTGATATATTTGATTATCGTAAATTTCCCTTAGTTTCAATGTGCGAGTGTTCTAATTAGCTTTTTCAACTAATCCCACCGTGTCCCTTCCGATCCCAGAACAACACTTTGCTAGACTGCGATGCCACCCGCACACTGTAGAAACAATACCGTCCCGAAAACAGCGGTTCGGTGCGACTGTCATACTGAATTTCGAAGTTCAAAATAGCGATGAACTGTAGCCCTAAAGTACCGAAACGCGCCTCACGGTAGTGCGAAAGAGCGCCACATCGATACCCATAATTTCGAATGTTTTCCACCGCGAAGCACGGTAGTGCGAAAGTATTTCACATCCAGTTATTTATCTGGCTTGCTGGCTGCTCTTGTTGTGGTCACAGTTCTAACCTAAAACCTAACCTAAAAAACCACTAAAGAGTATGTTTCGCACTACCGTGCTTCGCGGTGGAAAACATTCGAAATTATGGGTATCGATGTCGCGCACTTCCGCACTACCGTGAGTCCGTTTCGGTAGTTTAGGGCTACAGTTCATCGCTATTTTGAACTTCGAAATTCAGTATGACAGTGGTTAGGTGCTTCCTTCCTTTGTCGCATGATAAAGAGATGGAACGCTCTACCCGCACACGCATTTCCTTTTTCTTACAATTCCTTCTAGCATCGAGTGAAAAAGCATCTGTTGAGGCCGTCAAGATAGGGGCCACCATTTGAGGATTGTTATCATCTGGGATGGTGGCTCATACCTCCTGGACTTTACTCTAGGTTCTCACCGTCCAACGGAGTGCAGTCAATTGACACAATTGAAACATCATATCAGAATCATAACTTCACGCCTATATCCCCGAAAGGGTAGGCAGAGGTGTATTACACACCCACGATTCGCCAGTTATGTTAAGGTCCCAATGTAATAGGGAGCGAGCCTATTGCCATCTACCGGGCACATAATTAAGCGAGCGATAATTAACATTTTTAAATAACTACGAAAAGTCAGAGTTGTGTACCCGAGGCGACTGGGGTCGAACTCGAGACCTCGTCTCAGCAGTCCGCAGTGGCTTCTACTAGTTTATATAAAACTTTTACCTTGCTATACATCAAAGTGTGGTCTACAAAAATATCGCCGTAACAAAACAACTAAACGACTCTTCAGAGCCGTTACTTCAAAAACATAACAGATTAATAACTTGTAAACAAGTTGTCATCTCCTAATGATCTCCACCACTTCAAACAGTTTGTCTACGGATAAACAAACGCAGGAGTGTTTTAACACGTCCATAACGGTGTCCAGAGACCGAGGTGGCCATGAAAGGAGCTGTTAGTATACTAATCCTATTTTTGGGTTACATGTGAGTATGTGTTAGTGGCCAGTGAGTTATTTCTTGAGTTCTTTCTGTTGTTTATTTGAATAATTATTAGCTGTTAACGGAATGATACCGTTCTCGCGACCTAAAAGAACCTATTCCCGGGATAAACACTTACCAGTTTTTTTTATAAATGGAATATTAGTAACCGCAATTACTAATATTCCTCCTAACCCCTCCAGCTAAGCTTAATTGCGTGTATTAGGAGTGGGTTCACGTCGGTAGTGTGATGGCCAGGATTCGAACCCGGGACCCCTCGATTGTACGGTCGACTCCTCAACCACTAAGCTACCTACACTTTAATATCTGTACGACTGTGTTTCTCCTAACCCCTCCAGCTAAGCTTAATGGCTTGTGTTAGGAGTGGGTTCACGTCGGTAGTGTAATGGCCAGGATTCGAATCCGGGACCCCTCGATAGTAGGGTCGACTCCTTAACCACTAAGCTACCGACGCTCTAATCTATGTCTGTGCGACTGTACCAAATTTCACTCAAATCCGTTCACCGTTTTTGCGTGAAAGAGTAACAGACATTCATCCAAGCTTGTAGTACAAATAGGAAACAGCGAAAGAGGAAATTTATTTCGCGCTACATGCTTCGAAATAAGATAAGCAGAACCAACGAGCGGAAATCCCTTCGGATACCCCCCCGCCGGCCAACGGGGGTGGTTATGTCGTGTCTCGACTAAAACCGTACGGTGTCCTCCCCAAGTGTCCGTTGCCGGGCACCCCGGGTAAGCCCTCGAAAGGATAACCCCAGGGTTGCCGGCGGACTTTGGCCGCCACCGCGGCCTCGCCTGGTGGGGTCGGGTTTTATCCCGCTTCGGTGAGTTGGCAGGCGTGTGTAGGGCACACACGACACGGCCTGCTTCTGTAAGGACGGCGAGTCGGCCAACTGCCGTCCTCAGGCCCCGATCATGGAGGTCGGTAGTCCCGGGCGTAGATGAGTCTGCGGCGTCCTCGCCGCAGACTGCGAAACTCGGGGGGCAGGGTTCTCTCCCGCTCCCTCTCCGCCGTCTCTTTCGCGCGGAGAGGGAGCGGGAGAGAACCCTTGCATAAGTTATTACGGTCGTACAACTAAATATTTTTGAATAAAAGAATTTTTGTTAAAAAGACTTTGTTATTACTATATTTTTTTATTGGCGACTCATGGGTGTGTAATACACCTCTGCCTACCCCTTCAGGGATACAGGCGTGAAATTATGTTATGTTTATTTCATATTATAGGGACGAGTTTCTTACCGAGCTCTGTTTGCGGGTTGTATATTTACTGTTGGTGTGTACACAACACAATAATTATACCAAACATAAAATAAATTAAACTGTAATCATATCTATTTACTTTCGTTAACATATTTTATGTTCTTGAAAACAATGGACAATAAAACAAACAATGAGTATAATTACTTGCACTTCTGCATTAAAAATTTTATCTGCTTTCTAATATTACATTATTATTTATATTCGTGAGAATACTTAACAATGAATTGGAAGAAAACAGACATACAGTTCTTTTAGGTTTCCACACAACATAAACAAATAATCTTTTATTGTTCCCAAGACCTGATTACCGATAGAACAATACATTTATTTGTATAAAGCCGGGTAGACACCAAGCGAATAAAACTGAACGAATGCAAATCAACCGGTGCGGACGATTGGCTTGGCGATTTGTGGTAATAATCGACGAATTTCACTCGTTTGTGTTCGTTCACCGTCGTTCAGTTCGTGTTTTCGTAAGTTTGCAAAAATTACGGTAGATGTCTCCAGCGTCGCCCCGAGACGCATAATATATCGGAGTATTTCGATTATCTGGGACGTTTCTAGGTAGCGCAGTTGGTCAGAGTATTAAAGGAACTGGTTGCGAGTTCTAGTCCTGGATGTTCACTTTTTCGAACTAAATCTACAGTTAGTTTATATTCGGCATTATTCGACAAAAACTTCACGAAGAACAAAAAAGTCTCTTACTTGAAAATAAGACATCTTACTACGGTCGCGCGCTTAGCAAAGGCCGCGCGCTCGGGAACTGTTTTTCGGTGATTATTGCTCAATGGTACATCGGACCTGAACCATCTCGCTTCAAAACACTCTTCAGTGGAGGAGGAGGACGGAGGAACGGAGGAGTTCACCCGCCAACAAACTACTATGCCGGGTATAAGAGCAATAATACATAAGTGCCTACTATATCCCTATAATATGCTCTAACAGTTGTGTGGCCAACATTAACTAACTAAAATTGAACTGCTTGTACACAAGGGTTGACAACCCGTTGTTAAAAGTGCTTTGACACATAATACCCTTTAAAGCACGTCCTGTCGTAATAGTTTTAAGTTCAAGAATATCAAAGCTTCAAGATTGCTGGAACAAAGTGACGTATTTTGTCTGAAGTTTACGAATTAAAATAGTTTTATGAGAAATATTTGTTTGACTGCATGTGTACAATGCAGTCAAACAAATACTTCTAATTTTTTTAAGGCAATAAAAAAAACAGTGGCACTACGGGAGTGCCGACAGTAGTGAAAACTTGAACAATTACATGTGTATCTTTTGAATCGTCATCATACAGCCATATGTCTCCCCCCCCCCCTCCTCCTCGCGTGACGTGACGCGAGTTCCATGATTTTAATTCACCTAAAAAGTACTCAACGCGCCTTTTTTTTTTCCGTGTGTAAATCCCTTCGGACCTAACCGCCCCCGCTGGCCAGCGGGGGGGTATATGTCGGGCTTGAACCGACTAAAACCGCACGCCGTCTCGGGTCTACAGACGCCGGGGTGTGACGCCGGACTGCCCGGCGTGGGAGGCGCCGAGGCGTGACCTCGTGGCAGCCATCGGGGTGGGAGTCCTCTCGCTCGGCAGCATGATTGCGGCAATGGTGCGGAGCGCGAGCGCGTGGGCCGCCGCCACCTCCTTCTGCGAGCATGTAATGCTCGCGAAGAAGATGGCGGAGCGCGCCCGGGAGAGATTTAGAACTCTCCCGGACCGCCGAGCCCGCAACTTGCTCGCCGCGCGTCTCAGGCGCCGGAGGTCGCTTAACGACCTCCGTCCTCCATGAGGGCAGGCCTGGGGGTGGCGGGTGAGGCCACCTGTCACCCCAGCAGAAGCAGGCCGGGACGGTGGGGCGACTAGTGCCCCTCCCCCAAACCGGGGCAAGACGGGGACACCGTGGTCCCTAACCCGAAGGGGCCATCTCGAAACCGGAGATGGCCCAGGGTCAGTCGGGGTGCGAGGGATATGCTCTATGGGCAACCTTACACCCCGGCGTCTGTAGACCCGAGACGGCGTGCGGTTTTAGTCGGTTCAAGCCCGACATAATCGCCCCCGCTGGCACGTGGGGGGGTATCCGAAGGGATTTCCGCACGATAAAAAAAAAAAAAAGGTTTTATTTTTTAGACAACGCCGGCTTCTGCGTTGTCTAAAAAATAAAACCCTTAACCAACTTGAGGTCAACATCCCAATATATTACATATTGAGATGCAAATGCAGCATCTCATATAGTTTTCTCTATTGTTTTACCCAAGCTTGTAAAGGTAGTGTTATGTTAATTTCGTCCTAGATAAATATTAAAGAGCAATTGGTCAGTTTTGCTATGAAAGCGACTAAGTTTCTTTGTCTATATTTGTGTAGTGTGGGATTGAGCTCACGAGACGTACCGTTAGGTTGAATGTACAAATAGTTCTGTTTCCTTGCAAGGTCACTACGCTAAATTTTGCAACTTTCTTTTTCGTTAATACTAACCATTTTGGGGAAAATACTTAAGCAACTTTCTTTTCTGTCTCTTTTTAGAGCTCCGTACGTTTTATTTCTTTATCTATATGTACGACCTAAGTGTACGGGGCCCCACCAAGACCCTCAGTTGCAAGCCAACCTCACCTGCAAGTACACCTGCTGACGGAATAACTTCTTCCCTGAACAACGAGTCGTGGTCGCAAACGCTGCAGGCCAAAGCTGGTTTTCCAGGCATTTTCAGACTTACAGCACTTCACAATTAGCTCTGGTGAGATGAAGCCAGTGGTTGTTTCCACAGGTCACTCACCACCATCTTAGCGTGGCTCGCAGTTACATTCGAGGCTTCACGCTCAGAAGCCGAGTTCCACTTGCTCCTCCTCTTTTACGTTTCGCGGTGCTTTATGGGAGAGATTGCCTCTGACCTCCCAAACCCGAAATAAAAAACCGGCGCACAAAGAGTCGTTCGTTGCTTAACAGGAGTACCGACTTGCTGGTGAGGTCGCTTTGGGTCTCATGGTTGTTGGTAGGGCACTCTGCATCCAACAAGGATGTATGTTATATTACTAAAAAAAGTCCTACCTCGACACAAGGTGACAATGCGAGGGTTCAAGCAAAAAAACAATGCAATTTCCTCTATGTAAACGGAAAATGGTTCACAAGTGATATTTCAATGTCTTAATGTTCTCAGCGAGAATTTTAATTGTTTGTAATTATGTATTTCCTTGAAGATTGTGAAGCATAGGTACCTACCTAATAGACTACACTCGCACGAGAAAAACATAGCGTACAGATGATTATTATATTAAGTCAAGCAGACGAAAACAACATCTATAAGGTGCACGCAATGAACCTAGAAATGCAAAACGAATGGTTGACTCTAGGTGAATTTTGTATTCCCATAGCCTTAAAATGGTGTACCATAATATACGACTGGTCACCGGCCTTACTTAAATTTTACCTGAATGCATTCCAGTTGACCCTCCCCGACCAAAGCAATCTGGTCAGATGGGGAAAAGCCACAGATAAAACATGTAACTCATGTGGTGAAGCAACTGGTACGGCTAGGCACCTACTAGTGGGTTGTAAAACGCTATTAGACCGGGGTCATTACTCGCGCCGTCATGATAAGGTATTAGAAATCATACGTGAGGCTGTAAGTTTGGCGGTAGCTAGAGCGAAAAAAGGATTAACCACAAACCAAAGAAATGACATTGCGTTTGTAAAGGAAGGCTGCTCAAAGAAATCACTTCAAAAGCCTTATTCAATTTTGATAGCTGCCGTTGACTGGACAATACTCGTAGACACGTATGAGAAGCACTATAGGATACCGGACGATGTCTGTGCCTCATCATCCAGACCCGACATATTCCTTTTTTCACGATCGCATAAGCGTGCAGTGCTTGTAGAACTCACAGTACCGTGGGAAACTAATATACCGTGGTGGCCACCCTAAACCTACATCTGGGTCGCAAGTCCCAGTCGCCGTCATGGTGTTCCTCTCTGTACCACGCTATGGACCCGGCGACCGCACGGTGAATCCATGGAGTGCTGAGAATCGGATCTCTTTATATTATTATTATAGCGTATTTATTATGCGTACAGCTAAGGAGTGGAATTACCTGCCTGAGTCTGTTTTTTTTTTTTTTTTTTTTTTTTTATATATTTAGGACACGTAAATTTGACTTCACCTCCGGAAAGATATAACCTCGGAATCTTCAAGTCTCGAGTGAATAGGTTCCTTTATTAGGTAGATTTCGATGAAATCGATCTACCTATTGGTATCTTGACTACTGTCGAATTTAAAAAAAATCTTCATAGGAGGTCTAGTTATGACCCCCTGAGTCCGAAATGACCACTGGTCAAAATTTTTAAATATATATATATATATGTATGGTTCCACTTCCCAAAATTTGCGGCACTCTCACGGTCGCATTTTTGCCCCGATCGCTTTCAAACTGCGGTCAAAAATTGCTTGGGTGTAAACTTGTAAACGTGAACGGGTGGAATCCGGCCTAAGGGGACGGTAGGGCCTCACTTTTTGAGAAATCAGTTTTTCCGCAAAATTTCACGTTCCATGAAAGATATTCGAACCGTTCTAATTTTATCCCATAGTATACATGAATACCAACAACTTTTAATTATAAACCTATAAGATTAAAACTTTAACTAAATGTGGAGGGGGGGAAAAACCAAATTTTTTTGGGAAAAAAATCATAACTTCTAACCGGTGAACATTCTTGCCGTCGGAAACATTTTTAATCGATAGGCCATTTTTAAGTCTAAAATAAATGTCTGAAAAGTTTTTCGCGAAAAGTTAGTTTTCGAGAAAAAAAAATTAAACTGTTTAAAGTCCGTAGTTCTCTAAATAAAATAATATTAATTGCTTCACGAAATCTACCTGTGCGTTCCCCCTGCGGGAACGGATTTTTTTTATTTATTTAAAATTTATGCACACACAATAATATTATTACAATATATGGATGGTGGAAAGTATAGTACAATGGTACTGCTTATTTGATATTTCCTTCTAGGTAAACGTGATCCATTGTAGAACACATCGTCACTTACGACCAGGGTCAAATGTGAGCCATCATTCTTCAAAAAAATCATTGGTATATGTGTCGGGTCTTTATGAATATAGTCTAATTCTCGATGGTCTATATTCGGTATATAACATAACATAACATAAACTCACGCCTATATCCCCGAAGGGGTAGGCAGAGGTGCTAGCAACCACACTTCGCCAGTTTATGTTTAGGTCCCAATGTAATAGGTGGCGAGCCTATTGCCATTAACCGGGCACTTATAAACCTGCGATAAATACACACATAACTTCGAACAACATCGAAAAGTCATTGGTGTGTGCCATGGTGAAACCTGGGATCGAACCCGAGACCTCGTCTCAGCAGTTCATTACCCATACCACTAGGCTAATTCGGTATATATTCGGTATATTCGGTTATATATTCGGTATATATATTCTCAATATTATTTGGTCTAATCTAATGGTTAGTCTATCTAATAGTAGTGTCTATTTCTCAATCACTCAATTTAAGTAGGTAATTATTGTAATTCTCGCGACACTGGTTTTAGAGCTATTTCTTGCTTTTACACTTTTTAAACCTTTTCAGTAAAGCAATATTTACATACAGAATTACAGACCATTCTATTTCAATATACTCCTCTGCTTGCTTTCTAAGAGATATACCGGCGTGAATACTTATATCCGTGTATATTATTGATAAATTATTGATATCTCATACTACTTAATAACCAAAGAAATACCAGCATCAACAACTGGGCGAATAACAAAAGCTACGATAGAATCTTAACTAAAAAATTCTCGTTGACAAAAAGCAAGATTTCCTCTATAAAATAAAGTACCAATCAATAATGGTACAATAAGAGTCATTACCATCTAGCTACGATAAAAACGTTGGATAATGCTCAGTTCTTCGGTGGCTGGGTACCCTTCGGCGAACCTTTTGTTTCAGTCCCTCTGGTTCACCAAAAAACATTCTTACAATGACGCCCGGGACCTCAACAAAAGAGCTAAATTGTTGCGTTTTAGCTGAAATTTCGACAGTTGGAACTGTCTAGGGAAAACGAGAAAAAGTGTGAAAATTTTTGCGAAAATTGAGTGTTTATCAGAGTATTTTTGGCGCATTTCTCAGGTCTGTTTTAGGATGAACTTAAATTATGTTATAACGGATCAAAAGCAGAAATTGTGACAGTTCAAAATGTCTAGGAAAAACGAGAAAAAGTGTTTTTTTTTTTTCGAAAATCGTGTATTTATAAGAATATATTTCAATTCTGTTTTAGGGTAAAATTTTACGTTAGAGTGATGATAACGGATTAAAAAAGGCACAGTCGCCTTTGAAAGCTGAAATTTCAACAGCTCGAAATGTCTAGGATAAAGTAAAGTGCGATTTTTTTCCAAAAATTGAGGGTTTAACTTCGTTTTCGGGTTTGCTTCAAGATAAAATACCAACAATCTATTTATATCGAAACAAATCATTTAAAAAAAATCATTTGTATCTTCACTTTTGCAGTAATAAAACACAACTTTCTTTCCCTCTATATACTATTGTTAGAAGAAACTTCCTCGACCTCCGGAAAACCCGACTTGAAGCAATAAAATGCGCATCATAGGAAGATGGACCAAATTTATAACTGCTTTTTGATTTCCGCAAGTCGGCAAGTCGGCAGACAGAATAACATAAAAAAATACGCGACTAATCGAGAAGGATATTCATTCGAAGTTCCGTATAGAACAAGAGCCTGTGAACTCCAGACCTTCATCTGTACGAGCTTGTTTAAATGAGCTGATCTTTGGAACTACCGGGGCGTTTAAAAATAAAACATTTTGATTTGAGGGGAATCTTTTGCCTGCGTAGGTAAATGAATAAATAAATATTCTACGACATTCTACACAACGCTATCTAGACCCAAAGTAAGTATGGCTTAACGGGCTTGTGTTATGAGTTCAAGAGCGGGGATAAACATACTCAGATATATATATCCATATAGATATTATAAAACATAACATAACATAACATAAACTCACGCCTACATCCCCGAAGGGGTAGGCAGAGGTGCTAGCACCCACATTTCGCCAGTTTATGTTTAGGTCCCAATGTAATAGGTGGCGAGCCTATTGCCATTAACCGGGCACTTATAAACCTGCGATTAATACACACATAACTTCGAAAAGCATCGAAAAGTCATTGGTGTGTGCCACGGTAAAACCTGGGATCGAACCCGAGACCTCGTCTCAGCAGTCCTTTACCCATACCACTAGGCTACCGTTAGGTATTATACATACATAAATATAAATACATATATATAAACACATACATATTATACATAGAAACACCCAGACCAATGCAAATAGACATATTCATGAATAGGGCGGAAATCGAACGAGAATGAGATAGTGGTCCAATGCGTTAATACTATGACGTTTTTAGGCAGCTCTTTTACACAACTTTCCCATCTTCCAAAGATCGACATTCAAGATTCTCAAACTAGACAAATTTTCTCACCTACAATAAAAAATAAGCCGTTATGATAATGTTGTTGCAGCTCGTTCTGTGCAAAAAGTAATACCAACAATTCAACTTAGTTCGGGTACTTTGAGATAACATTTTAAACTATGAAACAACCACCGTCTTTAGTTTCTCCATGACCATGGCTGCTGAAAAGCAACTGAAACTTCGGGATCAGTGTAAACATTGAAATAACAGCAAATAAATTGCGATAGAATCTAAATCTAATCTAAAAATAGTTTTATTCCAAAGAATAAGCTTCATACAATAATATCTGGCGCTCAATAACTGTTAGACCATCAGCTAAACCTGGCACATTCAAATGAGCATCTCGCTGACAAACTTCGAGCGGCTGTTATTCAAATCGGTCATAACTTTGCCATACACGCTCGCTAGAAGCTCTGAATTTCACCGTATCTTTGCGGTATAGCCTTAATTATAAAGACGAATTTGCATACCATTATAATAGTGTTATCGTTCATTTTATAGCGCAATGCGTAAATGAAACGCTTGCTCAAAATGATAAGCTTTTAGGTTGAAATATAAACTACACACTGCCAGCTTAGGGGGTGATATTGCTAGTATTTCAGTAGTCGATTCTCTGTAGAGAAATTCGGTGGTGCTTCGCATACAGTTTCGTAAGTGAAAATATATATTTGAGATGTTTGCTTTCAGTCGAACCCTTGACTTTCTTGACTTTACCTTGACTTTGAAAAAAGTTTTCATTGGATCCTAAGCACGCTGTTGGAGCAGTTTGCCATATATCGTAAATACTGTTGCGAAGGGTAGTAGAGGATATTTCTCCTAACTATGGACCTACTTTTTTCATCTTTCACCCTTCCTCTCGTCCCTCCTTAATGGCAACACGGAATGGTCACCGCAGATGTTTTAAACGCTTACCATCAGATGAGCCGTCCGCTTGTTAACCATCTGAGTAGCATAAATAATATAGTTATATGACTTAGCCAGTGATAATATTATTACTGCGGTCAAGTTTAAATAACCTTTTTTTTACGTGTGTAAACCCGATGATGGGCTGAGCGTGTCGGAATCGGACATCGGACCGACTAAAACCACACGGTGTCCTGCCCAAGTGTCCATTGCCGGGTACCCCGGGTAAGCCCTCGAAAGGATAACCCCAGGTAGAAAATTAAAACTTCTCATCATTCAGAAGATACTTTCGTCGGTGTGTCTTAAATAACCTGGGATAACACTTTAAAATAATCTTTTCAGTATCAACGTTGTTGTAATCAGACAATGTTAACTTGCCCACGGAACGCTAAAAGCCCCCGTTGCATGACTTATGAGCGACGAATAAATCTTCAATCTTCAATCTTAATAAATGTATTTTCGTTCTTTCTGCTTTCTTTCTTTCAATATCAGTCTTCACATCATTATCTACCGACGAATCCTAGAAAAAATATTCTGAGCCCGTCTATCGGGTTCATTCATCATGTATAGACGTGGCTCGAATCGGTATGTTATTTAAATCACGTAACCCGCGTCTTGGTGATGCCTTGCGTTTTTCTTCATTTCATTTTAGTATAAACATATATATATATATAGCCGCGGTAGCCTAGTGGTATGGGTAATGGACTGCTGAGACGAGGTCTCGGGTTCGATCCCAGGTTTTACCATGGCACACACACCAATGACTTTTCGATGCGTTTCGAAGTTAAGTGTGTATTTATCGCAGGCTTATAAGTGCCCGGTTAATGGCAATAGGCTCGCCACCTATTACATTGGGACCTAAACATAAACTGGCGAAATGTGGGTGCTAGCACCTCTGCCTACCCCTTCGGGGATATAGGCGTGAGTTTATGTTATGTTATGTCATTTTAGTATTGACTAGCAACGCGCCCTCGTTTCATTTCAGTTTATATGAGTTTTTTTTAACTCTAGCTATCGTAATTTACACATAATAAATATAACATAACATAACTTCACGCTTGTATCCCCGAAGGGGTAGGCAGAAGTGTATTACACACCCACGATTCGCCACATTTTTAATACACACATTATTACGAAAAGTCAGAGAAATATAAAGCCTATGTCCATGGGTACCTTTCAAATGGTGACAGAATTGTTCCAATAATTGCAATGGTCCGAAGATGACCCCCAGTCATATTTATAAGAAAACTTTCAAAGTTCCTCTTACTTTATAATATTAGTGTAGACTTTAGGAGGTTCTTCAGGAGTGATAATATGAAGTTAGACACTGATTGACTCGGGGGGGGGGGGTATCCGAAGGGATTTCCGCACGGAAAAAAAAGGTACTTTTGAGGAGGCCTCGGGGTGCGAGGGATATGCTTTATGGGCAACCTTACACCCCGGTGTCTGAAGACCCGAGATGGTGTGCGGTTTTAGTCGGTTCAAGCCCGACATAACCACCCCCGCTGGCCGGGGGGGGGACCGAAGGGACTTCCGCACGAAAAAAAAAGAAGGTATTTTTGAGGAGTTATATAAAATAAATAAATATGGTACAACATTCTCTCTCTAGATCCAAAGTAAGCATAGATTAACTAGCTTGTGTTATGGGGTTCTAGAATACGGATAAACATACTTACATTTTTTTTTGTTCATAAATACATATATACATAGAAACACCCATACCAATGCACATAGACATATTCATCCATACAAATGTTTGCACTGAACGGGAATCGAACCCTGTCGTAGCAGTCGAATGCACTACCGCTACGCCACAGGAGCCGTATAAAGAAATCTTTTCACGGTTATGTTTGCGTGACACCTTGAATTTCGTTTTCTGCGTCGGACCAAGTATGTTTTCGGGTATTTCTGTTAAAAAAAATCCGTAGATAGCAGCACAGAGCCTGGAAGCGTGCCCTGAAGACGGCAAAAGGCCCTTTTTTTTTCGTGTGGAGACCCCCACTGTTGCAAAGCGCTGAGGTGGGTATGTCGGTATCGAACCGACCGATAAACCGATGTTTTAGCCAATGTATACAAAAACTCGATAAATTAAACTAAAACCTTCTTCGAAAACCACTCTTTCCATTGGTGAAAACAGCATGAAAATCGGTGCAGTAGTTTTTTAGTTTATTGCGAACAAGCCGACAGACGTGGCGGAGGACTTTGTTTTATAATATGTAGTGATTTATACCATATCTTCAGTTTTTGTTACTCTTAACAGGTATCAACGCTGTGCAAAAGAGAGAACGAACAAAGCCGAAGTAAGCCGATTTTAGCCGAACGCTCGCTCCCGTAAAGGCAAAAGTGCATTTGGCGCAATGATGTCATCTCAAATGTATTAACTCTATTGAAGCCCAGCCATAATAAATAAATTGAAGAAATATTAACAGTTGCCCGCGGCTTCGCCCACGTTAAATTTTTGCCCGTGGCCGCCCATGAAAACCTATTCTTGGGATGAAAAGCCTATGTGTTATGCCAGGCTATAATCTATCCTTGTACCAAATTTCAGCCAGTACCTACCTTCGAGCTGTTAGAGCTTGATTGAGTAAGTACATCTTCACATACTTACACATTCATAATATAAGTAGGATATCTAATATATAAAATACTCGTGTCGCGGTGTTTGCAGTTAAACTCCTCCGAACCGGCGTGACCGATTCTCATGAAAGGATCATGCCCATCAACGGTACTGGTTTTTCTCATGCATCAAGATAAAAATTATATTACAATTATTTTCTTTATTTTTGAAGTCATTCTGCAATTAGAATGACAATTTTGTATAGGGGTTTATTTTGTAAACTAAAAAGTTATGAATTACCTACTGCCGGCTATTCTTACGTTAAAGTTGGTGTGCATATTGGGTAGGTCTGAGAATCGGACAACATTTATTTTTCATTCCCCTAAATGTTAAGGGTAATTTTTATTTTTTATTTTTAGATATTTATTTTATAATTTTTTTTTTCAATGATACATCATTAGAAAATACATACAACCCTGAATTTTCAACCCTCTACGATCAACCCCTATTTTTCTATAGCGATCTTTATTTTCATTTTCTTTTGCTTTATTTGTGTATCGATCGTAGCAGTGACTGTTATGCGTATTATTTAATTTTTCTGTGCATCTCTCATGTTAATTTTTTAATTTCCAGTGCAATCATTAATAATATACATGGCAACACAACGTTTGCCGGGTCAGCTACTAATAACAAATATCCAGCGAAATTGCCCTTCATTTTATGGCAATCGTATTTTCTATCATAGCACTCTGATCGCATCAAAACGGTCCAGCGTTCGGCTAAGTTCGGCTATGTTCGGAAAACTCCGGAAATAACGATATAATTTAAGCTCCATAGCGTTTAGGAGTTTGCCGAAGGGATGTATGTGTGGGACTACCGACCTCCATGATCGGGGCCTGCGGACGGCAGTTGGCCGACTCGCCGTCCTTACAGAAGCAGGCGGTGGCGGAAGCGTGTCGTGTGTGCCCTCACACACCTGCCAACTCACCGAAGCGGGATAAAACCCGACCCCAGCAGGTGAGGCCGCTGTGGCGGCCAAGTCCGCTGGCAACCCTGGGGTTATCCGTTCGAGGGCTTACCCGGGGTGCCCGGCAATGGACTCTTAGGCAGGACACCGTGCGGTTTTAGTCGATGCACGACATAACCGCCCTCGCTGGCCGGCGGCGGGGGGGTATCCGAAGGGATTTCTACACGTAAAAAAAAGGAATATATGTGTGGTAAATTCTACTTTGAGATGTTCGTCCAGGTGATATCACCTGGGTGAACAAAGTAGGATATACCGTATGTGTGTTGTCAATTAATTAAACAAACAGTATTGGTAAAAATATACCTTTTTCTTTTTTTTCTTCGTGCGGAAATCCCTTCGGATACTCTCCCACTGGCCAGCGGGGGTGGTTATGTCGGGCTTAAACCGACTAAAACTGCACACCGTTTCGGGTCTGCAGATGCCGGGGTGTAAGGTCGCCTAATAAGGCAATTCTCTCGCACCCCAGCTGACCCTGGGCCATCTAAAAATATACCTACTAAGAATGTATATCAACAAATAGGGTGTATGGGTCCCTCAGAGCCGGTACACGTGCTGATTGACGGACGAGGGAGCAGGCCGGTACTGCTAAAGTACTCACGTCTGCAAGATATTGTCGGAAGTTTACGCGAATGTCATACATTGAAATAAAACTATTTTTATCGGATTCTATCGCGATTTATTTGATGTTATTTATTAGCACCATGGTCACGGGGAGACCCCCGGTGCCCATGCTAAAAAGCTAACTAAACGTGCTGCTAAAAAGCTACTGAAACGTCGGGTTCACTGTAAATAACAAAATAACATCAAATAAATCGCGATAGAATTCGTTAATAGTAGTTTTGTTTCAATGCTCACATCTGTATCCCTGAACATTTTGCTAATCTACCAAGAAATGGTGACTAGAATTTATGAAGTGATGTTTGTGATGGAATCAGGGTCGCAGCGCGAGTGTGTGGTGTTGCATACTTCCATAGGCCGCGGTAACCGCTTACTATCAAGTGAGCCGTGTGCTTGTCTGCCCACTGGGTGGTATAAAAAAAAACGAAGCTGCTTCTCAGTGCAGGAAGAAAAAATATTAGATTGATTGTATTGTAAAGCTTGTGTTATGGGTTTCCAGAATGCGGATAAACATATATACTTTTTTTTTGTAAATACATACATATTATATATAGAAACACCCAGACCAATGCAAATAGACATATTCATGCATACAAATATTTGCACTGAGCGGGATACGATCCCGCACGCCCTGCCTTAGCACTCCAATGCACTACCGCTACGCCACAGAGGCCGTCGTATAGATGATAATACATCATCCCAGCGTTAATCCCGTTTGCATGCAAAGCTCATCCGAGCCGGATTCCGCGGTCCGCTCTCCTGCTTGTCCATAAATTGGTTTACTTGGCATTTATGGGAGCAATTGATGTCTGACCCCCTAAACTATGAAAGGAAAACTTGGGCCCAGAGAGACACCCTAGGCGCATACCGTTACATTGTATATTGTTTGTTGAACATTTCTCGTACGTTTAAATGTACTTACTAGTGAAGCGAAAACAAATTGTAATCAAACTATTTGCATGTTAACTCGGTTACGAATGTAGGATACAATTTCCTGTACCCAATGCAATAAAATTAACTTAAGAGCGTGCATGCAATAGCATCCCAGTGGTTTAAAATGGCAGAGAAATAATACATAAAACTTGCGTTTAAATTATTGTAACCATTGAAAGTTTTTTGACCCCAAATACACATATGATATGTGTATTTGGGGTCAAAAAACTTTACAATGTACTCTAGACGCCGGAGACTACCGACCTCCATGATCGGGGCCTGAGGACATCAGTCGGCCGGCTAGCCGTCCTTACAGAAACAGCCCAAGACGGAGGCGTTCGTGTGGTCCTACACACGCCTGACCGCACTCACCGACGCGGGATCAAGCCCGACCCCAAAAACGAGGCCGCGAGGGCGGACTTTTTAACTTTTGGTCAAGATTTTTGTCTCGAGGTATACTAGACAAGTTATTCAGAATAAACTTGTGTCGCGGTTCCTGGGTGAGGCGGGAATGAATTTCGAATTTGGAAAGGGATGCAAAAACTAGAAAATAGTCCATTGAAAAGTTAACGCAATTATAATTTTTGGATGTCTAGAGGAGGTTTTAATGTGAAGTTAAATCTAAGTTTGTGGTTAACATTATATTGGGCAAACTATGGGGTATTTCTATCGTGGTAAGCCCTTAGGTCCAGGTGGCTCAGTTTCCAGAGTACTCGCTCTAGAAAGGGAATGTCGTGGATTCGAACCGTCGATCTTGATCGATAAGTTGTCGATCGCAAATCCAACGTCTTAACCACTTAACTGTTGTCACTTTATAGTTGAATAACCCCATCAAAACAAAATTCGTTTACCGCCATTTTCGTGGTAGCATTATCGGTAGGGTCAGTTTACAGACGCCATTTTCTATTTTACAGCCCTTTGAAGTGCGGCTTTAGATTGGCTCGTGAGAATAAACTGCAGTTAAACTTTATAGTGTGGTGTTACTATGGAATATAAAATCTTGACAAAGTGCCCTTCAACCGCGTTAGTATGGATACTGGTTTCGCCAAACTCTGATATTTAACCCGTCACGTCATATAAAATAGTGGTGTGATTGGCGAAAATTTTTAACAAAGAAAATCCGAGAAATACATGTTTTAGTTAAGACATTATATTTTGATTTAGTGTCACTTTTAAGTCTATTTTGTCAGGGTACACCTTACTGTCGATCCTAAACTGGTGATTCCCACCTTGACAGATGCTTTATCACTTTCAGATGTACTTCATTTTATGTAAGATATATGTTTAAATGCGCAATGAAGAAGACATGTTATTAAAAAAAGCGGCCAAATGGGAGTCGGACTCGCCCATGAAGGGTTCCGTAGCAGTAACATAATAATGGTTTTTTTTTAAATTTTATAATTGAGTTGATTGAATGAAAGGTAAATTGCGTTTTACGATTTATGACGTATTAAAAAAACTACTTACTAGATCTTGTTCAAACCAATTATCGGTGGAAGTTTACATGGTAATGTCCATCATATATTTTTTTTAGTTTTATCATTCTCTTATTTTAGAAGTTACAGGGGGACACACATTTTACCACTTTGGGAGTGTCTCTCGCGCAAACTATTCAGTTTAGAGAAAAATGATATTAGGAACCTCAATATCATTTTTTAAGACCTATCCACAGATACCACACACGTACGACGAAAAAAAAAATGTTGAGTATCAGTTCTAAGTATGGGGAGCCCCCAAAATATGTTTTTTTTTCTATTTTTGTGAAAATCTTAATGCGTTTCACAGAATACATCTACTTACCAAGTTTCAACATCATAGTTCTTATAGTTTCGGAAAAAAGTGGCTGTGACATACGGACGGACAGACAGACAGACATGACGAATCTATAAGGGTTCCGTTTTTTGCCATTTGGCAACGTAACCCTAAAAAACCGCAAGAGAGTAAGAGCCGTTCCACCACAGATTAATAAATAGTTACTAACGTGTTCCACTCAACAATACAAGTGAATAGTAGGTACCTTTAAATACAGATCTTTGATCCTAGTGATGCTATTTCGAACTTCAAATGCCCACGCTCACGGCTCCTGATGTAGTTATGAACCCATTAGATCGAGCTGATCTGATTACAAGTGCTCAATTACTGCAATCAGGTGATCTACATACGAGTAACAACTAGTTGTTTATGATGAATTAAGGTTTACGAGCTACGATTTCATTAGGCTAAGGTGTATTTACCATTTATAGAAAATTACTAGCTGTTCCCGCGACTTCGCGTGGATTTCGAATTTTTGTGTTTTATTTCTTTTGCTTATTTTTTTATTTATTAATTATTAATTTAAAATAAAAGTACCCTATGTTACGTATTCTAATATTACCTATTTGCCAGTGAAAAGTAAGTCAGATTTATTTGACAAATTTTGTTTTGTGGAATTGATTTTTTTTGGCGCGGATCCCTAACTATTTTTCTAAAACTAAAGTTACCTATGTTACGCCTTGTAACAATACCTATCTGCCAGTGAAAGTCCCGTCAAAATCGGCTCAGCCATTGAAGAGCTTACCTCTTTCAAACAGACAGACAGAGAGACGAACCAAAAATTTAAAATAATGTATTTTTGTTTTAAGTATCGTGTATACATTCATGTGGAATCATTAAACATTTGTTGTTTAAATATTACAAAGAGATACTTCAATTTTATTTATTTTTATGGATAATCAATGACGTCACTATTTCGTGTTAGATGGTTACACATATAATGGTATGGCTATAATAGTTTTCAGACTGAAGAACCGGATCGAATACCCGTATGGATCCACGGATATCTGAGGGAGAAGAAAGTTCTATATACCATACCATACCATACTTTAGATTGGAATTTTTACACCAATACTTTACCAATAACATATTTATAATCTGACAAGTCTGCGGCCGGTAACTGGACATTTTTTCAAGGCCTTGTGCCATTACTAAAAGTACTTTAAAGTCAATGAAAATTTGCACAGCACGAGAATCGGACCGAACGAATCGCCATGTACAGCAATTGTATCAGTATCAAGACTAGACTCTAGTAACACAGAACACTAATTACAGTACTATACCACAGATTACTAAATAGTTACTACGTAAACTATACCCACAAAAATAAATCCATCCAGCTGCTAACAGAGGAAACCTCCCGAAATTCAGTACCAAAAGAATAAAAACAATTCCCGTTTGCCGAGATTCGACCAATGGAGTGGAAATAGTTTATGGGGGACATTTAGTTCGCTCACCTCATTCGGTAATGCCGATTAGGAACCGGAGTGAACTCTTTCTAAGTAGATTAAATATGTATTGATGTGTTAATATATTGGTGTTCTGAATACTTTTGATGACTTGGCGTTGGTGTGCCAGTGCCAGGTAATTTTGATTAACTATTTTATGTGTCGACATATTTTGTACCTTATTTTGGCGCGTTAAAAGAATCAGAATTTATTTTCTTCGTAAGACAATTTCACGCATTGTTGTTACACACAGCCGAGGCAATAAATTATTTAAATTTAGAACTTCCTTGTTTCAATATTTAAATATTCTATTGGAAATGAATTGACGATTCTTTATTTGAACATTTCAAACCATAGAGAAGATAGAAATATATTTTTTAACGTTCAAAAATTACTTACAACACACCTCTTTTGACGCCATATACGAGGGTCAAACTGAAAGTTCTTAGAACTGGCCACTTATAAACAATATAATAAAAAAATAATTCTAAAATTTGAAAATAGAACTCTTTGCCAATATTACTGAGTATATATTTCATTCATTTATCATTTGTTTTACGATTTGGCGGCAAATTGAAAATTGTCTGTGTCACGTTAACATGAATTTAACACGAGAAAATTTTCGTGCAATGATTTTTTATGACTTTCGATGTCATTTAAGTCAACAAGAAAGTTATGATAGACTACGATTGGCCTTTCACGATGAAGCCCCATCTCGTGCGACTGTTTACAACTAGTTTAATGAGTTTAAACGTGGTCGCACTAATCTCACTGATGATTTACGTGAGGGACGGCCTTCTACGGCGACGACTGAAAATAACATCTGTGTTGTGCGGCGTATGATAGAGACTGACAAAAGAGTGACCTATCAGCAGATTCGGACAAGCTTAGGCATCGGTATGAGTCAAGTGCACAAAATCCTCCACGAACATTTAGCGGTCAGGAAGCTTTGCGCCCGGTGGATACCTCATAATTTGACTGAGGCTCAAAAACTCCATCGTGTGGATTGGTGCCGTAAAATGATTGAAAGATTTAACGGAGGTGGCTCTAATGCTGTGTTCGACATACTAACAGGTGACGAAAGCTGGATTTACTGTTATGATCCTGAAACCAAAAGACAATCTGCTCAGTGGGTGTTTCCTTTCGAGGAGTTGCCAACTAAAGTGAAGAGAGATCGAAGTGCGGGAAAAAAAATGGTGGCCTCGTTCTTTGGAAGGATAGGTCATTTCGTAACAATTGTGTTAGAGGATCAAAAAACAGTTTCTGCAGAATGGTACACTACCAATTGTTTGCCACTTGTTTTGGAAAAAGTTCGAGAGAAACGACCTCGCAGTAGGATCCTCCTTCACCACGACAACGCCTCGTCGCACACCGCCAAGCGAACGATCGACTATTTGGCGACATCAAACGTTGAATTACTGGGTCACCCGCCGTATAGCCCTGACCTCGCGCCTTGTGATTTTTATTTATTTCCAAAAATTAAAGAAAAACTTAAAGGAAAGCGGTTTATGAATGCTGAAGAAGCGGTGGCTGCGTATCGCGATGCCATTGAAGAGACCCCTAAGGACGAGTGGGCAAAGTGCTTTTCCCAGTGGTTCCATCGCATGCAGCGGTGTATTGACGTGAATGGACAATATTTTGAAAAGATATAATAAAACTAATAACTGGCTAATGTAATCAGTTTTTGATTTTCTAAGAACTTTCAGTTTGACCCTCGTAGTAACAATTCTGTTAGTTATAATGAATTTATTGTAAGCATTTTAAAATTATGAATGTACCTATGTTACTTTCAATGTCTAAATTTGTTTAAATATTTAAAAACCAGGTTACTTATTCTTGTAAATTTTAATTTTATACAAGTCCACATCCAGGACTTGAAACCGCAGTCGTTCCCTTGTAGACGGAATACTCTGCCAACTCAGCCATCTGGGTAGAAGAGGCCCTAACATTTATAGAAATAAGATGTCGCTCCATTCAAATGAATACTAATTTGATGACATTATACTCACAGTTGTTGTCTTTGCCTACTACTAAAAAAAGCGTGAGCAATGTATGCATGAATGTGTACCTTTCTCAGAGTCCACTATGTCAGACGAGGGTCCGTCTCAAGGGCATGTCACTTCAATAGGAAATCGGGCACCGCTAGTCCATCTGTTGAATAATCACTTACTTACCTCGTACGACTCCTGTGGGAGAACTTTGGGCCTTTTGTTTGAAGTTTTAAACAGAAAATTGTTGTTTCTATTGTGGGATGTAACCGATGTAGGGTGGGTGCATGAATAGTAACCCTGGTTTTGATACCAACCTTTACACCAGTTTAATAATAAGCAATCTTTTTGACGGATTTACTATTAACAACAGTGTTAAAAAAAGATAGATCGGAATTCAGGGTATCAACCCCATGTTTGCGAATTACGAATGGGCTTGTACGAAACATTCACTAAATATCAACGTTAAATAGCTTATTTTTTGTATTATTTTATTATAAAATTACACATTTTGCAGTTTCGATTGCAATTCAGTAGGGAAACTAAGATAGTAAAATAATTAAATCACAATTAAATCCGTTAAAAATAGTAGCATTTCAGTTGCGTAAACTTGCGATAATATCAAAAATACAAACGTCTTTGCCGATTACGGGAGTCACTGCCCTCTGACCCCCAAACCCTGAAAAGACGTCCTTGCGCCAGAGTTCATCCGTCAGACAGCAGATGTATCGGCTAGAAGGCGTGGTTGTTTTGGGCCCTGAAGGTGTAAAAGGACCTAAAATACATTCTTCAAATAAATGGTGAGTAACATTTGTTCCAATATTATTAGGGCTGTGGATATTGTAATTTAACAATAACGTATGAAACAATAGCTGTTATTTGTCTTAAGCGTGACCTTCGTACTGACGACATTTTGTTATGACGTGCGTTCGTCGAAAGTAGGTATTGTATGTATGAAAAGGTGCCGGAATTGTATTTATTATTCGAATTTGTAAATGCAGAAACTGGATTTTGAATACTTATTTGAAAGTGGAACAAATGCTTATACCTTTTAGGTTTATAAATATGCCGGTAAGTAAAAAATGTATTATTGTAAATATTTTATACGATACCTACCAATGAGTTGGTGCCATTTTGATAGTTTTACCTTACCATACTGTGAGTACTATTATTTATTCTGTGACTGTGATCGGATTAATTCCCCTAAAACATTGAACTCCATAACAAGAACCCATCGGCAACCCCTATAAGGTCAGCGTTAGAAAACAACACCGTATTTAGAAAAGACGCAGCTATACAACATACATGTTTTAGTATTCACATTCGTTTGCACAGACGGTGCATTTCTAAATCTAGTCGAGCACACTGGCGGAATCCTTGAGTAGTTCGTGCGTTTTCTTTGTACCTTAAAATAGCCCTGTGTGGTCGAGTCCTGGCAATTCAAATGTGCTTGAAATAAACGCCATACATGAGTAGGTACGCTGTTAGAAGCAAAACTGTGTTTTAAGTTAAAGGTTGCTAAATGGTTTTGTTTTCCAATTACATCCAGGAACATGTGGTTCGGCACCTCTTTTCTTTGTCGTACCATAAACACTTGGAATTCTTTACCAGCACACGTGTTCCTTGTTCATACAATCCCGTGTCCTTTAAGTGGGGATTGAAAAAGCGGGCCGAATGAGGCCGTCAAGATTACCTATTTGTATCTGCAATGGTGACCCTCATTCGAAAAACTGTCCCTTTAGCTTACTATCAGATAAGGTTTAGTAATATTGATTTGTCCTACATTAAAAAAAACAGTGGCAATCCGGGAGTGCCGACAGTAGTGAAAACTTAAATAATTACGTGTGTTTTAGGTAGATTTCGATGAAATCGATCTACCTATTGGTTTCTTGACTACTGTCGAATTAAAAAAAAAAATCTTCATAGGAGGTCTAGTTATGACCCCCTCAGTCCGAAATGACCACTGGTCAAAAAGTTTATATATATTTATATGTATAAATATATGTATGTATGGTTGCACTTCCCAAAATTTGCGGCACTCTCACGGTCGCATTTTTGCCCCGATCGCTTTCAAACTGCGGTCAAAAATTGCTTGGGTGTAAACTTCGTTTAAGTTCGTGAACGGATGGAATCCGGCCTAAGGGGACGGTAGGGCCTCACTTTTTGTGAAATCAGTTTTTCCTCAAAATTTCACGTTCCATGAAAGATATTCGAACCGTTCTAATTTTATCCCATAGTAGGTATACATGAATACCAACAACTTTTAATTATAAACCTATAAGATTAAAAGTTTAACTAAAAGTGGAGGGGGGAAAAACCAAAATTTTTTTACCGAAAAAAATCATAACTTCTAACCGGTGAACATTCTTGCGGTCGGAAACATTTTTAATCGATAGGCCATTTTTAAGTCTAAAATAAATGTCTGAAAAGTTTTTCGCTAAAACTTACCGTTTTCGAGAAAAAAAATTAAACATGTTAATAAAATAATATTAATTGCTTCACGAAATCTACCTGTGCGTTCCCCCTCCTTGAACGGATTTTTTTAAATCGTCATCATACCAACTCTCCCTCCCTTCCTCCATTCATTCAGCCCTACCATAAAGATGACGTTGTTATTAAAAAAAAACATTCACCCATCCATCCATCTATTCATTAATCCATTTTTGAATATAGAAAGCGTGACGTGACATGACGATGACGGTGATGGTGACGATGACAGAGAGATACTTTTAGAATAGCCAGGAAATATTTACAGATGTGTCGGTAACGGTAGCAGTGTGGCGAATTCAATTGCCTTTTCCCATCTCAAAAAATACGGTACGCGCCTAAAGAAAATTTTACTTCAAAAAGTCCATTCACGGAAAGGGTGGTAAAAACAGAAAGGTGTATAGGTCTCCACCAATATCTACGGGGACTCGGAATCCGTTGAAATATGTTTTAATTTCAAATTCTATAAAGTTTTGCCAAAATTTTGCGTTTCTCAGATTGCCTCAATTTAAAATATCAACAAATTCTAAGTTATACCGGTGCAAATGCGTTTGTCTTGTTTGGAATTAAAGCTCAGTCCTAATTCTGAACAGCCCGAACTTGGCAGACAGGGGTGGTTCGCCCCCGAAGTTTTCAACTTAAGTGACGATTTACTATACTTGAAATTGCTTGAGTATGTCTATTTCAATCCTGCTCTGCGGTTTCTTAGAATGGTTAGTCGAACTCTCTGGGGATATTAGGCGATCAGGCGTCTCATTTTGCGTTATGTTGTGACTATGGCGTGCTTTTAATAGTTTAAAGTTAGCGTTCACATGATTACAGAATCATTTCATTAACCGCCGGGTGTGTATTCGACGGTACCGAATACCGATTGAACGATTTATGGTCCTTTAGATATAATAAATGCGAAAATTTGAATCGGTGCTTAAAGCAATCAAACAGTTTGCCGATGCAGCACCGCCACGTTTTCATAACGCGTGATATAGTTTTACTTTGATTTCAGTAATTGTGTAAATTACTCTGATATTCAGTATGATCTTCAAAACAAAACCTACGTTTAAGTAAGGTAAGCGTATAATGCGTTCGTCAGGAATCACTCACGGTTTGATTATAATAATAACATCAATATTCAAGTCCCGTCCTAGATGTTCTCTTTTTCTAATCGATGTAAATCTATTGGAAAAGTTAGCATAATACTTGCTTCAAAAATTTCATTGAAATAATAATATAATTCGAAATATATACTTTTAAACGCAACTTCATTGAAATGAACCCCAGTGTATATATCTTCTTCTTCTTTATATAATAAAATGAATTGCTGTTCGTTAGTCTCGCTAAAACGCGAGAACGGCTGGACCGATTTGGCTAATTTTGGTCTTGAATTATTTGTGGAGGTCCAGAGAAGGTTTAAAAGGTGCTATCGATTGAGGCAGTACGAAGTCTGCCGGGTCAACTAGTAAATAAATTACATTATTAATTAGTAAATATTCTACGACATGCTACACAGCGCTCTCTAGATCCAAAGTAAGCATAGTTTAACTAGCTTGTGTTATGGGTTCCAGAATGCGGATAAACATACTAATATACTTTTTTTTTTGTAAATAATAATAATAAAAATATTTTACGACAAAGTACACAACGCCATCTAGACCCAAACTAAGCAGAGCATGTCACATGGGTTCTAGAATGCGAATAAACATAGGTACTTAAATACTTTTTTTGTAAATAAATACATATTTATACATAGAAACACGCAGACCAATACAAATATACATATTTGCACTGAGCGGGAATCGAACCCGCGCACCCTGTCGTAGCAGTCGAATGCACTACCTACCACTACGCCCTAGAAGCCGTCAAAATGTAAAGTTTAAATAATCAAATTAACACATTAAATAGCAATAAAATCCGTAAGAAGTAGTTATATTTTGAAACAAACTATTTTTAACGGTTTCTATCGCTATCTATTTGATGTTATTTTATATTTTATGTAATGTTATTTACATAACATCAAATAAATCGCGATAGAATCCGTTAAAAATAGTTTTATGTTCATCTGTGACATTCGCGTAAACTTCCGAAAATATCAAGTAAGTACTTATATTTCTATGTCTAATATACGCGAAAACTTTTCGTCTGCCAATATCATATGCATGCTTGTAACTCATTGAATCAGATTAGGATTAAATTTGGCACAATAATAGATAATATTCTGGAATAGCATAAACGATACTTTTACGATACTAATTTCGATACTAATTCGATAGCCCAGTGGTGTAAGTAACGGACTGCCTAGACGAGATCTCGAGTTCGATCCCCAGTCGCGGGCACACACCTCTGACTTTTCGTAGTTATGTGTGTATTAAAAATATTTATTAGCGCTCGCTTAGTAATGTCTCCGGTAGATGGCAATAGGCTCGCCCCCTATTACATGTGACCTAAACATAACTGGCGACTCGTGGGCGTGTAATACACCTCTGTCTACCCTTTTGGGGATACAGACGTGAAGTTATGTAATGTATGTGATACTTTTCATCCCGGGAATAGGTTCTTGGGGACGCGACCTGTGCTACACATGGGTATTCGGTAGTTCTTTTAAATATCTATAAATCTTTGTAGAGACGAAGAATAGACTAAATCATTTGTCGGACATAAAACGTTAAACAATCAGTAGTCTCATTATTATAATCATTCATTCAAACGATCACAATTCCGGCATGATAATCGGATGCACACTAAATGTCATCACCGATCATTTAATAACATATTATATCATTGCACAGTTATCATTTAGTGTCATTATATCATTCTGTAACATTTATCATTACCATTACAGGATATAAATTCAATAAACTATAAATAGCAACAATGTTTAGTTTGAAGGGAATGGAAGTTACGTCGGAAGTGAAGGGATTTGAAGAAATATAATCCTTCTGTAATTTGGTGACCAAATCTTGATTGTTTTTATGATTAGGTAAAATTGCTCGTGCTTATTTTTATGATTTAAAGAGCAAAAACAAAACTATTCTTATCTACACCCATGCTTTAAATCCTCTTTAAAAGATTCTGAAACAGTTAGCTTATTGCCAACATTAATACATCCAATGTCCTAATAACCATAATATCATCCGAACGGGTGTTATAATGTTGTATGAAATTTCATAATAACACTCCTTTCGCTTTTTCAATCTCTTCCGCGCAAAGGGTTACCCTTCAGACAGCCAAATTCTTACCGCTCGATGCGTGGAATCTGTATGAGTTTCAAAAAAAGAACTGTCATTCACGTGCGTTGCATTGCACTACCACAGCGGTGGCACGCCGTATAGAAAAAAATTAAAGCTTATTCGTTCGAATTCGAATTCCCGCTATTTTTCTTCGCTATTATTTTTGCAAATTGTTTTGTTTACTTACGAAAATGAGCGATTCAAGTTTTGATAACACACCTCCAGACATTTCGAATGCAGCAAAGGACATTTCTAGCAAATTACTACCGGAAAAATCTAGAAAACAGTATGAAAAGGCGTATCAAGATTTCATTTATTGGAAAATATTAGGGCAGTACATCATTCTCTGAAGATCTATTATTAGTTTATCATGGGTGTAGATAAAGTCTTGTATGCAACTGTATAATTAGGTATTAAAACACTCATGTGATACTATTATCACACTCAGCTTCGCTTCGTGTGATAAACCCACATTCATATTTTAATACCCCTCATTATACCACAGTTGCATAAATAACTATTAATGGATTCTATCGGCTCCCCGTGACCATGACTACTGAAAAGCAACCGAAACGTTGGAGTCACTACATAATATATTATAAAACAAAGTCCTCTGCCGCGTCTGTCTGTCTGTCTGTTCGCGATAAACTCAAAAACTATTGCACCGGTATACATTCTGTTTTCACTAATAGATAGAGTCGTTCTCGAGGAAAGTTCAGTGTATAATTTGTCAAGTTTTTGTATACATTGGCTAAAATATAATGAAATTTGTTGGAATTGTCGGAAAAAACTAAGCCGTCTCGGAGCTTCCAACGAAAACGCTGGCTAAACCAGTTGAGATATAACAAAATGATGTATGATGGAATTGTGTATCTTATATATAGGTTGTGGTAGTGGAATAGGGTCTCACGACGAGACTCAGGGACCGGGATCAGAATTCCACGTGGGTGAAGCCGCGGGCAACAGCTAATAATAATAATAAAATAATAACAACATAATTCGCGATCTAGAATCAGCTAAAAAGAGTTATATGTCAATGACTGTTTTCGTCAATATTCCAGGGATTTGAATACTATGTGTATTCCTTATCGTATTATATTATGTACCCCATAACTAATAAGTTGTATGTTTGTTACAGGTACGTGGTCGTATATAAGTGAGTTATCATGATAATCACTGTCTATTGCAGTGGTGGGCAAACTTTCTTAAACTTCTGAGGACTAGATTTTTTTTTTTGTAAACTTGAAACTCCAGTTTTCCAAACGCAACCTTCAGTTTGTTACTTAGTTCAGCTGTGTACGGAACCTCAGTGCGCGTGTTCCACTCACAGCGGTTGCGGGAACGGACTTCGAACTCACAACTAGCAACAGCTAGTTCTAAATGTAGTCTAAGACCCGGTGAAGATCGACCTTCACCCATCTGATCACCAGATGGGATATATTATTTGCACCATTCATCAGCAAGTCGTCTACGTAGACTAGCCAATACATTTTCATGCATAAATATACAAATGCATTAGTAGAGTGGCCGGTGAAGATCGATCTTCACCCATCTGATAACCAGATGGGATATATTTTTTATCAAATATCAATATCAATATTCTCTCTGTTAAAAAAAAGCGGCGATATCCCAGTGGTGTACGTAACGGACTGCCGAGACGAGGTCTCGAGTTCGATCCCCAGTCGACCCGGGCACACACCTCTGACTTTTCGTAGTTAAGTGTGCATAAAAAATGTTGATTATCGCTCGCTTAGTAATGTGCCCGGTAGATGGCAATAGGCTCGCCCCCTATTACATTGGGACCTAAACATAACTGGCGAATCGTGGGTGTGTTATACACCTCTGCCTACCCCTTCAGGGATACAGACGTGAAGTTATGTTTATGTATGTTATGCCATTTAGTAATCTGTGGCTATGCTTTGTTAAAAATTATCCTATTAAATAAAAAAAACCGTCAACAAAAAATAATGAATTAATAATTATTTTTTTAGAAAAATGGCCATAAACACTTTTTGATAGGCAAGTCATCATAGGCATGTTAATAGATGAATAATATTTGATAGAAAAAAAATCCATCTGGTTATCACATGGGTGAACTTCTATCTTCACCAGCTCCTCTAATAATAGGAGAAACTTAAACAGCGTGCTTTCTATAGTCTTCATAAATAAATTGATTAATTACTAGGTTATCAAAGTTGCATTTCCTGTCGTGTTGACCTTACCCCTTGCTTGATAAAACAGGCGCTTCCAGATTCGATACTAGTACGATAAATAATCACTTATTTATTACGCGTTTATCATATCTTATGTGACGTAACGTCGCAGACGATTGCAACAAATGTTTCTTTGTTTGTTTTTTATGCATTCCTATGTATTTTGGTACAGTTAGTTACAAAACAAATTTTAATTAACATAACAAATTTACATTTTTTTTTTTATACCACTAAGGTGGCAGACAAGCACACGGCCCACCTGATGGGAAGCGGTTATCGCGGCCAATGGACGTGTGCAACACCAGTGGCGTCAGACTCGCGCTGCCCACCCTGTAAAGGAAAGGGGATGCGAAAGGAGTTTGGGAGGGGTTGGGAGAGGAGTTTGGGAGGGTATGGGAAAGGAGTTTGGGCTCCGGCACTCTCACTCACCAAACGGAACGCAACAGTTCAAATACTGTTACTTGGCGTCGATATTCTGTGAGAGGGTGGTGCTTCCCCGGTCGAGTCGGCCCATTCATGCAACGGCCAAAATGACTGTTGCTTGACTCTACCACTACTTGATCTTAATATTGAAATACATCAATAAATAAATGGATATAAATTTAAATATTTTTGTAATCCTGAATGACACAGTTCATATTTTATGTTTTGTTAAATCTTCATACATACCTGGGTTTAATGAAAGTTTATATTAAAAAAAAACACTAAATAAATATCTCGAAAATAACATAAACTCATAACATAAACTCACGCCTATATCCCCGAAGGGGTAGGCAGAGGTGCTAGCACCCACATTTCGCCAGTTTATGTTTAGGTCCCAATGTAATAGGTGGCGAGCCTATTGCCATTAACCGGGCACTTATAAACCTGCGATAAATACACACATAACTTCGAAAAGCATCGAAAAGTCATTGGTGTGTGCCATGGTAAAACCTGGGATCGAACCCGAGACCTCGTCTCAGCAGTCCATTACCCATACCACTAGGCTACCGATAGGCTACGTGATCTCGAAAATAATAGCCAGAAAAATATAAATAAGGCTGAGATCTTGAATAACTATCACAAAAGTAACAATTATGACATTAGTATGGACCTAACAGTGGTCCAGTGGTCATCTTCAGCGATCTAATTCGAACATTAAATGCACAAGGTAATTATTTGTTAGGGCAGATAAACTTCTGACACTGAGTTATCATTTTTTACTAGCCTGTCATTTGAACATATCCTAAGGCTGGATTTCACTACTGAAAATCCACTAACTAAACGGTAACATAATTTATTCAATGAAATTCACTAAATAAGCATAAATTAAATCGAATTAAATGCGTTTATATGAATCAGTGAATTCCAGCGTCGATAAATCTGTTTTCTACAGCTCCTACCAGACCATTCTATGGCAAAAATACTCTTTTTCATCTTTGAAAGATGGACTTATGGCCGATTGGATTTACCTTCCACTTTTGTCTGCTAAACTGGATTATAGAGTACAAAGCTGAGATAGTTGCACACTGAAACTATCATAAAACCGAGGGGAACTTGTGTATAACATGTAATGTACAGTCAGTGACTATTTAACTCGAACTTAACTTTTTGGCTCTTTTTCTCTATACCGCACCATACAGCTGCATTTTCTTACCGATCTGAACTATAAAGTGCCTAGTTATCAGTCATAAGCTCACATCCTATTACAAGGGACCGAATAAGTTATTAAGAAAATATGTGTGTTAGATACATCTCAGCTTACCTCTTCTTAAATTTGCAGGCGTGATCATGTAAAGATATATTTACCGATAAATGATCACGTATTTAAAAGCTTGTGTACAAACACATTTCTAAAACAAAATCTTTGATTTATTCCCCCACCTTGCCCCATTCTCCATCTTGTGCTGCAGTCGCAACTCAAAATGTCACCTTTCAAGTCGAACTAATAAATTAGCGGCGACATTGCAAGAACAGTCGCGTGTAACGTTGAAGTTATTTTTGGGATACCTTCCCTCATGGGTGCAGTAAGTACTTACAACTTGAAACGGAACCGTGATGTATTGTATTTTTATGGCGTTCCGCAGAATTAAATGTAGGAGTGTATTCACGCCATTTTGTAAAGGCGGAACCCAACACCACTGGCATTTTTTTCATTATGATATTACTGAATAGTGACCTCATAACAGTTACAATCTAAAGATTTAGATCGGAAAAAGAGAACATCTAGGACGGGACTTGAACCCGCGACCAGTCCCTTACAGGGGGAATGCTCTGACCAACTGAGCCACCTAGACACGTCCCAGATATTCGAAATTCTGTAGTTCGCAAGAATTACGGTAGATGGCTCCAACGTCGCCTTAAGACGTATATGATATATCGGAGAATTTCGAATATCTGGGTTGTGTCTAGGTGGCTCAGTTCGTCAGAGCATTCCCCCTGTAAGGGACTGGTCGCGGGTTCAAGTCCCGTCCTAGATGTTCTCTTTTTCCGATCTAAATCTTTAGAAAAAAGTAAGCATACAAAATGCTTAAAAATTTAATTGAGTTACAATCTAGCCTTGAAGCTCATAAGTAATTCAATTTGAACTTAATTTCTTAAAAACTTACAGGAATGTATCGATCGGCACTTTTCTTATAGTCTCTAAAATAATGGAAAGACAATTTGTTCTTATATTCTTCAAGGGTAGCACTCACTACACTATGTAACACTAATCGCACCAAACTAACTCAAAAGACTTAGTCCTTTTCAGTCTCCTTACTATGTATGTGGTGTCAAGGTTCTGGAAAAACATTGTTATACAGTTTAAATAGGTTTCAAGTTATAGCCCTAATCAACATTAACAGACATTGACTGTCAAAGTTCGAAAAATCCAGTTCAATCTCTTTTGCAGGATTTACAGAGAGAAGTCGAAAAGAGGATGGACATATTTCTGTATCTAATCTTTGTTACAGATGATGAAAGATTAAATTTAGACAACCCCATAATAAAATGGTAATAATAAAAAAAACCGACTGCTGCTGAAAAGACCGAAACAAGTTTTGATAGCAGGCGGTACCCTTTTGCAAATCATAAACCGAAAAGGATTAATGGGTCCCGCCTGCTATCAAACTTGTTTGAATCTTTTCAGCAGCAGTCGGTTTTTTTCTAGTAGTCAGGATTTTTTTTCCTATTTTTTTTTTGCCGGTTTTTTAGTTCGCATACACGACAAACGAATCTTGCAAGAACACAAACAAAAATTGGACTACAGGGGCTCCACTTATTGTTAGCTCCGTAAACACATTGAAATATATAAGTTGTATATGTTTTTGAAACCACCTTTTAAAGCTTGTCATTTTCAAACCATACTCGATAAGTTTGAGTTAAAATATTTTTTTGACAACATACATTTTAGCGCCAAAAATTCACCGTTTAGTTTTTGTTCACATTTTATGTACCGTATGGCACTCGAAAGATGAATTTATTTTAAGACCTTATTCATTGAAATTCTTGCAGCGGTTTGGAACATATGAGGTAACTAGCTGTTGCCAACGACTCCGCCGCGCCGGTGGAATTTCGATCCTGTTCCCGCTTCTCATGAGGACCTATTCCAGGGATCAAAAGATAGCCTATGTCCTATTCCAGACTGTATCCTATCCCTGTACCAAATTTCAGCCAGATCCGTTCAGCCGTTTTGGTGTGATTGAGTAACAAACATTCATCCATACATCCATTCATCCAAACTTACATTTATGATATTAGTGGGATAAAGAATATTACATGCATAGGTAAGGTATGCGTGAAAAACAACCCTTCCTTGGCAGTCGGGTAATTAATCGGGTCAAGAATATCTTTATATCCCGGTAGCATCTGAGGCTTTCACCTCGGAGCCCACGGTCCGCGTGGAGACCAGGGTGGTCTGTTCCACATGCCAACTTCCAAGCCTTACATAACATACGGTGTAGGGTGGAATGCTATTTACAGTCTGTGCGCTAATTTTCTGTTACGTCATATTATGGTGGAAATATCTAATCTAGCGCATATCCACCTCCCGTTATATAATTGTACCATCGAGAGTTGCAACACTGGACAAACCAGTAGAATTTTGTGGGGTAAGGCATAAGAGTGTGCGATAAAAGTAGAATTTAAAATAGGTTTTTTTTTTACGCGCGGAAATCCCTTCGGATACCCCCCCGCCGCGCCGGCCAGCGGGGGTGGTTATGTCGTGTATCGACTAAAACCACACGGTGTCCTTCCCAAGTGTCAGTTGCCGGGCACCCCGGGTAAGCCCTCGAAAGGATAATCCCAGGGCATTTAAAATAGGTGATAAAAAGTTGCTGTAAGAACATTGCATGTTACGCGTGTGCCGATGTCGTAGTGGTAAGGTTTGTGTGAATGTCTGAGGTCGCGGGTTCGATTTCTGCTCATTTTATGCATGAATATTTACCTTTTCATTTGTATTAGTATGAGGTATATACTTACTCTGATAAATTATATACTTACATTATGAGAGCAAATAAATAAAACTAATAAACAATTTAATAAGTAGCTCATAACTTAAACTTTCTGAACGTAATTCAAACTGGCGCGTTTCGTTGCGCACACGCCGCACCGTAATTGGTCGGCGGTTTCCTTTGATCTCGCCGCGCACGAATTAGCACTCTTAATTCGAAAACCGAACGATAGCGTTTCCGTTTCCGACGTCTCTTTGTTTCAAATACACTGTGAAGGATTTTCTTGGTAGCTTGGACGTCTAATGGTGCTTTTACCCTAAAATCTTTAATTGAAATTTATGTCGTAGTGTAAATGGATCAAAACGTTTTATTATCTTCAAACTATGTAAAAGTTATTACTATCGTAATTTTAATACTAACTTACGAAACCGGGTTTAGGTTTCTCGCACATTTCACTATGAAAAATAAATTCAATTCTTCAAAATCAAGAAAATGTCACTGAACAACAAAGTACAGTCAACGACAAAAGATGATTAACACTTAAAATTAATCTATTCCAGGTTTTATTTATTACTTTATGAAACGTTAAGACCTAAGGCATTTGATCAATTCGAATTTGTCAAGCAACTTTTGTCATTGGCTGTTTCTATATAAAAAGTGGCCGTCAAGGGTCGCAGCTCAGTGTGGAACATCGAAATTGTTACATTGTTCATTTGAAATACACATGACGGTAAGTACCTATACGTCACAACTACAAGGAAACATCACGCCATTAGGACGTCTTTTGTACGAGTCCATATCACTATTTAGACAGATAATGCTGTCTACGGTCTCTCTACAAAGGTATATCAAAAGAACACGTCAAAAATATTTACGTTTAGTTTTTCGTTACCACCGATACCGCTTGTCATTCACCGCTATTCCGTCAGGCCGTCAACAAAACACCCTCGCACAAGTCGATATGAATTTAAAAAAAAACTATTGATACACAAACACCTTGTATCAATAATTATAACGATCCCTTATTTTCTTTTACGTGGGGTGAAATTTTATTGTATTAGTTTTTAATTGAAAAGAATAATAAATACCTTGGTAGTATTAAATAAGTACTTCATGTAAAATATTTAAGGTAATAATACCACAGATTACAACTAATATATTATTTAGATTAAAATAGGTAAGCAGTGTATATCCGGCGACCTACTGATTGCCTATACTTAATTATTAATAGGACGTGTTGTGGTTTTCCCAAGCGACTACAATGTGGGGGTCTTCAAGAAGGCCTTAGAAGGTTTTTACAGGGTTGCACACGTGCATATAGGCCGCGATTATCGCTGCCCATAATGCCTCAGGCGGGCCATGTGCTTATCTGCCAAATGTGCGGCATAAAAAAAAAGTTTGTTATTATGATCAAAGAAAAAAACGATTACCTACTCTTCTTTTTGCAATATTATATTATCGAATTCCAACCTAACAGTTAAATAAACATCGATTTAAAATAAGCACATATACTCTCTCCCTATCCGCCGACCAAAAGAGAAAATAAAACCGAAATGATAGGATCGCGCCAGATTTACTTTTACACTCTATTTTTTTAAAAGTTACCTCCTTCCGCTAGCTGTCATTGAAAAATGGCGGGTAGTGCTTGATTGACGTTTGTAGAAGCAATGCGGATATTACCGCGGGGGTGATAAAAATTGCGCGTCATTCGCGGTTGTAACACTTCTTATAAATGCTGGTAATGCATTTAATATTATTTTATGCTGTTTTTAATTATCTATTTCGGTGAACAGTTTATACGAATAATGTGGTGGTAGCATATATCGGCATATGCATGGAGTTAACGTACATGTGATTAGTATTATATTAGAGTCTCTAAAATTACCCATACTTAATAATGGTTTAAATGTTCATGTAAAATAATCATTTCTCTAGAAGATAAATAAAAAAGTTACAGCAAGTGTTGTGTAGGTAGCACAAACTTTAAATAGGTGTCCTGTAAAGTAGAGATTTGAAGAAGTATCTTTATTCGATGGGTATACTATGGACTTTTTAGGAAAAATGACTCAATTTGATAAGTACAGATACATACGTAAAGGCTGATTTAGAAAATGGTCTAACTACTTTTTTTTTGGGTTCAATGCTTTGTAAATATTTATTTGGCCAAAACAAGTAATTTACATTCGAGCTCAATGTTATGCAGCGTTTTCTTCATTTAGTCACAAGCAAGTCAAGTAAAGTCCTTCATAGTCCAAGTCCTGCCTACCTTTACTACTTTAGTAGAGGCTTCTGTGGAGTTTTGGAAACAACACGGAAAATCACATTTCACAGTAAATATGCCACTTTCCTACAGTTGTCGTTGACGTTGTCGAAGACGTTATACATAAAAGTCCACCATTTTCACACATAAATACTCGGAATTACACAAATTTTAGAAAATGAAACGCTGCCTGGACGTGTCTTTTCCCGCGTTGACGCCAAAATTCGCTACCTACTTTACCAAACTTAAACATTGATTGAACAAAATATATGTCGCGGTTCCTGGGTGAAGCGGGAATGAATTTTAAATTTCGAATTTGGATAAAACGGGACGCAGAAACTAGATAAAGGAGTTAATACATTTTGAAACCTTTTTTTTTTTCGTGCGGGAATTCCTTCGGATACCCCCCCGCCCGCCAGCGGGGGCGGTTATGTCGGGCTTGAACCGACTAAAACCGCACGCCGTCTCGGGTCTTCAGACGCCGGGGTGTAAGGTTGCCCATAGAGCATATCCCTCGCACCCCGACTGACCCTGGGCCATCCCAGTCTGCTAGGGTGACAGGCGGCTCCACCAGTCGCCCCCAGGCCTGCGCTAATGGAGGAAGTAGGTCGTTGAGCGAAGAAGCTCTACAATATTCATTAAGATCCTTGACTGCTTGATTAACGTGAAGTTTAGGCGAATAAAGGCCCGAATAGTAATCAAATGAAATAAGGTTGTTATTAGACTCCCGCTAGAAACGCTCAAGTTGCTCAAAAGCTGATGAACTTCAGCCTTGAGCGTGTCACGGTTGGTGGATATTCTTAGATTTCGTTAATTATGTCTATGTAACCGTCATTTTTTAAGTATTATTGTAGTTTTATTATCTAAACATTGCTCATCCAAGGGAACGAAGCGATTGCGAAAACGTAAAAATATTACAAGTTTCTTTTGCGGATTTATTTACGAGTTTTAGCTACACGCAAAATCAAATATAAAAATACATTAGTAGAAAAAGTAACACATAGGCTCTACTTATTTCTTAATAGCTGATACCCGCGGCTCTGCCCGCGCGGAGGGGGGTTATCGTTTTTAGGGTTCCGTTGCCAAATGGCAAAAAACGGAACCTTATAGATTCGTCATGTCTGTCTGTCTGTCCGTCCGTATGTCACAGGCACTTTTTTCTGAAAGTATAAGAACTGTGCTATTGAAACTTGGTAAGTAGATGTATTCTGTGAACTGCATTAAGATTTTCACATAAAAATAGAAAAAAAAAACAATAATATTTGGGGGCTCCCCATACTTAGAACTGAAACTCAGTTTTTTTTTTTTTTTTTCATTAAACTCATACATGTTTGGTATCTATGGATAGGTCTTCAAAAATGATATTGAGGTTCCTAATATCATTTTTTTCTAAACTGAATAGTTTGCGCGAGAGACACTTCCAAAGTGGTAAAATGTGTCCCCTAAAACTAAAAAAGAATTATGATGTACATTACCATGTAAACTTCCACCGAAAATTGGTTTGAACGAGATCTAGTAAGTAGCTTTTTTTAATACGTCATAAATCGTAAACCGCAATTTAGCTTTCATTCAATCAACTCGGATATAAAATTTAAAAACAAAGCATTATTATGTTACTTACTGCTACGGAACCCTTCATGGGCGAGTCCGACTCGCACTTGGCCGCTTTTTTTGGTCATATAACAGATTCTACTTAACCAATTGCAATGAAACATACGGCAGATTTTAAGTTTGACTAAGACCTTTCTAATATAAAAAACCGCATCAAAATCCGTTCAGTAGTTTTTGCGTCCATCGCGAACAAAGAGACAAACAGACGGACAAGAATTCCACAAAAAAATATTTTTTTACTCAAAATCGTTCTTTTAACAAAACCCCAGTGTTTTTTTAAATATCTCCTATGTATAGACACAACACATTTAGAATTTATAATAGTATAGATTAGGCTCTGCTTATTGAGCCTGGAAAGAAGCCAGGAAGAAGCAGGCTGGGGCGGTTGCGTCACGCGCCCCCATCTTTCCAAGAGGAAAGACGCGGGTGCCGTGATTCCACCCCCACTGGCCGGCGGGGGGGGGGGGATTTCTGCCCGGAAATAAAAGGTCTGCTTATTCAAGAAATCTCTTCCAGTAGATCTGCGAGAGGAGAGTATGAACAGTAGAGTAACTAAAATAACTTCATTCTTTCAGTAGTTGTCTAATAAAGTGATTATCTCAAGTAATTATTTCTTATCACTACATATTATAAAAAAAAGTCCTCCGCCGCGTCTGTATTTCTGTCTGTTCGCAATAAACTCAGAAACTTCTGCACCTATTTTCATGCTGCTTCCACTAACGGATAGAGTGGTTCTCGAGGAAGGTTTTAGTATATAATTTGTCAAGTTTTTGTATACATTGACTAGAATATAATGATATTTGTTGGAGGTGCCGGAAAAAAATAAGCCTCTAGGAATTTTTAACAAAAACGCTCCCTAAACCCTTTGAGATACAATACAATGATGTATGGTGTAAATATATATATATATATATATATATATAGATATATATATATATATATATATATATATATATATATATATATATATAATAGACGACCTCTGTAGCGTAGCGTTAGTGCATTCGACTGCTAAGCCAAAGGTCGCGGGTTCGATTCCCGCTCAGTGCAAATATGTATATTTGCATTGGTCTGGATGTTTCTATGTATCATATGTATTTATTAAAAAAAAAAGTATTTAAGTATGTTTATCCCCATTCTAGAACTAATATGACAAGCTCTGCTTAGTTTGGGTCTAGGTGGCGTTGTGTACTTTGTCGTACAATATTTATTATTTATTTATTATTATTTATATGAGAATCGTTAAAAACAAACCAAATAAACTGCAATTTTATTATTTATTACTTTCACTATTCATATCCTGACTCCATCATCAGATCAGCTCAATACTGTCAGCTGGAAGGTGTCAACTCAATTTATTGTGGTACAAAGTCAAATGTTACTCAAGCCAAATGTTGTAATTAAGGTTAATTAAGGTTAAACCAAATAAAAAGCCCGCTGAATTTCTTGCCCGGAGTCTTCACAAGACGGAACCGCGTTGTGAGCCGGTGTTTCATTTCCTGAACATTAGTCTTCTTTTGATATTTTTGACGTTTTGTAAGTGCCGTTTTAATGGTCTATACAGAATAAATGATTTTTGACTTTGACTTCACATCGATTCGACAATAAGAAATTTGTTGAGCTCGCAGATTAGCGCGCTCACACAACATTTTCATGTTTGTTATTAGTATTATAGTATTAGTAGTGTTAGTATAGTTAGTAGATTAATATTATATTTGCTCTCTATAGTAATACCTAACAATAGTATGCTAAAAAATCCGTTCCCGCAGGGGGAACGCACAGGTAAATTTCGTGAAGCAATTAATATTATTTTATATAGAGAACAACAACTTTTAGCGAAAAACTTTTCAGACATTTATTTTAGACTTAAAAATGGCCTATCGATTAAAAATGTTTCCGACGTCAAGAATGTTCACCGGTTAGAAGTTATGATTTTTTTCCCGAAAAATTTTGGTTTTTCCCCCCTCCACTGTTAGTTAAAGTTTTAATTAAAAGTTGTTGGTATTCATGTATACTATGGGATAAAATTAGAACGGTTCGAATATCTTTCATGGAACGTGAAATTTTGAGGAAAAACTGATTTCACAAAAAGTGAGGCCCTACCGTCCCCTTAGGCCGGATTCCACCCGTTCACGAACTTAAACTAAGTTTACACCCAAGCAATTTTTGACCGCAGTTTGAAAGCGATCGGGCCAAAAATGCGACCGTGAGAGTGCCGCAAATTTTGGGAAGTGGAACCATACATACATATATATATATATATATAATAAACTTTTTGACCAGTGGTCATTTCGGACTCAGGGGGTTATAACTAGACCTCCTATAAAGATTTTTTTTTTAAATTCGACAGTAGTCAAGAAACCAATAGGTAGATCGATTTCATCGAAATCTACCTAAAATGCGAAAGTTTCGGGTGTAACTATGATCAATGATGGATGCGTGGCGCATTGGACAACCGAATGCCATTACCCGTCAAAGTGTTACACAGTAATATATGTGTGATTGATTGCCCGTGTTATATCACTTGAATATCATATAAATCAAACCGCAAGCAGGACGTAATGGATGTCTTACCACATATATATCAAAAGTAAGCATTTAATCGATCAATAAGTATTAAAGTTATGTAAGTATTAACTTAGAGCGCTGGATTCAGAGCCTGTAACATCGAGGCAGAGTTGCTAACCTTTCTGTGTTTTATCGGATGTACTTTGAGGAGTGTGCGTGGGGTTACATAACCAGCTCGTCGACGAGCTCCCAAAATGCTGCTTTGGATTTATATTTTATTTTATTTTAATTTTAAATAAAATAAAATTTATAATTTAGATTTAGATTTAGATTTAGATTTAGATTTAGATTTGGATTTGGATTTGGATTTGGATTTGGATTTGAATTTGGATTTAGATTTAGATTTAGATTTTCTAATATAATATATCTAAATAAAAAAAAAAAAATCTAAATCTAAATCATAAATTAAAATAAAATAAAATATAAATCCAAAGCAGCATTTTGCGAGCTCGTCGACGAGCGCAACGCAAGGCTGTGGTCCTTAGAGAATAGCACTGCTGATTCCTCCATGCCCCTTCCATCATCGAACGACCAGATGTACGGCGACGAGCCATCAATACCATGTTGGATATTCCACTCATACGCACGAAACGTTTTACCTACACGTTGATTATGCGACTGCTATGGAGTTAATAGGTTACTTTGAGGCAAGTGTGCTCCATCTGATGATGTGGATTCTGGTCACATGTTGATCCGGTCCATGACATTATGTGGTTGATCACATTATGTCTTGCCAACATGTGACCAGAACCCACTTCCATACTTTTTACTTGCTTTTATCCCTACGCATTATATACCTATGTCCAAACCAAGACAAGTGTAATTATAATTTATTAATCCGATTAAATGTGTTACAATTTGACTTTCCACTGTTTGACATAGATAGGTACATCTGATTTATAACTAAAAGTCTGTGTAAATTAGTGTTAACAATAGATTTGTAAAACATATAATAAGGTAAAATATTATGTATACTCAAATATGTAATCGCAATATAGTATGCACGGCACTCCGCACAAACCCTAGTGGTTTATGGAATGCCATGATATGTAATTTAATTGTGTGATGTTGTAAAATAAACAAAAATAAAAAATATACAAGTAGTTATAAGTAATTTTACAATAGAAAAGATCTCATGTCTACTGTACTAATTAAAAAAATCTCATGTCTACTGTACTATTTAAAAAAATCTCATGTCTACAGTACTAATTAAAAAAATCTCATGTCTACTGTACTAATTAATAAAATCTCATGTCTACTGTACTAATTAAAAAAATCTCATGTCTACTGTACTAATTAAAATAACTGTATCACAGGCTAGTTATCCTTTCGAGGGCTTACCCGGGGTGCCCGGCAACGGACACTTGGGGAGGACACCGTGCGGTTTTAGTCGAGACACGACATAACCACCCCCGCTGGCCAGCGGGGGGGTATCCGAAGGGATTTCCGCACGTAAAAAAAAAAAAGGCTACAGGGTCTCTCGTTCAGTGCACGGGTTTCTGTATTAGTAACCAGGCAAAAAGAAAAGTTTTCTTATAAAGCGGTGCTCTCGCTGGCCGGCGGAGGGGGGGGGGGGTATCCGAAGGAATTTCCGCAAAAAAAAAGGCAAGCAGAAAAAATAGTAGACTAATAATACAAATATATGAAAGTAAAATATAAGTAATTCAATACCATCAGAAGGCCCGACATTTCTGGCCTGAAGTGATATCCTAGTAACATCTCTGTGATGGCGCTACTTTCAAACGTCATGTCAAAAATTCATGATTTTCACCGACACGATTTTCATCTTTTATAGATCTCTGACGTCAAATCATCATTCTGTTATGATATATTATCGGTGTCATTATTTTCTCACATGTAGGATTAAACGCAATATGTATTGATATGTTATCAATATTTGAACATTGATATCTAGAGATGTTTTGTTTGAATGCAAGGACATTTCTTGTCTAAAACCTATCTCACTAGGCTTAGATTGAAAAAGAAAGATGATAACTGTATAGTCGTGTTTATATAACATACTAGCTGCCTAATTCAATTTTAAAACTGAAGAAAATTCATAAGTTGGCGCTCATTTTTTTTTTTCGGTTATTTTTTTTAAAGAATTCTAGTAACCGAAAATACTAGTACTCCCCCTAACCCCTTCAGCTAAGCTGTGTTAGGAGTGGTTTCACGTCAGTACTGTAATGACCACGATTCGAACCTGGGACCTCTCGATCGTAACGCCAACTCCTTAACCACTAAACTACCGACGCTTTACTTTACTAATTACGTTTTATTACTTTATTACCGATTTTTTAAGTTATTAATATTTATATTTTTTTAAATAATATTGAAATTTGGCTATGCGGTTAACTTTCTTATGCAATGCCGGTACTAGCAGCTAGTACATTTTTTTTCGTGCGGAAATCCCCTCGGATAAACCGGCCATCGGGAGCGGTTATGTCGGACTTGAACCAACTAAAACCGCACGCCGTCTCGGGTCTACAGACGCCCGGGGTGTAAGGTTGCAGGAGCTAGTACCTCCTAAACACACGCAGTATCTACATACCAGTATAACAATTTTCATTTTCGATCTAAACGAACAAACAACCCATACAAAATATAGATCTAAATAATGCAGTAAGTAAGTGTGGCTGCACAAGTCGTTCAGAAGCTCGTGACAGTCTGGCTGCAGCTGAGATAGATTGATCACCGTGATTAAATAGTGGTCAGCACAGAGTGTTTATAAAGGGGTCCTTCTGCAGTGTTTATCCGGCTATTATGCAGACATGTGTTAGTTTTTGGGCCAACGGGTTATGGAGATATCAACCGGCTTACGTAAGTTTGGCTTAGGCAGATTTCGGGATGCGAGGGAAATGCCTTAGGCTACATACGCACTATGCGGTTCGCCGCAATGCGGTCGGCCGCCTGGTGGACCGCAGGATGCGGTTGCGCTTGCGGTAAGCCGGGTGGCGGTTAGCCGCAACCGTAACCGGAACGTGCGGTTAAGAAACCGTCGTGGTTTGCGGTTGGATCGACTCATTTCCAAGACGGACGCCGAAGAAGAATATTCTGCGGATTTTGTATTCCAGATTGCTGGTTTATTTTGTATCTCAATTATAAACTTTTGTGTATCGAAATCCATAGTTAATTATCGATAAAATGCGCGAGCGTCGGTGTACACGTAAACCGTCAATGGCGGGAAACCGCAAACTAGCACCATCCGCGTAGTGTGTATAGCAACCGTGCGACTGGCCGTCAGTCGGGCCGCAGCGCTCAGAACGACATGTCTGTGAAGTTGGCATCTCAAATGTTCGCATCTCACAAATAAAATCAATATAAAGTGGCATCCAACATAGTTCCACAGTTCTTGATAAGTTTTATCAATAGTTCCGTCGATTAAACTATTAATATCGCGTTTTGAAAAAATGAGATGCTAACTTCGCAAACACATGGTAGCATCTCATCACATTTCGAAATCCTGACTACACAAGGGTCTAAATCCGGTGAGTTTTATGTTCTCAATAGGTTACAACAATAGTTCTGGCGGATAAACTAATTATATTGCGTTTGAAAAAACTAGATGCTACCTTCGCAAGCACAAGACAAAATCTTCTCAAATTCCGAATGTCTTACTAGCGAAATGGTTCTAGATGATGACCAGCGTCTCTCGCAATGCAATGCAAAAGAGTTCCGGCCTCTGGAACTTTCTCGAATTTTTCTATCATTTTTTTTTCCTAAAAAATTCAATAAAAGGTGAGATGCTAGCCTTCTCTGCAAAGTTCTGGCTTGGAAAATAGTTCTAGAAGACGACGAGCATCTTTGACTGTGAAATGCAAAAGAGTTACGGCCTCTGGAACTTTCTCGTATTTTTCTATCAATTTTTTTTTCTAAAAAATTCAATAAAAGGTGAGATGCTAGCCTTTTGTTCAGAGTTCTGGCTTGGAAAACCGTTCCAGATGATAAAGAGCATCTTTTACGGTGAAATGCAAAAGAGTTCTGGCCTCTGGAACTTTCTCGTATTTTTCTATCAATTTTTTTTCCTAAAAAATTCAATAAAAGGTGAGATGCTAGCCTTCTGTGCAGAGTTCTGGCTTGAAAAACCATTCCAGATGATGAAAAGCATCTTTTACTGTGAAATGCAAAAGAGTTCCGGCCTCTGGCACTTTCTCGTATTTTTCTATCAATTTTTTTTCCTAAAAAATTCAATAAAAGGTGAGATGCTAGCCTTCTGTTCAGAGTTCTGGCTTGGAAAATAGTTCTAGAAGATGACGAGCATCTTTAACTGTGAAATGCAAAAGAGTTCCGGCCTCTGGAACTTTCCCGTATTTTTCTATCAATTTTTTTTCCTAAAAAATTCAATAAAAGGTGAGATGCTAGCCTTCTCTTCAGAGTTCTGGCTTGGAAAATAGTTCTAGAAGATGACGAGCATCTTTTACTGTGAAATGCAAAAGAGTTCTGGCCTCTGGAACTTTCTCGTATTTTTCTATCAATTTTTTTTCCTAAAAAATTCAATAAAAGGTGAGATGCTAGCCTTTTGTTCAGAGTTCTGGCTTCAAAAATAGTTCTAGAAGATGACGAGTATCTTTTACTGTGAAATGCAAAAGAGTTCCAGCCTCTGGAACTTTCTCGTATTTTTCTATCAATTTTTTTTCCTAAAAAATTCAATAAAAGGTGAGATGCTAGCCTTCTGTTCAGAGTTCTGGCTTGGAAAACCGTTCCAGATGATAAAAAGCATCTTTTACTGTGAAATGCAAAAGAGTTCCGGCCTCTGGCATTTTCTCGTATTTTTCTATCAATTTTTTTTCCTAAAAAATTCAATAAAAGGTGAGATGCTAGCCTTCTGTGCAGAGTTCTGGCTTGAAAAACCATTCCAGATGATGAAAAGCATCTTTTACTGTGAAATGCAAAAGAGTTCCGGCCTCTGGCACTTTCTCGTATTTTTCTATCAATTTTTTTTCCTAAAAAATTCAATAAAAGGTGAGATGCTAGCCTTCTGTTCAGAGTTCTGGCTTGGAAAATAGTTCTAGAAGATGACGAGCATCTTTAACTGTGAAATGCAAAAGAGTTCCGGCCTCTGGAACTTTCCCGTATTTTTCTATCAATTTTTTTTCCTAAAAAATTCAATAAAAGGTGAGATGCTAGCCTTCTCTTCAGAGTTCTGGCTTGGAAAATAGTTCTAGAAGATGACGAGCATCTTTTACTGTGAAATGCAAAAGAGTTCTGGCCTCTGGAACTTTCTCGTATTTTTCTATCAATTTTTTTTCCTAAAAAATTCAATAAAAGGTGAGATGCTAGCCTTTTGTTCAGAGTTCTGGCTTCAAAAATAGTTCTAGAAGATGACGAGTATCTTGTACTGTGAAATGCAAAAGAGTTCCAGCCTCTGGAACTTTCTCGTATTTTTCTATCAATTTTTTTTCCTAAAAAATTCAATAAAAGGTGAGATGCTAGCCTTCTGTTCAGAGTTCTGGCTTGGAAAACCGTTCCAGATGATAAAAAGCATCTTTTACTGTGAAATTCGAAAGAGTTCCGGCCTCTGGCACTTTTCGTATTTTTCTATCAATTTTTTTTCCTAAAAAATTCAATAAAACGTGAGATGCTAGCCTTCTGTGCAGAGTTCTGGCTTGGAAAACTGTTTCAGATGATAAAAAGCATCTTTTACTGTGAAATGCAAAAGAGTTCCGGCCTTTGGCACTTTCCCGTATTTTTCTATCAATTTTTTTTCCTAAAAAGTTCAATAAAAGGTGAGATGCTAGCCTTCTGTTAAGAGTTCTGGCTTGGAAAACCGTTCCAGATGATAAAAAGCATCTTTTACTGTGAAATGCAAAAGAGTTCCGGCCTCTGGCACTTTCTCGTATTTTTCTATCAATTTTTTTTCCTAAAAAATTCAATAAAAGGTGAGATGCTAGCCTTTTTTTCAGAGTTCTGGCTTCAAAAATAGTTCTAGAAGATGACGAGCATCTTTTACTGTGAAATGCAAAAGAGTTCCGGCCTCTGGAACTTTCTCGTACTTTTCTATCAATTTTTTTTCCTAAAAAATTTCAATAAAAGGTGAGATGCTAGCCTTCTGTTCAGAGTCCTGGCTTCAAAAATAGTTCTAGAAGATGACGAGTATCTTTTACTGTGAAATGCAAAAGAGTTCCGGCCTCTGGAACTTTCTCGTATTTTTCTATCAATTTTTTTTCCTAAAAAATTCAATAAAAGGTGAGATGCTAGCCTTCTGTTCAGAGTTCTGGCTTGGAAAATAGTTCTAGAAGATGACGAGCATCTTTTACTGTGAAATGCAAAAGAGTTCCGGCCTCTGGAACTTTCTCGTATTTTTCTATCAACTTTTTTTCCTAAAAAATTCAATAAAAGGTGAGATGCTAGCCTTCTGTTCAGAGTTCTGGCTTGGAAAACCATTCCACATGATAAAAAGCATCTTTTACTGTGAAATTCGAAAGAGTTCCGGCCAATGGAATTTTCTCGTATTTTTCTATCAATTTTTTTTCCTAAAAAATTCAATAAAAGGTGAGATGCTAGCCTTTTGTTCAGAGTTCTGGCTTCAAAAATAGTTCTAGAAGATGACGAGTATCTTTTACTGTGAAATGCAAAAGAGTTCCGGCCTCTGGAACTTTCCCGTATTTTTCTATCAATTTTTTTTCCTAAAAAATTCAATAAAAGGTGAGATGCTAGCCTTCTGTTAAGAGTTCTGGCTTGGAAAACCGTTCCAGATGATAAAAAGCATCTTTTACTGTGAAATGCAAAAGAGTTCCGGCCTTTGGCACTTTCCCGTATTTTTCTATCAATTTTTTTTCCTATAAAGTTCAATAAAAGGTGAGATGCTAGCCTTCTGTTAAGAGTTCTGGCTTGGAAAACCGTTCCAGATGATAAAAAGCATCTTTTACTGTGAAATGCAAAAGAGTTCCGGCCTCTGGCACTTTCTCGTATTTTTCTATCAACTTTTTTTCCTAAAAAATTCAATAAAAGGTGAGATGCTAGCCTTTTTTTCAGAGTTCTGGCTTCAAAAATAGTTCTAGAAGATGACGAGCATCTTTTACTGTGAAATGCAAAAGAGTTCCGGCCTCTGGAACTTTATCGTATTTTTCTACCAATTTTTTTTCCTAAAAAATTTCAATAAAAGATGAGATGCTAGCCTTCTGTTCAGAGTTCTGTCTTGGAAAATAGTTTTAGAAGATGACGAGCATCTTTTACAATGAAATGCAAAAGAGTTCCGGCCTCTGGAACTTTCTCGTATTTTTCTATCAATTTTTTTTCCTAAAAAAATCAATAAAAGGTGAGATGCTAGCCTTCTGTTCAGAGTTCTGGCTTGGAAAATAGTTCTAGAAGATGACGAGCATCTTTTACTGTGAAATGCAAAAGAGTTCCGGCCTCTGGAACTTTCTCGTATTTTTCTATCAATTTTTTTTCCTAAAAAAATCAATAAAAGGTGAGATGCTAGCCTTCTGTTCAGAGTTCTGGCTTGGAAAATAGTTATAGAAGATGACGAGCATCTTTTACTGTGAAATGCAAAAGAGTTCCGGCCTCTGGAACTTTCTTGTATTTTTCTATTAATTTTTTTTCCTAAAAAATTCCATAAAAGGTGAAATACTGGCCTTCTGTGCAGAGTTCTGGCTTGAAAAACAGTTCTAGATGATGACCGCGCTCTGTTGGGGTCACAGTTCGAACCCAACCTAACCCACTTTACTTATTTTTGGAATATAATTTTTTACAAAATAAGGTATCTCTCGTTTATCACATTACATCAATGAACATTATACTTTTTGATCAATAGCGCAAATGTTGCTATCGCAAATAAATATTCGATGAAATGAAAGTTATATTAATCGATATTATTAAAAGTGATTATTTTCTTAAACGTTCTTCGAATTAGTAAAATTACATCAAACGTTGTTATACCAAACAAGGGAGAACCTATAAAAACTTCCCATTGCAAAATCTTGAAATTTCACCCTCTATAATTATTTTTGAGCCCTTTGCGGATATAGCGAACTTTGTTTGATTTCGATAAAACAGTCGAGTATCTTAAAAAACATTTATCGTCTTCATTTTCCCGGACTTTTCTAGTTAACCATGCACACCAAGATTTTGCATTCGCTTTACTATTCCTTTCGAAGAACTAGAGTTCATTGTCGGTACGTCCAATTCTTGGTTACGAACGAAAGTGAAGATTTCAATTACTTTTTTCTCTTGGTTTTACCGATAAGTGATCTGTGTCATTACAGGACTTGAAAATTTGTTCCGATCCAATAGTTTTTTTTTTGAAACCCAATTGATTTATTTTTGGGATTCTGTTCTTTTCATAAAGGAATTCATAATTTAAGATGCAACCTTTTAAGACAAGGCCTTATTTTTACTTTTTGAAAGTTTTTCTATAGATATCATTTCTTTTCGGAAAATGATTCCGATCCGATCACTTTTGTCAGATATTAACATACTACTAGCCAATCCCTTCGATATGTCTCGCCGAAACTCTTGGTCAATTCCTTAAAAAGTCTTGGCGAGAATCTTCATCAATCCCTTAAAGAAGTCTTTGTGACATTCTTAATCAATCCCTTTAAAAACTTTCGTTGCGACCCCTTGTCAACCTCTTATAAAATCCCGTCCAGACAATCTTGAGTAATCCCTTGAAAAGTCTCGGTAAAACTTTTAGTTAAACCCTTACAAAATCCTGCACAGACTCTTGGCCAATCCGTTAAAGAAGTTTTTTTTAAGGGGTTGAACTTCTTTCGCAACCCCTGTTCAACCCCTTAAAAAATCCCGATCACTCTTGGTCAATTCCTTAAGTTTTGGTGAGACTTTCAGTTACCTCTTAAAAAATCCCGCACAAACTCTTGGCCAATCCCTTAGAAAAGTCTCGGTAATACTTTCCCTTCTCCTGCGACCGCTGGTCAACCCCTCAAAAAATCCCGTTTAGATTCTTGGCCAATTCCTGAAAAATTCTCAGTGAGACTTTTAGTTAACCCCTTGAAGAATCTCACCCAGACTCTTGGAATCCCTTAAAAAATTCTTGGTGAGACTCTTGGACAATCCCCTTTCAATCTCACCTTTTATTGAATTTTTTAGGAAAAAAAATTGATAGAAAAATACGAGAAAGTTCCAGAGGCCGGAACTCTTTTGCATTTCACAGTAAAAGATGCTCGTCATCTTCTAGAACTATTTTCCAAGCCAGAACTCTGAACAGAAGGCTAGCATCTCACCTTTTATTGAATTTTATAGGAAAAAAAATTGATAGAAAAATACGTACTCGTCATCTTCTAGAACTATTTTTGAAGCCAGAACTCTGAACAAAAGGCTAGCATCTCACCTTTTATTGAATTTTTTAGGAAAAAAATTGATAGAAAAATACGAGAAAGTTCCAGAGGCCAGAACTCTTTTGCATTTCACAGTAAAAGATGCTCGTCATCTTCTAGAACTATTTTCCAAGACAGAACTCTGAACAGAAGGCTAGCATCTCACCTTTTATTGAATTTTTTAGGAAAAAAAATTGATAGAAAAATACGAGAAAGTGCCAGAGGCCGGAACTCTTTTGCATTTCACAGTAAAAGATGCTTTTTATCATCTGAAACGGTTTTCCAAGCCAGAACTCAGGCTAGCATCTCACGTTTTATTGAATTCTTTAGGAAAAAAAATTGATAAAAAAAATACGAGAAAGTTCCAGAGGCCGGAACTCTTTTGCATTTCACAGTAAAATATACTCGTCATCTTCTAGAACTATTTTTGAAGCCAGAACTCTGAACAAAAGGCTAGCATCTCACCTTTTATTGAATTTTTATGGAAAAAAAATTGATAGAAAAATACGAGAAAGTTCCAGAGGCCGGAACTCTTTTGCATTTCACAGTAAAAGATGATTTTTATCATCTGAAACGGTTTTCCAAGCCAGAACTCAGGCTAGCATCTCACGTTTTATTGAATTCTTTAGGAAAAAAAATTGATAAAAAAAATACGAGAAAGTTCCAGAGGCCGGAACTCTTTTGCATTTCACAGTAAAATATACTCGTCATCTTCTAGAACTATTTTTGAAGCCAGAACTCTGAACAAAAGGCTAGCATCTCACCTTTTATTGAATTTTTATGGAAAAAAAATTGATAGAAAAATACGAGAAAGTTCCAGAGGCCGGAACTCTTTCGAATTTCACAGTAAAAGATGCTTTTTATCATGTGGAATGGTTTTCCAAGCCAGAACTCTGAACAGAAGGCTAGCATCTCACCTTTTATTGAATTTTTTAGGAAAAAAAATTGATAGAAAAATACGAGAACGTTCCAGAGGCCGGAACTCTTTTGCATTTCACATTAAAAGATACTCGTCATCTTCTAGAACTATTTTTGAAGCCAGAACTCTGAACAAAAGGCTAGCATCTCACCTTTTATTGAATTTTTTAGGAAAAAAAATTGATAGAAAAATACGAGAAAATGCCAGAGGCCGGAACTCTTTCGAATTTCACAGTAAAAGATACTTTTTATCATGTGGAATGGTTTTGCAAGCCAGAACTCTGAACAGAAGGCTAGCATCTCACCTTTTATTGAATTTTTTAGGAAAAAAAGTTGATAGATAAATACGAGAAAGTTCCAGAGGCCGGAACTCTTTTGCATTTCACAATAAAAGATACTCGTCATCTTCTAGAACTATTTTTGAAGCCAGAACTCTGAACAAAAGGCTTGCATCTCACCTTTTATTGAATTTTTTAGGAAAAAAAATTGATAGAAAAATACGAGAAAGTGCCAGAGGCCGGAACTCTTTCGAATTTCACAGTAAAAGATGCTTTTCATCATCTGGAATGGTTTTCCAAGCCAGAACTCTGAACAGAAGGCTAGCATCTCACCTTTTATTGAATTTTTTAGGAAAAAAAATTGATAGAAAAATACGAGAAAATTCCAGAGGCTGGAACTCTTTTGCATTTCACAGTAAAAGATGCTCGTCATCTTCTAGAACTATTTTCCAAGCCAGAACTCTGCACAGAAGGCTAGCATCTCACGTTTTATTGAATTATTTAGGAAAAAAAAATGATAGAAAAATACGAGAAAGTGCCAGAGGCCGGAACTCTTTTGCATTTCACAGTAAAAGACGCTTTTTATCATCTGGAACGGTTTTCCAAGCCAGAACTCTTAACAGAAGGCTAGCATCTCACCTTTTATTGAATTTTTAGGAAAAAAAATTGATAGAAAAATACGAGAAAGTGCCAGAGGCCGGAACTCTTTTGCATTTCACAGTAAAAGATGCTTTTTATCATCTGAAACGGTTTTCCAAGCCAGAACTCTGCATAGAAGGCTAGCGTCTCACGTTTTATTGATTTTTTTAGGAAAAAAAATTGATAGAAAAATACGAGAAAGTTCCAGAGGCCGGAACTCTTTTGCATTTCACAGTAAAAGATGCTCGTCATCTTCTAGAACTATTTTTGAAGCCAGAACTCTGAAAAAAAGGCTAGCATCTCACCTTTTATTGAATTTTTTAGGAAAAAAAATTGATAGAAAAATACGAGAACGTTCCAGAGGCCGGAACTCTTTTGCATTTCACAGTAAAAGATGCTCGTCATCTTCTAGAACTATTTTTGAAGCCAGAACTCTGAAAAAAAGGCTAGCATCTCACCTTTTATTGAATTTTTTAGGAAAAAAAATTGATAGAAAAATACGAGAACGTTCCAGAGGCCGGAACTCTTTTGCATTTCACATTAAAAGATACTCGTCATCTCCTAGAACTATTTTTGAAGCCAGAACTCTGAACAAAAGGCTAGCATCTCACCTTTTATTGAATTTTTTAGGAAAAAAAATTGATAGAAAAATACGAGAAAATGCCAGAGGCCGGAACTCTTTCGAATTTCACAGTAAAAGATGCTTTTTATCATGTGGAATGGTTTTCCAAGCCAGAACTCTGAACAGAAGGCTAGCATCTCACCTTTTATTGATTTTTTTAGGAAAAAAAGTTGATAGATAAATACGAGAAAGTTCCAGAGGCCGGAACTCTTTTGCATTTCACAGTAAAAGATGCTCGTCATCTTCTAGAACTATTTTCCAAGCCAGAACTCTGAACAGAAGGCTAGCATCTCACCTTTTATTGATTTTTTTAGGAAAAAAAATTGATAGAAAAATACGAGAAAGTTCCAGAGGCCGGAACTCTTTTGCATTTCATTGTAAAAGATGTTCGTCATCTTCTAAAACTATTTTCCAAGACAGAACTCTGAACAGAAGGCTAGCATCTCATCTTTTATTGAAATTTTTTAGGAAAAAAAATTGATAGAAAAATACGATAAAGTTCCAGAGGCCGGAACTCTTTTGCATTTCACAGTAAAAGATGCTCGTCATCTTCTAGAACTATTTTTGAAGCCAGAACTCTGAAAAAAAGGCTAGCATCTCACCTTTTATTGAATTTTTTAGGAAAAAAAATTGATAGAAAAATACGAGAACGTTCCAGAGGCCGGAACTCTTTTGCATTTCACAGTAAAAGATGCTCGTCATCTTCTAGAACTATTTTTGAAGCCAGAACTCTGAAAAAAAGGCTAGCATCTCACCTTTTATTGAATTTTTTAGGAAAAAAAATTGATAGAAAAATACGAGAACGTTCCAGAGGCCGGAACTCTTTTGCATTTCACATTAAAAGATACTCGTCATCTTCTAGAACTATTTTTGAAGCCAGAACTCTGAACAAAAGGCTAGCATCTCACCTTTTATTGAATTTTTTAGGAAAAAAAATTGATAGAAAAATACGAGAAAATGCCAGAGGCCGGAACTCTTTCGAATTTCACAGTAAAAGATGCTTTTTATCATGTGGAATGGTTTTCCAAGCCAGAACTCTGAACAGAAGGCTAGCATCTCACCTTTTATTGAATTTTTTAGGAAAAAAAGTTGATAGATAAATACGAGAAAGTTCCAGAGGCCGGAACTCTTTTGCATTTCACAGTAAAAGATGCTCGTCATCTTCTAGAACTATTTTCCAAGCCAGAACTCTGAACAGAAGGCTAGCATCTCACCTTTTATTGATTTTTTTAGGAAAAAAAATTGATAGAAAAATACGAGAAAGTTCCAGAGGCCGGAACTCTTTTGCATTTCATTGTAAAAGATGTTCGTCATCTTCTAAAACTATTTTCCAAGACAGAACTCTGAACAGAAGGCTAGCATCTCATCTTTTATTGAAATTTTTTAGGAAAAAAAATTGATAGAAAAATACGATAAAGTTCCAGAGGCCGGAACTCTTTTGCATTTCACAGTAAAAGATGCTCGTCATCTTCTAGAACTATTTTTGAAGCCAGAACTCTGAAAAAAAGGCTAGCATCTCACCTTTTATTGAATTTTTTAGGAAAAAAAATTGATAGAAAAATACGAGAACGTTCCAGAGGCCGGAACTCTTTTGCATTTCACAGTAAAAGATGCTCGTCATCTTCTAGAACTATTTTTGAAGCCAGAACTCTGAAAAAAAGGCTAGCATCTCACCTTTTATTGAATTTTTTAGGAAAAAAAATTGATAGAAAAATACGAGAACGTTCCAGAGGCCGGAACTCTTTTGCATTTCACATTAAAAGATACTCGTCATCTTCTAGAACTATTTTTGAAGCCAGAACTCTGAACAAAAGGCTAGCATCTCACCTTTTATTGAATTTTTTAGGAAAAAAAATTGATAGAAAAATACGAGAAAATGCCAGAGGCCGGAACTCTTTCGAATTTCACAGTAAAAGATGCTTTTTATCATGTGGAATGGTTTTCCAAGCCAGAACTCTGAACAGAAGGCTAGCATCTCACCTTTTATTGAATTTTTTAGGAAAAAAAGTTGATAGATAAATACGAGAAAGTTCCAGAGGCCGGAACTCTTTTGCATTTCACAGTAAAAGATGCTCGTCATCTTCTAGAACTATTTTCCAAGCCAGAACTCTGAACAGAAGGCTAGCATCTCACCTTTTATTGAACTTTTTAGGAAAAAAAATTGATAGAAAAATACGGGAAAGTGCCAAAGGCCGGAACTCTTTTGCATTTCACAGTAAAAGATGCTTTTTATCATCTGGAACGGTTTTCCAAGCCAGAACTCTTAACAGAAGGCTAGCATCTCACCTTTTATTGAATTTTTTAGGAAAAAAAATTGATAGAAAAATACGGGAAAGTTCCAGAGGCCGGAACTCTTTTGCATTTCACAGTAAAAGATACTCGTCATCTTCTAGAACTATTTTTGAAGCCAGAACTCTGAACAAAAGGCTAGCATCTCACCTTTTATTGAATTTTTTAGGAAAAAAAATTGATAGAAAAATACGAGAAAATTCCATTGGCCGGAACTCTTTCGAATTTCACAGTAAAAGATGCTTTTTATCATGTGGAATGGTTTTCCAAGCCAGAACTCTGAACAGAAGGCTAGCATCTCACCTTTTATTGAATTTTTTAGGAAAAAAAATTGATAGAAAAATACGAGAAAGTTCCAGAGGCCGGAACTCTTTTGCATTTCACAGTAAAAGATGCTCGTCATCTTCTAGAACTATTTTCCAAGCCAGAACTCTGAACAGAAGGCTAGCATCTCACCTTTTATTGAATGAATTTTTTAGGAAAAAAAATTGATAGAAAAATACGAGAAAGTGCCAGAGGCCGGAACTCTTTTGCATTTCACAGTAAAAGATGCTCTTTATCATCTGGAACGGTTTTCCAAGCCAGAACTCTGAACAAAAGGCTAGCATCTCACCTTTTATTGAATTTTTTAGAAAAAAAAATTGATAGAAAAATACGAGAAAGTTCCAGAGGCCGTAACTCTTTTGCATTTCGTAGTCAAAGATGCTCGTCGTCTTCTAGAACTATTTTCCAAGCCAGAACTTTGCAGAGAAGGCTAGCATCTCACCTTTTATTGAATTTTTTAGGAAAAAAAAACGATAGAAAAATTCGAGAAAGTTCCAGAGGCCGGAACTCTTTTGCATTGCATTGCGAGAGACGCTGGTCATCATCTAGAACCATTTCGCTAGTCAGACATTCGGAATTTGAGAAGATTTTGTCTTGTGCTTGCGAAGGTAGCATCTAGTTTTTTCAAACGCAATATAATTAGTTTATCCGCCAGAACTATTGTTGTAACCTATTGAGAACATAAAACTCAACGGATTTAGACCCTTGTGTAGTCAGGATTTCGAAATGTGATGAGATGCTACCATGTGTTTGCGAAGTTAGCATCTCATTTTCTCAAAACTCAACTTCATCAGTTTAATCGCCAGAACTATTGTTGAAACTTGTTGAGAACATAGAACTCAACAAATTTAGACTTTTGTGCAGTCAGGCGTTCGTAATGTGATGAGATGCTATGATGTGTTTGCGAAGTTAGCATCTCATTTTTTCAAAACGCGATATTAATAGTTTAATCGACGGAACTATTGATAAAACTTATCAAGAACTGTGGAACTATGTTGGATGCCACTTTATATTGATTTTATTTGTGAGATGCTAACATTTGAGATGCCAACTTCACAGACGCCAGAACGACCGCATCGCAGTGCGTATAAAAACTAATTTCTCGTAGAAATTTTTGATTCCGGTCAGCCGGACGGCTGACCGCATTGCGGCTAATCGCTTAGTGCGTAAGTACCCTTATGGGCACCTTACACCCCGGAGTCTGTAGACCCGAGATGGCGTGCCGTTTTAGTCGGTTCGTATCAGGCATAACCACCCCCGGTGGCCGGCGGGGGGGTATCAGGGGGGATTTCCGGACGAAATAAAAAAAGGTATGTAAGATTTATAAGGAAAGGAGGAGTAAAAGAGTGTATCCGGGCTCCAAAGTATAAGCTTTTGATGCTACCGGGATTGGCGCTCGGCTGATGATGATGATGATCTAAATCACTATCATTATTACTACATGTTATAAAACAAAGTCCTTCGCCGTGTCCGTCTGGCTTTCCGCGATGAACTCAAAAACGAATGCACCGATTTTCATGCTGTTTTCACCAATGGATAGAGTGGATCTCGAGGGAGGTCTAAGTATATAATTTGTCAAGTTTTTGTATTCATTGGCTAACATATATAAAGATATTTGTTGGAGGTGTCGGAAATAAAATTAAGCTTAAGAGGAGCTTTCAACTCAAAACTCTGCCTAAACCCTTTGAGATGATGTATGGTGAAATGGTGTATCTTATAAAGATTGTGGTGGTGGAATAGGGTCACATGGGTTATATGAACGGGATCAGAATCCCACGCGGGTGAAGCCGCGGGCGGGCTAATAAAACTAACGTTTCGGTTACTTTTCAGCAGACGATACAGCTTCATCACGGGTATACTAGATGTTGGTCATCTCTGATAGCCCTGTTCTTGGGGAAGTTTATAGGTTATTTGACACCACGCCACGACCTTTAGGGGCCAAGCAATAAGTACAAAAGGATAGACAGACGCAGGTGAAACCGCAAGACGCAGCTAGTTTTCTTTCGTTTTCGACAACATCATTCTTAACTCTCAACGTAAATCTTCCACAACTTTTTATAAAGCTCCTTCAACTTCGCCGTGAAGATAAAACATAACAAAGTGCAACTCGCTAAAGTTTCGCTCCCAAGTCTGTCACTGTCAGGGGTGTCAAACCCTGGAGCGCTAGAATAAATCATAAACGATGCCATAAACAGGGGAGACAAACAGTTTTTAGCGCTGGGGGCGTGAAAAATGAACCGCTGTGCGAAATTGATATGTATTGCGAAACGGTTTTTCATTTGCATAACGATATTTTATAATTTCGTTTTTGCGTTTTCCTTCAAAAACACTGCTGTAGCAGTTATTTTTTAGGGTTCGGTATCTTTTATTCGTGCGGAAATCCCCTCGGATACCCCCGCGCCGGCCAGCGGGGGCGGTTATGTCGGGCTTGAACCGACTAAAACCGCACGCCGTCTCGGGTCTACAGACGCCGGGGTGTAAGGTTGCCAAGCATATACCTCGCACCCCAAGTATCCCTCACACCCCGACTATCCCTCGCACTCCGAAGGGTTCCGTACCTCAACAGGTAAAAAAAGGAAACCTTATTAGACCACTCTCTTATCCGTCTGTCTGTCTGTGTGTCTCCACCGATTTCCTTTGGAACAGGTGGACCGTTCAAGTTGAATTTTTTTTCGTCAATCCCATACGTATGTGGTATCCATGGATAGGTCTTCAAAAATGATATTGAGGTTTCTAATATCCTTTTTAGGGTTCCGTTAAACCTCAATTTTACCTTTCATTCAAACAACTCAAATACAAAAATTAAAAAAAATACATTATGCTACTTGCTGCTACGGAACCCTTAATGGGCGAGTCTGACTCGCACTTGCCCGCTTTTAATTTTTCGGAGTTCTACTTTTACTTGTGCTGTAAGACCTTGCTTTTAACGAAAATTAAAAATTTCAGGTCACCAGAAGCACCCCCATAGGTTTAGGGTCGAAAACCTATATGGTATTTCCCGTTGACCTAGAATCACGAAATTTGGCAAAAAGCAAGATCTTACGGCACGAATAAAGGAAAAATTCCAAAAATAAAAAGATGAAAAAATTATATTGTTCGTTCCTTTTTATAGATAATGGTACGGAACCCTTCGTGCGTGAGTCCCACTTGCAATTGGCCGGTTTTCTATACTATTAGGTATATAAAAGTTAGTTTTTATGCTATTATCTGCTGTTTTTAGTCCACAGGCAAAAATTTTGGTTTTAATCGGTCCGATTCCGACATGCCCACCCCATCGTTGGCACCGATGGAGTGAAGCCAGTGGGGGTTTACACACATTAAAAAAAGGCACAAATTTTGGCAATTATGTCCTCGAAGGGGTCAGCAAGTGCATAGCCGGGCAGGGGGATTGTGGTCGCAGCACTAGTGGGACCGGTGGGTGTCACGCGGTGCTGCGACGACAATCCTCTTCTGATGAGGCCGTCAAGCTGAGTGCCACCATTGTTAACATGGTACGTGTATGTAATGGTGACCCTCTTTCCTGAGACTTTACCTTTTCAGCCTACCATCAGGCGTGCCCTAATATAAAAAAAAAACAAAAAAATGCGGGCTTTGTGTTATAAAGCCCCGTGATTGTCACCTGTAGTCCCACCCATTCATGACTTCCTGACACAAAGATCTCTGAAGCATTTTACAAATTATCGCACGAGAGGAAATTGGTCATGTAAATCTGTTGCCATTGCCAAATCATTTTGTCTACCCTATAAACACAAAACATGTACAGTTGTTCTACACAATTATGTACGTTGTATTAATCGTTGGTCACAGAATCATATTTTTAATATCTAATATTTCTTTCTTGTTACAGGTAAGGGTCGTGGCTATAGGGGTGTGTGTTGGGTAACCTCCTCGAGTGTCGCTCCGATTCCGATCCCGCTGCAGTCCGGGGGGAACGGAATCGGAGCGGCCAGTACACCCTGAGTGGCGGTCAATGGCTTCCCCTTCACCCCTTCATAGGGTTGGCATTGATCGTCGGCCAATACCCAACGTGGCGGGAACACATCGCTCTCCGTACTCCTCTGCTTTCAGAGGAGACAGGATGAGCGATGCTGTTAGTGGTGAGATGGCCCAGGGTCAGCCGGGGTGCGAGGGATATGCTCTATGGGTAACCTTACACCCCGGCGTCTGAAGACCCGAGACGGCGTGCGGTTTTAGTCGGTGCAAGCCCGACATAACCGCCCCCGCTGGCCGGCGGGGGGGGTACCCGAAGGGATTTCCGCACGATAAAAAAAAAAAAAAGGGGTCGTGGCTATATTTACTTGCAGCAGTGAAAAGAAGACAAGTGCCCCTCTGAAATATATTCAAACAAATTACTATATTAATCTTCAGTTTTATTATTAGCTACTTAACACAACGCAAATGGAACCCTAGCTACTTGAAAATAAAGTTTCCAGTAGGTAGGGAGGCAATATATCTGGGATCAAGGACCAAGCGGTTTGGCACCTCTTTTCTTTACCGCACCATCAAGATTTGGAATTACATAACATAACTTCACGCCTGTATCCCCGAAGGGGTAGGCAGAGGTGTATTACACACCCACGATTCGCAATTTATGTTAAGGTCCCAATGTAATAGGGGGCGACCCTATTGCCATCTACCGGGCACATCATTAAGAGCGAGCGATAATTAACATTTATTAATGCACACATATTATTATTGACCAACAAAAGCAAGTTATTTAATGACTGCAGTGTAGTTAAAAGACTTAACTTCAATACCAACCATAGAATGGTCAGAGCCGAACTAAAACTAACCCAACCAAAGACACCCAGAAGACACGCTATAAACCGTCAAGTAAACTGTACTATTCGAGAGCCAGCATTAACAGCAACAGAATTAGAAAGCGAAATCAAGCATATCAGAGAAAATATTAAAGACAACAACATAAAAGAATCATACTACAAACTAACTGAAGTATTAAATAAATGTAAAACTGGAAGTGATGCCACTGATGAAAGGAAAAAAATACTATCACAAAAGACAATACAAACAATTGAACAAAGAGATGCACTGATCCAAGAAAAACCTAAAACCACAGACATAAGAAAGGAAATAACGCGATTAAGCAAACTAATAAAAACATACATGAGAGAGGATAGGAAAAGTCATAGGGAAAAAACCATAAATACCTTAATAGAAAGAACGGGGGGAACTAAAAAAGCAATCAAGATTCTACAAGAAAAGAAAGAATGGATCCCTAAACTTAAAGACATCGCCGGCCATTGTAAAACTAGAAGACCAGACATAATGCAGGTAGCTACAGATTTTTATAAAGATCTTTATGCTGATAGAGAAACAACTGAAAATATCCAACTACTAGAAAAAACAGAAGCCCCTGAAATACTACCAAAAGAAGTAGAGATGGCACTATTAACACAAAAAAAAGACAAAGCCCCAGGGCCAGATGGCATCTCAAATGAAGCACTGATAGAAGTTAAAGAATATATAATAACAGCACTCGTAGAACTATTCAACGTCATTTTAAAAACAGAAGAAATACCAGAAGAATGGAAAATATCCACTATTACATTGATACACAAAAAAGGCAATAAAAACGATATAAGTAATTATAGACCAATAAGTTCAATAACAAATATTTACAAAGTCTTTTCAAAAATCATGTTGAACCGCTTAACAAAAGCACTAGATCAAAACCAGCCGAGAGAACAAGCAGGTTTCCGAAGCAAATACTCCACCGTCGATCACATCCACGTAGTGAAGCAGCTGATCGAGAAATATAAGGAATACAACAAAACCTTCTATTGTTGTTTCGTAGACTACTGTAAGGCTTTCGACTCACTAGATCACAACAAAATTTGGGAAGCCCTAAAAAATCAGGGAATCGAACACAAATATATAAGAATTATTAGAAATATCTACACTGGTGCTACAGCGAAAATTAAACTCGAGAGAGAAGGAGAGGCCATAAAAATACAAAGAGGGGTAAGGCAAGGAGACCCGCTCTCACCAAAACTGTTTTCAGCTGTCCTAGAAGAGGTGTTTCGGAAACTAGAGTGGGATCACATAGGCCTTAACATAAACGGAGAAATGCTGTCTCACTTGAGATTCGCTGATGACCTGGTGATATTCGCAACATCAGCGGAAGATCTACAAAAAATGCTGATAGACCTAGATAAAGCAAGCAGACAGGTCGGCCTTACAATGAACACTCAGAAAACGAAGGCTATGACAAACGGAGATGATAGTTATATAATAAAAGTAAACAACAATCCAATTGAATATGTAGCAGAGTACCTATACTTAGGCCAACTTATATCTACCCAAAACCTGACAACGAAAGAAATTGATAAAAGACTAGGCAACGCATGGAAAACTTACTGGAAATTTAAAGAAATCTTCAAAAACAAGCATACCAGCATCAGGATAAAGCGTAGACTCTTCAATGTATGTATCCTACCAATACTGACCTATGGTTGCCAAACGTGGGCACTCACAAAAGCACACAATCAGAAACTAGAGATCGGCCAAAGAGCCATGGAGAGAAGTATGACAGGGAAGAGGAGAATGGATAAGATAAGGAATGATGACCTAAGAAACACAACAGGAATAACCGACATCACAAAAAAAATTAGACACCTGAAGTGGAAGTGGGCCGGCCAACTTATGAGAGGCCCAGACAGGTGGAGCAAAGCCATCACCACATAGTACCCAAGAGATGGATACAGAAGAAGAGGTAGACAATACCGAAGGTGGGAGGATGAAATTGTAAGAGAGGCTGGTAGAACATGGACGAGATTGGCCCGATGCAGAGAGGATTGGAGACAGCTGGGGGAGGCCTATGCCAACAGGCAAACGGACACTGACTAATGATTATTTGTACTTACTGTTATTATATTAACTTGATGTATCTGAAAAATGGCTAATAATAATAATAATAATAAAAATGCACACATAACTGCGAAAAGTCAGAGGTGTGTGCCGGGTGCGACTGGGGGTCGAACTCGAGACCTCGTTTCAGCAGTCCGTTACGTACGCCACTGGGCTATCGCCGCTTATTTAGTTGAATAATAATAATAATACACATAAAAAACAAAAATTATAATAAGAGTTATTTAGTTGAGTAAGAATATTTATTAACAGCTTATTGCTATCAATCAGGTACTTCTCCAGATTTGATGCTGTTACTGAGAATTTTCTAACAGTCATAAACCTGTAACACTTCTTTGCACCCGGAAATCGAACCTGTGACCTCATGCACATTAGTCACATTTGCTACCATGGAAGCAACCTATTCTGTTTGTGTAGGTATTTTATAAATGGACGTTTTCTCTGAAAATGAACCTCTCACTTTAAAAATCAAATCTTAAGCTTTTAACTAATAAAATCGAAATGCCTCATGATGAATTGCTACTTAATATTGGTATTAGGTGACAGGACGGTACTTTCCCGTTAGAGCCAACCCATTCATCGCAACCGTAAAATAATAAACGTGACGGGTGTTAATTAGCAATGTCACCCTGCCTACCTGCAAACTAACGGGGAACGGTTCTTCCCCTAAATTTGATATTACTTTTAAACTCTCCTCTCTTCAGAACGTGATTACGCACAATCTTATGATGAATTTAATTGAATATTTTAACAATTTTAAGTCATTTATAATCGTTGAGGCAAATTTTTGTGTGTGGCCACTAAAACAGCTTCCTCCCGGGGTCGAGAGGTAAGATGGCAGTCACTCTCATGAAAGTCGTGTAAGCCAAATCAAAAGAGAGAGAAGGAGTAGACAGACCCCGGACTAAAAGTTAAAAGCTTCGGCTGCAATCGGGAACAACGCAAGATGTCGATAATGATACGTTGCTCGACCCGGGAATCGAAATTAAGACCTCACGATCATCATCTTAGCATTAGTCCCGTTCACACCCAAGGCTCACACCTCGGGTCCGCTTTCTGGTTTTATACTTATCCGCATAGCACGGTCTTGGGTTAACAGTTGTATAAATATATAGGAACTAGCTATTGGCCGCGAATTCTGATCCTGTTCCCGCTACCCAGTGGACCCTATTCCACCACCATAACCTATATAAGATAAACAATTCCACCTCAAAGGGCTTAGGCAGCGTTTTCTGATTTAGCCAGACGGCTTATTTTTTCCGGAACATCCAACAAATATTAATACTGTTGATTGATGGCACTTGGTGGAACTTGGAACCGGTCAGGTGAAATTAATAAATATAATAGTGGAAAAGTACAAGTGATACATTTATTTCAATATCCAACAAATATCATTGTCATTTTTATATGTTAGCCAATGTATACAAAAACTTGACAAATTATATACTAAAACCGTGGTGAAAACAGCATAAAAATCGGTTCTTTAAGCGGGGTGTCAAAAAGGATCTGATGAGGCCGTCAAGCTGAGGGCCACCATTATAACTTTATCGGTGACCCTCATTCCTGAGACCTTTACTTTAGCTTACCATCAGGTAAAGTAATATTGACGTGACAACTATTAAAAAAACAATTAGACAATGTATACAAAAACTTGACAAACATAACATAAACTCACGCCTATATCCCCGAAGGGGTAGGCAGAGGTGCTAGCACCCACATTTCGCCAGTTTATGTTTAGGCCCAATGTAATAGGTGGGGAGCCTATTGCCATTAACCGGGCACTTATAAACCTGCGATAAATACACATATAACTTCGAAAAGCATCGAAAAGTCATTGGTGTGTGCCATGGTAATACCTGGGATCGAACCCGAGACCTCGTCTCAGCAGTCCTTTACCCATACCACTAGGCTACCGCGGTCATTTTTAGCCAATTAAAAAAAAACAAAAAAAAAAATAGCCAATGTATATAAAAGCTTGACAAATTATATACTAAAACCTTCCTCTAGAACTACTCTATCCATCGATGAAACCAGCATGGGAATCGGTACAGTAGTTTTTGAGCTTATCGCGAACACACAAACAGACTTGACGGAGGACTTTGTTTTATAAAATATAATGTTTTAATATGTAATTCGGAATGATATGTATATCGTAAACAACCCTAGCCCTTGTTAGCTTTCTTTCTTCACATAATCACGTTTCGCCGCTACTACGTGCCCACCCGTTTCTTTCAACGTCAAACCTTCTTACATTTTCGGTTGCGGACAAAAAATGCTGAGACATGCACCCTTATCGGACCTCTATTTGTCCCTGAAGAACTTATCTTGACTATAATATAAAACTTTCAGTGTGTGAATACACTGAAAGTTGGAATATTATTATTATCCACAGATGTATTAGTCTAGATAAACGAACTGGTGCAGTGCACAAGCTTGAAACGTCTTTTCCTGCTTTAGTCTAGACGTTCAACCTTCCCTTTCGATAGTCAACATAAAAAAAAATTGGTACAGACGAACACTGCGAGCATGTAATGCTCGCGAAGGAGATGGCGGAGCGCGCCCGGGAGAGATTTAGAACTCTCCCGGCCCGCCGAGCCCGCAACTTGCTCGCCGCGTGTCGCAGGCGACTCAGGCGCCGGAGGTCGCTTAACGACCTCCGTCCTCCATGAGCGCAGACCTGGGGGTGGCGGGTGAGGCCCCCTGTCACCCCAGCAGAAGCAGGCCGGGACGGTAGGGCGACTAGCGCCCCTCCCCCAAACCGGGGCAAGACGGGGACACCGTGGTTCCCAAACCCGAGGGGGCCATCTCGAAACCGGAGATGGCGCAGGGTCTGTCGGGGTGCGAGGGATATGCTCTATGGGCAACCTTACACCCCGGCGTCTGTAGACCCGAGACGACGTGCGGTTGTAGTCGGTGCAAGCCCGACATAACCGCCCCCGCTGACTGGCGGGGGGGTATCGCACGAAAAATACAGACGAACATAATTATTTTTAAAGTCGGTGAAAAATTCTAAATTGTGACACGCTGCGGTTGTAACGGGTTCGTTTACGCTGAGTCTCTCGTCATACGAGCGCCAATGCCATCTAAAGTATGCACTGTGGAGCCCGGAGTCTGCTTTCCAACCCTTCTTATCCAAAATTACGGGAGTTACTGCGGTCGGACCTCCCAACTCTGAGAGGAAGGAAATCTGTGCCAAAACATCATTCGTCAATTGTAGGTGTGTCGAGTTCATGTGAGATCGGCTTGGGCCTCAAAGATCTTGGCTTGCTCTGTTTGCACTGAGTATCATCACATTTTTTTATCACTCAAGGCCTCACATGACGTCTTCGGAGATGGCGAAATAATGGGGTGTGTAACGGTTGATATAATAACAAAAAATCTAACGTTCACTTGACCTTATTTCAGTTAATATACTTTTGTTTACTATAGCGATCAATTGAGATAATGAATTGTTGATATAATTTCATTTTATCTAATTTCTTATGATATAATGAACATTTCCTTTAATGCACATTTGACATAATATTAATTCAGAATATTATCCATTTACTATAATACTCATAATCTCTAAGTAACATTTAATATAATTTAGAAAATCTGATACAATTTTAAACGCCTGCTATTATGGTATATGTTATAAGGTATATGGTAAGGTCCAAATAAGCGGAGCGGGAGCGGAGCTCCCGCCTTAGTCTTCGTGGTTTTTTTTTATAAACCACCCAGAAGTAGGAGCCCCGCGAAGCGGGGCTCCGTCGAGCTAAAGGTCAAAAGAACATTAGGTTGAATGAATTTTACATAAAAATAATATTAGACGTATTGAAAATTATATGCGCAATTATATTACACACCCGAAATAACGTCACTGTCAGTTTTCAAATTATTTAATGCACACGCTTTTCGTATTCTAAATCTGTGTTATTATCACTGTTTTCGTGGCCACAATTCTAAGGAAAAATGTCTTTATAAGGGTTCAAATCAATCAGCGTAAGAAATGTTCCCTTCTGAGTACAAGAGTAAGAAAAGCTGGTGGATCTAGCCTGTATTAGATTTAATGATCCAATTTGTATGGGTTTTAGAAAGGATAGCGTAAAATAGACTTAATTTAAGTGCATTTGGATACAAATACCTTTTTTTTTTAAATAATGTAGGGTAAAGAATGATATTTTTCTTTTTCAAAGAAGGCCTGTGTGCTATGGTAAAGTCGCGGGTTCGATTTTCGCGCAGCACAAATAGTTCTTCGTATGGATATGTCTGTTTGAATTAGTTTCGAGTTTCTATGTATATAATAATTTATTTATGTACTTAATTACAAAAAAAATCTAATCATGTTTAACTAGAGAAACTAGAGCATGCATGTAATATGAGTTCTAGAGTGCGAACTTATATTACATGCATGCTCTAGTTTCTAGATAGCGTTTATTAGGTGTGAAAGTATGACGTATGAAATGTTTGATAAAAACCCAGTGTCCAAAATTGGGAAAATATCTCTCAAAAACACGTGCAGGCACGGAAAATTCAAGTTTAATGCACTGTACATTTCATTTTAAGCTCGATACACCTGGCTGGGGGACACAAATCATAAGATATAGCGATTTTAAGATCCTGTGACGCTTTAGATCATGAGTGTCATTTTGATGATGTTTGAAAAAAAAAAATAGGTTACGTTATCAATATATAGGTAACTATGAATTAGCTGCCGTTTCGAACAGATTACACTGCCCGTGGTCACAGGCAGACCTCGACTAACAGTCATGTCACGTTATGCGAACGTTTAAAATTTAAAAAAAACCTTTAATTATTTAACTTAGAGAGATGAGAATTAAGTAAAAATGTTTCATCTTAGTAACTTCATATAAACTTGAAAATAATGTGGACTATATCGTAATGCCTATGATATCAGGTCTTCAAAAATGATATAGAGGTTTCTAATATATTTTTTTCTAAACTGAATAGTTTGCGCGAGAGACACTTCCAAAGTGATAAAAAGTGTACCCCCCCCCCCCCCCTGTAACTTCTAAAATAAGAGAATGATAAAACTAAAAAAAAATATGATGTACATTATCATGTAAACTTCCACCGAAAATTGGTTTGACCGAGATCCGATAAGTAGTTTTTTTTTATAACGTCATAAATCGTAAACCGAAATTTACCTTTCACTCAACTTAAATATTAAAAAATTTACTTCCTGCTACGGAACCCTTCATGGGCGAGTCCGACTCGCACTTGGCCGGTTTTTTTTTAGTATTGAAGCAATCAACTACTTGTTATCTATTTGTTAGGTAATTCTCAGACACACCCCTTGTTACGCGGAATCAAAAAAATTGTGTCTAATACTGCCTACCTCTTAAGATTATTAGGGTGTATACTGAAAACCTATATCTGAAAACTATTCATAAAATCAAAATATCTTTATTTAGTCGCAAAGTAACTCTTATGAACTTCAAGAGCAACGCTTTTAAATTTATAAAACCTATGAGAAAAAAAATATAATGATAGTTATTCGGTATGAAATCGCTTCCTCTCATGTCAGAGTCCTCACAGAGGGGCGAGGGCACGAGCCCTCTCTCTAACCATGTAACACACCCCACTTGGCATCGCCTCAGCCCTTTTACGACTGGACTACGCAAGTAGATCGGTGCGATTATTGAGCTATGGCACCCGTATTTGTGGGCAACAGTTTAACAAACCAGTGGTAAGGGGCATTGTAGTTTTTTTTCGTCTCTTTTTTTCAGCCATTTGCACACTTCCGAGATCCATTAGTGTAGTTTTGTTTCTTTTTATGCTATTTTCGTAGATGTTGGGTAATCTGTATCTTTTGTGCATTCAGCGGCAAAAGTTTATGTTTCTCAACAGTAACAAATTTATGAAAGATCTTTACGCCTGAAGCACAGGACTACCTAGTTCAGGCGCACAGAACGTAATATATTTAAATACCTATATAAGACACCTAAGTATACACTCATAAATAAGTATATAGTTTATAGATATATATAAACATATATCTAAGGCATGCATATGCGCTAATTATAATTTAATAATGCATGATAGATTAAGGAACTATGTAAATTTTATTGTACAATGTTTACTGGAATAAATTATTATTATTATTATTCCCATCAAAGTAATTCACGCCTCCCCCCTAGTTTGGGAGAGACGGCAAGATAACCCCGGCGAGGTGGGCAACAGTCGGCCGGGGCGTTAGGGCGATTGGCAGAGGAACCGCCGGACTATTCGGGCATTGTCGAGCAAGACCGCTTTCTGCATCTTGGCCACCATTATGATACATACATACATTTTTTGTAAGTCAAACAGGACAAGAATAATATATTATTAGAACTAAGAGGATCTATAAATTGGTATTGTGTAACATTACTATAAACAGAAGGGGTATACCCAAAAATTCTAGCCTATCGTTGTAAAAGATGACATCAATGGCACTTTGGTTCGCCAGATCTATCCAAAGGGCCAATTCTCGCAATAAAAAGATGTTCAAGTTTCAGTCTAAATCTAGTTTCGATCTCCCAAATGTCAAAAAAGTTTTTCTCATAACAAAAAAAAAACAATATTTTCGACAAAATATAGTTGAAACACCTTTTCTTTTGAAAAAATTGTTCTCGTCACATATTTTTCAATATTTGAACACATGTTCAAAATTTTGTCTCAAACTAGTCTCCCAAATGTCACAAAAGTTGTTTTCGTAACAAAGTTTAGTTTGAAATATTGAAAAATATGTGACGAGAACAACTTTTTTCAAAAGAAAAGGTGTTTCAACTATATTTTGTCGAAAATATTGTTTTTTTTTTGTTATGAGAAAAACTTTTTTGACATTTGGGAGACTAGTTTGAGACAAAATTTTGAACATGTTGTTACGAGAATTGGCTCTGTGATCGTTCGCTTTATATCATAAAATGTAGTAATCCTTCTAACATTCCTCTACCCTTAAAAAAGCCCCTGGGGCAACAAAATCACCAGAATAAATAACCTACCAAACCAATAACTCCATTTTTTCTTAATAAAAAAAGTAACATTCTTACAAAAGAATCATAACATACCACTGTTAATATATTTCGTAATAAAATGTCATATGTGTATAACCCTTCGCCTGCGCGATGGTCTAACAGACCCTTTATTCAAATATTTACTCCGCGGTTATTGAACTCACTATAAAAAAAAATGTTTGCCTCACAAATATGGTTAGTCGGTCACCATACACGATGATGGAAATGGGTTAGATAGATTATTTCTGTTTGATCGTAGTTTATCGAGCAGTCAAGAGCAAAGTTTATTTTAGTTTTAAGAAAATAGTACAGATATATGATGTATAGTCAACAACAAAAGTAGCTTAACAATTCTAATTTAATCATCACCTAAGCTCTTAATCTTTTCATAAAAAATAAAACAAAACATGAAGTCTATTATTGGTACATATATTTCAATGGGAAAAAGGTATGCAAATATTTTAGTAATGACGGCCTCTGTGGCGTAGCGGTAGTGCATGCGATTGCTACGACATGGGGCGCGGGTTCGATTCCCGCTCAGTGCAAATATTTGTATTCTGGGTGTTTCTATGTATAATATGTATGTATTTATAAAAAAAAGTATATAAGTATGTTTATCCGCATTCTGGAACCTATAACACAAGCTAGTTAAACTATGCTTACTTTGGGTCTAGAAAGCGCTGTGTAGAATGTGGAATATTTATTATTTATGTATTTATATTTATTTAGTGTATATCAACTTTTGTTGTTGACATTGTACTTTATCACACCCCGGGCTTCGAAGTAGGAACTTTGGATGCAACCGAGACAAACACTAAGATGATGATGATGATAACGCCTGTGTACTCTGAAGGGGTAGGTAGAGGTGTATTTACGCCCACATTTTGCTAATTATGGATTTCGGTCCCAAGTATTAGAAGCCGAAACAGGGGCGCATCTATAGCGTTAATAAGGTACTTTTTCATTGGATGTATACTCACCTTACTTCCATAGTCTCCTTTCCGTCACCTATGGGTGTAGATGGAGTTGCCTTTGTACTCTACATCAGCTGGAAGCTCGCGTTAAGTATTAACGGAATGAACGGAATGAATACAACGGTCTACTTCACAAACAAAAGTTGATTGATTTCTCTGAAATGGTCATTTAAGACTTTCTTTCAATCACTAGTTCCTGATGTAATCAGTATTAAACGTTACACAACTTTACACACAACACAACCTTACTTCCATAGTCTCCTTTCCGTCACCTATGGGTGTAGATGGAGTTGCCTTTGTACTCTACATCAGCTGGAAGCTCGCGTTAAGTATTAACGGAAGTATTTTAAAAGATATTACATTCTGTAGGTGATGAAACGCATGATGAATGGGACTGGGGTAGTACTTTTACTTGACCTGCTAAGGGTTAAGTCATCATCATCATATCAGCCGTAGGAAGTCCACTGCTGAACATAGGCCTCCCCCATTGACTTCTGTCTGTAGCGGTCTGCATCCACCGAGTCCCTGCGCTCTTTACTAGATCGTCTGTCCACCTTGCGGGAGGCCTTCCTACGCTGCGCTTGCCGTCAGTCTCCACTCAATAACCTTTCTGCCCCATCGGCCATCGGTTCTCCGAGCTATGTGCCCTGCCCACTGCCACTTCAGCTTGCTGACTCGCTCTGCTATGTTGGTAACTCTAGTTCGTCTACGGATCTCCTCATTTCTGATTCGATCTCTTAAGTAGAGGGATCAAAATAATATTAGTAAGTAATAATATTATCCCCCCCCCCCCCCCAACCTAACCCTCTGCAGAACAAGTGTAATTTAGTTTGTTTTCCTAAGCTATCTTTAATATTTCTACGGTTATTAAGACCTCGCTGAACTTAGAGCGCCAAAGTTATAAGACGATTTTCCTTGTCATCGGCTCATTAAAAGCCTCTTGGGAAAGACTTAGAAGGTCTAACTAGGTTAAGTAGACATTTTGAATAGGATTTTCAATTAAAACATTCAAATGAAAGAACATTATTCATTTTATATTTTAAGATACTCATGATGAACTCACAGTACCGTGGGAAACTAATATACCTAAAGACCACGCTATAAAGACAAACAAATACTTTGATTTGACTAACGAGTTAACCAAAAACGGCTACGTGGTTAAACTCTATGCCGTAGAAGTAGGAGCAAGGGGAATTCCAGCTAAATCCCTGTACAACTTACTTAAAGACCTCGGATTGCCAAGAGCTTCAGTAAGCTCTTTATTAAAACGTATATCAAAAGCGGCATTGTTAGGATCTTACCAAATTTGGATAGGTAGGGGGGGGGAACACTACTGACGGTGGAGGTGAGCGCTGATGCATCACAAGGTGGCCACCCTAAACCTACATCTGGGTCGCAAGTCCCAGTCGCCGTCATGGTGTTCCTCTCTGTACCACGCTATGGACCCGGCGACCGCACGGTGAATCCATGGAGTGCTGAGAATCGGATCTCTTTAAAATCTGACAGCCCGGAGAGACGGGATGACTACTGGAAAGACAGTTGACGCTGGAAAGACAGATGACAATTGGAAAGACAATGGACTGCTGGAAAGACAGCCGCGGGCAAGGGCCTAGCAAGCCCTGCCCTAGAATTTATCGCTAAAAGTCCAATAAAGAAAAATACCTCCAGGACAATCCGAGAGGGGGGGCGAAAGAATTGTCCACCGGTGGATAAAACAAACGACAATGGCGAGAATACGGACTTAACATGTGCAACGTGCGGGAAAGTATACAAGAAGAGAGCCTGGTTTCTGAAGCACTTAAAATCACACGATGGTGTTGGAGCAAGACAGTCGTCTGTAAGTTCTTCAACTATTGCCACGGATAGAGTTGACCCTCATATATCCCAAGGTGAGCCAGAGTGTGACACAAACCAGGAGCCCATAAACATCCGGGCCCGTCTTAGCATTCCCTCTTTAAAGTCGACCACCTGGAAAGCCCACGACCAAAACTTAGCCATCCTGTTAGAGCATCCCGGAACAAAGCAGGATTTAAACAGTCAGGTAGAATCTTTCCAGGTTAGCATTTACTCATATCTACATGAGCATTACCCACCATCATTACCATACGCGCGAAAAAACCGAGAAAACGCGTTCAAAATTAAAATGAGAAAGAAAAAGCGGGACCTTATCAAACGACTACGGTTTGCTAAAGCTATGGGCGATAATCAACTTAGTCATCAACTGGCCAGAGCTTTAAGGTCCATACTGAAATTAATTCAAGGAATTTCTGTTCAAATAATAAATGAAAACAATAATTTTAATAGAGCAAAACATGAAGTAGAGTTCGATAAGGACCCGTTTAAGTACTCGAGGAATATTTTTAGCGACAGAAAGCAAGATAGGCTACTGCTAAGTAACGATCAGATCCATAGCTACTATAAAAGTAATTATGAGGTGCCTAAATACGAAAAACAATACAGTAAACCAAACGCGCAAAAACCATTAGGCCCTCATTTCACATTTGACTGTAATCCACCTAGCTTAGACGAAATAGAACACCAAATCAAAAAGAAACCAACAAAAACCGCCCCAGGGCCTGATGGCATACCTTACATTATCTATAAAAAATGCCCATCGGTACGTAAACATGTTCTAAGCATATTCAATAGGATCTGGTCGAGTAAAGAAGTCCCAGCGGCCTTCGGCAAGGCTAATTTTGTGCTCATTCCAAAGAAAGAAATAGTAACTAGTCCAAAAGACGCTAGACCAATAGCATTAACCAATACAATTTCTAAAATTTTCTTCTCATGGCTTCAATTTAAAATGACAAATTTCATGATCAATAATAACTATTTCAGACCAAACCACCAAAAAGGGTTCCTACCCGGAATTTCAGGATGTCTGGAACACAATTCTTTACTGGCGGAAAGTTTAAAAGATGCCAGATCAAATGAAAAGCAAATAACAGTTTGTTGGATAGACCTAGAAAACGCTTTTGGCTCAGTACAACACGAGCTTATGTTGTTTGCATTAAAATGGTATCACTTTCCGTCCATCATTTGGGAAATAATATCCTCTTATTATGGTAAATTAAAGTTTGTGATTAATACCAAAGATGGATACACGCAACCTTTAAATTATAATGTGGGTTTGTTCCAAGGTTGCTGTTTATCACCTATAGTTTTCAATATAGTAATAAATATTTTAATAGACAACATTTCCACACACGACAAGAAGTGGGGCTATCGGTTTAAGCTAAACGGTAAATATACGGAGTCTATCCTCGCTTTCGCCGACGATTTGGCAATACTGACTCGTAACCCAAAGCAGTGCCAGGACCTACTGCGTAGAGTAGACGATTTCTGTACATGGACAGATGGAATGAGAGCAAAACCTAGCAAATGCTACTGTCTATGTCTGGGTAGGCGGGGTACCAGGTATACTTCATATGACCCAGGGCTTAGTATAGGCGGGGAAAACGTTTCAACTATATCTGAAACCGTGCCTTTTAAATTCCTCGGAAGAAAGATTGACAACAGAGGTTGCACTCCAGCTTTGGACGAATTAATTGATAGTTTCATTATCGATTTAAAAAAGGTAGACCAACAACCAATAAGTAATGTTAAAAAAGCTTGGATCTATGACAATTATTTAACCTCGCGTCTTAACTGGCCGTTTCTTATATATGATATAAACCAGAGCCTCCTCAAAAAACTAGATGCGAGTGTCACGAAGACACTGAAGTCGTGGCTAGGGCTAGCTCAGTCGGCCGACCCGTCGGCACTATATAGATCCGCGAATAATTTTGGAATGACGCTTAAGAAGCCATCAGAACTCTATAAACACCTAAGAGTAACTAAAATGCACGTCTTATCGGAATCTAAAGACGAAATAGTAAAAGTCCTTCCAAAAGATAAAAATGCATCGGAGCTCGAATCACGCCTCCAGTTCCATAAAAGGTTCATGATAGGCTCGCAGACTGGTAGAGTAGGTCTAGGTAATATTCAGAGACAAACAGATAAAGAAATAACAAAATCTTTTCTTCAAGCAGACGAAAACAACACCTATAAGGTGCACGCAATGAACCTAGAAATGCAAAACGAATGGTTGACTCTAGGTGAATTTTGTATTCCCATAGCCTTAAAATGGCGTACCATAATATACGACTGGTCACCGGCCTTACTTAAATTTTACCTGAATGCATTCCAGTTGACCCTCCCCGACCAAAGCAATCTGGTCAGATGGGGAAAAGCCACAGACAAAACATGTAACTCATGTGGTGAAGCAACTGGTACGGCTAGGCACCTACTAGTGGGTTGTAAAACGCTATTAGACCGGGGTCATTACTCGCGCCGTCATGATAAGGTATTAGAAATCATACGTGAGGCTGTAAGTTTGGCGGTAGCTAGAGCGAAAAAAGGATTAACCACAAACCAAAGAAATGACATTGCGTTTGTAAAGGAAGGCTGCTCAAAGAAATCACTTCAAAAGCCTTATTCAATTTTGATAGCTGCCGTTGACTGGACAATACTCGTAGACACGTATGAGAAGCACTATAGGATACCGGAGGATGTCTGTGCCTCATCATCCAGACCCGACATATTCCTTTTTTCACGATCGCATAAGCGTGCAGTGCTTGTAGAACTCACAGTACCGTGGGAAACTAATATACCTAAAGACCACGCTATAAAGACAAACAAATACTTTGATTTGACTAACGAGTTAACCAAAAACGGCTACGTGGTTAAACTCTATGCCGTAGAAGTAGGAGCAAGGGGAATTCCAGCTAAATCCCTGTACAACTTACTTAAAGACCTCGGATTGCCAAGAGCTTCAGTAAGCTCTTTATTAAAACGTATATCAAAAGCGGCATTGTTAGGATCTTACCAAATTTGGATAGGTAGGGGGGGGGAACACTACTGACGGTGGAGGTGAGCGCTGATGCATCACAAGGTGGCCACCCTAAACCTACATCTGGGTCGCAAGTCCCAGTCGCCGTCATGGTGTTCCTCTCTGTACCACGCTATGGACCCGGCGACCGCACGGTGAATCCATGGAGTGCTGAGAATCGGATCTCTCTTTACTTTTTAAACTTTATTAGAATTCAAAATAACGATCCATGTTTTCCTCAACACGAACGTGTTGTCTTCAATCGGGGAAGTACTTCCCTTGAATTTGTACGATTTGCAAGTACCAAAGGCCTTATCTCCCTTCGTTTCCTTTCCCCACCTACGTTTCTCCCTTCGTTTCCTCTCCCCCGCTAGTCCCAACCCTCAAATGACACCTCTGGTGTTGCAAACGTTCATGGGCGTAACCGTTTATAACCAGATAGATATTTTGTATTGAATATTCTAACAATTTCTACTGTTTTTCTTGGTTCTTTTTCAGTGCCATACCTATATTAGACGACCCTATTAGTTATATTCTAACATTTTATACGTGGACACCTTTGTAATGAGACGTTTATTAGCGTGCACGCCAATAAACGCCTGTGCTGTTACGGAATATTATAATTTATTTATTTATCATAAATGGCTGTAAAAAATATTATCAACAGTTTAACAATTATGACCATGTTTTACATATGGGTTCAATGTAAATAAACAATAACATCAAATAAATTGCGATAGAATCCGTTAAAAATAGTTTTATTTCAATATTATGGCTCATTTTCTTATTAATTGACCAACTGTAGGGCGTCTCATGATGTCCTATTGTTTATTATTTTTAAACCGTCACAGAAAACCGTGCTTCAAGTAGTAGTCAATTATTACATAAAAGTACAATACCTAAATGAATACAACGGTCTACTTCACAAACAAAAGTTGATTGATTTCTCTGAAATGGTCATTTAAGACTTTCTTTCAATCACTAGTTCCTGATGTAATCAGTATTAAACGTTACACAACTTCCAACGGATACATTTAATATATTATCTTAGTGATGTATAGACGTACTGGTGGGCTCGTTGTGTCAATATTTAATAATACAATGACCTGTTTGTTTGAGAAATACGGTGTGTTGAGTTATATTACAACATATGTGGATCTCAAATTTTTGAGTAATAGTTTGTGAACCAACGGCTGATCTAGGAGACCTTGAATGGCACGACCACTTAACACATAGATTTTTAATTCTTCTTCTTCCTTTCAAACAATTTAATTAGAATAAAACGTGAGAGTAGAGAGAGAAATGGACTGTATTAGTATTACTTTAGTATTACTAAATAGGTATTAGAGGAATCAATCCGAAGATTTTTAACCCTAATATGGGAATTGAATCCAGGACTTACACAGCAGCATTCGCAACCGTTATCACTGCCGCAAGTGTCGACTTCTCTTGACTACGTCATAATCAGGGCTTTTAACAAAAGTACGTAAATAGACGTATGTTTCATAAAGTTGTAAATTAACCTGTTTTTGCGCGCCGAATTTGTTGACGTTGTCGATTGCTGTAATACATTATCACAAAAATATATTTAAAATTGAAATATCTCACGAGTGAGCGGTTCCTGTCAGTAATATAACGCGAGCAACGTAATGAAGGTATAAATAAGTATTAATTGTATGTACTAATTATTATAAAACAAAGTCGCTTTCTTTGTCCTTATGTATGCTTAAATCCTTAAAACTACGCAACGTATTTTGATGCGGTTTTTTTTAATAGATAGAGTGATTGAAGAGGAAGGTTTATATGTATAATAACATCCATTGCACCCGTGCGAAGCCGGGGCGGTTCGCTAGTTCACAATAATTAATGAATGGCTACCGTTATACCAGCTTGTTCATTGAAATAATACCGAAATTATCTTCGTAGCGATAGTCCAGTTGCGTTCATAGCTTGCACTGGCCCGGGGTCCGCTTATTGTTTTTGATTGATACGTTGGTTTTTACGTGAGCGACTGCCGTTTGACCATCCAACCCTGAGAGGAGAGCCTGCGCCAGAGCCTGGTCCGCTGTTTAACAGGTGCACCGACTAGCAGGTGAGATTGGCTTGGGCATTCGACTGCTACGACAGGGGGCGCGGATTCGATTCCCGCTCAGTGCAAATATTTGTAGGAATGAATATGTCTATTTGCATTGGTCTGGGTGTCTATGAATAATATGTATGTATTAATAGAAAAAAGTATATAAGTATGTTTATCCGCATTCTGGAACCCATAACACAAGCTAATTAAACTATGCTTACTTTAGGTCTAGAAAGCGCTGTGTAGAATGTCGTAGAATATTTATATTTATATACTTTATATACATTAAACAGTATGTACATTCTTTTATTAAGACTATCCATAATACATTGAGTCTTAAAATTCATTTAACGTTAATTTTGAGAGTACCAAAGGTTTTATTTCGCTTCCTTATCTTTTTCCCTATTCCATCTACTTCCTTTCTGTTAGTTTGTAGGTAGCAACGCGTTAATGACGCCTCTGATGTTCATAAGCCACGGTAATCGGTTATCTTCACGTGGGCTATGTATTTATTTACTACCACAGTTTATAAAAAAAGTAATCCCCAGTTAGGATGAATAATCATTTTTGCCACATTTTATTCATAATTTAAAAACAAAGTGAATTGGCAGGCGTCTATGAACGTGAACATACGTTGATTTGAAATTTTTAATAAATTCACTTACACTTGGCTATTTTCAAAGTAGAAAAGGAGCTAGAAACTTCTTTTAACTCAAATATAATTAACTTAAAATATTAAATGTAATAAAATCAAACCGTCCAATAGCTGAGAACGGATTAACCGGATCGATCAGGCAGTTGCATCCTCTCATTTAATGTCGAGGTTAAGTGTCAGTATGATGTATTCTATACGGTTTTTGAGAATATCTACACCTTTTCCATTTTCTGTATCCATACGACTCTTGCCTCTAATGACACAATCGTTCATAGGCGTTTAGACGTCTTTCCATTGGGTCATATGCTTGTGTGGTATTTCATTAGTTCTAGAACTAAAACTTTAACTGAAAAGATATCGCCACTTACCGTTAGGCTGTGTGCCAATTTGGCATATAAGACAGCTAAAACATTTTCACAAACTCTACTTAATGCATTTTATCAAACCCTTTTAAATTCGCCTTTTCAAAATAATCTCTGTACCGTCTGGTTCCGTTAGCAGTTAGTGCAACCTAATCGAAAAGTCTAAAATATTGCTGTACCTACAATTATTTAGTTAATTTCCACAAACATAACAGAACGTATAGAGACGTTAGTGGGGTTATTTTTGTAAGATATAATTGGATGTGTTATTAAAATAAAACATAAAATCGTATGTTGTACGTTTTGAAGAAAGGCCAGGTCAGAATTCCTGTAAACGACGTGCATGTATGAAAAGAATTATAAAAGTAAAAGAAGCGAAAGGCGTATGCCAGGATCGTAGCAAGTAGAAAGATTCCCTACCCCAACGGGAAATATGTAATAATGTATGTAAATTGCTGAATTTGTTAAATAAAAAAATTAAATACCAACATATGTCTTAGGGCGTCGTATACGAGAGACTGGTCTAGGTACCTAATTAGGCAGAGTATTCCCCTAGAAAGGAACAGTCAGGTCTCTCATGTTGAAATTTGAAGTAATTTTGTACTTATGCTATTTTTCCCTATAAATTAGGAAACATTATACACTCTCTCTCTCTCTAAACTTAAGAGCACTACTCTTACGTCTACCAATCCTACCACTTGTATCTTTTCCTTGATCTGTTCCATAAACGTTCTTCTTGTTCTGCCTCTTCCTCTATTCCCTTCAATTTTCCCATCTATGATATCTTTTACAAACAAATCATGTCATATCAGATGGCCAATCATTTTTCGTCAACGGTTCTCGATTTTCCAACAGACATTCTTTCCTGTATTTTATTTATAGCTCCCTCGTTCATTGTCCTGCCCGTCCAGCTAAATCCCTCCATCCTTCTTCAGCACCACATCTTAAACGCTTCCAGCCTGTATCTGTCCCCATAGAGTGTAATGCTCTAAACATAAGAATTGATGAACCTCTTCCTCATTATTGATTAAATATAACATAAACATAACATAACATAACTTCATGCCTGTATCCCCCAAGGGGTAGGCAGAGGTGTATTACACACCCACGGTTCGCCAGTTATGTTTAGGTCCCAATGTAATAGGGGGCGAGCCTATTGCCATCTACCGGGCACATTACTAAGCGAGTGATAATCAACATTTTTAATACACATATAACTACGAAAAGTCAGAGGTGTGTGCCCGGGGCGACTGGGGATCGAACTCTAAACCTCGTCTCGGCAGTCCGTTACGTACACCACTGGGCTATCGCCGCTTTATTAAATATTTTTGACATCGAATAAATGCTTTTTGTTATTAAACGCCTGCTTAGCCAATGCAATTCTGGCCACTATATCGGGTGTACATCGTGAACAATTACATGCTAATTGCTTCAAAATTTTACAGTAGTGTATAATTTCTAAATCACATCCGAATATCGTTTAAAATCAACGCCTCTAACGTCACTGCACGTTCGGTTCATCCGCGTCTACGGACGTACTATAAATCATGGAAGTCGAGGATTGGTACCGCCGTCCGCGCCCGCCCACAGACTATTAATTTCGGCCCGTCTCACCCGACCGTAAGTTATCGAATTTGTACCTCGGTTGTGTCAAATATTGATTGTAGGACTAGACCGGTAGATTATGCGCCAGGAGCATGATTTACTCGCTCTCTTTGTTATTAAAAGATACGTATTTAAGCGTCTCTTAAACATGGAACACTTAACCTTAATAAACCTGAGGATGTGCCTATTAGACCGACGATATAGGTACGTTTCTTCTTCTTCAGTCGACAATCCTGTTGTTGTTGGAACCCCTTTTTCTCTTGATTTGGCTTGTCTTCTTCAACCCCAAATTGAAACCCTGTGCCAGAGCCTCGACCATCAATCAATAGGTGTAACAGTTAGCAGGTGACGTTGGTTCAGGTTATGGAGATGAAGGTGAGGCTCTCGGGATCAGACGGCAGCTAAAGCTAAAATAAACCAAATATGTTCTATGACATATTCTACGGAATTCTACACAGCGCTTTGTAGACCCAATTTAAGCATAGTTTAACTAGCTTGTGTTACGGGTTCAATAATGCTTATAAACATACTTGACGGCCTCTGTGGCGTATCGGTAGTTCATTCTACTGCTACGACAGGGGCGCGGGTTCGATTCCCGCTCAGTGTAAATATTTGTATGCATGAATATGTCTATTTGCATTGGTCTGGGTGTTTCTATGTGTAATATTTATGTATTTACAAAAAAAAAGTGTATATAGAAGTATGTTTATCCGCATTCTGGAACCCAAAACACAAGCTAGTTAAAACTATGCTTAACTTGGGTCTATAAAGCACTGTGTAAAAGGTCGTAGTTTTTTTTTTAAATGCATACATATTATACGTATAAACACCCAGACCAATGTAAATAGGCATATTCATGCATATAAATATTTGCACTGAGCGGGAATCGAACCCGTGCCCCCAATCGTAGTAGTCGAATGCACTACCGACTACGCCTCAGAGGCCGTCGAAATTGTGAATAGGAGAATAGACTCTAGGCTCCAAAGTGCAAGGATTGGTGCTCAAATGAAGAGAGATTGAGAGATTTTTTTGAAATCGAGCGTCGTTTTGTGTAGCACTGGTATAGATAGGGGCAAAAATCTTGACAATGAACTCTAGATGGGCAGTGACGACTTCCTGCGCTCATTATCAAAGAAATAAAAGTATATATAGCTCAAAGGACTCGCATTATTGGTTGATAAGTCCTTTTATTAACCCCCTACGCGAAAACGAGTTTGAGAATAAATTTGACGTCTATTTGTGTGTCTATGGCATCGTAGCTCCCGAATAGATGAACCGATTTTAATGCGGATTATTTTCTTCGAAAGCCGATATGTTTTAAATAGTTTTTACCCATAAATAAATTTGTGTCGGGGGTTTTTAAATTTTTAAATTAATGTCATATTATTGGCTTTCTGATTGGCCAGTTATACGCGAACTTTTAACGTTTGTTCAAGATTTTTTCCACGGGGTATACCTACTTGATTATATTGGTGTCAATAACATATCTCTAGAATATGATATATACTGACGTGTACATGTATATCTGATACAATATCAAGCCAGTCATAACATCGATGCCATCTGATAAACGGTTAACATACGAGATTTGTTGTACGAATTAACGATATCTAGTTCACAGATATCTAAGTATTACATGCAATCTATACTATCATAAAATTGAAAATTAGTTATATATTTTATATATATTATATTATATTTATACATATTAACAGACAAGAATTCCAAAAAAAAAACATTTTTGTGTGCAAAATCGTTCGCTTAACATAAAACAAGTTTTTTTACTAGCTTAGTTTTTTTTAGCTGACCAAGAGCATTCTAATAGAAAAAAAATGTACAGACGTACATTGGAGATATTTAAAAAAAAACTTGTTTTATGTTAGATGTTAAGCGAACGATTTTGAACACAAAAATGTTTTTTTTTTGGAATTTTTGACTGTTTATCTGTTTGTCCGCGATGGACGCAAAACCTATTGAACGGATTTTGATGTGTTTTTTTTTCTTTTAGAAAGGTCTTGGTCAGACTTAAAATCCGCCGTATATTTGATTGCAATTTAAATAAAACCGGAGATAAGACCAAGAAACGAAAACCGACCTCCACGCGGGCGGGGATGCGGTCTTCAGCTATTTCTTAATAAGAGCGATATATTGAGCGACAATCATGAAACCAAAATACGTGATATAGGAGACAGACTTGAAATAACATACATATACTCACGCCTTTTTCCCTACGACACGTAGGCCGAGTCAAAAGTCAACTATTTACTTCTGTCCTTACACACTTCACGAACTTCCGCTATTAATCATCATCCGAGCGCCAATCCGGTTTCATCATCTCAATTTCTCAATTTGACTTATCTCGACTTTAACGGGAATTTGCTCCCGTAAAAGCCAAAATTCATAGAAGCCGTCTGTTCTGACCGGGCGGTTAGATCACACCCCAAGACAAAAATTGGTGGGGTCCAATTGGGTCCAATACACCCTGGTTAGGGACTCTTTTTTTAGCGTGTGTAAACCCCCACGGGCTTCACCCCATCGGTGCCGACGATAGGGTGGGCGTGTCGGAATCGGACCGACTAAAACCACACGGTGTCCTTCCTAAGTGTCCATTGCCGGGCACCCTGGGTAAGCCCTCGAAAGGATAACCCCTATCACGATAGGCTCACCAAGCAGCATATCAATTATTTCTCGGTCTTAAAACGTTATGTTCTTGTTTAAATTAACAGCTATGCCTGTAACAGTTTATGCTGCACTATTAGTTACCTCTAGTTTATGGGCTATATACCTACTATTAATGACTACAAATGGTGTAGCACTGAGTTATTTAAATGTATTTAAAGTTTTCTTTACGATATCATAAATCTGGCACTAGTTCGGCGGTAGAACAGTTATAAACAACATTTAAATAATCAGAATTTGTAGTTAGCGACTAAAGTACTTTAATACTTGTCATATTTATCCTTTTAAGATTACAATCTGGGTACGTTACCAGTAGACATCGATGGGGAGGAATTATTTGTCACCTAAACTTTTTACATTATTTATTGATGTATTTCATTGTAAAGTTCGTAATTTTTTTCGGGTTGTACCTAACGATTTTTAGAATAAGCTAATGTGCTATTTATTTACTCAAAAACAGCTGAAAATAAAGAAGTATAATTTACTGCCGATTAACCTGGGACAGCCTCAAAACCGTAGGATTGTCTGCTGAGTAAATTAAAACTGAGCCAGTTTTTTTTAAATTTAATGATGCCACAATAAATAAATAAATATTCTACGATATTCTACACAGCGCTTTCTAGACCCAAGGTAAGCATAGTTTAACTAGGAATAGGAAATAATGAAGGTATACAAATAGGTTCGCAACATAGTCGTTTCCAACATATTCATTTTCAAAATAGTCATTTTCAACGAAGTTAGCAAAACACTATCCTTTATAGTACAGGCTTAAGGTATACCTAGTTTAAGGGACAGGGTTTCCAAGTTTTGTTAACAATCAGAAAATAGTTGGCTCGCCTTTGTACACCAAATTCGTATTGTATACTCCGTATTCTGTATAGTTCACTCTGTATGGGCAATAAGGACTATAAATATTAATCTAGAAAATACCCACGTAATAAACAATGTCAATCTATGTATCTATTAAATAATAATGTTCCCGGTAGATGGCAATAGGCTCACCCACTATTACGTTGGGACCTCAACATAACTGGCGAATCGTGGGTGTTATACACCTCTGCCTACCCCTTCGGGGACACAGGCGTGAAGTTATGTTATGTTATGTATGTGTTAATCTATAAAAAATGATAGTATTGTGGCATCGCCTCAATACCATTGAGCGACGGGAAGACGAGCTCCTTCTTAAGTCAGTCATTCTGATCTTGCATCGTATTATAACTGTTTTCACATTATAAATAAATATTCTAGGAAATATTACACAACGCCATCTAGATCCAAACTAAGCAGAGCTTGTCATAGGGGGATATCACAGAGGGTTCTAGAATGCGGATAAACATACTTAGATACAATTAATTTTTTCGTAAATAAATACATGTTATACATAGAAACACCAAGACCAAAGCAAATATACATATTTGCAAAGAGCGGGAATAGAATCCGCGACCTCTGACTTAGCAGTCGAATGCTCTACCGCTACGCCACAGAGGTCGTTGACGGCCTCTGTGGCGTAGCGGTAGTGCATTCCACTGCTACGACAGGGGGCGCGGGTTCGATTCCCGCTCAGTGCAAATATTTGTATGTCTATTTGCATTGGTCTGGGTATTTCTATATATAATATGTATGTATTTACGAAAAAAAAAAGTATATAAGTATGTTTATCCGCACTCTGGAAGCCATAACACAAGCTAGTTAAACTATGCTTACTTTGGATCTAGATAGCGCTGTGTAGAATGTCGTAGAATATTTATTTATTTATTATTATTTATTATAAAGCCATAATTTGAATTTGAGTCTGATACCGTATTCACATATACTGGTCGTATCTATGTGTGGGAGAAACATCACACCTCGTTCCTTAACTCTGTCCGTTATTAAAAACGACACGTAGATAATAATATATCCTCAAAAACCATTATAGCAGTATAGTTAATTATACAGTTTTAGTACTAATTGCTCTGCACGGGTGGGTTAGTACAGTGCCGTTCATAATTAACAAACATATTATTTTATTTTTTGTAGAAATTGTGCAGGTAAATATTTTTATCTTACTGTTACAGGTGTCCTCCGTTAAAAAGCCAGTCAAGTGCGAGTCGAACTCGTTAACTGAGGGCTTCGTACAAAACTAGGTTGATGTAGAAGTTCAATTTTTAGGGTTCCGTTGCCAAATGGCAAAAAACGGAACCCTTATAGATTCGTCATGTCTGTCTGTCTGTCCGTCCGTATGTCACAGCCACTTTTTTCCTAAACTATAATATCTTTGCTGTTGAAACTTGGTAAGTAGATGTATTCTGTGAACCGCATTAAGATTTTCATACAAAAAAAAAATTAAATTATGGGGGATACTTAGAACTGAAACTCAATTTTTTTATTATCTATGGATAGGTCTTCAAAAATGCTATTGAGGTTTCTAATATAATTTTTTTCTAAACTGAATAGTTTGCGCGAGAGATACTTCCAAAGTGGTAGAATGTGTCCCCCCCCCCCCTGTAACTTCTAAAATAAGAAAATGATAAAACAAAAAAAAACATGATGTACATTACGATGTAAACTTCCAACGATAATTGGTTTGAACGAGATCTAGTAAGTAGTTTTTTTTAATACGTCATAAATCGTAAACTGCAATTTACCTTCATTCAATCAACTCAAATATAAAAATTAAAAAAAAAACATTATGTTACTTGCTACTACGGAACCCTTAATGGGCGAGTCCGACTCGCACTTGGCCGCTTTTTTTTTACAGCTTCAAGGCATTGCAGGCCTGCTTATTTGATATTATTTTCAACTTTGTACCTCCACCCGTTCATGAGAAGAAGGTCTTGATGGACAGACGTCAGATATCTTTTTTGTGATATGGGTAACTACATATTTGTGGTTTTCGGACTTTTCCCTTTACTTGCAATATATAAGACCTTGCTTGTTGCTAAAATTTAATAATTCTAGCTCAACAGGAAGTGCCCTATAGGTTTTGATGCCCAAGCATTTGGTTAAATTTACTACCTACCGGCTGTATCGTTTGATTGCATTGACATTTTTTTCACAGCTTCCAGTTGTTGCAGACCTGAGTATTTGGTACATGCTTGATGCCTCTAAGCGTTTCCGAGAAAAGGGGCTTGACAGATAGATAGACAACGAAGTGATCCTGTAAGGGGGCCGTTTTTACGGAACCCTAAAAGTATTAATATTTAACATATAAATAAGATTATATTCTTATTTAGTTTATTTCAATTTTGTATTCAGTTGCCATTATGATGAATTGACGCTAATTATTACTTTTGCATACTTAATAATGAAGCGAAGTGTTTTCATGTAATGTGTATATTCGTTAACATATTGTTGCCATATTTATATATATATGCGTATATATATAACTTTCCTAATTTTCATAATTTTATCAATTTTCAAATAAAAAAAGCCATTTATTTTCCTACCATTTAATGAAAATGGCATACAACTAAATCTAGCCCATTTTCGACTAAAAACATATTATTACACAAAAATGTAAATAAGCCGTCCTTTAAAAAGCCCCCGTCAAACAAAATTAAAATTGATTACAAAAAATGTACACTTATTTTGGCCCTACGTGTATTGGATGAAGGATGGTGTAATAAAATATGTCACACCATAAAAATATGGTTTTATTAATAGCTTGGGATGGAATTATTAGGGCGTGTCTGGGCTGCATGTAGATTCATATCGGCGATATTGTGTTCTGATAGTGCGCTTTATATCATTAAGGAGGATATAATGAAGTGTTTTGAAAATATTAGACGAACTGATTTTAAAGCTCTTGTTGATACAGAAATAAATATTCTACTACATTCTACACAGCGCTTTCTAGACCCAAAGTAAGCATAGTTTAACTAGCTTGTGTTATGGGTTCCAGAATGCGGATAAACATACTTATATACTTTTTTTTTTGTAAATACATACATATTATACATAGAAACACCCAGACCAATATATACTTAATATGCTTATAATCCTCGTAATTACATGATAGTTGTAGTATACTCTACACATCTTGAAGGATCAGTGGGAAAATATTCTTGACATTTGGTCATCAGCCTTTTCAGCGCCTGTATGTATTTTCTTTGCGTTTCGTCATTCATGGCATGGGCGACGTTTTTCGAAAAAACAATGCAAATAGACATTATTCATGCTTACAAATATTTGCACTGAGCGGGAATCGAATCCGCGCCCCCTGTCACTACCGCTACGCCACAGAGGCCGTCGAGAAAGTGTATGAAGCACTTGATAGAGAGAAGAAAATTAGTATTTATAGGAATAACAAAGGGACCCCGGGGTCCATAGTGCAAGCTTTGATACAACTGGGAATGGTGCTCGGATGAAGAAGATACATTATAGTCTGAAATATTACATAGTTCACTTTATACCACATGTTCAACTAGCTGTTGCCCGCGGCTCCGCCTTCGTGGAATACTGATCCCGTTCCCGCAACCCATGGGTACCTATTCCAGGTATAAAAAAGCTGCCAAGTGCGAGTCGGACTCGCCCATGAAGGGTTCCGTAGCAGTAAGTAACATAATAATGCTTTTTTAGGTTTTATATTTGAGTTGATTGAATGAAAGGTAAATTGCGTTTTACGATTTATGATGTATTAAAAAAAACTACTTACTAGATCTTGTTCAAACCAGTTTTCGGTGGAAGTTTACATGGTACATCATGTATTTTTTTTAGTTTTATCATTCTCTTATTTTTAGAAGTTACAGGGGGGGGGAGGGACATTTTACCACTTTGGAAGTATCTCTCGCGCAAACTATTCAGTTAGAGAAAAATGATATTAGAAACCTCAATATCATTTTTGAAGACCTATCCATAGATACCTTTTTTTTTTTTTTTTTTTTTTTTTATCGTGCGGAAATCCCTTCGGATACCCCCCCGCCGGCCAGCGGGGGTGGTTATGTCGGGCTTGCACCGACCAAAACCGCACGCCGTCTCGGGTCTTCAGACGCCGGGGTGTAAGGTTACCCATAGAGCATATCCCTCGCACCCCGGCTGACCCTGGGCCATCTCACCACTTACAGCATCGCTCATCCTGTCTCCTCTTAAAGCAGAGGAGTACGGAGAGCGATGTGTTCCCGCCACGTTGGGTATTGGCCGACGATCAACGCCAACCCTATGAAGGGGTGAAGGGGAAGCCATTGACCGCCGCCCAGGGTGCACCGGCCGCTCCGATTCCGTTCCCCCCGGACTGCAGCGGGATCGGAATCGGAGCGACACTCGAGGAGGTTACCCAACACACACCCCCCTATCCATAGATACCTCACACGTATGGGTTAGAGGAAAAAAAAGTTTTTGAGTTTCAGTTCTAAGTATGGGGAAGCCCCTAAAATTTTTTTTTTTTTTTTCTATTTTTAAGTGAAAATCTTAATGCGGTTCACAGAATACATCTACTTACCAAGTTTCAACAGCATAGTTCTTATAGTTTTTGAAAAAAGTGGCTGTGACATACGGACGGACAGACAGTTTCGTTTTTTGCCATTTGGCAACGGAACCCTAAAAAGTAGCCTATGTGTTATTCCAGAGCCATTTGAGCGCGATTGAATAATAAACGTTCAAACGTCTTCACAAACTTTAACATGCACAAAATTAGTAAGATTTATTATTATCTGCCTATACGTGTAAAATGTCACAACAAAGATTGTACCACACGGCACGTGGGCATCACCGCTCATTATCTTACGTTTAGTTTTACAACATCAATAAATCAAAATGATTTTATTATGACATACAACATACACGCCCACGTTTAATAAGCCGGGAACCCTTCCAAAGGGATAAAACTCCTATCAATCACACGCGGCACACGTTGGAACAATTTGAAACTATTTTTGATACCAATAATGATAATCTAAAATAATCCGTGTGTGGATACAAACAACCCTTTTTAAATTTATATTAATATACCAACACAGCTACGTTAAAATTTAAACCCTATTTTAAATAAGACTGAGTCTAAATTTCGTAATTTTTCTTCTTAAAATACCTGTACCTTTTTTTTTTTTTTTCGTGCGGAAATCCCCTAATCAAACTTTATTGTATTTTAAACCCTATTCGTAAAGAATTTTAAGTTAACAATCGTTTGCAATCAATTTACTTTGAACTAGAATGGATTTTAAACGACAGGTCATTTGACTTTCTGCCATGTGTGTACATTCTACAACCGCGCGCTATTAAAATGGACAATGAGTTTATGGAATGCCCATAAACATAGTTTATGCTTACTTTCCCGTACGAATGGCCCAGCTTGTTAGCCTGGAAGTATTCCCTGTTAGATCCCGCCTTTAAGTAATTTAAATGCATTTTGTTCGAGTTTCTTTTTTTTAATGTATTTAGGACACGTCAATTTGACTTCACCTCGCCTGATGGTAAGCTGAAGGTAAAGTCTCATTAAAGAGGGTCACCATTACATACACATACCATACGTACCCCCCCGCCGGCCAGCGGGGGCGGTTATGTCGGTGGTACCTACCCGGCCGAATTTTGTGATAAATTTGTGTCATCAAATTTCTACCACCAGTAAGCAGTTTCGTTTGAAATCCGAAATCCTCCACTTTTAATTCCTTATTCGCCTCTTCTTCTTCAACGAGCGAATGGCTTATAATATTTACAAGATTTTGTCGGCACAATACCAATAGCCTGCCACCATACTGTCCATTGTTCTACACAGGTCCTCAATAGTACAGGTGGAGGGGCACAGTGGGCAAGAGAGTAATTACGACATGGACTGGGATGGGTCCCCGTAATCATAGGGCACTTCCGATTTGGTGAATGTAGCCCCATTTAGCCATATTTTCCTTGCCAACTTGTAAAACAATAACACCAACTAAAAATTTTGCCCGTTTCAGTCTTCACACCTTAAAACTGTCTAGGATTATTTTTTACGTGTGGACATTCCCACGGGCTTCTCCCCATCGGTGCCAATGATGAGATGGGTGTGTCGGAATCGAACCGACTAAAACCACACCGTGTCCATCCCAAGCGTCCATATTTAATATTTAATTGTGTATTTTGAGCATGAAATACCGCTGATTAATGTCCGTGTTGCTGTTGTAGAATAGGACTTTCGATTAAATCGTAATTTTAATTTCCTACGTAAGATTTTTTTTGCTTTTAATACTGATTCATAAACTAAAATTTTAACCTAAAATGCATGTTCTATTTTTTTATAAAAAATAAAAGAATACTTGAAAATACTCGTTTTTTATTACATCAACATATACATTATAAAATTTAATTGAATTAATTAGGCGGGGTCATCAAAAAACAATGTTTAAAAATGTCTGTAAAGTTATTCATTGTTTCCGTAGTTCGCAAGAATTACGGTAGATAGCTCCAACGTCGCCTTTAGACGTATTAATGTATCGGAGAATTTCGAATATCTGGGACGTGTCTAGGTGGCTCAGTTGGTCAAAGAATTCCCCCTGTAAAGGACTGGTTGAGGGTTCAAGTCCCGTCCTAGATGTTCTCTTTTTCCGATCTAAATCTTAAGGTATATATTGATATAAATAAATGTATTAAGTACTTTGAGGATTTTTACTTATCTAAAATATTCTTAGACAATTTTGAGGTTTTTAGATTAGTGAGAAGACTGAAACATACATAGCCAGGCAGAATACATAATGTAAAGTACATATATCTAATCATTATGATTAGGTCTGTAGGTAAGTATCTAGTGGCCATTGTGGTTCACCGTAAGCCATCTTGTGTTTAACAGTGATATTGAGAACTGATTTGATTGACAGACCGCACAATAATGGGTGTGTCTATTGTCGGCTTATTCAACCCCAATCCGTTAATTAATTAAACACTTGATTGGTATATGCGGCGTGGAAATTACAAGTCATGTACATGATTAGGACCTGTTTACAAGTTCCATTGAGAAGATTGGTTTATTTCGGATAGATTACGAGGGCTATCCATTCGACTCGAATCCCGGGTCAGACAAACTGTAGGCCTTTTTTTTTTTACGTGCGGAAATCCCTTCGTATACCCCCCCGCCGGCCAGCGGGGGTGGTTATGTCGTGTATCGACTAAAACCGCACGGCGTCCTCCCCAAGTATCCGTTGCCGGGCACCCCGGGTAAGCCCTCGAAAGGATAACCCCAGGGAAACTTCGGGCATCCGAAATTTCTGGCAATTGGTATCATATACCATGCTCTCGTAAAAGCCAAATAATGAAATTGTAGGAGAACGGATCCCGGGTTCCAAAATGCAAGCTTTGGATGAAATGGAAATTGACGTTTAGATAGAGAAGGAGAGTCATTTCACGAAAGTCAGTACTCATAGCCACTACCGTGAGTACTAATTACGGTGATGTTCTGAAAAAAAGGCAAGTCACAAGCAACTGGAACCAGCAGGCTTGTATGAATGGCTTAATAAGTATAGGAAGCTTAGAAGATGCGTCAAGATAGATTTAATTTGCAATATCTTGTACCTATTTACTTTCAGAGAACCATATAGTAAATATATATACATAAACTCACGCCTATATCCCCGAAGGGGTAGGCAGAGGTGCTAGCACCCACATTTCGCCTTATGTTTAGGTCCCAATGTAATAGGTGGCGAGCCTATTGCCATTAACCGGGACCATATAGTAAGTATGTAATATTAGTGTAAATCTTCAAAATATTAATTAATAAGTACCCTCTTATTGTATTTGTGTATTTCAACTTCCCCTAAGCTTATATGCGGGGGAAATTCGTGGGAAGTCAAACATGTCAGTTACTGCGCTTTCATTTCGTACAGTTCAATATTGACTTACGAGCGATACTGTCACTCGAAAGATATTACATTCTACAATCATATTTTTTATCAAAACTAAGTAACAAGCATTTTTATCACAAGGAAAATTTTACGTTACGTTTTTAATTAATAATATTCGTGAATTCGTTCGTTTGCAAAGATTTCGTTCTTTTTCGTTCGTATTTTTAGATGAGTTACCACGTCAATATAAATTCACCCTTTTTATTCTAGAAATATCCTTGATTTGTATTTAAGTTTTTATAATATATTTATTTTCCTTATAACACCTGTATAGCTCCAAAAGAGTACGTTGCAAAACATTAATGTTTTTTTTTAATATTTAGGACAAGTCAATTTGACTTCACCTCGCCTGATGGTAAGCTGAAGGTAAAGTCTCAGGAAAGAGGGTCACCATTACATACACGTATTTATTATTTTTTTACGAATAATGGTAAATAAAAATAAATTAACTGGTAATTCATTTTTATTTTATTGAAGTAGCGCATATAAACACTCAGAAAGTGTGCCGATTGCCGATACACTACTGAAAGGAATAGAAGCATATAAGAAATAGAATTGGCAGAAGACCTTTACTTTTTAAGCGAGGCAGAAAGTGGAAGGAGCGAAAGGCGTATGCTAGGATCGTCGCAAGTGAAAAGATGTTGTCTCTGCCTATCCAATAACATCGAGGCGTCAAATATATATGTATGTAAGAGAGAAATACAACATTGTGCTAGTATTTTTATTTTTATTTTCGTGCGGAAATCCCTTCGGATACCCCCCCGCCGGTCAGCGGGGGCGGTTATGTCGGGCTTGAACCGACTAAAACCGCACGCCGTCTCGGGTCTACAGACGCCCATAGAGCATATCCCTCGCACCCCGACTGACCCTGGGCCATCTCCGGTTTCGAGATGGCCCCCTCGGTTTGGGAACCACGGTGTCCCCGTCTTGCCCCGGTTTGGGGGAGGGGCGCTAGTCGCCCCACCGTCCCGGCCTGCTTCTGCTGGGGTGACAGGCGGCCTCACCTGCCACCCCCAACATTGTGCTACCTAAAGTCTAGACTTACTGAGAAGGTGATGACTTTTCCAATCACGCTGGCCTATTTGAGTTGACACATCAAACATCATCCCTCCACTAAAACTAATCTAAATGTTAACTCGAACTCCATAATCAATGCCCTGGGGTTAAGAGATTTCCCTCATGATTACATAGAGGAACGCTTTAACCGTTTGAGCGTCGGTCTACTGACTTTAGTTCAGTCTGTTCCCATCCTATTTCATGTTTCATCCCGTTTGTGCGAACCCGAAACTCCTGTGTCTCACTAACTGGCTGAAGTCTGTGTAAACCTGCGGCTACGAGTCGAGCGTCTACATTAAACTCAATTGAACAACGAGTAGGGGTAGAGTTATGTGAGAGGCAACCATTCTTTTAGTTTAGTACAATAATTTTCGCACTCCTACTGTGTTAAGTGTTGCGAGACTTTATACAGATAGTCTTAAATCAAAACACAGAAAGGGACAATGCCAATACTTTACTACGATACTACTTATTTCATTATGATAAAATGTGCACAGCTCAAAACTGAACAGGGATATTCTACATTAATGGATGTAATTAAAACAATATCAATTCTATATTATGTTCACCTACCCATCGTTTTCAAGTGCGAATGTTCTAAAAAACCTTTAAGTGCATAACTTATGCTCTCCTACGCTAGTTAAAGGTTTCTTCCATTTAACCATAAAAAAACTGAAAATTGTGTTTATTCCCGGTTAACGAAACAGGGGTCTCAATGAACTGATCACGCTTCGATCAACACAAATTATTCGATTTGTGACAAAGGACATCTCTCGTTTAATATCGACTTCAAACCTTCAAATAACAAGCTGCATTTCAGACTTGATAGAGTGCTGAAAACCTTACCTTCTCTTATGTCTTTTTTCCTGTGCCCTTTTCATCTGCAGAAGACACTATCGTCATAGGTAACGATAGCTTTTTATTAATTTCAAATATATACTTAGTCACACATAGGCACTTTGCGTCTATATGCAAGACTCAAAGTGCATCACGGTGTGGTACTAATTTAGTATGTTTGCTGTTTCACTTTTGCATGACCCTATCCTGAGCGACTTCAGAGTATAATGTATATAAACACTTTGTCTCACGGGAATGCTCTGTCCAAGCCGAGCCGCGTAATTTAATTATATTGTCGTTTAACTGATTTTATTTGCTGTTCATATAAAATTCTAGTTACTTGAGTACCTAACTATGATGTAGGGTTTTAGAGAGTAAGTAATTATGGAGAACTAGCTGATGCTCGTGGCTATGCCTGATTGAAAACCCTTTATCACAGAAAGTCGCTTCAGTGATCAAGGCGTGAAAAAGTTACAAAAGGACACAGAGTTCTCGTGTGTTTCTTAATATTAGTATGGATAAATAGTGTTGTTTATATAGGTATACTCGATTCTGGGAAGGAACCGCCCCGCTTTGTGAGAGGCTGGAGGTCTTACCTCCTATCATTTTGATTTATTCTCTTCATTACCCTCTTCGTAACTCTTTATAGATGGCAACACATGAATTACACTTTCGTGTTGCAAGCATTTATATGCTAGGTACGATAGCGACTTGGGTGACCAAGTGCAGGGCACGCCGCAATAGCGGCGGTAAGGCTCATCATGGAGGGTTGGCTAGAGAGGCGACACGGAAGCCCCTCGTACCGACTGACGCAGGTGATCTCCGGGAAGGGGTGCTTCGGGGACCACCTGCATCGGATCAGGAAGGAGCCAACGCGTGAGTGTCATCACTGCGACGCGAGCGAGGACTCTGGGCTGCACGCGCTGGCGGACTGCCCGGCGTGGTAGGCACCGAGGCGTGACCTCGTGGCAGCCATCGGGGTGGGAGTCCTCTCGCTCGGCAGCATGATTGCGGCAATGGTGCGGAGCGCGAGCGAGTGGGCCGCCGCCACCTCCTTCTGCGAGCATGTAATGCTCGCGAAGGAGATGGCGGAGCGCGCCCGGGAGAGGTTTAGAACAGGCTACGGTTTAGAACCTGTAGCCTGTGATACAGTTTTTTAACTAGTACAAGAGACAGGAGATTTTTTCTACTGTAAAATTACTTGTAACTATTTGTATGTACCTATCTATGTAAAACAGTGAAAATCAAATTGTAACACATTTAATCAGATTAATAAATTATACTTATACTTAACTCTCCCGGCCCGCCGAGCCCGCAACAGGCTCGCCGCGCGTCGCATGCGACTCAGACGCCGGAGGTCGCTTAACGACCTCCCTCCTCCATGATCGCATGCCTGGGGGTGGCAGGTGAGACCGCCTGTCACCCTAGCAGAAGCAGGCCGGGACGGTGGGGTGATTAACGGCCCTCCCCCAAACCGGGGCAAGACGGGGATACCGTGGTTCCCAAACCCGAGGGGGCCATCTCGAAACCGGGGATGGCCCAGGGTCAGTCGGGGTGCGAGGGATATGCTCTATGGGCAACCTTACACCCCGGCGTCTGTAGACCCAAGCCCGACATAACCGCCCCCGCTGGCCGGGGGGGGGGGTATCCGAAGGGATAGCCGCTTATCAACTTATGCTCTTGTTAGATACTTTAATAATTTAAAACAGTTGAAGATACTGCAATATGCTTATAAAAAGCTAACTTTTCTATTGACCTAACTATCTAAATATTTAGATATTCTATTGAACACAGCGTGGAAATATTTTACACCCGCCTACCACAACATTGACATGGCGCGCAATGTACGTAAAAAAATTCGTATACAAACCCAATATTTACGTTGCCGAACCAACCATAAAAGTCGGGCCAAAAAATTGTACCAGTTGCGGCAACAAAAGGCATAAATACTCTGTACTAGAGTACGTACACTGGCGAGCAAAAAAATGTAGGTACCTTTAGACGTAAACTGACGAAATGGTGCGCAGTGGACGGGTATCGGTGCTTTCCTTTTTTACGAACTGTTTTCTGGTACACTGCTGGCCGTGATTGCATTACGTTGAAAATATCACAGTAAATATTGATATTAAACAAATTATTATATTATTATTCACACTTTTAGTGGCTAGTAATGGCTAGTAAAAAAAATAAGAAAATGTTCCACCTGGCTATAAAGTTGGATTACGGATGAAAGTGTCAGAGGAATTCTACTCCTGCCCATAGTCCTGTAATTATGATAACCCAAACCAATGCAAATATTCATGCATATCAATATTTGCACCGAGCGAAAATGGAACCTGCGACCTCTGCCTTAGCAGTCGAATGCGTAAAGCATTCACCACAGAGGTCGTCTCAAATGTCTCTTCATAATTATAGACAAGCTATCTTAATAAATAGCCCTGGAACTCATAGTCATCTGTTGAAATGGCGCATACCAAGCAGTAAACCTTGAAACCATATAAAAAGTGTATTAAATTGTTAACTACCTACTATGACAATTTGGTTATATTTTTATAAATTTAAATTTCATAAGATCATGCGTAACATGCGTAATGTTTCAAATATAAAGTTGAATAACAAGGTTTATGGCATTACCTTGCGCGGAAACCCATAAAAGTATACACGAATGTAACAATGATTGCTATTTCTCATTTAACCATATTTCGATTATTATTACATAAGGTTGTTAGTCAATGACTATAACACTGGTATTAGCAGTAACTTGGGTTATCGGCTATAAAATTATATAGTTATAATTGTTTGAATCTTGACATCGTTGTCCTACAGTGTAAACAAATGTTGCCATCATCACTATCATCTACCTGCCCTTATTCCAATTATTTAGTGTCGGCGCAAAACACCATTCTTTTCCATGTATTCATAATAAATATTCGATTATTTACTAAGTCTTTATACGAAGTCATTTGTTATAATAATTTAACAAACTATACAAAGTTCAATATTCCTTGAAATTTTAAGTTCTTCTCTAGTGAAGAAACGCCGTCATCTGTATCGAGCCCCGGCCCAGCTTTTAAATGAGTTTCTCAAGGCTATTTTGATCGTCTATTCCGATACGGTTACTGGTTTTAAGTACCAGTTTTGTGCTATTTAATTAAACATTTAGAGCACTGAAATTCCTCTTTTCCAAACATGCTATTTCTTATCTTCATTCGAATTCTCTCTGAAATACCTGCACCATGAAGCTCGTGAGTCCGCAGTCCCGCTGGACTTTTCAAATATTTGATTTCTTTTGTTTTTTACGGGACGAAAGCGGTCTTACCCCCAAACCTCAAAAGAGAAGCCTGCGCCAGAGCCTCGTCGTTGGCTCGTTGGCTGGAGTCCCGCAGACATTGGTACCAAACATCCTAGACTTTTTGTAACCGGCCTAGTTTTCAATAAAGTATCTTTTATTGAAGACTGATTGTCATGTTAGACAAACAATCTTAAATAATCTTCATTAGGTTACGTAACTTGTTATGTATAACCTTAGACGAAAACAATAATATTTAAATGTCTACACAGCACTCATAAGTCCAACAATCAGGCTATTATTTACACTACTCTAAAGTATAACAAATTATATCAAAGTAATAAAAACGAAACCCATAATCTCCACATAGAACAGTAAATTACCTGGAACAGCCAACTCAAGTATCATACAATTGGTTTTATCTCTCGTCAATCTATCTAACGAATTACTAAAACATTCACATCCAGAACCCACAATCTTAGATCAACAATTTACTATGCATAATAACAGAATATTCGCGAGGTCGTTCAACTACTGGGCCTTTTTTTGTGGCCTAACGTGCAGACATGATTGGCCGTTGGTAAAAAAATCGCGTGATGTTGCCATGTTTCGTATCTATTAATTCCTATGTTCGTATATAAAAGAAAAAATGGGCATGAGGCTGGTTTTTGTTGAGGAAGAATTTGTGTATTATCTTTTTAGGAAGGTTAATAGGTTATTTTTTTTTGTTAAATTCATTATTGCTTCCTTTGCATGTCGTTTAAAATTGCGTTATATCTGTTAGTTTTTCATTCTTTCTTTTACTTGTTTTGTTAGTAAAAATGGAACCTTGATCTTATCACCCTCTTATCCGTCTGTCCGTGTCTGTCCGTGTGTCACGACCGATTTTCTCAGGAACGGGTAGACCTAGCAAGTTGAAATTTATGGCAGGTACTGGGCTCTATACTCCCTATTAGGTGTATAAAAATCAAGGTCCTGAATCGAAACGATAAAAGATATGGGCAAATTTAGATTTTCGCAAAAATGACGGGGACACCGTGGTTCCCAAACCCGAGGGGGCCATCTCAAAACCGAAGATGGTCAGTCGGGGTGCGAGGGATAAGCTCTATGGGCAACCTTACACCCCGGCGTCTTAAGACCCGAGACGGCGTGCGGTTTTAGTCAGTTCAAGCCCGACATAACAGCCCCCGCTTGCCAGCGGGGGGGTATCCGAAGGGATTTCAGCAGGAAAAAAAAACAATAAAAAGGTACTAAAATTTACCTTAATTCTCATTTTTTTTTGGAATTTCTCTTGTATTCCCTTCTACTACTAATTCTAGGTCAACCGGAACTATGTCTGTGTATAAGAGGAGAAGTTATTTCAATTTCAGTAGAACCATATTAAGGCATCAACTGTAGTTTTCAGCCGTAATGTTGTAATTACGCTTTGGCATGACTAACAATGGTTACTGGTGATAACTAAAATGTGTGATAACCGAGTCGTGGGTGGATGCGTTGTTGGCAAATTTAATTGCCTTTTTAGGGTTCCGTTGCCAAATGGCAAAAAACTGAAACCTTATAGATTTGTCATGTCCGTCCGTATGTCACAGCCACTTTTTTCCGAAACTATAAGAACTATGCTGTTGAAACTTGGGAAGTAGATGTATTCTGTGAACCGCATTAAGATTTTCACATGAAAATAGAATAAAAGCAATAAATTTTGGGGGTTCCCAAACTTAGAACTGAAACTCAAAAAAACCTTTTGTCAAACCCATACGTGTGGGGTATTTATGGATAGTTCTTCAAAAATGATATTGAGGTTTCTAAGATCATTTTTTTTCTAAACTGAATAGTTTGCGCGAGAGACACTTCCAAAGTGGTAAAATGTGTGTGTGTCCCCTGTAACTTCTACAATAAGAGAATGATAAAACTAAAAAATTATATGAAGAACATTACCATGTAAACTGCCATCGAAAATTAGTTTGAACGAGATCTAGTAAGTAGTTTTTTTTAATCCTTACTTTATCCTTACTATAATATTATAAATGTGAAAGTAACTCTGTCTGTCTGTCTGTTACGCTTTCACGCCTAAACCATTGAACCGATTTTGCTGAAATTTGGTACAGGGGTAGATTAGACCTTGGGAAAGGACATAGGCTATGTTTTGTCGCGATAACCGACATCTACGCGGGCGGAGCCGCGGGCAAAAGCTAGTACGTCATAAATCGTAAACCGCAATTTACCTTTCATTCATTCAACTCAAATATAAAAAATTTACTTGCTGCTACGGAACCCTTCATGGGCGAGTCCGACTCGCGCTTGGCCGATTTTTTATGTAATCTTTTATCATTTGTTGCATATTGTGTTGTGAATCATTTCTCTTAGTCAGTTTCTATGATGTAACTGAGTGGTGTGAACGCATTGGTGATTAAAAATTATGTGGAGACAGTGCTTATTTATAATGGTAAGTTCATCTTACTAATAAATAATTATCTTACCCTAAATTCGTTGCTGAGCACATGATGTCTGCTGTCACCGAATGTTTGGGCAAGGTTTATATTAAAGAAAATGTCGGCATATTCAGGGAATAACTCCGAGCATGAAAACAGTATTATTATAAATATGAAACCGCGGTAGCCTAGTGGTATGGGTAATGGACTGCTGAGACGAGATCACGGGTTCGATCCCAGGTTTTACCATGGCACACACCAATGACTTTTCGATGCTTTTCGAAGTTATGTGTGTATTTATCGCAGGTTTATAAGTGCCCGGTTAATGGCAATAGGCTCGCCACCTATTACATTGGGACCTAAACATAAACTGGCGAAATGTGGGTGCTAGCACCTCTGCCTACCCCCTTCGGGGACATAGGCGTGAGTTTATGTTTATGTATGTATAAATATGAAAGTTTGGATCGATATGTGAATGGATGAATGGTTATTGTTCACGCCGGAACGGCTAAACGGATCTAGATGAAATTGATAGTCTGTAATAGCACATAGGCTTTATACTCCGGAAATAGATCCCTGTGGAAGGTATTAAAACCACATCCTTTTTGTATACATAAGCGACTTAATACATACACCACATCTCAATAACTAAAATGTCAGTCAACAGTCATAAACTAAACATATTTTAGTGTTTAGTGAATCAGTACACTTCCCTATCCTAATTGGCAAGTGCGTTGTTATTCAATCCTTAGCATAGTGATGTCCTACACTTGACAAGTCTGCTTGGCACTTGTGTAGCCCGGTAGTGCGTGCCCATCGTGACAAGTGCGACAACTAGCCCTGCCCGCCGTGTGAACCGTAACGTTATTTGAATTCATTATTAACTTGTTTGCTAACTATTAAGTTGACATGAGCCAATATTATAAAACTAAACAGAGCCTTTATTTTTGTGCCGTCGATATTGTGGGTGTGTCGGAATCGGACCGACTAAAACCACATGGTGTCCTTCCCAAGTGTCCATTGGCAGGGCACCCCGGGTAAGCCCTCGAAAGGATAACCCCAGGGTTACCGGCGGACTTTGGCCACCACCGCGGCCTCGCCTGGTGGGGTCGGGTTTTATCGGGTGTAGGACACACACGACACGCCTCAGCCACGGCCTGCTTCTGTAAGGACGGCGAGTCGGCCAACTGCCGTCCTCAGGCCCCGATCATGGAGGTCGGTAGTCTCGGGCGTAGACGAGTCCTGCCCTGTTCTGCTCGCAGTAAGAGGCGGCGGCGTGCCACTTGCTCCCGTCGGAGACCACGACGCTCACCATGGTCTCCAACGAGAGAACGTCCACGCCCAGGACCGCAACGAGATCCCGGCGTTGACTCGCCCACGCAGGGCACTCCACCAACGTGTTGAGCGCCGTGTAAACTAAATAGAGCCTTAATAAAAAAAAACGTAATAAGGTCAAATCTTATTGCGTTTCGTAATTGTTAGAACAAGGTCTACTAGGGCTTATCCTTTCGAGGGCATACCCGGGGTGCCCGGCAATGGATACTTGGGGAGGACACCGTGTGGTTTTATTCGGTCTGATTTCGACACGCCCATCCACACGTAAAAAAAAAGAAAAAAAGGTCTACTAAGAGTAGTATTATTTTTTAAAGTACTGGAAAAGCCAACATCCGAGTGACGGGTACGAATAGTTGTTATAACATGAAATTCTGTTTGACATCGATGCATGTTCTCAACGATCATCAGACCGGGACTAAGATTTCAAACCTTTAAATCGGAAAATCACGTGGACCAATAATAATTTTAGCTAAACAAACAAAAAAAATCTTATCCGGAGTTGAGCACCTCCTTTTCTGTCGGTTAAAAGTGAAAATAATCTTTTCTTTTTGAAGTAGAACCGATTTCATAAGAACTTTCGTTGAGGTGGGTGGCAAACGCAAACCTTATTGCCACCCACCTCAAATAAAGTACTTACAGTGAGAAGAGTGTATTGAGGTGAAACTGACTAGAAAACATAATAAATTCGTACAGAAAACAAAATAACGTCGAAATTGGTGAATGGCCTCTTAAATCTTTTCAACGACCGACTAGCGATACTCAAGGACATGCCAGGCAGCCTCTTAATAGTATTGGATACTCGATGAAGCGATTTAATTGTAGACAGTACTTTCACTTGTTCATAGCTTAACATAACTTCACGCCTGTATCCCCGAAGGGGTATGCAGAGTTGTATTACACACCTACCCCAAGTAAAAGCTATGTTTTTTCTACTTATAAGTTACCACACAGCATTAGTCCCGGTTTTATCCTGCACTTTGGAGCCCTGGATCCGCTCTCCTAATTCTTCCTTATTTCTTTTCTTCTTTTTTAACGGAAGCGACTGTAGTCCCAACCCTGAGAGGAAAGCCTGGATCAGAGCCTGGTCCATAAATCAGCAGGTGTACCAGTTAGCAAGTCTCTTCAGATTCTCAGATTATAAATAATCTATAATAATAATTCTTTAATAATAATTCTTTATTAGCATAAAATTAGGTTACAAACATGTTTGGCCCTGACTCCAGAGCTAGGTATTAATTACCTGTATTTCAGAAGTCAGTGTCTATTCCAAGATCCATACATTTTTATGCAACAATTAAATTAATACACTAGAATCACAATTGAATTATTGATAGGAAAAAAAATACAATCAAAGTCATAATTATAGATTGAATATCAACGAAACATAATAATAATAATGGATTAAAATTTAAAACTAAGCAATTTAAAATCAATAATAAAACAAAAGAATAAAGATTAAAGGAAAAAATAGAATAATAATAATAATAAAGTTAAAAACTAAAAATTCAAATCATTACTAAAATCAACAATCAGTGTTTACCATTACAAATAATGAGTTAGGTACAAAATAAATTACAACCATCGAATTACATACGAATTATGGATCAGAAATACATTTTAGATTACAAATTAAAAGTAAAATTAAAAGTAATAATTCAAAAACGACAAATTTTATGTATCAAACATTAAAAATGATAATCTGTAAATTAAAATTAAAGAGTCATTAAATCAAATTGGGAATAAAATGTTAATTAAATAGAATCACAAATTCAATTAAATTAGAGATACAATTAAATAAAAATAATCAAAAAGAAATTAAAATAAATCTTTGTAAACTAAAATCCAATTAAATATTAAATTACTTATATCAAAAATTAAACAAACAGAAGTTAAAAACAATGAAATAAAACTTCAAAATTATTAATTAAAGTCAAAATATAAAATTAGTGCAAGATAAGTAAGAGTGTTTGTGTTGTTGAATAATGTTTGTGCCGGTGTGTGTATGATTGTGTGTGGATGTATGTGTGGGTGTGGGTGTTTAGTGCTATTAAGCAATAAACCTTCAGTTTGTTGATAGTTCTGTGCTAGCAACCAGGACCTAATTTTTCCTTTCGCCTCGTGGAGTGATAGCGGGTTTATATTTAGAACCTTATTTACTTTGTTGTAAAGATGTAAGGACAGGTAGGCGTGCTGTCGCTTAGCTGATGCAGTGTGACAACGCAAAGGTAGGCAGACGTTTCTTGTAGAGCGCCTATCCATGTTGTTTTTGACCCTCTCTTTGAGTAGTACACATTTCTTATTGAAAATGATGTTTAACTACTTAATGGGCCTTATTAATTTTAAATTATGATCACAATATAAAGAATAATTTTCTATCTGATTCTTAAATTTGAAATCTTTGCAACCATCATCTACTTTTGACGCTGACTGTACTACACAGCTTTCAAACAATGTGAAACATTCACCAACATTATGTAGCTATATTCACACAAATAACAGCATCCTGTTTCCAATTACCGAAACGATCGTTATTAACTCGCAAAACACTCTATTAAACTAATTAACATTCAACTAACGCGCCTGAAACAATTGTCAACTGTTATTATCTGTTTATTTTACATATATTACAACATAATACACATGCAATTTTGAACTTTAATTCGAGGATTGAAAGTTGATTTTTATGTGTAGTGAAATATTATAAGGGACTGTATACATTTACTTAACATTGTTTTGCATAACAGATCGTCTGAAATAGTTCAATGTATGGGATTTGTTTGTTTGAAACTATGGGTTCGATACATTGGATACGTTGTTTATGGGATTTATGAAAGTGGGTACTTATGTTTTGATGGTAAAGATAGGTAATGTAACGGTAATATACATATATATATATTTTTTTTTTTTTTTTAAAAGAATATTAGTAACTGAAATTACTAATATCCCCCCTAACCCCTCCAGCTAAGCTAAATTGCTTGTGTTAGAAGTGGGTTCACGTAGGCAGTGTAATGGCCAGGATGCGAACCCAGACCTCTCGATCGTAACGTTGACTCCTTAACCACTAAGCTACCGGCGCTTATTCGTTGGTATATAGTAAATAGCACTCAATACGTTTATATATACTTGGTATAAATGATATTGTCAATATTGTATTGACAATATTATTTTTCAAAGTACGTCCAAAAGTAAATACATGAGTATAGCAAGGATTATTATTGTCAATCCAATATCATAATATTACGATAGTAATTAAAAATATAACCATTTTAAACGGATAATTTCACCATTCAAGAGTTTTAACTATCTAGGATGATATCCTGATGTTGACAAAAAAGGGACCCATTTACTTAGATCTTAGTTTTTTTTTAAGTTAGACGTGCTTGGCTGACAGCTGTAACTGTTATCTTACAACTTACTGTAAAAGAATACTGAGACCAGGTGTTTTTATACCAACAATTGCCACTGTTCGCTCCTATCGTAAAACAAACAATCGCCACACAAAGCCGTGACTGCATCACGTAATAAATTGTCACCCTTCCAGTGCTATCGATAACCAATCTAAATAACGCCGTAAACAATCATTACAACTTCCGCGTCGTCTTAAAAGTGTATATTGCCCTTAACTGTTTATGAGTCACTCGTACGCAAAATGACGCTTGTGGGGCGAATGACCCTTTGACATAACACCTTTTGCCTTTTCTATTGCGCTGTGTATAGGTTATAATTTGTGTAGGCGTAAATTAATCATACGGAAAATAAGCGTTTTGGTGTTTAGTGTATGAAGTATTTTATTAATTGGAATATTCAAACGTTACTGGATACTTATATATATAAGTGACATTCGCTCTTAAGTGCTCTATGAAAAATCGTTGCTGTATACTTACAGCAACGATTTTTCATAGAGCACTTAAGAGCGAATGTCACTTATGAATTACGAAGAAACCGAGAACAAACTAAACTGCCTTATCGTGTTTCATTTAATTAATTTATTGAATGAAACGTGATTACTCAGTTTTAATAAACTAAAACTCAACTAGATCTGCAATTCATTCTGCTGTTGCAAAAATTGAGCGAAACAATTTCACCAGGACTTTTTCTAACGGCGATAATTCCTCAATTGCTAGTCCGATTTTCGTTTCTTTTTTTGTCTTGTGTATATGAACAAATTACTTAATTCAAACCAATCGCGTGAATGAGGTTTTTTGTTCATTGAGAAATCCTATTTTAATTATTTTTTCCGGTGATATGATATGTCCTTCCCATCAGTAACATCTTTGCTTGTGGGAAATTCCAATAGAATCGGTTCAGCCGTTTGGGAGGAGAAGATGGTCTAACGAAATATATGAATCGTCTAAAAGAGAGCTTCACTCTTTCAGAGCTTCGCTCAATTATTTTCACTGGCGAAATGCGGCTTAAGCAATTTGTTTTTTATTTTTTTTATAATAACTAGTGTACGCGAACGTAGCGAGCGCAGTAATAAAAAAAACAATTAACAGCTCTGCTCTGCTACCAGTCTCCTTTACCCGGAGACAACGGTGAGGAGTAAGATCACGAGCAGGTAGTATTCAAGCCGTAGCCCCACCACTCACTTTCACGCAATCACTACTTCGTTCCGAAGCGTGATCTAAAGCCGACAATGGAAACGCAAATAAAACTAAAACTTAATATTTAACTAAAATAAAGTGTCTAATGATCCGGATCTACACAAAGGTGCAGTCAACAAACGGTACAAAATCATTAATCAAACAAAAATAACAAAATATAGCAATTTTATACAAACGGTTTAATTGAACCGACCAAAACCTCACGGGTACAAACAAATCAAATCATACAGTACTTTCAATTTTATGGCAAGCAAACACAAATAAATATTTATTAAGACCTCCCGGCGGGTCAAATCAAACACGAATAAACAACAATTCATAGTTAAACAAATTTTTAGCACGTACTTGTTTCACTAATCAAATTAAGCCGCAATTGACACCCGATCGAAATCGACCAGGAAATATTTTAATTACAATAACAATTTTAAGTGTAAAGGTTAAAATAGTCCAATTCAATTGCTCCAAAAGGCAAATAATACCGATAAATTAACACCCAAGATGGCGGATTCTACCGCATGTTCAGTTTCAACTTGCAATCCAAAATTAAATCAATCCGTTAATTATCGTTAACAATACACAAGATATATTAATAAGTGAGACCTTCTATGGACAGGGTTTCAGCCGGGAAGTATCAAAGATTTGAAGGAGTGCCTGTCTAATGCGTCTGGTATTTCTAACTATATGTGACATGAATGTAAGTGTAATTTGACATACAATAAACTAATTATGCATTAAAATAAAATGTGATGTTTACTTTCGTTAGTATTGTAGACCCACCGCCGCAAGGTTCCAAAGTCCAACGAACGCGATGGGCGCATTAACTTAGTTTATACGAAGAGATAATTATCTCGATTATTAATTTTCACAATTTAATCAATAATCAACAAACAAAATCAAAATTGGTCCTCAGACGCGCGTGAAAAAAGTAATCCACCACAATTGCGCTCGCACGAGTTTACGACGTGCTACCAAACTGTCCTTTCACGGCGACGACTCGCTGTAATACGCGCTCAACTCGCCATTAACTTGGGTCAAGTACGAACAATAATGCGCGGTTACGCAAAGAAAAAATATGATTGGTGTTGGTCCTATCAATACGCGGTACCAATGTCAAAACATAATAAAACAAAGATTAAAACTAAACAACTAGGATATTTAGAAGAATTAATGTTTGAAGCATTCTAATATTTTGTCGGAACATCAAGTTTCTGGACCAAGTGAAGATCTGTAAAATGCGGCACACCTGGTACTTAAAACCGTATTTAAAAATTAATACAGTTACTGGTATGGGCATGAGCCTCCTTTAACAATAATGAGATAGTTGACCCATCTTTTTTCCAGCACGAATAGGCTAACGTTAACCCTCCGTCACAAAAATTGAACTTAACTAGCACTTTGTATGGTTTTGTGAGAGTTGGTGGATACCGTCTTTTCCTGCCTTACCGTTTCTCTCTCCCCCCCCCCCCTTTCCTTTGTAATTTGCATTCCTTCATATGCTGCGGTAACCGCTCACTGTTCGGTAAGTCGCGTACCTATATTCTGTTTTTTTACAAATTGTTTAGAATATAAGATTCAATTCATACGTCTAAAAGTTTTTCAACTTTCAACCTTAACAAATCTAGTTTATTTCACATGAAACAAAGACAGTCATGCAAAACCTAGAATATATTGCATTAAAATACACAGCCGTGTCTAAAACGCAAATAAATTGGGGAACATACGGTCAAATGGTTTTTAGACCCGTTGCACACTAGAATATTTATGACACATTTTACGTTGAAAAGTAATTTAAAATCAAAACAACGAGGAATGACGCAGCAACGAATCTGTTGTGTATAAGGTCTGAATAGTGTTGTGCATGCGAAATGCGAATGTGAAATATCAGATTTATGATTTGTCAAATTTAATTCATCAGGCCTGTCAAATTTGAATTTATATTTAGAATTTCATTAAATTATTTGATGAACGTGATAAGAAATACATTTCAGAAGTCCTAACATATATTATTATACTTTACGAGAGTTATGTGTCTTGAGATAGTTTGGGCACGTAGAGCGAATGAGTACGGATTGAATGACAAATGAAGTAGACAACGCAAATTAAGTGAGCAGGTCGAATGGGGTCGAGATTGAAGAACATACAGCGGTCAAATTGGTATATTTTAACTAGGAATTCAGTGCAGGGTGCGACTGACATAAATTGAGCTGAGCGAGCAGGACTCTTATTTGAAAAATAAGGCATCTTACTACGGTCGCGCGCATAGCTAAGGCCGCGCGCTCGTGAAACTGTTTTTCGGTGATTATTCCTCAATGGTACATTGTATTTGAACAGTTGACCCCTCTAAACACTCAGTGGTGTCTACACTATCACCATGGCAAATTTGGTCAAGATCGGTATTGTGGTTCCGGAGGAGTACACTCTCGACCAAACGGCTTAGCCACGTATAAGAGCTGAGCGAAGCGAAGCTCAATAAGGTAAGGTTAGAAGCACCCGCAACTGAAGAAGTTGTATGAAAAGTTTACTGATAGTAGAGGAAGCATCTTCGACATGTAAGGTCAGAGGAATTATCAGGCTGGTCAGGGGAACTAGCCTTAAGGGAGAAAGGGGTGAGTAAATTAATTTACTTATCGTACAAAACGTATGGTGATGCTAACTAAATTAGATGTAAAGTATTATTTATTTATCGTCATATGGGATGTCTAGGAAGCTTAGTTGGTCAGAGAATTTCCCCTGTAAGGAGCTGGTCGCGATTTCAAGTTCCGTCCTGGATGTTCACTTTTTCCAAACTAAATCTGTTGAATGTGGCGGAGTAATCTAAAAATTATGTATAAAAATGATTGTAGCATTATTCATTGTTTTCGTAGTTCTTAAGAATTACGATAGATGGCTCCAGCGTCGCCCCGAGACGTTCAATATATCGGAGAATTCTGAATATCTAGGACGTGTCTAGGTAGCTCAGTTGGTCAGAGTATTTCCCCTGTAAGGGACTGGTCGCGGGTTCAAGTCCCGTGACAACTATGATTGCTACGAAAACTAGATATGCTATGATATTTGGACGAGATGTTTATTTGTATCTTATACTTCATCCGACCACCTGCATATCCAAAGCTTGCACTTTCGAGCCCGGGATCCGTTCTCCTACACCTTCTTCCCATAAAAGCCTTATAAACTAAACCAAAAGCAGGAGGAGTGAAGTCCGCCAGGGCTCCCTGATGAAAGTCTCGGATGCAACCGGATACAACGCTAGGATCCTGATAAGTTCCAGTTGTGCAATCCCGGTAAATATATAAATCTTAGGTACAGCACTACATATACACTGGATATGAATCGTCAACTGTATATTAGCATTGCAAAATTCAGCAAATACTGCTAAATATTCCGGGGCGCCATTTTGTCTGCCATAGTTGGGGCGTCACCCTACACGAGTTTATTTAGTGAAGTTTTGTTTTTAGTATTCATAGCGTTATTTAGGAAATTTAAGTTACTGAGCTGGTTTAATGTGGCATGTTAAATTTAATATGCTTGAATTTTTTTTTACGGCATATCTTTATTTTGTTGAATGACTTGAACTATAATAACGTTCAATATATGAATATTAAAATTAAAGTAAAATAAAGAAAATTAAACTGAAACTTAATAATAATAAAAAAAATACATGTATATAATAGGATTTTTCTGTTAGGCAATTCTCAGTTTTAGTACCTTTTTTTTTCGTGTGAAAATCCCCTCGGATACCCCCCGCCGGCCAGCGGGGAAGATTATGTCGGGCTTATATCGACTAAAACCGCACGCTGTCTCGGGTCGGGTCGGGTGTAAGGTGGCCCATAAGGCAATTCCCTCGGCTGACCCTAGGCCATCTACGGCTTTGAGATGGCCCCCTCGGGTGTTGGAACCACGGTGTCTCCAACTTGCCTCTGAGAGGGGGGACGCGCGTCGCGCCGCCGCCGCCCCGGCCTGCTTCTGCTAGGGACAAAGACGGCCTCATGTGTCACCCCTAGGCCTCAGTTATAGTAATAGTAACTACTGATTCAAAAAATCCCAATGTATTTCCATGTAAAGGTGGTATATTTATGAAATTTTGATGCGAATGGTATTCGAATTGCCTTATAACGTATGTACCTTTTTTTGTGCGGAAATCCCTTCGGATTTTTGGCTTGAACCAACTAAAACCGCAGAGGTCCGAGAGGTCTTAAGACGCCGGGGTGTAAGGTTGCCCATAGAGCATATCCCTCGCACCCCGACTGACCCTGGGCCATCTCCGGTTTCGAGATGGTCCCCTCGGGTTTGGGAACCACGGTGTCCCCGTCTTGCCCCGGTTTGGGGGAGGGGCGCTAGTCGCCCCGCCGTCCCGGCCTACTTCTGCACTGACCCCCAGGCCCGTGCTCATGGAGGACGGAGGTCGTTAAGCGCATAACGTGTATACCTATATTAGAATTTTAGCTTTCCAGGATGTGGCCAGATAGCTGGTCAAAGTATTCCCACTAGAAATGAACTGATTGCGGGGTCGAGTCCCATTCTGAAGGTTGACTTTTCCGATCTCAATTTATGGGAAGAGTTTTTATTAGTATTCGTTAACTTTTGATGCTGACGGTACTTATCATTCACATTTGAACCGAAACTACATGATGTCAAATCACAACAGCATCCAATAATGTTAAAAACATTATAACAGTAACTGTCCCCACTTTTCCTTGAATCGTTGAATAATTGGAACGAATGAGTACTGAGCGAATGACACACCAAGTATATAAGGCAGGTGTAAGTGGGCAGGCAAGCCGGGGTCGACCTCGCAGGACATACACTGATCAAATAAATGACGTATTGATAAAAGGGCAGGTCAAAAGCACTCGAAACCGGCGGGCTTGCATGAAAGGTTTAATGACAGTGAAGGAAGCTCGTGAAGTATGTAAGGACAGAAGCAGATGGTGGGCTGTTGTCTCTGCATACCCCGGAGGGAAAAAGGCGTAAGTATATGTATGTATGTATATTTTATCTATCTCATAAATAAGTCTTGAGTAAAAATAAGGCGGGCTTGCATGACGCGGAGAAAAATCTCAGAGTAAGAGGAAGTCTGATATGCTGTGTCACTCCTTAATATTGGATACTTAGGGACTTGTGAGAGGTGATATTTTTATATATTTGTACATACTGACGACCTCTGTGGCGTAGCGGTTGTGCATTCGACTGCTACGACAGGGGGCGCGGATTCGATTCCCGCTCGGTGCAAATATTTGTATGCATGAATATGTCTATTTGCATTGGTCTGGATGTTTCTATGTATAATATGTATATATTTATAAAAAAAGTATATTTGTGTGTTTATCCGCATTCTGGAACCCATAACACAAGCTAGTTGAACTATGCTTACTTTAGGTCTAGAAAGCACTGTGTAGAATGTCGCAGAATATTTATATTTAGAATATTTATTTTTCGTGGGTGTGTAAGACACCTCTGCCTACCCCTTCAGGGATACAGGCGTGAAGTTAAGTTATGTATATTTACTGCTTGCGTGGTAAGCAGAGCATGAAGCTATAATAGTATTGTTCAGTTTATATCTCAATAATTATTATTAGGCAGTTTTAATATATTCTTGTACTACTCCTAATGTAGCGTCTGCCAACTGCCCCCACTAAGATCTTCGGGGCCCAAGCTTACCCCACTTACAAGCTGGTACACCTGCTGACAGATGGATGACGTTCTGGTGCAGGATTTAAGTCGATCAAAATCTAATCAAATCGCTGAGTTCAATGAAATTTTTAACTATGCTAAATTTTCCTTTTAGTTTAAGATCGGAAAAAGAGAACATTCAGGGAATGCTCTGACCAACTGAGCTATCTAGACACGTCCTAGTTATTCGAAATTCTGCCCCTGTAAGGGACCGGTCGCGGGTTCAAGTCCCGTCCTAGATGTTCTCTTTCTCCGATCTAAATTTATAAATCGCTTTGAGGAGGATGACTTTATTTGCTGACGGTTCATATTTATCTCGCGAATTTCTTCCAATAACACGTGAGTTTCAATTACTTTCTCATACATATTAAAACAATTTTCAATTTCCAGTCAGCACATCGAAAGTGTTGCCCCGACCTACGGTATCATTGTATGCTAATGTGGAGGTCAAGGTCCAAGGTTTGTCACCGAGCGATGCGTTTAAACCATTTTCAATTCAAATATACCTTTATTATTGTATTTTAAGTGAATATGGTGATTTGGAGGAACAAAGTGGGCCTGACTGTGGGTGGGTGAGGTTATTTTTTTATGTAGGGCGCGTATAATAATAATAATACATATTCTAGGACATTCTACACAGCGCTAGTACAGCACAGATTAACTAGCTTGTGTTATGGGTTCTAGAATGAGGATATACATACTTAGATACATGTTTTGTTAATACGTACATATTATATATAGAAACACCCAGATCAATGCAAATATTCACAGTCATACACACAAATATTTCCACTGACCGGGAATCGAACTTCACCACTAATGGTATGCGAAAGGGAATCGGTAATAGCTTCAATAAAAGCCAAGACTAAGTTGAAGCCTTGGATACAAAAGGGATTGGCACTAAAATGAAGAAAAACTTATTTTAAATGTGACAAAAACATTGTCCGATCTCGTACGTAATAAATGTTCAATTAATTTGCCCATTCCTGTTTATAAACAAACCCGGACACTATCTGCCATCTAAAATAATAACGATGTCAATACGACAGCTGTTGTTACTGTCACTTAACATTGTTATAACGAGTAACGATAACTCGAGCATCGTTATTTTGCCGCAATCGTTGTTACTGTCAATTTTCGTTGTATAATGATGATGGGTTGATTATGTTGGTTGTTTTCTGTTTTTTTTTTTGTGTAATATCTTGGTGGTTTAGTGTGGTGTGACGTTGCTACTAGACCTCATACCAGATTCGGTTCCCGAGTCAGGCAAAGTGATCTTGTATATTTCTGTTGGAAAATTTTCGGTAGCAGTAGGAGTCAGAAAAATGCTTGTTTGATCGTAATAGGCTTCCATAAGGATATTCCATAGAATTAAAGTAATTAGCGAAATGTAGAGGTTATTATAGCAGGCTCACCACCACGCGCTTATGGCAATTCAGTTTTGGGCAGCGGAGCAGAGGGAAAGAGATTTAGTTATACACGGTGTCTACCTCCTTCTCTCTCTGTCTTAGCGCCGCTAATTTGAACTGAATGTTATAAGCGCGTGGTGGTTAACCCGCAGTCCTGTTTACACTTATGTAACAGTATGTAACAGTATGTAACAGTAGGTATTACATCAATCATGGCACACTCATAAAACTATAAGTTACAGGAGTGAGTGTAAAAAAATATTGAGCCTATATATCATGGGGAGATCAACAGACATGCTTTTAATACCGTCGCATCGAGACGAGGAAGATTTAAAAATAGCTTCGGTCCCAAGTAATTGAAAATGAGCCTATTTTCGATTCCTGTTCGTAATTCTCCTTCCGATACATACGTCCTCCAGCAAGATGGACGGACGACCTGAAAAAGGTAGCTGGGATAGACTGGATGCGCGGAGGATCGGGTGCTATGGCGTACAATGGGAGAGGCCTATGTCCAGCAGTGGACTGCAATAGACTAATTGATTGATTGATACATACGTCAAGTCCCGTCCTCGATGATGACTTTTTTCAATTTAAAAATGTATGAAAAGTTAGCATATTTTAACATTTATCAAATCCTGAATTCATCATATTTTATTTTACGTCGGTTTAGTAATTCTTCCAATTGAACAGATCCACTATTTGCCGGAAGCGTTTATTGGCACAGTTTCCCAAACCACTTCAAGTTACAAGTTAAATACTAAATCCTCATATCGTGAGGTGAATTTTCCGGTTGTAAATTTACATCGGTACATTAAGGTTTATTTGCCATGTACATAAGTTGAAGTTAGATGAGCAACATCCTCAACTGGGAGTTGATTCGTAAAGTTGTGAATTTATGGATTATTTACTTGTTTCTTGTGGTTTTCGAGGGGTAAATATAAATTTTCGTATCTAATATTCGGGCCAATATGTTGCCTTTTGCTTGTAACTTTTGTGCCTGCTGTATATGGTGTAGAAATTCTCTTCATTTCTTTCCCACCATATATAGCTACAAGCTACCATAGTCTCCCCATTCCTTGTTCATACCGCGAACTTTCTAACTTTCGTGCGAGGTATCAAAATATTATATGTAGCTTTAGTATGTATGTATGTAAATTTAGTATGTGTATATGAATGATTTATATTATGTACGATTATATATAGGTGTCGTATTTATGTATAATTGTATGCTTGTTTGTAGGTATATGTACCTACTACATTGCAATACGTGTTTGTATACGATTTAGCTCACTTAGGATTCATGTCCATCCAAAGGTTACCTGTAAGATATTGCTTATTTAATTTACATATGTTAAGTAAGCTTATTCTTATTAGTGTATAACAAAGTTTAAATGTATCTATCTTCTTTTTTTTTTCGTGCGGAAATCCCTTCGAATACCCCCCCGCCGGCCAACGGGGGCGGTTATCTCCGGTTTCGAGATGGCTCCCTCGGATTTGGGAACCACGGTGTCCCCGTCTGGCCCCGGTTTGGGGGAGGGGTGCTAGTCGCCCCACCGTCCCGGCCTGCTTCTGCTGGGGTGACAGGCGGCCTTACCTGCCACCCCCAGGCCTGCGCTCATGGAGGACGGACGTCGTTAAGCGACCTCCGGCGCCTGAGTCGCCTGCGACGCGCTTCGAGCATGTTGCGGGCTCGGCGGGCCGGGAGAGTTCTAAATCTCTCCCGGGCGCGCTCCGCCATCCCCTTCGCGAGCAATACATGCTCGCAGAAGGAGGCGGCGTTGGCCCACATGCTCGCGCTTCGCACCATTGCCGCAATCATGCTGCCGAGCGAGAGGACTCCCACCCCGATGGCTGCTACGAGATCACGCCTCGGTGCCTCCCACGCCGGACAGTCCGCCAGCGTGTGCAGCCCTGAGTCCTCGCTCGCGTCGCAGTTATGACACTCAGGCGTTGGCTCCTTCCTGATCCGATGCAGGTGTTCCCCGAAGCTCCCCTTTCCGGAGATCACCTGCATCAGTCGGTACGAGAGGCTTCCGTGTCGCCTCTCTAGCCAATCCTCCATGATGGGCCTTACCGCCGCTATTGTGGCGTGCCCTTATATGTATCTATCGACAATAAAGATTCATTCTTATGTCGTAATATATTATTGTTGTCAGTAACCGCTTGCCATGTTCGTATGTTTGATACTAAAGCAGTTTAGCTTTATAAAGAATAGTTGTCTGTTCTGTACGAAATAATTTCTGTAAGTATACCTTTATTTTGTGATCTGGCAGCAAGTTATTACTTCTGCTAACGCCATCTATCAAAATTCCTGCAAAACGTTTCACAAAAAAGAACAAAAGATACAATTTTCTTAGTCTAAGTTACATACAGGGTACAGGGTTCGTTAAAGAATTTATTTAAACTTCAATGAGGCCGCCCGGGGCCTAACCACGACTTACTGCTGAGTAATACATTTCAGCAGAGGGAGAGAGACGCAGCTATACACGGTGTATAGCTCTATCGCTCTCCCTAGCTGAACTGTATTGCTTTTGGATTACTATGAGAGCGTCGTGGTTAGGCTCCAGTGCTATTTATTCAAAGTTACAAACATTTTAATACAAGTATAAATTTCATTGTTATACATTATCGCTTACGGACCTTCTATGACCCGTGAATAATCTTTACATTTGTATAATCTTGGGTGAGTCTGGTCGAGAACTTCGTATATTCATTATGTTGAGACAATGTTAGCTCAGATTATATTTATATTCTTAAACAGACCTAAATCAGTGCCCAAACTAAGTATGTGGTTATTTAACACGTTCATACATACTTATCTATAGATCTATACATTCTATATATTTCATATTGAAATTATAATTTTTTAAGTGGAAAGTTCTTTGGGCGCGTTAAGCACTTTTACATATGAGCTCTTTTTGGGTGAACAAAAATCATGGGACTGGCGTCGTCACTGTCATCGTCACCGTCACCATCATCGTCACGCCACGCTTTCTATATTCAAAAATTGATGGATGGGTGAATGTTTTTTTTATAACAACGTCATCTTTATGGATGGCTGAATGGATGGATGATTGTAGGGAGGGAGGGAGAGAGGGATGATGACGATTAAAAAAAACACGTAATTGTTCAAGTTTTTACTTCTGTCGGCACTCCCGGAGTGCAACTGCCTTTTTTTTAACCCCGGAACCTCATCATCCGTACCCGAGAGCCAGTCCCGGTTATATCCGAATCTTGCACTTTGGAGACCGTAAACCACACTCCTACGCTTTCTCCTCCTGATATTTCTTGGCTATGGCAGCAAGTGCCATCTGACGACCCCAACCCCGAGAGGAACGCCTGCGTCAAAACCTCTTCTGTTAACCAGCAGAAGTACCTACCGGCTTGCAGGTAAAGTTGCTTCGGACCCCAAAAATCTTAATGAGGCCTCATACACCCAAATTTATGGTCAATATGATGTAATATACAAGATAACCCTGAACCAATTTAAAACCCATCAATCCATCTAATCAATCGCTCACGACTCGGAGATGGACAGACATTTATATAGATATTAACACGTCTATTACGTGTTTTCACGCGGGCACCGAACAGATGCTATTATAGTGTTGAGGAATGCCCTCGGGGAGGTCTTTTTTTAATTTTATACACTTTGAAACCTCTCGATATTACTGTTTGATGAAGGTGTTAGGTGGCGTTTGTAATAACAAAATTAAAAAACTAGGCGTTGTTTATGAAAGTGTTGAGATCGTCGGTAATTGTCGTTAATTTTCGGTAATCGTCGGTTCAGATGTAATTTGAATTACGTATAACTGCTTCCGTGGTTACCGCTTATCTTCACTGTTTTTTATTTGTGAACTGAGTTAATGCCACATCCTCCTATCCTGCGGAGTGTAACGTTACGCTCAACCTCTGATGAACAAGAATTGGATTAATAATAACACCTCGGGAAGTTCAATTCTAATAATTACAAGTAAAATTTTAAAAAGTCAAAATTTAGATACAAATAGATATAAAATTTACCAGGTTTTATTACAAAAAAATAATAAAACCTACTTTTCAGAGAAAATTAGAAAATTACTTAGGTTTTTAAGCGACATTTGTCGCTTAAAAATTGTCAACAAATTAATTTTTAAGCGTAGCGAGCCGAAGTCGAGCGAAGCGTCTTTGGTTTCAAAGTTGCATTTCAAACAAATGATACTCCTCCGAGACCGTTTGACCGATCTCGACCAAATTTGCCCGGTGATCAAGTAGACATTACTGAGTGTTTTTAGGGGTCGAATGTCCAGATCGGTCTTACCATCGAGGAATAATCACCGAAAAACCAAATCAATGGAAAAAGTCGACCGGTCACGTTGACCTATTGTTGGATAGGCAAATCTCGCTACGCTTAAGTTTGGGTTGATTGCGAAGCTGGTAACCGTCCTAGTTATATTTAGGTTCAGTACTAAGTAAAAAGACAAGTAAATATGAAAATAAATACTAGGTCATGAAGAGAAAATTATCCTTTACGATATAATAACAGTCAAGACATAAAAATCGATAAAAAATTAAAATGAATTATGACAGGGGAGTAAAACATAGCTTAGTTTTAACATTACAGGAGTTGTTTTATTTTCATGTCGGTTCAGTTCTTGTCATTGACTTTTATGAATACTATTATACAAGCAGTTTAAAAATAGAAAAAAGAAAAGAAGAGTTTTTTATCTGTCTTAAGACTACCTCAGATTAGGGACAAGACAGTCTCAAGACAGACGTGTCGCCGTTATTTTGGTCGGTACCCCGGCGTCTGAAGACCCGATTCGGCGTGTGGTTTTAGTCGGTTCAAGCCTGACATAACCGCCCACGCTGGCTAAAATGGATTTCCGCAAGAAAAAAAAAGGTATTTGACAGCTTCGTTTATGAAACAGTTTTGTTCTAAGTGTGCGCACTTTCATATGTTTCTGTAGAGCAATAGTCTGTTTTAAGACTGTCTTGTCCCTAATGAGCGCTTAACCTCAGAAAACTTACGAGAGTTACTATACACGGCTATTTAACATAGTATTTAGTGGTATAATATTAGGCCGGTACTCATATCAGAGCCAACCCTTGTTACGCTTCGCTGACTCAGCTCAATCGTTCTGGGAACAATATATCTTCACCACTTACGAATATCTACCAAATTCAATTCGGCAGAATCAAGTATAACCGTCGACATGGATCACCAACCTGCTCCCCGTAATCCCAATTAATCAGTCTCGTCCACTAGAAGCCGACGCAAAATAGGAAAAGGGTGAATTAGGTAGGGCTCTCGGGAAAAAAATGGCCGCCATTTAATTAGGCCTTCTGGAACAAAAAGTATTTTTTTCTAACGTCTTTGTGTCAAATTATCCGCACAATATAATGAGAGTGACAATTTAAGACGCCATTTTGTTTTATAAGTGGCTTGTTGTCGTCTTAGTACAAATTTTACAAATGATAGGAATAACGATTAATTCCAACTCGAAGCGTCGGTAGCTTAGTAGTTAAGGAGTCGACTCCACGACCGAGAGGTCCCGGATTCGAATCCTCGCCATTACACTACCGACGTGAACCCACTCTTAACACAAGCAATTTAGTTTAGCTGCTTTCTTAGCTTCCGGCTTTTATGTGGGCGACTGTCGTCTGATCCTCCAACCTCGTTTCGCCATCAATCAGCAGGTGTACAGGCTTGCAGCATTATTCTGTTTGATAATGAGTTTTAATCGCAGTCGTAACGAGAATAGCCAGTTGACTTTAATTGGTTAGCATTGAAGAACTGGCGTAAACCAACTTACGGCCGGTTTCAATAATCCATCTATCCTTTACCAGCAGTTAAAATAGCTACCATTAGTATCTATCGGGGATTTTTTCTGTTTCAATAAACAAAGATAAGCAGAAAATGACTTTGATAATATTGAAACCGCAGTTACGGATAGATTAATGTTGACATGTTTATCTGGGATAGCTTCTACCTTTAACTGTAGGTAGATTATTGAGACTGGCCGTTAAATGTATCGGCTAATATAAACGCGTGTGTTCACGATACAGTTGATCAATTAGAATAGAAGAACAGGTGAGGTTGGCGGGGGCCAAGTAACATCAAAATCTAACTAACTTCGACAAAACAGTACAAAACTGCGTCTAATTAATCGCATTACGTAAACGTCTATTATCGCCTCGTGCGCAATAGTGCGTGTGCAGCTCACGACTCAGGCGCAGTCCCTGACATATATGTTGCGATTGTCGTCCACGCGTGATAATACGTTTGGTAATTTTGTTAGTACTCATACATGGTAGACCACTGTATAATTAAACAGAAGGTTAAGTTAGAATAGAATTAAATACTAAGATTCAAACGTGTGAGACTGTGTGTGAAATTTAGTACATATATGGGTAGTCACGTATATAAACTCATATATAGGCTCTGGCGCAGGCTTTCATCCGTTGCGTTGGGAGGCCAGACTTCAGTATCGCAGGAAAAGCTGACACACTAATCAAAAACAATAAGTGGACCTCGGGCTTCAAAGCGCAAACGCAACTAGGAAATCGCTATGAGGATGCTGTTGATGAGATCCCGAGGGGGCCATCTCGAAACCGGAGATGGCCCAGGGTCAGTCGGGTTGCGAGGGAAATGCCTTATGGACAACGTTACACCCCGGCGTCTGAAGACCCAAGACGACGTGCGGCGTTCAAGACCAACGTAACCGCCCCGCTGGCCGGCGTGGGGGGTTTCCGAGGGGATTTCCGTAGGAAAAAAAGGTACTCACGTCTGACCGCCATCTGCTTATTCTGTCCTTCAAACACTTCACGAGCTTCCTCTACTATTTTAAACCTTGCAAGAGATGGGCGAACGAGTTTTTTCTGTCTTTTTTCTGTGGAATTACGTTTATTTTTTTTGAAATTAGGCGTTTCGTGTACCTATAAGGAAAAATTTTAAAAGCAAAACCTCATTTCAATACAAAATTAATTGATAAAACAAGTGGAATTTAAAAAAAAAAACGATTTAAAAATAAGCTTTTATTATGTACTTGTTAATGAAAAGAACTGAACCTTTAAAATCGAATGAGCCGAAATTCGATGGGGTTGCGTCGTTTCATTTCCTCTGACCACCTGGTTACCATTGAAAGACTACCTTCTCGTCAAGACGATTCAAACGAGCCCAAACTCGATGAGGTTGTGTCGATTCATTGCGAAGTTCTTATGGCCACCTTCCAGCTCCATCATCAGATCAGATCAGACCAAGTCATCATAATATTGCATTGTCACGCGATTTACATTTGTATGCAAAATATCAGCTCAATCGGTAACCGGGAAGTGGATCAAATTTAATTTGCAAGATTTGATGGCAAACATCGGGTACAGGTGAAGCTAAATAAAAGCTTATAAAATGTATTTTAGAAGAATTGCTCGTTTGTTAAATGCAGCTAATCCGAAATCCTACTTATCCGAATATCAGACGGACGGGACGGTAACACACAAAACACATTATTTATACTTACTCGTATAGAGAGTATCAAAAGGATGTTTGGTTCGGAAATAACAGGTCCATTGCTCTGACAGCGGTCATCGGAATCACACCTATCATGTTTCGTATTTTGGCGGTAAAATGTACGTGAGAGATTATTTTATTATATAACTATAAAGCATAAGAATTCTGACTTCATATCTGATGTTCATAATTTAAATTATTATTTAATTATTTTAATTTAAATAACAGGATTAGTATTTTTAACACAAAATAATAAAAAACGTTACGTAAGTTTTGGGTAAAATAATTACTAGTAGAATGATCAATAATTATCATTAATTTTCAACACGTGTCACCCTTAAGGTATTTAAGATGCAAAGGTTTACTACTACTACTAATCTTGTAAGTGTGTGGAGGTGTGATGTTCTTCCAACAGATCCTCCGACCAGGCAAGGTTGTCGTTGGGACGTTGTAAATATGTTATACCAGCGCGAGAACTTCACTTTCGCGATGCAGGATCGGTAGTGTCGTAGTAGTATCGAAGTAGTTCAACTTCAATCGCTAGATGGCGCCGAGCACACGTGCATCGCCACTAGTGTTTTTCTTCAGAATTTAATTAAACAAAGTTTCTTAAGATAGACTTTCTTTTACTTTCAGTTTAAAGTTGGCGTTGTTCTACTGTTTTATGTTTATAGTGACACACTAAACACTTACTCTACAATATTTTAATTATTTTGTACGAACGCGTGAAGTCGTTAACCTTCCATTTGAGGAGTTAAACAATATTTACGAGTTTACGAGCACGGCGGCGGTACAAGCGTTATCTGACACTAATTAAATTTGTTCCTGGCAACATTTTGTTAAATAAAAACCTTTGTTGTTTTCACAAAATGCGATAAATAAAATGTCAGAGGACTTGAAGGATTTCGGGACGAGTTCTCACTCTGATAATGACTTTGTATGTGTGGTGTTTAATAAATGGTAAACAAAAACAGTCTTTTCACTGCTGGGTCAGTGTAAAAATTACACACATAAGTATTATTCATAGAAATATCCAGACCACTGCCTAAAGTATAAAAAAGCGGCCAAGTGCGAGTCGGAGTCGCCCATTACGAGTTCCGTAGCAGCAAATAACATAATAATGTTTCTTTTTAAATTTTTATATTTGAGTTGATTGAATGAAAGGTAAATTGCGGTTTACGATTTATGACGTAGTAAACAAAAACTACTCACTAGATCTCGTTCAAACCAATTTTCGGTGGAAGTTTACATGGTAATGTACATCATATATTTTTTTTAGTTTTATCATTCTCTTATTTTAGAAGTTACAGGGGGGGGGGACACATTTTAATACTTTGGAAGTGTCTCTCGCGCAAACTATTCAGTTTAGAAAAAAATGATTTTAGAAACCTCAATATTATTTTTGAAGACCTATCCATAGATACCACACACGTATGGGTTTGATGAAAAACATATTTTTTGCTTTAAAGTTCTATATTTATTGTTTATTTTTCTATTTTTAAGCCTTTATCTGGGGGTGAGGACATCAGACGGCAGTAGCTCGATTTTTCCTGATTCGTACAGCAGAAGCTCCCATAAAAGCCAAAATAAATCAAATTGTGGAACGAAAGAGTGGGAGAATGAGTCCATAGCTCCAAAGCACTAAACCCGGTTGCACCCAAGCAATCTAGATATGCGTTCGAGTGATGATAATGACACCAATATTGTCCACAGAATGTCTATATTACTAAAATAAGGTTACGCAAATGACAGTAGTTCAACATTCTGATAAAAGCTTGAATATACTGTGGCACAAACTGGCTTACGTTCACCGTTCATGTTTATAGGCAACATTAGAAAAAAAATATATCAAATTAATTTTTTATATCAACACATTCAATTGAATATCAAAGTAAATTATATCTATAATAGAACAATATAGTCCTAAGCGGACGCACGATGGGCTGATATTGTCTTAATTACGGCTCTCATGGGTTCTGATACCCATCCTACTGGCTTAATACGGTCAGAGCGCGCGTCTGTGTAGCAGAGAAAAGCGAGTAACGATTTAATACCTTAGGGCGAGGTCCCATTGACGTGGAGATGAACGAAGCTTTGAGTTCGGAGAGCAGGTTAAGCCGTCGGTCCTGGTTGCCATACCAACATCTATGAATTATTCCACTTAAATCACCTATGTAAATCACCTAGGTGAATTAAGTATCCCCAACCGGTGGACTTAAATCACCCGGAATTTAAAATCATAAGTGAATAAAGTCGACCGTAAGAAATTAATATTTTGAGTATACTCTAATCACCAAGCACCACTCAATCAATGAATATAATCGATGTGGAACCTAAGATAGAAACACAGAAAGCACAGCTAATAGAAATCTCTATTCCTAGGCAGCACTTTTCGCCCATCTCGGTACATAGGAAGCACTGTACACAGAGATCTCTCTTCATAGATAGCACTTCTTGCGACTAGTGGTTACGGCGTGTGTTCTGCGACAGTGGTTCTGTTGGGGTCACAGTTCTAACCTAACCTAACGCACTTTACTCATTTTACACAGATTCATATCCAAGGTGATTAAAGTATACTCAAAATATTAGTTTCTTACGGTCGACTTTATTCACCTATGATTTTAAAAGCCGGGTGATTTAGTCCACCGGTTGGGGATACTTAATTCACCTAGGTGATTTAAGTGGAATAAGCGACATCTATGGCAGTCGTTACGGGTGGTTGGAGCCCTAAAAATCTGACAACTGGTCTAACTACAGAACTTGGATATCGCCAGTGGGTTGTGGAGGTCAGCTGGCTTCGTTTCACGGCAATTATCGAAGTTCAGCCGCTTCTTGTTAGACTGAAAAGCGAACTGAAGGGGGACAGGGCTCGGAGGGTGATGACCTAATTATTAATATTTTCTAATTTACTGAAAATAAATTGTTATTGTATGTTTTTTTGTTTACGTGCGGAAATACCTTCGGACCTACCGCTGGCCAGCGGGGGCGGTTATGTCGTGCATGTAGGTACCGACTAAAACCGCACGGTGTCCTGCCCAAGTGTCCATTGCCGGGCACCCCGGGTAAGCCCTCGAAAGTATAACCCCAGGGGAAAGGATAACCATGTATAAAATTTTATTACAATTATGTTTTAACATTAAAACAAAACAAAATCAATAAATAACTAGGTCTGCAAGGAGAATCGCTGCTTGCAATGTTGAGCTGAGTGAGACTTCGTGATTCTTGTCCAATAGATTTGACCGCTATTGCGGAATCAGATTTTGAAAATTTTGAACAGTGATCATTCCTCCATGGCAAGTCCGATTTTGAAAATTCCTTTTGAAAGTCACAACTCTGGACATGCTTTCTGAACGTGTAAAGTTTGGTTACAGTGTCTCGAGCGGTTATTATGTAATTCCATTTGGAATTTTTTTAACGGTGATCATTCCTCTGAGGTAGCATTAATTTTTTCAAAATATATCCATAAACCTTCCTCTTAATCATGCCAAATTTGGTTCTGATTGGATTAGCAGTTTAGGAGGAGACCTGTGACAAAGAAAATCCTGAAGTCTGGTATGAGGAGCTTTCGTTCGACTTCGTCTCAGTCACTTCAATAAAATTTTATAACAATTATGTCTTAACAGTAAAACAAAACCCAATCAATATGTATTATGAAAAGTATTAAAAAAAACATAGATAATAAAAAAAGAGGTTTGTGTTGGCAACAATGATGATCGGAGCTGTGTCACAACAACAGAACTTTATTTTTTAGAAACTTGTGTTAGTTGCAGAACCTATTTTCCCACTTCCTTTCTGTTGCCCCACTAACTTTTTTGTGGACGCTTTTTCATGAGCTTTGATGCTTACTGTTGAATCGAGAACAGTCTTGCCACTATGTATAACACCCACGGAATGAAATGGGGTGGTCCTTGAGGAAAACCTACCTTTTCTTTTTTTACATTTTTCTCTTATAAGTGATCACTTACGCGTTGCCGACTCAGTATCAACCTTTTAGAAACCCAGTAGGGTCTTAAAAATCATGATTTTTGTCATGACAAAACTATTGATATAATTATTAACTAATCCGCTTAATGGGTACCTTTATATCATCTTGGCTTAGCTCATCTCTGTGTCAGTCGAACCCCAGCTTTACGGTTAGTATTCCAAAGTCATCAGCTTCCAATCCAATTGGTCATATTGCGAAATACTTATACAATACAAGCTTATGTTTTTGTTGGCATATATATGCCAACAAAAACATAAGCTTGTATTGTATGGGGTACACTGTTTCTACATATCTGTGTATATTATATAATTCGAAGAAAGCTATCGAAAGAAATAAAAAATATGAGTTTTTGTTTCGGAAACTATTCAGCGATTTATTGAATAAGTATTAAAGAAGATTATTTAGTTATGCGTATTGGTTTGCGTTCATAATAGAAATATTGTTAAATTTAAAATTTAAAAAACCATGAGCGTAATTGATGATTTGATGATATTTTAGACATTAGATAATATTGATGTTATTGAAATGATAATTTATGACGGTCTACATAACTATGTAATCTAGCTATATATTATTATAAAATTGTAAATTAGCTGGGAAAACTTGGGTTAGGTTCTGAACTAAATATTCCCGATGCACGCACACAACTAATTAACAATTATAATAAATATTAATAACAATAAATAAATATTCTACGACATTCTACACAGTGCTCTCTAGACCCAAAGTAAACATAGTTTAACTAGCTTGTGTTGTGGTTTCTAGAATGCGGATAAACTTACTTATATACTTTTTTTGTAAATACATACATATTATACATAGAAACCCAGACCAAAGCAAATAGACATATTTATGCATACAAATATTTGTACTGAGCGGGAATCGACCCCGCGCCCCCTGTCGTTGCAGTCGAATCACTACCGCTACACCACAGAGGCCGTGGCGTATTTTAAGATATTTCTAATATTCTTCAACGCGGACGACGTCGAGTGTAACACGAGTGAATTATAATGGAACAACACAAATTCTGTACACGGGCATTCGTTGTAAAGTGGCGAAATAGGGGAATATTGTGGAAACAATAGAAAACAGGCGTAACTTGATAAAGCGTCGCCGCCGAGGATCCGAGCAGGCGCTTCGTAAATTGAGTTGTAACGAGAATGGGTACACATATTGCCAAAACTGGCAAACTGGGTCTGCTTTTTGTAAAAGTATTTTTTGGATGGCAGACAAGCACACGAACCACCTGATGGGACGCGGTTACCGTGGCCTATGGACTTGTGCAACACCAGGTGCGTCACACTCGCGCTTTTTCTATGCTCACGGCTGTATATCCCCGAAAAGGTAGACAGAGGTGTATCAACACCCACATTTCAGTAATAGATGCCTGTCGTCATCAACTGGCTACTACTGAAAACGATTGCCACACACCGTGCTGTTACTGAGACAGTCATCATCATCGTCATAAACGATTGGCTAGTTGCGACCAAAGTTTGCACTTTGGAGCCTGGGCTTTTACGAGAACAACTGCTGTCTGATCGCCCAACGCCGAGAGGGAAGCCTGCGCGAAAGCCTCGTCCGTTGGTTAGCAGGTACACCAGCAGAGGCAGCCCGGGGCAGGTGGGGCGACTAGCGCGCCTTCCCGAAACCGGGGCAAGACGGGGACACCGTGGTCCTAAGACCCGAGACGGTATGGGGTTTTAGTCGGTTCAAGCCCGACATAACCACCCCCGCTGACCGGTGGGTGTGTCCGAAGGCTTTTCCGCACGAAAAAAAACACAAAAAAAGGTACACTGACTTGCAGGTGTGGTTGGATTGGGTCATAAAAGTATTGGTAGGGCCCTGTGTACCTACCCCTTTTACTAAGACTCTTAGCAGATAAATCCAATCGTTTCGCACGACCCAGGAATCGCACCGCTGCACCATCGCGGCGCAGATGCAGAAATTTTGTATTATCCATAGCAAGTATAATAAAAAACCTAAAATAAGGTCTAAAATATATACCTTAAAGATTCTAAACAGTCCATCGCATTACAAAACTGTACAAATCCGTACACTTTACGCTCACGCAACACGCGGGTCACCCATCGTTCTGAGACGCCATTGTTCCCGAGACCAACACGAAAACCCACTCTACACAACACACACACACATTTTTATGATCAGCCCCGGGAACGTATGTCCCATAGGAGGCCGTCATGCTCGAACATAAAGAAAATTATCAATGTGTACAAAAGTGAAGTCTGAAATTGAGTTATGAAGTTCTATCTATTTGTGTTACTACGAAGTGAAGTAAAATTGGTTTGTCTGGTATAACTTTTGGGCAGAAAGGGTCTCAGTACATTGTTGAAAGTTTACATTGACAAAAGGATAATGTATTTTACAAACTCTACTTTTTAATTTACTACTGAGTTCTTCAGGGCCCAAGTCAACCTCAGGCATTCACTCAGTCAGATGGCAGTCGCTCTCGTAAAAACGTTTACATACCTTTTTTTTTTTTTCGTGCGGTAATCCCTTCGGTTACCCCCCCCCCCGCCGGCCAGCGGGGGTGGTTATGTCGGGCTTGAACCGACTAAAACCGCACGCCGTCTCGGGTCTTCAGACGCCGGGGTGTAAGGTTACCCATAGAACATATCCCTCGCACCCCGACTGACCCTGGGCCATTCGCAGTGTCCCCTCTGATAACAGCAGAGGGGTACCTGGAGCGACCACGCCTCCCTGCGGGCCTTGCAGGCCCGCCATACCCCGACCCCTCGTGCAATGGGGTCAGCTGGCCCTGAAAAGGGCCGGTTGGTCAGACTCTTGGCCGTTGACGTTGACGCCAGCTACTCCAGAGGAGCAATCAATGATGCCTCATCGCCCACGTAGCCCAGGGTGCACCAAACTTGGAGGTGATCCAGCCAGTCGCACCCCAACATTTACATACCTTTAACATAAAAAGCATATTTTACTCGAATACATGGGGTAAATCTCAAAAAAATACATCTTGACAAAAAATACTTAACTTATTACAAAAATACTTTACGACAAACACGATGTAAATGATTTGGCCACTGCTGATATTATGTGCTCTAATTATTATCTGATTTTCAATTTTGTACAATATCAAGTCCATATTTGTATAGGAATCGGATTTCCCCTTTGCCAAGCTAACAACAATGTACACATAAGCCGGTCTCAGGCTTACCCGGGGTGCCTGGCAATGGACACTTGGGGAGGACACCGTGTGGTTTTCCGATCCGATTCCGACACACCCATCTCATCGTTGGCACCGATGGCGTGGAGCCCGTGGAGGTTTCCACACGTAACAAAAAAGCCAAGAAATACCTCTTTTTTTTTTTTTTCGTGCGGATATCCCCGCGCCGGCCAGCGGGGGCGGTCAAGCCATGACATACCTTTTTTTTTTTTTTATCTTGCGGAAATCCCTTCGGATACCCCCCGCCGGCCAGCGGGGGCGGTTATGTCGGGCTTGCACCGACTAAAACCGCACGCCGTCTCGGGTCTTCAGACGCCGGGGTGTAAGGTTACCCATAGAGCATATCCCTCGCACCCCGGCTGACCCTGGGCCATCTCACCACTAACAGCATCGCTCATCCTGTCTCCTCTGAAAGCAGAGGAGTACGGAGAGCGATGTGTTCCCGCCACGTTGGGTATTGGCCGACGATCAATGCCAACCCTATGAAGGGGTGAAGGGGAAGACATTGACCGCCGCCCAGGGTGTACCGGCCGCTCCGATTCCGTTCCCCCCGGACTGCAGCGGGATCGGAATCGGAGCGACACTCGAGGAGGTTACCCAACACACACCCCAGCCATGACATACCTATAACTTGTTTTGTCAAAGAGCGTCATGCAAAAAAAGTCGTTATCTTCAAAAGAATACCCCTACCCCTATTATTATTATTATAAAGGCCCCATAAGTTATTTAAAATTTTCTTCAGATGTATTCTATATTATGCGATGCGACGTCAAGTGCGGGAACAAAGAAAATAACCCTTGAAACATTTATAGAATGCTGGGGTGATATTCAATTTAATATTCCGATTGTTGTTTCTTTGTAAATCTGACTCGAATAATCTGCCAGTCGAGAAAATATAAATAATAAATATTTCTGATAAAAGAAGGTTTGTATTTTTAAACAATTACAAAAAAGAGGTTATTCTGAATTTATCAGAATTTTTTCAGCGATAATAAATATTTTTTTATGTGAAGCGGTTGCAGTGTGTACTTTTTTTGTTAGAAATGTGGTACTTTATTAGTGGTTCTATACCAACGGTTGAAAGACAAAAGAGTGTAAGCGACATAGTCATTTTTTGTTTGTTATGCTGATGGTTTTTTAGTTATTTGAGACATTTTTCTGTTGAAGTATCCCACACATCAAATCGTTTATTAGACGCTCATTGCAGTGACTGAACAGTACACTGCGCAGTTAGCTTCGATGCATCATCAATGCAATCGTTGCAGTGCGTGACAGTCGTCAAAATGCAATGAAATATAAAAAACTGCCCATAAATCTCTAGTTTTACATGCAGTTAAACGCCGAAAGTTGCTAAAACGCCGGGGCTTAAAGCAGCACGTTTGTTTTACCCTTAAACTTCGAAAACCCAAGCTTATGATGTTTCTGAAGAACTTTGAAACGTCCTCCACAACAAAGGCACTACCATGGCGTTCCACTATACTTTCCCCATAACACTTCAACCCCCAAATATTAGTTCTGCTAACTTTTTTCATATAAGCGGTATACGGTTATGGTATTCTACGCACATGCCCAAGGGGGGGTACCAAATCAATCATTCGTCGATTACGACAAAACTTTCATTGATTTATCTTTGTTTGAAACTGTTAAGTTGAGTTAGATGTAGTATCTTCAAACTTTTTTTATGCTACTAAGGCTGCAAATAAATACTGGCATCCATAGTGAGCGGTGAACTATAAATATTTGTACGTGTAGGGAAAGAGGGTTGAGGAAAGAAAAAATTGGGGAAATTAAAGGAGGTAGATAGGAAAATCAGGACTTTATTATGCAACCGAAACGTCTGGATCAAAGTAAGGGCGTATGCTCTGACCAACTGAGCTACCTAGACACGTTCCAGAGAGAGAGAGATACCGAATTTTGTGAGTTTGTTTATTTGTTTGTGGTAATCTTCGGAACTACTGCACTTATTGGAAATATTCTTTCACCATTTTAAAGATAGTTATTATCCCCAATGAACTTAGGTTAAATATTCAAATTCAAATTATATTTATTGTAAATCATAGGTATAGGGGATGTTCACAAAATAATGAGGTCAACCATTTGGGCATACAATATTAAAAAAGTAATGATTAACTTATCACATAAATATTATTCAAAATTAAATTAAGCATACAAAACACAAAACATTAATTAAAATTAAATAGAATTAATAATAGTCATGCATTACATTAATTTTTTTTTTATTACAATTACAGTTGTATTTATTACAGTGATGTATCCTCCAAAAAATCTTTAATATATTTTTTTTTTAATATTTAGGTCACGTCAATTTAAGTCTGGCCCCCAAATTAAGTCTGGCCCCCAAATTGAAGGGCACAGCTCTTGCTCTGGCTCGGCTGTTGCCCAACATGAGGGGGCCCATTGACTCCTGCAGGAGACTCTACGTGGGGATCGTGCGGTCCATGGCCCTGTATGGGTGCCCAATATGGGCGGAGGCCCTGAGGACCAGAACTGTGCAGATGCTGTGCGCTCCGCAGCGAGTTCTGGCCATCAGGGTCATCCGAGGGTACCGCACGATCTCCTTCGAGGCGGCGAGTCTCCTTGCCGGAACTCCGCCTTGGGACCTGGAAGCGAGAGCCCTTTCGCAACTGTACCAGTGGCGAAAGGAGGCGCGGGAGCAGGGATGGAACCCCGAGCCTCGAGAAATCGAGGCCGTGCAGTCCCAGCTCCGCCAGGCCATCGTGGTGGAGTGGAAGGAACGACTTGGGCAACCAAGCGCAGGGCACGCCGCAATAGCGGCGGTAAGGCCCATCATGGAGGATTGGCTGGAGAGGCGACACGGAAGCCTCTCCTACCGACTGACGCAGGTGATCTCAGGGAAGGGGTGCTTCGGGGACCACCTGCATCGGATCAGGAAGGAGCCAACGCCTGAGTGTCATCACTGCGACGCGAGCGAGGACTCAGGGCTGCACACGCTGGCGGACTGCCCGGCGTGGGAGGCGCCGAGGCGTGACCTCGTGGCAGCCATCGGGGTGGGAGTCCTCTCGCTCGGCAGCATGATTGCGGCAATGGTGCGGAGCGCGAGCGCGTGGGCCGCCGCCGCCTCCTTCTGCGAGCATGTAATGCTCGCGAAGGAGGTGGCGGAGCGCGCCTGGGAGAGACTTAGAACTCTCCCGGTCCGCCGAGCCCGCAACTTGCTCGCCGCGCGTCGCAGGCAACTCAGGCGCCGGAGGTCGCTTAACGACCTCCGTCCTCCATGAGCGCAGGCCTGGGGGTGGCGGGTGAGGCCACCTGTCACCCCAGCAGAAGCAGGCCGGGACGGTGGGGCGACTAGCGCCCCTCCCCCAAACCGGGGCAAGACGGGGACACCGTGGTTCCCAAACCCGAGGGGGCCATCTCGAAACCGGAGATGGCCCAGGGTCAGTCGGGGTGCGAGGGATATGCTCTATGGGCAACCTTACACCCCGGTGTCTGTAGACCCGAGACGGCGTGCGGTTTTAGTCGGTTCAAGCCCGACATAACCGCCCCCGCTGGCACGCGGGGGGGTATCCGAAGGGATTTCCGCACGATAAAAAAAAAAAAAAAAAAGTCACGTCAATTTGACTTCACCTCGCCTGATGGTAAGCTGAAGGTAAAGAGGGTCACCATTACATACACGTATCATATTGTGTGTGAATAACGCTGGCTTGAGTTAGAGAACTCATATGAACCGGAGCTAAGCGAGGGCAGGTTGCTGGTTTATAGTATAATTTAAACCGTAATAACGCCGTGTTACTAACAATACTTAAGTCTGATTATCATAACCGCACATTACGACTCCCTGAATGTGGAGTATTTATGGTAAATTGGCAACACAGGTGGTATTGCCCGCCCATGTATAAAATCTCGTAATCGGATTCCAAAGCATCAAATTAACGTGTCATATTGTACGTAGCACATATTTCAGAAACATATATGATTAAACGTCCTTAATATGTATAATCAGTGTTTTCAGGACCAAGAGTATCGGTAGCTTGGTGGTTAAGGAGTCGGCCTCACGATCGACAGGTCCCGGGTTCGAATTCTGACCATTACTATATCGATAACGTGACTCCTACCCCAAGCAATTTGGCTTAGCTGAGCTTAGGCGGAGGGGGGGGGGGGTTAACGGGAATACTAGTATTCTTTAAAAAAGGCATTCTAAAAGCTATGGTGAGACCATAAAATAATTAGCTAATTCTATAAGTATGTACCCTTTTTGTCGTCGGGCCCTCGGATACCCCCCCCCCCGCCGGCCAACGGGGGTGGTTATATCGGGCTTGAACCGACTAAAACCGCACGCCGTCTCGGGTCTTCAAACGCCGAGGTGTAAGGTGGCCATAAGGCATTTCCCTCGCATCCCGATATAAGTAGGTATGTACCTTTTTTTTCGTGCGGAAATTCCTCGGATACCCCCCCGCCGGCCAACGGGGGTGGTTATATCGGGATTGAACCGACTAAAACCGCGGAAAAAAAAAGGTCAGTACAATACACTGTACAGTTGCATTTATTAACATTTTTTTACAATTTTTATTGTGCCCAAAATGTCTATATTTCAATAGCCTGGCTTTAAAACTCTCTTCATTTAAATATCAACAAGACAATATTATGTACATACATCTAAAATATAAAGTGTGATGATACACAAAGGTCCCTGAGCAAATAGAATTCGGCGTCTTATTGAAGCGCCTTCTCTCGCCAACACGTAAATCATACGCGGGTTTATTATGTTTTAAAACGTTGCTATTGTTACTATTATTAGTTTTAATAATATTTTTTTTAATAAATAAGATATATAAAGGTATTTTCAATCCTCAATAGACAATATCAACAGATATTGTGCTGAAATACACGTATGGAACTCGTAGACAGACATTATGATAGATTCCAAATAAATAGTAGTTTATGCAACTGTCATATAAGTAGGGGTATTAAAACGCGAGAGTCTGTTTATCGATAATAGGTTGACTCGAGTGTTTTAATACCTAAGTTATATGCAGTTTCATACACTACTTTATCTTCACTCATAGGAAAAATTGAAATTAAACAAAGTAGGTAGGTTACAAGGGCGCCATTTTTTACACAGTTCTGCGCATGCGTGCGCAGCCTAAAGCCTTAGACTAGTTTAATGAATAAAAAAAGATAGCGATACTATAATGAGTTTTATGATACAGTTTGCGGTACTATAATAAGTTTTATTTTTAATTTTATGTATATGCGTTTATAAAGTGCGTATGTATAGAATCCTCTTTGAATTCGTAATTCGAATTTTTCGATTTGTGTAGTGTAGATAAAATTATTTATTGAATACACAGAAAATTCTTTGCAAATTGCAAGCAGTTCTCTTGAAGATATGGCATTAGAACAAACTGTGACAATCACACCCGGCCCTTCAAACAGGGTAGATTTGGCATGTATAGGATACATTGCGATAAACTCCATTTCTGTATAATTCACGCCCAATTAAACGTCAGTCGTAGTGCTTTGCTTTCAGAAACTTATTACGTTTATATATAAATTTTAATTGTAATAGTCAGACATGACTTGTAACAGCTACAAAAAATCAAATTCCGAAAACAATTCATACTCACTTGGCAATAACAACTTATTTCCGCCTTTAGTCTTGCATCTTAGTAGAGGAGCTGATATAAATGCAATACAGATCCGTATGTTTTCATCACGTTTGCCAAGGGATTCTGGGTGCAATGTCAGCAAAAGATTTAGGTAAATTGACACGAGCGGAGAACTTATTGTATATTATCAGAGGGAAATGTGTCTCGTATACGAAACGATGCGAATATCAACTGCTACATGATAATGGACGTTAAGAAAATGAAGGAGGAATAATTACTCACGTCCTTACAGAAGCAGGCCGTGGCGGAGGCGTGTCGTGTGTGTCACACACGCCTGGCTACTCACCGACGCGGGATAAAAACCGACCCCACCAGGCGAAGACGCGGTGGCGGCCAAGGTCCGCCGGTAACCCTGGGGTTATCCTTTCGAGGGCTTCCCCGGGGTGCCCGGCAATGGACATTTGGGCAGGACAACGTGCGGTATTAGTCGATGCACGACATAACCGCCCCCGCTGGCCTGCCGGGGTCTATAAATAAATACACTTTGGTGCGAGGGGCGATATGCTCTATGGGCAACCTTACACCCCGGCGTGTTAAGACCCGAGACGGCGTGCGGTTCTAGTCGGTTCAAGCCCGACACAACCACCCCCGCTGACCGGGGTATCTTAGTAGCCGAAGGGAGCGGGGGAGGTTATGTCGGGCTTGAACCGCAAAAAACCGCACGCCGTCTCGGGTCTTAACACGCCGGGGTGTAAGGTTGCCCATAGAGCATATCGCCCCTCGCACCCTATGCGTATTTTGATATTCAATCAATCAATTAGCCTATTGCAGTCCACTGCTGGGCATAGGCCTCTTCTTTTTAAGAGATCCTTCCTATTACCTACAAGATATAAGCAAAGTCATATAACAGTATTCATAAATCATCTCATAAACGCATGGCTAACTAATCTATACGGTAACACAATGCGTCAAAAAGAGACGGCTATATGTTGTTAGTAACAATTGTAATTAATATGATGAACGGGCGTTTAGTGTGTACATCTGATTGTACATCGCTGTACATGCAATTTGTACGTGATGGTACTACAGATGTGTGCTGTTTCAAGATGCATTGGCTCTTCGGTTATCACCATCTAGGCTTGACATACTTGTGTTATGACGTAACTGTAGTTAGGGTTGCCGAATGCGACTAATCTTTAAAAATTTTAAATGTGTCTTAGAAAATATTTACTGGTGGGGTGTAGTTTGAGCTCGCGACAAAATGAGTTCAGACAATTTTTTGAATTTGAAGAAAATGGGAGTCTAGTGTCGTGGAAAAAGTAACAATACATACATAAACTCACGCCTATATCCCCGAAGGGGTAGGCAGACCTCTGCGAAATGCAAACTGGCGAAATGTGGGTGCTAGCACCTGCTAGCAACCACATTTCGCTAGTTTATGTTTAGGTCCCAATGTAATAGGTGGCGAGAGTATTGCCATTAACCGGGCACTTATAAACCTGAGATAAATACACACATAACTTCGAAAAGCTTCGAAAAGTCATTGCTGTGTGCCATGGTAAAACCTGGGATCGAACCCGAGACCTCGTCTCAGCAGTCCATTACCCATACCACTAGGCTACCGCGGTTCACAAAAGTAACAATAAACAATCGAAATAAACATATTGAAATAAATGTCTCACTTGTACTTTTCCACTATTGTGTAAGTGTTTAAGTACAAGTGAGACATTCATTTCAATGTGTAGCAATTTCCACCAAGTGCCATCAATCAACAGTATAAATCATCGAAATAAAATACAGTGGACAATTTTTCCCAAAATGTTACCCAGTTGTCCAGTCTGTCAACGCTAAGCGTAAAGATTTAGTCTGAAAAATAAGGATGGTTTATTAATTAATTTCATCTTCATCCGAAGGGCCAATACAAGGTGTATCCAAAGCTTGCACCATGCAACCGGGGCTCCGCTCACCTACTCCTCCACCTTAATTTGGTTTGTTTTGGCTATTATTTTGACTTGACTATGACTTTGACTTTGACTTCACTTTGACTTTGACTTGACTTAGACTATACTTGACTTCACTTGACTCGACTATTACGGAAGCGATTGCCGTCTGACCTTCTATCTCAGAGAGGATTGTTACGACGTACGGTGCGGATTACGCAAGACAGTGAGAATATTCAGTAACTGCAGTGCGCGCGTCTAGGTGCGCGTACACATTAAGGAAGGATTTTCAGATGTTTCACCCTCCAAGATTAAAGAACAAAATGATGAATGTTTGTGTAGAAGTTCGTGTTTCAGAAGTAGAGTCGCTAGTAGAGTAACAACTTAATTAAATTAACATTTAAAAAAACTACCAACATACCTTTTTTTTTTTTTATCTCAAAATCGGTACATCCGTTCGGAGACACACACACACATAGACACATCAAACTTATAATACCTCTTTTCTAAAGATTTAGATCGGAAAAAGAGAACATCTAGGACGGGACTTGAACCCGCGACCAGTCCCTTACAGGGGGAATGCTCTGACCAACTGAGCCACCTAGACACGTCCCAGATATTCGAAATTCTCCGATACATTATTACGTCTTAAGGCGACGTTGGAGTCATCTACCGTAATTCTTGCGAACTACGAAAAAACAATGTTTAAAAATGACTGTAAAGTTGTTCATTGTTTCCGTAGTTCGCAAGAATTACGGTAGATGACTCCAACGTCGCCTTAAGACGTAATAATGTATCGGAGAATTTCGAATATCTGGGACGTGTCTAGGTGGCTCAGTTGGTCAGAGCATTCCCCCTGTAAGGGACTGGTCGCGGGTTCAAGTCCCGTCCTAGATGTTCTCTTTTCCGATCTAAATCTTTAGAAAAAAAGTAAGCATACAAAATGCTTAAAAATTTAAATGAATTATAATACCTTTTTTTTTTTTTTTTTCGTGCGGAAATCCCCTCGGATACCCCCCCGCCGGCCAGCGGGGGCGGTTATGTCGGGCTTGAACCGACTAAAACCGCACGCCGTCTCGGGTCTGCTGACGCCGGGGTGTAAGGTTGCCCATAGAGCATATCCCTCGCACCCCGACTGACCCTGGGCCATCTCCGGTTTCGAGATGGCCCCCTCGGGTTTGGGAACCACGGTGTCCCCGTCTTGCCCCGGTTTGGGGGAGGGGCGCTAGTCGCCCCACCGTCCCGGCCTGCTTCTGCTGGGGTGACAGGCGGCCTCACCTGCCACCCCCAGGCCTGCGCTCATGGAGGACGGAGGTCGTCAAGCGACCTCCGGCGCCTGAGTCGCCTGCGACGCGAGGCGAGCATGTTGCGGGCTCGGCGGGCCGGGAGGGTTCTGAACCTCTCCCGGGCGCGCTCCGCCATCTCCTTCGCGAGCATCACATGCTCGCAGAAGGAGGTGGCGGCGGCCCACGCGCTCGCGCTCCGCACCATTGCCGCAATCATGCTGCCGAGCGAGAGGACTCCCACCCCGATGGCTGCCACGAGGTCACGCCTCGGCACCTCCCACGCCGGGCAGTCCGCCAGCGTGTGCAGCCCTGAGTCCTCGCTCGCGTCACAGTGATGACACTCAGGCGTTGGCTCCTTCCTGATCCGATGCAGGTGGTCCCCGAAGCACCCCTTCCCGGAGATCACCTGCGTCAGTCGGTACGAGAGGCTTCCGTGTCACCTCTCTAGCCAATCCTCCATGATGGGCCTTACCGCCGCTACTGCGGCGTGCCCTTGAATTATAATACCTCATCATTATTGCGTCAGGGGTTACAAAACCATACAAAATGCGGTTCAGCCCCTCTTTTCTTTGCCGCCTGTTTACTTCTTCCTACAGTCCCGGGTCCTTTAATCGGGGCGTGATAAATCATCTGACGAGGCCGTCAAGCTGAGGGCCACAATGGTGAGTGGTAGAGTCAAGCAACAGTCATTTTGGCCGCTGCATGAATGGGCCGACCGGGGAAGCACCACCCTCTCACAGAATATCGACGCCAAGTAACAGTATTTGAACTGTTCCGTTCCGTTTGGTGAGTGAGAGTGCCGGAGCCCAAACTCCTTTCCCATCCCCTCCCAAACTCCTTTCCCATCCCCCTTCCTTTACAGGGTCGGCAGCGCGAGTGTGACGCCAGTGGTGTTGCACAAGTCCATAGGCCGCGGTAACCGCTTCCCATCAGGTGGGCCGTGTGCTTGTCTGCCACCTTAGTGGTATAAAAAAAAAACTTTATCGGTGTCTGTAATGGTGACCCCCATTCCTACCTTTAGCTAGCTTGACGTGACCATTATAAAAAAAAACACAAAAACAAGTACATATCATATCGTTTATATATTTAACAATGACCTCAATATCCCGCTGCTTGCTAATGATAGATGATTAATCGGTCACGTTGTTATAAAAAAACCGGCCAAGTGCGAGTCGGACTCGCCCATGAAGGGTTTTAGTTTTATCACTCTCTTATTTTAGAAGTTACAGGGGGACCCCCCCTGTAACACACATTTTACCACTTTGGAAGTGTCTCTCGCGCAAACTATTCAGTTTAGAAAAAAATTATATTAGAAACCTCAATATCATTTTTGAAGACCTATCCATTGATAACCCACACGTATAGGTTTGACGAAAAAAAAAATTTTTGAGTTTCAGTCCTAAGTATGGTGACCCCCAAAATTTATTGTTTTTTTTTTCTATTTTTGTGAAAATCTTAATGCGGTTCACAGAATACATATACTTACCAAGTTTCAACAGCATAGTTCTTATAGTTTCTGAGAAAAGAGACTGTGACATACGGACGGACAGACAGACAGACAGACAACTTGACGAATCTATAAGGGTTCCGTTTTTTGCCATTTGGCAACGGAACCCTAAAAAGTGAAACTGTACTGTCAACATACAAAGTAATTGTATGTGTGTGTCGTACGGAGGTCGTACGGGGGGGTCACGACATGATCGCCTCGAGGAATAGAACCGTTGACAATTCTCATGATACTAGAACGGGTAACTTAGAAATTATGATGCATTGTTTTATTATGAGTTCAGAAAATCGTGTTGAGAGTTTGAAATTTATGTTGAAGTAGTCACGTTCGTAAGTGATCAATGTTGTTTTTACTTGACTGCGCCAGAAGGAGAGTTGTGTTTTTAATAATAAATAAATATTCTACGACATTCTACACAGCGGTTTCTAGAGCCAGAACAGGCATAGGCTAACTAGGGTTCCAGAATGCCGATAAACATACTTATATGTAAATTATACTTTTTTGTAAATATATACATATTATACATAGAAACACCCAGACCAATTCAAATAGACATTTATGCATACAAATATTTCCACTGAGCGGGAATCGAACCCGCGCCGGTGTCGTAGTAGTGGAATGAACTACCGCTACGCCACAAAGGCTGTTATTTGGCACGCTCTGTGGCCTGCACGGTTCAAACCGGATTTTAGCTTGAGAGGTGTCGTTAAATTCGCATTTACTGTGGGAGTGTTACTGGGTATATCAAAATACTAAAAAAGAAAACAATATGGCGGATTTTTGGCCCCAAAGTGTATGTTGTTAAGAACTTTTCGAGTACGGTATTAAAATGAAGAGCTTTTAAAGGTGATTTCAAATATATATATATAAATAAATATATATAATAAATATAAATAATTTTATTATAAGCTTAATGTCCACAAGGCAAGGTAGGGCCCACCATTTTAGGATCATCAGCATCTGTAATGGTGGTCCGTATCTCCCGAACTTCACCCTAGTTTCTCACCATACAGCGGAGTGCAATCAATTGACGTATCAATCAATATTTAAAAAAAAAGTACAACCGAGAGATCACCACTAGATTTAATTTAAATATAGCAATCAATGTTTGTTTATTTTTGTGTGCTGAAAATGCCAAATAATATGTGTCACTGCTGTTGCCCTGGTACTAGCGGCTTATTTGTATCCTTTGATGTGTGTAAAAAAAAGTGGACGTATACGCGTATTTGTTATTCGCCCTTATTCGTTATGCTTGCGAACAAAGCAAATATAGACGAATGAGCTTCGTCGTTTGCGGGTGAACAAGGCGAATAACACATAGCGAAATGTGGTTTCGCCATAATACGAGTATGTACTAAGTACACATAACTATTTAGATACTGTCGTCATGAGGAAACCATAATTCACGCAACTAGTAGAGGACCCAATTTCTAAATAGATCAAGTGATTCTACACAAATTGGATACGAACATAAACCGTTTTGACAATCTCCATAAAATAGTTATGACTTCGTTTAAATCCTCAATATTACGCCATCTATTGTTTGCGATGTAAATTTGCTAACACGATTCCATACAAAGCGCGGGAACAATCACAAAAGCACTAAACGCAAATTACATTCGAAATTCAAACACACACTGATTAGAACCAAACAGAACCGAGTCACGTCTCACCAATTAGAAAACGGTCCCGAATTAATTTGAAAATGGAACACTCGATTTTGACGTAGTGGAATCTGTCGTTGTGACCTTTGTTCAATAGCACTCAGACAAATTTCAAACTAATGTCTTTTGAGTAAAATTTAATTTAGAATGATTTTGATTGCATTCAAATGCCGAAGATAATAGGTGAAAGACTTTCAACGTTACTGAAAGGAAATTTGAATTTATTTATTTTATACCCAAAAGTTTAAGCGTAGGGTTCAATTTACTTCGTACTTGATTTAGGTTATTACTAGAATACATCCTACTTGTTTTAATTGGCAGTTTTTTAAAATCGTAAAATATCATCTAATTTCATGTAAACGATTACAACGCATATTCATTGTATATTCTTTACGCGTCAGCATATGTTATAAAATACTTTTACAGACTAAAAGTATTAATTAATTTCAAATTCTGCAAAATTGTTAAATTACACTTAGTTTTTATTTCAATTAGTACTAAGGTACTAAGTAAGGTACTAAACACACAAGTAAAAACCTGAACTCCGGCCGAACCATACATGTACGAACATTAAAGGTCCTTCGAGCCGGATTGAACGTTCAAAGGTCCTTCGAACCGGATTGTAAGTTCAAGATTTTTCCGAAGATAAGTACAACGAATGGCAAAATTAAATTGTGCTCCAAGAGCGTCCTGCGTGTATCTTGTAGAAAAGTTATCTGCAATAAATCTAGACAACCTTTGGGTTCATCGTCTAGCTATTGTAAGATTATTGATGCTAAAAGTATCGTATAATTTTATATATATTTTTAACGACAATACGTACAATATAAGATATCGATATAATTCGCACCTAAACTTGTTTGCGTTCAATAATGTTCTTAATTCAATTCATAAGCTGCATACAATAACTTTTATGTAACTATACAATTGGACTAGCAGTTTAAACCAAACATTGTACCACGGTTCCGGGGGTGAGGCGAGAAATAATTTCGAATTTGGAACAGAATGCGGAAACTAAATAAACGAGGTAATGAATTTTGGCACCTATCTGTATACGAATAGTGCTTCTTTCTCATCTGTATGAAAGCAACCGAAAGCTACGCGTTGTTCGTGGTCCATTAGTGTCTTTCACGCTACCAATTTTTTTTATTTCGTACAGCCAGTAGAATTCAAAAATCTTAATAAGTAATAATAGTCTATTTGGTGGTAAGCGCGAGGTGCGAGTGGCGGACGTGGGCCTAACAACCAATCATAGATTATTTTTAAACGTCAAAATCGATCGAAGGGCTCGCGTCAATGGTTGATCAATCCTGTTATTGGTTTTTTGATAGGTCAGTTAGTGTATAGACACGCGAGTTTGTTCAAGATTTTTGGTACTATATCTATATTTTACATACAAGTAAGTATCTAAAAGTCCTATCGAAGTCGTCAAACTGAAGATAACCATTTTAGCAATGAACATTGTTGGTATCTATAAATATGCCTTCTTTAGATTTAACTACAACACATATAAAAAAAACTGCCACTTAATTATTTTTTTACCGAGTAACAAGATATAAAATGCTCTTTAGTGACAGCGATGTCTGGAGCCAAGGATATTAAGTCGCATCATTAAAGAGTATCGAATGGAACAAAGCAGGTACGCTTGCGTTCATTAGGCGCTACGACATTTCTTGGCAAAGGAATTTTTGTTGGTGCCTCCACCGCTGTAGTCATTTTCTTGATTACTGTACGCGAGCGTCCAATTTCTGTCAAGAAATTCCTTTCGTTCAGGAAAGTGTAGCAAATTTTCTTTTTTTTTATATTTACGAACCGTTCTTGTTATAAAATTTTTGCTGTTCGGAAATAATTGGCGGGTTGGCTGTTATTTTATTGCGTGGTTATTTTAGCAGTTAATATTTTTACAATAGCTAACGTTTTCACGCGGGAATATATCACAAAAAGTCCCATAATCCGATTACAGCAGCACCGGGTTTAAGTAATGCCTTTCTAATGCAAGCTATAAGTTGACAAAAGTTTTATCGCAATTGGAAAAACGGTATAGCACAGCATAAAATACGAACAAACAAACATTGATTTCTGTCTGTACCTATTAGAGAAGATGTACCTTTTTAAAAAAAAAAGAAAAAAAAATACCTACCTACATAAAATCCTACTAATATTATAAACGCGAAAGTTTTGTAAGTATAGGTCCGCCGGTAACCCTGGGGTTATCCTTTCGATTGCTTACCCGGGGTGCCCGGCAATGGACACTTGGGCAGGACACCGTGCGGTTTTAGTCGATGTACGACATAACCGCCCCCGCTGGCCGGCGGGGGGTATCCGAAGGGATTTCCACACGTTAAAAAAAAAAAGTATGGATGAATGTTACTCTTTCACGTAAAAACGACTGAATGGATTTTAATGAAACTTTACAATAATATAGCTTATACATCAGAATAACACATAGGCTACAATGTATAAAGATATTGTGTGAATTGTCCAAAATATGACGATAAATGTCAAGTTAGTAGGAAAAAATCTACCATCTGCGAGCTATTCTGGCGTCCGCTGCCAAAACCGCTTGAGTTACACATTGTAATGTATCCTAATATTATAATCCTACTAATATTATAAACGTGAAAGTTTGTGAGTGTGTATGTATGTATGTTTGTTTCTATTTTACGCAAAAACGGCAGAACGGATCTGGCTGGAATTTGGTACAGGAATAGGCTATAGTCCGGAATAACACATAGGCTACTTTTCATTATGGGAATAGGTTCGCATGGGTAGCGGGAGCGGGATCAGAATTCCACGCGGGAGGAGCCGCGGGCAACAGCTAGTGTAATAATAAATATACCATAGACAGCATTCTCAACTTCGTGTATACGTGTTTATTCGTTGCTTGGACCGAATGCTTTGGGTCAGATATGACCAGTGAAAGTAACGGCAATCAAGTTCAACTGAACGGAGTATTCACGTTTCGTTAAAACTACTAGTAGGTAGTTTGACCTGAAAAAAAAACAAAATAAAAAGGTAGTTTGACCTGTACACAGTTATCACTAGTAAAAACCGTCCAAATTGTAAGATAGGATAATTTGATTTAGGAAACGCGCGAGTTGCCTTTTCGTGATAACCGCTTACCGTGGTAGCCACGACTTGATCTTCACTACACAATAAAACAAAGTCGCTTTTCCCGTCTGTCTGTCTCTATGTATGCTTAGATCGTTCAAATTCAAAAGAAATTAAAACATCTATTTTTTCTTTCGCAGATTGTGTCCACCTACAACTCTATAAAGACTTGAAAGACCGGCAGAAGAACGGACAGACGAAGGCCTCGCTCTCCCTGCAGCAATATCTGGGCACGGAGTCGGGCTTCACGCTGGACAAGGAGTCCAATACCCTGGCCATTCTGTGCGAGGACGTGGTGCCTGTACTGGCGTTCGATACTCGGGAAGGTCTTATTCAGTGGAGAGTTAAAGTAAGTATTATTTGTAGAATATACTGCTTCCGGGTTGTTTGTTGGCCGTGGTCCATAGGACGAAGTCAACACCATCCCCGGTATCGAGAGGCCACGCCCCCTGGCTTAGCCTCGACCAATTAGAATTGAGCGCGTCGGTTCCGCAACTCTCGACCAATCAGGATCGATCACGTTGTTTCCCCCCTCAAGCTGCGCCTATAAGTACACCAGTGACTCGGGCCTCTACATCAGTCGCACAAAAGTCGCCGCCGAGGAGAGTTCTCCGCACTCGTCGGCGCCCGGACCTGGACCACTGAAGATGTCAACCGCAGTGATCGACGAAATGTTTGGAACACAAGTTTCCTGTGGACCACGGCCAAATAGCCCGGAAGAAGTATATTCTACATGCAACGCCGGCCGTGAAAGCCTTAAGATTTATATATAAGTACTCCTTATTCAATTCTTATAGTCAATCCTTGAAAGCAGTATGAAATCATCATCGCGTTAGTTCCGGTCCCATCCGAGGCCTTCAGGTCAATCCGGGCTTTTACTTCTCCGCTTCGTACGGTCTTGGATATCCATGGTAAGCCAGGGACTTCTTGGGTCTACTTCTCCTACCGGAGCCCGGAGGCGGCATGACCATTGACCAGACCTTTGGTACCTACGTAGTCTGGTGGTACCTTGAAAGCAGTAATATTAATTGTAACACAGCTAAAACGAAAAGGAGGTGCGCAGATGGCCACCACCAGATCATCGGGTTGATTTTTACAAGAATTTTTTTGTAGGCTCAAAGAACCATTGCTCCTGTCCGATGCCAGTAGTGATTACTAGAAGAAACCGAACAGTTAATATCAGACCGAATCCGCCGTTTTTGAGCGAAGACAGTAAAGTCGTCCAGCCTTTCATTTAATACATACATTGAAGGCCTCTGTGGCATAGTGGTAGTGCATTCGACTGCTACGACAGGGGGCGCGGGTTCGATTCCCGCTCAGTGCAAATATTTTTATGCATGAATATGTCTATTTGCATTGATCTGAGTGTTTCTATGTATTTAGGCAGAGACAACAGCCCGCCATCTGCTTCTATCCTTACATACTTCATGAGCTTCCTTCACCTTTCATGCAATTAACAAAAATAGGTATATAAGCATGTTTATCCGCATTCTAGAATCCATAACAAGAGCTAGTTGAACTATGCTTACTTTAGGTCTGGACAGAATGTCGTAGAATATTTATTATTTATTTATTATCGGGTTAGGCAGAGTTCACACCTTTTCACTTGCTAAACTCCTGGTTTGTCCACCTTTCGCTAGTATCCTGATAGTTTTTATACATGCTCGCAGGATGCAGGAACACCAATATTTTTCCACTCGCTACAATTCTACCATACATCTTTCGTTTTTTCCACTTTCAGGTTTTTTCAAATTCATATAAATATTCTATGACGTTCTACACAGTCACACAGCGCTATCTAGACCCAAATTAAGCATAGCTTAACTAGCTTGTGTTATGGGTTCTACAATGCGGATAGACATAGATATTTGTACATGTATACATATTATACATAGTAGTACATTAGAGGAAGTTTAAAAGTAGCGCCAATATCTGATAAGTTGCTAGGAAATCGCTTGTCCTGGTTCAGACATGTAATGCGTAGGGATGAAATTAATACCGTAAGGAAGGCATTAAGTATGAAAGTGGACGGTTACAAGGAGAGAAGAAGACTTAAGAGGAGATGGATGGACTGTGTGAAAGAGGATATGGTTAGGAAGGGATCACTCCCTCCCTAACCATATCCTCATGTTGAGATAACCGCAAGCAGAGATGAATGGAAAAAGCACACATGTTACACCGACCTAACTAAATTTGGGATAAGGCAGGACGATGATACATATTATACAAAGAAACACCCAGACCAATGCAAATATACACATTCAGAACATAACATAACTTCACGCCTGTATCCCCGAAGGGGTAGGCATACAAATATTTGCACTGAGCGGGAAATGAACCCGCGCCCCCCGACGTAGCAGTCGAACGCACTACCGTTACGCCACCGAGGTCGTCATACATGCTTTCCGGTTGTGGGTACTCTTGACCCGACCTTTCTATAGAAAATCCTCGATCTGACCGATATACGTACGCCCACGGGCTCGATTCAGTAAAATTACGTTTACTAAACGTACGATTTCAAAAATAATGAAATCTCAAAATCAAATTGAAAACGAAATCAACTATGAGTGGTTCTAAATGTTTAATTACCTCACTAAAGTGAAGATAGGTTTTATTTTGACAGATCATATTAAAATTAAAATATTTATTACAGTTTTTTTTTCTAATCGAATTGAAATCACGCGTTTTGAAAACGTGGCATTACTGAATTTGGCTCCAGGGTTGCACCTGACAGGCCTTACAGGGTTCCGCTCGCCTTACAAATCCGTTTCTTCTTACATCCCGTATACTTTTGCAAGGCCATCTAATTTTTCTCTGTTATGAACCTGACTCCTCTATCTGCAGGTTCAACACAATCTCGGCAGCAGCAAGGAGTTCCCCGCCGTCATCATATCAGCGCCGACCGCTGCCAACATTCGGGCTGGGCCTGTCAGACTACACGCCTGTGGGCCGAGGCTCGCACTGTGTGCTTCCCGGCCTCCTGAAGTGTTGACGCTCTGGGACGTCAAATTACTCCGGTAAGACTTTAGAATAATTTGATCCACACCATAAAGGCTTAGAATTCTGTACCAACATACTTATGTCGTTGAAAACTGAAAATGATTAACCTAACATACAGCATTAGGTATTTTATTTAATTTATACATCATTTCTTTCTCACTACGAGTTTATTTTTCAAACTTATTATTTGATCACAGTCTTTTCATACAAGCAATAATGTATCTTTACTGTAAAGATATAAGGTTCAACAGCGCGAAATAGTCAAAATAAATTATAAGCGACGACGCCGGTATGAATTATATTGAATAGCCAGTGTATGCAATCATGATCCTTATTTTGTTACTGATACATCAGCTTATTTGATGGATCAACCGAATAGCACGTGCATTGTGTACATACACAGATTTCGGTTCAAGGTCAAGGGTTCGGGCTTTATCGCAAAATATTATATTCGGGCGCTGCACTGAGCCCCGCGCTTAGGGCTGGCGATTCTTTACGAAAATGATCACAAAAAAATCGAGGTCTAAAAGATCGATTTCGAAAAAGAACGATTTTTTTCAAGTTTGAATTTACAATTTGATTTGAATTCAATTTTTAAGCATTTGAATAGAAAAAATGAATCGGTCTAGGCGGAATTTAATTCAAATTGTATAGGCGGAGTGTAGTCAAAAATCAATGTTTAAAAATGATTAAAATGTCATTCATTGGTTCCCATAGTTCGTAAGAATATCGGTAGACACACTCCACTGCCGCCTCAAAGACAGAAATAGAAGGAGAAATTTGAATTGGTTAGGGCGAGGTGTGGTAGCTTAGTGGTCAAAGCGTTGCCCCTGTAAGGCAAATATTGGGGGTTCAAACCCCACTTCACTTCCATCTTCCTATAATATCGGTTATTTTAAGCAGATGGGCAAAACACACCAGTGTGAAATATACACGTATACAAATAATAGGTCTTTACTTATGAAATTGCCAAAATTTTCTTACAAATTCATGAGTTCGTTACTCCTGTAATTTAATAGCTATTTCCATTATTTATATTTTGTTTGAGAGGTGATTTCAAGATTTTACAGCTCTGTATTAAATTTTGTTTTTATTGGCAGCTTGATAAATTAATTCGATCTTCAAAAACAGTACTTCCTAAATGCTATCCATTTTGATGATAAATTTCGTATTACTTAACAGCTGTCACTTTTCAAAAATGTAATAAAAGTTGCTGTTTGTTAGCTTAATGTTGTCTCATTCATACACAAATAAAACATAAAATTTGGATATGTCATTCCTAAACAAAATGTAAAAATGTTAGTACTGAAAATTGGGTTTCCTCCAATTTCTTCAAGAAAAACAGCAATTTCATATGTAACGACGTTTTTTTTTTTTTTTATCGTGCGGAAATCCCTTCGGATACCCCCCCGCGTGCCAGCGGGGGCGGTTATGTCGGGCTTGAACCGACTAAAACCGCACGCCGTCTCGGGTCTACAGACGCCGGGGTGTAAGGTTGCCCATAGAGCATATCCCTCGCACCCCGACTGACCCTGGGCCATCTCCGGTTTCGAGATGGCCCCCTCGGGTTTGGGAACCACGGTGTCCCCGTCTTGCCCCGGTTTGGGGGAGGGGCGCTAGTCGCCCCACCGTCCCGGCCTGCTTCTGCTGGGGTGACAGGTGGCCTCACCCGCCACCCCCAGGCCTGCGCTCATGGAGGACGGAGGTCGTTAAGCGACCTCCGGCGCCTGAGTTGCCTGCGACGCGCGGCGAGCAAGTTGCGGGCTCGGCGGACCGGGAGAGTTCTAAGTCTCTCCCGGGCGCGCTCGCGCTCCGCACCATTGCCGCAATCATGCTGCCGAGCGAGAGGACTCCCACCCCGATGGCTGCCACGAGGTCACGCCTCGGCGCCTCCCACGCCGGGCAGTCCGCCAGCGTGTGCAGCCCTGAGTCCTCGCTCGCGTCGCAGTGATGACACTCAGGCGTTGGCTCCTTCCTGATCCGATGCAGGTGATCCTCCATGATGGGCCTTACCGCCGCTATTGCGGCGTGCCCTTCATATGTAACGACCTAATATTTGCACTGAACGGAAATCGTATCAATAAAAGTCGAACGTCCGAATACGTTATAATCGTTCATTTCACTAAATAGTTTACAATCAGAAAAGAGCCTTTTTACACCTACTTGAAAGAAAAGTCAAAACAATTATCACCGCGACAACAAACACAAAAAAATGTTATGTTTTTTTTTCAACAAAAAACGCAAAAAAAATGCTTTTAAAAGCGAACCGAGATACCGAAGAAAAAAAAGTCGTCTGAAATATCATCTACAAGTTGAAATCGTTTAACAGGTACACCGGCAAAGTTTCGGAGACCACTAATCTCTTGCCACAGTTACATGAAAAATGTCCGCTATAATTTAGCCAGGTTGGTTTCCTGTGTCGTACTTTGACCTACTTTGGCGGCGTTTAAATTGCCAGTGCCTCGGATGCGTGAGTTAATCGTATGAGTAGGTGTCTTGGTGTTCGAGAGAAAAATATGTTTTAAATATCTTGTTGTAAGGCAAAAAAGAGGAATCTGGTAGCTAAATGTAATAGCTGAATACTTCCCCAAGGATAGGCAAAGTTGTATGAGGAGTTCACCAGGAGTATATTTTTGTGATAAAGGGATAGCGTATGTCGTCTGGGCACGTTAACCGATGCTACTACTAGGTTTTATCAGAAAAATAACCTATTATTGAGCTGAGTGAGACGAAGTCGAGCGAAAGCTCCTCATACCAGACTTCAGGATTTTCTTTGTCACAGGTCTCCTCCTAAACTACTAATCCAATCAGAACCAAATTTGGCATGATTAAAGAGGTCAATCAGAGGAAGGTTTATGGATATATTTTGAAAAAATTAATGCTACCATAGAGGAATGATCACCATTAAAAAAATTCCAGATGGAATTACATAATAACCACTCGAGACACTGTGACCAAACTTTACACTCTCAGAAAGCATGTCCAGAGTTGTGACTTTCAAAAAGAATTTTCAAAATCGTACTTGCCACGGAGGAATGATCACTGTTCAAAATTTTCAAAATCTGATTCCGCAATAGCGGTCAAATCTATTGGACAAGAATCACAATGTCTCACTCAGCTCAACATTGCAAGCAGCGATTCGCCTTGCAGTCCTTGTGCTTATAACCTACACACAGGCGAATGAACGGTACGAACAAACAAACATTGATTTTTTTATGTTAGAATAGTACCAATACTGATAATCACTACACGAACACGTACACACTTATCGACCATTACTTACATAACGACAGAGCAATAAGTTATTTAAATTAACCACATTATTTTGCTGACAGCGTTCCATTAACTTTGCAAATGACCATTATTATAAGTACCTATGTACAGGAAGTACTGGACGTGCTTAAATTGGTCCCATATTACATGGGACCAATTAGGTACAAATTGGAATGCTCGTTAACCAGCAAGCTTATTGAAATCATCATCATTCTCCAGTTTACACTTTTTAGGCCAAGATCTGCTTATTTTTTTACTTTTTTATTTATTGGTTTATTAATTTTTACGAAAACCACTGTCGTCTGATTTCCCAACCCCGATAGGAAAGCCTACGCCTGTGAGTCTTGTTTGTAGCTTAACTGGTTAGGTAGACTTGAGTCCTTGACTGAAATAAGTAATTTTATTAAAGAAAAATATCTAAAACTCTGAACTAAAACACTGTGTCCAAAAAGTAACTTATCTTAAAGATAAGCAATTATAAGTCATCAAAAGTCGTATTTAAAAGTACAATTCCGACAATTATAACCGTGGCTCCAGCCGCCATTTTTAACAGATATTCCCGCCCTTTGGAGATTTTTAACGACTTCAAAACTTGTCGTGAAGATTAGAAATTTCGAATTCAGGTAGTGAATTATAAAAGGGTGTTCCGAATGTCTTACTTGTGATTTTACGTAAGTAAAGCCTTTAAGCCTTTAAGAAAAAAACTTTTATTTTCATATTTCCAGCGTTTATGGTTAATGCAGCATATTTAGATTCTGTCCGTGATTTACAAATTACATGTGGGGATAAATGAATTATTGACGAGCGTTTACTGACATAAATTACACGGAGAATTTTTTTTCAGTTCTTAAGAAAATCAGGAGAATTGGTGCCTTGCTGCCGTAAAGTTTTGTATGTATGGTAGTGAATGTTGGGTGTGGCAGAAGGAACATGAAAGTAAACTAAATGCTGTTGAAATGAGAATTCGGAGAAGTATAGCTGGAGTGACCCTGATAGACCGAGTGAGGAACAGCGTGCTAAGGGAACGTTGTGGTATGATGCAGTGACCAAGATAGAGAACGGGATGCTTAGATGGTACGGTCATGTAGAGAGGATGGATGGAGACTAACGAAACAGATTTATGAGGCGAACGTATGCCAATCAGATCGAGGGCGTTTTGAAGAAAGGCCAGGTCAGAAGTAACCAGCGTGTTGCATGTATGAAAACAATTATGAAAGTGGAAGAAGCGAAAGGCGTATGCCAAGATCGTAGCAAGTGGAAAGATGTTGTCTCTGATTACCCCAATGGGAAAAAGGCGTGACTTCATGTATGTATGTATTTATTTCAAAATAAAAAAAGACTCACAAAAGACTAGTTCGCAGACATTTTCCCGCGCTTACGTACACAGTCTCGTGTTACCAAACAAACTGTCATCTTCCCTTGTCAATCTGAAAAAATTACTTGTGTTAAAAATGCTGAACAGCTACACACACATACACAACAGCATAGCTTGTGTTATGGGTTCCAGAATGCGGATGAATTGTTTTTTTTTGTATATACATCCAAACACTCAGACCAATGCAAATAGACATATTTATGCATATAAATATTTGCACTGAGCGGGTATGAAACCCGTGCCCCTTGTCGTAGCAGTTGAATGCACTACCGCTAGGTACGCCACGGAGGCTGTCATATAAATACATGTAACCTACTGTGATTTGTTTTACACGTCAAGATCTTGTCAACTTTTTGAGCTGAGCGGAGCGAAGCTCTTATACGTGGCTAAGCCGTTTGGTCGAGACTGTACTCCTCCGGAACCACAATACCGATCTTGACCAAATTTGCCATGGTGTTCAAATACAATGTACCATTGAGGAATAATCATCGAAAATCAGTTTCACGAGCGCGCGGCCTTAGCTATGCGCACGACCGTAGTACGATGCCTTATTTTTCAAGTAAGAGTCCTGCTCGCTCAGCTCAATTTATTTCAGTCGCACCCTGCACTGAATTCCTAGTTATAGATTTACTAGCTTACTAGTTACCTGCGATTTCACCTGCCATACTCAAATCTATTACATTTCTTCGTAAATTGTTTTTTTCCCCTTTTGATAGAACGGCTCTTCGGAAAAGAAAGTAGGTTATCAAACGTAAAAAGAATCTTTCAAAGTGCACATGTAGTTCCAGAGACTAGTGTGTTCAAACAAATAAACAAACTCCTCAACTTTGTTATATTATTAGCTGTCCCCCGCGGCTTCGCCCGTGACATACTTCCTTCCCCCGTGCCACTATGTAACCCATACGTATATGCCTGTAATTTATTAGTTTTACAATAATGTATGGAAATTTGTCCGATTTCTTCACATATATGATTACTGCTCCGCTCCCCTGGATAATAGCGTGATGATATATAGCCTATAGCCTTTCTCGATAAATAGGCTATCCAAAACATATTTTTTATTCGAACCAATAGTTCCTAAGATTAGCGCGTTGAACCAAACAAACAAACAAACTCATCAGCTTTATAATATCAAGTATAGATATCAACATAAAACAACATAACTTCACGCTTATATCCCCGAAGGGTTAGGCAGAGGTGTATTACACACCCACGATACGCCAGTTATGTTTATGACCCAATGCAATAGGGGGCTAGCCTATTGCCATCTACCGAGTACGTTACTAAGTGAGCGATAATTAACATTTTTAATACACACATAACTACGAATAGTCAGAGATGTGTGCCCGGGGTGACTGTGGATCGAACTCGAGACCTCGTTTCGGCAGTCCGTTACGTACACCACTGGGCTATTGCCGCTTAAAGATATCATGTCTTCTAATATATTAGTAAGAAATAAGAAGTCCACTATTCGTCCATACAAAATACTGTAGCATCGTTAAATTATTTTTCATTGCCAAAGGAAACCATTCAATAAGATAAGTCTTTATCCAGAAAACTCGTGTACCTACCTGCCTACTTGATTGCAATGGTTTCCGCAACAGAAAGCCGAAGCAATTTAGTTATTCCTTTTAACAATATTTTCTAGAAATTTTTGCGTCGTATTTTATATTTTCAACATTTTTACTCCTATTAAAAAAAACCTTTGCTATCTCAATCATGATTTTCACTCAAACTATTATTGGAGCTGTTATGACGAGATAAGGCCGTTGGAACTGTGTTATTACGATATCAACGGCCGCTAGACGCATTCATCAACATAATTTGAACATCGAATAAGCTTCAACTCCATCTTAATTTAAACAGCGCCTTTGGTGCCACACTTTAGCCCATAATTTGGCCAATATTGGGCTACCGGTGTGCAATGGCGCTGGTGGTGGCTAATTTCATTATTAAGCCGTGTACACACGCGTGCCTATAACAATTCCTTGTGGATTATATCGCGGCGAGTGATGCAATGGACGTAAGTTACAAGCTGATTACGTTGAAAATATTCATCGACTTAATAAAAGAAGATGCTTTGGTAAAGAACGCCTGTATTGCATGAAGGGTTCCTTTATTGCCCGTGGTCCGATCACGGAGTTCTACTGATCGATCCATGGGCAATTTTTTTTGGCAGTGGTTCTTTCAATCGAACCATTCTTCTACTAATATTAAATTTCATTGGTACTAGATCTACTGATTGAGTATGACCAAAATGAATATTTTTTCCTATGGACCGACTATAAATATTATAAAAGAAACCGAACAACAACAATACATAAATCAAATTTATTGTAATCTTTTTAAAACTTAAACAGTGAAAACCTCCAACAAAAAATAGATTCTAAGTACATAATTATCGTATGTATTAACGCAACTTCTCTAATGCATGCCCAACATTTATATCGGCATTAAGTAGCTCCATTTGGATTTGCATAATAAAATCATCATTTGTAATCGATATTTTAGACCTACTTTTCTTGTTTATTCTGTACATTAAATTTGTAATTGCTTCCTTGCCGTATTTTTGTAAAATTGTTAGAAGTCGTTGCAATGTTACCGTATTTTTATTTAATGATCTATTTAATTTTGCATGCCATCCTTCGATAACGTTATTTGTCCGATTGCATTGTCCGAAAACACTTATAAATTTTACTATATCTTTTTTGAACCAATGTCTATCTATATAATTTAGAAATGTTTCAAAATTAACAGTTTCACTTTCATGTTTTATATATTCCCATCCTTCAGAAATGACTTCAGCCGGTAATAACGGTAACGCTGCGATTAACGAAATTATTCGCTTTTGTGGTTTATTTTTTGTAACTTTTAATGATTTTGCTTTTCGCCATATTGCCCGGGTCCAATGATAATAGCATCCAATATTTAATTTTAGATTGTGGAAATACTTCTGGAATGGCATTTATTGCGGCTACCTCATAGTCGCAATGTACTTTCAGAGGTTGAAAATACGGCAATTGCGATCTGATAAGATTAAATAAAGTTATGTAAGTTTTCTCTTTTTTATCAGGCCATAACGCAAAGATCAACGTCACAACTTTCGTATGTTTTGATGTACTGTCTATATCTCCAAGTATATTGTATAATTCAACAAAGGGCTTTGGACAAGATTTAAATGTAGCGTCTGTGAAATATTCTTTAATTGTTGGAATCAACTCTCTAGCTTTTGAAGAGCTGAAAACAAGTATACGCTTACCCTCATAACAATAGTCCGCTATAATGAAAGATGAACTATTTTCAGGGATTGGTACCTCTTCTAGGTTTTTATATACTTTCTTTGAGCAATTTATAAACTTATTCCTTTCATTATACAGACAATGTTGAATACTAGATAGAGAAGGTATATTTTGAATAAAATTTAGGCCTGAATCTTCCAGTTTTGCAATCGCTTCATTAGACAACTGAGGCATTGGGCGATCGGAATTTATAACAGTTGCTTTTAAATTAGATAAAGTTTTATCAATGATATATTTGGGCTTGTTAGGTAGACACTGGTGGATTTCATGTTTAAGTACAATATTTTCCTGAAAATGGAAAGTTTATTTAGGTTACATCTCGTTTCAAGTGCACTTCTTCTTTTTTTATGAAACAACCAATAAGAAAAATTACCTTATTAAGCGTTAATGTACCCGTGCATTTCTGCACAACGCCACACAGCTGAACCATTTTTTTACTGCCGCATTTTATAATTATTGGCAATCTTTTCGGAAGTTTACGCGAATATCACACATTGAAATAAAAATATTTTTAACGGATTCTATCGCGATTTATTTTGATGTTATTTTATATTTTACATTGATCCCGACGTTTCGGTTGCTTTTCAGCAGCCATGGTCACGGGGAGACAGTCTCCCCGTATAATCCAAAATAAATCGCGATAGAATCCGTTAAAAATAGTTTTATTTCAATATTGGCAATCGTCAAATAAAAGTATTGTTCCGCCTTTTCTATTAATGAAACAAATATCACTATCTAAATCGACTTCCATTGAAAAAAACAGGCTACACTGGTCTAGGATAGAGAAAACTAATTCACAAGGATCCTATGAATAGGATAATCCAAGAATAATGAAAATCAAAACAGGGAAATAACAATGATCAATCAGCCAATTTTTTATCAACCAATTTTCCTGTGTGTAGTTTACATACAAAGATAATCATTACCTACTCATTTTAGTTGGTAGAACTACGGGCAAACAAAGTTGCCCTTAGTCCTATCGATAGGATTACGGTAAATCAGAATTTCCCGTGGATCGATTGAACGAACCACTGCCAAAAAAAATTGCCCATGGATCGATCAGTAGAACTCCGTGATCGGACCACGGGCAATAAAGGGAAGGGTTCGATTTCCATGTCGTGCAGTGTGTTTTTTAGCTTTTTCTGTTAGAGTTAACACTGGCAGCACAAAGTCTGTGAATGAATTGACTGGTTGGTGGCAATAGCGTAACTGATGAGGCAATTGAAGCTAGTCGAAATCCTCGTATCGTAAGCAGATAGTACTCTACTTCATCCGAGCATCAATCGCTTCGCGTATCGAATACTACTCAATATATTTCATTGAGTAAAACGTGAGAACCCAGTTTAATTGAACTTGGTCACAATTATCTCCACTATTGAAATCCGATACATTCGTAAGTACGTCAAGATGGAATGACGTTGAATTTGGGTAACACGCTTGAAGTTTCCACTTGTACCACACAACAGCCCAAAGCTATATTCCTTAACTGTTCAAACAAGCCTCTAATGAGCTTGCCAATGGGAAATAATAGAAGCGAACCGTTGCGATAGCTACGCTTTGATGTAACTGCGTCTTTATGTACACCAATTCATTGCTTGCGAAATTATTAACTGGCGTTACATATTTGCAGAGTACTGTATGTATATTTTGTGTTATATTATAGTACATACTTAATACATGTTGTACAACAAGCAGCGATAGCCCAGTGGCGTACGTAACGGACTGCTGAGACGAGGTCTCGAGTTCGATCCCCAGTCGCCCCAGGTACACATCTGACTATTCGTAGTTATGTGTGCATTAATAAATGTTAATTATCGCTCGCTTAATAATGTGCCCGGTAGATGGCAATAGGCTCGCCCTATTACATTGGGACCTTAACATAAATGGCGGATCGTGGGTGTGTAATACACCTCTGCCTACCCCTTCGGGGATACAGGCGTGAAGTTATGTTATGTTTATGTGTTATGTTACATGTTAGTACTACGTATTATAATGTACTAGCTGTCCATACGAACTATCATGATCATCCCCTATTGAAATAAAACTATTTTTAACAGATTCTATCGCGATTTATTTGATGTTATTTTATATTTTACATTGATCAAATAATTCACGATAGAATCCGTTAAACATAACATAACATAACTTCACGTCTGTATCCTCGAAGGGGTAGGCAGAGGTGTATTACACACCCACGATTCGCCAGTTATGTTAAGGTCCCAATGTAATAGGGGGCGAGCCTATTGCCATCTACCGGGCACAAAATACCATTTATTAATGCACACATAACTACGAAAAGTCAGAGGTGTGTGCCCGGGGCAACTGGGGATCGAACTCGAAACCTCGTCTCAGTCTGTTACGTAAGCCACTAGGCTATCGCCGCTAAAAATATCCGAATGAATCCGTTAAAAATAGTTTTATTTCAATGTGTGATATTCTCTTAAACTTCCGACAATATCATCTCCTATTTTATCCCCCCACAGGTCGATATTCCAAAAACGCTCTATTGAATATTTATGTATTATGAAGTGCATATAAAAATACAAAATTTTCATTACGATATCTTCGAGAATGACGAAATTTCAAACAAACTTTCATTCCCTATTTGAACCCCTTTTTTCGCGGGAATAAGTAGCCTATGTCCTTTCCTAAGCTCTAGTCCAGCTCTGTACCAAATTTCATCAAAATAGGTTCAGTGGTATATTTGTGAAAGCGTAACACACAGACAGACAGAGTTACTTTCGCATTTATAATACTAACTGCGGCGCGGCTCCGTCCGCGTGGAATTTCGATCACGTTCCCACCTCCCATGGGAATCCATTCCAGAGATAAAAAGTAGCCTATGTCGTATTCCAGACAATAATCTATCCCTATACCAAATTTCAGCTAGATCCGTTCAGCCGTTGTGGCGTGATTGAGTAACAAACATCCATCCATACATCCACCCATCCATCCAAACTTTCACATTTGTAATATTATGGGAAGAGTATGGATTATGGAGCTAATAATCCATACTATTCCCGTGAAAAACAGCAACATTTTTAACAATCAATGAATATTTTTCGTAGCAAATCGGTTCCGTTCGGTTTTTTTTTTTTTTTTTTAATAGTAACAATAGGGAACAATGCTTCAAACGTATTTCTAATATAATTTTTGCCCGAATTTTTTATAAATTAACTGGCTCAGGCGCAAAATGTCACTTTCGCAAAATGTCCCCTGGTCGCAAAACGTCACTTTCGCAGAATGTCTCTTTCGCAAAATGTCTATTTCGCAGAATGTCTCTTTCGCAGAATGTCTCTTTCACAGAATGTCGCGCCAGGGACTTAGAATAAAATTTCCATTTCCAAAACCAAATCACTTATTAAAATTTAAAATAGATAGATAACACTTTATTGTACATACATTATTTTACATTAGAGACAGTTACAGTGTAAACATAAAGATCAAAACTTTGTACTTAAATTACATAAGTATGTATTCTAAATAAATTAAAAAAAATTGATACTAACTGTATCAAAATATAAAATAAAATTTTGGTACAATTTAAAGTTTCGGTGATGGCAACTCTTATAATAATATGTAAGGGTAGTTAGAGAAAAACTTATAAATGTATGTATCATTCATTATTGCCGAGCTGTGTTTTGTCTGTTACATTATATTGAAAAAAAATAGTGAATTGAAGTTTAAATATGGATCAAGAATTCCAATATATACGTAATCAAAAAGGACATAGAACACTTTATCCGAGTGCTAATTCCAATTGCATTCAAAGCTTGCACTTTGGAGGTCGGGGTTTGCTAGCCTACACTCTCACTTGTTTCGGCTCATCTAGGTTTTTACGGGAGTGATTCCAGAGATCTGAGAGGAAAGACTCCTCCATTAATCACCAGATGTACCAGCTAGTGGGTGACGTTGCCTTGGGCTCCGAAGATCTTGGTCTGGCCTTATATAGATATTGAAGCGTCGATAGCTTAACGGTTAAGGAGTCGACCCTACGATCGAGATGTCCCGGGTTCGAATCCTTGCCATTATACTACTGACGTGAACCCACTCCTAACACAAGCAATTAAGCTTAGCTGGAGGGGTTAGGGGGAATATTAGTAATTTCGGTTAATAATATTCTTTAGAAAAAAAAAACCCCTTGACGCGGTCCCATACACCCCTTAGTGTATCCACCTTTACCGACGTGCTATAAGTTAATATATTATTAACTATTAAACCAAGTTTAGTCCTACGTAATGCAGAGGAAACCTGCATATCGCAGATTGAACCCAAGTTCTCATTCACAGCAATCGCACTCACTTTACCACTGAAGTTGTTTTAAACATACTTATAAAATTATAATTTGTTTACTTTTTTTACATTCGGATTCTCAATCATGAAGATTCAAATCATAAACCGGAAGAAAATGGCTCCCGGCCGCTATCAAACTTGTCATATCATAAACCGAAAGAAAATTAATGGTTCCCGCCCGCTATCAAACTTGTTCCGGTCCCATTTGGGCACTCGTGTTTTTGATTTTTTAAATGATAATTTTATTGTATACTTTTAGTTATGATATATATATTTATCTACACTCAAATCGAAAAATTCGAATTACGAATTCAAAGACGATTCTATACATACGCACTTTATAAACGCATATACATAAAATTAAAAATAAAACTTATTATAGTACCGCCAACTGTATCATAAAACTCATTATAGTACCGCTATCTTTTTTTATTCATTAAACTAGTCTAACGTTTTAGGCTGAATATGAAAAAAAAAATGCGCACGCATGCGCAGTTCGAACTGTGAAAAAAATGGCGCCCTTGTAACCTACCTACTTTGTTTAATTTCAATTTTTCCTATGAGTGAAGATAAAGTAGTGTATGAAACTGCATATAACTTTTCCGCACGAAAAAAAAAAAACAAGGTATTAAAACACTCGAGTCAACCTATTACCGCATTCGGCTTCGCCTCATAAAAAGACTCTCGTGTGTTAATACCCCTTCTTATATGACAGTTGCATAAACTACTATTTTAAATCACCCTTTAAAGCTCTTAATTTTGATACCCTACTCGATAAGTTTGAGTGAAAATAGTTTTTTAACAACATACATTTACAGCGTCAAAAATTAGTCATTTGATTTTTTTTTTAATTTTGAAGTACTCAGTGTCACTCTCACAGTAAATACGAATCTAACGACACCTCTCGAGCTAAAATCCATCGAGCCGTTCAGGCCTCAGAGCGTGGCTAACAATTTTACATATATACATACATACTCTCGAAAAACATAACTCTCCTTCTCACGCAGTTGAGTAAAAATCAATCCAATTCAAGTTACATCACCCTTCTCGCAAATCATCACTATAAAGAACAAAAAACAATTATTCATTTATAGCTAATGCCTCCACAGTCTTTTGATACCGTCGTCTTGAAACAACAATGATCCAATTACAAGTACAATACAATAGTACAATGTGTGCATTAACGTATGAGGCAAGCGATATAGGTGCACCGTGAATTATATAAAGTTGTCTGTTCACTGTGTGTGATTGTTGCAAATCAAACCTTTTGTTACAATACGAATCGAGCAACGCGAACGTATAGATAAATTTATTAAGTGTCTTAGACGGTAGACGGTAAACGCCGTTTTTTTTCTAATTACTTTTATTAAACTAGTCGATTTAACCCGCAATCCGATTGACCACTTTTTATTATTCAATATTTACAATTTACCTATATAGATTTTTTATTAAAGTAATTTTTAATAGCTCAGCAATAATTAGGGCCCGTCCATATCTGAAGTTCTGTAATGCTGCCGTGGATTGCCCGTAGTGGGTGTCCGATTCTATATTAGATTTTCAAGGGTAAATACCAATATAGCAAGTAAATTAATTTGTGATTCAATCCGACAAAAATATGTTGCTTCATAGTTCAATATGTAATATTTGCGTAAACTTCCACAAGAGTATACCTGCAGAACTAGCATTACTTGTGTAGTATTACTACTCAAAATCCTGCATAGTAGATAAAAATAAATAAATAAGAGAATTATAGAAACATGTTCTACTATTAAATTATTTTAACTTGGCAGAAATCGTGCTACTTATGCCTGATGTTCCGATCAAACATCACCTTAAACAAAGGTCCTGTTGGGACCCTATTTTACGATAAATCAAGCAAGCGCGCAAATGAACCGTATTATAACTTATATACGCTTACAACAACAGTTATATATGCTCATGCTCTGCTAAAAATCTTTTAAAGATAAAAGCTATGGTATGGAAGTCATTCATCAATCTGCGGGTATGGGGTAGAAAATTCTTGTGACACGGTTAAGTACGCGAACAGATTGGCCCTAAAGGGATGAACTTTCTAAGGACGGAGTAGTGAGATTGATTAACAAAAAAAACTTCTTTTAACCATTTTTCTATCAACATTGACTCTATCTGCGGACAGAGTGCTTCATCGGATTCCAAACATATTTTGTGATTTTCATTTATATATTTATTTATATTTTCATATATATCTTTATATATATATTTCTTGTGTGCGTTTGTATGTCACTGAACTCCTCCTAGACGGCTGGACCGATTTTGATGAAAATTTTTGTGTGAGTTCAAGGGGATTCGAGGAGGGTTAAGATTCACAATTTGTTCCACTGGAAAATGTTTATTTAACTAATTTTTCGAATTAACGACGTGTGTACAGGACAACGTCTGTCGGGTCTGCTAGTATATTATATATTTATAATTCTACAGAATGTATAGTAATATAACATAACATAACTTCACGCCAGAATCCCCGAAGGGGTAGACAGAGGTGTATTACACACCCACGGTTTGCCAGTTTAGGGTCCAATGTAATAGGGGGCGAGGCTATTGCCATCTACCGGGCATATTACTAAGCGAGCGATAATCAACATTTTTAATACAGACATAACTACGAAAAATCAGAGGTGTGAACCCGGGGCGACTGGGGAACGAACTCGAGACCTCGTCTCGGCAGTCCGTTACGTACACCACTGAGCTGTCAGCGCTTTGTAATATAACGTTATACAATAAAGCAAAAAGTTACGTTGCAGGACGTCGAATCCTGGAGTCTTAAACGAAATCAACACAAACAATTATGTACAGCGTAGGCGGCGTCCCCGTCTACTAGCAGTGCCCAGTGGCCGAACAAATTTATTAGGTAAAGCTCCGATAACGCGCAACTTACAAATACCCAAAGAAATGGCGGACAGGTTCTCTGAAAAAGTGCACAAAAATAACACTGTATGCGCAAGTATGTACAATATTTAAGGACCACACTATTGTATTAGGTACTTAGCCTGTCCCGAGATGGCCCAGGGTCGGTCGGGGTGCGAGGGATATGCTCTATGGGCAACCTTACACCCCGGCGTCTGTAGACCCGAGACGGCGTGCTGTTTTAGTAGGTGCAAACCCGACATTGTAGGGTAGGTATCCGAAGGTATTTCCGCACTAAAAAAAAAAAAAAAGGTATTTAGCCTGTAAAATTAGTGATGTGGCGAAATAAATAAACAATTCAATGAAATTTCGAAGCAAAATAGTATTATTATTTAATGGGTTCAATCACTATAGTGTACGAAAACCCTAAGATACAAACGGATCGCGTAGAATCAGACAGTATTGTAGCCAGTCGTAGCACAACTTCCAATTTCCGTAGCACTGAAATATTGATGCGTTTTTGTTGTTAAATGCCGCTTTTGAATGAACAGGAATGAATCGGTTTAATTTGTTATTGTGTTTACGTATGTTTGTGTGTATTTGTCATTGAAAGTTTATGGTACATTTGAATGTATCACGTAGTGGTAGAGCGTTCAACTGCCAAGTCATAGGTTGCGGGTGCGATTCCCACTTAGTGCAAATATTTGTATGAATGACTATGTTTGCGTTGTCTGGGTGCTTTTTATGTATAATGCGTAAGTATTCACTAAAAAAATGTATTCTAAATATGATTTATCCGCATTCTAGAGCCACTTTGCTATCTAGGTAGCTAACTGTTTAGGGTGGTGGTGAGATTCACCATTTAAGTACCTATCAGTATGGGTCTTTTTCCTATACACAGTGTGGCTCAAAGTATTATTAGAGTTTCTGATTACAAGAACATCTAGGAAAGCTAATGAATTATTTGCCTCTAATTCCATAGTGAATTGTATGTTGACATTAATGGAATTAAGGTGTGTTAAAAATGTATTTATACTATCTGTTGGTAGTATTGTGAAGGTGTCATCTACATACCGTTTATAAAATCTAGGTGTAATGATTTATCCGTAGTTATCTACATAGATAGCTTTGTGTAAAATATTCTATAGCATATTACGATTATCTGTTGTTCTAATACTTTACTCCGGGCTTTGAAGCATTTATGGTGGAATTAACTCAAACTGATTGCAATTCTTTATAAATTGAAGACTACTGATTCGAATTGCTTGGGTAAAAATTATTACCTGAACAGTTTTTTCCGGAAAGATATCTCTAGGTGAATTTAAAAAAGCTAAATCTCATTTAGGTAATACAAAATTTCATGGTATCGGTTTTCAGTCTAACTCCGAAACGTGCTAAACTTATAAAGATGAATAAAAGCTTCATCTAAACCGTTATCACTAACTCCATACTTACAACACTACATTCAATTACTTAATGGCCGACACGGCAATCACAATAAAGATTGTACCACACTAAACTGCGTTTCAACCCTCGCTCACTAATAGTTGACTAAACAAAGATTAACGGATTACTCAACTTAGTTAACTGATGCATAGGCAGTTGTTGTAGTTTGGGAGCTAGAGGACGGCTTCACTAACTTGAGTTGAAACTTGTTGAAGTTGAGTTACAGTTTCGCGAGGACCATTTTCATGCTAGTGGTAGTTTCATTGGGCGTAGTGTATAGTGGTAGAACGATCGACTGCTATATCGGAGATCGTGAGTGCGATTCTCGCTCAGTGAAAATATTTGTATGTATGAATTTGTCTAATTACTATACATTGGTCTGAGTGTTTCTATGATATGTATGTCTTAACCAGAATTTACCTATGTAAATATGTTTGTCCACATTCTTGAACCCATACTACAACCTATTTGGATCTTGGATCTGGAGTTTGGATCTAGAATATAGAGTATTTATTTATCCACAGAATAAATCGTATGTTTAGTTACCTGTGCAAAGTGGAAGGATCCACCTATAAAATAAAAATAAAATAATTGATAATCTTTTCAGTATCTATATTATTATAAAATTGACAATTAATTGTGTCTGTATATTGGAGATAATTAAAAGGATATGTTGACTATTCAAAAAATACACACGTTATTGTTCAAGTTTTCACTTCTGTCGGCATTCCAGGAGTGCCACTGTTTTTTTTTTGGCATTCTTGTCTGTGTGTTCGCGATGGACGCAAAAAGTACTGAACAGAGTTTGATGCGATGATGATATCTTGGTTAGACTTAAAATCGACCGATTTGTTGATTGCAATTGATTGATTGATTTGATTGATATGAGATATGAAGAAAAAATTATAACCTACTACCGCGACGCCGGAGCCGCGGGCAGCAGATAGTACATAGAATATGGCTAATTTTTTTATACAAACACTTCATTATTATATTTCACATTTGAAATATACTTACTCAGTGTTCAGATATACACGACGTACAGACGTGTACTTTATCCTAAAAAGTTGTATAAAAAAAAAAAATACTCAACAGATTACAGATTAAATTTTTGAACTATGCTAGTTCAAAAATTTAATTCCGAATTCTACATTATAACTTTGTAAAAAAAAACCAACATCAAAATAACCAGCATTATCATCTCATCAAAATCTAAATTGGAATGTTTTGACACTTGCCAAAAGTCGGCATTACATTGACCGAATGCAATTTTGAAAAGCGGCGAAATTCGAAATTCAATTTTATCAGATGACGCCGTTGACGGCCGCCGCCTCCTCGGTTATGGAGTTACTTTAACTTATTGAATTGGATGGCTTACATAAATAGGCCGGCTTTGTACAAAGGGCATGGCATTTTTGCCAAATACCTGATGTATTATGCAAGATATTGCTTCACGACGTGAGATTCGGGGGTTAGCAGAAATTAAGACTTCACTGTAGAATGTAGGAAATTGGAATTCTAGATTAATTACTTGTATGTATACTAGACAAATAGTTCAGAGCAAAATGTATGTCATACTTCAGGGGTGAAGCGGGTATGGAATGCATAACCACAGTTCAATAATTTTCGCGCCCTTGATGATCTCGTATAAAATAAATTTAGTATATACTCTATGACTATGACAGCAACAAAAAGTGGCGCCACAGTTGTATCCAGTAGAGCGTCCATAAATCAATACCGTTTTTTAGGGTTCCGTAGCCAAGTGGCAAAAAACGGACCCTTATAGATTCGTCATGTCTGTCTGTCCGTCCGTATGTCACAGCCACTTTTTTTCCGAAACTATAAGAACTATCATATGCTGTTGAAGCTTGGTAAGTAGATGTATTCTGTGAACCGCACTAAGATTTTCACACAAAAATAGAAAAAAAAAACAAAAAATTTTAGGGGTTTCCCCATACTTAGAACTGAAACTCAAATAAAATATTTTCATCATTCACACGTATGGGACGTGTGGTCCTATTTATGGATAGGTCTTCAAAAATGATATTGACGTTTCTAAAAACTTTTTTTTCCAAACTGAATAGTTTGCGCGAGAGACACTTAAAAAGTGGTTAAATGTGTCCCCCCCTTGTAACTTCTAAAATAAGAGAAGGATAAAACTACAACAAATATATGATGTACATTACCATGTAAACTTTCACCGAAAATTGGTTTGAACGAGATCCAGAAAGTAGTTTTTTTTTTACATAACATAACTTCACGCCTGTATCCCCGAAGGGTTAGGCAGAGGTGTATTACACACCCACGATTCGCCAGTTATGTTTAGGTCCCAATGTAATAGGGGGCGAGCCTATTGCCATCTACCGGGCACATTTACTAAGCGAGCGATAATCAACATTTTTAATACACACATAACTACGAAAAGTCAGAGGTGCGCCCGGGGCGACTGGGGATCGAACTCGAGACCTCGTCTCGGCAGTCCGTTACGTACAGCACTAGGCTATCGCCGCTAGTTTTTTTTTAATACGTCATAAATCGTAAAGCGCAATTTACCTTTCATTCAATCAACTCAAATATAAAAATTTTACTTGCTGCTACGGAAAGGGTTCCGTAGCGGCAGATACTCATAATAATGAAGACATTTATTACACATTATATGTTACCCAGCGTCATCTAGACCAAAACTGAGCATAGCTTGTAATATGGGATCTCGAATAAAGACTTCTATATACTGACTACATTATTATATATACACTCGCCTATGATTCATAGGCGAGTCCGACTCGCACTTGGCCGGTTTTTTGTTCTGAGCTATCAGTCATATGTAGTCTGTATATAGAAGTCTTTATTCGAGATCCCATATTACAAGCTATGCTCAGTTTTGGTCTAGATGACGCTGGGTAACATATAATGTGTAATAAATGTCTTCATTATTATGAATATCTTAATCACTTCAATCTACTTATTCATCTAGTGCCGTTGACCGATAATAAATGGATAATATCAAAATACATCTAATATCTTAATTACTATGTGAAATTATTTTTGGAAGTACACTAAAAGTCTTACCAGAAAACTCCATTTTAGTTTCAATAATTCGTACCTTGTTTTTTTTTCGTGCGGAAATCCCGGATCTTCGGATACCCCCCCGCCAGCCAGTGGGGGCGGTTATGTCGGGCTTGAACCGACTAAAACCGCACGCCGTCTCGGGTCTACAGACGCCGAGGTGTAAGGTTGCCCATAGAGCATATCCCTCGCACTAATAATTCGTACCCATGGAAATGATTATTTTCAAAGATTTAATAATTTATAAAGTTTAATTTTTACATTTTTATAATTTCACTAACTCATATTAGCATTAAGTGACTTGATAAAAGATGTTTAAACAAAAACACTCTCAATATAAACAAAATAGGTATTTTATTTCACAATCCAAAACCCTGATACCCACGGGCGCGCCAAGGCGTGCTCCCCATCATGTTAATGGAAAGGGGGTTATTCTACCTCGCATTGTCGTCATTCGAAACTAGCCTTATCGCCCAAGGAAACGGTACATATAACAACTTTGTTATATTAAAAATAATATAAAACGTTTATGGTAAGATAAAATACCCCGAAACTTAGGAAAATAAAACCCAAGAATGGCAACAAATTTCTCTGTGTCCAATGACTTTTATGTAAACTGGAAGGGAAAATATGGTCACTTAGTTGATGGCAGCTATGATTAACTAATCTTCAACTTTTTGTGGAACGTTGTTATCAGCTGTCAATGTAAATGCGCCAAAATTCATTAATTCAATTACTAGTCTCTGCGTCGCGTACCCGTCCCCCATACCGGGGCTTGGTCCTTATCTATATAGCCACGTAGACACGATCAAAATCTACCTTAATAAAGTAGATTTAGTAGAAATACTAAAAAAAGAGAAGATGTTCCGTGCATAAAATTTTATCTAAACGTCTTCATTAAATCGAAGTCGTAATTTTAAAAGTCATTTAAAAACACACTCCGCCGACTTCCTTATTCATACGATGAGCTCCCTAGTAAAAGACCTACGTGACTGAAATACGAACTTCATGCTATAACTTTAACCGACCCAGCGAAAATGTTCGAACTTTACTCACCAATATTTTAGAAGGCTCTCTTCTAAATTCAGTCGCGTATCATTTTGAATTCAAATGTTTTTTGAACTTGGATTCCATTCGAAGATTTCTGGCGCGAACCGATTTTAACATTTCTTTTTTTTAATGACGCCGACACGTGTCTCCATTATGCTAGGAAGTTGTGTTTTAGTTTTATGTGGATATAAAAGTTGTTAACCGTGAAAATCTTTTCTACATCTTTATGATACAAACACAGGACATTATTATTCTAGATTTTTAATAGCTATTGTTGGGTGCAAGTATAATGCTTATGGCTGAGTTCATTAAGATAATATTTATTTTCCTATTTAAGAAAAATCTAATACTAAACCTTCGTTCGTAAGAAAAACAAATCTAAAATATTCACGTAAGGTATTTTCAAAGCCAACAAACGAAATGACATGGCAATAGCAGAAATAAAATGGAGTAACCGTTCAATTTCCAGTAGTACAAAGAAAAGGGCGATCAAAATAATTCAAAGGCGATCTGTCCGATGCAGCCTCCGTAGCTGTCCTTTGCGGCGACGGACTTCTGTTTTCAAGATGTAGTATATCGTAGAGCACTCTTCTCTCTTATATCAACTTCGTTAAAAGTTTTCATATGAAAAAAAAACAAAATAGTAATGAAAAAAAACCGATTATTTGAATGTCGAATAGAATCTATATAAATAAAAATGAATACGCACATAATTTCTGAACGATTGTACCAAATTGCATAATTCTTTTTTTTGTGTTTGTAAATGTCAAGACAAGGTTTGTATTGAAAGAGAAAATTTAGGAAAGTCCACGGGTAAGGTACTATTATTGCAGCGGGGAGAAGCGCGCTAGTTGAATATAAAAATTGACTGGGGAGTAACCCTTTGATAGTAAGCTATATATGTAAAAATGTCGTTTAATAACTTCTAATCTATTTAGGAACGGATTGTCCTTTCTGTTAACGAAACTCTACGAAAGCGGTATATTATTTTGATGATGATGATTGATCCCGAAATAACCACCCCCGCTGGCAACCTTACACCCCGGCGTCTGTAGACCCGAGACGGCGTGCGGTTTTAGTCAGTTCAAGTCCGATATAACCGCCCCCGCTAGCCGGCGGGGTGGTGTATTAGAGGGGATTTCCGCACGAAAAAAAAAAGGTGCCTATACTATTAAAGAACGATGATGATGATCCTACCAAGATCTTCGAGGCCCTAGTCAACCTCAGCTGCTAGCCCTGTTAAACAACGGAAGAGGCTCTGAGGCTCTCGGTGTTGATTGTCAGACGGTAGTCAATCTCGTAAAAGCCAAGAAACAAATCAAAAATAATAAGCGGACATCGAGCTCCAAACTGTAAACTTTAAACGCCACTGAGCAGGATGATGTTGAAATTAACGCTTAATTAATATTTGCGCTCGTGACTGTACAAGTCTCATCCAGCACATCTCGCTCGCTGTACTGCGCCATGAACCGTGGCAGGCATCCATGATATTCGCCAACTCTCGTCCATCGAAGACATTCACTGTCAAAATTAAATTCCACTGCGGTCGCCGCAAATACTGTGTTACCAACTTGACACTGGCTGGTGGATTAAGACTAGTATAGTGGATTCTTTAGGTGGATTAAATTTCGTTGCCATCATAAAGTTAAGAATTCGCAAACGTTCTGTAGAATGTTTCTTATTGTTGTGTATAAGACTGTAGAAATAATTTAGTTGGTGCCAAAGTTTAATTTTGGGTTTATGTATAGGTTTGTGCGTAATATTGTTTTTAGGTTCGATTCCCGGTTCGGTTAAAGACTTAGTCTTATCAGGTGTGTTGCTAGAAGTGTATAGCTGAGCTAACTTCACCTGCAATTCGATACACGTGCTGATGTTCTGGTGCAGGGTTTCCTCTTGGGGCGGTGTTGGGAGATCAGGCTCCAGTTGCGCCCACATAAATGAAAATAAACCAAAACTGGTGGTAGAGTTTTGATGACACAAATTTGTCACAAAATTCGGCCGGGTGGGTACCACCGTGTACGATTGTGAAAAACCCTCCATAGTAATCTAATTTCGGTTTGATTGCGTTCAGGGGTCAGCAAGTGCATAGCCGGGCAGGGGAATTGTGGTCGCAGCACTAGTGGGACCGGTGGGTGTCACGCGGTGCTGCGACGACAATCCTCTTCTGATGAGGCCGTCAAACTGCGTGCCACCATTGTTAACATGGTACGTGTATGTAATGGTGACCCTCTTTCCCGAGACTTTACCTTCAGCTTACCATCAGGCGAGGTGAAGTCAAATTGACGTGTCCTAAATATAAAAAAAAAGGCTTGTCCTACGGATTTTAGAATGCGGATATATATACTTAGATTAATACTTAGATTAAATACATACAAAACGCTGCCATGGTGAAATCACCAAAAAACCGGACGTAGCTCTGAAATCACCCACAAACAAACATTCAAAACCAAACATTTATTTTTTGAACTCAGTCAAAAATAACATAATCATTTTAACGATGTGCATCTCAAAGGAATATGACCAAACCGAAGACAGAATTATACTCCGCTTTTGTTAAACAAAGTAATCAAGTTTGTGGGAAGTTCAACTTTAATTCGAGATTAAATTAAAAGTTTTCCCTCGAAAATACACATTCAAAGGACTCTCGGCCATTCGGTAAATAGCTTACGTGGTTTATCTTCTCGGCTTTGAGGGAAAGAAATATTTAAAAAATATGTTCAGCAATATGACGAAAATTTGGTTAATATTTATCCCAAGATTATTAAAATTGTTTCTTTTTATTTAGTTTTAAGGTTGTTTTTTTTTCGTAAATTTCGTTTTTCCCCTCTAGACGCTTATTGCATAGAAAAAAGCGGCCAAATGCGAGTCGGACTCGCCCATGAACGGTTCCGTAGCAGTAAGTAACATAATAATGTTTTTTTTAAATTTTAAATTTGAGTTGATTGAATGAAATGTAAATTGCGTTTTACAATCGTAAAATGCAATTTACATGACGTATAAAAAAACTACTTACTAGATCTTGTTCAAACCAATTATCGGTGGAAGTTTACAGGGTAATGTACATCATATATTTTTTTTAGTTTTATCATTCTCTTATTTTAGAAGTTTAGAAGGGGGTGCCCGGCAACGGACACTTGGGGAGGACACCGTGCGGTTTTAGTCGAGCCACGACATAACCACCCCCGCTGCCCAGCGGGGGGGTATCCGAAGGAATTTCCGCACGTAAAAAAAAAAAAAAAGGGGGGGGGACACATTTTACCACTTTGGAAGTATCTCTCGCGCAAACTATTCAGTTTAGAGAAAAATTATATTAGAAACCTCAATATCATTTTTGAAGACCTATCCATAGATACCTCACACGTATGGGTTAGATGAAAAAAAAAATTTTGAGTTTCAGTTTAAATTTATTGTTTTTTTCTATTCTTGTGTGAAAATCATAATGCGGTTCACAGAATACATCTACATACCAAGTTTCAACAGCATAGTTCTTATAGTTTCCGAAAAAAGTGGCTGTGACAAACGGACGGACAGACAGACAGACATGACGAATCTATAAGGGTTCCGTTCTTTGCCATTTGGCAACGGAACCCTAAAAAGCACAGCATAGATAAATAGTACTTAATAAAAACTATCATCTCAGAAGTATGACTTACATACTCCTTCTTCTTTCAAATAAATGAATTCTGCAGTTAAAAGAATCGCCGCAATTTCACCAATCTCTAGTCTAATATATAAAATCTCGGTTCACGGTGTTTGTTATCGAACTCCTTCGAAACGACTTGACCGATTCCTATGAAATTTTTGTGTAAGCCTGAGAATTGGTCGTAGGCTATTTTTTATACCCCTAGGTGAACGGGATCAGAATTACATGCAGGCGGAGAACGCGAGCAACAGCTAATAAAATGTAATATATGTTTATAAAATTTATTAATGGCGCCGACGCCAAGGTTTTCTATGACTACCTGAATATCTATTGAGCCATGCTCTGTCCATGATTTACATAAGTGTTAACACCTATTGTCATGTAGACCACACACATTCTTGTAGATAATTGCTCCATACTACACTGCAATCAACTAAATTGTCACGAAACCCAGGCCAGACAAGTTAGCAACACAAATACTGTTTTACTGCTTAAAATATTCCCTCCATCTGATGACTCGGAACACAAAGAGCCTTGTTCTTGTGTATAGTTGAACGACGTTCAAAGATGGCTAGGTTCCAAAACCGTGTAGACACTGAAAATAAATGTAGCATGAAGAATTCTGCGATCATTTGGCAAGGCTGATTAAGGCCGCGGTCTCGATGCCAGCGAGGGCGATACGCTAGGGTGGGAACTGAATGCAATGAATTCCGATGTCCCGCCGCCGCCGCCCGTCAGTGCTTTCGCAAACACTCTCAGCCTGCCACTTCTCAAGTAAATCATGAACAAAAGATGGAAACAATAGATTTACATTAATTACAAAAACTAAAAAGTCGGTTTGCTGACGATAATTGAACGTGACAACGTCATAACACCGCGAGGTAACGCCGCACACGTCATGTGGTAACGCCGCATACGTCATGTTTTTTCGTGCGTGCAGCCGGCTCCATCGATTTATAAGACGTTGTCACGTCAAAAACCCGCTTGCGACTTTATATAAAAAAAACGCTAAATAAAATAATGGATCTATCATCTATTTGTATTATTTTTATAATTATAATGACGCCCGCGCAGCAAAGACGAATCTAACGATATATCATTTATTATAATTAGTTCCACCGTTAAGTCCCTAATCCCGAGGCAACATAGGGGTGGACATACCTACACACAAATGTCAAACGTATGATTATTGACACTAGGATATAAAATTGAAGTTACTAAAGTAGTATGGGATTGCCCGAATTAAAGATTATTATTATTATTTCTATTTATTTAATCACCTTAAAAACATTAATAATATATTTAATTATAATTACAGTCATATTTTAATTATATATTTTTATTAATAATTAATTGCTTCGTGGCAGTTGTATAAAAACATTATATATAAATTAATTATTGTATTTTATTATTATTTATTATCCCCACTTTTACCCCCCGAGTTTTTTCAGGGCTCAACCCATTTTCATTGAACATATTATTTTGTAATGTGCACGTGATGCGCTTTCATTTTAGACCCCATTCGATTATATTTGCAGACATTCGCTTATTCTTCTCCACTTTCACCCCCCACAACTTTTAACATCTCTAAAAACACTCGCCCGTAACTCACCTTTCATACAAAAAAAACTAAATTGAAATCGCTTCATCCGTTCGCGAGCTACGGAGTCACAGACAGACAAACAGACACGTCAAACTTTTAACATCCCTCTTTTTGCGTCGGGGGTAAAAAATGAGGGTGGTTCAATTCAATTCACAATATTTGAGTTGGCCAAGTGACCACTTAAACCGCTGCATCACTCACGCAAGGAAATTATGGCACACCTCGCGTATTATGTGTGATATCGAAAGATTCTCACGTTCGTATATTGATCTTACAAATATTTCACAGCACTCCTTATACAAACGTTTGACTACTTTACTGATATTTCTAAAACATAAGTAAATAGTTAAATTATCTCACGCTAGGTTTCGATTGCGACTTCTCTTGCGCCATTCCAAACAAAATGGCGTCGTAAAGTTTGGGACACTTTAATACACAACATACAATTAATACACCTCTGTGTTGACTAATACACTGTGCCCAGTTCTCTACGAATAAACAGTTGTGGTTATATACTTAAAAATACGCTTTTCTTCATTCGAAGTGAGCAGAGAAAACTTAGCTCGCCATCTTTATCATCATCAACCTATGCTAGTCCACTGCTGGACATACGTCTACCCTAATGAGCGCCATAGCGCCCTGTCTTCAGACTGCCGCATCCAGCATCTGGCCGCAGTCTTTCGCAGACTGTCATCCCACCTGGCCGGAGGGCTACTACGTTTGCCGAGTCACGGTCTCCACTCAAGAACACGTTTACCCCAGCGGTTGTCGGTTTACACTTCTTCTTATCCTCAGTTATTAAACCTTTCGCGTTTTAGTGACGTGAAGGTTTTTTGTTAAACAACACCAGTTACCGTGCAGATATCCTTACCAAACTAGTATTATAAATCCGAAAGTACTTTGCCTTTCTTCTTCACGCCTACTTCACTGAACGAATTTTGATCAAATTTGACATAGAAGTGGATAGAATCTGAATAGGATACTTTTTATTTTAGAAAATGCTAATTTTGCACGATAAATTATTTTCGGACACTTGGGGAGGACACCGTGCGGTTTTAGTCGGTTCATGCCCGACTTAACCACCCCCGCTGGCCGGGTGGGGGGGTATCCGAAGGCATTTCCTCACGTAAAACAAAAAAGTGCGGAGTCACAGGCAGTAAATGGTATTATATAAATGCTAGAGTTGTACGGAGTTTGTTTATTGTCAAAAGACATTAAAAAAGCCCAGAAATTAGGTCCATGTAGGTTTAGTATCAGTATTGTAAGCGAGCGTAGCGGGGGGTATAGACTAGTAAAAAAAAATAAGTTAAATTATAGCCAAAGTTACATGCCATTGGTGGGCCACCATCAATCACAATTCATCATCTCGTTAATTAATCGTGATTACCACTCACTTCTTAATTAAAAACATACGGGTGGGCTCTGTAAACACTCGGTTGTAACGATAAACCTATGGCCGTCAATTTGAAAGTTTGAGTAATTAAATAAATTCACTATCGTTATGTGACTTAGTAGCGTCTAAGGCTGCGTTTTTGGTGGCTAGCGGTGAGCCGTAGCGGTATAGAATGCAAAGCGACTTGCTACTATTTTATAAGGACTGATAATAAATGACAGAACCATGTTTTTCCCGGTATGAAATGTCCACGTAATATCGAGATCTTTTAAGTAGCATAATGCTGCATTTTTCTTATATTTTTCCCTTTTGTCTTTGCTTTCTGCGGATGACGACAAGCATTTGACTCATCTGGTGTGGTAAACGTTCGAAGGTCATGATAACCGCTTACCATTAAACAGTTTATGTGCTAGTCTGATACTGTAGTGTAAGGTACTTATAGTCACTATATGTAATGTAGGGTAGATGTTTTTATTGTGTTACACTTGTGGGCTGCTGAGCCAGTCAACGTACGAGCTTGTACGTACCGGTTGTATTATTTGCTTAACCCTCGGTTCTAAGCAGCTACAATAGATACTTTAGCAGTATCTGATACTTACTAGTAATACTTATTTTTGTTTAGTTAGAGCGATATCAAAATACATACCTAGTCTATTTTGATAACGCTCTAACTAACAAAATAATATAAATTCAAAATTGACTGTCCGAGAACTGGCAGACATTTTGAAGTTAATTGAAATCCTTGTATATAAAGCTGTAATGTGTATCGGTCTGCATATCTGTACCCGAACTGCAAGCACGCAAATGTCGCCAATTGGTACCTACGAGAAGAGATAACTTCCCAGGGAAGGTTGTCGATAAGGACTTTAAGCTGCCACGTCTCGATCGTATATTATGATAATAGCGTCGTCGTCGCTACGCTTCCTACCAAAACTGCAACCTAAGCGTGATATAATTATATAGAAACTGTCATTATGGTACCGCCCCTTTTATAACTAAAATAAAACTAATTTTAATTTCTTCTTCCACAGACGCTACGGTGTGGTTGATAAGCGGTTCTGCGTGGAGGGTGGCTCCAGGTGCGGTAAGGGCGAAGGGCTGTTTATCTTCGCAGCCGAGGGCGGCCGGGAGCTCACAGAAGTTCTCAACATATACAGTCATGAAGCACAGTCTCGGCTTAGCATAGCTTCTAGGAGTGGTTCAGGTGAGATAACCAGAGATTTAAAAAAATATTTTCGAAATGAGATAGTGTAATGCAATTTAATCGATAATACGCATACTATCGTTTATCGGGTAAAAAATTTGATAAATAGTTCTAAGTAATGCCATTAAAGCCTAACCGTCTTACCATCATTCAAGTGGCAATTTTTATTTACACTACTCAGTTGGCAGTTAAGCTCACGGCCCACCTGATGGGAAGCGGTTACCGTGGTCTATGGACGTGTGCAACACCAGGGACGTCGCACTCGCGCTGCCGACCCTGTAAAAACCTTTCTAGTTGACTTCTCGAAGAACCCCATATTGTAGTCGCAATGCCATGTTGCATCCAAAGGTTGCACTTTGAAGCTCGGGATCGCTCTACTACTATTTCTCCTCCTTTTTCATGTATCTTATTTTCTACGGTGGCGACTGCCGTCTGACTCCCCAACCCTGAGAAGAAAGCCAGCACCGGAGCCCTATCCGTCAATCAGCTGATGTGCCGGCTTGCACGAGAAGTTAGCTTTGACCCCAAAAACCTTTGTCGAGCCCCATACATCTCTACCAGACCACCTATCTCTGTGAAAATAAGGCGTGCGGGTACAAATTTTTAAATACAAAAATATATACAAATAAATTTCATCTTCCCCAGTTTTGGAAAAACGTTTCTCAGACGCGAGTTCTTGCATGGACGAGTGCTTCCACCAGTCCCTGCGCTCCGTGTCTCCGTCCTGGGCTGGGCCAGCCAGCCAAACGATGCACTGTCTGTCGGACCTGGACGCAAGTATGGACAGCAACGACGACAAGTTCCGCAGGCCGACGTCCTTGCCAAGGTGCTCGAGTTGTATCGGGAAGATTAGTCACTTGACTAGGTGAGTGAAAATAGACTGGTTGCTTAGTGCGTGTACTTTCCATCGCGTAATATCAGTAAAAAAAAAACCTTAACTTTATAACAAACGAATAGTAAAAACTCGCATACTGACGTGACTGTTTTGTGCAAATAATTTAGTAGTAACTCGTACGCGTTACATTCCACGAGAAAAAAATACAATTTATTAAACACACTGCAGAATAAAATCTATAGATAGACATAATATTATATGTCTACAATAAAAATTGTATTGACTAGCACATGAACATGAATGGGGAGATTAAGGCTGAGCCCTCATTAGGGACAAGACAGTCTTAAGATAAACTAGTGCAAGAAACATGTGAAAGTGCGTACTTCGAACATAACTGTTTCATAAACAAAGCTTTCAAAAACCTACAAGATGTGCACGGTGACAAGTCTGTCTAAAGACTATCTTGTCACTAATCTACGATCACCCTAGATGTGTTTACAAGAAAACTTGACTCAAATTAAACGTTAGATTGTTTCTCTTTCAGATCATCAACGATGGGCACTCCTGGCTCAATCATGTCTCCAGTATGGACAATGGACAACATTCTGGAAAAGCGCTCAGATTCTGATCGCGTGTCCATCTACTCTAGATCAAGCGGCAGTGCATCAGAGTATAGTGTACCCCGCAGTTCGTGCCTGCTTGATAAGAGTTTTGATTCCTCCAAACGGGGAAGCCCCGTGGCGTGCTGTACGCCTACAGTGCCGGCCAAAACTGGCAGCAATTGCCAATGTTGGCAACAGAAGCCTTGCTGTTGCAGAAAGAAGTCTTTTAGCGGTCCGTATGAGAACTACGATGTTCCAAAGACGCCTATGCCTTTAATACAGGTGAGGGTACTTCATTTAATAAAATATTCAAACAAAAAATGCCGATGCTTCGGTATGCTGTTTTATGAATTTAAGGAAATAAATGTACGTGATGAATATTAATAATAATTTAACAGATTTATTAAATTTTATAATCTAATGCAAGAGTAACCATCAGTACAATTTTAATTTACAGGAACACCCAGTAGATACACACGCAGATCCATCAAGTATTTACGATACACCAAAGAAACTAAAATGTGTGCTCAGCGGTCAACCGTGCTCCTGCTCACATAACAATGAAACCAAAACTGAAACCACACAGACAGACAACAATCAAAGTGATACTAGCATTAATAACAACGAAGACCACTCTAACTACGTCAATGTAACCCCAGTAACCAAGAAATCAATACCAGAAATTGACTTTGGTAACTATGCTAACATAGACCTTACAACCCTCGAGAAGTTTGAAAACTCCTTACAAATTCTAAGAAGTGCAGGCTTCAGTCAAGAAGAACTTGATGCCTTAGAAGACATCCCTGAACACGAAGATGACATTTCAACAGCCACGACTAACACTGTACATCCATCTACAGAGTGTTGCAATGAACATTTAAACTACATGCATATGGAACCATTAGAAATTAGCATTTCTAGTAATAGTAACAAAAATTATTCAGATAATGTAAGCAGAATTAGTCATGTATCAGATCCAACGCAACATTCAGAATCCGATACGATTAGCACACGGAGATCTAGCTCAGCAGACTTTACTAAAAGACACGATGACGAATATGGGATCCACAGTCAAATATGTTTCACACCTACTGTCCTAAGAAAGGCTATGAAAAGTGATAGAATTAACGAAGGTATGCGGATAAGCCTTGAAATAGTAGAACCAAAAGATAAATTCAAAATTCCTGAATCGAAAACTGAACATACACTTGTGACGAAATTTAGAGATGCTGTTAAAATAAGGCGTTCTTCGAGCGTACCGAGTAAATCTGAAAAAAATAGAGATTCGTCCAGTTCAAACGATTCTGGCGTTTCGACAGGATCTCTAAAGCATCACAGGGGGGATTTCAATGAATTCGAAATGCCTGTAACGAACGCGAAATCGACGAAGAAGCACATGAAGAATACTAAGCAGACACGGAAGTCTCTGACGCCGGTACACACGTTCGTGAAGTCAAATTCGTCAGATCCTTTGAAGAACTTGACATTTCAGTTCGAAGAGGTCGCTACTATGGCGAAGGCGAATTCCTGCGATGTCGATACACTGACGAGGCGGAAGAAGAAACCCGGTGAGTTTTTGATCATTTTCCCGGTTTTATCTAAAAAACTCTTCGTCCTAGTGTCAAACCCCCAACCCCGTAGGAAAGCCTGCGCCACTGGCTCTTCCATTAATCAGCAAGTGTACTTCACGGCTTGCAGCTGCCTTTAGCTTGAGCTCCGAAGACCTTGATGTGACTACATATACCTTCAAGGTTTCGATTGAACCCATTTCTTTTTCTAAAACTAATCGATATGATCTTTCTGTCGAGTAAAACTTTGATAATGTAAATACCTGATAGCTCTGCCAGTGAGCTCTTTACAAACGTTTTTATTTATTATCATCATCTTGATGTTGTTCTCGGTCACATCCAAGGTCTGCAGCTCGGAGCCCGGCCTCGGCTTTCTCCATCTCCTCCTTTTGATTTGACTTATGGGAGCTACTGCCGTTTGACCTCACAACCCCGAGAAGAAAGCTTGCGCCCGAGCCTGCACCGAAACGTATCGGCTTGCAGGTCAGCTTACCTTGGCCCCGAAGGTCTTGGTGGTACCCTATACACCCCATCTTTTACCCCCTTAGGAATGAGTTTCCAAAAATCTTTCCTCAGTGAGTGCTTGCAACATAAAAGCCCCAGCGGTTAAGTTCTTATTCTCAAACAACCACTTCTATTTCTGTACAGCAATGGAGCAGGATTCCACAGCGCGTCACAGCCACATGACGAGCAAGTCGACGTCCAGCGGCGCGTCCGACACGTCCGACTACATGGAGTCCCTCTCGGTGTCGTCGTTCAGCTCGTACGACGTGTCGGCGGAGCGCCACGCGGCACGACCGCGCTCCGGCAAGGAGTACGCCAGCATCGACCGCGCCGCGCTCGCCTCCGCCTGTGACTCGCACGCCTGAACACCTCGGGCGAGTTGTCACCGATCGCGGACGAGTTAATATCGATCGCGCACGAAATGTAATCGATCGCGGGCGAGTTGTCATCGATCGCGGGCGATTTACCTGTGACATTAAAGTATTGGATCAGTGCCACGTGCCGGCTAATTAGTGAAACATTTCCAGAAAACTTGATGATAATTAAAGGGAGGGTTAAGTGTGGTGTTAAAGGGGCATACCTATCATTCTTACATTACATTTAATTACGCCACATGATAGGTATAGGATCAAAGAATTCGTTACAGTGAGTCAGGACTATAAGGCATTGCGGGAATCACCGCACTCACATGTATTCACGTAAAACACGCCGTGTCCACGACGGCCACATCCTGGATTTTTTACATTGACTTCTACTCGACAAAGCGAAACTCCAAATAAAGTAATACTGTTTTAAGTAATATCTTTATTAAGTAACGCTATAGTGTTACGTTTATGGCCGGACGACTTAGGTCTTCACGGCCGTACCTACTATAGGCACTCTGAGGCACGTCTGCGAAATCATGCTCGATACTATTACGAAAAGCTCGGTAACCGGTCACATTTTGGAAGCGGTTAAGTTACGTTTACGTTACGTATAAGTACATAGAAACGTAATTATTTTGGTTATTTGCAAATTATGTTGCCTTTGAATTAGGTCAGTTTACTTAAAATTGCTATTCCGTTCAGAATAAAACCAATGGGCATAAATGGTAATATTCTAACTGCGAAAGTAACTCTGTCTGTTAACTTTTCACGACTCGACCGCTGCACCGATTTCATTTAAATTTGGCAGGGATAGAGCCCTGAAGAAAATGTTAGATTCTGGAGCGATAAGCAGGGTCACGGGCAGTTATAAATGAAGCATTAAGTAAACTTTCTTGAAGAACGGGATTAAAAGGTTTTTACAGGGACGCCCCTAGTGTTGCATACGACCATAGCTCACGGTAACCGCTGCCCATCAGGTGGGCCGTGTGCTTGACTGCTACCTAAGAGTTATAAAAAAACTCGGTTTTATCGAAACGAGACTTACAAAAACAATTTAACAAATGATTTCCCACAATGACGCAAGTATACTTGTCGCGAAAGATTGATGACTTTGCCAAGCATTCACTCAAATTATTATTAGTTTGCACAGCACCGGCCCGTCATTGTTTCATGGAAAAATGCTCACTGAAGTCAAGGACGAACGTTTTACTTTCACTCTATTTGTTTAACTTGTGATTAGCAGAACTACACAATATCCGTATTTGTTGTAGTTAAGGGCGAATTTGCTCTGTGGACTGACAGACTTGAGGTGCTCAAGATTCATTTTTATTAAATTATAACAATATCTAATATCGCAGGAAAGGAGTAGACAACAATAGCATACGTTCAAAATTTAAATCTTTATCGGTGTACATATCTGGAAACAGTCTAGACTTTTTAGAAGTTCTTTTGACGCGTTGGGAGGATCTGATCAAAATTTCTTCTCAGAAATGGACGGAAGTTTCGTGCGTTTTATACACAATCGAGTACCTAACTAATGTGAATTTAAAATTTCCTACTTCTTTTTTTTTCAATCTTTGGTAAATATGTTAGGAATGCCCACTGGCAAATCAAGTAAATTGCATATGAATTCAATATAATGCTGCAGCGTTTTCGTCATTTTGTCAAGGTCAAATACAGTCCTTCATAGTCATAGTCGAGTCAAAGTCCTGCCCTAGTAAAGTAGTAGAGGCTTTACGAGAGCTTTTTGTGAAGTTCTGGAAACAACACGGAAAATCATAATCCACGGTAAAAATACCAATTTCCTACACTTGTGCATGTTGTCAATGACATTATATCTAAAAACCCACCATTTTTACACATAAAAGCTTGAAAATACACAAATTTTAGAAAATGAAACACGTGACTTTCCCCTCGTTAGCGCCAAAACTCGAACACAAACTGAAAATTCATTCGTTCAATTATCAAACAACAAAATGGCGCGCAAAAAAGTGAGTTTTATATCAAAAGTATTTTAACCTGTGGTTAAAAATATTTTTAACAAGTGTCTGAATATTATTAAGTAAATAGATAACAAGAAACTTAAAAATTACCAATTGTTTGTTACTTTAAAGTGCCGTAGCGAAATAAAAATGTATTTCGACTATAATGCACATAGTGTAAACCTACATATGTATGTGTATTTCGAATACCGTCGCAACGTTTTTTTTTGTACTTTTTTGTTTTTTATTTAATTTCTCTACGCATTATCATATCGGCACACGTACATCTAAATGCCCGTTTAAGAAATTCGTTTATGTAATAAATATATTGAATTAAGTACGTAAGTACTTCATTTAAATGAAAATATTTTTAAACTTGTAAATAAAATGTACATATAAAGTACATACCGTGCATACATTTGTTCCTATGTACATAGTTATAAGGTATATAATAATACAGTTATGGACGAATTTAGTTATTTAGTAGTGTGCCAAAAATAATATAGCTGGCTATAAACTGGGGTTGGGTATTGTAATATATAATAAAATTGTACTTCATTTCCACATAAGTATTTTAAATAAAATAAAGTTTTCTTTACTTTGACTTTTGTGTTGTTTGATGTTTAATGTAGTTGTGTACACTTTAAATGTTACTTTAATAGTTTGTAGACTTCATTTAATGTGGCAAGTACTTCAATTGTTTGTGCCTTTATCTGTACACGTGTTGCTAAAATGTTAGTCTTTCATTTAATTTGTTAGGTACGTACTTTAAAATATTTTACTTAAACTTAAAAATCAACATGATATAACTTATATTATGTACTGTTATAAAGCATCTTAAGATGTTAATATATCTATTACTATATTGTATAAAGTTGGTAACAATTGTCTGTTCGCAATCCATAAGCAATAAAAACTTTTTAAAGAAATATAATGTAAACTTAATCCGGCCATCATATTTCGGTATTATTAAATTCGGTTTAAAGTCATTAATCAAGCTACCTGTTATTAAGAGAAAATTTTATCAAAAATTTCTTGAATATAATAATTCTTTCGATAAAATAAAATAAATGATTAAAAGTTTTATTTGTGCAGAATTTTACCCTTTTTACATCAATATTACATACATATACAGTTATCTGTCTAACCTTCCATTTACTAAATCATGGTGAAGATTTTAAATTACATTTCGTAGGTTGAATTTTAAAAGAGTGCAAGTGACAATGACTGTTCAAAGAAAAAAGATTCCAAATGACATATAAACACTTTCCTAAGCAATGATTTTCCTGTCAAATGTCGTTAAAACTTTCTACCTTTCAACAGTCGTTAAGTCGTCTTACAGTATTATCGGAGACATTTTGGAAATTTACTATCCTGTGCCTCCATAATAATTATGTTAAAAAAATAGAACATTAATAAAATAAAAGACAATTTTTGAGTTAATATACATTTTAAGCGAAATCTAATGTTTCATATTTTTATTAAATATATTTTTGCGTGTATGTACTATATTAGTTTTGTAAGGATTGATTATGGTCAGAAAATGGAGGTTGCAGCTCGTATGCTTCGTCTAGTCAACGGATAAGGGTGGCTAAAAGTGGCTACAGTAACTACGGAATATAAAGAACAATAATTTCCTAAAGTTTGCTGGCACAAATTATTTTACAGTAAATATTTTCTTTTGAAATACGTTTTTTTTTTAAGAAACTAGGTACACGTAATAAACCCATACGTCGTACAGACACTATACAACCTGTATAGGGAATAAATACAAGACCTGACACGCTAATTGGGTAGTTGACTGTCACGTTGAATCAGTTTCTTTTTATCAAACGTCAAAACGTTAAGTTACATGGAAACTTAGTTGAAATACAGAAGTATGACGTCAAACTTCGTTATTGTCAAATAGTTTATTATTAGTGGTCGAGTGGATGATTAAAATATGAATTTATATAAAAATTAACGTAATTATAAAAAATACGTCCGTTCAGGACGTATTTTTTAATGATTTTTGAGCTGAGTGAGACGAAGTCGAGCGAAAGCTCCTCATACCAGACTTCAGGATTTTCTTTGTCACAGGTCTCCTCCTAAACTACTAATCCAATCAGAACCAAATTTGGCATGATTAAAGAGGTCAATCAGACGAAGGGTTATGGATATATTTTGAAACAAGTTGAATTCCTGAGACGAGCTCAGCCGAATACAAGGGATTTTCGATTTTGCGATTTATTTATTTTTTGCGATTTTTGCGATTTTTTCTTTATCTTGCAATGGTTCACCCCAGCACGAATCTATTACCGAAAACAGCAACTCGATAGCTCATCTCCTTCATACCCAAAACCGTGACAGAAATTTGGCAACGACGACGTCGACGACAACTCTATAGCAATAGGGCTTTTCTAAAGAAAATCTCTAAAAATTAATGCTACCACAGAGGAATGATCACCGATCACTCGAGACACTGTGACCAAACTTTACACGCTCAGAAAGCATGTCCAGAGTTGTGACTTTCAAAAAGAATTTTCAAAATCGGACTTGCCACGGAGGAATGATCACTGTTCAAAATTTTCAAAATCTGATTCACGATGTCTCACTCAGCTCAACATTGCAAGCAGCGATTCGCCTTGCAGACCTAGTTTACTATTCTTTATTTCAAATCATTTATTTTAGCTATAGGAAAGTCATGTAGAGGTTTGCATTCGTCGGACAGACCTCTAATGTCAGAAATATAAAATGTTAAATAAATTTTGAATTGTTTGAAATTATGTCAAAGAAGAATAAAGTGAAATGTCAGGTAAATCATCAAAATGTTTGATACTTAATTTATTAATTACTATCAGTACATAAAAACCATTCGGGTCCTACAGTACCCAGTAGTTAATTGACAACATTGAAATGTGACATGACGTGACGTTTAATAAAAAGAAACTGATTTGACTTAATTATCAAGTACTCTATTATAATATAAAATTATTAATATTCGTTCTTTCGTTCGTTAATTTATAGTAAGATGTTTTATTTTGTAATTCAGTAGACTACCGAATGAAAATGAACATTGTTTTCAAGACATTTGAAGTCATGGCCGACATTTTAAGATATCTTTTTTGTTTGCACGGAATGGATTTACACTATACATGCATATAGTTATATATACCACATAAGTAACATACTTAAGTTTGTGTAAAACATATTTTCTTAAGAAATGTATGTTTGAAATTGTATTACATAAGGTTATTACATAGGTATGTAATACATAGCAATTGAACATATAAAATATAGAGCATTTTGAATGAATTTGTGTATTTCATTTATAAACACTTTTATCTACACTCAAATCGAAAAATTCGAATTACGAATTCAAAGACGATTCTATACATACGCACTTTATAAACGCATATACATAAAATTAAAAATAAAACTTATTATAGTACCGCCAACTGTATCATAAAACTCATTACAGTACCGCTATCTTTTTTTATTCATTAAACTAGCCTATGGATTTAGGCTGAATATTATGGAAAAAAGGCGCACGCATGCGCAGTTCGAACTGTGAAAAAAATGGCGCACGCTAAATTACTTCCTTGTAACCTACCTACTGTTTAATATCAATTTTTCCTATGAGTGAAGATAAAGTAGTGTATGAAACTGCATATAACTTAGGTATTAAAACACTCGAGTCAACTTATTATCGCACAGACAGACTCTCGTGTTTTAATATCCCTTCTTATATGACAGATGCATAAACTACTAATTATTTATCCACACTCGTATTATAATATATATTACAAGAATATTAGTAACCGAAATTTTATAATATTCCCCCTAACCCCTCCAGCTAAGCTAAATTTCTTGTGTTGGGAGTGGGTTCACGTCAGTAGTGTAATGGGCAGGATTCGAACCCGGGACGTAAGGTCGACTCCTTAACCACTAAGCTACCGACGCTTTATATATATATAGTCATCATTATCCTCATAGCGGTTCCCCGTTGCATTAAAGTTTACACTTTGTTTACACCGCTTATATTCTTGATTGGTATGTCTTCTTTTCTAGGAGCGGCTGCCGTCTGATCTTCTAACCATGAGAGGAAAGCCTGCGCCAGACCTCATCCGTTATTTAGTAAATGCACCGATTGATAGGCGAGGTTCGCTTGGGCTCCAAAGGTGTTGGTAGGGAATATTCGATTCTACGACATTCTACACAGTGCTTTCTAGACTGCTTGGGGTATGGGTTCCAAAATGCGAATAAACATACTTATATACTTCTTTATAGAAACATATACATATAGAAACACCCAGAATAATGCAAATAAACATATTCAGGCATATAAATATTTGCATTGAGCGGGAATCGAACCCGCGCCTCCTGTGTCCTCCTGTGTCCATGTCCATGACTAGTCTTTACAGATGACATTACATGTACAAGCAATATATATACCTATATATATAAAAATAATAATTTAGTGTTAATATAATTATCACAAATCCATACCTCTATAATATATATATATATATATATATATATATATATATATATAGTATTAATGTTATAGATACATTAACACATTACATATATGGTATTATACTCACACACATACATCCTTAGCATACACTCACACATATTCACAATGGACATAGTTACATACATTTCGGCGTCCACACGCCGCAAACATCTGGGATCCAGTCGAAAACCAGCGTCAAGGTTCATTCTGAATCCTGGCATATGCTGAACTGGACACCCATTTGATGCAACCGTTAGGCACACAATAATATATATTAAATGAATATGTACTAGTAATAAGTAATTAATATGACCTACTTGCACCAAATAAAAGATTATTTCTTTCTTTCCTGTCATAGCAGTCGAATGCACTACCGCTATGCCACAGAGGCCGTGATATAGTAGGTATAGTATGGAATATATAGTATAGTACGTCATTATCGTCGTCCAAACCTTTATCCAACTCAGTTGAGTCAGCTCCTCAGTCTAACTACGGAACGGCTGAACCTCGATATTTTTCGTGAAGCTACTGCCAGGCCAGCTGACCTCCATAACCCATGGCGATATCAAAATTCTATAATTAGACCAGTTGTCGGACTTCTTAGGGCTCCAACTACCCGTAATTACTGTCCTAGATGTTTGTATTAATTGGCTTAACGTAAAACGAGTTAAAAGACATTTAAAAATACAAAAAAAAGCTGCTATAGTCCAGTGGCGTACGTAACGGACTGCCGAGCCGAAGTCTCGAGTTCGATCCACAGTTCTGGCTTTTCGTAGTTATGTGTGTATTAAAATTTTTTAATCATCGCTCGCTTAGTAATATGCCCGGTAGATGGCAATATGCTCGCCCCCTATTACATTGGGACCTAAAAATAACTGGTGAATCGTGGGTACGTAATACACCTCTGCCTACCCCTTCGGGGATACAGGCGTGAAGCCATGTTGTGTTAAAAATAAAATAGAAAGTACTACAAAACGAAGCCATCAATAGTATCAGGTACGCACAATTAACCGGGGCAAGACGGGGACACCGTGGTTCCCAAACGCGAGGGGGCCATCTCGAAACCAGACATGGCCCAGGGTCAGTCGGGGTGCGAGGGATATGCTCTATGAGCAACCTTACAACCCGGCGTCTGTAGCCTCGAGACGGCGTGCGGTTTTAGTCGGTTCAAGCCCGACATAACCGCCCCCACTGGCCGGCGGGGGAGTATCCGAAGGGATTTCCGCACGAAAAAAGAAACAAAAAAAATTTTATCTTCCCCCGACCGCGCCGCCATTAGCGATATTAACTGATTAGTGAGAGCAATTGAACTGTGTAACCGCAATACCGCCCCTCGACCAGGGGCCTGCTGACGATTTAATCCGAACCCAAAAACGTTCGGACAAAACAAGGATTTAAACGAACTTACGGATATGCGAAACAACGAACAACTTAAACGAATTTCATAAAGCTGAAGACTTTGTTTAGTTTAACGCTAATCTCAGGAGCTGGAGTGACCCTGATGGACCAAATGAGGAACAGCGTGATAAGGGAACGTATAGGATATGGTAGAAGATGTAGTGACCAAGATAGAGAAAGGGATGCTTAGATGGTTCGGTCGTGTAGAGAGGATGGATGAAAGGAGATTAACGCAACAGATTTTTGATTTACTGGGCAACCCGGTAAAGGTCGCCCTAGGCCACTCAGATCGAGGACGTTTTGAAGAAAGGCCAGGTCAGAAGTACTCGTAACAGGCGTGCACGTATGAAAACCATTATGAAAGTGGAAGGACCGAAAGGCGTATGCCAGGGTCGTAGCAAGTGGAAAGATGTTGTCTCTGCCTACCCCAATGGGAAGGCGTGACTATAAGTATGTATTTACTGGGATATCTTATCTAGGGCACACCAGATTCCCCAGCCTAGGCAGGTGTGACGAAATACAATGTGGTTTTAGTCGATTCGAATCCAATGAGGTAATGCCGGATAGGTTTACGAAAGTACAAAAAAAAATAGGGGGGGGGTACCCGATTTTCACACCCCAATATGGTTAAAACGGCCCTGCTCGGGGTTTAGGGTCTGAAGACACTCGCTTCCACAAAAACTAAGATGAACCAATTCATAAAAATGGGAAGCAGGAAGACAAACCCCGGGCTCCAAAGTACGAGCTTTAAGCCGTCCACTGCTTTATGCGTGTCCACGCAAGCTAGCGCCCACATTGCGCACTGTTTCATGCAAATAGGATGCAGAAGGAATTTCATTATATACGAAATTCACATTCGCGATTATTTGCACAAGGCAGCGGACGGCCTTAGACGTAACCGGGATTGGCGCTCGGATGTTGAAGAATAATTTAAAGTTTCAAAGCTGTCGGTCCTCCATTGTCCGTGTGTATCCCTTAGCACAAAGAGATAAGAAGACCCTTTGCACAAGAGATTTAAGGGCTAAGAATAACACATTACTGTCCTCTGCGTTACTTGGTGGGTATCTACAATCTAAGGCTATAGGCTCGCAGGTATATTTATTTGATAGCGAGATCGCTTCTTCAGACAACGTGGTTCAATGTGACTGCTTAATTCTATTAAAAAAAACCGGCCTAGTGCGAGTCGGATTCGCCCATGAAGGGTTCCGTAGTAGCAAGTAACATGATATAAAAGTTGTTGTATATAGTTCGTTGTAAATAAATAAAAAACTACTAACTAGATCTCGTTCAAACCAATTTTTGGTGGAAGTTTACATATGGTAATTACATTATATATTTTTTTTAGTTTTATCATTCTCTTGTTTTAGAAGTTACAAGGGACACACATTTTACCACATTTGAAGTCTCTCGCGCAAACTATTCAGTTTAGAAAACAATGATATTAGGAACGTCAATATCATTTTTGAAGAACTATCCATAGATATCCATCAGATTTTTGAATACACGTATGGTATGATGAAAAAAAATTTTTGAGTTTCAGTTCTAAGTTTGGGGAAACCCCCAAAATTTATTGTTTTTTGATCTATTTTTGTGTGAAAATCTTAATGCGGTTCACAGAATACATCTACTTACCAAGTTTCAAAAGCATAGTTCTTATAGTTTCGGAAAAAAGTGGCTGTGATATACGGACGGACAGACAGACAGACATTACGAATCCATAAGGGTTCAGTTTTTTGCCATTTGGCTACGGAACCCTAAAAAGCTACAAAAATCTTCACATCACCACGAGACCCAACGTAAGTGTAGCCCATCGAGCTTGTAATATGGGTTCTAGAATACAGATAAACACACAATTATTTCAAATGGGGATGCTGAAAGCCGGACGGACGATCCCCGTCCCACTTCATCCATTTCCCCAGCCCTCCAATTGGGAAGAGCTTGAAACAAATGCCTCAATACAATACTGTTAAGATTTGCGTTTGACTACTGACCTGACATTTTTTACTTTTAGGCTTGTTTTCTGATGAGGTCTACCTCTGTTCTTTGCCGATTCATAAAAACTTGGAATTCTACGACATTCTACACAGCGCTTTCTAGACCTAAAGTAAGCATAGTTTAACTAGCTTGTGTTATGGGTTCTAGAACGCGGATAAACATACTTATATACTTTTTTTGTAAATACATACATATTATACATAGAAACACCCAGACCAATGAACCCGCGCCCAATGTCGTAGCAGTCGAATGCACTACCGCTACGCCACAGAGGCCGTCAATTCAAGTGGAATTCTTTACCACCGACGTTTTTCCTCAATCCTATAATCCCGGATCCTTCAAGCGGGACGTGAAAAAGCATCTGATGATGAGGCCGTCAGACTGAGGGCCACCATGGTGACCCCCATTCCTGGGACTGCCTTTAGCTTGCCACTTACCATCAGGTGAGCTGAAGCCATATTGAACCACCCTATCGTACATAAAAACAAAACTATGTTGCTGTTTTATGGTTGTGTGTCTGTTTCTAAAAACGCGGTGTGCAAGAATTATACGCATATCAATCAGCCCTGTATACAGGTTTGAGTGCTACTTAGGCAGTCTTAAAACTGTATTAGTAAGTAAATTACAAGGAAAAATCGAAGGTTGTCGGAAATATGTAACATTGAGATGGTTATGATAAAGTGTTCGCGGAACGTGTCAATGATTTGCATATTGTGAGCTGATGTTTACGGTGCTAGCTCATTGTTTATAGCTACAACACCAGAAGGATATTGGTGACGTCAGCTCGTGACGTCATTGTTGTGGTACCAAGGTAGTTGTGACGTCAACATACAAAACTATACGGGACTGTATTAAAAACGGGAATTATAATTGAAAGATAATTCTTGACTGATAACACAAGTCGTATTTCTTCCGTGGTCGTGTCGAACAAGGCAGCTATGGAATAAGGCAGTTCAGTATATCCCATACTGTTCAGTATCTGAGAAGAGATTGTATGTATGGACAAGAGCAGACCCACAAAACGCCAACTATATTTTTCAGCACCTTTCCGTTGCGCACAGTACGTTCACCGTATGTATTAGTAGTACCTTTTCAATCGACCTCTCAGATCAGAGGTTCAAGTCCCGCTCAGTGCAAACATGCCCATTATAATATGTACTTATTTACAAAAAAACCGGCCAAGTGCGACTCGGACTCGCCCATGAAGGGTTCCGTAGCAGCAAGTAAAATTTCTATATTTGAGTTGACTGAATGAAAGGTAAATTGCGGTTTACGATTTATGACGTATTAATAAAACTACTTATTAGATCTCGTTCAAACTAATTTTCGTGTGATATTAGAAATGAATGATATTAGAAACCTCAATATCATTTTTGAAGACCTATCCATAGATACCACACACGTATGGGTTTGATGAATAAAAAACTTTTGAGTTTCAGTTCTAAGTATGGGGAGCCCCCAAAACTTATTGTTTTTTTTTTTCTATTTTTGTGTGAAAATCTTAATGCGGTTTACAGAATACATCTACTTACCAAGTTTCAACAGCATAGTTCTTATAGTTTCGGAAAAAAGTGACTGTGACATACGGACGGACAGACAGACAGACATGACGAATCTATAAGGGTTCCGTTTTTTGCCATTTGGCAACGGAACCCTAAAAAGTATCTAAGTATGTTTATCTGCATACTAGAACCCATATGACGAGCTCTGCTTAGTTTAGATCTGGATGGCGTTGTGTGGTTTGTAAGAAAAAAATCCAGTCAATCCTAAGCTTGCCTGGAAGAAATCGCACTCAGTGATAAAGCCTACCTTTGTACATTTCAATAACTTTTTTATTGTTGTGCTGCATATTTATCAACATGATGTACAAAATATAAACTCTTATATAATCTATCTATGTCGTCATCATCAGCAACAGTCCTGTTTGCATTCAAAGCACCTTAAACCCGGAGTCCGTTCTTCGACAACTTCCATCACTGTTTTTTTTCTATATTTAGGACACGTCAATTTGACTTCACCTCGCCTGATGGTAAGCTGAAAGTAAAGTCTCAAGAAAGAGGGTCACCATTTTTTTTTTAAAGAATATTAGTAACCGAAATTACTAATATTCCCCCTAACCCCTCCAGGTAAGCTAAATTGCTTGTGTTAGGAGTGGGTTCACGTGTTAGTGTAATGGCCAGGATTCGAACCTGGGACCTCTCGATCGTAAGGTCGACTCCTTAACCACTAAGCTACCGACGCTTCAAATCGTCAAATTACATACACGTACCATGTTAACAATGGTGGCACTAAGCTTGACGGCCTCATCAGAAGAGGATTTGGGTCATTTTGGCTTTAACAGAAACGGCTGCCGTCTAATCCCCCAGCCTCGAAACGAAAGCCTCCGCGAGAGATTCGCCCATCAATCAACACCTGTACCAGCAGGTGAGGTTGGCTTCGGCCCTGAAGATCTTGGTGGGGCCCATAAAAATAAATCTGTATGTGAAGCATACAGAGGCTTGAGTGCTTGACACAAAGGTATAGCATTATTTTAGTACAAATTAGCTGTTCAGTTCACGGCTTCACCCACCTGAAATTCAGATTCCGTTCCCGCTACCCTGTGGACCTTATTCCACCCACAACCTATGTAAGATACACAGTTCCACATAATTTTGTTATATTACCTTTTTTTCTTTTCTTTTTTTCGTGCGGAAATCCCTTCGGATACCCCCCCGCCGGCCAGCGGGGGCGGTTATGTTATATTACCTCAAAGGGTTTCCGCAGCGTTTTCGTTGAAAGCTCCCAGACGACTTATTTTTTCCGACACCTCCAACAAATATTATTATATTTTAACATAACATACATACATAACATGTTATGTTAAAATATATATATATAGCCAATGTATACAAAAACTTGATTTATATCAATTAGATTAGTTTATACACTAAAACCTTACTCGAGAACCACTCCATCTATTGGTGAAAAGAGCATAAAACTCGGTGAAGTAGTTTTTGAGTGTATCGCGAACAGACAGACAGACGCGACGGAGGACTTTGTTTTATAGTATGTAGTGATAGTGATTTGAAATGTTACCAATGGAACATATTGTTATTCCTCCTATTCCTACTAATTATTATAAATGTTAAAAAAATTATTTAATCTTTATTTTTCCATTTACAATGAAGACGGAAAAAGACTTCCAACAGGAATATAATTTTTAAAGTGTTCAGAATGCACAATATTTTGATCAAAATAAAAAAAAAACAGTATTTATTACCTTAAAAAAAATTATCAAGTGTTGCGCGGAGACCCATTTTTAGCGTTAAATTAAAACTATAAATAATGAAGATAGAGTTCCAGAAGCTGGGAGCGCTTTTATTGGAAATTTACAACACTTTTTAAGAATCTTGGCTACTCTACACCTCTGCCTACCCCTTCGTGGATACAGGCGTGAAGTTATGTTATGTGTAGAATATCCTAGAATGTGTATATATGTATATAACTTTTTTTTGTCTCCGACTTGTACGTGGATTTTAGACACTTGATGTACTTAGGGGGGCAGACCGGGACTGTGGGGCGACTGGCACCCCTCCCCCGAACCGGGGCGGGTCGGGGACACCGTGGTTCCTGGGCCCGAGGGGGCCGAAGCGCAGGCCGGAGATGGCCCGGGGTCGGTCGGGATATGCGAGGGATGTGCTCTATGGGCAACCTTACACCCCGGCGTCTGAAGACCCGAGACGGCGTGCGGTTTTAGTCGGTTCAAGCCCGACATAACCGCTCTAAAATGAAACTATCATATATACATGTACTTATAAGGCCAATTACCAAGTATTGTCTACTTAACACAACTATCTCACATCTTCACGCTCTTTAATCTGACGAAGAATGGCAGCGTGCTAACAGCAAGTTCACTAAACCCATTCATGAAGGGAGTGTACAATACTTTATGTAAGTTTGTGTTGGCTGAAGAAAACTAAAAAAACCCGATTGCCAACCTCATCTGCAAGCCTGCTCCTGCAGAGCACCTGGACGGACGAGTTCCAGGCGCAAGCGAGAGGAATCTCGGGGTTGGTAGGTGAGACGGCAATCGCTCTCATAAAAGTCAAACCAAAACTAGGAGAAAGTAAGCGGAGTCCGGCTTCTGAGGTGAATTCGTCGGATGCCACTGGGAATAACGCTAAAATGATTATGATGACGATGTCAGACATTTTAAAAACTCCAAGATACAAAAATAGAGCCAAACTTTAAACTGACGGCCTCTGTGGCGTAGCGGTAGTGCATTCGACTGCTACGACAGGGGGCGCGGGTTCGATTCCCGCTCAGCGCAAATATTTGTATGCATCAATATGTCTGTTTGCATTGGTCAGGGTGTTTCTATGTATAATATGTATGTATTTACAAAAAAAAAGTATACAAGTATGTTTATCCGCATTCTGTAACCCATAACACAAGCTAGTTAAACTATGCTTACTTTGGGTCTAGAAGGCGCTGTGTAAAATGTGGTAGAATATTTATTATAATCATTTATTTATTAAAATACATTATGTCCCACGAAGGATCGAATCCAGACCACTTTAAATCGCAGCTGAAAGCTAGTCCATAATTACTAACTATTACTACTATTACTACGTCATAAGTGCGTACGTAACGAACCTTCATATTTAGCCTTCCATATTAATTTAAAGTACGTCATGCGCAGGAGTGCCCCGCATGTCTAACATATAGTCTGATTGTAATCGAGTGAGCTCAGTCAGTGCGCCCGCGCTTATTGTTCGTGATGGAGTCTCGTCTGTTTGTCCGTTTGTTCGTCTTAATGTGCGCGTGTTACCCGGCTTGTGGTATGTTTGGATTTTTAATATTAGATACTGGATAATTTTATATATTCGCGATTGTAGTGGTGTGCTTTTTTTTTTCTGAAGTATATATATTAACACTAGCACTAGGGTGCAACCCTCACTACACACTACAGACCTAATCAGCTGTGATTAGGTCCTATTTAATAAGGGGTGAACTTATTGCCGTAAACTGGGTAAGTTTTCAGACAATGTAATGGTGATCATTCCTAAAACGAAAACGCCAATAACAGATTTCTCAACCTCAGAATGAAGCCCTAACCATTTTAGCGCTTCTTTCTCAATTCTCAATTCACCAAAATATTTTTGTATCCAAGTAGTATCCTACCTATATATATTGAGCGGATTTTTTTTGTAAAAAATGGGAAATCTCTCGAGTGGTCACATATAAATTCGATATTGTTAAACCTGATAAAATCATAAAACTGCAAAATTATTTGAAATGAAATGAATTTTGAAAATGTTGTAGCTATTAAATTGTTTTAATGATCCTAATATTTGTAATGAGGGCTAATATTTTTTACATACGCTGCCTGGGTACTGACATTTTCCATTGTTTTTCGCAAAATTTCGTTCATATTACCTTGTCCTTACCTACAGGTATGAACACAAAAAATGTAATTTAAATAGCCGTTCTCAGATGTTAAATTAAGCGACTCATTTTTACAGATTAGCTGATTCCATAATAATATAGGATATCAACTCTTAATTATTCAAACAAGTTATGAGATTTCATCTACTTACGATGTAATTATTAAGTTTAGGTGTAGTGTAGACAGTTAATCTATAGTAAAACTATTATATAGGGTATTCAGAGCTCTTTCAAAAATGGCTTTCGGTAAAAAAATCGAGTAAAAAACCAAAAACTACCACGAATCTTGTCTTATTTCATGGATATTGTACGTAGGTTATTACACAGGTATTAGTAGATAAGCCATCTCTTATCACAGATCAGCTAATGGTGCAGTCGGAAGCTGCAGCTCCGTTCACTTATAAAATGTTCTGATAACATCAATGAATCAACGAAACAGACGTATCGCAACACTTTCATCTTATACTGTCCGTCAATTGATTTTCTATTAGAGATGACAGTTGACAGTTGACTGACTGTCATAACTGAACAACAAAAGTATCTGAATAAGCAAAGACATTTCAATTTACAGAACGTACCTTTAATAAAATAATGAACAAAATATGAAATACAGTACAAAACTAATGTCCAATATTATATAACACTAGCTGACCCGGCGAACTTCGTACCGCATTTTTCAATCTTTCTGAGAGATTTTCTTAATATTTTTTTCCGTAAGAACCTTGTACAGAGTATTAGAAAACTACAAAAAAAAAAATCAGCCAAATCGGTCAAGCCGTTTTCATGCTATGTCGTGACAACGGAAAACGGGTTTCATTTTTATATATATAGATAACATAACTTGACGCCTGTACCCCGAAGGGGTAGGCAGAGGTGTATCACACACTCACGATTCGCCAGTTATGTTTAGGTCCCAATGATTACATTACCTATTAAGGGGGCGAGCCTATTGCCATCTACCGGGCACATTACTAAGCGAGCGATAATTAACATTTTTAATACACACATAACTACGAAAAGTTAGAGGTGTGTGTCCGGGGCGACTGGGGATCGAACTCGAGACCTCGTCTCGGTAGTCCGTTACGGACGCCACTGGGCTATCGCCGCTATTATAAATATTATCTATTATATTAACGTTGTCCTTCAAGAATTTTTGATGGAAGTATTTTATTAGAAAGTCAATTTTCATCCATTTATGTCGCTGACTGACTCAGGGCAACTATTTGTTTTTATTAGGTTATCGGGAATACTAGTAATTCAGGTCTACTCCTCGTCCTCCAGCTGGGTTAAATTGGGTCAAGAGTGGGTTCAGTGGGTAGTGGAATGGCCAGGATACGAACCCGGGACCTCTCGTAATGCAGACTCCTAAACCACTGAGCTACCGGTGCCACCTGTATGAATCGATTCCTGTGGCAGAGAATGACGCGTTCCATCGACCCCAAACACCTAATTGGGGATCGGGCAGGCAAATAATGATAATGATGTAGGAATCGAATCCAAGACATTCGGTTGTCGTGGTGTTACCTCGCTGGATTCACCGTTACCCATGTTACGTCATTGTGTCTTATGTCACAAAAGTGTTGCCAAGTAATTTCCCTGGGATTTTACTAAAGCTTTCGATCTTGTCGGATAAACAATAAACAGTCAAGTTACGCAAATTAACTTGAAGGCAATAAGAACAACTTGAGTCGGGGAATTCCTTAAAAATACCGCTTTAATGGTTTGTTGTTTCCAAGTTGCTTGTAATGTCAAGGTTTATTGTTTGGTCCGTGGTTTATTGCACTTACTGGAGTGCCCTTTTGTCGCAGGTAAAAGGTAAATAAGATTAATGTTTACTAGTTATAGCCGCGACTTTGTTCGTATATATTTAGATCTGGGTTTAGTTTTCTACGCGAAACCCTAATTTATTTTTATAAAATTAAAGTAGCCTAAGTTACGCCTTATAACATCAGCTATCTACCCGTGAAAAACCCGTAATAAACGGCATAGCCGTTTTAGAGATTAGCCAAGTCAAAGTATTCTCCCTAGTCCCTAGTATGGACTGTCACGGTTACAAGTCTATTAGAATTTAATTTATATTTAAATTATATTTTAACATTTTTTTAGAAGAATATCCAAATCTAAGTAAATATTTACTCGAATTCGCTCCCATCTTAATTATTCTCCAATAAAACCCTTAAAAATTAAGCAAAGTGTAGTTAATCAACATTCTTCACCGTCCGCCGAGTTAATTCATCAACTCACTCAAGAGAAACAAATTATGATAACGAAAAATTTTTATTTAATGAACGTAAATTAATCTTTCAAGTTCATTAATTTTACGAGCGAAATTGGGTTTTTGGGTTGTTCATATTATTATTACCCATCATAAGCTTCTGATACTCGTCATTATGGAGGTAATGTGGTATTTATCACCATCATATCCATCTGAGGGCCCCACCATGCCCTTCGATAGGCCAACCTCACTCGCAAGCCGGTCCACCTGCTGATTTGTGGACGAGGCTCTGCGTCAGGCTTTCCTCTCAGGGTTTGGTTCCCGGGCTGCAAGGTAAAAGCCTCGGATGCTGCTGGGAACAACATAAGATCATGATGATGATTATCCAAGCACCAATCCCGTTTTCATCCAATGCATGCACTTTGGAGCCCGAGATCCTAGTGCGGGGCAATAGAAGAAGAAAGAAGAAAGAAAAATGCGTTTATTTTGGCTTACTGCAGCACACAAAACAGTTCAACGTACATCAATACGGGGACACTTTCCCAAACCCTAGGAGCCATTTTGAAACTGGAGATGGAGACGACCCTGGGTCAATTGAAGTGCAAGGGAAATGTCTTATAGCCCCCTTTCACCCCGACATTTGAAGACTCGAGACGTGTGGTTTTAATCATTTCGAGTCCGACATAACCACCCCCTCTGGCCGGCAGGGGGTAACCGAGGGGATTTCCGCATTGAATAAAAAGAACGGGATCCGCTCTACTTTCCTTTCATACATACATATACTCACGCCTTTTACCCTCCGGAGTAGGCAGAGACAACAGTCCGCCATCTGCTTCTATCCTTACATACTTCACGAGCTTCCTTCACTGTCATTTTTCCTTGGTTTATTTTGAGAACGACTGTCGTCTGACCCCGAAACTCTCCGAGCAAAGCCTCACCAGAGCCTCATCCATCAATCTGCAGGAGTGTACCGGCACCCACATTTACGTACTGCACACTTTACGTAAGTAGGCGTTGACGAGACTCAACTTCAATTTCTCATTTCAGAAACCGGCCATTAGACATATACTTCCAGTTACCAATAAACTATAATTAGATTCAGACATGGCTCATAACATATGCTACAGATACACAAGTACCTAGATCTGTCAGCTGCAGATGGCCTGGAAGTCAATCAATCTAAATTAAATGAGCCACGCGGTCAGCTGTGCCAAAGATCAAATATTTATCGCAGTGCGAGAAATTTATCGCCAATATTTTCGTCATAAATCATATTCATAACTTTATTATTAAACTATTTGTGTGTGCTACTTTATGGTTGTTAAACGATTTTAAAAAAAAAGGAACCTGTGTAGTGGGTGACGAGCATGACGGTGTAACATTTGACGGCTCCGTCAGAGGTCGCGGATTCGATTCTTGCTAAGTCCAAGTATTTGCATGCATGAATACTATGAATATTAGCGTCGGTAGCTTAGTGGTTAAGGAGTTAACCTTACGATCGAGAGGTCTCGGGTTGGAATCCTGGCCATTACACTACCAACGTGAACCCACTCCTAACACAAGCAATTTTGCTTATCTGGAGGGGTTAGGGGGAATATTAGTAATTTTCGGTTACTAATATTCTTTAAAAAAAACGGGTATTCTAGGACTTTGTATGTTGTACTAAATGTATTTACAAAAATATATACATTTTCATTAATCTATTAATAAATAAATTTAAATTGCTGTATATATTTTTGTATTCTACAGAGGACCAATTTAACATTTTTAAATTTTGTTTATAACTTTATTAGTTTATTTAAAGTCTTAGAGCTAAAATGGTCGGGAACCTGGGATGTGTAGAGCTATTACCGAAGGCGACTATAACTACTTTCGTCATCGTCATCCCAGCGCTTAATACCATTTAATTGTTTCTTCCAATAGAAACAACACAAACTAGTTAACCTATAAGTCCAGTCGACTAGTTGGAAATGGTCTAAAATAGAGTTACTGCTCTTAAAATTATAAGAAAGAAGGATTTTTAATAAAGGCAACGAAGCCCACGTTCCGAGGGTTCTTCTACCCAGATCCACGAAGCGAAAAATTTTTACGAAAATTATTCAAACATTTTTTAATTTACAATGACGACGGATGTTCGAGAAAATTTTGTTAGTTAACAAATTGTTAAAAAATTAACTTTATACAAAATTTACAACGGCAATAATATTTTTAAAGTATTCAGAATATTTTTCAAATTTTTATTTAAATATTCAATACCTCAAAAAAATTAATAAACGTGTCGTACTCGCGTTAAGTACCTAAAAAAGTTATGTGGAGACCCATTTACAGCGTTAAATTAAATTTATAAACAATGAAGTTAGAGTTCCGGGAGCAGGGAGTTTTTATCGGAAATTACCTCCTCTTTAAGAATCTTTTTTTGAAATTTTAATAGTCTGTGAAATATTTGCGAAAAATGAAATGCAAATGTTTTTTTCATCTTTAATTGTTTATAACTCTATCAATTTTGGCACATTTTTCTGGGCTTCATTCCGAATCCAATGAGGAATCACACTTAACTTTATTAAGAGCAGTATCTCTATACGCTTACTTTGGGTCTAGATAGCGCTATGTAAAATGTCCTAGAATGCATATTTTTAATGTACCTAAATAGTATCAGTTAATTAATAATCCTTATCATTGGAATTAAAAGTACGAGTATCAACCAATGGTGCTCCACTTCGCGACGGACGGGGACCGGCCACCGGTCACACAAGTTTACCAAACAGATTGTATGACAACTGATAGCCACACTGACACACAAACAATGAGCCGTTCGCCACTACCTAGAATTTTAGACATACGTGTTCATGTATTCAGAAGTATTGCAAAGAGAAACTTGTTCGGATAACTGAAAGTGAAAATATTCTCATAATGATTAATCAGATTTTATGGATCTCTGTGGCGTAGCGCTACACTTCGGTTGCTGACTCTGAGGTCGTTGGTTCAATTCCTGCTCGTTACAAATATTTGTATGCATGATTATGTATATTCACACTGGTCTGTACAAACTCACCTGCTGATTTACGGACGATGTTCTGGAGCAAGCTTCCCTCTACGGTTGGGGGGGGAGGGGGGGGGCATCGGCAATATCAAGAGAAAGATTAGGATAGCGCACTCAAGGCTCCAACGTAAGCATAGTTTAACTAGCTTGTGTTATGGGTTCCAGAATGCGTACATACATATTATACATAGAAACACCCATATAGACATATTCATGCAAACAAATATTTGCACTGAGCGGGAATCGATACCGCGCCCCATTTCGTAGCAGTCGAATGCACTACCGCTACGCCACAGAGGGCATTATATACTCATATGGTTTGGATGCATCCGGGAGTAACGCTGTAACGTTGATGACGAGAGCGACTGCTGTCTACCTCTGAACCCTGAGAGGCAAGCCTGACTCTGATGCAGAGCCAGTTAGCAGCTGAAGTTCATATCTGATGCAGAGCCAGTTAGCAGCTGAAGTTCATACACCAAGTAATAAAATAATCTTTCTGGTTTTAGCACAAGTGGCCACGCTGTGCCGAGCCAACGAGCAGTTTTTGGCGTGTGGGTGTCCGAAGACCTGCAAAGACCCAGCACCTCTCTGCGCAGGCGTCTGCCGCACTGGATGCTACTGCGAAAAGGATCAGGTCCGGAATGATGAAGGAATCTGTGTCAATTTGGCTGATTGTCCGCCAATTGGTAAGTATTTAAACATACATACATAAATAACTTCACGCCTGTATCCCTGAAGGGGTAGGGCAGAGGTGTATTACACACCCACGATTCGCCAGTTATGTTGAGGTCCCAATGTAATAGGGACGAGCCTATTGCCATCTACCGGGCACATTATTAAGCGAGCGATAATTAATATATATATTAATGCACACGTAACTACGAAAAGTCAGAGGTGTGTGCCCGGGGCGACTGGGGATCGGAACTCGAGACCTCGTCTCAGCAGTCCGTTACGTACGCCACCGGGCTATCGCCGCTCCTAAGTATTTAAAGATGGTAAGAATATTTTTTTATGTAGCGCGAGTCAATATGGCTGCCCCTCGTCTGATGGTAAGCTAAAGTGCAAGTCTTGGGAATGAGGTTCACCATTTCAGATTCAAATAATGCTCCAATGGTGGCCTCAGATTGAAAGCCTCATCGGATGCTTTTTCACGCCCCGCTTAAAGGACCGAGGATTGTAGGAACAAGGAATCTGGAGAAATTATAATTATAAAAGAAATTAATTTAAAAATCCCCCAAAATAAATGTATTTATAGCTAGGAACCATCTCGATCATATCGACTTTTGAACAAAAACATCCTCAAGAAACTCGGTTCATCGGATCGGGAGCTGCGATGCCACAGACAGGCAGACAGACACACAGACACATCAAAGTTATTACACCCCGTCGTTTTTGCGTATAATAGAAAATTTAAATCACCTAACTTGTATATATGGGAGATTGAATCTTATAAAAATAATAAAAACAATATTATTAGCAATGTGGGCTCCTAACTGCTAATCATCATCAGCTATCACCATCATCATCACAGCGTTTCCCGGTTGCATCCGAAACTCGTACTTTGGAGCCCGGGTTAATCATGGCTTTTGTGGGAACGACTGCCGTTTGACCTCACAACCCCTAGAGGAAAGACTGCACCAGAGCCTCGAAGGTCAATCACCAGGTGTACCGGATAGCAGGTGAGGTTGATTAGCGCTCCTAATATCTTGGTGAGACTCCCGTATAAGGACTCCTAGCTGCTAATATTCTCATTAACTAGAGCTGTTTCACAAGTTCACAACCCTAACTTCCGATATAAGCATCTCAAAAGCCTCAATTATAGCCAACTAAACAAAATTGTATATGCATATGCTTACATACCGTATTATATATTTCTATTGTACAGTGTCAGCTTATGCACAAGACACGACCGAACCACGAGAAAACGAAGGGCAATGTCCAGAGAACGAAGAGTACCGCTTCTGCGAGCCTTGCTCCAAGACCTGCGAGAACCCTAACCCGATCTGTCCGGCGCAGTGTGCGAGGGGTTGCTTCTGCGTCGAAGGGCTGCTGAGGAACAATAAGAGACAGTGTGTCCAGCCTGACAAATGTCCAAATTGTAAGTCTAATTTAACTAATGGATCTTTACCTATGAAATTGACGAAATTTTCTTACAAATTCATGAGTTCGTTATTCCTGTAAGTTAATAGCCTATTTATATTTTGTTTGAGAGTTGATTTCAAGATTTTACAACTCTGTATTAAATTTTGTTTTTATTGGCCGCTTGATAAATTAATTCGATCTTCAAAAACAGTACTTCCTAAATGCTATCCATTTTGATGATAAATTTCGTATTACTTAACAGCTGTCACTTTTCAAAAATGTTATAAATGTTGCTGTTTGTTAGCTTAATGTTGTCTCATTCATACACAAAAAAAATCATAAAATTTGGATTTGTCATTCCTAAAAAAAATGCAAAAATGTTAGTACTGAAAATTGAGTTTCCTCCAATTTCTTCAAGAAAACGGCAATTTCAGATGTAACTACCTTTTTTTTTTTTTTTTTTTTTCGTGCGGAAATCCCTTCGGATACCCCCCCGCGTGCCAGCGGGGGCGGTTATGTCGAGCTTGAACCGACTAAAACCGCACGCCGTCTCGGGTCTACAGACGCCGGGGTGTAAGGTTGCCCATAGAGCATATCCCTCGCACCCCGGACTGACCCTGGGCCATCTCCGGTTTCGAGATGGCCCCCTCGGGTTTGGGAACCACGGTGTCCCCGTCTTGCCCCGGTTTGGGGGGAGGGGCGCTAGTCGCCCCACCGTCCCGGCCTGCTTCTGCTGGGGTGACAGGTGGCCTCACCCGCCACCCCCAGGCCTGCGCTCATGGAGGACGGAGGTCGTTAAGCGACCTCCGGCGCCTGAGTTGCCTGCGACGCGCGGCGAGCAAGTTGCGGGCTCGGTGGACCGAGAGAGTTCTAAGTCTCTCCCGGGCGCGCTCCGCCACTCCTTCGCGAGCATTACATGCTCGCAGAAGGAGGCGGCGGCGGCCCACGCGCTCGCGCTCCGCACCATTGCCGCAATCATGCTGCCGAGCGAGAGGACTCCCACCCCGATGGCTGCCACGAGGTCACGCCTCGGCGCCTCCCACGCCGGGCAGTCCGCCAGCGTGTGCAGCCCTGAGTCCTCGTCGCGTCGCAGTGATGACACTCAGGCGTTGGCGTTCCTTCCTGATCCGATGCAGGTGGTCCCCGAAACACCCCTTCCCTGAGATCACCTGCGTCAGTCGGTAGGAGAGGCTTCCGTGTCGCCTCTCCAGCCAATCCTCCATGATGGGCCTTACCGCCGCTATTGCGGCGTGCCCTGCGCTTGGTTGCCCAAGTCGTTCCTTCCACTCCACCACGATGGCCTGGCGGAGCTGGGACTGCACGGCCTCGATTTCTCGAGGCTCGGGGTTCCATCCCTGCTCCCGCGCCTCCTTTCGCCACTGGTACAGTTGCGAAAGGGCTCTCGCTTCCAGGTCCCATGGCGGAGTTCCGGCAAGGAGACTCGCCGCCTCGAAGGAGATCGTGCGGTACCCTCGGATGACCCTGATGGCCAGAACCCGCTGCGGAGCGCGAGATGTAACTACCTAATATTATTAAATTATAGTGATTACATAACCTTATGAGCAGCCAGAATGTATCTCAAAAGGTGAGGCTTTGTCCTGCGTACGACCTGTGTGCGGTAACGGTTAGAACATTCTATTGCTAATACAGAGATTGCCAGTTGACGTCGCGTATAATGTAAAGATTTTTATGAATGAAAATGTATATTTGCATTGAGCTAGATGCCTATATATGTAGATGCATATAATGTACATAAGTTCAAAAATCTAATACTCATACTAGAACCCAAAATACAAACTGGTTAGAACTGTGTATAACGTCTTAGTTATTTATTTATTGTGGAGTATTATAATTAGGGTCTATTTTACAGCGACCACTCCTCAACCGATAGTGTACCAGATGACCTGTAACTCACACCAGGTCTACAAGCAGTGTGACACCTGCGAACGGACCTGCAGTAACCCGAACCCTAAATGTCCGACGCCTTGCAATACAGGGTGCTTTTGTGAACAAGACTTCGTGAAGGGTCCCGATGGCCAATGTATGAAGTTGGAAAATTGTCCTAGAGGTAAATTTGATGCAGAATTTCTCGACAATGTCATACTGTAATGAGGATCGTTTCGTTTTTGACTTATGGATATTTGTCAATATATTTGCAATAAAAATAATACAAGCAAACAAATATCGTAATTTAAAATTGTAAGATACCTACGTTCAGTACAAAACCGGCTTGTTACTGAACGCACGACTATTGTTTTTTTGATCTGGCAGGACAAATATATATCACATCCGCATAACGCGCGACGCGACCATTAAAAAATAATTATTAATTGAATCTATCATGAAACTGTCGCGCGTTCTGAATTTCAACTTAATTTAATTTTCATTTATGAGAAATGAGAAAATTTTTGCATTGTAAATATTTATTTCAAAAAATAATTCAGAGAGTAACATATTTAGAAAAAATCTATTACTTTTGCGGGGTCTCAATTATTGGTATTAAGTTATTTCAACTCTAAGTTGTGATACGGATCGTAGAGACATTGTTCACTGTATTTTTTAATGTGTTTGTTGTACCTACTTTATTAACTAATCAATATTATGAAGTAGTTTATTGTATACTAATATATAATTTTACGTTGTGTTGTGTTTAACAATTACAAACCTTGTAGAATGTGATAATATTTTAGTCTAAGTTTAGTTATTGTTATAAGTAGGTATATTGTAAAGTGACCTTCAATTTTTGTATATTAATGCTTCTCTTGCCTTTGCACTGGTTAGTGAAAAATTTTGACACATTTATTGTGTACCCGGTAGATGGCCATATGCTCGCCCCCCTATTACATTGGGAGCTTAACATAACTGGCGAATCGTGGGCGTGTAATACACCTCCGCCTACCCCTTCGGGGATACAGGCGTGAAGTTATGTTATGTTATTTTGGTTAGGACTGTTGTGAAAAGATATAATACTGATCTATTAATTAAAATATGCCCTAAATAGAAGCCATTGCTCGACATTCTGTAAGTGATTATGAAAGTTTATCATAAAAAGAATGAGTTGATATTATAGTACCTAAACCATTATTACTTCCAGGACCTGTTTTCACCTGTGCACATATTGTGATAGATAGCCAGTTCAATAAGTAAATAATAACATAACATAACTTCATGCCTGTATCCCCGAAGGGGTAGGCACAGGTGTAATACACACCCGCGATTTGCCAGTTATGTTAAGGTCCCAATGTAATAGGGGGCGAGCCTATTGCCGTCTAAGCGAGCGATAATTAACATTTATTAATACACACATAACTACGAAAAGTCAGAGGTGTGTGCCCGGGGCGACTGGGAATCGAACTCGAGACCTTGTCTCAGCAGTCCGTTACGTAAATAATATGAATATGTAAGATGAAAATACGTGACAAAATAACAAAATGACTGACACGGCTTCGAAAACGAATGTAGTAACGACAACCGAAAAAGGTACTGAACGAATAATAAATCCATACAAATAAACAAAATTGAAGTGTTTGTAAAATTATAATAACAGATTTTCAATGATTGATTATGCAACAATTTCGTCATTTAGTCACAATCAAGTCAAGTAAAGTCCTTCATAGTTATAAGTCAAGTCAAAGTCCTGCCCTAGTAAAGTAGTGAAGACATTTCTAGAGGCTTCTGTGGAGTTTTGGAAATAACACGGAAAAACACAGTTTATAGTAAATATGCCACTTTCCTACACTTGTGCACGTTGTCGAACGAAGTAAGCTATATCTAAAATTGCACCATTTTTGCACATAATTTTTTTTCATTTTCATTTTATTTTGGATAAATAACATTTTTATACTGTACAATGTAACGATGATATCTACAGTGCAGTAGTATAAACTGTGACGCAGATATCTACGCCCTCTCCTTAGTAGCAACACGATTACCAAACTGAAAGAATTGCAAGCACAATATTGAATCTTAAAATAATATTAAACATAAATATATGTGTACATGTATGTAGGGGTGTGTGAGGGTGTGTGTATGTGGGGGTATATGATGTGTGTTAGCCATCCAAAAGAGCTTCAGAGTCATCATATCGAAGAATAAGCCATTCACAACTTTTTTTTGCATTTATTTATTCAAATACTAACACATCATATATACATATGTATATATGATGTGTGTCAGCCATCCAAAAGAGCTTCATAGTCATCATATCGAAGAATAAGCCATTCACTACTTTTTTTTGCATTTATTTATTCAATACTCGAAATTACACAAATTTAAGAAAATGAAATGCTGCCAGGTTGTCTTTTCCCGCGTTGGCGCCAAAACTCCCTAGACTACTTTAATTTTGGAAAAAGAATTAGGTCCATGCAAAAAAATTTAAAACCCACATAATTGTGAATAAAATCTGATATAATGCTTCGTTTTACTTAATTATGGTTTGGTTTGGACATAAAAAAATACATACACACATACATATTTTAGATAAATAATTAGGGATTGTACTGACAAAAACCAATGGTGCACTGTTGTCTCTGCCTGCCCAGCTGTCCTCTGTCCCCAGAGGGAAAGGCGTGCAATGCTGTCAATTAAAACGATTATATTTGCCCAAACGATGTTATTTAAATTAACCACAATCGGTAAAATTGTCTTGAAATATCGAGAACTCAAATAGCTCATAGGGGCCAGGTGAATGAACAAACGGCCTCGCGCGCAAACCGGCACTCATTTTGCTCTTCAACGTGTTTAATATATATTTTATGTATGTCTATAATTCGAAGAATGCTAATGCCCCTTTAACGCCTGGTGAATTGCAGTCTGTCAAGCAGGTAATAATTTTATTTATTGGGTCCCATTGGCGGTGCAAACTTTGGTCCAACATTCCAGTGATTCACATTTGGAGCCCCGGACTGCTTTTTGCACTCTGTAACTTGTATCTAAACTATCGGTAGTCATTATCGAAAATTTTCTAGATCCATTCAGATCAAACAATAAAATAAGGCTGAGCGCAGATTAGAAACACAACAGTCTTAAGACAGAGTATTGCTTTACAAAAAAAACCGGCCAAATGCGAGTCGGACTCGCCCATTAAGGGTTCCGTAGCAGCAAGTAAAATTTTTATATGCGAGTTGATTGAATGAGAGGTAAATTGCGGTTTACGATTTATGACGTATTAAAAAAAAAACACTCACTAGATCTCGTTCAAACCAATTTTCGGTGGAAGTTTACATGGTAATGTACATCATATTTTTTTTTACTTTTATCATTCTCTTATTATAGAAGTTACAGTGGGGGGGGGGGGCACACATTTTACTACTTTGGAAGTGTCTCTCGCGCAAACTATTCAGTGTAGAAAAAAATGATATTAGAAACCTCAATATCATTTTTGAAGACCTATCCATAAATACGCCACACGTATGGGTTTGACGAAAAAAAAATTGTTGATTTTCAGTTCTAAGTAGCCCCTAGCCCTACTAGCCCCCAAAATTTATTGTTTTTTTTCTATTTTTGTGGGAAAATCTTAATGCGGTTCACAGAATACCTCTACTTACCAAGTTTCAACAGCATAGTTCTTATAGTGGCTGTGACATACGGACGGACAGACAGACAGACATGACGAATCTATAAGGGTTCCGTTTTTAGCCATTTGGCTACGGAACCCTAATTATGACAGTGCGCACACTGTGAACAAAACTGTTTCATAGACAAAACTAAACTTACAAGATATGCACAGCGATAAGTCTGTCTTAAGACTGTCGTATCCTCTAATCTGCGCTCAGCCTTCCCTAAGCCCAGGTGTCATTATATTAAATATCATTACATTTTGCTGGCTACATGGCCAGAATATGCGACAAACTCACAGGTTTCATTCTCGCAAATTATCCGTATACCTATTTGAAACTAGACGGAAAACTACCAAATAGGACAAAAGACCAGGTGCTATACACCTGTTCTGTGTTACTTATATCTAGTTTTTAAGTTGTTGTCGTTTTTGTGGGATTCATAATGACCTCTTATTAGGAAACATGAGTTTAATAAGCGAGGTGTTTAACTGTAGGTATCTAACTGTATGTAGCTAACATAGTCAAGTTCCACGGTATTGACTAACCCTTATACACGCTGAAACTTACTTGTTTTTCTAATTTATTATCTAGCTGTAGTAACTAATTGATAATACTTTATAGCAAAATTTCTTAAAATTTTCTGAAATAAATTGTTGAGTGATTCTTACGTCTTTTGTTTTCTTTTCTTCATTGCTTCCATTTCTGTTTTCATAGCCGAAGGGATAGGCAGAGGTGTGACAGACAATACATATTGTGCGCATGAGCAGAATACCCACCGTATAGCAGTGGCTGGTCGCCGTACGTCCGGTCGTTCGATGATGAACAGGACTTGGAGGAATTAAATGATGCAATTCTAGCGCACACGCACAGGGTGTATATCCATATACCTTGTAAGCGAATGTGTGCTGGAATTGAGTGCGGGGGGAGCCCCGCCAAGATCTTCGGGACCCAGCTTAATGCCACCTTTTAAACAGTAGATACACCTGCAGATTAACGTACGAGGCTCTGTCGCAGGCTTTCCTCTCGAGGCTGGGGGTCAGACGACAGTCGCTCCCATGGAAGCCAAGATGAGCCTCGACCACAAGCTATATAAGATACACAATAAATAAATAAATAAATAAATATTCTACGACATTCTACACAGCGCTTTCTAGACCCAAAGTAAGCATAGTTAAATAGCTTGTGTTGTGGGTTCCAGAATGCGGATAAACATACTTATATCCTTTTTTTTTGTAAATACATACATATTATACATAGAAACACCCAGACCAATGCAAATAGACATATTCATGCATACAAATATTTGCACTGAGCGGGAATCGAACCCGCGCCCCCTGTCGTAGCAGTCGAATGCACTACCGCTACGTCACAGAGGCCGTCAAACAATTTTATCATACATCATTTTGTTATAACTCAAAGGGTTTAGGCAATGTTTTCGTTGAAAGCTCCCAAACGGCTTATTATATTTTAGCCAATGTATACAAAAACTTGACAAATCATATAATGAAAGCTTCCTCGAGAACCACTCTATCCATTAGTGAAAACAACATGAAAATCGGTGCATTATTTTTAAAGTTTATCGCGAACAGACAGACAGACGCGGCGAAGGACTTTGTTTTATAAAATTGTATTGATAGTAATATTATCCATGTATGGGAAAATACACTTATTGTCAATCTAGACATAGGTATAGTCGAGATAAGCCCGACACACCCGCCCCCGCTAGCCGGCAGGGTACCCGAAGGGATTTCCGCACGAAAAAAGAAAAAAGCTATAGTCGAAATAGTATTTGCTTCCTGCTGATGACCTACACATAAAATGGTTCATACATATATATAGAGAACGCCGTTCACACCAAATCAAATAGAGGCGAAGGAGAAAACAGACCCCGGGCTCCGAGGAGCAGACTTCGGATGCATCCGTGAACAACGCTAACATTATGGCATAGACAGAAATAAAAAGGAAAGCTACCCGGCCTTTCTGGCAGAGCCCGACCTAAAACACGCTATAATAAGTGTAAGAAACTCCACAAACTCCTTGCAGTTGCGTAGAGATATTGTCTCCTTGGCATTATTTTACCGCCTCTACCATGGGGAGTGTTCCGATGAGCTCTTCCAATTAGTTCCACCCTCTCCTTTCCTATACAGGACAACAGGTGCAAGGCTGAGGTATCACCCTCACACGGTGCAAACCATTCCATCAAGAACCAAGCGGTTCGGCACCTCTTTTCTGCCGCACCATTAAGATTTGAAATTCTTTACCAGCACACGTGTTTCCTTCTTCCTACAGTCCCGGGAGAGCCGTCAAGCTGAGTGCTACCATTATCCGTGTCTGTAATGGTGACCCTCATTCCTGAGACGTAAAGTCTCAGGAATGAGAGCTTTAGCTTACCATCAGGCGAGGTAGTCATTTTTATGTGACCAATATTTAAAAAAATCTCGGTAACCTCAAACCAACAGAAACTACACTAAAGTAACACAGAAATATTACAATTTCCAGTCGTACTTTTTTTTTTTCGTGCGGAAATCCCTTCGGATACCCCCCGCCAGCTAGCGGGGGTGGTTATGTCGGGCTTGAACCGACTAAAACCGCACGCCGTCTCGGGTCTACAGACGCCGAGGTGTAAGGTCACGGTTTCCGAACTTGACGTTTCGTGCCATTCATATAGCGTAATTAGGCAGTCAATCATTATTCATCACTCAATAGTATAGGAACGTAAGCCATAATGATACGTACTATTTATAATATCGAGTATTAGTTCCTGTTTCTAAAGATTTAGATCGAAAAAAGAGAACATTTAGAACGGGCTTGAACCCGCGACCAGTCGCTTACAGGGGAAATGCTCTGACCAGCTGAGCTATCTAGACACGTCCCAGATATTCGAAATTCTCCGATATATTATATACGTCTTAAGGCGACGCTAGTTTCTGTTTTCATCTTTACGATTTTTACATACAATCATGATTTTTCTCGTTGGCAGAGACCACATGTACACCCGCAAACGGTGATGGTGGTTGAATGTGACCCCAACAACACCTTTGGGGTCAAGCCAACCTTACATGCCTTTCCTCTCGGGGTTGGGAGGTCAGACGGCATGCTCTCATGAAAGTGAACAATCAAATATAATATACATACAAACAACAATATAAATAATATAAAATTGATTACGATAGGCCAGAATTCAACATTTTATTATCAAAAATATTAGACAGGTCACTGGAATTAGAATAGAAATTTTAAACAACATTATTCTTTTCAAGTAATAAATTAATATTAGCACTGAATCCGACCCTGTCTAAAAACTGACAATGACAACGTCAAAATTGTTATATTTCTTACTCAAAAAAAAAAAAAAAAAAAAAAAAAAAGTATATAAGTATGTATATCCGCATTCTGGAACCCATAACACAAGCTAGTTAAACTATGCTTACTTTGGGTCTAGAGAGCGCTGTGTAGAATGTCGTAGAATATTTATTATTATTTACTCGTTATCATGGCGACGAGTGACGACTGGCTTGAAATTTTTATGCCATGCCATATAATATCATTGAAGGCCACGGCAGGGGTTGCTCAAGTCGTGGGTCGAATACGGCGGCTGGGACTCGAGGTGGCTCTCCACAAATCCGAGGCTATGTGTTTTCACGGGCCTCGGAGGGGGCCACCTGCGGGAACCAGCATAACCGTAGGGGGCGTAAGCATCGGCATCGAGCCCACGATGAAGTACCTTGGGCTCGTACTCGATAGCCGATGGGACTTCGGACCTCATCTCCGAAGTCTGGTCCCGAAACTGAGGGGGGCTGCGGCCGCGCTATCGCGGCTGATGCCCAACGTTAAGGGACCCAACGCCCCCACTAGGAGACTGTACCTGGGGATCGTGCGAAGCATGGCCCTATACGGGGCCCCCGTATGGGCGGAGACTCTGGCGGCCCGCAACGTGGCTGTTCTTAACAGTCCGTTAAAGGCGATGGTCGTCAGAGTGGCGGTGGGACCGATCATGAAGGAGTGGTTGGAGAGGGACCATGGGGACCTCTCCTACCGGATGTGCCAGATGGTTACCGGACACGGGTGTTTCGGTGAGTATCTGTGGCGCATCCACCGGGAGACAACGCCGCAGTGCCAGCACTGCGAGGATCCTGGCGAAGACACGGCGCTCCACACGTTGGTGGAGTGCCCTGCGTGGGCGAGTCAACGCCGGGATCTCGTTGCGGTCCTGGGCGTGGACGTTCTCTCGTTGGAGACCATGGTGAGGGCCGTGGTCTCCGACGGGAGCAAGTGGCACGCCGCCGCCTCTTTCTGCGAGCAGGTTATGCGCGCGAAAGAGACGGCGGAGAGGGAGCGGGAAAGAACCCTGCCCCCCGAGTTTCGCAGTCTGCGGCGAGGACGCCGCAGACTCATCTACGCCCGGGACTACCGACCTCCATGATCGGGGCCTGAGGACGGCAGTTGGCCGACTCGCCGTCCTTACAGAAGCAGGCCGTGGCGGAGGCGTGTCGCGTGTGCCCTACACACGCCTGCCAACTCACCGAAGCGGGATAAAACCCGACCCCACCAGGCGAGGCCGCGGTGGCGGCCAAAGTCCGCCGGCAACCCTGGGGTTATCCTTTCGAGGGCTTACCCGGGGTGCCCGGCAACGGACACTTGGTGAGGACACCGTGCGGTTTTAGTCGAGACACGACATAACCACCCCCGCTGGCCAGCGGGGGGGTATCCGAAGGGATTTCCGCACGTAAAAAAAAAAAAAAAAAATGCCATATAATATATATGCTTGTGTGAGTGTGTATACTCGTATGTACACAGGAAAGAAAAGGATATGTCATATAACCAAGTCACTAGAAAGAAAGAGATCGTGCGTAATATTCAAAATTTGAATTTAGTATTCCGTCTGGTATCATTCTATCATCCTATGTCTGTGGAACAAACCAATCAACAATAATAGACGGACCCCGAGCTTCTAAGTGTAAACTTTGGACGTAATCAGAAAATCGTTAGTAAGATATTGATGACGTCACACAAAACAGTGACGTGGTGGGTATAATTTTCAACAAAGACTAACTAAAAGTAAAACAACAGTAACCAATCGTGTAGCAAATTGACCATTATCAAAGTACCAGCACGGCACACTAACTGTAGCTGGACAATCTAGAATCTAGACTAGGAATTCAGTGCAGGGCGCGACTGAAATAAATTGAGCTGAGCGAGCAGGACTCTTACTTGAAAATAAGACATCTTACTACGGTCGCGCGCTTAGCTAAGACCGCGCGCTCGTGAAACTGTTTTTCGGTGATTATTCCTCAATGGTACATCGGACATGAACCAACTCGCTTCAAAACACTCCTCAGTGTCCACACTATCACCGTGGTAAATTTGGTCAAGATCGCGCGAGTGGTTACGGAGGAGTTAGGCCACCAACAAACGGTATTAGCAATTGTATATTTATTATTTATTTATTTTCGGCAGCGGAGATGATGTTCGCTGCACCAGCGGCACCATCCATCGAGGACTGCGCCCCAGACGAGGAATACTTCTCATGTGGTTGGTGCGAGCCGAGCTGTTCCCACCCCAAGCCTTCGTGCCCTAACAAAGTGTGTACCACCGGTTGCCTTTGCCGGCCGCCGCTTTTGAGACATCATAGTGGCCATTGTGTAGAAGAAAAGGATTGTATGCCACGTAAGTAGCTTTATTCATCATCATCATCACGGAGGTCCGCTCTCCTGCTGTTTTGGCTTATCTCCGCTTTTGCGACAGAGACTGCCGTCTGCCAGGCCTACAGTCTCCCAATCTCGAGAGGAAAGAGTGCGTCAGAGGCTCATCAGCAGGGTACCAACTTGCAGATGATAAGATGAAGATATTGGTGGGTTTACAGGGTAGTATTGGAACCTCATTTTAGTCTAAAAGATCTACTTTATAAGTTAAACTAGCTGATGCCCGCGGTTCAGTCCCCTCTGATGTTGATCATCGTCTTTTAGTCATATCTCTGGTTCTACTTAACCAATTGCAATCAAGCAAATGGCAGATTTTAAGTCTAAACCGCAACAAAATCCGTTCAGTAGTTTTTGAGTCCATCGCAAACAAACAGACAAGCAGATAAGAATTCCACTAAAAATAGTGAAAAAAAACAGGTGGTAGAAATTTGATGACACAAATTTGTCACAAAATTCGGCCGGGTTGGTACCACCGTGCACGATTGTGAAAAACCCTCCATAGTAATCAAATTTCGGTTTAATTGCGTTCAGGGGTCAGCAAGTGCATAGCCGGGCAGGGGGATTGTGGTCGCAGCACTAGTGGGACCGGTGGGGGTCACGCGGTGCTGCGACGACAATCCTCTTCTGATGAGGCCGTCAAGCTGAGTGCCACCATTGTTAACATGGTATGTGTATGTAATGGTGACCCTCTTTCTTGGACTTTACCTTCAGCTTACCATCAGGCGAGGTGAAGTCAAATTGACGTGTCCTAAATATAAAAAAAAAAAAAAAAATATGTTTGTGTTCAGAAACGTTAATGTAACATAACCCAAGTTTTTTTAAATATCTCGAATGTACAAATTTTCAATTTTATAATAAGTTAAATTTTACAAACCGTTTTCTGTCTCAACCTAGATAATAAAACCAAGTACTTTTCCAGACTCCCTAATTAACTACCACCCTACAAAATAACACTTCTCTCATCCCAAGACTCGAACCTTTTACACAGAGTCGGACTGATACTGTTGCATCACTGTAAACAAACATTCACATAAAATACAAAACAAACACTATCTGTCAAAAATGTCAATGTCATAACTTCAACATTCATGCAGCTGTCAAATATGTGTATGTAACATTTCTCAGCACATGTGGGTATCTTATTTATGTGACAGGTCGTAAACTTGACTCCATTGTGCATAACGCCATCCATCACGCCTGCATGCACTCCTGTGTCGTGGTCTTGAACTTGATATATGGTTATAAATAGTTCCATTATCATAAATAATGTACGCAGATATTCACCATAGCTCAGCTTAATTTAACCTTAATTAAGCGTGCATCAAAGATCACAAGGTACAGGATCGGGTTTTAAAGACTACCTATTTCGAATATACAGAACGTATATACAGAACGTGGTCAGAGTATTCCACCTAGAAAGGATAGGTCGCTGGTTCAAGTTCTAACCTGGATATAGACTTCTCCCGATCTAAATTTATATAATATGCGTATCGTATCGCGTAGGTATATGAAATATAGGGGGTCTAGATACGCATATATATAGACCCAAAGAAAACCGTTCCGTTGCCAAATGGCAAAAAACGGAACCCTTATAGATTCGTCATGTCTGTCTGTCTGTCCGTCCGTATGTCACAACCACTTTTTCCGGAACTCTTAGAACTATGCTGTTGAACTTAGTAAGTAGCTGTATCACTTCCAAAGTGGTAAAATATGTGTCCGGGGGGGACCTGTAACTTCGAAAATAAGAGAATGATACAACTAAAAAAATATATATGATGTACATTACATTACCATGTAAACTTCCAACGAAAATTAGTTTGAACGAGATCTAGTAAGTAGTTTTTTTTTAATACGTCATAAACCGTAAAGCGATTTACTTTTCATTCAATCAACTGAAATATAATAATTTTACTTGCTGCTACGGAACTCTTCATGGGCGAGTCCGACTCGCACTTGGCCGGTTTTTTAAATTCACTAAACTATGTCTATTGTATATTCATTGATTAGGTCTTCAAAAGTAATTTTTAGATTTCTGACTTCATTTTTTGTTTTAAAGTTCATTTAGAATCTGAACACCTAACGATTTGAAGTAGTTTGCTACCGTGGTCACTTAACTTTTATTTAAAAAAAATTATCATAGTAGTTTTTATTTTAACCAATACTTACTTATTGCCCAATTTATCAATCGATCTGGCAATAAACTTACACTTTATGACATAATCCTTACGTCTTGAATACTTAAGACCTCACATGGAAAGCACTAAAGCAGTGATTCAGTGAACACAGTTCGACTCCCACGTTTACGTTTATATATTACAATTGTTTTAGGGATTAACGACATATTTTGCGACAGATGCCTCGTAAAGTAGTTAATATACTTTCTGAAATCCAAAAAATGTATTACAGGATCTCAATTTTGTTGGGGTGTGTGTTGGGTAACCTCCTCGAGTGTCGCTCCGATTCCGATCCCGCTGCAGTCCGGGGGGAACGGAATCGGAGCGGCCGGTACACCCTGGGCGGCGGTCAATGGCTTCCCCTTCACCCCTTCATTGGGTTGGCATTGATCGTCGGCCAATACCCAACGTGGCGGGAACACATCGCTCTCCGTACTCCTCTGCTTTCAGAGGAGACAGGATGAGCGATGCTGTTAGTGGTGAGATGGCCCAGGGTCAGCCGGGGTGCGAGGGATATGCTCTATGGGTAACCTTACACCCCGGCGTCTGAAGACCCGAGACGGCGTGCGGTTTTAGTCGGTGCAAGCCCGACATAACCGCCCCCGCTGGCCGGCGGGGGGGTATCCGAAGGGATTTCCGCACGATAAAAAAAAAAAAAAGGATCTCAATTTTGTTTATAACAAAATCGGCTAAGTAAGTAAATTGGTGCTTTGTAGTCGATTTTGAGCTCTCATTCCGCTTAAAACTTCATGCGCACGTTTAATATGACCCGTTTTTCTTGTAAGTGCAGCGGATTAGACTGAATTGTAAAGATGGGTATAGACCGGTGTAAGGTAACATGTTCCATAACGAGCATTCGTACTGTCAGTACAGGGAAACAAGCGAGCAACGGGACAGATTGTAGCATACGGCGCACGGTTTGATCGCTGTGCACTGTTAATGTATTACATAACACCTCGTAACGCTACGTAACGTAACGTAACGGTCTGGTCAGTAATCACCTTAAGAATAAATAAGTCTTAATTACATACACCGGAGGGATTACTTGAAGAATATACTGGACAATCCATTCAGTGAAGTTGATCACATAAGTATTTATTGAAAAGTACTAAGTAAGAAACTAATATGGCCGCCAAGATCGATTCATTTGAGGGTAGTAGGTATTATTTTCTTGAAATATTAAAAAAATATAACTAGAATAGGCATTTAAATTCCCCATTTTACCTGTGACTTTTCGCCATAGTCTCGTCCGTTAATTAGCGGGTGAACCGCTTTACATGTGACGTTGATTTTTGCCCTGAAGATCTATCTTAGTAGGCCTGTCCTAATAGAAAATCTCAATTACAATTTGCCCACGCCCGATTGTGAGGCCTTGAGCGCGATTTCGTCGAACTTAAATTCTCATTCGACTGCTACGACAGGGTGGCGGGTTCGATTCCCGCTCAGTGCAAATATTTATATGCATGAATTTGTCTATTTGCATTGGTCAGGGTGTTTCTATGTTTAATATGTATGTATTTACAAACAAAAAGTATATAAGTAAGTTTACCCGCATTCTGGAACCCATAACACAAGCTAGTTAAATTATACTTACTTTGGATCTTAAAAGCGCTGTGTAAAATGTCGTAGAATAGTTAATTATTATCTATTTATTAAAACCTGATAATAATGTCGGACGCGAACAAGCCCAAACTTACGATGATACAGTGCAGTGTTTTGATTTATAGATGTGTTTGTACACATCTATAAATCAAAACACTGCACTGTTTCACACAATATCGCATTCAAATGGGAATCAAAATTGAAGTCGAATATATCGCCGATGTTGTTTCGGTGTCTCCCAAATTTGAATTTCGACAGATGGACCGGGTATACATATCTACGTTTATTCAGTTTTGTTAGATTCGTAGAGACAACTGTTTTGACTATGGCAAAGTGAGAATTCGGTTAAGATTCGTACCTATTGTTAAGCGTTCTCTCTCAACCACTCCTCCCTTCCACAATTTAGTTTATTTTGGCTTTACGGGACCGATTGCTGACTGTACCTCGAGAAGAAAGCGTAAACTAGAGCTTCGCTCATCAATCTGTAGGTACTGGATTGCAGGTGAGGTTGACTTGGGCCCAGCACATCTTGGTGGTATCACCTTAAAAGGGCCTTCACATACTACCTTTGTAAACTATTGTCAAGGGAGTCAACATCATTATCTTCGGTGTGGAACCTAAGATAGAAACACGCTTGTACGATACGACTGCATACAGAAAGCACAGCTAATAGAAATCTCTATTCCTAGACAGCACTTTTCGCCGAAAATTACGTTGATAGAAAATATTGTTTGTAAACATCTCGGTACATAGGAAGCACTGTACACAGAGATCTCTCTTTTTAGATAGCACTTCTTGCCTCGCTCGGCTTACATTCCAAAAATAAGTAAAGTGGGTTAGGTTAGGTTAGAACTGTGACCCCAACAGATCGCGAGCCGAGCGAGCGTAGCGAGCGGGCCGCGGTAGCGGCCAGCGAAGCGCCGGAACCACTAGTCCGTAAAGTTTACGGCAAGAAGTGCTATCTATGAAGAGAGATCTCTCTGTACAGTGCTTCCTATGTACCGAGATGTCTATAAACAATGTTTTCTATCAACGAAATATTCGGCGAAAAGTGCTGCCTAGGAATAAAGATTTCTATTAGCTGTGCTTTCTGTATGCAGTCGTATCGTACAAGCGTGTTTCTATCTTAGGTTCCACACCGAAGATAATGATGTTGACTCCCTTGACAATAGTTTACAAAGGTAGTATGTGAAGGCCCTTTTAAGGTGATACCACCAAGATGTGCTGGGCCCAAGTCAACCTCACCTGCAATCCAGTACCTACAGATTGATGAGCGAAGCTCTGGTTTACGCTTTCTTCTCGAGGTACAGTCAGCAATCGGTCCCGTAAACCCAAAATAAACCAAATTGTGGAAGGGAGGAGTGGTTGAGAGAACGCTTAACAATAGGTACGAATCTTAACCGAATTCTCACTTTGCCATAGTCAAAACAGTTGTCTCTACGAATCTAACAAAACTGAATAAACGTAGATATGTATACCCGGTCCATCTGTCGAAATTCAAATTTCGGAGACACCGAAACAACATCGGCGATATATTCGACTTCAATTTTGATTTCCATTTGAATGCGATATTGTGTGAAACAGTGCAGTGTTTTGATTTATAGATGTGTTTGTAGTATCATCGTAAGTTTGGGCTTGTTCGCGTCCGACATTATTATTAGGTTTTCACTCCAAAATCTTAGCGTTGATCCCGGTTGCATTGCATCCGAGGTTTTCACCTACGAGCCCAGAGGCAGAATATATTAAGTTTTGGCTAATTTGGTCAATGATAATAATATATTGTGAGGGCGACTGCTCTCTATCCTCCCAACCCTGAAAACATTACCAACCTTTATCAGAGTTTCATTCCGACAGACCCCTTACATGCCCTACTATTGGCAAGGAAGTAACTTAGGAACCTAAAACTATTAGGTGCATCGCATTATGCATGCAGCCAGCAGCCCTTGGTGCGTCCCTCTACAGGTATCTCAAACTTTTAACTTAATTTTCCAGAAAAATGCAATCATCAAAATGAAGAATACGTCTGTCGGTATGGCTGCGAGCTTCGCTGCCAACCACGGCGGTTCTACTGTGCGGTGCGCACACGCCGGTGCATACTCGGCTGTCACTGCAAGCTAGGGTTGTACCGGGATAGATTCACGGGACATTGTGTGACAAAAGAACAGTGTACCAATGCCACTGTGAGTGGTTTCACTTCTGTAAAGGATACCCTTTTTAGTGTGTTCAACTACAGTGAGCCAGAGATAACAACGCTTACTTCATTTCAAATACAAATTGACTGAAATGTGTAGTTTATATTAGATTAGATTATCTAGTTAGACCATATCGATATTAAATAAAAATTTACAATGTGGTTGAGTAATATATTATTGTGCTGATACATCGACCCTTCCCTCAACATACGACTTCAAGTCTAGTAGCAGGGGAGGCCCAGTAGCTAAGTATGAGTTTACTCGACTGTCGTGGGAACCTATTGGATTGTGAAGATTAGATGCTAAAAAGGAAAAAAGGTTAACGCGCCAATCGTCAGATTATTGAAATGCACACTTTTTTGCGTGTAACTAACTCACCTTGGCTTAATTTGACACGCTCGTGTAAATCAAATGATCGTTATTTTTAACCCGAACAACACTATAAGGTTTTCTATTTAGTTGGATGCTTGAAAAGGTTCAATGTTATTCTGCCACGCTTGAGGAAATCTCAAAATCTCTTCTATTCTAGGGGTAGAGTGTGCCTATAGGTTGCTTTAAGCAAGCTTGTTCATCGTCAGTGAGCAGAGTGAGACAGTGGGTAAACATGGGTCTATCAAACGCTAAAAATCATCCTTATGATTTCATAAGTATTCTGTCATTGTCACAATGTAACACTTATAATGGTCAGAATTTACATTTACAATGCAACAAATAACGCTGTAAATAAAACTAGTACCTACCTAGCCTAGTGAGCGTACCTAATATATACCTACTATAGGTAATATTAACAGTATGTGTAATATGTACCTACAACAATTGCTCCTCAAACGTAGACCTATTTAATTCATTAGTTGTCAATATGTAGGTACCTACCTAGTAAGTGGTGAAAGGTGAACACGCCACGAAAGGTAGCCAACGAGTTCTAGGTACAGGTTATCCATCTATAATCTCAGGTTGAATTTGCTCGATAAAGAATGTACATGTAGGTACCTTCTTAAAATATTTAAATGTTAGCATATGAACATTTTTGTATAAACGTACCCTTAATCTCTAAGGCTGGATTTCACCAATGTAAATCCGTTGAATTCAGTTGAGTAAAACAAAGAAAAAATTAAGTAATTCAAAAATTAAGTTGAGTTTTCGCGTTTTACTCAAAGAACTGAAAATATTTAGGTATGTGTGAATGTGATAGTGTTACCTATTGAATTTAAAATGTTTAAATAAAATTAGTATAATCGTTATGATTTTTTTTACCTTAAAACTCGCTTTCCTATCCTCCGCTATCCTCAGTAATATTATACTTAAATGTGGTACTGAGTTTATGTAAGTACGTAGTAATATTTAGTAGTTGAAATAGTTATTAAACCTTTTCAAAAGGTTTAAAAAACATGTTGGCTTGGAGACTCCGTAAATCCGTAAGTACAGTACGTTCGTGCAACAGATTTAGTGTATCCAGGTATCCATCCTGACATGTTGCCAATCTGATGCAGAGCACAAGTGCTCCTCCTTTAATTAGCTCTCATTCAACCTTGCTGGTCGATAGGTACTAATCAATATAAAAATGCAGAATTGTGCCGATTGATGCATAATATAAGTAAAAGTAATTAATTTGATCAAGTTCTTAGGGCCTAAAAGTGAATCTAAATTATAGAAATGTACTAAGTTATTGCTTAATTTACATGGAACATAATAGACTTTAGTTTTTAGTAAAAGATCTGTAACAAAAAGAGATCTCTCCGGCGGGGAATCGAACCCCGGTCTCCCGCGTGACAGGCGGGGATACTTACCACTATACTAACGAAGATATATTTTACTGATTTGAAATAGTCGTTCACTATGAGAATTACAACTTTTATGACAGGTTTACGATTCGTTCGGTATCTATACAATTATATTGAATTATACCATTTTTTAAAGAAAAGATATATAAAATCATATTTACTCAGTTTAATTTTGATATCAAGGATATACCTAAATATGAGTCTTTTATTCCAGCTACATAAAAAGTGTGCTTCCTTGTTTTATTGCAAGAAAGAAGAAACTATAACTGCTTTAAACCTTCTTTCGTTTTTGAACGAACTTCTACTTATCACCGAAGAGTTGTTTATCATGAACTTCATTTTACGAAATACATATTGAATTCAAAAAGAAAATGAGTGAAAGACTAAAGGAATTGCGTGAAAGATCGCAAAAAAGGAAGAAACTGCTGGCACAAACTGTAAAGTTCACTTTTCAAAAAATAAAAGTATAACCTGAAAACATCAAGTCGGGTATATTTATAACCGACATTGCAATAACTTTATGTTTTAGCTCGGTGTATCCAGTGTAAGCGAGTTAAGGCATGCATTAGGCACGAATTTGGATGTCCAACCAAAGAAACAGGCAATTTCTGGTATTGGCGCAGAAGGTACCGAGAAACCTACCACTAAGGACCAGCCAGATGGGTTGGTTTATACGGACTCATCCACATTCCTAAAAGTAAGAATTTATATTTATTCTTGATTGCTAATTATCAGATACTACTTCTACTGATGAACTACTGATGGTCAACAGAGCACTTAGGTCAAGGATGTAAAGATGTGAGAGTGCGCACCTTTAGTTTTGGGAGTATTTCGTTGTGATACTACGAAAAACTATTGAATCCCAAAACAGACCCAATGCTACTAAAATTTTCAAAGTATATATTTTGATCTGCTATTTTTTTGACATTTTGAAGTTCCAACTAGAAAATTAAACCTAAATACTCGAATAATCTTAGTGTTTACTCTTAATAATCTTTTTGTTTTTTTTTTGTAAACTAGGGCGGTATGACGAACTCCGAAATCCAAAGAGATACAAGGAAACTGTCTTAAGTACCATTAAGTTTCTTTTTTGTAAAACCAATTTTGGCATTGTACATTTTTTCTTCTTGAGTTCTAGATGTGAGAGTGAATATTAATCAATCATATTGATCTTTTTTTTAATGCTGCGGGCTCAAATTCATGTTTTGTTAAAAAAAAATTGAAGCTGTACCAATTTATGTAATGTCATCATGTAAAAGTTTGAACCGAAACAACATAATATTTACAGGGCACTCAATCATCAAACCCACACAATGACTACTGCCAGCACTTTGTGGACACAGGACAAAGGCCTCAGAACTTCATCCGCGATGTTGGCCTCGCTGACCGATTTGAAGAATACCCAAAATTACGGGAGCTGATCAAGTTGAAAGATGATCTAATTGCACAGACTGCCACACCTCCTATGTATTTAAAATGTGATCTAAAGGTATTTGGTCTTTATACAGAATTATTCTCAATAGGTACAGATTACTGGGGTGTGTGTTGGGTAACCTCCTCGAGTGTCGCTCCGATTCCGATCCCGCTGCAGTCCGGGGGGAACGGAATCGGAGCGGCCGGTACACCCTGGGCGGCGGTCAATGGCTTCCCCTTCACCCCTTCATAGGGTTGGCATTGATCGTCGGCCAATACCCAACGTGGCGGGAACACATCGCTCTCCGTACTCCTCTGCTTTCAGAGGAGACAGGATGAGCGATGCTGTTAGTGGTGAGATGGCCCAGGGTCAGCCGGGGTGCGAGGGATATGCTCTATGGGTAACCTTACACCCCGGCGTCTATAGACCCGAGACGGCGTGCGGTTTTAGTCGGTGCAAGCCCGACATAACCGCCCCCGCTGGCCGGCGGGGGGGTATCCGAAGGGATTTCCGCACGATAAAAAAAAAAAAAAAAAAAAAAAGGTACAGATTACTCGGGGACACCGTGGTTCCCAAACCCGAGGGGGCCATCTCGTAACCAGGGTCAGTCGGGGTGCGAGGGATATGCTCTATGGGCAACCTTACACCCCGGCGTCTGTAGACCCGAGACGGCGTGCGGTTTTAGTTTAGTGGTTCAAGCCCGACATAACCGCCACCGCTGGCTGGCGGGGGGTATCCGAAGGGATTTCCGCACGAAAAAATAAAATAAAAAAAAGTTACAGATTACTATCCCAGTAAAATATAAGTGAGCTACTTGTGTGGAGCAACAGTAGCAAGTGAAACTTCTTATTTAACATTTTTTAATAATGCTTTGCTATGGTCTCTCTTACATAGATGCCCAAGATCATGCAAAGTGGAGAAGGAAAAGCAGGGAAGCGGACCCTGAAATTCTGTATTTTATAGTAATTATATAGTGACACCAATTGCTTTTTTACTTCTATTACTTACCAGCTTCAGCATCAGCATTTTGGTAAACCACCCCAATACGCTTGCTGCTAGGCTAACATGTCAGAGCTACACGAAAAGGATTGAACGGAAGGACATATTCAAGTTGCATATTCCATCTAGCTGACCTGCACAACCAAATAAGTAGATGTCTCCACTGGGAGATACGCTCTGTATAAAGTTATCAGCTATTAACAAATCTGTTTATAGTCGGGGGACTGATTGCAGATAAACACGAAAATATAAAAAAATTACTCACCAGCTGTTGCACATGTTTAATACTGACCTCGCTCTCATATGCCACAGTAACCTATTCCAGTTCCCCTGATAAAAAGTAACCAAAAAAAAAGTGCTATTCCATACTATAAGCTATCTCTGTGCCAAAATTCATCCAGACCCATTCCGCTGATCTGGCGTGAATGAGTAACAAAAATTCAATTTCTCTATGAACTCTAGACTATATCAGTTCCACTACACGAAGAAGCCCACTTTGTGATCTGTTCATCAACACATGCAATTATTCCAGACATTTGACCTAAAACAAATGGGTAACAAGTTTGACGTGCTGCTGGTGGAACCGCCCCTTGGTTCCGGCTGGCGCTGGCAGGATGTTCTAGCGCTAGACCTGCAGCAAATCGCGCAGGCCAGGTCGTTCATATTCCTGTGGTGCGGCTCTTCTGAAGGTATATAAATTGTCATGTTATCAATATAAATATCTTTATATTGATAACATGACAATTTATTCATTATAAATGAATTTTTTTTTTAATGTTTTTCATCATATTTAATCTGAAAAATAATAATTCTATAGGTTTGGACATGGGCAGAGAATGTCTGAAAAAATGGGGATTCCGCCGTTGCGAAGACATATGCTGGATAAAGACCAACATCAAGAACCCTGGGCACTCCAAGAACCTGGAGCACAATGCGGTCTTCCAACGGACTAAGGAACATTGCCTCATGGGTATCAAGGGTACAGTACGGAGGTCTGTGGACGGGGACTTTATTCATGCGAATGTGGATATAGACCTGATCATATCTGAAGACCCTGAGTTTGGGAGTACTGAGAAGCCGATTGAGATATTTCATATTATGGAACACTTTTGTTTAGGTAGACGAAGGTAAGAATTAATTATATATATACTCACACATGTATATTTCTGAAGGGGTGTATTTAGACTTGCATGCCGCAAACTACGTTTTCGGTGCCATATACAGTAGGTACATTGAAAAACATAATGTAATTTACTTGATACAAACCTAGACTATTATTATTGCAATTGGGGACACCGGAAGCCGGACGGACGATCCACCCACGATGCTTGTGGGCCACTTCATCCATTTCCCCTGCCCTCCCGTTGGGGAGAGCGTGATTATTCCAGCATTCACGGCGCCCCTACAAACCTTTTTGTGTCCTTGCAGAATCTTACGATCTGTTCCACCCTCAGATCCTTCAACTTCTCCATGTCCAGTGTGTCCGATCCCAGAAGTTCCCATCTTATTAGTACATAAATAAATACATACATGGGACATTCGGCCAGCAGGTGGATGCTGGTTTCTTCTGTCTCCATGCACTCCGGACACTTGGGGTCTTCCTTCACTCCGATCACTGTCAGGTGTCTGTTCAGTCTGCAGTGTCCTGTTATTACTTCGATGACGAGCCTCATGTTCCCTCTTGAGAGTTTGATCAGTTGGCTTGTCTTTTTCTTATCAATGCCCTTGATAAAGATCTTCGACTGTCTCATGCCTGTCGATGATCTCCATCGTCGGTTAGTCTCTGCTATAATACTGCAGCTAATTACTCCCTTGGTGATTTTGTGCGATATTGGGATCCAGGGCTCCGGCCCCACCAAGGTTTTATCGGCACCGTCTCTGGCAAGTTTGTCAGCTGTCTCGTTGCCCATATTGCCCTCATGTCCGGGCACCCAGGCAACTGTTGAGTCGATTTTTCTTGCCAGTTTATCTAGTGACTCTTTACATTCCTTTACGATTGCTGAGGTAGTTTCCGCTTTGCTGAGTGCCTTCAGTGCCGCCTGGCTGTCGCTGTAGATGGTCACCCTGTGGATGTCGGTCAGGTGTTCGACCAGCTCAGCACATTCCTTTATGGCGTATACTTCAGCTTGAAAGACACTTGCGTATCTGCCTAAGGATATTGATCTATTTATCTCTGATCCGTCTTCGCACTTAATGTGTATTCCAGATCCTGATAGCTTTTTTGTTTCCTTTCTTGAGCCGTCTGTGTAGCAGACCGTGCCACCGGCATCTGTCCTCCAGTCGTCTCTTGGTCCTATGTGTACTCTGTATTTCTTGTCGAAGATTCTCTCTTTCCTGATCAAGTCATTGTTAGAGAGGATCATCGACAGCCTCTCTTCGTAGTTCTTGCTGATACTGGCATGGCCTTTGTCCATAGTGGTTCCGGTCCATTGGCCAGTGCTTCTAAGTTTGAACCATTGTTCGGTTGCTTTTCTTTTTATTTCTAAGTCCAAGGGGTTAAGCCCCAATATGATTTCGAGCGCGGCTGTGGGAGTTGTCCTCATCGCGCCCGTGGTCATCAGAGCTGCTAACCTTTGTACTTTGTCTAGTTCGGCTTTATTTCTCCCAATAGCAGTTTTATGCCACCATACAAGGGCACCATGTAGGATTCTTGGCAGGATAATTGCTTTGTAGATCCAAAGCACTATCGCTGGTTTCATCCCCCACGTTCTTCCTATTGCGCTTTTGCACTGCATCATAGCCATTTTGGCTTTTAGGCATGTGTTGCTGATGTGAGTCTTGAAGGTGAACTTGCTATCCAGAGTTACCCCTAGATATTTTACTTCCTTGACTGTTTCCAAGGTTTGGTTATCCAGGCGCACTGGCGCAGTTCTTCCTATTTTTCTTTTATTGGTGAACAAGACTATCTTAGTTTTATCAGGGTTGAGGTTTAGACCTTTGCTCCTGCACCATACTAGTGTTTCTTTTATGCCTCTGTTCATGATGTCGCACATGACGCTGAGAACTTTGCCTGTGATCAGGAGCACTCCATCGTCAGAGTACACTTGTGTGTATATGTGCATCCTGTTAATCTTGTTTACTAGTTCGTCTATTAACAGGCACCACAGTAGTGGCGATAGACATCCTCCTTGTGGGAAGCCTCTTCTCGCTATCACCATGTGTGTTGTTCCTGCAATCTCCGTTTTTATCAGTCGGTGTCTTAGCATAGCTTTCACCCATTCTGATATGTCTTTGTCGATTCCTTCTCGATTTAATGCGGCCTCTATCGAATCGGGGGTGGCTCTGTCAAAAGCGCCCTCTACATCAAAGAAGCAGCCCAGTGCATATTCTGTGTTGTCTATTGATCTCTGCACTCTTGTCACCAGATTATGGAGGGCCGTTTCGGTGGACTTGCCCTCCATATATGCATGTTGATTTTGGTGGAGTGGAGATCCATTCTTGTTTATTTGTTCTCTTATTAGTCTGTCCAGGATTTTCTCTAATGTCTTAAGAAGGAATGAGGAGAGGCTGATGCACCTGAAAGATTTGGCCTCTTGATATGATATCTTCCCGGGTTTCGGGATGAACACTGCTCTTACCTCTTTCCATTTTCTTGGGATATATCCAGCTCTGATACTACTGTTGTAGAGAGCCAGTATATCTTTGCTTATGTACTTGCTGGCTTCTTGTAACATTTTAGGGAAGATTTCGTCCGGTCCAGCCGCCTTGTATGGCTGGAATGATCGTATACTCCACTGTAAATGTTCTTCTGTGATAAGGGTCTTCGACTGTGGGTCCTCTATGGGGTTTGAGTCTATCGGCGTATTATCGTCCTCATATTCTTCGCATTGTGGGAAGTGTGTTTCCAGCATGACCTCAAGTATCCTCTTGGGGTCCGTTAGTAACTCTTTCCCTTTCTTGATACTTCCTAGTTTACATGTGTTCACTTTGGAGAATGTTTTCACAAGTAGTACCGCGTCAGGTTGTTTTTCAACTCCTGTGCAGAACGCCTTCCAACTTGTTCTGTTCTCCTTTCTGCATTCTTTCTTGTAAATATTTCTTTCCTCTCTGTACGCGCGCCAGCTCTCGTCATCGTCCTTCTTCAATAATAAAAAAAAAACCTAGACTAACTAATTTAAGCGGCGATAGCTTAGTGGTTAAGGAGTTGACCCTACGATCAAGAGGTACCAGGTTCGAATCCTGGCCATTACACTACCTAGGTGAACCTACTCCTAACACAAGCAATTAAGCTTAGCTGGAAGGGGAATATTAGTAATTTCGGTTACTAATTATACATAAAAAAAAGAAAACTTTTTAACTTTCACCAATTAAACATTTAGATTATAATTTCTAACTTCTTTTTTTAACTTTGTTATTCACTCAGTCTTATTAGGGCTCATACAGAATGTGGAAAATTCTGTATATAAACATTATATTACCAAAATGACCGGTTCATAGCAATTTCTCTGTTGCATCCAAAGTTTTCACTTTAGAGCCTGAGGTCCACTTATTGTTTTTGATTTGTATGTCGACTTTTCCGGGTGCAACTGCTGTCTGACAACAACCCTGAGATGAAAGCCTGCCCCAGAGCCTCGTCCGTTATTTAACAGGTGCAGCTACTAGCAGCTGCACCTCAGCTGCTAGTAGTAGTCTTGGGTCTCAAGGATGTTGGTAGGGCGGTTCGGTGCTTCCTTTCTTTGTCGCACGATAAAGAGATGGAATGCTCTTCCCGCGCATGTGTTTCCTTCTGACAATCCCGGGTTCTTCAAGCGGGGCGTGAAAAAGCATCTGGCCGTCAAGGTAGGACCACCATTTTAGGATCGTCAGCATCTGGGATGGTGTCCCATATCTTCTGGACTTCACCCTAGCTTCTCACCATCCAGCGGGGTGCAGTCAATTGACGGAATGAATATTAAAAAAAAAGGGCCCTGTACACCCATCATTGTGAATGAACATTAGACTGACATGCCAGAAATCCTATTTTTTCACCTAAATTGCTATCCCATTGCAAATGAATTGCAACGAAATCCAGTAATTATTTAAGCTCCTTTAAAAGTTTCAAGGCTAAAATGATTTCTGTTTTATTAAATTTCAGGGTCCACTTATTCGGCCGCGACTCGACAATACGTCCGGGATGGGTGACCATTGGCCACGAACTGACCAACTCCAACTTCAATGCTGAGCTCTATGCCTCCTACTTCTCAGAGGGCCGAGAGAGCACCGGCTGTACAGAGAGGATAGAAGCTCTGAGGCCTAAGAGCCCTCCCAACACCAGTAAAGGCCAACGGCCGAGGGGCCGTGGAGGTTTCAGAGGGAGAGGAAGAGGTCGAGGTGCTATTTAATGACGGATGAGACATCTAGGGCCGATTTCTGTTCGGCCCTAGTCAACAGTTGACCAGGGTCGCTGTCTGTTCGGTCCTAGTTAACGGTTGATTTGGACTGTTGTCTGTCTGTGCCCTAGTCCACTGTTGACAATTGTTATGACTATTTTATATTGTGACATGATGAATTTGGCATCTGTAAACTATGTGATTTTATACTTGTACATTTAAATTATCAAAACTCAGTCACTCAGGACTGGATACCTTCTGCACCAAAAACCATCAAGACTTGGAATTCTAACCAAGCACAAGTGTTTCCTTCCCGGGTCCTTTAATTTTTGCGCGAAAACGCATCCCATGAGGCCGTCAAGCTGAGGGCCCCAATTGAGGCATTATTTGTGTCTTATAATAGTGCCCTCATTCCTGAGACTTTACCTTCAGCTTACCATCAGGCGAGGTAAAGTCATATTACATGACCATCATAAAAAAAATAACCTAATGACACTTGTAACCGTCGGGAAGCTCCGCCAACTGAGCTGTCCAAGACCCGTCCTGCGTGATTGAATAATTTAAATATTGTTATAAAGTGCTGATTCAAATAGTTTTAATGTTATGTTTATAGTAACCTGCTTGTGAGTTGACACTTCGCATCGGAAAGATGAATAAGAGACTGACTGAGATTGGATTGCTTCGATTTTGTGGATTCTCTCAACCGTACATCGGACTGACAGTTGGATACCAATAGAGTAGTTAAAACCGTTTCTGTTATAAATTTATTAAAGCTATAACTTCAGTTTTAGTTACTGCTATGTGCAACAGCGAGCACGTTTTATAAAACCGAAGCAAACTGATCTCAGCCAGACTCTGATTCTTCTTGCCGATTTGTCTAATAAAAATTCACACACTATATATATATATATATATATATATATATATATATCTCTAACTACGGAATAAGGAATGGTTTTAAGTGGTTGATGCTACTGTAAGTACTGTCAGTTAAATGCCGATCTGACCCAATTCTGATGATATAACAAATGTCTCAATGGTCACCCTAACGGCGTTATAGGTAATATGGTCATACTTGGATATCATAGCTGACCACAGTGTATGGAGTCAGCCTTGGACCAAATTAAAAGTATGAACGGACCTTGCACGTACAAAAGGCTAGTGAAAATCAAATCAAGATAGTAATACACGTGAACACAAGCACACACAGTGCACACACATACGTGTATACGCAATCCGGTGTAACAGGGATAGAAAGACATAATCGCATTGTAGCGCGAACGAGATAGTAGTTTGTCGTGCGTACAGAACTATGAATGAAATAAACAGTAGGTATTTCTCGTCTCTTTCATATTAACCGAATATCTTATTACTGTTTCACTCACGTATCGTTACAAATTGAGTGAGCGCACGCCATTTATAAGCTTCAACACGACTGTTCGCTAATGGCTCGCTAGGGCCCGTCTATACTTTTTATTTGATCGAAGGAGTTGAGTACTCAGTAGATTACTAAATGATATTATTGATCTGCTTATGTATCGTCACCTGCATGGTTAAGTTGCGAATTCGCTATTCTAAAAAAACAGCAGATACGCAACTTTGCCATACGGGTGACGGAATGTTATCCAAGTTTAATTTTGATGTACCTAAACTTAGATATTTTACAGAAGATATTAATTTTAAAATTATTTTTATTATATAATATGCATCAAACACGCAATTGGCACGATTGGGAGCGACTGCCGTCTTTTTTTCGTACGGAAATCCTCTCTGATACCCCCTGGCCGGCCATTGGATTCGCACCGACTAAAACTGCACGCCGTATCGGGTCTTCAGAGGGTGTAAGGTGGGCCCATAAGACGTTTCCCGCCATCCAACCACGAGGTGAAAGCCCGCCTCAAAGCATTTACAGCAGTTGCTTCCATTATAGCCAAACTGATGGCGAGAAGGTACCGCTATTTATGTAGTAGTATTTTGCATTTATCCATTACCGGCCGGCCTGTAAACTGTGAAAATGACATTCTATTAGCGATACCGCCACTAGAAAAATTCAGTAATGTATGGGATTGAAATAATCATTATAACAACATAATTACAATACAACATATTTTTTGTAGTCAACTATATATTGTATGACTACAAATAATGCAATTTAAGTAATTCAAAATAAATGATTTGTTATATCATAATCATCAAAGTGTGACGTGATAATGAATAGAAACGGATTCGTTCCGAAGCGATTCCGTTAATAGAATATCACTTTGTCAACAGGCCGTGGATGGATGATGTTCTTATATCTACCGAAATAGCGAAACTATCGCGATCTTCGAAAAAGCTTTCATCAACAATATATTTTCTCATACGAGTCGACCCTATTATTGCTTTCAGCTTATGGTATATAAAATCAAGTGAAGGAAGTGCACGCAGCTATCGCGTGTGGTACAATGTTGGAAAAATGAACAGCCTTATCTGCAACGCGATTGGCCACTAAGGCCTACACTACATTTAACGGAAGTTGCGTCACAGATCTTCCGCGTTGGAAAGCCATATAAATGACTAATAATACGGGCACACTATGCGGCAGATCTGTCGCTTCGTCAAGAACGGATTTATGTGCATAGCATGTGTATAAGACGCAGAAGGTACGCGACGGTAGATCCGTCAAGTGTAGCCTGACACTTCAACTTTTTTAGCTGAGATTTAAGCTAGTTCTTTTTTAAACATTATACCCAATCACGTAGCTGTTTTGTGTGAAGGGATTGGTCATATTTGAATGTTCTATAGAAACTTTCACACTAACGAGTAGGTTCAAGGGTCCTTCCCCTTGATTTTACATTTCGTGCTTCATTCATACAAAAAAGCATACCTACATACTTTCTGTTTTAGGTCTGATATGAACAGAACTATCGAAAGCTGCGATTGCTTTAACTTTAAGTTAGTTATACAGCGAATATTTTGATGATGAGCGAGTATTTGTATCAGGGTGTTTCAATTATTAATGATATACCTAGGTTATAAGGATTACAATGAGTATTTTGTGTATTGTGACATAATAAACATGTTTTGCAAAAGACTTTTCTTTGTTAGACATCTTTTTTTCTATATCGTCATATTGCTTTATAGCTTTTTTTTTAAATATATTTAGGACACGTCAATTTGACTTCACCTCGCCTGATGTTAAGCTGAAGGTAAAGTCTCAGGAAAGAGGGTCACTATTACATACACGTACCATGTTAACAATGGTGGCACTCAGCTTGACGGCCTCATCAGAAGAGGATTGTCGTCGCAGCACCGCGTGACACCCACCGGTCCCACTAGTGCTGCGACCACAATCCCTCTGCCCGGCTATGCACTTGCTGACCCCTGAACGCAATCAAACCGAAATTGGATTACTATGGAGGGTTTTTCGCAATCGTGCACGGTGGTACCTACCCGGCCGAATTTTGTGACAAATTTGTATCATCAAATTTCTACCACCAGTAAGCTACAAAGGAGTTGATCCATGTTGGGCCATCAAAATAGACAGGAACGGAAATTGTAAGAAATGTTTAACCGATCCACAATAACTTAATAAAGAGTTAATGTTTTAATATCCTTTCAGTTGTATGACATGAAAAGCAATATTCATAGTAGATTGGAGTGCTTTCAATTTTTAAATATTTTGTTAATACGGTGTTTGTTTGTGTTATAATTGATTTGATTAACTACTATACATTTCTTTTTCGTTGTATGGTAACCGTCGGTTAAACAACCTATCCTTCTGACCGTATTCACCCGGAAGAGACAGAACTGTTTCATATGGTCGAATTAAATCTATATATATATAACGCTTTGTCCTGAATGGACTGATGGATCCACGCACAGCCTAAACCGCTGATCGTAGACGCCTGAAACGTGGAGGGCGTGTTCTTTTGTATGACATAAGCATCCGATAACAAAGGATTTGCTGAAATTATATAGGTATCTAAGGGGGCTAAATTTTATTTTCGGGAGCCCGACGGGGAAGGCGCGGGCCCCATGCAGCGGCCGCCGTCCAGCCGCCATAGTGCCGCACGACCCGTCCGGATTCCGTCCGGAATACAAGCCGAGCGCATGCATCCGACACCTTCTCGCGTGTTACTTAATTCTCATGTGGCGGCTTAGATGAATTAAAGAAGTATCTTTTTAATTCATCTAAGTGTGGCGGCCACATTTTTGTTACGTCAGTTTTTGCTTCGTTTGGAAGGTTTTTGAACGAATGCAGGGGTTTTTTTTATGAATGGCTGCACATTAAGTGTAAGTCTGTGCCAAAGTGTGTATAATTCGTACACGTGTTTAATTAATTCTTCTATCTATACATATGTGTCTGTTTGTAATACGAGGGTCAAACTGAAAGTTCTTAGAAAATCAAAAACTGATTACATTAGCCAGTTATTAGTTTTATTATATCTTTTCAAAATATTGTCCATTCACGTCAATACACCGCTGCATGCGTTGAAACCACTGGGAAAAGCACTTTGCCCACTCGTCCTTAGGGGTCTCTTCAATGGCATCGCGATACGCAGCCACCGCTTCTTCAGCATTCATAAACCGCTTTCCTTTAAGTTTTTCTTTAATTTTTGGAAATAAATAAAAATCACAAGGCGCGAGGTCGGGGCTATACGGCGGGTGACCCAGTAATTCAACGTTTGATGTCGCCAAATAGTCGATCGTTCGCTTGGCGGTGTGCGACGAGGCATTGTCGTGGTGAAGGAGGATCCTACTGCGAGGTCGTTTCTCTCGAACTTTTTCCAAGACAAGTGGCAAACAATTGGTAGTGTACCATTCTGCAGAAACTGTTTTTTGATCCTCTAACACAATTGTTACGAAATGACCTATCCTTCCAAAGAACGAGGCCACCATTTTTTTTCCCGCACTTCGATCTCTCTTCACTTTAGTTGGCAACTCCTCGACAGGAAACACCCACTGAGCAGATTGTCTTTTGGTTTCAGGATCATAACAGTAAATCCAGCTTTCGTCACCTGTTAGTATGTCGAACACAGCATTAGAGTCACCTCCGTTAAATCTTTCAATCATTTTACGGCACCAATCCACACGATGGAGTTTTTGAGCCTCAGTCAAATTATGAGGTATCCACCGGGCGCAAAGCTTCCTGACCGCTAAATGTTCGTGGAGGATTTTGTGCACTTGACTCATACCGATGCCTAAGCTTGTCCGAATCTGCTGATAGGTCACTCTTTTGTCAGTCTCTATCATACGCCGCACAACACAGATGTTATTTTCAGTCGTCGCCGTAGAAGGCCGTCCCTCACGTAAATCATCAGTGAGATTAGTGCACCACGTTTAAACTCATTAAACCAGTTGTAAACAGTCGCACGAGATGGGGCTTCATCGTGAAAGGCCAATCGTAGTCTATCATAACTTTCTTGTTGACTTAAATGACATCGAAAGTCATAAAAAATCATTGCACGAAAATTTTCTCGTGTTAAATTCATGTTAACGTGACACAGACAATTTTCAATTTACCGCCAAATCGTAAAACAAATGATAAATGAATGAAATATATACTCAGTAATATTGGCAAAGAGTTCTATTTTCAAATTTTAGAATTATTTTTTTATTATATTGTTTATAAGTGGCCAGTTCTAAGAACTTTCAGTTTGACCCTCGTATTGAAATAACCGTTTTTTACTACGTGTATATGAATATATATACGGTACATACACCAAAATAACATTTTTTTCAATTTTTGTCTGTCTGTTCCGGCTAATCTCTGAAATAGCTGGACCAATTTTGACGGGACTTTTATTGGCAGGTAGCTGATGTAATATGTAACTTAGGCTACGTTTATTTGAGATTGTGGTTAAGTAGAACTGGAGATATGACCAAAAAACGATAACCGACCCCCGCGCGGCGGAGCCGCGGGCATCAGCTAGTTATAAATGTGAAAGTTTGTGCAGTTGTTTGTATGTTTGTTACTCAATCACGCTTCAACGGCTGAATGGATCTGGCTGAAATTTTGTACAGGGATAGATTATAGTCTGGAATAACATATAGGTTGAAATAGGTTCCCATGGGTTGTGGAAACGGGATCAGATTTCGACACGAGCGGAGCCGCGGGCAACAGCTATCTATACCAATATTATAAATAAAGAGAAAAAGTATATTTACTTGTAATCGATAAACTCTGAAACTACTCAACCGATTTCAAAATTAGAATACTACTTACATTATCCCTGAGTAAGATCGGTTATTTTTAACACGATATTCCCACGGGATCAGGACACGCGGTCGAAGCCGCAGACAACAGCTCACGCCTTTTCTCTCAACGGTAGGCAGAGACCACAGCACACCATCTGCTTCTGTCCTTACACACTTCACGAGCGTCCTCTACTGTCATTAAACCTTTCATGCAAGTCCGCCGCTTTCGAGTGCTTTTGACCTGCTCTTTTTTTAATATTGCATCATTAATTCAATACTCATTCGTTCTATGTGCCCAAACCACCTTATCATACACACTTATCTTATATGCTATAATAAAATATAGTTTTAAATAAAAGACAACGAATATATACATCCATAAGTTTTATTTTACATTGATTGTCTTTAAATCAACTAATCTGCTCCTTCAAAATAATTATAAAAAGACAAAACAAAAAAAATAAGGTGATGAGATCTTTTTACTAAGATAAGAAATAATTTACATTGTATTTACTTTACTGTGAAACTAAAAACTTCTTAAAATTTATAAAAATTATATTCCTTTTAGTTTGTTTGCGGAGAGGGCTTTACTAGTACCTATGTATTTGAAATTAAAATGGCTACATGTCCTACCATAGCCGTATGAACCAACTGAGTACAAATATTAAAAACAAAAACATTGATCAACCGTTTTTATATACTTGTTCAAGTAACAGACCGCTACGGCAGGAGATGTACCTTAAGAAACGATCACTTAAAGCCCTCTATACACGTTACGAATAATCGCAATCGCGACGAATCGTACCATCAATTGGTCTTAGTTGTTGAACATAGATTGATTAAATTACATTAGAATACTAGACATTTATCCATAACATAGTAGTTTTCATTTTATTCGTAGAGCAAGTCGCTTGCTAACTAGCTTTCATACTAAGACGACATTCACATTGCGACAAACGCGACCATTTTATCTTATTATTCAGGTAGCAACACACTTGACATATAAACGCGTGGACACTGGTGGACACCAGTCTATAAAGGGAAGGGAATTCTTGCTGGAGAATGCATGGTTTTATAAACTACTGATTTGTTATTAAACTTATTGCTTTCTAACTTTTGTGAATGAATAACCACAATTTTTCCAATGTCAAGTATCCGACGGATATTCTTCTATAGGTTTTCATGCATCATTATTTATTAACAATGTTTTCTTATTAGAGTAGGTGAAAGTCTTGACATCAGTCGCAACGTGAATGATAGTTACTAAACTTTATAACCAATAAAGCCCTTTTCGCCTCTGTATCCAATTGACAGTCACCTTTACTGAGCTTTTCGAACATTGTCAAAGTCTTATTATATTAGATAATAATTCAATATTTTTTATATGTTACCATATTCATTATACAAACAAGGCATTATTCTTTCATACTTGTTGCGGGCGTAGGAGCGTTTGTCATTTATTAGACATCATTTACACTGATTACATTTCTGTTAAAAAAATAACTGTTAACAGTTCAGCGTGAATGTAGCCTAAGTTTAAAAACGAAACATTTTTAACTATAAAAAGAGATTAATTTCTGATTCATTTCAGTCGTTTCATTCAAGTGGTGATTGTGAAAGTTTCGTAAGACTAAATGTAAAAATGTGTCAAAATGTCTGGTTCGTTCAAACGCGACTCCTGCGCACGCAACTTACAGCGATATCCTTTAAGTATAATCCTCATAAGATCACATTTTTTTATAAGGCAAACAACAATCTTTAAAGCTAAACCTTTGATGAAGGGAGTGGGGAGGTCGAGTGGATGACCGATAACGAATTTTCGTGCGAATACAATAAAAAAATCGAACGTCTACTACCACTTTCCTGGAATGGGGGTTATTTTAATACTACAGGTGGCTGTTTTTTTCATTAAAAATATTTTTTGGAGAATAAGTTAATGACCTAGTCCACTCCGTCTGTCTAAGACGGGTCAAACTAACGACTCCTAAATTTGTACTTGATGATATATACGCGTATATTAACCTCCGGACGCCAAATAGATTGTAATTCGCTGCTTATATTAAATTTAGCAAAAAATATAAAACAGTAATTTAGAATTTCACCATCCTTATTTACAAATCGGAAGTTAAAATGACGCATAGTAGTTTTCAGAGTAAAAAAATATTACTGAGCCAAATATACTTAAATACATAACTAGAATTCTGAAGCCATACAATTAAAAAATTACAAACTAATTAATGAAAACAAAAAAAAACAATTCATGACACTTATCAAACAATTTAAACTGGAAGCTTCATGTGACTCCGTCTTAGCCATTATAAAGAAATTAAAATCGTAATGCCTAAAATAATCAGTATTTTTTTTGTCATTATCTCGAACCCATCGCAGCACTGCTCGTTTCTATGACGTTATATAAACCTATCTAGACACATCTAACCTACATACAGTAACCATTGCTTAACTTATACATTCAACTCCAACGCTTGTCCTAAATACCATCCGATTCATTCCTGGAAACCCTCATAGGCCGACATACACGAGATGTGCCACCCGTCAAATTTAACCATAGACAATGTGCACTCAAATACCAGCAAATTTTTCATATAAAAACTTTATGTATATCACAAGATTGGCTGTATGGAACAAAAATTAGGTCACTTAGTTGATAGCAATTGCGATCAACTAACCCAAAACTTATTGTAGTTATCATCAGCGTTAAATATTTATTTTCTCTGACCCATACGTTCCCATGCCCACCTCACCCTCTGAACTGCGACATATTTTTTGTTCTACAGCTTGCCTAATAGTAGGTATACATAAAAGTCATTGTATAAAATCGTCGTACTCTAAAACTTGCATACTACACTGTTTACCGTAGTAATTTCCCAATAACAATGGCACTCACGATAAACCCCCTCGTAACAAACTTGGATGGCTCAAACCTTATGCAATAGTTTTTAAGATAACAAAACAATGGATCGAAGCCATACCTTCCAAAAGATCTGAGCCATCGTACCTACAAGCCCTATATCACATAATGCCATGAACACTCCTAAACGTCATAGAAACATAAACGAGAAATAACATTGTCATTCTGTTATAAAATTGTAATTTGAATTTGTTACTTCAGACCTATTACCGCGGCGCTTCCCGCTGGCACAGAACGAAAGAACTATATCATTTTGGAAGTTTCACTTTCGGACAGCAGTTTGCAAATCAGCTCGCACGGCAAATTATCAGAAAATTCAAATTTGTCCCGCGCATTCTATTGTGCTGTAACACTTTCACCGAGATCTAATTCTGTTTTAACAGCTTCAGAATCTTTAACTCCAAATAGATCAGTCTAGTCTGTTACTAGTCGTTATGTAAGTAACTATTATACACGTAGCAAGAAATATAATAAAGATAGGGAAGACTTGCAAAGATGTTGTTATATCGATGGATCAAAGTATTGTTTAAAAAAAAAAACACAGTTACCTTATTTATTCTGAAGCTTTAAGTTATAATTAAATTTTATTTATATACGAATCTAATGGGCAATGAAGTATCCAATAGTGAATTTTCTAACAGATGACACAGTTTAGACATTTTTAATTTCCCTCCATTGTAAATGGTCCAGCCATAGACAACGTTCATGCTTTTGTCAAATAATAAAAGGTTGTAACGCGACCTACTTTAAAAACAGATCTCGATTAACTACTAATGCATCGTAACAATATTAATTTACAATAAAATAAAAAAAGGCTTTGTAATGAACTTATGGTGCAGCTTATGGTCAACAATTTGAATGAAGGTTTAACTTTCTATAGAAATCATACCATTACATGCCATGACAAGTGTAATATTCAGAAGTTCAATACCTTGAAGTCAAAGGTTTGATACCTTCAAACTCCAAACTAGGTAATTTAGCCTACAGGATTAGAGTAACGAAAGATCCATAGTGTTTTGTTCGAAGGGGTTAAACCTAATCCAGGTCTAAGGCTAAATTGAGGAGTGCTTATGGTTGAAGACCTAATTAATTAGCTGATATCAACTATTTATTAGTTACAGGGTTGATAATAGCCTTCACGTTAGTTTTCATTTCATTTTTTTTTTCTACTTAGGTAACCGAGCAAGGCCTGTGACACAAAGATTGACTTTTCTTATTTAGCTACATAATATAATAGAAATTTAAACCTTACACTCAAACTTTTAACCATTTGTTATTTGAAATTAGAAATGAATTGCATATAAGCAATTTAGTACTTCGACTATTCCAGGATTTTAACCCTCTCAATACCTGCAGATGTTGAAGTATTACATATATATTGACATTAAATAACTAGTTAAATTTATAATGTAGAATTAGTAGACGGAATTTATTGGAGTTTTTTATTCTTAATTAATTCAGCACACGTATTGGTAAATGTTATAACCTTTTATTATAGGTAAATGGTTGAAAATAAAAAAAATTGTCTTAAAAAATATAAGTTTAAGATTTGTTTGTAATCGTTCATGAAAAATGTAATCAATATTACTAACACTCCATAATAAATTGTTTTTTTTTTTGGAAATTGCCCATTGAGTCTCCCTACAAGCATTGAAAGGGCATATCACACCAAAGGTACGAGAATCGTGTTGCCTCTCTCTCTCTCAGCTATGCGGAGGATTATTATTTAAAGAAGACCCAGCATTTGCAGCCACTTTTGTACTTTTACAATAATGCTTGACAAATCCTCAAATCCTAGCATACAAACTGCAATATTCATATTAAGTGTTTTTATTTTCGTTTTTTTGATGCAGGTACTTTAGAAATGGTTACATTTAGTGTTATAAAAGTATAATTACTTTGTTTATCGTCTAGATAAAGGTCAGTTATTTTAAGGTTACTTTGATAAACTTGTTTTTGGACGATTTTTAACTAACGAAATGTCTACAGTGGATTTTTTTTAAAGATTTTCTTATAATTCTTAAATTTAAGAAGACTGGTATGATGGTGGAGTTTCAGTACTTTTTACAATGTAAGCCGGCTTAAATACCGTACCGTCAGTTTGTCTGCATTTTTGGGTTTGAATAATTCGCTAATCTAAAGGCGGTACCCACGTATTTTTTCGATTTTTGTATCATTAGTAAATTTTATACAACTTTCAATGCGCTTTAATACGCTTAGTCATGCCAATTTTCAATGTAATATTTACTGGTAATGACAACGTTAGTTAAACCAGATTATGGAAAAATGGATGTGTCAATTTTTTAGTCAAAAAAAAGTCACTGTAGACACATTCAGCCTATTTTTGTTAATATTCATGACGGCAGTTAGTGAGATCTTTCGAAAGTATACAAAAAACATATTAATCACCTGTCCGTCGTTGGACTTAGTCGATATGGTGGGAAAAACTGCCTCGCACTATCGGCATGTAGTTCATTATCAATAAAAAATAACTATATATAAGTGTAGTTCGCTTTCGATATAAATTATGAAAAAGAAAAACAAAGTTATCCCTATAATGTTGGCTACCTTTTGTTTAAGCTGGTCAACCAAGACAATGTTGTTTAAAATAAAAATTAAAAAAGAAAAGCACCTAGAAATTCGTTCCTTACTTTCTTATACATTCTCAAGTCGTTTTAAAGACATTGACTAGGTACCCCTAAATCGTAAAAATGGTGACAGTTATTTTAATAATAAGGGTAATACTTCTCTATCCACATGTTCAGTGGTCGTCCAAATTCCTTTACATAAATTAAATGCCACCATTTCACATTTACAATGAATTCTAAATACTTAAACTCAACAGACAATATTTGTTTCACACTATTCAAGTAAATGAATATCCTATAACTTAATAATACTAGAGTTACATTGGTCTGAAGGTTCTTTTGTTGAGTCGATTTTCTAAAACAGTTAAGAAGTGATATTAGCAGTAACGGTAGTATTTTATGCTAAATAGATATAACGTAAACGGTTAAATGCTAAATAGCATAAATAAAATAGCTTAAAATTTTGTACTTGGTTTTGTTCTATGCTATTTTGAATGTTGTAACTCTCTAAATCATGCTGGTGATTCAATTTTTAACTTTTCACCAACAAATATTGATTAAGTCGCAATATATTTTACTTAATATACATGCAAACGTCGAACTTGCTAATTGATAAAAAGAAAAGATTAGGAAACTTATCTCATCTCGCTACATTAATCAATCTTAGATCAAAAATTGGGACATTGCGAAACACGAACTACAACTGTAATTAAATATCTTAGAAGAACGTGAAACATCGCCCGCAAACCAGTAAATTGAAGTTTGGATTCAAGTTTGTGTAGTTGACTAAGCTTTTATGCTTTTTAAATGCAGTTCTACTGTATTCTATGTCTTATAAGCATCCACAACATGTCATCTGGCATTAAACCTCGATACCGTTATGGAAGCTGCACAAAAACTGAATACAAATTGCTATTTTGAAGTTAATTCGCAGTCTATATCTTAACTACCGATGACTACATAGCTTCTAAATGTAACTGACCTAAAACTTAAGTGTAATTACTTCAGCCAATGCAGCTCTAGTATAAAGTGGTCAACTGATCTAAGAAACATTTCTAACCATCTGATTCACCGGTAACAAGTTCAGTCTGTTCAAAATTCGGCAGAATATATTATAAACATCTTCGCCTGCAACATTCAAAAAGTACAAAATGTCTACTCACTGAAACACATCTATGACAATGGCCAAAGCTTACGATTAAAAAAAAATACCGAAAATGTACTTATCAGTCATAGGAGTTATATCGAGAAACATACCTTGTGACCATAAAATTTAAAGTCGATTCTTCGACGGCTTGTAAACGGGTGTAATTAAAGGAAATCTCCAAGACGTCGGTGCGCCTATATATAAGTCTATTCAGCACACTATAATTATCACAAAATCTTGTTGGTTTATATTAAACCGCACGCATCGTTCGCCGGTACGGGGCAATGGCACGTCCCACTCGTTTGTTTAAATATCTACACATTTTAGACACACAAAATAGCACTACGTTTTTTCAGTGAACATCACTATTTTCTGGGTTATAGTCATTTCGGCGTGTGTTAAAGTCAAGCCTTGTCTGAGGAGGGGGTGAAAGCGGGATTTATATATAGAAGTGTGGAGAAGGTCACCGATCCCACGTGCCAACCTCACAAGTATGTGGATTCACCTGAAAACGTAAGAAACCCATATAAGCATTTGAACGATTACATTAGCCACCAACAGATTTTTATTTGTTTGAATATTTAGGCTTTTTTGTAATCCATTAACTTTCTTTTTCGATAAAAACTGAATCAACTACAATACATTTAAATCGATTATCAAGCATTAGGAGTTTTTTATATAACTTGAAATATGTTATATCCCAAATATACAATACTATTTACATATAACAGCCCATATATTCAAACAAAAGAGATTAATATATTTTCTAAACGCCTTACGAATAATTAAATTTAAAAAAAAAACAAAAAGAAACAAACAGGCGTTTAAAAAAAAATCCGTATGTGGCGTGTGTGATGCGTTCAAACTGTGCAAAGCGAGCAATGTACAGCAAATGAGATGTTAGATGATACAGTGCAATTAATTAAATATTTGTGCTTTGGGAAACACATTTGTCTCACTCATTCCTAACGATAATACTCAATCAACATAAGAAAATTTGTGAATAGCAATATTTAAGTTGTTTCACTGTACAATAATAGTTTTCTATGAAAGACTATTTGTAAATTCTTTCAGAAATACGATATGTACACATAACACAATCCACACAGAGGGTGAACGATTAGAATGACCACAGATTAATAATAAGATAAGTAAAGGTCAGTTTAATCGTTAGAATATATGGATAACGCTTTATGCTCGTTAATTTTATTTGTTCAATAACTTCTAGAGCATATAGCGCTATCACATTTTAAAAGCATGCACATGGAATTAAGCAACATTGAAAAACTCTTTGAACACCATTGCAAAGGGAAACGTTTAAGAAATTATTGCGATGAAAAAAGGTACTTATGAAAAAACACCACTTTTTTATGATATCTATAGTAAGGCCAGGTAATAAATCATGTAAACACACTTTACATCCTTTACGATAGCGAGCGATATTACTATATATCCTTTTCTCTCACACGCAATAATGTGAGTTCGTCTCAGTCGCATTTGTTTGCATACTTTAACTAGACTCGGTGGCCTTACTATAGGATTCCTGTCCCTAGTAGGAACGAGTTGTCAAACTGCAGCGACCGTAGCTTTCAAGAGGTCAACTCACACCATAGAAGAGTATGTTCATGTAAGTGTCTAATGAATGCCAAAGCGGTGGCGAATGGTTGAACTTGAAATTAGGAGGTTGTGAGTTCGAACCCCGTCCAGTGTACCACAGACGTGAACCCACTTCTAACATGAGGAGTCTTTCCTGTTTGAAAAATGCTCATACATACATAAGTACATGTCCCGGCGTTTGGGTTGGCACGTCGAAAAGAAGAGTCCGGCTAAAATCTACTTAGTTCGGTTTTGTAGAGCGATCTCTCTCCTACATCGCACTGACTGTGTGATACCTTTATAATCAAGCTGTCAGGGTGATGTGCGGTAGAGAGAGCTCTACAAAACCGAAGCAAGCGGATAGTGCCAACCCAAACGCCGGATACTGTATGTCTGCTTTACTTTTTTAGTGTACTCGGAAACTATTTTCGTTTCGTTAAATTGCAAACTTACTCAGGGGTACTGAAATAATTTAAACGTTTGTGCTTAAGTTAGTTCACGTATTGGATGAAAGTCGAACAAGCAACCTCCCAATGTCCATATTTAATCAAAATTGGTGTCCAAATTCTAACTCTAAGTATAAAAAAGACAATCACAGAAATAAAATGTATTAAATATAAACAAGGAACGTCGAGTTATTGTGAGAAATCCTAAGTTAACATAAAGTCATGAAAAATGCGATGACGTTTAAAAATAACAAACATAAAAACCTGGATAACATTTTAACGAAAACGAAACATCAGCGAACTTTGACATCCCTCAAATAGCGTTCGTTGAATGAACAGAAAACTAATTTCGAATATTTTCGTTATAATTAAGCACGGAAGAAATAGCGTTTTCGCGTATGTTTCGAGTTCGTTGGAGTTTTTTGTGTTGTAGGTGCAAGCGATGAACGATAACGAAACAAAAGGAGAGTTGTTAAGCGCAATTTTAGTTGTGGAAAGCCGAGCATTGTCAGTTACAAAACGTGCTATAGGGCAAAATAATAACGATGACGCAGTTTATGATTGTTCGTGAATATGTTTAAACTAAATGAAGAGGTAATTGAAATTTTGAAAAAATGAATATCTAAATAGTTCTATATCTAGATAGACCAACTACTATAATTAATTACAACTTAATATAAATAAATCTAATGTTGAACTGGAATATTGTGCAAATTTCAATTTAAAAAAAAATCTTATTACTACCCCTTTAAATTGTATATTTAAACGAAACTCATTTCTTCTGTGATACGTAAGGACATAATGAGAATATTTAATGAACAAAATTAACGTGCATACACGTCACCCGCGTTTCACCAAAATTCCTCTGCGTATTCACGTCTTGATCAGTATGCACGATGCGGATACTAGTCAGAACGAATATAGGCGACGTGTGATGACGTCGAGAGGACACTAATGAAGTCACAAGCTGCGTCATCGCGTGGTACCGTGAGATAGTTACGTGACGGGCGCGGGGTCGGGCGACAGCGGGCGGTAGCGGCCCACTCGCTCGCACACCCCACCTGCACACCACCACCCCACAAACGTTACGGTCACATATACATACATACACTTTGCACTTTGTTACTTCAAATTGAACCAACTTTACGAGGTTTTTAATACCTGCCTCACTCTTGCAGTTACCAATGAGCTTTCATTTCAGAGTCAAAACTTATTTGCTGAGAAACACATGACTGATTTAAAAAATACATGTCTATATTAAAAAGCTCAACGGTAAATTGCTATATGAACATACATTGACAGCTCGTTTTCGTGAGCTGGAGCACCTATATTTTGTAAACGCGGTTAATTAACTCAACATGCTTAAAAAAAAACAACACAAGTTAATCCCACAATGAACAGTACAAACATTTGAAAAAGTCCCATAATGTTTAAAATTCTGTAATATCCGTAAAGTTGGTTTCACTTCAAGTAAATTCGTTGAATAGTTACTATTTATGTGTTTATACGATTTCGCTTTGTTCTCCATATTTTAACTGTTAAACTTTATTTTTTAACAATGTACAGCTTTTCGTTAATGCTTGCTCTTATTTTATGCCTGACAACAAAGTACGTCATACCACGTTAGGTATATTGGTGAAACTTTCAAAGGTTATCAGTAAAGATAATGAACCCATGTAACGAGAAATTATTTATCAATGACGATAGATAGCTTTTAACTCATTTTTCAATTTGATTTTATCATACATTTTATTATTTTCAGTAGTGTGATGTAGATCTGGGAAGTGTCTTTATATCAATAATACATTTAGGAACGTTCAATAAAATATTAATCTGACAACAATACAGAGTCATGTAAATAGTTGAAAATTATAATAATGTCTTGGCCTTTACTCAGCTTAATCATATTGTGTGCTGTGCGCTTAGCGATGTATTTGTGCAATAATTGTTATTTATTATAATAATAGATTGCTCTTTGCTTTGACAAATAAGATAAATCAAATGCCAGCGTGCAAGTGTTAAACTTTTAATCAATGCTTTGTATGATACACCATTGGACACGGCTTTTCAGAATACGAACTAGGACACAATTAAATAATGTATAGCTCATTACTCATTCAAATTCTACCCACATTGATCAAACATATTTTCACCAATCTGAAATACGAAAATGAAAACCCAGGTGCCAATATTTTGGGGTTCCTGAGGATTTTGTTTTGGGGTGCTCGTAATAGGCTCTCATGACGGAACACAGTGTGGTTTTCGTAGGTTCGATTCCGAAATAGACACTTCACCGCTAGCCCCGGTGAGGTAGCAGTACCCCAGGGGGTTTTCATCTTCGAGATAGAATCTTACAAGTTCAAACCACAGGCGGACTATAAGACGTGACTAAAACAAGGGTTAGCAGTAGTGACGGGTTCATGAGAAATCGTTATAAACCTTTTAGATTTAGACAATATGGGGTACAAAACGTCGTTACCTCTATGCTACGAGAAATTAAATACTCATACCAGAATATAAATTGTTTCTAATAATGTATTAATTAGATATTCAAAATCAAGTTATGATTTAATGTTATCTTTGTTCTGTATGTTTTCTTTGACGCTGTTGTCAGTTAATTTAAAATTTGCAGTTTTAAATATTTTTTGTACAACTTTGTAGTAATAGGATCAAGTATGGGGCTGCAAGTAATTTTTGTTTTTTGCTCGTTTTATATATTTTGTTAAAAATATGTAAATATAACCTAAATTTTGTGTAAAATCAACAAATGGTAGAACAGTTTTTTGTAGTTTTTGACGTGACAACGTCTTATAATTCGATGGAGCCGGCTGCACGCACGGAAAATCATGACGTATGCGGCGTTACCTCGCTCTGAGGCGTTCTATTTAATATGAGTTGTCACGTTCAACTATGGTCAGTAAACCGACTTTACAGACAACCGATTTTTTAGATTCTGCAATACTCATAAGAGACTGTATCTGATAGCCTTACGAAGCCGCCGGCCGTAGTTAATTAACAATGCATGATGTTTGCGTTGTCTAATCAATAATAAAAGGGTTTTTCAAAGTTCTAGTTTGGCTAAACCTAGTTTAAACATCAAAGTACACTCCCAGTAACATTTTGGAACTTTCGTAAAATAATTAATGTGAAAAGCACGTTCAGTGGTATTGGAAGTCAAACCGAATCCTAAATCACCATATATCCGTTAAAAATAGTTTTATTTCAATGTGTGACATTCGCGTAAACTTCTGACACTATCATTAAAGAATAAATTTAGATATTTTCCATTGACCTTGACGGCCGCCGACGTGTCAAATGCACGCCTTAATGAGTAAGACCGCCTGGTACGCCACGACGGCTAACGGCATGACGTTTTTATAGCGGACTGAGACTGACGTCATTGGCACACCGTTCAACTGAATCTATCGACATTCTGGATAGCGAAGGATTTTCTTCCATTTTAATTATTATTAATACAATGTAACCTCAAAATCGAATCACAAAATAATTCCATAATTTACGGCCGTAGTTTGAGATCTACTGATATAGAATTACATATACGTAATCCTATAGCAGTAGGTCTCTCGAATATATTCGAAGTGTCTGAACGAAATAGTAGACGTCACGGTTACAACGTCACATCGCTGTCATGAGATCAACATAGCGATTGGCGCCCTCTTGACAAATATTTATAAATATGTACGCCCATAGACGTAAAGCGCCCGAAGCCCTAACTCAAACAGCTTCGTTAAAATTCACTAAAAGCACCAGGTTTTATATTTGGGGAACATACGAACATATAAAGAACCCCTAGTAAGATCTAAATATTACTTACTACACTTGAAGAATGTAGGTATTAATAAATTTACAACTACTTAATATTATGTGTACTTATTATCATTATTAAGTTGGTTACAAAAAAAAAACATAAGGTACAATCAAGGTCAAGTGTATTTCTGAAGCCGAGAATTTTTATATTTTATTAAAATTGCATAAGAGTTTTAACTAGGTAATTGTTACGCGGTTTGTATCCGAAAAATTTTTCGGGGACACACCGTATAGCAAGTACTTTGCTAAGAAATTTACTATCGTCTTATATATGTGAGATATTTCAAAAAGACGTTGATGGAGTCTTGGATATACAGAATCCTATCCCTAAACACGGTTATATTAACACGAATAACTATTTGTTCTTATAAAATAACGACCCCGTTAACAACTCCAAAACATGGATTTAAAAGAGCGATGAGAATATCTAAAAGGTACAGCCAAAATGCCAAGCAAAATAATTTCATAATCTCATATATTTTCAATTATATACCAACCTAAAAATGATTGTAAGCAACACAAAGAAATTCGTTATCGGCAAAAGAGATCAAGGCGTCCGTAGGACTGCTCGCCTCCCTACAGACATGTTACATTAAAATAAAGTTATTTTTTTTTAAACTATGAAACCATATTGTATCACTAACAAAAACAGAAGAGTTGTATGTAGTTTGACTGTTTAGTAAAAATTAAGCCAGTGAAAAGAATAATAAGACCGTTGTGAGTGATTGTACAAAGTGGGCAAAAGTAGTTAAACCACATGAACGAGTGAGTGTAACTAATGAAAATACTTCTTAAGAAAAATATTTTTTTAAATCACATGTATATAATATCTGAAGCTTATATACTTTGTACAGACTGTTTTATTTGTATTTATTAGATATTATTTCTAACGCTACCGAGTAACTTCACGCCTGTATCCCCGAAGGGGTAGGCAGAGGTGTATTGCACACCCACGATTCGCCAGTTATGTTTAGGTCCCAATTTAATAGGGGGCGAGCCTATTGCCATCTACCGGGCACATTACTAAGCGAGCGATAACTACCGATATATGTGTTAAAGATAAATTTATTGAAAAAAAAAAGGTAATTCAAGTTAAATCGATGCAACACTTGAATGGTCTTTATGAAATAAATCGAATACTAGGTAAAATTTTTACTAAACAGAAGCTAAAACAACTCGATTATATCTACATAAAAATCGCTATAAAACTTGCTGTGATCAGCGTAATATTCAGCACTTGGTGGCTAGTCGACCGCAAACATCATTTTTGGAGGGTGGATTACGAAAAAGTTTTTTTCGAGTCCCGTATATGATGGAACATGTAATATTTTATACGTTCCTATAAATCGCGATAACATCGTCGTTGGAATTAGCTTAACGATAGAGTGGAAACACACGTTATTTTCGTTTTCATTTTGAAATTGATCCATGAGTTTAAAAAATTGAGTAACTCAAATCATACGTATAGTCAGCGTTAAAAGTATATGACCATTTTAAGATTTTAGAAATTTAGTTTAAGTCCAAACATTTTTTTTCTGAAAATGCTTGCTTGCTGCTACTTACTGGACTCTATTACAATATTCTCAATTTTTTTATCAAGTTCGAAATCTGTGCATTCATCATTCGCTTTTAACACTGACTGTACAACGGCTTCATTCGAAAAACGAAAATGATCTTGGTTCAGAGTTTTGTTCGCGATTTAGAATTAGACTAATAACGGACGTATCGCTCGCCCCCTCACTGCGCGTCGCGCGCGCGCCGGGGGCGGGGGCGCGCGTGCGCGGGGGGCGCGGGGGGCGCGGGGGGCGCGGCGCGGGGCGGGGGCGGGCGCGGCGCGCGGGGCGCGGGGCGCGCGGGGCGCAGGGCCTCACCCGAGTCCCAGTGCGCGTCGGGCTCCGTGTCGGGCTCGCTGCAGCACGACGACGAGGACGACGCGGGCGGCGACGCGGGCGGCGACGACGCGCGCGCGCCCGCGCCCACGAACGTGGACGACGACGGCATCTTCTGCACGATCAGCTCCACCTGCAACGTGCGACGATCATTACAGGGTTGAGGTCCAGAAAAAATTATCAGATGGAGACTAAATTTGTTCCTTCTGTCCCGTTCATCCTCGTCATAATAGCGTTTCCGGTTGCATCCTTGGCTTTCAGCTAGGAATTCAGGATCCACTTACTTTTTCTCCTTTTAATTTGGCTAACGTTGGAAACGACTAGAGAAAAAATTGCACCAGAGCCTAGTCCGTCAATCAGAAGATGTATCTAAATCTTACTGTTTTTCATGCAGTATCTTCATATCCATGCGCCTATTGTTTATAATATCTTCAAATTTCACCTTAATTTCAAGAGCACTATCTTCTACTATTCTACGGTCTACTGGAAACATATCCAGACCAAAATCCCCAATACTATTTTACCCAACCAAAGAATTGAGGAACCTAAAACCTTAAAATCGCTCGTAAACACAATATCACATTAATGCCACAGAATCAAAAAGACACAGACCGAGTAACTGAACGAATGTAAGAGTGACTCACCTTAAAGTCCGCGGCGTAGTGTTTATGCTGCTTATCCTTGTGCGCCTCGTCCAGCTGCCACTTGTTCAGCGTCAGTTTGAACGCCTCCAGCGTCGGACCTGCCAGATAACTCTTATTATTACACGCAAAATCAACAGATAATAAAAAATATTGCGTATGGGACAAGCTGGTACCCTGCTGATTGACGCACGAGGCTCTGACGCAGGTTTTCCTCTCGGGATTGGGAGGTCAGACGTCAATCACGTAGCAGACTTGATCAACATGATCAACAGACAACATTTCAAAGTATGTGGTGGTGTGAGAATGGTGGAGTGATGCAGTGGTTATGTTTTAGAGGTGGTGTAGTACTAGTACACCCACCAAATGGGTAACCTCTAAATTTATTATTTAATATTAATATATTAGAAAGGAACTCAAAATACTCCTCCCCACACTTATGTATGGTATTGAATGTTGGTTGTGGCAGAAGGAACATGAAAGTAAGCTGAATGCTGTTGAAATGAGAAGTCTGAGAAGTATAGCTGGAGTGACCCTGATGGACCGAGTGAGGAACAGCGTGATAATTGAACGTTGTGGTATAGCAGAAGATGTAGCGACCAAGACAGAGAAAGGGATGCTTAAATGGTTCGGTCATGTAGAGAGGATGGATGAAAGAAGATTAACGAAACAGATTTATGAGGCGAGGGCTACTGGGCTACCCGGTAAAGGTCGACCTAGGCGTACGTATGCCAATCAGATCGAGGATGTTTTGAGGAAAGGCCAGGTCAGAAGTACCCGTAACCGGCGTGCATGTATGAAAACTATTATGAAAATGGAAGAAGCCAAAGGCGTAAAGGCCAGGATCGTAGCAAGTGAAAAGATGTTGCCTGTGCCTTTTTTTTTTCATGCGGAAATCCGTTCGGCGGCGGTTATGTCGGGCTTGAACCGACTAAAACCGCACGCCGTCTCGGGTCTTCAGACGCCGGGGTGTAAGGTTACCCATAGAGCATATCCCTCGCACCCCGACTGACCCTGGGCCATCTCCGGTTTCGAGATGGCCCCCTCGGGTTTGGAAACCACGGTGTCCCTGTCTTGCCCGGTTTGGGGGAGGGGCGCTAGTCGCCTCACCGTCCCGGCCTGCTTCTGCTGGGGTGACAGGCGGACAGGCGGGATGTTGTCGGTGCCTACCCCAGTGGGAAAGAGGCGCGACTACATGTATGTAGGTGGAGTACTGACTGTCGTCGAGCGGCTGCAGGCGCTGCGCGCCCAGCTCGCGCGCCACGAAGAAGGTGTTGAACCAGAAGTGGAAGAGCTTCTCCTTGCGCATCTTCATCTTGTGCTTGTTGTACACGTCCACGCGCACGTCGCCCACCAGCGGCGTGCACTGCGTCAGGTACACGCGCAGCGACGAGCCGTCCTTCAGCACCTCGTAGCCCGTCGCCGTCTGCCCACGCCGACCCGACATGTCACAAACCGTTTGCTATCTTATCTACGTCACTTAAACTTCATGGTAATTTAAAGGCAAAAGAAGAGGAAAACAAGTTGAATTCCTGAGACGAGCTCAGCCGAATACAAGGGATTTTCGATTTAGCGTTTTTTTTTTTGCAATACTTCACCCCAGCACGAATCTATTACCGAAAACAGCAACTCGATAGCTCATCTCCTTCATACCCAAAACCGTGACAGAAAATTGGCAACGACGACGACGTCGACGACAACTCGATAGCAATAGGGCTTTTCTAAAGAAAATCCCTAAAAATCGGTTGTTAGTAAAGTCGGTTTACTGACGATAGTTGAACGTGAGAACGTCATAAGAAAACACTGATGGAATGGTTGTATTTTTCAGAAGAAAATTTTAATTTTATATGTCGAACGCTGCCGATCGCGAAGGCCGATTGTGCCTCTTTGTCGCTCGTTCCGCGCTCTCGCTTGCACTTCAAGCCTTAAATGGAACGCCTCATTTTTTCGTGCGTGCAGCCGACTCTATCGGATTATAAGACGTTGTCACGTCGAAAAAGGCAGTGCAGCGCCGCGAGACTGCACAGACCTTCTTGCAACTACTTCTTATAACACTATATCGGCCGCTGTTCTTTTAGTTGAAATTGTCGTAAAGATTAATGAAACGTTGTCGACAGCTTAGATAGATAGATAGATAGATAGACAGATAGATAGATAGATAGATAGACAGATAGATAGATACTCTTTATTGTACACCAACCAAAGGATACAAATGACTAAGATACTTAAAAATAGACTTGTACAATGGGCGGTCTTATCGCAATTTGCGATCTCTTCCAGACAACCTTTAGATGGACTAGATTGCTAGAAATGGGTAGTTATAGTGGTGTACCTTTTTTTTTTTTTTTTATCGTGCGGAAATTCCTTCGGATACCCCCCCGCCGGCCAGCGGGGGCAGTTATGTCGGGCTTGCACCGACTAAAACCGCACGCCGTCTCGAGTCTTCAGACGCCGGGGTGTAAGGTTACCCATAGAGCATATCCCTCGCACCCCGGCTGACCCTGGGCCATCTCACCACTAACAGCATCGCTCATCCTGTCTCCTCTGAAAGCAGAGGAGTACGGAGAGCGATGTGTTCCCGCCACGTTGGGTATTGGCCGACGATCAATGCCAACCCTATGAAGGGGTGAAGGGGAAGCCATTGACCGCCGCCCAGGGTGTACCGGCCGCTCCGATTCCGTTCCCCCCGGAATGCAGTGGGATCGGAATCGGAGCGACACTCGAGGAGGTTACCCAACACACACCCCTATAGTGGTGTACCTATTATAAATTATAATAATATTGCGACACATAAATAAAAGCTTAGTGTTTAAGGAATCGGCCTTACGGTCCCGAGTTCGAATTCTGGCTACCGACGTGAAACCTGGAGGAGTTAGGGGGAATACCAGTCCCAGTAATTTCAGTTACTAATATTCTTAAAAAAATACACCTATCACCCCTGCTGGTACACCTGCTGATTGACAGACGAGGCTCTGACGCAGGCTTGCTTCTCTGGGTGTGGGGGTGTCAGACGGTAGTCGCCAAAACAATAGAAAAGAGAAGTAGCAGAGTGGATGCCGGACCTCTAGCGGTGCAGGCTTTGAATTTATACTACAACTAATTAAATTTATATATATAAATTGAATTTATACTATAACTAATTAAATTTATATATATAAATTGAATTTATACTATAACTAATATACTATAACCCCTGAGAGTAATTTAGAAGGAATTTTATATTTTATTTTTTTAGCAAGTCTCATTGTCCGTTGTAGTAGTCCTATATTCTTCTACAGTTTAAGCTTCCACTGTGCCAATTTTTTTTTAAATAGATTAATATGAAAATATAATATACAGACACAGTGACTATCGTATTTATAATACTAACTGCGCGCCCCGGCTTGACCGCGATGCAATGATAACCTTACCTGTGGTTTTTCCAAAAAATTTCTTTCATACAAAAAAGAAAAATTATCAAATTTGCTGCAGTCGTTCAGAAATTATGCGCGTACATACATTTCGATGATTCATTTTTAGGGATTTTCTTTAGAAAAGCCCTATTGCTATCGAGTTGTCGTCGACGTCGTTGCCAATTTTCTGTCACGGTTTTGGGTATGAAGGAGATGAGCTATCGAGTTGCTGTTTTCGGTAATAGATTCGTGCTGGGGTGAACCATTGCAAGATAAAGAAAAAATCGCAAAAAATCGCAAAAAAAAAAAAAGAACGCAAAATCGAAAATCCCTTGTATTCGGCTGAGCTCGTCTCAGGAATTCAACCTTGTTTATTTCTATACTATGGAATTACCTTGATAGACGGCGCGTCCGCTTTCGCCTCCGACACGGTGAGCTCCGGCGAGCACTGTCCCCCGTTGAAGATAGGCGGCGGCGACATCACCAGCTCCCGTATGTGGATCTTGGTCGCCGTGTACTGCAGGCCGGAGCGTAGCAGCGCCGCGTAGTACTCCACGTACCGGCGCTGGGACGGTATCGTTACACCTGCAAGTTTGCATCAAATCGTAAGCATCACTTGTGGCATCGCTAGTTTCAGTACGACGTAATCACTATCACTAAATATAATGAACTAAAGTCCTCCGTCGCGGCTGTCTGTTCGCGATAAACTCAAAAAGTACTGCACCTATTTTCATTCTGTTTTCACCCATGCATAGAGTGGTTCTCGAGCAAGGTTTAAGTATATAATTTGTCAAGTTTTTGTATACATTGCCTAAAATATAATGATATTTTTCCTATGGATTTTGATCGGAAAAAGAGAACATCTAGGACGGGACTTGATCAGTCCCTTACAGGGGGTATGCTCTGACCAACTGAGCCACCTATCCGATCTAAATTTATAAGAAAAGTAAACATACTAATTGAAATATAATGATATTTGTTGGAGATTGTGGGAAAAAGTAACAAGCCGTCTGGGAGCTTCCAACTAAAACGCTGGGTAGCGGTTGAAACTGCGGATAACAGCTAGTAGACTGTAATACTGAATTTCGAAGTTTAAATAAAGATGAACGGTAGCCCGGTAGAAGTACGGAAACGCGACTCACGTTAACGCGAAAGTACACTAAATCAATATACATAATTTGGAATTTTTCCACCGCGATGTACGTTAGGTGTTTGCATGAATGTAATCCAGCACGATGCACATTAGTGCCAAAGTTCAGTAAAAGCGAAGGCATGCTACAAGCTGTTTCACACAGCGATATTAACTGTAACTCGGCGATCGACGAATCAGTGTTGTCGCATTTCCGTATTACTTTAGGGCTACAGTTCATTGCTATTTGAAACTTCGAAATCCAGTATTACAATCACGTATATAAAATCAAGAGGAAGCGGCCGTTAAAACTCGTTAATATGAAAACTTGTGTCGCTAAACCCCTTTTTTTACGGGCTTCACCTCATCGGTGCCAACGATGGGGTGGGCGTGTCGGAATCAGACCGACTAAAACCACACGGTGTCTTCCCCAAGAGTCCATTGCCGGGCACCCCTGGCAAGCCCTCGAAAGGATAACCTCAGGACTACTACCGGCGGACTTTGGCCGCCACCGCGGCCTCGCCTGGTGGTGTCGGATTTTATCCGTGGATCGTTATGTGGATGCATAACACACAAAACTATGGGGCCCTACCAAGACCTTTGGGACTAAGCCAACACAACCTGCATGTCGTTGATGGGCGACGCTCTATCGCAGGATTTCCTGTCAGACTTGGGGGGTCAGACGGCAGACACTCCCATAACAGCCGTATAAACTAAACTAAAAGCAGAAGGAGCAAGCAGACCGCGAAATCTCGAGGTGAAGAACTCTGATGCGACCGGGTACAACGGTGAGATGATGACGACGAAAATATCATCATCATCACTATATCCGATAGGAATAGTTTTCTTAACACGGTTGAAACAACTCGCACACAGTTTTTTAAGATGACTTCAAAATAGCCGTTCATCTAGTACTTTTTCTTTGTCCGATGGTGATAGCCTATGTCTCTTGTAAGACACCACAGGAAGAAATTCAGACAGGGAATTTATCCTAACACGTTGCGAGCGGAAACGGTGCGTACAGTTAGGTATGAAAGGCACTTTATTCCGCGCACCCTCAGGCTGTGGAATGATCTCCCTGCGGTGGTTTTCTTAAGCGACTATAATATGGGGTTCTTCAAGAAGGGCGTTAGAAGGTTTTTACAGGATCGGCAGCGCGAGTGTGACGCCCCTGGTGTTGCACACGTCCATAGGCCACGGTAACCGCTTCCCATCAGGTGGGCCGTGAGTTTGTCTGCCACCTGAGTGGTATAAAAAAAAATGTATTGCCGCGCTTGTATTAAATTCAATGGGGAATCACGCAATAAAATTTTACGATCTACAATACCAGGAATGTCGTTATGTACCTAACTTATTTTTTTCCTTCTATTTAATAATAATGACGAATATTCGTTTATTTAATGTTACACGCACTACAAGTGCGTTCTAGGAATTAGGGATGAAGGAGGAAATACTAAAAGTTTACTTCAATGTTTTTGTTTTCTATTCTATTATTCATAATGCCAATAATGCCAAATTATTTTAAGTAAGAAGCGGCGATAGCCCAATCGCGTACGTAACGGACTGCCAAGACGAGGTCTCGAGTTCGATCCCCAGTCGCCCCGGGCACACACCTCTGACTTTTCATAGTTATGTGTGTATTAAAAAAAATGTCGCTCGCTTAGTAATGTGCCCGGTAGATGGTAATAGGCTCGCCCCCTATTACATTGGGACCTAAACATAATTGGCGAATCGTGAGTGTTTAATACACTTCTGCCTACCCCTTCGGGTAAGTTATGTTATGTTATTTTAAGTAAATAATGTTATTCTAAGAATTAAACTTTCACAATACCACAAGAAAGTAATTATATTTTAATAAATAATTATTAATCTTAATTTAAGAATTACATCTCTCTCTCTCATCTTAATTGTAACATTATATATTTTCTCGTTGACAAACTTTTTAATATGGGTTTATGATTAAATGAAATTCTGTTTTTTGGTCCTGATTTTGCCACTTCTATAGACTACTTTTAGTCCAGTCAAAATAGACATTTGACTAAGGCAAATTCGCATAGAGCTGAAAATTGGCAGAGACGTTAAATACATCATTATAAATAAAATGCCAAAAATCCCCGTCGATCCTACTTCTGCAAAAAAATGTATTCAAGGTCAAACTTACAAATTAAAGTTTTTTCCATGTTTCTCGAAAACGATAAGTTTTATCGTGAAAATAGTCGGACAAAGTTGTAGATCCTATAATTCTGTACAAAAATGGTCCAGTCACTTTTTCTCTTACGTCTCACCTTTCGTGAGATATCGCGGTTTTAATCATTAGAAAACTCATTTTTTACATAGTATGCACAAATTTCCGCACCACCTATGAGGATAGGTAAAGGTAACTATATCTACTAGGAATTCAGTGCAGGGTGCGACTGAAATAACTAATTTCCCTCAGATAACCACTAATATTTCTAGAATATCAATATGTCCTCCAAATGTTGCCAATGCAATTGAATAACAAAAAAAATAAAGTCTACTTAATGTTTAAAAAACGTTTTATATTTGTTTTCAATTGTTTGAGAGAACAAAGTATTTTTATTTATATGATACTAGCTTTTGCCCGCGGCTCTGCCCGCGTAGATGTCGGTTATCGCGACAAAACATAGCCTGTCCATTCCCAAGGTCTAATCTACCACTGTTCCAAATTTCGGCAAAGTCGGTTCAGTGATGTAGACGTGAAAGTGTAACAGACAGACAGACAGAGTTACTTTCACATTTATAATATTAAAAAGTAAATAAATATTGTACGACATTCTACACAGCGCTTTCTAGACCCAAAGTAAGCATAGTTTAACTAGCTTGTGTTATGGGTTCCAGAATGCGGATAAACATATACTTTTTTTTTTGTAAATACATACATATTATACATAGAAACACCCAGACCAATGCAAATAGACATATTCATGCATACAAATATTTGCACTGAGCGGGAATCGAACCCGCGCCCCCCTGTCGTAGCAGTCGAATGCACTACTGCTACGCCACAGAGGCCGTATAGAGAGAGTAGAGAGAGTAAGGATAGTTTATTATATTACATAGTTAAAACGTGCATAGAACTCCTATACATTATTAAGAGATCTATGGTCTCGGGCGAGCCTTCCATACACAATTGTCCTAAGCAAAATACATCCAGACCACTAAATATTATGATAGTATAGTTAGCGTCAAAAGTAGATGATCCTTTTCAAGATTAGGTTTTGTACAATTTAATTTATATTTAAAAAAAATGTTATTTAACTACTCAGTTGGCTCTATTAAAATATAATTTAAATTTTGGTTAGAATATAATTCATAATTTTCATTAAGATTTCGAAATCTGTGAAACCATCATCTGCTTTTGACGCTGACTGTACAGAAGACTGTTTTTTTTTATGCCACTCCGGTGGCAAGCAAGCTCAACAAATATCAAAATCGAACGAAATGTCGAAATCGATTTTCAAAAAAGCCGACGTTGTTGTTACGCGATCGTTGAATAGGTCCTGCGCATATTGGATGAGGCCTATGTCCAGCAATGGACTGCGATAAATTGATGTTGATGATTTTATACAGAGTTTTTAGCGCTAAAGTGGTCGGTAACTGGGAATGTGTTAAGCTAATAACGGTGACGATTGTACAATAAATAATTATCAATCCATCCTCCCCGGTCGAGCCAGTCCATTCATGCCAATAAAAGCATACAATTCTAAATCCTTATCTACACCGCATATAATAAATAAAATTAACATTTAAGTGTATCTATAAACTGATATTGATTAAACAGATAAAACAGTGAGTGTACTCTTGCGTCCTTGTGATCGGCGACTTCAAAATGTTAGAAAATCTCTACTTCTAATAAATCAATCATTGTAAGTTGCATGTTATCTACAAGAGTCACTGAACACAATAAAATGCACCTGTCTATACGAATATAAATAGCAGCTGATAGCAACGCGCCAGACGGCCACCAATCGATAAAATAATCAATAAAAACTATATAAAACGTACTAGATTTGAAAGGAAAATGTAACAACAGTATTTACACTTGTCAGTGAGCGAGGAAATTTATACGACAGCAAATAAAATGAAAAAAACATTCAATTAAACTTTTAAGCAATTACCTAATATGCTTACTTTCCCTATAGAATTAGATCGGAAAAAGAGAACATCTAAGACGGGATTTGAACCTGCGACCAGTCCCTTACAGGGGAAATGCTCAGACCAACTGAGCCACCTAGACACGTCCCAGATATTCGAAACTCTCCGATATATTGCATACGTCTTAAGGCGACGATAGAGCTATCTACCGTAATTCTTGCGAACTACGGAAACAATGAATGACTACAATCATTTTTAAACATTGTTTTTGGATTACTCCGCCACATTAATTCAATTAAATTTTTAAGCAATTAGTATGATTACTTTTCCTATAGATTTATATTTAATAATAATATTTTCAGGCCGAAAATATTGTAACTTGGTACTTTCAAAAAGTAAGCAAGAGTAAGAAGGAATCATCTTTCGAAGTTTCACCTAAAACCCCAAGCTGAAAACGTGATGAGTAAAGCTTAGGTAAGTAAAGCTTAGGTGTACCCCATTTAATATTTAACTAGTAGCAAGCTGCATCACGAGCCCGTGGCATGTCGTGTTCCGCGCGCACCTATCTCAACGGGGAGAGGGACAGAGGCATTGAACAAATATTACTAAAATATAATATTACTACGTAGTACATTATAACCAATGGGGACAGGCTCTATTAATGATAGGCAGCTACTACCTGGTAGACGCTCTGGGGAATTCTTTACTAGGGTATACCCGAGGTCCCTCCATAATAGGCATCCGTGACGGAACACCGTGTGGTTTTAGTTGATTCGATTCCGATATAGCCACGCCATCGCTAGGCCCGGTGAGGTGGTACCCGTGAAGGTTCCGACACAAAAAAATCAGTAGTATGGTTCACGTAGTACCGACCCGGTCGAGACCGCGCATACGTTCTTTACCACCTACCTAATGTTATAACCGACATTCATTAAATGGTACTTCCTCAGTCGTGTTGTCTTAAAAGTATAACTTTTTTTTTAATAAACAGAACAACTTCATTTTTTTAAACATTCTACACAGCGCTTTCTAGACCCAACGTAAGCATAGTTTAACTAGCTTGTGTTATAGCTTTCAAATTGCGGATAAACATACTTATTTATATACTTTTGTAAATACATACATATTATACATAGAAACACCCAGACTAATGCAAATAGACATTTTCATACATCCAAAAATTTGCACTGAGCGGGAAGCGAACCCGCGCCTCCTGTCGTAGCAGTCGAATGCACTACCGCTACGTCACAGAGGCCATCAATTCCACACAGTGGCCAGGTAATCGGGGGGCTCGTAGATAAGTGGTAACCGATAAGATTAGAACATTGCACGGTTAATCAATACTAAGCCTGCTTAGCTTTAGGATAGAGGGAAAAATGCTCTGAGGATGACAGAGGCCAAGGACCTTGCTCTGAGAGTACATTTCCCTCAAATAACCACAGTACTTTTAACCGTGCAGATAAAAAACGCATTCTTGCATCGGAACCGTATAAAAAAGTCAATACCATTTTCGTCGTAGGTTCTTTGAAGGCCACCATTGGATGCCAACTACGCTATATGGTGTATCTATGTCTCCAATAGACCTTGAGCTCTATCTAAAGACCTCGGGATATTTGACCTTGCTCTGAGAGTACATTTCCCTCAAATAACCACAGTAGTTTTAACCGTGCAGATAAAAAACGCATTCTTGCATCGGAACCGTATAAAAAAGTCAATACCATTTTCGTCGTAGGTTCTTTGAAGGTCACCATTGGATGCCAACTACGCTATATGGTGTATCTATGTCTCCAATAGACCTTGAGCTAATTCTAAAGACCTCGGGATATTTGACCTTGCTCTGAGAGTACGACATTTCCCTCAAATAACCACAGTACTTTTAACCGTGCAGATAAAAAACGCATTCTTGTACCGGAACCGTGTAAAAAGGTCAAAACCTTTTTTGTCGTAGGTTCTTTGAAGGCCACCATTGGATGCCATCTACGCTATATAGTGTATCTATGTCTCCAATAGACCTTGAGCTAATTCTAAAGACCTCGGGATATTTGACCTTCCTCTGAGAGTACGACATTTCCCTCAAATAACCACAGTACTATTTACCGTGCACTTAAAAAAAGCCTTCGTGTACCGGAACCGTGTAAAAAAAGTCAATACCTTTTTCGTCGTGGGTTCTTTTCGTGCCATAGAACTTGAGCGCTTCGTCCGCCGTCGCCTTTTGGCCACTGTACAACAGGTAACAACACACCATTGTGCCTGTAAAAAAGCAATAAAAAGACATTACACTATTGTCCAACAAAGCTTTTTGATCATTGATGATTTTACAGAAAAGTCTCTAGCACACGGAAAAAATTAATTAGTTGAATCAACCTTAATTCAACCGATTTTTTGTGTTAATATAGCACCTACATTGAAAATTTGTTGAATCAAACAAACAAAAATTGTTGCTTGTAAAAGGTAAATTTAACCAAACCAAGTGAAGTTGTTTTAACACTGTCTTGAAATGGTAATATTAACTAGTTTAATAATAGGTTGCCAGTACTTTCAACTTTTCAACTATTTTATTTTGGTTGATATAGCACCTACCTTTAAGATTTGTTGAATCAACTAATCTGAAATATGTTGCTTGTAAAAGGTAAATTTAACCAAACCAAATTAGGTTGTTTTAACACTATTTTGAAATCGTTATTTTTACTATAATAATAAACCTGTATTTTTAAGTATATGGTGCTAAGTTGTAACTACTACTTATCTTAATGTAGAATCGACACGTAGCAATAGGTTAGAATAACCTAAATTTGGTGGTAAAATTAACCTACGTATATTGGTCTTCTTAACTGTTTTGTAAATGTAGTATTGACATGTGCAATTAAGTTGAAGCTACCTAATTTTTATGATAAAGCGAACCTGTATTTTTAGGTTGAAATAACTTGTGGTGTTTTGTTAAATGAACCTCTGCTTTGTGGTAAAATCTACCTAGATCGTAATAGTATTTTTGACAAATGTGTAATGTAGAATCGACATGTAGCAATAGGTTAGAATAACCTAAATTTGGTGGTAAAATTAACCTGCGTATATTGGTATTCTTAACTGTTGTAAATGTAGTATTGACATGTGAAGTTAAGTTGAAACTACCTAATTTTTATGATAATCTTAACCTGTATTTTTAGGTTGAAATAACTTGTGGTGTTTTGTTAAATTAACCTCTGCTTTATGGTAAAATCTACCTAGATCATAATAGTATTTTTGACAAAAGTGTTATGTAGAATCAACATGTAGCAATAGGTTAGAATAACCTAAATTGAGTGGTAAAATTAGCCTGTTGTAAATGTAGTATTGACATGTGACATTTAGTTAAAATTACTTGTTTTTGGTAAAATCAACCTGCATTTATTAGTAATATCTACCTACAACGTATGTAATATTGTAGGTAGATATTACTAATAAATTCAGTTAAAATTACTTGTTTTTGGTAAAATCAACCTCTATTTATTAGTAATATCTACCTACAATATTACATATATTGTAGGTAGATACTACTAATAAATGCAGGTTGATTACTTGTTTTTGGCAAAATCAACCTGCATTTATTAGTAGTATCTACCTACAATATATGTAATATTGTAGGTAGATACTACTACTATATACTACTAATAAATGCAGGTTGATTTTACCAAAAACAAGTAATTTTAACTAAATTTGTTAGTAATATCTACCTGCAATATTACATATATTGTAGGTAGATATTACTAATAAATACAGGTTGATTTTATCAAAAACAAGTAATTTAATAGATATACCTGCAATAATGCAGATTGATTTTACAAACATCATAATATATCAAATTCTGTACAAACAAATACTTTTACATTTCAGATTAAGGTACAAATCAATACAGGCTTATTCTACAATACACTTTCATCAAAATACTTACTTACATGAAAAGGAAATCTAATTATAGTCAATAAATAAAAAATATAGATTTATTAAGAAAAAAACATTTTATTTACCCTTAAATAACATAAAGTACCCGTCAATAAGAACTTTTACATAATAATCAAGAAAATATCTAATAAATAAAACATAATATGAAAGTATCTACATTGTGTATAAAGACATTTCACGAATACTTCTGGGGATTATAGTACCCGTCAATATGAACAACTTTTACAATAGAATCAACCCTGTTAGCGCGAAAAAAAACAGCTGTTCCATACTTACTGTTTAGCTAGTAGCTATTGAACTTTTGTATGGAACAGCTGATGTTTTTTCGCGCTAACGAGTTGGTTCCATTGCAAAAGTTGTTCATATTGAAGGGTACTATAACCCCCCGAAGTATTCAGGCCATGTCTTGATACACCTTGTATAAATAGTGGATTAAACAATTTACGTAACGAGTTATTACTGTCATTCATTATCTGTTAAAAAATATTGTTTTATCTTGCAGTAGACTTCTCCATAACAAATTATATGACACACCGTTGGAAAACTAGATACTAGAGCACGTTGTAGGACTTGCAGGAGCAGAACTTGTGCTTTCCGATGCAGTTTCCTGTGAAATAACAAACCAAGTTAAAACTTTAGATTTTCTAATTTGCTATAAGTAAGTACCTACCATATATATACAGGATCCTGGTAGATGGCACAAACTAAGGAAGGCCTATACCCAGCAGTGGGTGAAGTCGGGCTGTGGATGATGATGATGATGAAGTACCTACCTACCTATAGCCCGTGCGATTTAACAAGAGACTTCACGCTGTGAAGTCAACAACAAAAACGCAACAGAAGTAGATATATCATCGAATGATTTAAAATGACTAATAAAAATGTATAACTACACTAATAGGTACTATCGATACTGACCGCAAGAAGGCAAGTGCGGAGTGCCGCGGGGCATGCGGGAGAGGGGTCGCATTCCAGCAAAGTCTCAAGTTAAGTCGCACTCGCACGGGTTATACCTACCTACCTACCTAGGTGATAAGTACCTTAATCTAAGTAACTAAGGTAACTTAATCTAAAGTTTATACCTAATTAAAGTTTAAAAAACTTCAGAAGCCGACTTCAAGTTGATTTCGGCTCCATCATCAGATCGACTTTAAACCTTCAATAAATTGTAGTGCTTTAAAATACTTAATGAAAAAATTATCAAACGCACTAGTCGCCCCTACGATTTTCGAAAGTTCTTCTCGATTTCTCTGGGATGCCATCATCAGATCCTGGTATGACAGTCACAATCTATCTAGGTGTAAAGTTCTCATCAATACAAATTAATCAAACCCAAACACAAGGTAACTGCTGTAAATCGTTGAGGAGTTCCCTCGACTGTCTTTCGGCTCCATCATCAGATCGACTTTGAACCTTCATTAAATTGTAGGGCTTAATAAAAAAATTATCAAACGCACTAGTCGCCCCTACGATTTTCGAAAGTTCCTCTCGATTTCTCTGGGATGTTATCATCAGAACTTCGTTTTCTCATCATGGTACTACAAACGGAATATGTTCTTTCCAACAAAAACAAAATCATCGAAATCGGTTATAAACGACGAAGTTATCCGCGAACAAACATACAAAAATATATATACCTACCTATACGATCGAATTGAGAAACCTCCTTTTTTGAAGTCGGTTAAAAATAACATTGTTTTTTTGTTAAAATAACATTATGTGATGTGTTTGATACTACATTTCGTTAGTGATTCCATAACTTGGTAAGTACCTAAATAAATAAATAGGTACCCTTGATAGGTTGCTGTAGGTAAGGTAGATAATAAGAACCGCTAAGCACTGGCACTCACTGCCAGCTTGTTTCCCCTGAAGACTACCAGGTATCTACCTACCTCCTAGGTCAGCCACATCGTCACTTTCTATCAGGTAAGATTAAAATTCAAAATAAAAATAATACAGGTATAGATAGGTTTACTTACATGTGTTATTTTTTATAGTTTATTTACGCCGACTCTGAACAATATTCTCTCTTTTACATGCGGCACTAATTCTTTTAAATCTGTATCTTGTATATCTGCCAGTAGGTCTACAGTGATTTCATTATCTGAAAAACAAAACAAAAATATTATTTAGGCTAGGTAAAATATTATTTACTTACTTTCGGTCGGTAGGTACGCGATCTCGGTACCTAGTTTACTATGAAAATTAACTAGGTAGGTAGGTACCTAAAAACTACCTAAAATCTAGGTTAATTTTACGTATTACCTCTTGTTCATTCTAGGTACCTACCTACTCAGTGCTGGTTTATGTAGTTACTTGCCTACCTACTTGTAGATAAATTACTAATTTAGCTTCATTGATATCATCATGATCAGACAGTAAGTAAGTAAGTAGGTAAGATAAGTAAATTAATTGAATAAAACAATGGCGTTTCATGGTACCTATCTAGGTAGTAAAGTAGGTAGGTACTTACCACAAAAAAATGTAATAGTCTCATCAGAGAATCTCCATTCCTAGAGATACACCGCCACCAGAGATTTCTCAAAATCTTCCATATTTAGACACGTAAAGTATCTATCAACGTTTAAAAATAAAAGGTGAGTTTAGTGATCTAAATTCACCTATAATTTTTTTCAATTACGCCACTTTTAATTTTTTTATTTATACACACACGCACTGCCACCGACTAATCGCTTCGCTTTTGGAAATTGGAATGAAAGATGACGCCAGCCAGATTGACGCGCGGCCGCCATACCCCTCCCTACCCCTACCGCGATGCGCTTGCACACATCCTGTTCTTGCGTGAGCATGCAGGGCGGAGAGAGAGCGAGAAAGGAAAGAACCACCTTGGCAAAAAAGCGCCCCGCGCCGCGTGGCTTGTCGGCAAGTGTCGGTCGGTTTATCAAAGAAAACGCGCCTACCTACATACCTATGTAGGTAAACTTAGATTTTTAAAACTAGTTCGGTAGGTAGGTAAGGTACGCAGCGAATTTTGATGCGGTTTTTTTAATAGATAGAGTGATTAATTTGTATTGATGAGAACTTTACACCTAGATAGATTGTGACTGTCATTAGGGGTCTGATGATGAAGACGAAGGACAGTTAAGGGAACTCCTCAACGGTTCACAGTAGCTATCTTGTGTTTGGACTTAATTCATTTATATTGATGAGCACTTTGTTCCTATATGGGTTATAAGTGCCATTACAGGTCTGATGATGGAGACCATAGACAGTCGAGAGAATTCAAACTACTTTGTAATGAAATGTTAGGTGTTTACAACTATTCACAACAGTTATTTTACCAATTTAATTTGTTGTTTAAAATGTTTGCAAATAGTTGAATAAATTTTGTAAATTTAACTACGTTCGTTTGCTGATTCAGCTTATGCAATATTGTTGATTTAAACATTATTTATTAGTTGTTTTAAATTCTAGCAAAAGGTTAAAATATTTTTGTTATTTTGACTAAATGTATCTCTTGATTCTACTTTGTAATGAAATGTTAGGTGTTTACAACTATTCACAATAGTAATTTTACCAATTTAATTTGTTGTTTAAAATGTTTGCAAATAGTTGTATAAATTTTGTAAATTTAACTACGTTAGCTTGCTAATTCAACTTTTGCAATATTGTTGATTTAAACATTATTTATTAGTTGTTTTAAATTTCTAGCAAAATTTTAAAATATTTTTGTGATTTTGACTAAATGTATCTGTTGATTCTACTTTGTTATGAAATGTTAGGTTTTTACAACTATTCACAATAGTTATTTTACCAATTTAATTTGTTTTTTAAAACGTTTGCAAATAGTTGAATAAATTTAGTAAATTTAACTACGTTTGCTTGCTAATTCAACTTATGCAATATTGTTGATTTAAACATTATTTATTAGTTGTTTTAAATTACTAGCAAAAGGTTAAAATATTTTTGTTATTTTGACTAAATGTATTTGTTGATTCTACTTTGTAATGAAACGTTAGGTGTTTACAACTATTTACAATAGGTTATTTTACCAATTTAATTTTTTGTTTAAAATGTTTGCAAATAGTTGAATAAATTTTGTAAATTTAACTATGTTCGCTTGCTAATTCAACTTTTGCAATATAGTTGATTTAAACATTATTTATTAGTTGTTTTAAATTTCTAGCACAAGGTTAAAATATTTTTGTTATTTTGACTAAATGTATCTGTTGATTCTACTTTGTAATGAAACGTTAGGTGTTTACAACTATTCACAATAGGTTATTTTACCAATTTAATTTGTTGTTTAAAATGTTTGCAAATAGTTGAATAAATTTTGTAAATTTAACTATGTTCGCTTGCTAATTCAACTTTTGCAATATAGTTGATTTAAACATTATTTATTATTTGTTTTCAATTTCTAGCAAAAGGTTAAAATATTTTTGTTATTTTGACTAAATGTATCTGTTGATTCTACTTTGTAATGAAACGTTAGGTGTTTACAACTATTCACAATAGGTTATTTTACCAATTTAATTTGTTGTTTAAAACGTTTGCAAACAGTTGAATAAATTTTGTAAATTTAACTATGTTCGCTTGCTAATTCTACTTATGCAATATTGTTGATTTAAATATTATTTATTAGTTGTTTTAAATTTCTAGCAAAAGGTTAAAATATTTTTGTTATTTTGACTAAATGTATCTGTTGATTCTACTTTGTAATGAAATGTTAGGTGTTTACAACTATATTCACACTAGTTAATTTAACTAATCGTATAGTTGATTGGAACATTTGAAAATAGTTGAATCAATTTTGTAAATTTGACTAAGTTCATTTGCTGATTCAACTTAACATTATGTTGAAATTACCGAATTATTAGTTAAATTGACCGCTATGCGATTATACATGAAAAAATATGTTAGCCTAACCCATTTTTTTGGTTGTAACAACAAAAAAAAAACAACTTTTTTTTATTTGTTGTATTGAATGTAGTACTACGGTTGTCGTAACGCAATTTATGGTAGACTCAACTGTTAAGAAATCAACATTCAGAAATTCAACTAATAGTTTTTTCCGTGCATTAGATTTGGGAAAGTTACTTTCTTTTTAATACCACGTGTTTTTAAAAACGTTTGCAGATCATTTCCACCATAGTTTTTTTTTTTTTATATTTAGGAAACGTCAATTTGACTTCACCTCGCCTGATGGTAAGCTGAAGGTAAAGTCTCAGGAAAGAGGGTCACCATTACTTATATGTACCATGTTAACAATGGTGGCACTCAGTTTAACGACCTCATCAAAAAAGGATTGTCGTCGCAGCACCGCGTGACACCCACCGGTCCCAATAGTGCTGCGACCACAATCCCCCTGCCCGGCTATGCACTTGCTGAGCCCTGAACGCAATCAAACCGAAATTGGATTACTATGGAGGGTTTTTCGCAATCGTGCACGGTGGTACCCACCCGGCCGAATTTTGTGACAAATTTATGTCATCAAATTTCTACCACCAGTGTTTTTCCTATAGTGGCAAGTCTATGACTAAAGCGACACTAGCAATATCAAAACTGTCAGTTATTGTCACCTGCAGTGGGAAAAGTGGTAGGAAGAGCGGACAATGAAGGCAGTAAGCTATTGGCCCCACCCAGCTCTCACAATATGAAGCATTTTTAACTCTAAAGCGACGCCAAAAAGAAGGGTTTTGTTTAACGTGTGGAAGGAAGGGAGTGACTGAGGAGATGACATCTGATAGGAATGAATGGAGACGAATGAAATGTTGCGCCGACCCCAAATAAATGGGACAAGTGCAGGTAGATAATAATAATAATAAATAATAATAAACATTCTAGGACAAATTACACAACGCCACCTAGACCCAAACTAAACAGAGCTTGTCATATGGGTTCTAGAATGCGGATAAACATACTTAAATACTTTTTTTTTGTAAATACATTCATATTATACATAGAAACACCCAGACCAATGTAAATATACATATTTGCACTGAGCGGTAATTGAACCCGCGACCTATAACTTTGCAGTCAAACGCACTACCACTACGTCACAGAGGTCGTAGATAGATGTGTGTATTTATGATATCGTAGCTTCCAATCAAATGGACCGATTTTGATACAGTTTTATCGGCACAGCCGTCAATCAGCACTGGAGCTATTGACTCAGGATCAGCTGCAGATGGCCGAAGTATAGGTATGAATTACACGTGAACTGGTGCAATACATACCATGCGTAATAAAATATACTCTGATTCATTTTATTGCAACCAATTAATCTGCTATGTAATAGTGGTTTCATATAATCACGCTTTGCTTCATTCAGGGCAGGTAGATATTTCACATCTTAATTTTTCATCGTTCAGCGACGGTGACGGACTTGACCTTACGATCGAGAGGTCCCGGGTTCGAACCCTGGCACGTCGGTAGTGTACTGACACTACCGACGTGATCCCACACCTAAAACAAGCAATTTAGCTTAGCTGGAGGGGTTAGGGGGGATATTAGTAATTTCGGTTACTAATATACTTTTATGAAAAAAAAAATCTAATCTTCCCCTACTGTCATGGATTATCATGCAGGTAGGCACGTCCCGGCTTTAAGGTGCTTTTGGTCTGCCCTTTACGACCAATTTGATCAATATTATGTTCTTATAAGTTGACTGCGGACAATCTGTGGGCCTATCATGAAACGTACATTGGAAGTTTCGGGCAATCGGTACCATGAAACGCAATTATCCCGCAATCGTGGCCATAGACTGCGTGACGAAGACGTGACACTTCATTCGGGATAAACCGTAACGAAAAAATCTGAAGGAACTGATGGTGCCTAAATCTTCTTGCGACCGGCAGTTTTGGATATACGTTTCCGTTATGGAGTAACTCCCACATTACTTGTCAGTGCCAGACTGAATATTTGAAAAAGGGAATTCGATAAGACCACGGTTTATAACACCCTACCCTCAGACCTACCTCTCCAGTTGTGTATAAACATAGCCTCTTTGGCTGTATTTTACCGCCTCTACCACGGCGAGTGTCCTGATGAGCGTTTTCAACTTATCCCACCGTCTCCCTTTCGATCCAGAACAACACTTGCCGGACTGCGATGCCGCCCGCATACGGTAGAAACAATACCGTCTCGAACTCAGCGGTTCGGTGCTTCCGTTCTTTGTCGAACAAGTTGGAATACTCAACCCGCACATGTTTCCTTCTTACAATCCCGGGTACTTCAAGCGGGACGTGAAAAAGCATCTGTTGACGCCGTCAAGATAGGGACCACCATTTTAGGATTGTCAGCATCTGGGATGGTGGGCCAAAAGGACTTCATCATAGCTACCACCATCCAGCGGGGTGCAGTCAATTGAAGGACTGTATATAAAAAAAAGACGACATACCTATTAGTATGATCATATATTGAAGATGGAAGCAGTTGAGAAGAACGATCGTATTATAAGGACGCTTCGCCATTGCTACTTATACGCGCCTTATATTTCCGGTCACTTTTTAAAAACTCGTCACTATTTCTTTTTTTTTTCAAGGTACTCCGTTCAAAACTTCGTTGGAAAATCACAACGGTCCAGTTAAGTGGAGTTTGTGGTAAAACATGACTCGTTTCACGTCCACACAGCAATTCTACACTTTTTATATGCCTTCGGGGCAGCCCACAAAAAGGAGGCGGTTTGAAAAGGACCTTTTTTTAATTTACGACTACGCCGTGAAAGCCGGTGCCTCGGTAATACGCCCAATTAAAGTCTGTAAAGCAATTCCGCAATTACGCCTTTGAAGTTTCGTCTCATTTTTGTTTGTGCAACAATAGCCGTCCATCCGTTTCTATAGGCAATAACGTGGCACGTGTAAAATGTTGCATTAACCTTTGTTACAGAAAACGCTCTGGGACCTATTATGCTGACTTTTATCTGTCTGGAATGATATTGGTACGTAATATTGTATTCTATTGATATTCAAATATGCACGCTGTTGCGATACACATTAACAAATGGATCGTATCTAAAAGGGCATCATGTCGAGGATACATAGGACTTGTTGTCATGTTAAAATTATTGGTACCCTTTTGGAAGTTTTTGCTACAAAGTTTATGACATGACCAAATTTCGAGAAAGTGTTACGACAGTGTATGAATACGCGGCGAGTATTCTTCATTGTCTATTAACAGCGGATGTCGTTATACATTGTACAAAAGTTAAGCTTTGTCAATTTTATTACACACCTGGGCTGTCGTGTTAGACTATAAGTTATTTTATTGCTCTCAATAAAGCTTGCTGATGTAGGTACTGTGTTATTGTGTTGAGTGTTAACTGGTAGTCATTCCTATTATCCCTAACGCCCGCCTGAGTATGACACTCTCTTGTGACGGTAGGCGGAATGACGCTGTCTTATGCGGTCATGCCCGCTATTCACCACCGCTTTCTGCTTCTTATATTTGCTTGCGTGTTTCGAAAAGTATGGCTCTACCATTTGCTCTTGGAACCAGAACTGTCTTCAACAAATTTGAGGCCCTTGGCAATTTACAATAATTAGGTCTGATTGATTATAAATATGCAAGATGACAATACCACAGAAGCAGCCAGTCAGAGTTTCCAGTAAACGCATCATATTTTATAGTCAGTAAAATTGTCAACCGTGTTCTCAGTATAAAAATGTATTAGTGACCTGGCTGGAATTAGGGTACCCTACAAATCACGGTGCCCTGGGCACATAACCAGATATTTTTTTTATCCTGAAAAATGTTAATCGAGGAATGAAGATAAAAAAATTACCAGTTCGTCCCTTCCCCGCTTTACAATGCACGGCTGCTACGTTTCTGGCGTCTTCTGAAAGCCAGTTGTGCACGTCTTCGCAGAATGGCTGAATGAGGTCAATTTTCGGTGGCGTGTGGTCCTCTAACGCGTACCTCGCCACCTGGAAACCAACATTGAGAACTTGTTAAACGTCTCGTTTAAAATTTTCTTATTTCTTTTAATATGTATTATATTATATATTTCGAAGTTGTACCAATACTGACTAAAACTAGTGACGTTTACCCACCGACATTCGAAATTGATGACATTCAATAGATTGGACCAATATGTATAGAATAATAATAATAATGTTTTGTCCATAATTTTAGTGACCTCGTACATATGGGTCAAATCAAACCTCAAGACACACGGTGCTTTCGTTGATTCGTTAATAGTATAATGGACTGCCGATTCTGCCATCGTCAAGGAACTAGTCCATACCAGAGTAAGCATAGGATAAGAAGGTAACTGCCTCGGTGGCGCAGATCAGCTCCGACTTCCTCGATCGAATAGTATCATTGGTCTTTCCTGTTATATATTCTCAAAGGCTAAAATGCCCGTTTGACAGCAAAGAATTAATTCGGTCCCAATGACGTTACACGTCATGAGGTAATTGGCGAAATGTATTTATTAATACACCTCTGCGGACACCTTCGAGTATATGATATGAGTATAATATTGGTAGGTATATAACATAGGGTCGGGGTGCGAGGGATATGCTCTATGGGTAACCTTACACCCCGGCGTCTGTAGACCCGAGACGGCGTGCGGTTTTAGTCGGTTCAAGCCCGACATAACCGCCCCCGCTGGCCGGCGGGGGGGTATCCGAAGGGATTTCCGCACGAAAATATAAAAAATAAAAAAAAGGTATATAACATAGGATAGACCTGTTTAACATCAGAGAAAAATTCTAATTTTCTTTCCGGCGTGTTAAGACCCGAGACGGCATGCTGTTTTAGTCGGTTCAAGCCCGACATAACCGACCACGCTGGCTGGGGGTATCCGAAGGGATTTCCGCACGAATGAAAAAAAGGTACTTTTATTTCTTCTAATATGTGGTTTTCCTGCTTCGTCATTATAAATGTTAAGTATATCCTGAAGAGTGAAGTTCATGCTACCGTGCTAGTTCAAAATTAGTTTAGGCAAACTTTTGAATATGCTAGTACGGAATTGTCTTGTGCGAATGGGACATTCTGCGCCAATGGGACTTTTTGCGAAAGGGATATTCTGATCTACACCACTATGGGAAGACCTTGGAGACGCCAATGAGTATAAAATCACGAACTGATTACTTTTATTGCAACAGATTTGTTGAGAACGTCTACCCTATGTTTACCCTGGTCCTGGTGATATCTCACAGGTGAACAAAATGGTACTCGTAGTAGCCTCATATCACCCCGATATATCATTTGATTGACGCGCCCCCACGTTTTAACATTTATTTACTAACCTTTATGTGCTTTCATGTCAAGGCAGGATGTTCAGAAATAAAAAAAAAGTTCAAACAACTAAAAATGTAATGGTGTTATTTTTAAAAAAGCATTTACAGTTTTTAAGTACTCTTTTCGCACATACCTTTGTACTTACCAAAAGTGTTCAAACGATTTTTTGCACAGTACAATTTGCACAAGTGCATACCGTCAATATGGAAGCTGTATATCTTTTTTTAACTGCTTAATTGTTATTTATAGCTTTATTGCTCTTTTGCGTGAAGAATGACAAATATTCCGAAGTCCACAGGCAGCCGGGTGCTGCCACGCTTTTGATAGAGTGGTTGTGCTGTCATGAAAATATGCTTGGAACAGCTCCAAACCTTGAAATAATACGTATGCAATAAACGTGGATATCTCAGTAATATGTATGGACATTATTATCCTGAAGAAAATTACAGTGGAATGTTTGCGAAATTCAGAAATGATCGTTACCTACTTTCCAACTAAGTCAACATTCGTTTTTGTTATAGTAAACGGTATATACCTAGGTTACGTACCTACGTACCTACTAGTATATTATTATTTTAAATACCTATATTCATCAGCATCAAATCTTTGGGATCGGTTAAAGTCAAACTTTGGGGCCTCCAATCCGTTCTTCTACTTTTTGGCTTATATGAGCTTATACGGGAATGACTGCCGACAGATCGTACACACGCATTCCGCACATTTTTGTGAATTTAGGTTGCACTGGGGAACACTTAAATACAGGCTACTATTGTAATTTCAACAAATAACGAATAATTCACTTAAGGTATGCAAGAAGATTGTATGTAGGTAAGTAATTATTTCATGCTATGAATATATGCCTATAGATTCTATTCAACTACAAACTGAAACCATATTGGAAATCAAATTTAGTAATAGGTATATACTAAACGTTTCATTTTATTCCAGCCCATTAGCAATAAAGCTATTCAATTGAGTATGGTTTCCCTGACGTAGGCGTTCGTACCGTTTCCATGGGGATAGCCAATGCTCAGCCTTGGCGTAGGCTAGGCTTAGAGTATGCATAAAGTAGCTTAATAGCATGAAGTTTATGTTTAATCTAAGGTGTATACGTATACATGTGTATATTATAGAGTTATATTGTTTATGTGCGAGACTACGTGATAACACTCAGATATTGTTTCTTGGATAGGAGTCCTCTCGCTCGGCAGCATGATTGCGGCAATGCAATGGTGCGGAGCGCGAGCATGTAATGCTCGCGATGGAGATGGCGGAGCGCGCCCGGGAGAGATTTAGAACTCTTCCGGCCCGTCGAGCCCGCTACATGCTCGCTTAAAGACCCCCGTCCTCCATGAACGCAGGCCTGGGGATGGCAGGTGAAGCCGCCTGTCACCCCAGCAGAAGCAGGCCGCGACGGCGGGGCGACTAGCGCCCCTCCCCCAACCGGGGCAAGATGGCCCAGGGTCAGTCGGGGTGCGAGTAATATGCTCTATGGGCAACCTTACACCCCGGCGTTCTAAGACCCGAGACGGCGTGCGGTTACAGTCGGTTCAAGCCCGACATAGGTAACCGCCCCGCCCCAAAAAAAAAGAGAAAGATATTGTTTCTTAAGAGATAATGAATATTGATAAGAAATTATCAAATTAAAAGAGTCTAGTCGCTCTCATAAAAGCCTCTCTCGCCGCTTCCAGCCGCTCTCGTATAAGCCAAACCAAGAGAAGGTGAAGGAGTAATCTGATCTTGGCTCCGAGGTGAAAGCCTAGGATGCAGCCGGGACTAAAACTAAGGTTATGATGAAAAGAGTCTATTATATACATACCTTTGGATTGCCTGACGTTTCGACCAGGTTACACTGGCCGTGGTCACAGGCTTGAAAAGAAAAGAGTCTAGTTGCTGGTTTCTAGTTGTTTTACATACTCGTAATTTACACTGTAATGGCTATAGCGGGATTTTTCCAGTGAAAATCCGGTAACTCAATTGATATTTCACGTTTTAATCAATGAATTTAGTAGTAAAATGTGCGAACGCAATTTAAATTGAATTAAACCCGTTTGTATTAATCTATGACATTCAACCTACGTCGTTAGACTTGCGATCGAGAGATGATGGATTCGAAACTCATCCAGTAGGATATCTACGTGAACGTGGTTGAAGCTAAAAAGGGTTAATGAGAATACTAATAATCTACGTTGCTTGGTTTAGGACCACTATCCAAAATTTTAATCTGGTTTAGGGAAAACAAGGAGCAAGTAAGCAAGCCGCTGAAAGGATGCAACAAGCGAACAAGTCCAGCAACTGACATGAGATCATAAACTTTCTATGCTCAACTGAATTGACGAGCAAGCCGCTGACATGACACCAGCAGGCCCTTTTTTTTTTTTTTTTGTGCGGAAATCCCTTCGGGTACCCCCTCGCCGGCCAACGGGGGCGGTTATGTCGGGCTTGCACCGACTAAAACCGCACGCCGTCTCGGGTCTTAAGACGCGGGGTGTAAGGTTACCCATAGAGCATATCCCTCGCACCCCGACTGACCCTGGGCCGTCTCCGGTTTCGAGATGGCCCCCTTACTTGCTCTCCACTGTGCCATCTGCTAATCAGAGGGACACGTGGAAAGCTTCCGAACAGCCCTCAACAGGGCCGTCCTCACCTGGGTCGGAGTTGGCCGTAGGCGGCAGCGTCTCTCCCACCCTAGGAGAGAGGCGCTGCCGTCTCCGTTGCCCAGGGTGCACCGCGTGGAGGTCCCCAACAAGCACCCCGCACCAGCTGGCCCTCACATCAAAGATACGCAGGTAAGCTTCATACGCACTTGTGTGGACGTAGCAACGCTCATGTGACATCACGGACGGCGACTCATTTCCTCTTCAAATTTATCAATAAAACAATCAGTACCTATTTAAATAATGATATAGGTATTGAAGGAAAATATATAAATCATAGGTATGCAACAATCAGATACACGTGTAGCTGCTTACTTTGAATCTCAGTACAAATGGATACATTGTATGTGTATGTTTTGTACACTTTTACTAAAAATGAGCCAAGATTTGCTAGCGATTAATTTCATGTTTTACAGTAAGTTATACCTTTCTAGCACCTTTTCGTATAGATAAGTGGGTGGTAAGACTAGGGGTTTCCCAGTGTGAACCGGTAGGTAGGGTAGGCCCAACTGGCGAAGTACTCGCCCTTTTAATTAATATCGCCCTTCCCAGCAATTCGACACAGAGCTATAAGCTTGGCACTTTCATGCGATAGGTACACTCCCATGGTTCACCCATGAACTCTCCCTAGAGTAGGCCCTTCCTAAAATATGTATATAAATATTAATATGCTGTAAATTCCTTTTCTCGGCATTTCCTCCCTTCAAATCCTTTTTCATCATCATGTTTCCCTTTCCCTTCTCCTTCTTTCGATTGGGAGGCAACGCGCAAGTGGCATCTGCGATATGGTGTAAGTATATGCTCGCCATAGCGTAGGCTGCTTGCTTGGTTACTTATGTAGTTCACAAAAAACAAGTTGAATTCCTGAGACGAGCTCAGCCGAATTCAAGGGATTTTCGATCGATTTTTTTTTTTGCGATTTTTTGCGATTTTTTCTTTATATTGCAATGGTTCACCCCAGCACGAATCTATTACCGAAAACAGCAACTCGATAGCTCATCTCCTTCATACCCAAAACCGTGACAGAAAATTGGCAACGACGACGTCGACGACGACGACAACTCGATAGCAATAGGGCTTTTCTAAAGAAAATCTCTAAAAATGTGGATAAATTTATTGTCAGTAACTCCATCTGAAATTTCTACTTGTTTTAAGTCGGAAAATTATGTAGGCAGTTCGCCAAGTTTGTTTCGACCATATTACTCCTAATATAAGACAGTGTCACTGTGACAATGTCTTATAATTAAGCGTTCTATGGTTTCGAAGCTCCTGAGTGCACAAGCAAGCCACCGAAATGCTGTTGCCCGCATAGATATAAGCCGTTAACATGATTCTATGAAATAAGAAAGCCAACTAAATGTGGATTTCACCAATGATAGTAGCCGCTATCAGGGTAAACTGAACAAGACCCCAGTTGGTGTTGGTGGTTTAATTTAATCGCGATTTCTCTGGTGAACATGAACGTGAACACCTAAGTCATCGGGGTTATTGTATTCGGTAGGTGTAACGCTTAATACGTAGATAATAATAACATGTGTGTACATAGCAACACTCGTATAACGTCACCGACGGTGATGACCTCTTTCCTCTTCACATTTGTCAATTGTCAGTATTTAAATAATGATAAAAAAGCGGAGATAGCCCAGTGGCTTACGTAACGGACTGCTGAGACGAGGCCTCGAGTTCGATCCTCAGTTGCCCCGGGCACACACCTATGACTTTTCGTAGTTATGTGTGCAATAATAAATGTTAATTATCGCTCGCTTAATAATGTGCCCGGTAGATGGCAATAGGCTCGCCCCCTATTACATTGGGACCTTAACATAACTGGCGAATCGTGGGTGTGTAATACACCTCTGCCTACCCCTTCGGGGATACAGGCGTGAAGTTATGTTATGTATGTAAATAACGATATACCTAGGTATGGAAGAAAAATACACAGATAATAGGCATAATGTATTACAATCATGTACATTTACAGTTTTTCAGAACTGAAGTAGCGGGCGAGACTGCTGTGTATGAAGTCTTTGGTCGGGTCGGTACTGCTGGGTCGGATAAGTGTTTTTCGGTTTGGAAATTCTCAGTATTTTGTAGTCTGGTAGAATAGAAGTACACGGTTGACTGGACTGAACTGTCTGGGCAATGGAGATACCAGTACTTCCATTTTTTTTTAAACGAATATTAGTAACCGAAATTACTAATATTCCCCCTAACCCCTCCAGCTTACATTAATTGCTTGTGTTAGGAGTGGGTTCACGTCGGTAGTGTAATGGCCAGGATTCGAACCCGGGACCTCTCGATCGTAAGGTCGACTCCTTAACCACTAAGCTACCGACGCTTCGAAAATCCATTACAGAAAAGCACCGATCAATTCAACATTTGTAGTGTGCACTGCCCAAATAACTCTTTGGTGGCGTATAATACTTCATCAATAAATAGTTGTACTGTGTGGTGATCGACTCCACAACTCTCGACAAGTTGGCACTTGACAAAGTGAGCCCTTTCTAAACCACAGCGCCCTCGGCACAGTCACTCAGTGATTAATTTTGTGACACATTGATTTACGTGACGTAATATTTCAGTAATGATTTATTTATTGTGCAATTGTCATACAATTTCCGTTACACCTTTAAGGACAAACACTGGATTCGTGTAATTGTAACGCTAGTAAATTAGTTTATTTTAATAATTACGGTGGTTTTATGCATGAATTACAATAAGCCATCTAACACATTTTCATTGACTTACAAAGCATTGATTTTATTGATCTAGTACAACCACTTACATCTGCCTACCTTACTTGGTGTGTTATTTGCGCAGTACTCATTCGTAGTTTAGCATACTCTGGCGCAGGCTTTCCTCTCACAGAAAACAGACGGCAGTTGCTCCCGTAAAAATACATATCTTCATGAACATAAGTAGACCGTCCATGAGTGCATGCGCATGGATGAATGAAGTAATAAACTAACATTGCTCTGGAACAATGTAGTTCTTTTCACTAAAAACTTAAAAACTGGTAAAATATTTAACTTTATTAGTATTTTATTGTTTATGGGGCCGGCCTTGGCAGCTTTTCTGCTTTGTTTGCCTCTATTATCCTAAGAGGCCCCGCCCTCCATTATATTAAAGACAGCCCTACCCTACCCTTAGGATACGAAAAAGCATGTTCCCCGTTTCTTAAGGCCCTGTCTGGACGTAAGCTACCATAATTATGCTTATTTTTTGTTTCTAAGATAATTTCTCTCTCTCTCTTAGATTACTGATGCTAGACAGTTGATTTTTTTTTATATACAGCTAATTATCTAACTGTTCACGCACATTCGAAAACATTTTGGATAAATAAAGCAGTTTCTAGTTAAAAAAAATTGCAAAGACACACTCTTTGAAATCAGGTTGGAATCCTGGCCATTACACTACCCACGTGAGCGTTCTAACACAAGCAATATAAATAATATTATAGTAGGTAGAATATACTGCTTCCGGGCTGTTTGGCCGTGGTCCATCGGAAACTTGTGTTCCAGACGTTTCGTCGATCACTGCGGTCGACATCTTCAGTGGTACACGTCGGGACGCCGTCGAGTGCGGAGAACCTTCCTCGGCGGCGAACTCGGTGCGACTGATGTAAAGGCCCGAGTCACTGGCGTATTTATAGGTGCAATGGGAGGGGCTAAACAACGTGATCGCTCCTGATTGGTTGAGAGCTGCGCAACCGATGCGCTCGATACTGATTGGTCGAGGCTTGGAAGGCCGAGTCCAGACCTAAAAACGAGTAACGCCACCTGGACTCGGCCTTCCAAGCCAATGGATTCTCTGCCCGGGAGATACGAAGAGCTCTTCATCCGAGGCAATATTCTCTTACGAACCAGGATGAGGAGAAACCTGCCCCTCTAGGGAAGGCCTTTTTGCCATACATTTATGGTACATCGGATCGTATCGGGAGACTGCTAGAAGCTTACAACATTAAGCCTATTTTCAAGCCCACGACGCAGTTACGTAATCTTCACCGTTCAGTCAAGGACCCTCGTGACCCACTATCTTCGGCTGGAGTTTACCGAATCCCCTGCTCGTGTGGCTCGGTATACGTGGGCACTACTCAAAGAAGCGTCAAGACCCGCCTTTCAGAACATGAACGAAATTGCCGCCTCGGCCACTTCGACAAGTCAGCGGTTGCGGAACACACCCAGGAGGATGGTAATCATACCATCAAATTTCAGAACACGAAGGTTCTAGCCACCACTTTACAATTCTTCCCACGGCTATGTCGAGAAGCCATCGAAATATTCAAGCATCCCAATAATTTTAATAGAAAAAACGAAGGTTTTCATCTGCAAAAAGATTGGTATCCAGCACTGAGAGCCGCGCGTCATCACAATTCAAACATGACGAAGCCGCCACCATCCCCGGTATCCCCCTTGCTTAGCCTCGACCAATCAGTATCGAGCGCATCGGTTGCGCAGCTCTCAACCAATCAGGAGCGATCACGTTGTTTAGCCCCTCGAACGTCTGGAACACAAGTTTCCGATGGACCACGGCCAAACAGCCCGGAAGCAGTATATTCTACCTGCATGCATAAATAATACATAAAATAAAAATAAAACAAATTAGATCTACGCTGGCATATATAATTTTTTAAGTTTTCTAAACTGAAGTCGAAAATCTCGAAAATTATATAATTAAATAATCCGACTATAAACGACTTGAAACATAACTATAATTATTATTAATTATGTATTTTGTTAACAGAATGTTACTATTTTTTTAGAACAGTTTATAAATATAAAATACATATTTTAAATTTTAAGTTAATTCTCATTTTGTATTAATTTTGTATAATATTAACTATAAAGTTGTAAAATTATTGTGTTATTATGATAATTTTATTATAACCACGTAATCAACTAGTAGGCAATCCAGTGGAAACTATTAAATATAAGAATATTAACTTCTATAATTGAAATAAATTATTTTTAAGAAGACATAATAATTATTGACCGGATACCGCAGTCTTATTTTTAGCACAAGAAAGTTGAAATTTTAAAAAGATCTTTATCATATCGACAATGATTATATATCATGACTTGGAGCCAAAACTTTACCTTTCAGTGATAAAATAATGATAATTTGAAATAATCATTATCACATAATATCTGCTTTAAAGATTATAAAGTTAAGTTTAAAAAAGGTCTTGTCAATGTCTTTATCCCCAAAGAAAGTGATATATCTACAATTAAATTATTATTATATCAGTGTAGATAAACAATTAAGTCGGTGACACAATTGGTGAATTTTTTTTGTGGGTACATAACACACAAATCTAGACAAAAGGTAAAGGTATTTCAGAGAGCCTTTAAACAAGGTCATAGGCTTGCACAGAACGAATTTTTGGGTATCTTCGGTAGGAAGCGCGGGGTGCGACAGCGGAGGCGCGCTTGGTAACCAATTATCACGGGCTCAAAGGCATATAGTCATTGGTTGATCAGTACTTTTACTGGGTTTTTTGTTGGTCAGTTGGTGCAAAAGGGCAAACTTTTTGACGTTTTTTTTTAAAAATTTGCCTCAAGTTATACTTGCTTTGCAGGCGCTTACAGGTAGCGAATCTAGCTGTAAATGTTAATGGTAGCAATTGATGACGTTTAGTGTTACTTTGTGAACTAAATTACAACAACAAGGGTACCAGAGTACAAATTCCAAAATTATCATTATACAAATCGCACCTATCTAGGCATCGAACATTTAGTTGTAAAGTCGAAGTGAAAACGTCAAAGTGAATTATTACATCCTGCAATAAAAACGTCAATTGCAATTGAAACTAGAATTGTAACCAGTATCTATGAATTATAAAGCGGATGAACAAAAAACATTACAATAACATTTATCTTAGTCTGTATGGAAAATGGCTGTAGACCGTATCATAGGCGACATTGTAGATTTAAAAAGCGGCCAATTGCGAGTCGGACTCGCCCATTAAGGGTTCCGTAGCAGCAAGTAACATAATAAAGCTTTTTTTTAAAATTTTAGTTGATTGAATGGAAGGTAAATTGCGGTTTACGATTTATAACGTTTTAAAAAAAACTTCTTACTAGATCTCGTTCAAACCAATTTTCGTTGGAAGTTTACATGGTAATGTACATCATAATATTCTTTTTAGTTTCATCATTCTCTTATTAATTCAATTTTTCCCACTTTGGGAAGTGTCTCTTGCTCAAACTATTCACTTTAGAAAAAAAATATATTAGATACCCCAATATCATTTTTGAAGACCTATCCATACATACCACACGCGTAAGGGTTTGATGAAAAAAAATGTTTGAGTTTCAGTTCAAGTATAAGGAACCCCCAAAATTTATTGTTTTTTTTTCTATTTTTGTGTGAAAATCTTAATGCGGTTCACAGAATACATCTACTTACCAAGTTTCAACAGCATAGTTCTTATGGTTTCGGAAAAAAGAGGCTGTGACATACGGACGGACAGACAGACAGACATGACGAATCTATAAGGGTTCCTCTTTTTGCCATTTGGCAACGGAACCCTAAAAAAAAGAGAACCAAGATACGTGTGACTCGCGATAATGAGTTCTACAAGTAAAAACCTGTCAGCAACTTAGTAGTGTGTTTTTTGTTTGATTCAAAAATGGAATGGAGATAATGTAGTATGCTTTTTTAACACCAGATGTCATTCGCACCTGGTACTATTATGAATTATGTTTTTGTAGTATGTGGTACGAGTATATAGCCCAGCCCAGATCTCTAGAGCCCAGGTAAACTTCACCTGCTGATTGACGAACGCCGGTCTGGCCAAGGCTTTCCTCGCGTGAGGGGTAGGGGGGGAGGGGGGGCAGACGGCAGTCGCAGAGAGAACTTCGTTCCACCTTAGAATCAAGTTTTGTTACTTTTTTTTAAATTTATTTCGTGAATATCTCATTGCACTCCGACATTAAAGACCCCAGAGCGTTGGGTTTTTGTCGATTCGAGTCCGACACAACCACCCCCGTTGACCGGCGGTCCACCCGTTCTTGAGTTATCCCGGTCATTCATTACTAACACTACCTTGTTTTAATAATAACGTATTATAGTCATTTTATTAAGTCACAGATTAAGGCATTATCATTTAAGCGTCAATCCCGGTTATACCCAAAACTTTCACGAAAAACTTGAAAGACTGCTGACTGGCCCCCAACACAACCCTGACAGGAAAACCTGCGCCAGAGGTTCGTTGATCAACAGGGTTACCCGTTTGCAGGTGAGGTCCCCATATATCCACTAACATATCCCTCCTTGTGTGTTCCCATCTTAAACTATAACGTGGCAAATTATATCGATCCTTTGGTACACAATAATCAAATTCTTTATTTTTTATCAATGTGTCGTACTAAGTGTCAATGCTCTTATGCGATTTCTTATCAACATTAGATTACCTAGTAGGCACGTCGATAGTCTTTGTGCTGTATAAAGTACGCGTCATTTTGATGACAGATCCCTTTAAAGGGCATTGACATTTTCTATCATATAATTTTTGTTGTACAAGTAAGGTTGGAATTCACCAGGGAAAATTTCTTGAGTTAAATAGGATTCTTGCAGTTTAGTTTTTAATGATTGATTGACGAACGAGACTTTGTTGCAGGCTTTCCTATCGGGATTGCGAGGGTAGACGGAGAACGCTCCCATAAACGTCCAGAAAAATCAAGTTATAGAAAGGAGTACTAGTTTTTTTTTTCGTGCGGAAATCCCTTCGGATACCCCCCGCCGGCCAGCGGGGGCGGTTATGTCGAGCTTGAACCGACTAAAACCGCTCGCCGTCTCGGGTCTACAGACGCCGGGGTGTAAGGTTACCCATAGAGGATATCCCTCGCACCCCGACAAACCCTGGGCCATCTCCGGTTTCGAGATGGCCCCCACGGGTTTGGGAACCACGGTGTCCTCGTCTTGCCCCGGTTTGGGGGAGGGGCGCTAGCCGCTCCACCGTCCGAGTCTGCTTCTGCTGGGATGACAGGCGGCCTCACCTGCCACCTCCAGGCCTACGCTCATGGAGGACGGAGGTCGTTAAGCGACGAGAACGAACCCTGGGCTTCAAAGCCAATTAATAATATGGGCTTTCAATTAATGAAACTGATTATGTCAAACGTGAGAACCTAGTTTAATTAAACTTGAATGCAATTCTTTCATGTAAAATTTAACTTATGAATACTTCTTTTTAAGAATGAACCATTTTGGCTTTTAATATATTTTTTAAATTTCTTTTACTAATTTCTGTTTAGTCTTTGCCTCAATAATTAATTTTAATCGGACTCTTTGTACATAATAAGTACTGTAGAACACTTAAATACCAGTAGGCATACATTGAAATAGAACGTGTACAGAATAAATTAAGTATACGCCGCGCCTTAATAAGTAGCCAGTCAGAAGTACGAATTCAATTATAATATAGAAGCAAGCAGCCATATGTGCATACAGCCTAGAGACAGAATGACATCATTTTTAACTTTTCGCCGAGTAACAACAACGCAAAAACATAATCAAGAAATGAAACAACACAATCTGATAAAACTAGAATAGATTTTATGATACGATAAATAAACATTTGTATTTCCTAGAAAACCAAACTTTTTTAGTGGAAACTGCTCGATCCATTCCGTGATACGTGTTATCAGTGAACCTCTGTGATAGCCAGTGTTGGGAGGGCGTCGGTGGCGACATCTAGTCTAGCACATCGACACACGCGGCGCGGTAACAAAGACCAACGCGCAGACGGCGAGGCATATTCTACCTACGTTCTTTATCTAACACTGATTGACACAATCACAACGTGTCCGATAATGATATCATGACCAAATACAGAAAGCTATGTACTAATGGAATGTTCCATTTAGAGTGTTACTAATATTCATTTGAGTATTTATAGGATATCTAGCGATAACTCGCCTAGGTGAGCTGTTTCATTTCAAGTATTGTTCTAAAGTGTCAACGATGATGAGCAATTATTGTAAACCAAAGATTCCAACATGGAAGTTTTGAGTTAGCGCCCTGGCCCTAAGTGGTATCTCACGAATTTTGAGGTAATTGACATTTTAGATGCTAAACTTTACAATGTAATAGGCTTGTGTTTATATAAACATAGACACGTACATCGCAGAGGAGACAGCACGTCGCCGTCGTTGAAATGTCATTAACACATCTAGCAATTGACGTCAATAATTAAGGTACCTACTTCATGAGCGAGGATAATGTCAGATGCCATCTTTGATTGGCCCTAATTAAGTATCATTAATCAAATATATACGCTTGGCTTGTATCCTGGTATAAGCGGAGCATTATTTTACTTTATTAAAATTGTTGTACTTATCTATTCTTATATAATATTGTATATTTACACCGTACGAAAATTTAAACATGTATTTATCATGAATAATTCAGATAGTGATAATGATAGCTTTTCGGATGTATCGCGTAATTTTAATATGAACCACATAATGCACATTCCCGGATATGCTGGCTGACTTTCAATCGAACCATAGCCACGTTATTCTTGTCTCTGAAACTTTTCTCGAACCTTGCCTATCGACTTCGTCTTCCTCTTCCAGGTTTCCAGCTTGTAAGGAACAGGAATGACCGTGAGTTTGCTGGGTGTGGTGGTGTGGCTATGTACCTGCACTCACATATTCCATTATCTGATACCGTACCATATCGATCCTCCCATTCCTATCCAAAGAAGTCCTAGAGAGCTTTATTCACTCCCAACCTTACCACATTTTTCAATAAAAATTCGTTGTTGAACTCATTTCAATCCGGTTTTCGTCTTGGGCATAGTCTTCGACAACGTTGGTAAACACCACAGATGATATAAGGCAAGCAATGGATGGCCGAAGAAATCATAAATTGTATCCTTACTGGACTTTAGTACAGATTTCCACATTTTCCTTGGCATACTAAGCTTTATTAACATATCTCCAAAGGCTATTTCATTTCAATTATACCCATTCATTAATGGGTTTCGTAGTCACCTGGTTGATCATCGGCACCGTATACGCATCGAAGAATCATATTCTTCATGGTGCAGTTCTGATGCCGGTGTACCACAGAGTAGCATTTTATCTCCTTTACTCTTCGCAATTTCTGTAAATTTCATCTCTGGGAAGATAGTTTCATCCTACCACATTTACGCGGACAGTCGCCAAATTTATACACAAACCCCCTTGAATATGTTATCAAAGGCTTTCCGTACCATTAACATAGACTTGGAGCGGATCTGCGAATGGAGCAAGAACTACGGACTCATGATAAATCCAACCAAAAAGCAAGTCATTGTTATTGCAGTCTTAGTATGGTTTTGAGGATGGACTTGTCGCAACTTCCCCTTAGTTCAATTTGATGGAGTCGTGCTGCCATTAGAGAACAGTATTAAAAGCTTGGGTATCTATTTCGACAAGAGCAATCCTGGGGCATCCAAATTCAAGAAACAAGTCGTAAATTCTTTGCATCTGCGGGTTCTCTACGGAGGCTAGAGAACTTCCTTCCACCAGTATTCTTCCAGTTCTTGATTACGCCGATGTCACCGAGATGTCGATGATCCTGATCTCACTGAGAAGCAACTTGATGAGCTTGAGCGTCTTTAAAATTTCTGCATAAGATTCATATTTGGTTTACTCAAATATGATCATGTATCTGAATTTTGTAACAGACTCAAGTAGCTTCCAGTTCGACTTCGCAGTCATTCTCACATCCTGGCATCATTAAACAATGCTTTGTTCAATCCCTAGACCCCCATTTATCTAAGAGAGCGGTTTAGATACCTCAAGGATACGCAATTACAGATACTAGAGTTTTGAGGTCGTCTGAAAACTTGGAGCTAGAGATGCCAGTGCACTCCACCAACTATGCTGCTAAATAATTTACTATTAGTGTGGTTCGTCTGTGGAATGCACCTTCTTAGTATAAAAAGCCTTTTTTAATATAGAAAGCTTTATATGAGAAATACTCCTAATTGAAAGAATTAGTACAGATATTTCCTTCATAATAATTAAAAACGGTTACTGCGAATTTCTATAGAATTCCAATGGCTACGGGGTGTAGTTGGAGTACAGAATACGAAGTTATTCTTTATCTTAAACACCCGCGGGGTCGTCGTTCCTCATTAGCGTTGTATTTCCGATTAATTACAGTCTCAATTAAAATAATGCTTTTAATCATTACGCGGAGAATTTCCTTATAAACTTCGCTGGTATTGTAGCGGAAATGTAGTCCCCATTGTACGATAACTATTTATATACAGAAGTGAAAATAGCTATTCCCCAAGTCGACGGTATTTATGGGCTTTAAGTGAAGGGTTCACGTAGTTTCTCTGCAATTTTTGACGCTTAAAGCCCTTCATTTGAAACATTTAAGGCATCGTAATTATTACGTACCGTTTAAACAATTAGGAAGTGAAGTCCAATTGTTATTCCTTATTTCTAAGTACATGCAATGGATATATAGCACAAATACAAAAGGTCTTAGCCAGTTATAGATCAACCGCACGAAAGCGGTTGGCCGCAAATAAGAAGGATTTTTTAATCTTTACATCAAGCTATCGATTGGGCAGCAATTATGAAAAAATCCACTAGCTTATTTCATAACTGTGACATAAACTTCTCCCTTTTTCTACTATCATAAATAATGAAAGTAGAAGAGAAAATCTTGCGTCAGGTTCGTTGCAAGTGTGGAAAGATGTTTTCTCTGCCTCTATGAATGAATTTTCCTTTTCATTTCTTAAATGTCAGTCAAAGAAATGCCGAAACTATTATTTACATTATTATTACATCATTGCGAAACAATGATGCATTCAATTATTGTAGGTACGATAAATATAGCTGACCTGTTTACCCTATCGTATTGAATCTGCTGTAAGCTGTAATACGTAATCGATCGTGCGATATAAACTAACTTGACGCGCCTGACGTTAGCGCAGAGGGTGACGCATCTCACCATTTAACACATCTATGGTTGGCACACATTGTTCTATGATAAATAACGTATTGAACTAAGGAGCACGTTAACGCTGTCTGTGACATTTTTAGACTGTATACATAAAACGCGTGTACATGACGTCATTTGACCCGTATAGCTGCCAAAACCCTCGTGCATATCGACCCTAGCATTTATTATACAAAATGAAAGCGATAAAATAGCTTTCAATTTTAAGAATTTCTAGTTTATGATTTACCGTATGATGAGCATCGACCGTTATCAATGGTCTCACTACCATGGACGCCCAAATTGCCCAAGACCGTGCGAAGAGGAAAAGAAAAACTCGGAAAGCGGACCCTGGACTCCACTATGATAACTTCGGATGCAAACGGAATTAACACAGAGATGATGATGATGGAGCAGTGACCATTATTAATGCATGCTCGGCATCCTGAAATACTAAGTTTGATTCGCGATCATAATTACCGAAACTGGTACCGTATGATAGCACCACTGTCCCCGCAGTATTTTTTAAGGAGCTTTATAGACCCAGGAGTTTCAATAAGTGCAGTAATTGGACTCGCCTGTAAGACCTTAGTTACTATAGTCCGGCTTCATAAATGAAGCGAAAACGCACTCTCATTACACGCAGGCATAATTATATCGTCGAAGTGCGAGTACTCGAAGAGATTAAAATGCTGAGATCGTATAAGTGATGTAATTCGTGGATGAAAGGTGAGAGCATCATATCATTTACCGTCACGGCAAACGAATCTCTTACCGCCAATTTGCGTCAATAGATGATCCACACAAAAAAAAAACCAAACATTTAGGCATAGCATGTTGCCGATTCCACGCGTGTATTTAAGAAATATCGACGGCATACTAAATCGTCATACCATGTTATGTCACGACATACAAATCTCTCTTACCCCCATGGCAATGGTTCATCCACGGAAAAAAATTAAGGCATAACATTGTTGGCGACTACCACGCAAGTGTACGAACATTGCCGCATGTCATGCGTCACGTTCGCACTCTAGTATAGATTTCTGCTGGGGTGACGGGTGGCAGGTGAGGCCGCCTGTCACCCCAGCAGAAGCAGGCCGGGACGGTGGGGCGACTAGCGCCCCTCACCCAAACCGGGGCAAGACGGGGACACCGTGGTTTCCAAACCCGAGGGGGCCGTCTCGAAACCGGAGATGGCCCAGGGTCAGTCGGGGTGCGAGGGATATGCTCTGAGGGCAACCTTAAACCTCTGAAGACCCGAGACGGCGTGCGGTTTTAGTCGGTTCAAGCCTGACATAAGGGATTTCCGCACGAAAAAAAAAAAGAAAAAGATATATATAGTATTTTTATATACAGGTTTACATTATATATAGTATCCTGTATGGAATCAAATATATCTCTGGCAAGGAACATAACGCACTCTTTATTGCATACATACCAAGGAACATTACATTTAATAGACACGATTATATAGTACTAATGGCGGGCGGTCTTATCGCTCAAGGCAATTTCTTACAGACAGGATAGAGACAAAATAATTGAGAGCCAGAGGTGTATTGATAAATTATAATAATTGAAATTAAACCTAAATAACACAATAATAACCTCGTAAAGAGGTGAAAACTGTACATTGAACATCTGTTAAAAAAAAAATTGCTGTGTTCTCTAGGAACGATACCGATGCCAACAACTTTTTTCTGTTTGTCTGATTTTGTTATCGATGCCCGAGCATCATGATTAGAGATTCATAAATATCATCACGCTATTATATTACGGAACCGGCTAGAATGAATTTCAATGTTACATGTAAACATCTATTTCTTCATGATTCATCTGATGATGAAATGATTGAAAATATAACGATGAAATTGGTAACCTAATATATGTTGGGTTCGAAACTGCAGAAGTAAACATACCTTGATCTATTCCAAACATAAGGCGGAGGAAGTTTTTTTTTTTTTTTTTTATCCCACTAAGATGGCAAACAAGCACACGGCCCACCTGATGGGAAGCGGTTACCGTGGCCTATGGACGTGTGCAACACCAGTGGCGTCACACTCGCGCTGCCGACTCTGTAAAGGAAAGGGGATTGGAAAGGAGTTTGGGAGGGGATGGGAAAGGAGTTATGGAGGGGATGGGAAAGGAGTTTGGGCTCCGGCACTCTCACTCACCAAACGGAACGCAACAGTTCAAATACTGTTACTTGCGTCGATATTCTGTGAGAGGGTGGTGCTTCCCCGGTCGAGTCGGCCCATTCATGCAACGGCCAAAATGACTGTTGCTAGACTCTACCACCAAGTGAAAGTCGCGGTCAACAGCTAGTCTAAATAATATAATTCAATCTAAACAGATATTTCTAGGAATATAATGCTCCTTATCATCTTAGCGTTGTTCCAGATTGCATCCGAGGCTTTTACTTCGGAGCCCGGGATCTGCCTACTCCTCGTATTTGACTAGTGACCTAACACGAAGGGTTATGGCGGAGTTCACTGCAAGACCTCCACCATAACCCTTCTAACCTATATCTATCCGTGTCGAGGCGCGCGGTTTCCACGAGTTCGCTTGGCTATGGCTTTTATCGCCATTTAAATGCTTTTATAATGGAGAAGGTTTTTATTTACTTTTTAATGCGGGAAAAAACATGGGTAACGACGCAGGGCGAAGTTAGTATAATTTTAAAGCCTTGAATGACTCTTATGTCACGTACGTGACTGTACTGGTAATTAATTTAAAAAATTTAATCTGACATCTAGATGACATTCAACGATGACGTTTAAAATGCATTGCGTTTGAATGTGTATTAAATTGATTCAGTGAAAATAGAAATTTAAATGAAAGGACAATGCCCATGTCAGTATGGAAATCGGTTGCACACTTTTTTTTGCTATGTCACATAAGTATAAACTGCATTAAAAAGTCTGCATTAAGTATTATCTGAAATATAAACGCATATTGAAACAGAACTTGGGGTTATTGAGAAATTAAATGATTACAACGAGAAAAACAAGAACAACAATAAAATATTGTGACACAGACTGTTGAACTGACGTTTGTGTAAGACAGGTATACCATGTATAAATTAAGAGAAAACTACCACTGAAGCACAGATTATTTTACAACTTTAACTGATTATCACTAATAAACTACGAATACATACACGAAATATTAAGATTTCATAACTGCTATATATTTGAATGTGACATTGCGAATTATTATCACGTATTATTATTTAACCATTTCATTTTAAAAAGATTGGTATATTTGCATTCTACCACCAATGGTTTATTTTATATAATGGTAACAATTCAATTAAAATGGAAACGATTATTCATTCAAGTTTTATATCTTTATAATTTAAATTCAAACCCCAAGTTCTATAGAAGCGATTTAGTGTTGAAAAGTCATACTATAATCAATATTATTTTTTAACATTTGAAACTTTGACGCGAACGTCTAAAAGCCCATGCTTTTTTTTCAGCACGCTAGCTCCCGTTAAATAGTAGCTTAGCAGAAAGCTAATGTTATTGACTGCTACATGATGTTGTATGGTAGGTGAGATTTATTTTTTCAATAATTAAATATAATAATTTTTATATTACTTGGCAACAAACGAGCATACAACTCATCTGATGGTAAGCTATTAACGGTTGTTATAAAGTTTTTTTGTTTTTTTTTTTTCATATTTTTTTTATTTTTTATATTTGTTCCGTCAATTGACTGCACCCCGCTGGATGGTGAGAAGCTAGGGTAAAGTCCAGAAGATATGGGCCACCATTCCAGATTCTGACGATCCTAAAATGGTAGCTCCTACCTGGACGGCCTCAAAAGATGCTTTTTCAAGTCCCGCTTGAAGAACCCGGGATTGTAAGAAGGAAACACGTGCGCGGGCAGAGCATTCCAGCTCTTTATCGTGCTACAAAGAAAGGAAACACCGAACCGCTGAGTTCGGGACTGTATGGGTTCCACCGTGTGCGGATGGCATCGCAGTCCAGCACGTGTTGTTCTGGATCGAAATGGCGAAGGTGGGATTAGTTGAAAGAGCTCCTCAGAACACTCGCCGTGGTAGAGGCGGTAAAATACAGCCAGAGAGGCAATGTCTCTACGCAGCTGCAGAGGTTCTAGGCTATTGGTAATCTCAGGACTCCCAATTATACGGATGGCACGCCGCTGCAATCTGTCGAGAGCGTCTAATAAGTACTTTGCGGAGCCATCCCAGAGATGAGAGCAGTATTCCACGCAGGGGCGAATTTGTGTCTTATACAAAAGACACCGCTGCTCCGGCGTGAAAAACCGTCTCACCCTGTTCAGAACTTCGAGTTTTCTTGAAGCTGTTTATAATTAATTTTTATAAATTAATTTATATATATTATTAATATAAATTCATGTTAATATGTTATAAGTTATAATCTAGTACAATGTCCCACAAAACCGTACAATTCAATGTACTGTATACATTATCAATACCAGAGATGTAACCTTTTAGTTTACCCTCAGAACATTAATCACAAAGTAGGCAGAATACGTGTATTAAATGACAAAGAATTTGTCTTTATAACCGGCTAGGAGTTATGCACAAGTGTTTCTGGAGGTCGCGCTATACCTTGAATAGGTACTGTCAGGTGTGACTCGAACAGTTTATAGTGCTCGGTGTAAACGCTAGATTTAAAATAATGAATATACGTTTGTATGCTGATCTAACTGTAAGAACTGAATCGTTATTTGTAAAACGGGAAAGAACAACGGGCTTCATAAAACCCGACTGTCCTAAAAAGACCGAAATAAGTTTGCTAGCAGGCGGGACCCATTAATTTATTTTCGGTTTATGATTGCTGGTGGTTGTGGTCCCGCCTCCATCTTGAGCATTACTTGCTCGCAGAAGGAGCTCCGCAACATCGCCGTGAGCAGAATGCAGAGCTAGGGCTCTGAGGGAGGGAGAAAATTCCGAGGGCTGCTACGAGGGCCCAACTCGGCACCACGCACGCCGGGCACTCCGCCAGCGTGTGCAGCCCTGAGTCCTCACGTGCATCACAGTGATGGCACTCAGACGTTAGCTCCTTCCTGATCCGACACAGGTGGTCCCCGAAGCACCCCGTCCCAGAGATCACCTGCGTCAGCCGCTACGAGAGGCTCCTAGCCAGTCCTCCATGATGGGTCTTACCGCCGCTACTACGGCGTACCATTGCGTGCGGCGTGATTGGTCGCCCAAGTCGTTCCTTCCACTTCACCACGATGACCTGGCAGAGCTGGGACAGCACGGTCTCAATTTCTCGAGGCTCACGGTCCCATCCCTGTTCGACTGCCTCCTTTGGCCTATTTTAATTTACCCAGTGTCACTCTCACAGTATATACGAATCTAACGACACCTCTCAAGCTAAAATCCATCGAGCCGTTCAGGCCGCAGAGTGTGCGAAACTATTATATATACATAAATACTCTCCTAAAACATAACCCTCCTTTTGGCGCAGTCGGGTAAAAACTACAAGGAAGTGAAGATTACAGAGATTCGTAACAACATGCCAGCCTTCGTGGATTAGTTTGCTGAAATTAATCAAGCAACGCCTTATTTACTTCATTACAATACCCCTTTTCATAATTGCGTACCATTAAACAGTTCGCAATCTTCCGCGAATAGTAAGCTATAAATATTCGCGAAACCAACTGAGTTATTAAAAGCATACCATATGTATTAAAACAGCTGATACAAATGTTAAATAAATTACAAATTTCGTGACAAGGCTGCTGTTAAAATAATATTTTAAAAAAATTTGTTCGTTGACACTGTCAAAAACGGTATGTATATGTAGTCCAAATGTTGTATAAAAGTATGAATCGTATCGTTACATATGAAATTGCCGTTTTTCTTGAAGAAATTGGAGGAAACCCAATTTTCAGTACTAACATTTTTGCATTTTTTTAGGAATGACAAATCTAAATTGTATGATTTTTTTTGTGTATGAATGAGACAACATTAAGCTAACAAACAGCAACTTTTATTACATTTTTGAAAACTGTTAAGTAATACGAAATTTATCATCAAAATGGATAGCATTTAGGAAGTACTGTTTTTGAAGATCGAATTAATATATCAAGCGGCCAATAAAAACAAAATTTAATACAGAGTTGGAAAATCTTGAAATCAACTTTCAAACAAAATATAAATAATAGCTATTAAATTACAGGAATAACGAACTCATGAATTTGGTCTATGTATGTTTAGAGAGTATTGTAATTTTTGTCTATAATAATATATTGAAGAGTCGGTGTGTGTGTAGGTACATACGTAGATACTGAGCGAAAGGTGTGTGTGAGTTACCGTTCGGGCTATTCATTATTTGTCTTGTCACAGCTTGGTGCAGATAACAACAAGACCAACAATTATGTAATGTGAGTTAACCCCACACTGTGACATTCGTGTCCAAAAACATGAAATGTTTGTATACTGTCGTATGTGCGATAGCCATAAGGCGAAATGTCCAACGGACATTATCTTGACAGTGTTGAGGGAAATACATCATTTTTGTAGATATCCTGTGGAATTTTGGAATGTTATTACCAATAGTTTTATAGATATAAACGAGTAACAAAATTCTGTTACAAGAACACCTGAATTTTGAACATCTTTTTATCACGAGAATTGACCTTTATGTTACTGTATACCGACCGGGAGATCGCCAGCAGCGTGAATAGCTTGCTGGCGTTCTTCAATGAGTTGGGGTGGATCGAATGAAATGCAAACCCTCACGCAAAAACTACGCCTTGTCGTAGAGTTGCTGATACCAGCCCGTGATACCATACCATACTGTATACCGATTGTGTAGAGACAAACGCGAGGATCATGTACAAACGTCCCAATTTACAGACTGCCTTGCATTTGCCGAGTGTACTAATCACTCATCAATCGCGCGTCATCGTCATATGAAAAAATTGTGCATAGGGCCTTGATAAAACCCGGGGCTCGTATTGCAAACATGCCCAGGTACAGTCAACGACAAAAGTAGCTTGACGACTTCTAATTTATTAATACCCTTAGCTATTAAATCTTTCATGAAATGATAAATAAAACATGAAATATATTAACTTTGTCCTCTGGGGATAATACAACTACTTATACATCAATCATCGGTACATGTATTCTAATGTATAAAAAGGTTTGTAAATATTTTAGTGTTATACAACTTTTGTCGTTGACTGTTTATTATAGTGCGCATAGCAACGGTCTCCCTCCGTGAACCCTTGCAGTTTAATCGCAGGCCAACAGATAAGGTGTACACAACTTTTCAAGGCCAATGGTTTTTTATTTCTAACCTTCTTCAAAATGAGAAGCTTGGGAATATTTATATGTTACCTAATACCTAGTTTTACTTCAGTTTCTTCTTTTTTTTTCAGAAACCTGATGGTTAATCCCATATAAATCTGTACTATTATAAAATTGTAAATTAGTCATATCTGTACATTGGAGATATCTGAAAAAATACTTGGGTTATGCTAAATGAACAATAAATTATAAACAATTCGGAATTTTTATTCATGAATATGTCTATTTGCCTATTTGGTATTTGTCTATTTGGTCTGGGTGTTTCTATGTATAATATATGTGTATTTACAAAAAAAAAAGTATTTAAGTATGATATTTTCGGAAGATTACGCGACACATTGAAATAAAACTATTTTTAACGGATTCTATCGCGATTCATTTTCATGTTATTTTAATATTTTACATTGATCCCGACGTTTCGGTTGCTTTTCAGCAGCCATGGTCACGGGGAGATTAAAGATGGTTGTTGTCTTGTAGTTTGAAGTGTAAGTTATCTCAAAGTACCCGAACTATGTTGAATTGTTGATGTTACTATTTAAGCAGAATGAGGTCACAGTGTCATAAAGTGTTGTTGTATTTTGATTTTTGGAATTAATTATGTGAATGACTGGGTCCCAAGCTGGTGGTACATTTCAATCATCTTCTCTATTAAATCGCGATAGAATACGTTAAAAATAGTTTTATTTCAAAGTATGTTTATCCGCATTCTGGAACCCATAACACAAGCTAGTTAAACTATGCTTATACTTTGGGTCTAGAAAGCGCTGTGTAGAATGTCGTAGAATACTTATATATTATTATTTACAATTTAACAATTGCATTCCCTACAGCTCCAAAACCTTCCCTAGGTACTTTGGGATTATTAGGGGGGTATCCGAAGGGATTTCCGCACGAAGAAAAAAAAGGTACTTTGGGATTTCGGGGTGCGAGGGATATGCTCTATGGGCAACCTTACACCCCGGCATCTGAAGACCCGAGACGGCGTGTGGTTTTAGGCGGTTCAAGCCCGACATAACCGCCCCCACAGGCCAGCGGGGGGGAGGTATCCGAAGGGATTTCCGCACGAAAAAAAAAAAGTTACTTTGGAATTTTGTTCCCAGCAGCTACAAGAAACAAATAAATTTTGCAAAGCTTTTGGACCCCTTTTAGAAAATAAAAACTATTTAAGTTTAGTTTTGGAGCCCTTGGGAGCAAAATCGTGGAGCGGGCGGGAATAAGCCCCATAAAACTCTTTAAATAAAAAGGCCGTTTTGTGTTACATTGATGTAGTTCCTCAGTTAGAATATATTACATTTGAGAAGGGTCTTTATTCGATAATAACCATATTTAAATATTGCAGCGGTAGGTAAAGACATTGGAATTTACTACATTTAGAAAAAGTAATTTAAAGTAGATAAAGGTGCTTATCTACTGACTAGGCAACCTCGAGCGTTTTAATAATCCTAATATCGATTTTCCAGTTGCGTTCAAAGTTTGCACTTTGGACGCTTAACGACCTCCGTCCTCCATGAGCGCAGGCCTGGGGGTGGCGGGTGAGGCCACCTGTCACCCCAGCAGAAGCAGGCCGGGACGGTGGGGCGACTAGCGCCCCTCCCCCAAACCGGGGCAAGACGGGGACACCGTGGTTCCCAAACCCGAGGGGGCCATCTCGAAACCGGAGATCAGGGTCAGTCGGGATATGCTCCATGGGCAACCTTACACCCCGGCGTTTTAAGACCCGAGACGGCGTGCGGTTTTAGTCGGTTCAAGCCCGACATAACCGCCCCCGTTAGCCAGCGGGGAGGGATCCGAAGGGATTTCCGCACAAAAAAAAAAGGTACGGAGTCACCATAAAAATTTCTATGTGCTACTTCTTGCAAAAGGTTCGCTCGGAGTTTAATGATTTTGCTTCAATATCATTCACCGTCGTTTGGCTACGATATCTAACGACCCGAAACTTAAGGTCATCTGCATTCATATTAGCTATCTAGTGGACACTAACAGTATGAAAGTAATCAACCGCACCGGGCTAGATAGGAAACCGGTTTCAATCTACATGCTAATAAGTCCCTAAACTTATTACACCCAAGCGAATAAAGGTCGGCGTACACTTCGGTGTTTGAGATTTGGAGATTTTAAATTTAATAAACATGTTTTGAAATTTGACAAAAATATAATACTATATTAATAATACATTGGGACCTTAACATAACTGGCGAATCATAACATAACATAACATAACTTCACGCCTGTATCAGGTAGGCAGAGGTGTATTTCACCCACGTTTCGCCAGTTATGTTTAGGTCCAAATGTAATATGGGGCGAGCCTATTGCCATCTACCGGGCACATTACTAAGCGAGCGATAATCAACATTATTAATACACACATAACTTCGAAAAGTCAGAGGTGTGTGCCCGGGGCGACTGGCGAATCGTGGGTGTGTAATACACCTCTGCCTACCCCTTCGGGGATACAGGCGTGAAGTTATGTTATGTTATGTTTATAATACTATATTTAAAAATGATCAATTACTAAAGTGTTTAAACTAAAGTATTATATAAACAAAAAAAATATATATTCACATACATGCATCAAAAAATCCTCCGCATCATCACCGACTGGTTATGATCATGATCGCAAAAGGTTGGGATTTAATAAACGGATTAACGAATACCAAATTCACTTCTTTTTTTCTTTTCCGACTTAAATAGCAAACAAACATCTATAGGATATGCCTGCATATTGGAGACGAGTGGTTGCCATGGTCAACGTTTGCTACACTGAAGTGTTACTTGAAAGTTGCCAGTGCATGTGGTGATGGAAGAGGAGCTCCGACACCTCATAAACCATACTAAATACAGTATAGTGTTACTATATACAGCAACAGTATATCTACTCGCGTTAATATCAACATATTAGGTGAGGGGGTGGAATTTCCCCGGACAAGTCAAACCCATTCATCGGTAGTTTAGCTCAATTTACTGTCATTTCAAGTCATGACTTCATGAGTAGTTTTTAGGGTTTCGTACCCAAAGAGTACGTCTTTCACCAGGCAGTAACTCGTCAACTGTCATAGTTAGATAGTTGAAATTTTCACAAATGATGTATTCTTGTTGCCGCTATAACAACAAATACTAAAAAACATAATAAAATAAATATTTAAGAGGGGCTCCCATACAATAAAGGCAATTAAAAAAAAAGATTTTATAGATAATGGTACAGAACCCTCAGTGCGCGAGTCCGACTCGCACTTAGCCGGTTTTTTTATTGTAAGCGTCTAAACTACGGTGGCCATTGACCACTACACTGCAACCTTAAACCTTATCGAATTTAAAAATTACTAATACAAAGAAGTTGCCATTAATATCTAATATTAGATATCGACAAAGTGGCAGCAGTATAATGGACATCAAACTTGCAATCAAGAGGTCGTGGTATCAAATACCACCCATTATATCGATAGGAACGTGAACCCACTCCTCAAGGTCGGATCACACCGAGTAGCTATGTGACGTATATGTATATGGACGATATGGTACGCGCTGGGTAAGATAGCGATGCATTATACAACTTGTTTACCGTTTGAAATGGTACAAATATGGATAAGTGCAAAAGGGAAGTGGGTACGTGTTGAAATTACGAGTACCACGTTACTCCACACTACGTCTCGTTGCAGGAATATATGAGAGAACACAAGATTCGACGTCTCGTTGCAGGAATATATGAGAGAATACAAGATTCGACGTCTCGTTGCAGGAATATATGAGAAAACACAAGATTCGACGTCTCGTTGCAGGAATATATGAGAGAACACAAGATTCGACGTCTCGTTGCAGGAATATATGAGAGAACACAAGATTCGACGCACTTGATAACGTACTGGTGCACCCAAAGCACTAAACGCAGCGGGTTAAGGCACGTCGTCGTCGCTAAGCGGTGTGAGCTGACCCTTATTCATACAAGCATTTAGTTGGATGGATTAATAAAGAAAAATAGTAATATGGTTTCTAGTAATAGTTATTAAAAAAAACAAACGTGTATTATTAATTTAAATAATAATAATAATAATAAATATTCTACGACATTCTACACAGCGCTTTCTAGACCCAAAGTAAGCATAGTTTAACTAGCTTGTGTTATGGGTTCCAGAATGCGGATAAACATACTTATATACCTTTTTTTTTGTAATTACATACATATTATACATAGAAACACCCAGACCAATGCAAATAGACATATTCATGCATACAAATATTTGCACTGAGCGGGAATCGAATCGAGCAGTCGAATGCACTACCGCTACGCCACAGAGGCCGTCAATACATCCCTGAATACATTAAGTTTTCTTTTTTAGGCAGAAAATAACCGCAGTTATTAATACTAGTCAAAGCTGTTCATAACCGTTAATTATGCGAAAAATTTGTTGAATATTATATTATATTATATTAGTGGTTAAGGAGTCAACCTTACGATCGAGAGGTCCCGGGTTCGAATCCTGGCCATTACACTACAGACGTGAACCCACTCCTAACACAAGCAATTTAGCTTAGCTGGAGGGGTTAGGGGGGATATTAGTAATTTCGGTTACTAATATTCTTTAAAAAAAAAAATAAAAAATTATTTCATTTTGATCATGTATACATTTGCTTTATTGTCTCTCTTTTATTACATTCATTATCTATACTTAATATTACAAAAAGCGGCGATAGCCCGGTGGCGTACGTAACGGACTGCTGAGACGAGGTCTCGAGTTCGATCCCCAGTCGCCCCGGGCACACACCTCTGACTTTTCGTAGTTATGTGTGCATTAATATATGTTAATTATAGCTCGCTTAACAATGTGCCCGGTAGATGGCAATAGGCTCGCCCCCTATTACATTGGGACCTTAACATAATTGACGAATCGTGGGTGTGTAATACACCTCTGCCTTTTCCTTGCCCTTCGGGGATACAGGCGTGAAGTTATGTTATGTTATGCTTAATATTATATAGCTGAAGAGTTTCTTTTGTTTGGTTGAACGCGCTAATCTCAGGATCTACTGATCCGATACTTTTTTTTTGTGTTGGATAGCCTATATATCGATGAAGGCTATATATCATCACGCTACTATCCCGAGGAGCGGAGCAGCAATCATATATGTCAACAAATTGGACAAATAATTTGAATAGATGCCACAGGAAATCGAAGTATATCACAGGCGAGACCGTAGGATACAGCTATCAGTTATAAAAAGGTTGCGTAGACTTTTTGCTGGTAAGCAGCGTTTCCAAAGCTCCTTAGGACTTAGGATTAGGTTTATAAAGTACAAGTGATATTATTGGTATTCTGTTATAAATCATTCTTCGTTTGTAAAGCAGTACAAAAACTTAACGCGGTTAACAGAATACATCTACTTACCAAGTTTCAACAGCATAGTTCTTATAGTTTCGGAAAAGTGGCTGTGACATACGGACGGACAGACAGACAGACAGACAGACAGACATGACGAATCTATAAGGGTTCCGTTTTTTGCCATTTGGCAACGTAACCCTAAAAAATCTTCAGAATCCATATCCAAGTAGAAGCATTGATCTGTGTAATCATGAACTAATTCAACAGAATAAATCAATAATAATGTCAAGCGATCTGTAGGATCGCCCGATTTTATTCATGCATCATCTCCAGTTGTCACTCTAAATACCCATGTACGTCAACATCTGACATTATTTATAATTTGACAGCTGTCAATACCGTCGATCAAGTATTGAAATAGGGACGTTTAAGCCCAATCATGTCACACAATGGAGGTGAAAACTAAACTTATTTACATGTATGAAAAACCAATTTATTCAGTTTTGTAAAACTGATGGATGCAATTGATGGGTTGAATATTAAAATATTTATTCAGCCAGGTCAGGTGGTAACGCCAGTGACAACTATGCTGTTGCCACCTATTATGGGCCATAGAAACTACTTATAACTCACTTGAACGTACAATATACTATAATCATATATTTTATTTCGTCTTATAAATCAGGTTCGCAATATGTGGTTTAATAACAGCGTTTTTTTTTTGTTTTCGTGAGGAAAGTTATATGAAATCGGCGCTTTCTTTCGGGGTTCGGAGGTCAAACAGCAGACGGTCTCATAAAAGCCGCGATAAGAGCAGCAAGAGAAACAATTGGAGACCAGACCCTAGGCTCCAAATTGTACGATTTGTAAGCAACCGCAACCAACGCTATGGTAATCATGCTTTTTTTTACGTGTGGAAATACCTTCGGATACCCCCCCACCGGCAGCGGGGGTGGTTATGTCGTGCATGAACCGACCAAAACCGCACGGTGTCCTGCCCAAGTGTCCATCATGCTGAGAAACAAAAATCACATCTGGAGCATTGGCATTTTTTTTGGACTACACCCAAGCTTACTTTTAGGCCGGGTGCAAAAAAGCTGTCCTGTTGGTAGGTAGGCAGGAAGGGCGCAGATTGGAGACTAAGTTTGCAGAAGATCGTTTGTGTCGTTAAAATTTTAGGAGGGCCTTGGGTGGATTATGGTGATGGTAATGTACCCAAGATTTTTTAATACCGTACTGTTGTAGGCTCGCTTCCGTACATATTATAGAATATTCAACAAAAACACCAGTTGTAATTGTACGCAATTATTGATAACCCAGATATGGGAGCGCGCACTGCTCTTTTGATAACTTTTTTTTTTCAATAATATCACAATCAATCACGTAACACTGTATTTTTGTCAAATGATTCAGAATAACAACAAACAAACTCGGTTTCAATAATATTTTTAAACACACCAACGCGGCAACGGACATTTTGGTACTTTAAAAAGGTCTTATGGTAAAATGATTGATGATGATGACGATGATGATGATGATGATGATGATGAAAATAATCGCCTTCAAGTAAATTGAAGTTCATTGAGTAAAATGCGGTTCCGTAGTTCGACTTGATCGCAGTTATTTTCACTTAAAAATCCGACTATACAATTCATTGTTCTCCGTTGAAAATTATAATAAATCAGCTCAAAGCTCTTATAAGGCTAGCAAGTAGAGATAACGAGCCAGTCCCTCTTTTTCATTGGAGGAAAATTAAATGTGGCGCCGACCCCAAATAATTGGGACAAGGGCAGGCAGATGATGATTAGTAGGTTTTAACCTACATCTAATTGTCGTATCGATATGAATCTTATTAACAAAATAACATCGAAATGGCAATGCATGAATTTGGCACCATCGAGGTATTCCAAATTAACAAGCTTAAGTGGCAATGGGCTGGCAGCATCTGTCGAAGGACCGATCAAACGGAAGGTGGGAGGCGCCCCAATCAGATGAACTGACGACCTGAAAAAGGAGACTGGAATAGAGTGGATGCCGAAGACCGGGTGCTATGGCGCTCATTGGGATAGGCCGAGGTCCAGCAGTGGACTGCGATTTGATTACGATATTCCGACCTAGGAGTCAAAGGTGAAGATATAGTGGAACACTTCGACAGAAGAAAAGAAAGAAAGAAAGAAAGAAAACACGTTTAATAAACAAAGCACAACGCACATTACAATCATTCATCAACATAAATCTATGGGCACGAAAAAAACAGCTCCAACTTCACCTGCGGATTAACGGACGAGGCTCTGGCACCGGCTTTCATATCGGGGTTAGGAAGTCAGACGGCAGTCGCTGACATAAAAGCCGTAGAAGACCAACTAAAAGGAGATGTAAGCGGACCCCGGGCTCCGAGGTGGAAGCCTCAGATGCGACCGGAATAAGGATAAGATGATGATGATGAGATGCTCTACTGCCACGCCAGACAAGTAAAAAGTAAGCAATAGTAAAATACCAGTATGATTACCTAAATAAATGGGGAATCATGTCGACCTTGTTGTATTAAACTTTAAGGGCCATAGCCAATAATGATCAGTCATGTAACGTTAGTCTATGAGTCAAAAGAGCCGAGCCACGTGGCTGCGCGCGTTTTCCCCATAGCAACAATCCGTTAAATCGGATTGCGTGACCACAAACAAGAGACACTTGAACAGTTTTTTTTCGTATGTTTTTAATGTTCATTCATTTAATCACGAATGACAGATAACGAAAAGATGAAGATTTGATTTATTTTAGCAGCACTTGCTCGCAACAGTGTGAATGTTGGTTATCAGAGGTAGAAATCGTGAGTAATACTAGTCTTATAACCCACGGCTACTACCCCTGTCTCGACTGTGTTCTGCTGAGGTTATCTACTTGTCAAATGCCATTACAATCTGTTTAGATGTTTAGACGCGACAGAGGTAACAAACAGATAAACAAAGTTACTTTTTATCTATAGGTTGTTCCTGCTTATTCCAGCAGGAATGGAGTGGTTAGACCAGGTACACCGCTCTCTATGAGAGACGAGTTGTGAGAGTGTCTCACTCTCCTTCTTTTATTTTCAACATCTTTTCTATTCTCCTTCTCTTATGGAACACGCGAAGACACATCTGGTGTTGCGACGTTCATATAGCGCAGTCACCTGGCCGACAAGGTCAAGTTGGCATCTAAGAAACTTGCTCAACAGGCCGAAGCAGTACTTTACTGCGGTGCAAAGACTTCTTTATAAGTCGCAAGTTCCGCCCCAGATGGAGTACTGCTGTAACTTTTTTGCCGGAGCACCTACATACGAACTTGACCCGTTCGAACCGGCCAAAGACGGGCGCCGAGGATCGTCGACAATCCCATACTTACAGGCAGTGTAGAACCTCTCAACCTTAAGAGAGATTTCGCCTCTATGTGCGTTTTCAACCGCCTATACAATGGGGTGTGTTAAGAATAATTGTTTGATATAATGTGGCCGTGGGCCACATTATATATCATCGCACCGCTCGCCACAGACAGAGAATTCATCCTCACACGTTGCGACCGGAAACGGTGCGTTCAGTGAGGTATGAAAGGCACTTTATTCCGCGCACCCTCAGGCTGTGAAATGATCTTGCTGCTGTGGTTTTACCAAGCGACTACAATATGGGGTTCTTCAAGGGCATTAGAAGGTTTTTAAAGGGTCGGCAATACGAGTTTTTAAAGGGTCGGCAATACGAGTGTGACGCCCGTGGTGCTGCACACGTCCATAGGCCGCGGTAACCGATTTTCGTCAGGTGGGCGGTGTGCTTGTCTGCCACCTGAGTGGTATAAAAAAAATAAAAAATATATGCGAGTGTAACCCCTTTACCATCAAGTGTACGAGTTTATTTTTACCTTAGCAGTGTAAAAAAATTGTGTAAAGTTCGAAGGTACTTATTACCTACTAATGAGCGTATAGGTACTTGACTTTATCTAGAGCAGGTAGATATTAAAAGACTTGCTTTGACCTTTTCAGAAAAAACATACAAGAGAAAAAATAAGGTATTCTGTTTCTTCAATTCACAAGTCTAAGCACGTCAACTTTAATTGAAATTATTACATTAATTAAAAAATTCAAATTACCCCGATACAAATTTATTTATAGCTAAGAACCTCTCGCTCGACCATATCGGCTTTCGAACAAAAAACTTCGCATCGAAATCGGTTAATCCGTTCGGGAGCTACAATGCCACAGACAGATACATCAACCTTATAACACTCGTCGTTTTTGGGTCGGTGGTTAAAAAGTCATTCACAAAGTAAAGATAGTCAAAACTATTTAAATTGAGGGCTGAAAATGGCCAATTATATAATGAAAAGGGTTAATTCAATTAAAAACGCGTCAAATATTTGCTAAAAAGTCATCGCAGTGACTTAAGGTCACCTCAAAATTTGGTATCAGAAGTGGGATCGCATTAATTGCTTCGTAATAATTATAATGTGTACACCGAATTGTTCGAGTAGGTAGACAGACATATATCAAAGAAGCTAGGTAATTTATGTGACAACTATTAACCGTTTATTAATCAAATAAAACCAGCTAAAAGTCAAGGAGACTTGTAACAAGTTTTGACCACTACAGCGGATATTAGTGGTGTACATTCTTCGTCTTTCGATGATTAATCCGAGATCAAATAGTGGTATTTGAAAGAAAGTAGAAATCCGATAACGTATAAACTTGATTTCAGCTTCACTTCCATTCAAGTAAAGAAACCCACCAGATAGGTTTTTAAACAAAAATCGATAACTGGGTTGATGGACTCCGGGGTGCGAGGGAAATGCCTTAGGGGCCACCTTACCCCCCGGCGTCTGAAGACCCGAGTTAGCCTGCAGTTTTAGTCGGTCCAAATCCGACATAACCACCTCCGCTGGCCGGTGGGAGTGTATCCGGGGGGATTTCAGCACGAAAAACAAAAGGGGTTGTTGGACCTGAAACCTTGGGCAATGGAAGTGGTCTCTCTTTTTTCATTTTTGAAGGGCAGTGCTACATCTGGCTAGTATACATTGCCGAAGCGTGGCCCAAGTTTTGTGTTACTTGATTTCTCCACGTACCCATTTGACTAGCAAAGGGTACAAAGGAAGCGAGCGACTTCGCCGGTTATGGATTCTTTCGAAGCGTTGGACCGTCTAACCAGCAAACGGACTGGGATAGTGGTAGTGAAGATGTGAACTAGAATACCTCTCTGAAATTCAACCTTATGGTCTGGTCCACCACCACCAGGCCATTTATTCCCATCACTTGATTAATGAGCTAAAGAATGACATGACGAATGTGTCGAGTCTCAATAGCGGAAGAGGGCTTAATTTTATCTTAAAGAACGGAGTCGCCAGCAATGGTGTCCAAGATCTATCAGGCTCTGCGAGTAAATCATCTCTCCTAGCAATAATAGCTGATGTCGGATACACTATTTGTGTACTTTTAGTCAGGTTGTCCTCAACATAACCGTTTCATTGTGACCTCGGCGAGTTATCTGGAGGTTTCCATACGAAGAAAAAAAAAAGATGACTACGTCACACGCTGCTAACCCCAGACAGATAATTTATTATGCATGAACTCTTAACACGCAGTGCTAAATTCATCTTAGTGAATCCGTAATTCATATAATATACTTCTTCCTGTAACCCTAACGCATTTCGAATATTGCCGTCACAGTGACGACTTCAAAGAGTACTCATTAAGTACAGGAAATCTATGTTCAACAGTCACCGATCCAAACACATACAGGTCCCGGCGCTTAAGTTGGCACGTCGGGAAGAAGAGAGAGAGTCCGGCTTAAATCGACTTCCTTCGCTTTTATAGAGTGTTCTCTCTGTCGTACATCGGACTGACAGTAATCGTAGACAGATCATGAACCATAGACTGGCTATCAGTGTATACGAGAGAGGAATAGCGATAGTATTTTTTTATTGCCAAGCTATGATTTTGACTTAAATCAGAATTTTCCGTAATGTTTTCTCTAATCCTCTAACATCGATTATTGTTATTTTATATTGTAATGTAATTTTGATTGTAGGTAATAAAAACCGTGTCAAAATAAAACGAAGAATGACAAGTGTGCTGTGTTGTAAGTTTTTTTTTTTTCGTGCGGAAATCCCCTCGGATACCTCCCCGCCGGCCAGCGGGGGCGGTTATGTCGGGCTTGAACCGACTAAAACCGCACGCCGTCTCGGGTCTGCAGACGCCATCGTATTATAGAAATCGAAATTTTTCAAGTTATTAATAATTCATATTCACACTGAATCTGACCGTCTCATTTACAAGTAAATGTACATTCAGGTGTTTTATTATATTGTTAAATTTATACGCACTACGTTTACACTATACAATTTCATAGCTCTACATTTTTAAAAGGATATGTGGGAGCTTTGGTTTTTACATGGCCAAACTGGTAAATCTAGCTCTATGATTATGAGAATAATTTAAGACGACCCATCAAAAACGGTTGTCAACATCTGAACTAGTGCTTTCTATTCTAGTCGAACAGTATGCGTCAGTTTTTTTATTTTAGTGTCGTGTCCATGTTTATTCTATGCCTACAACTGACTAACTGACTGACATCTGTGACATAGCGGCAGTGCATTCGACTGCTACGACAGGGGGCGCGGGTTCGATTACCACTCAGTGTAAATATTTCGAAGCGAATTTTATTTAACTGTCAGAATAATGTGTGCCAGAGAGAACGCTCTTCAAAATCGAAGCACATCAATCTTAACCGGACACTCTCCCTACTTCCCGATGTGCCAACCAAAACGCCGTTGACTGTAAATGATGGTACTAAAATGTGTCAGCCTTCCATCATTTACCCTTATTAAAAATGTGCCATCTAATTACTAGCACTCCCTTTAGTTTGACCCCAAAAGTTGTCGCCCAAAGTTTGTCAAATGTCGTTAATTCGCAACAATACGTCTACACACCAATGACAGATTACGTATCATCCCGTCAAACCTTCCTAATGGAGATTTATGTGAACATGCAGCCACATAAATAAAGACTTATAAATAATTCGACAAACACCTGAATGGCGGAATCAAGTTGGAAAATAGTTTTCCTACAGTCATGGAGCCCATGAATAAATCATAGGTTATACCAAAGATCGTTTATTATTCTGACTGACGCAATACAACTGCATTTTAGTGAAGAAACAGAACTCCTCAATTTATACCGGTGGGTGTCACGCGGTGCTGCGAGGACAATCCTCTTCTGATGAGGCCGTCAAGCTGAGTGCCACCATTGTTAACATGGTACGTGTATATAATGGTGACCCTCTTTCCTGAGACTTTACCTTCAGCTTACCATCAGGCGAGGTGAAGTCAAATTGACGTGTCCTAAATATAAAAAAAAAATAACTAGTTGCGTTTGACATAAGTGCGGTTACGGAATCGTCTGTTTGTTTTTGCTATAACAAGCAACACTAGCTATACGCCATAAATTTTTGATTGTTTAGTCAACATTTCTAATAACCGCAGAACTCGTTGCTAAGGAGTCCCTTTCACTCGCTCCTAAGGTAAATTCAAACTGCAATCTAAATTAAGGAAGTAAATATGAATCGACATACTGGACAATAATCCTGTGTTCTACCCCTAGAAAAGGTTTGAAAAATTATGCGAACACGGTTCATATATTAAAGTCTGCAGCAGATATTGCTGTCTGCTAAGATATTGTTTGATAAGCTATCAAAATTAATAAATAAATATTAGACGTTTCTTGTTCGAGATATACTCCTGAACACAATTGTCATTCCGCATTGGCGAACTCCTACTAGGAGCATTTTCCAGGTTCTGCCTGCTCGCATTGTATACAAAATAAACAAGCAAGTTGAATTCCTGAGACGAGCTCAGCCGAATACAAGGGATTTTCGATTTTGCGTTTTTTTTTTTTGAGATTTTTTCTTTATCTTGCAATGGTTCACCCCAGCACGAATCTATTACCGAAAACAGCAACTCGATAGCTCATCTCCTTCATACCCAAAACCGTGACAGAAAATTGGCAACGACGACGTCGACGACTACAACTCGATAGCAATAGGGCTTTTCTAAAGAAAATGCCTAAAAGGAAGTGCCACTGATTTAAATTTAATTATTTACTGCTCAACATTGATGCTATACGTAGGCAACCTGCTATTGGGTTAAGTAACCAACGGCGTCTTACGTCTCAGAAGGAATGAAGTTTTTCTAGGAATGAAGTTTATTCTTGAAAATTAAAAACTAGGTCTGCAAGGCGAATCGCTGCTTGCAATGTTGAGCTGAGTGAGACATCGTGATTTGAAAATCAGATTTTGAAAATTTTGAACAGTGATCATTCCTCCGTGGCAAGTCCGATTTTGAAAATTCTTTTTGAAAGCCACAACTCTGGACATGCTTTCTGAGCGTGTAAAGTTTGGTCACAGTGTCTCGAGCGGTTATTATGTACCGCCTCTGTGGCGTAGCGGTAGTGCATTCGACTGCTACGACAGAGGGCGCGAGTTCGATTCCCGCTCAGTGCAAATATTTGTATGCATGAATATGTCTATTTGCATTGGTCTGGGTGTTTCTATGTATAATATGTATGTATTTACAAAAAAAAAGTATATAATTATGTTTATCCGCATTCTGGAACCCATAACACAAGCTAGTTAAACTATGCTTACTTTGGGTCTAGAAAGCGCTGTGTAGAATATCGTAGAATATTTATTTATTAATTCCATCTGGAATTTTTTTAACGGTGATTATTCCTCTGTGGTAGCATTAATTTTTTCAAAATATATTGATAAACCTTCCTCTGATTGACCTCTTTAATCATGCCAAATTTGGTTCTGATTGGATTAGTAGTTTAGGAGGAGACCTGTGACAAAGAAAATCCTGAAGTCTGGTATGAGGAGCTTTCGCTCGACTTCGTCTCACTCAGCTCAATTATTACATATTTACATGTTTAATCAGTGAAGTAGAACCTCTTTTCTTTGCCGCACCATCAACATTTGGAAACCAGCACACGTGTTTCCATTTTCCTACAGTCCTGGGTCCTTTAAGCGGGGCGTGAAAAAGCATCCGATGAGGCCGTCAAGCTGAGAGCCGTCATTGTAACATTATCCGAGTCTGAAATGGTGACCCTCATTCCTGAGACCTTACCTTTAGCTTAACGTTAGGCGAGGTAAAATCATATTGACGTGACCAATATAAAAAAAAGTAAAACATTTCGAACCAGAGAATTTATCATAATTTTCTCTAAGGGGGTTTAATATTCTGAGGCTGAGGCCTAGCTGTAGACAGTTCATAACAAAGGACTGATATTATTTAAATTGTTAGCATTAATTGTTATTCAATAGGAGTTTATTTGTGTTACTACAAGGTCCTTCGAAGGCTTTACTTACACATCGTTTTTTCGATATAGAAAATGCACTCACCCTTTTGTGAAATTTGTCTTCGTCGTATGACCTCTCGGAACATAAATTGTATATCTTGTAGTGGTCTTTGTGCATCTTCTCCAGAAACCTGCACACGTCGTCTATGTGATTCCTGTATACTCCTTCTAACTTCTCGGCGGGGAAACCCATCGCTATCAGCCTGTCTGTGATGTCTGTATTAAAATAGATTAAGGAAATACTATGATTGATTTCGGCTATATCTATAAGAGCAAGTACATATAAAAATTAGAATATTAAAATCGAGATCGATGTTGTGTCCTGTCCTAAATCACAATCGATACTAACAAGTCATAAAGCATAATTTTATTGTATGAAGACTTTTTTAATTTACATAATCAAAAATTTAGCAATGACATTAAAATTAATATTTACAATCTATACTACTCTATACTAATATTATAAAGAGGAAAGATTTGTATGTAAGTATGTTTGGAACGAATTGGCTCAAAAACTACTGAAGCGATTTCAAAAATTCTTTCATCATTAGAATGCTACATTATCCCTAACTAACATAGGCTACTTTTTCATTCCCACGGGATCAAGAATTATGCGGGTGAAATCGAGTGGCGATGCTAGTTAATTATAAATAACTGAAATAGTAACCATGGAATTCCTCCGCATCGCATGCCTCTTGTGGTAACGTGCCCAGAAGACTGGCAGCATTGCCACGTTGTATGGCAATGCTTACTCTCTGTGCTAAAAACAAGCCAATCAAGCGAAGCGTCGATCATACGCATTTGGACGCCATGACCCTAACGTTTCGACTCCAAACGGAACAAATTCATAATCACCAATGAGATTTGAGTATTTGCGCCGTTTGAGAGTCTCTGCAGAGGCAGCAATAGCCCCGGCACAGACAGCCGTGCTGGCAATATGGGTAGGAGCAATGGTTTCGATGCATGTTGCGTCCTACATCAGAGTTCTAATCATTTTCCAAGGCTTTAATGACATACCACCCGGTCTCTTGCCATCGTCACGCACCAAACCGTTTGGCTCAAGTACAGCTAGTACACCGGCGGTGACTAGAGCACGTCGGATTATGTCATTGAGGCTGGTGTGCCGTGGTATTCGCTCAGTGCTCCTGCAGCACGACAACCTAAGGTAGCCGAATCTGTCGACGGCATCTTTACAGCCCCATCGATGCAGAAAAATGCACGGGGCATGTTGCAATGCGCAAAAATTTAAGATTTGTCCATTTTCATTTGTTAGGTCCGTTGTGCATATTCGCGTGTACCTACCCACTTGCCCATCTACTTGAATAGTCGCCATACCCAGCTTATTGTGAAGCAAGTGCATCATCGCTAGCACGGCTTATGAAAGGACTGGTCGCAGACGGTGGTTTAGAAAGGTGTAAAGGAAAACGTTCCATGTTTGACGTGAGTCGGTTTTTTAGCATTCTTGTGTAAGGTTAGAGTTATTTTACGCTTAAGACTATTTAAGATTTACAGAACTTTATCCACAATATGACATACTAACATCATACACATATCGTCCTTTATTACCGTGAAAGTAAAAAAAACCGCATTGTAAAACATTGTCTATTTGTGGTATTTGATGTTTTATTTTTATTACTATTAGGTAGATTTCGATGAAATCGATCGACCTATTGGTTTCTTGACTAATGTCGAATTTAAAAAAAAATTCTTCATAGGAGGTCTAGTTATGACCCCCTGAGTCCGAAATGACCACTGGTCAAAAAGTTTATATATATATATATATATGAATGTATGGTTCCACTTCCCAAAATTTGCGGCACTCTCACGGTCGCATTTTTGCCCCGATCGCTTTCAAACTGCGGTCAAAAATTGCTTGAGTGTAAACTTAGTTTAAGTTCGTGAATTGGTGGAATCCGGCCGAAGGGGACGGTAGGGCCTCACTTTTTGTGAAATCAGTTTTTCCTCAAAATTTCACGTTCCATGAAAGATATTCGAACCGTTCTAATTTTATCCCATAGTATACATGAATACCAACAACTTTTAATTATAAACCTATAAGATTAAAACTTTAACTAAAAGTGCCCCTCCACTTTTAGTTAAAAAACCAAATTTTTTCGGGAAAAAAATCATAACTTCTAACCGGTGAACATTCTTGCCGTCGGAAACATTTTTAATCGATAGGCCATTTTTAAGTCTAAAATAAATGTCTGAAAAGTTTTTCGCTATAAGTTACCGTTTTCGAGAAAAAAAAATTAAACTGTTTAAAGTCCGTAGTTCTCTATATAAAATAATATTAATTGCTTCACGAAATCTACCTGTGCGTTCCCCCTGCGGGAATGGATTTTTGTTATTTTATACTATTGTTAACCAGTGAGCGTTGTCAATTGCATAAGTATGATCATTTAAAGTAAGCAATATACTCAAGCAATGCGAGTATCCATGACTTGATGGTCCTTTTCCATCATGAACATGAATTAACAGAAATCAATGTAAGCAACTCAAGATAACAACCAAGTTTGCTGTCAAAACGTCTTCAACAGAGATAGCCAATAGATTTTTCTTGAGTCTCCGCTGTTATCGCCAAAGCTGGGCCTTGGCCGGGTTACCGGTTATTTCACTTGCTAAGATGCGTTCGGGAGCACCATGATGATGAAGTGGGCCCCTACTACATTAATCAGCTATCAAAAGGAACTATTCCTACTACAAGGACCATCCCCTATTGAGAGTTGGAGGAGAAGAAAGTTTCTCGTAATCCATACTGAGTGCAGTGAAGAAGGGAATGTTTCCTGATTTGAGTTCATAATGTTCTTTAATATTCTTTATTGACATAAATTAAATTCATTACATTATGGGAGTACCTCACACCTGCGCTAGTAAAAACTGTGTTGCAGGTGTCAGTGCCTTCCCCACTACTAAAGTGACAATAGTTTTATATCCAGACTGAATATTCTATGTAACTAACAATATTTATAATGTAATATACTGCTTCCGGGCCGCGGTCCATCGGAAACCCGTATTCCAGACGTCTCGCCGATCACCGCGGTCGACATCTTCAGTGGTACAGGCCGGGACGCCGTCGAATGCGGAGAACCTTCCTCGGCGGCGACTTCGCTGCGACTGATGTAGAGGCCTAAGTCACTGGCGCACCTATAGGCGCAGTTGGAGGGGGGAAACGACGCGACCGATCCCGACCGTTAGTTTAGTTAGTACCTACATTTCAGAATCATAATGAATTATCAGTAAAGATGACGCGTGTATTTCAGACGGAGTTAGGCAGGACCCTTTACTCCTTGGCAAAAGGTCTATATAGCATCAAAAATTAGTCAAACGTTCTCGAAACACAACCATGTATTTTTCGTAATCGGACTAGATTAGTCGACATTAGCAAATAAGGGCATTAATATTCAGAAGCAAGCACCAATGTCTTGCCGAAACAGATTTTTCTCGGACTGTACCTAGATCCGCTTGCCCGTCACGTCAACAAATCAGTATTCTTTCTCTATTCGATGTCATGTATGTTCTAACAGTATGCAACAGTCAATGCACCCGGCTAACAGACGTGAATAAAATATTTTAGCCTGCGAGTTATTTGCCTCGCTATAAACACAATGACAGAACAAGGTTATAATTGCATTTGTGATTTTAATTACTGGACAAAGTACATGAATGTGTAATTACAGTTGGGCATATACTGAATATACTATATTGATTTCACCGAAATCATCAGTGGTACTCACAACAAACTAATATTTTAAGCTCTGAGTAAAATGTAATTGTTTAGTATAAAATTGCGCTTTTATAATGAAAATGTATTAATTTTTTTCGAATAAAAATATCATCGTCCAGCGTTAAGTTTGTACTTGGAGCCCGGTGTCGTTCTATACTTTCTTCTCTTTATAGTCCTGATGTGGCTTAATCTTAGTTTTACGGCAGTGACTGCCTTCTGAGTCTGACTGTGATGACTGATTTTAACGCATGCTTGCGATTATACGGACTATATGTTTGAATACCCAAGTTTATCACCAACCAACGCACTTATGCCGCAATCGGTCCCGAAGGCGGCCGAAGAAGCCCGAAGTTCATTCCGCCTAAAACCTACCATGAAACGGCGCGAAACCGCAAACTTCGGAATTTTGACAGCCCGCCAAAAAAAAAACAAATTAAAACGATACTATACGACTTATATCAATATATTTTTTTATAAATGTTGGTTTATAATAGTTCTTTTTAATATAAATATATTGTAAACGAAAAACTTTATGGTCCCGACCGATAGAACGAAATCCAAAGTTTAAATAGTTATAGTTGAGTAAAATAGTGCAAATGACACTTCTTTCGTTCGTTGTGTCGTGCGGGCCCGCAAAAACGTACGTTCGTACGTTTCATGACACGCCTTCCGGTCTCGTGGTTCATTCTTCAAGTAAAAGTTATTACCACGAAAGCAATTAACTAAATTTTAAAGATTTTTTACGTGAACAACTATACTATTATAAAATTGTAAATTAATTGTGTCTGTATTTTGGACATACATATTTAAAAATAAATACTTGGGTTATGTTAAATGAACGATTCTGAACACAAAAACTACTGAACAGATTTTTATGCGGTTTTTTCTACTAGAAAGGTCTTGTTTTGACTTAAAATCTGCCGTATGTTCGATTGCAATTGGTTAAGTAAAACCCAAGGTTTTTTTTATATCTCCAATGTACAGACACACCTCATTAACAATTTTATAATAGTGTAGATGTTTAGATGTTGCATTAGTGATTACAGTTCAATTAGATCGGAGCGCAAGTACAACAATAGAATTTAAGTTATGTTTGACAAGCTTGCCTTAGAACGCCACGTAGATATAGGCGTGAGCTTGCCTAGACTAGCTTGATAACGCGGCGAATGACTATCAGGCCTATGTCTAGTTATCGGGCCAAGTGATAAAACTTCTAGGTCACTAGTTATTCGTTGGCTTAAGATCGCTTATTAATTAACAGCATTAAATTTAATAAAGAACGTGACTCTGTTTCCAAGAGGCCAAGTATAGATATTGATAATTAAAATTTGAAAAAAGTATTGCATTGGCACCGTCGACAACGTCATATTCATTATCGTGGTCATTAAAACGTACAATGATATTTGTCTGCGGAAATTTGGGCTCAATTTACATTACAACGGAATGTATTGGAGACGAAAGAATTTGTACATAGCATAATGAACTTTATGTCAATTGTATAGTATATAAAAGAAATACAAGCCAAAGAAGGTCGCGCGTCTTCTAAGACATCCTCGTGAATTCTCCTAACTACTGTTGGTTCCGTTTGAGGAATTAGATTAGACTATAGCGCAATTGAAATAAAAAAATTTATGCTATGTATGCATTGCAAAATTCGTTCATTCCATTCCGCGATAGTGTAGATTGAGCTTTAGAAATTCTTTTTTGACATCTTTAATCCAGCGTTGGTAAACGGAACCGCAGAATTCTGCCTAAGGATTTATGGACGACGTGCTACTGCACCGCACTTGCATGTTATGTACGACTCTTAAAACGATGATTTGGATGGCGATTTTCATCATTCTAGGTCCTTTTTCTTCTCTATTTAAGGTAATTTGCATCCCTGACAGTGAGACCACACGCATGTCATCTTTCACGACGTCAAGCCAACATCTATTTGAATTCCCCTGCTGCCATGGAAGCGGCATGACCAGACATTTGTTACCCCCGTAGTCGGGCAGTTGCTGAAAAACGGGTGGATTTAGGTGATTATAACGTCACGTTAGGAATAAAATGTTTAACTGAAAAAAAAAAAGTAAAACAATCTTTATTTTTATTGTATCTAGTGAAAGTGACTGGTCTTCATAACACAGGGTATCCTAGTGTGGAGATCAGTGCCATAATTTCTAAGTGTGTAGTATTTTAATAAAGTTATTATTATCCTGATTCAACTACTTCACGCCTCCCCGTAATTTGGAAGAGGTTGGAAGATAGCCCCTGAAAGGTGGGCAACAGTCGGCCGGGGTGTTAGGGCGATTAGCAGAGGAACCGCCGGACTATTCCGGCATATTATTATTACCCTTTTTTTTTTGAATAAGTTTTATTACTTTAATTAACTTCACTATTATATTGGCTTAGTTTATTCCCGATAATTTTTATATTTGCCTCTGGCTCATAACAAATAATGTATTGTGTCGTCGTAAACAATATTGGTATAAATATTGGTGGCAAAACTAATTGGCCACAAGCGGAAATTGAAATGTCAAAGTATACCGTCATAGTGCGAGCAGTACGAGCAAATATACTCGTAGAAAAGACTGTGTATTAGAATTTTTGTAGTCGGGCTACCGAACCCCGAATATAGAAGTTCTAGTACAGTCTTTGTTTATAATAATAATATTTAATAAAAACCGGCCAAGTGGGAGTCGGACTCGCCCATGAAAGGTTCCGTAGCAGCAAGTAAAATTTTCATATTTGAGTTGATTAAATGAAAGGTAAATTGCGGTTTACGTTTTGTGACGTATTAAAAAAAATGCTTACCAGATCTCGTTCAAACCAATTTTCGGTGGAAATTTACATGGTAATTACATGGAAATTCATATGTTTTTTTAGTTTTATCATTCCCTTATTTTAGAAGTTACAGCAGGGGGGACACACGTTTTACCACTTTGGAAGTGTCTCTCGTGCAAACTATTCAGTTTAGAAAAAAATTATATTAGAAACCTCACTACCTTTTTTGAAGACCTATCCATATGGGTTTGAAGAACCCCCAAAATTTTTTTTTTCTATTTTTGTCTGAAAATCTTAATGCGGTTCACAGAATACATCTACTTCCCAAGTTTCATCAGCATAGTTCTTATACTTTCGGATAAAAGTGGCTGTGACATACGAAAGGACAGACAGACAGAAAGACATGACGAATCTATAAGGGTTCCGTTTTTTGCCATTTGGCAACGAAACCCTAAAAATGGAGATTGTAAAATTTACGTCACTGGAATAATTTCCTTCCTGTAGGTACATATTACTAGATCATCATCCTCAAAGCGTTAGTCCCGGTAGCATCCAAAACATGTACCGATACCCGAAACCCTCTTTCCATTTTACGTTTGGCTTTTACGAGAGCGACTGCCGTCTGACCCCCCAACCCCGAGAGAAAAACCTGCGCCAGAGCAATGTCCGTTTTCTTCCGTCAGTACCGATTAGCAGGTGAGGTTGGCTCGAGCCTCGATGCTCTTGGTTGGGTCCCGGAACAAGATAAGAATATAGAGAATAATAATACAATAGTAATAAAAATAAAAATCGTAAAATGTGTGTCATTGGAATGATTTCCTCAGTACATATTCATACAATAAAATCGAGAGATACAGAGGACGTGTCGCATATTCATCTTTATTACTAGGTGGTAGAGATCAATTTCTCATAAAAAATATTGCTGTTATAGGAGTGCTCCTTCAAGTCACAAAAATATGACGTTTCGTCCGCCCGTCTCGCTTTCGCAATGTTGGTGAAAGAAGGTAAAAGACACTCGAGTTTGATACAAGGCAGTTTCATGCACGGTCATGAATAGAGAATCTAATATCATTATTTCTTATTATAATATTATCGTATTTTAACGTATTATTAAATAATATTTAAGTAGAAAAAAAATCCCGCAATCTATCTATAAAATGTTATCGTAGGTACAATGTTTTCCCGGAAGGAGCTGGTGACGGAGCGCGCCCGGGAGAGATTTAGAACTCTCCCGGCCCGCCGAGCCCGCAACATGCTCGCCGCGCGTCGCAGGCTACTCAGGCGCCGGAGGTCGCTTAACGACCTCCGTCCTCCATGAGCCCAGGCGTGGGGGTGGCAAGTGAGGCCGCCTGTCACCCCAGCAGAAGCAGGCCGGGACGGTGGGGCGACTAGCGCCCCTCCCCCAAACCGGGGCAAGACGGGGACGCCGTGGTTCCCAAACACGAGGGGGGAAACTCGAAACCGGAGATGGCCCAGGGTCAGTCGGGTGCGAGGGATATGCTCTATGGGTAACCTTACACCCCGGCGTGTTAAGACCCGAGACGGCGTGCGGTTTTAGTCGGTTCAAGCCCGTCATAACCGCCCCCGCTGGCAGGCGGGGGGGTATCCGAAACGATTTCCGCACGGAAAAAAAGAAGGCACAATGTTTTAAATTTAAATTGACTGGACCCATATCTTCTGGACTTCATCCTAGCTTCATACCATTCAACGGGGTAAAAGAAAAAAAAATTGAAAATGTAAAAAGAGACGATGAGTCCTATGGTCCAACAGACTCGAAACCTAATAAACCATTTTAAATAACAGACGTAAACGTACATATATATATTTAAATGGCAATAAAAATATATATATATATAGTCAAAACTGTACGAAGCGAAGTTACATGCGATTAGTAGTAGTTATATAAGTAATTTATTTTGTGCTCTTATTTTTAAAGCAAAAAAATATTTTCAAGAGGAAATGTGAACATCGTGACTCAATGCAAAGGTCATAAAACAGGTGCAAGTTAATTGCAAAGTAGGACTGGATTCCTTCAAGCAAGTGTTAAGATACTAGGGCAGAGTTATCTTTATATGTACACAGTTTACAGTTGAAATACTCTAACGGCCGGTTTCAATAATCCATCTATCCTTTACCAGCAGTTAAAATATCTATCATTAGTATCTATCGGGGATTTTTTCTGTTTCAATAAACAAAGATAAGCAGAAAATGACTTTGATAATATTGAAACCGCAGTTTACAGATAGATTAATGTTGACATGTTTATCTGGGATAGCTTCTACCTTTAACTGTAGTTAGATTATTGAGACTGGCCGTAAGAAGCGCATTTTGACAGGTGTCGTTTACTGTCGGGTATCTACAAATCGATTGTGACAATAACCGATAGCAGCAGATTTGCCTCCGACAAACCCCAACGGCGCCTTAAGGAGCCAGCGGTTGCGCGCCTCTTGCAACCTTATTTTCATAACGTTAACCTATGAAATTGCGTGTGTATCGTATACGAATGGATTTGGAATAATATAATAGTTGAGCTATACTTTATGCAATAAGAACCTCGATTTATCATGAGCCGATTAACCTTTGCCTCCGTAGGTAACGATTAAAATTTAATAACACTAACTCTATAATGAAAATAGTAGAACGTAGCCTTTTTAGGACGTGACGCAGAAATAAAGAAACACCTCATTTTTTTAAATACTTAAGTATTAAAAAAAAATGAGGTGTTTTGTAGAAATTTTTACTGAAATTTGTCGCATTCCATTGCTTCAACTCAATATTATACATTATTACTTATTTAAACATTGTTTAACTATTATTTTCAATTATAGAATTGTTTTATTTTCGTTCGAATCGTGCAAACGAATCTTCTGTCTGAGGTAATAACGAGAATATTCGTAATGTGGGCCCACCAGTAAAAAAAGGGGTCCTTTACCCGCGAGAAATCAACGCACTAAAAGATGTTTTAAGGGTAAACTATACCTGATCGAACAGATAACAGCAATTTACGGTCTATTGCAACGTTTATTGCTCACCTTTTTTGTAATGCGTGTCGTGCGTGTGGTTATCGTACGTGTATCCGAACATAATTTAAATTATTGATAATCTATGAAGCAAATTAAAAAAAAAACTCATTCTATAATCGTGATATTAAAAAAAAATACAAATTCATTTAGAACTAGAGTGTTAACTTTCATGAACATTATTCAAATTTAGATTGCCTGGCGGCGCGGTAAGTGGTTTCAACTTTCAACCTTGCGATCGTTTAAATGAGATCTGAGAGTCTTTGCTGTACATCGACCGAGAATCCCCCCCAGATACATCTATATACATTAATTCAATATCAACTTTCTTCGAAACGTTGCCACAACCGCGTTATTTTGCCAGTATGAATACCTCGGCTAGACAGAGGAAATGTCACATTCTTACGTTATTTCGATGTTATAATAGTATTCTGTTTTAGATTGGTTTGTTGAACTGCTGGAGGCCTTACCACCCTTCATAAAAAAGTTCTTATTCTCCTATTCCTAACCCGCTGAAGTGAACATACCCCTATAGATACCGATGGTGTTGCAAGTATTTATAGGGCCTAGTAAATGCATTCTGAATATAGATAAAAACCGGCCAAGTGCGAGTTGGACTCGCACACCGAGGGTTCCGTACAAACCTGTAGGCATATAAGTAAAAGTTCACCCATCACGACAATCGAGTCATAGTTATGGTAGTAGTAACTTTAAAATTTTCAAAATTATTTTTATTATATGATGTAACTAAAAATTTACGGTTTTCGCAATTTTTCCTTTATCTGTACTATAAGACGTTACTTCGTACCAAATTTCAAGATTCTAAGTTACGGGAAGTACCCTGTAGGTTTTGAATCTCGTGCGAATTTCGAAAATTTGCGGAAATTTGGCATAAACGGCTGTATCTTTTGATTGCTTTGGCTTAGAAGTTTGATTTTTTCACAGCTCCAAGGGACAGTAGACCTGAGTATAAGATATAAATTCCAGTTTGATACCTCTACGCGTCCTGAGAAAAACGGTCTTGACAGACGGACGGACGGAGTACGAAGTGATCCTATAAGGGTTCCGTTTTTTCATTTTGAGGTACGGAACCCTAAAAATAGACGAAACAAATTAGGATCCTCACGACAGACGGTTGTACGTATATTTTGTAAATATCTTTATTATGTTAATAAGAAAAAATCACAGAAAACTGGTTATGATAAAAATATTAGAAAGATAATAGACAGAAAAATATAAAAGATTCGTCATGTCTGTCTGTCTGTCTGTTGTCCTCCACAGCCACTTTTTTCCGAAACTATAAGAACTATGCTGTTGAAACTTGGTAAGTAGATGTATTCTGTGAACAGCATTAAGATTTTCACACAAAAAAAGAAAAAAAAAACAATAAAATTTGGGGGTTTTAAATTAAAATACTTAGAACTGAAACTGAAATATTTTTTTTCATCAAAACCCATACCTTCAAATATGATATTGAGGTTTCTAAACTGAATAGTTTGCGCAAGAGACATTTCCAAAGTGGCAAAATGTGTGTCGTCCCCTCCGTCCCCCCTGTAACTTCTAAAATGAGAGAAAGATAAAACTTAAAAAAAAATATGTTGTACATTACCATGTAACTACTTGCTGCTACGGAACCCTTCATGGGTGAGTCTGACTCGCACTTGTCTAGGTTTTTTTTTACACGCAAGTTGCCAATAGAATACCTACAGTAACGTCACGTTCGTCAGTCTGAGTTACTGCAAAACGACAAGTTGCCTAAAACACGTACTATTGAGTTACAACACTAGAGATAATACTAGGCGTAATAGACTACTAGTGTAACTTATAAACGCGAGGTGCGATTGCAAGACCTTCGGTTGGTACGCGTTCAAAATAAATAAAGCAAGTTGCAATTTTTCACGGCTACCGTTCGAAACCGTAGCGTACAGACTTACTAAGCAGGGCCAAACTATGCTTTGAGCATAGTAACACCAAAACATTACCGAAGTAAAAAATCAATACAATGATGTTCTTTTTAAAAATCGATTACTTTTAGGATACGTAGGTATGGCAATACAAGTTTTATTTCAATATTGAGACACTTAGATATACATTGATTCGTCCAAAATGCTTTTCATAATCGGTTTACTTCATCCGATTATTTTTGCGTAGCTCCCACCAGCGATTCCTAAACTTTCAAAGTTATAGAACACTCAACAAATACGTTGCAATTTACGCGAACCATTTTACGTCAATATTAAACGTTGAAATTAAACTACTCCCCATGACAGCGTTACTGAGAAGAAACTGTTTCGGTTGTTTTTCAGCAGTTTTTATCAGGAATTTCGTATAATCGGAAATAGCGTAATTAATAAAATAACGCTAAAAAGCGCTGTAGAATCCTTTATATATAATTTTATATTAACCTCCTACAGGGCTAACCCGGGGTGTCCGGCAACGGACACTTGGGGAGGACACCGTGCGGTTTTAGTCGAGACACGACATAACCACCCCCGCTGGCCGGGGGGTATCCTGATTTCCGCACGTAAAAAAAAAACCTCCTACAGGTCAAAAATAACAAACACCCTCAATGTAATACAAGAAACACGAAAGACACAAAACCCCAAGTCCTCTGACCCCTTAACCTGGTAACGAGTTGCTCTGCCCGCTACCATCGGGTCGTGGTCTTTACATAATATGTACCGTTTTGATGCCAATGTATAGCTTGTATCATATAGAAGACAGTACTGAGTTATTCTTATTATACAAGGCCTCCCACGGCGATGCCATGGAGGGAAAGTATCTTAAATAATGTAGATAGACAATTTTAATGAAAGGAGACTTCATTTTGATTTTAAAATGAATTTAAATGGCAAAGATTTTCGAAAACACAATTGCCAAACTCGGTAATCGAATCCGAAAAAATTACACCCTGTACTTTTCATTTTGATTTTAAATTGTTTTTAAAATCAAAATGAAGTCTCCTTTCAGTAAAATTGTGTATCTACATTATTTAAAATACTTTACCTTCACGTGGCATCGCCGTGGGACGCCCTGTATTTGCGCTATCCCAAAATAATATAAGTGGAAATATTTATCATCTAAATAATTTATTAATACAAACCGGTGCGGTGACGCGTTTATGGAAACCCTACCTACCAGTATTCCGAACTCCAGTAGTGTTAAGTCCAGTAGGGTTTAAGTGCTTGAAAACGCAGTTTAATAGATTAATAGACAGATAGTTCTGTAATGCGGGAGGTTTTACAAACATAATATTAGCGTTATGAGTATGAATTTCTTGGCATATATAAAGTTCCGCTCGCTTAGCAATGTGCCCGGTAGATGGCAATAGGCTCGCCCCCTATTACATTGGGACCTAAACGTAACTGGCGAATCGTGGGTGTATAATACACCCATTGTTAGATATGTTATAAATTATATTTTTAAATACATTCTATATGATTAAAAAAACAAATATATTTAAAAGGTATAGAAAAAAAAGGTGTCAATTTTTTTTTTTATAAAAACGGGAATCCAGATTGTTTGCTTTAATGGTTTAAAGCTACTTTTTGACAATTATTGCATGTAAACCCTCATGCAGATCAGAAGTATTGGAGTTCTGAATACTGGTAGGGTTTCCATATACACTGCGGTGACTTTACAATGGAACCCAGTTTGGGAATCGCTGGCTTACAGTAATATTATAGTGGTCTTACCGTTGTGATCACAGTACATATCTAATTTTTGTGTGAGAGCTTGCAACATAATATCGAAGACAGTACTGAGTTATTCTTTTTACTTTTGCGAACATCATTTGCCTGCCTGCCTGCCTCGTCCTTTTATTTGGAGTCGGCTGTCGGCGCAACATATAATTCCTTATATACATTTCTGTAAGACGTCGTCGCCTCAGACACTCATTTCCTTGGCATGTCATCTTTCATGCACTTCATCCACCTTCTCTTAGGCTACTACATCAAAATAATGACTCAAATTATTCATTCGCAGCCGCGGACTCGGTGACTTTGTTATAGAATCCAGTTTAGGAATGGCTAACTTAAAAGTTAAAAGTAATAAGTGTTATAGTAATATTTAAATAGTAGTTTATGCAACTGTCATATAAGAAGGGGTATTAAATTCGCCTCATGCGATAATAGGTTGACTCGAGTGTTTTAATACCTAAGTTATATGCAGTTTCATACACTACTTTATCTTCACTCATAGGAAAAATTGAAATTAAACAAAGTAGGTAGGTTACAAGGGCGCCATTTTTTTCATAGTTCGAACTGCGCATGCGTTCGCCTTTTTTTCATATTCAGCCTAAAACCTTAGACTATTTTAATGAATAAAAAAGATAGCGATACTTGAGTTTTATGATACAGTTGGCGGTACGATAATAAGTTTTATTTTTAATTATATGTATATGCGTTTATAAAGTGCGTATGTATAGAATCGTCTTTGAATTCGTAATTCGAATTTTTCGTTTTGAGTGTAGATAAAACTTTTTATAAGATAATACAGAATAACCAGCAGTGCAAATAAAGTAACAGACAGTACAAATAAACTAAATATCAAAACTAAATAATGGAATCCAAGACATGGATTTCGCTTGAAGCGTTTTTGAGGGCGTGGCGGGCGGTGCGGTGCCACAGCGCGTCATCGTCGTATCAAGGACGGACTTGTGTCGACTGGGCCTTCCGTGCAAGCTTTCCAAGAGAACCTTCGAAAACTAAATAGTATATTATACAGTTCTATTGAACTTATTTCTCCTTGTTCGATGTTAAAAAGTACTTTCTTCGTCGATATGACAAAAATTCTATCCAGATGAAAAGGTCGCAAGCCAACTTGATGAAATGATGATATTGCAAACTAAATTCCTCAACACTGGCACTTTCTAGAACGTAATAAAAATGAAAACGTTCTATATGCTCTATGAATATGAATGCGTTGTGACAGATACATTTTTGCCTCGACGCGTGAATGATTTATTTAGTAAGGTAATTGCGCAGGTGCATAGCCTTTTAGTATCTGTGGTGTGCACAGATACCAAAAGGCTATAAGGGTAAAATACATACATTATCCACAAGGACGAGATAAACTACATATAGAAAGAATCAACATATAATAAATTGCTGTAATACATGTAAAATACTGTTAGCAAAAATTGCATACGTTACAGTCACTGAAGATGATGGCCATTGCGAATAAAAGGAATATTAAGTAAAAAAAAAACAAACATGACGAGTGAAAACGAACGAAGCGATATGGTCGACGAATGAAAAAAAGAAAAACGAGAATCATTTACGTAATTGCCTGTTGCTATGGTAGTTACAACAGTGCAATTGAGTTCAAACATTTGATCTGACGCGTATCATTTGTACAGAAAACGTGCTTCTCACTCGTACACAGGTAGGTACTAGAATAAATTCCCCTTTTCGAATGAGCTTCTACAATTGAACCGGCTTACGGAGCAATAACCTAAAGAAATCCAATTACACAAAGGAGCTCGACGCTGACACGTGAAAAAAGATTATGAACCATTTGTGGAGTGCACACTGAATTATGAATGGTATGACTATGAGGTGCATGTGAATCACCCCAGGTGACCCAGATATAGACAGTTCAATAAGTATCTAAATAATACAATTAAAGACGGTTTGTAGTGAATCGATCGTCTGGCCCTGGACTATTGTATTACAAGCTTTTGTCTTGCAAATTATTTTACTTGTGTTCGAGGTAGAAACAGTTAATTCCCTTATATAATTTGGATTTTAAATGGATGTAAATACTAGGTATTATTATGTCATTCTGTCGAAATACCTTTTACGTTGAAAACAAAGAGCAAAGAAATGAGAAAATCTGTGATACCGTACGCCGTCTTCTTACGAACAAGTAAGTCTGTAACTCCGTAATTCAAATCTAAATTTCATTTTCTGTCATTACTTCCGCGTAACGAAAGTCTCGTCCTTTGGGACTAGGGCAAAATTTTTGACTAAACACATTATAAAATGTCGTTAAAAAATCATTGCCTTTCGTTTAACATGAAAAGGAAGCCGTGACAATGTCAGCGTTAAATTAAGTTAAAATTATTAATGAATATGGTAAGCGCTAAAATTTGCAATTAAATATTCAACGAAACGGCAACTAGACGAATAGTGACATACGAAGGTTGGCAAACATTTGCACAAATGATTTTGCTCGTAGACTGTTACTGCCTATATTTGAAGAGTTCAATCGATTAATAGGAGGAAGCCTAAAGTAATAAAACTGTTATTAATGTTAATGACTGGCCTAGATTTCTATACAATATGTTTAATTGGTGATCCTGTAAATAATAATAAAGATTTATATGTGTTAAATAGTTGAAGGTCTATTAATTTAGGTTTGGACAACTTTAGAATCGTGCAAACTTTAATAGAAAATAGTCTTGTCTAAATAGTTGTAAGACCACGTTGTCAAATTAAGGAATACTCGTAGCTTGCGACATAAAACTACTTTTACAAAACGCCCCAGGCGGAATTTTACATTTCTGAGTCAACTTAAGCTAGCTTCGTAAATCGTCTGCGTAAATAAATATTGATGTTATAACGCAATTAATTCCTAAACATACCTCTAATTAAGCAGTTATAAGAAAAGTTTACATGTGTGTTTTTTTTTTCAACACGTTCTATTTTCTGCTTTAAATCAAAATTAATTCATTTATTTAATTCACATGGAAAATCCAAACAGGCATTTAAATACACGTTGGCGCCAAGTATGGCGTTTGAAATGCAATGCTTTTTTTGTTATCACATGATCCAACGATACTCAAGATGTAAATCAATATCTTTCACAAAGTCCATAACTTTACTTTTGGGATCCAAAATTTTGGCATTATAATTTCGATTCCAAAGTTTTGGACACCAAATTTAGGATTCAAGATATTATTTCACCAATAAAAATATTTCGATTTTCGGTCTCACGTATTAGGGAGGCAGGCCTATTGACATCAACCAGGATTTTTGTTAAAGAATCGTACTGTTACTAAATATTACCTGACAGTAAAACCAAAACCTTTGACCAATGATACCATGTTCAAGTCGGGATCTGATGGATACATACATACAGCGTTGCGCCATAAGCCATCACGGCATCAGACAGACCACAGTATAATAAAAGTATACTGTATTCGTTCTTAGTATACTGTGAACATAGTCTTATTAAATGTGTTTGTGTTACTTTTGAATAAAATAACCTCACGTTCTTGGAATCCAATATTCATTAATTCACATAGTTTCAGGTTATTCTAAATCGAAGACAGGGCATGACATTCGGGGGTGTGTGTTGGGTAACCTCCTCGAGTGTCGCTCCGATTCCGATCCCGCTGCAGTCCGGGGGGAACGGAATCGGAGCGGCCGGTACACCCTGGGCGGCGGTCAATGGCTTCCCCTTCACCCCTTCATAGGGTTGGCATTGATCGTCGGCCAATACCCAACGTGGCGGGAACACATCGCTCTCCGTACTCCTCTGCTTTCAGAGGAGACAGGATAAGCGATGCTGTTAGTGGTGAGATGGCCCAGGGTCAGCTGGGGTGCGAGGGATATGCTCTATGGGTAACCTTACACCCCGGCGTCTGAAGACCCGAGACGGCGTGCGGTTTTAGTCGGTGCAAGCCCGACATAACCGCCCCCGCTGGCCGGCGGGGGGGTATCCGAAGGGATTTCCGCACGATAAAAAAAAAAAAAAAAAAAAAGGGCATGACATTCGACAGTAAAAGAGAAATATATATCCCATTACGATAAAAGGAGTCCACATCTTGCTATTACGACCCTAGTATACGCATATCGTTTTACACATTATTGTCATAGTTGCATACATGCTGCATGCCTTTTTTTTGGCGTGCCGGAATTGGACCGACTGACCGAAACCACACGGGGTCCTTCCCAAATGTCCATTGCCGGGCACCCCGGGTAAGCCCTCGAAAGGATAACCCCAGGGCATCAGCATGCTTCATGCCTAGCCTTTTTACAATGCGTCCTCGTAAATTTCGGTCGATTTCATGAACAATTTAATTAATTCAATTGAATTTTTAAGCATTTTGTATGCTTACTTTTTTCTAAAGTTTTAGATCGGAAAAAGAGAACATCTAGGACGGGACTTGAACCCGCGACCAGTCCCTTACAGGGGGAATGCTCTGACCAACTGAGCCACCTAGACACGTCCTAGATATTCGAAATTCTCCGATACATTAATACGTCTTAAGGCGACGTTGGAGCCATCTGCCGTGATTCTTGCGAACTACGGAAACAATGAATAACTTTACAGTCATTTTTAAACATTGTTTTTTGATGACTCCGCCTAATTAATTCAATTAAATGTTTAAGCATTTTGTACGCTTACTTTTTTCTAAAGATTTAGATCGTAAAAAGAGAAAATCTAGGACGGGACTTGATGTCCCGTCCTAGATGTTCTCTTTTTCCGATCTAAATCTTTAGAAAACAATTTAATTAATTATAGATTTTTTTCCCCTTGTCCAAAGCAAACTAGATCGCATATATCCCGCCCGTACAACCAATAGTTTGTTGCCAAGCTAGTTTTTATGTAAGCATCGATATTAGTAGGTGGTTAGTTATTTAATCGCGTGTTACTAAGCGGAATTTGCATGTTGAATATGTATGTTTAGAATCAGCTTGAATTATAGTTTTTGTTGTTATACCGCTTTCAACTTTAACCTGGAGTCTCACCTCGATTTTGGAATACAATTACGTGAATCACTGTAGGTTTTTTTCGAGTACGTAATCTTGTTGGACTTTATTCGACATAATTGGCATCAGCCTCATGGGTGATGAAATAAAGAAATATTTTTTTCTAAACATTTCGACATGATTGCGACGAACCTATTGTTGGGAAATTACTTTTTTTGTCTCTTTTTGTGGTTTAACACTTGTTGTTATAATCATCGTTGATTATTGTGTTATAAATCAAGGTGCCCCTGTGCAATTTAGCTAATTACGTGAACAAACACAATTTGGAAATTTCGACTCAAAATCTTCTTTCACTGCTTAACAGAAGAGTGTGCTTATTTCGTTTCAAATAATATATTAACGAACCGCAGAAAAATTTGTTTCCAATTTATAAAATTGTACCTTTTTTTTCGTGCGTAAATCCCTTCGGATACCCCCCCCCCCCGCCGGTCAGCGGGGGCGGTTATGTCGGGCTTGAACCGACTTGTACCTTTTTTTTTTTTTTTTTTTTTTTTTCGTGCGGAAATCCCCTCGGATACCCCCCCGCCGGCCAGCGGGGGCGGTTATGTCGGGCTCGAACCGACTAAAATGTACCTGTTCAAGATCAATCTTCCTCATTGAATTAAACATACCAAAGTGGTGGTTCATAGTTTAAGAACCATAGGAAAATTACAGGTGATACACAGTCAGGTACTAGAGCCTTTTTTATAGTGTCAGGTACTCAACTACAGTCGGGGTGCGAGGGATATGCTCTATGGGCAACCTTACACCCCGGCGTCTGTGGACCCGAGACGGCGTGCGGTTTTAGTCGGTTCAAGCCCGACATAACCGCCCCCGCTGGCACGCGGGGGGTATCCGAAGGGATTTCCGCACGATAAAAAATAAAAAAAGGTACTCAACTACAAATGACATACACAACATTTTTAGTCGTAAGCACTTTAAAAAAGAACAAAACGGTCTCATTACCTATGTTTTCTTAAAGTGTAGAGAGTGTAGCAGTATTGATGAAACAGGACTATTTTCTGTTCACAGTTTACCCCAGGTTTGTCTTTTATGGCTTCCCTCAATCTTTTAATTTCGCTAGTGTGTACTTCGGTCATCTTCTATACCTATGGATCCATGGTCAATAATCGTAACTTTTTTAAATATGAAATCCAAGTACCTTTACAGTACAGTATTAGGTGACCATGAGGTATACGTACCCATTTTGACAAACAAGAAATGAATTAAAATGTAGATTAGGATGGTTTATGAGGAACACAGAAATATTTCTAAATATGTAAGTAAGCGGCGATAGCCCAGTGGCGTACGTAACGGACTGCTGAGACGAGGTCTCGGGTTCGATCCCAGGTTTTACCATGGCACACACCAATGACTTTTCGATGCTTTTCGAAGTTATGTGTGTATTTATCGCAGGTTTATAAGTGCCCGGTTAATGGCAATAGGCTCGCCACCTATTGTCCCACCATTGGGACCTAAACATAAACTGGCGAAATGTGGGTGCTAGCACCTCTGCCTACCCCTTTGGGGATACAGGCGTGAAGTTATGTTATGTGTAAGAATTACAAAATGAAGATACTATTTTTTTACTAAACTATAATGAACCATACTAGTTAACGTCATAATGGCCCAGTTTCTTACCAGTTCAACTAATAGAAATCACACCATTAATATTAACTTAATTTTACAAAATAAAATCATTAAGTTTAAGGTTTTGGTGAGTTTGCATTACCATAAGCCTTCAATAACGCTCTTTTAGTCCTAAGCAAAAAAAAATCTACGGACTAAACAATGAGTGATGTTACATTGGTTGGAATTATCATCGTTACCTATAGATCTTTATCGTTATGGGACTATTTGGAGGTTGGAGGCCATGAGAACTCTACGCGTGACGTCGTTATCTTGGTTAAAGAGGGAATTCTGCCAGTGACTACAAAACTACATACGTGCGTAAGCCATTTATTAAAATAAAAACTATAATTGGCTGGCAACCGCTAAGATTCAACGTCTCATTCCAATTTTAAAATCACGGTTTGTTTTTAAAAAGCGTACAAAGCTAACGTTGAGTTGCCTAAAGCCTAAAAGTTAATTAAAAGGAGGTTCGGAGCGGAGTAATGTAAATTAACAATTGTTGCTATGCACGTTTTACTCGTAATATAATTTCACTGCCACATCTTTGACTAACGACCTTGGACTTAACAACTTAAATTATGCCTTATGGAAATGAGGCGGCAGAATTGCATTTCTTTGTATATAAAAAGCATGGTAGAATAAGAACTGGTTTATTTTAATAAGTTTGGACAAACAAGATGTAGTGTTATTGTCTTAAAGTCTATACTCCAAATTAAAAGTACTAAAACAACTTTTAAGGTATGTCAAAGTACTGTGTAAAGAAACCTCATTTACTTTTTCAATGAGGAAATTTTCAGTATCAGCACAGGAAAACTGTCTGGTCGATGGCCATGCTCGGTCCCTATTACGTAGGGCTAAAACAGCGGGCGAAATGTAGGTTTAAATATACTTCTGCATGGTGTAGGTAGAGGTTTGTGTAACTTTAAGGCGTTTTATACAAAAACAAAACATTATAATATTCATAAACTCAAAACGGGCTTTATCAGCTAGTTACATATTATATTTTATTTACTAAAAAGGTTTATAAAGCAAGTATACAAATGTTAATCGTAAAGAACAGTTATACATCTTTGTATTATGTGCCTATTGACAAAATGGACGGGATTCGATAGCGCCGTGTACTCTAAATGAGAATTTAATTCAAAAACTAAAACTTGAATACGGAAAATATCTTCATTAATAATAATTATTGAGGCCTCTGCCCTTTGTGGTTGAAACGTAGTTTGTCTAGAATGCCATCTGGCATGTACCTACTTTCGTATTTTAGTTTTCCCTTGTCCCAAATGGTAGATGCATAATTTTAAATTTAGAATATTTTAAGAATGTGGCCAAAGTCAACAAAGCGAGTCATTCCATTTAGTGCGCCAATTTTGCATGGCACCAAAGTTACTCACGTCACTTTAATCACCGGATAATTTTGGTACTATTTGAATAAGTGCTTTGAATAGCACCGTCACTGCATAGCAGTGTTTTGTTGGCTCAACGGTATACCCAAACTATCAAGGAGATAATGGCGCCAACAAACCACTATGTTTAAACTTGAAAGTTCCATCGTAAGACGTATGTATGTAGACTAGAATATCCAATGCAGGTCAAGGTAGTTTAGTTGATGGAGCATTCTCGGGAAAATAAAAACTGCCAGAGGTTTTTTTTTTTTATTAGAATAAATTTATTATTACTAAAAGTGAATTTCTCTCCCAGTGTCGATTGATGTGTGTAGTAAAAATATTAGACTGCCGTTTGTGAAGGATAGGCAAAAATGTACTAAGCAATGCAATAATGTACCTACCCAGCTTACTGCCGCAAACCGGGCACTTTTTCATGTAATGCTGATATTCCTTAGCACGACACTCATCTATACATCTATGCATATAAATAAAATTGGAGTGTCTGTTTGTAATGTTGAAATAACCGTTTTTTACTACATGTATATGAATACATACACCAAAATTTTTTTTACATTTTTTTAAATTTTTGTCTGTCTGTCTGTTTGTTCCGCCTAATCTCTGAAATGGCTGGACCAATTTTGACGGGACTTTTATTAGCAGGTAGCTGATGTAATAAGGAGTAACTTAGGCTACTTTAATTTTAGGAAATTAATTAGGGATCCGCGCAAAAGAACTAAAACCCTAAAAATCGATATCCACGCGGACGAAGCTAGTATATACGTCTATAATACTAGCTGTCCCGATAGACGTTGTCTTGCCTTAACTTTTTAAATTGCGGTGTGGAACCTAAGATAGAAACACGCTTGTACGATACGACTACATACAGAAAGCACAGCTAATAGAAATCTCTATTCCTAGACAGCACTTTTCGCCGAAAATTTTGTTGATAGAAAACATTGTTTGTAGATATCTCGGTACATAGGAAGCACTGTACACAGAGATCTCTCTTTATAGATAGCACTTTTCGCTCGCTCTGCTTATATTCCAGAAATAAGTAAACCACTAGTCCTGAAAGTTTACGGCAAGAAGTGCCTCATAGAGTTGCACGAGTTGCACGTGGCACGTGTGTCCTCTATGAGGAGAGATTTCTATTAGCTGTGCTTTCTGTATGTAGTCGTATCGTACAAGCGTGTTTCTATCTTAGGTTCCACACTCTTTAAATTTTGCTGTGAAATGTGCACATTGGGCCGCCGCCGCCTCCTTCTGCGAGCATGTAATGCTCGCGAAGGAGGTGGCGGAGCGCGCTTAATTATTTTATTAATATTATTCCGACCGATGCATCTGTTAATCTGACAGTCAATATGTCAATCGCGCCAATTACAAACGACTGAGGGTTCAAGCCCGACATAACCGCCCCCGCTGCCCGGCGGGGGGGCATCCGAAGGGATTTCCGCAAAAAAAAAGGTATGTCAAATGCCATCGTTACTCTATACTATTATATAAAGCTGAAGAGTTTGTTTGTTTGGTTGAACGCGCTAATCTCAGGAAATACTGGTCCGAATTGAAAAACTTTTTTAGTTAGATAGCCCATTTATCGAGGAAGGTTATGGTCTATATCACGCTACTACCCAGGAGAGCGGAGCAGTAAACATGAATGTCAAACAAATCGGACAAATTTCCATTCAGTATTTTAGAACAAATAATTTATGTTTGGGATAAATGGGTGCCAAGGGGGCTACGTATGCCAAGGGCGAAGCTACGGAGCACAGCTAATATGTTCATTGAGTATTTTAAATTGTTTAATTTTCCGTGCCACTTTCTAAATTTTTTCTTTCATACGAACCTTCCCTTGACAATAACAAACACAACGAAAAAAGAATTAGCGAAATCGGACCAGCAGTTAACGCCTGACGCCGTGACCAAGGGAAATAGGGACTCAATTTCTATACTATTATAAAATTGTAAATTAGTCGTGTCTGTACATTAGATAGATGGAGATATAAAAAAAAACACTTGGGTATGTTAAATAAGTGATTCTTAATACAAACATTTCTTTTGGAATGCTAATCTATTTGTTCGCGATGGACGCAAAAACTACTGAACGGATTTTGATGTGGTTTTTTTTATTAGAAATGTCTTGGTCAGACCTAAAATCTGCCGTATGTTTGATTGCAATTAATTGAGTAGCACCGGAGATATAACCAAAAGTCGCGATAACCAACATTCAAGCGGGTGGAGCCCGCGTGGGCATCAGCTATTATAGATATAAATGTATTTACATACTGTCACAGAATAAATAATAGTACAAGTACAGAAGACCCTCTGTTTTGATGTTCACGAATGCCGCCTTTTTACGTGCCTATTAATTATTATTAGCAACGGACCGCACGCCTGCCGCGCCGTCATTGAGTTCTATTGCCCGGCGCGAAGGTCGACATTACTCCGCACCTTGCCGAAGATAGGGTTGTCATTTTTTTAAACTTCGTCGGTGGCAAACGAGCGTACGGTCCACCTGATCGTAAGCGGATACGGTAGTTTTGCACTATTATCTATTCTGTGGCGCAAGCATCGACTATGTCAGAATAAGGTACCCGTCTAGCACAACTATGCTTATTGCTTGGCAACTCTCGTTGCAGGACATAACGACACCCGTCACTTTTTCACAGTAGTGCACAAAAAGAGATAGGTACCTTTTTTTCATATGCGCGGAAATCCCTTCGGATACCCCTCCGCCGGCCAGCGGGGGCGGTTATGACGGGCTTGAACCGACTAAAGCCGCACGCCGTCTCGGGTCTACAGACGCCGGGGTGTAAGGTTACCCATAGAGCATATCCCTCGCACCCCGACTGACCCTGTGCCATTCGCAGTGTCCCCTCTGATTACAGCAGAGGGGTACCTTTTTTTTTTTTCGTGCGGAAATCCCTTCCCGGAGATAACCTGCGTCAGTCGGTACGAGAGGCTTCCGTGTCGCCTCTCTAGCCAATCCTCCATGATGGGCCTTACCGCCGCTATTGCGGCGTGCCCTGCGCTTGGTCGCCCAAGTCGTTCCTTTCACTCCACCACGATGACCTGGCGGAGATGGGACTGCACGGCCTCGATTTCTCGATGCTCGGGGTTCCGTCCCTGCTCCCGCGCCTCCTTTCGCCACTGGTACAGTTGCGAAAGGGCTCTCGCCTCCAGGTCCCATGGCGGAGTTCCGGCAGAGAGACTCACCGCCTCGAAGGAGATCGTGCGGTACCCGCGGATGACCCTGATGGCCATCACTCGCTGCGGAGCGCGCAGCATCCGCACACTGCCGGCCTTCAGGGCCTCCGCCCATATTGGGCACCCATACAGGGCCATGGACCGCACGATCCCCGCGTAGCAGAGGGGTACCTGGAGCGGCCACCCCCGCGGGCCTTGAAGGCCCGCCATACCCCGACCCCCTCGTGCAATGGGGTCAGCTGGCCCTGAAAAGGGCCGGTTGGTCAGACTCTTGGCCGTTGACGTTGACGCCAGATTCTCCAGAGGAGCAATCAATGATGCGTCATCGCCCACGTTGCCCTGGGTGCACCAAACTTGGAGGTGATCCAAGCAGTCGCACCCCAAGAGATAGGCTCGCTTGAGAAAGAGTCACGTGTCACAGTTGGTTTAGACCGGCTGATAAGCGTTTTATAGTCTAGGAGCTAGCAACCAAATTCATTAAAAAAAAAACAATATTTTACTTACTGATTACTTTTTATTGGTTTACGTAAGTAAATACTAAAGGTAACAGGTAAAAGGTTTTTATATTTAGGACACGTCAATTTGACTTCACCTCGCCTGATGGTAAGCTTAAGGTAAAGTCTCAGGAAAGAGGGTCACCATTACATACACGTATCATGTTAACAATGGTGGCACTCAGCTTGACGGCCTCATCAGAAGAGGATTGTCGTCGCGGCACCGCGTGACACCCACAATTTTGTGACAAATTTGTGTCATCAAATTTCTACCACCAGTACCTGCCACCACAAGTACCGGGCATTGAACATTTATAAACTCCGTTTGATGGGATTGTAGGAATTCTTTTTTTCGCTGAGTGAGCACAACTACCCTTTATATCCACGCGGTGTTTGAGCGTCACTCAGTGGCAGTGTGGCAGCAGTGTGTGACTCAGAGCGTCTCGCAACACACACGCGGTGTGTTGCGAGTTTCACAATGGAAGAAAATTTCGAACATCGCATCCTTCTTAAATTTTGCATTGCAAATGGATTTTTTTTGTGTCAAAGCGTTGAAAATGATACACAAGGCTTATGTTGAACCGATATCATCAAAAACACCTGCCTATGTGTGGTCTAGAACATTTTATAAACGAACGAGATTTTGTGGACGATTTGCCTCACTCTTTTCAGTCATCATAGTTGATATCAACTCAAACTGAGGTAGATTCGATTACCGCGATGCGGATGCGATGTCGTGCACTCGGTGACGGTGACGTCTCACGGGAAGGTGAGACAGTAAATAAAAATATAATCTTAGCATTATAAGGCATCTGAGAGAACTAGTTCGTCGAAAAAAGGTAGACTTGTGAAAAGAAAATGCATGAATTTTGCACCGCGATAACACACCATCTCGCAAGGCTATCATTGTGAACGAATTTTTGGTCAAAAGCAGCTCTACAAATCTCATCGAACAGCCACCATATTTTTCTAATATGGCACGTCTGACTTTTTCTTTTTTTCGAAACCCAAATTACTATTTCGTGGCACCCGAAAAAATTTCGCGTCAAGTATAGACGGCGGCGCGACGCGCGGCGATTCGAAAAAATTTGTTCAAAAATGGTTTTGATGATTGAGATGTTCGTTGGCGTAAAGGAATTATTTCGAAAGAGGCCTCTTCTGAAAGTGATACAAATAATTTTATGAGAAATACAGATTCTGAGTTTTATTGTCTAATTCCCGGTACTTTTTTGACACATTGGTATATAGTATATTGGTTTACTACATGACAGGAGGCTAGGTGGCAAAAAAATCTAGTAAATTAAGTTCTAAACTGGGCGTTAATTTCTAGACTAGACTATTCTAAACTAAATCTAAATCAGGCGTCACATGATGGAAATCCATTGTAAAATACAATTAAGGAGGTAAAGCCACTACGCTTCCTTCGGTTTACACGTTTTTTGCAAGCGGCAGTAAGAAGTTATGATTAACACTTACTTGTAATTGACAGGTTAGGTTTAAACCTCTCACCACACAACCATTCAGCTCATAGACATTTATAGAATATTTGCAATTGTAAGGTTGCCCATAAGAAATTTCCCTCGCACCCCGACTGACATCTGCGGTTTCGAGATGGACCCCTCGGGTTTGGGAACCACGGTGTCCGCGTCTTGCCCCGGAAAGGGGGGGGGGGGCTTAACGCCCCGCCGTCGCCGGAGGTCGTTACGCGACCTCCTGCGTCTGAGTCGCCTGCGATACCTGATTGTTAACTATACCATGATCGGGTTAATTCCCGTTAACATGATCTTATGCCATAGAACGCGAAACTTTAAAAGTCAGTAACTAGGGTTACCTTCTCGATCTAGTCTGCTCATTCGTGCCGAGTGAAGTACTACGATTAATTCATGTATAGCATAGTTAATATAAAACAGAAATTAGTATCTACATAGCATACACTATGTAGCAGACAACATTTTAAGGTGTATATTAAATTATTTAAATATATGCGCTTTATCGATTAAGTAGCGTTTGCGAAGGCCTGCAGGCCTGCACAAACAGTTATAGACACATTAATCTAAAAGAAATATTTAGATGGCTGATTTAGTCAACTTTAAACATTTTTCTGAGAATATTTTATAACCATAAACTTATAATCATTACGTTAGTGGTTGAACAGTCGACCATACGATCCAGAGGCCCGGGTTTGAATCCCGCCTATTACAATAATGACTTGAACTCACTCCTAACACAAGCAATTTAGCTTAGCTGGGGTTTACGAGAATACTAGTAATTTCAATTACTAGTAATTTAAAAAAAAAAGTTAATGTTATCATGTTATAGCACGGGTATGCTCACAATAACGTACCAACGTCAAATCGCAATCAAATTCATGACAAACGAGCAATAGAAAAAAAAAACATTTTTCTGTAACATTAAGGTTCCTGCCAGGTCTGACCCCTAATATCGAGAGTAAAGCCTGCGCCGAAGCCTCAAGGTGTACTGGGTGCCAGGTAAGGCTGAGTCAGGCTATGAAGATCATGGTGGGGCTCTATATACCGTCCGATATTAATCACCTATCGTCTTTACCTACTGGGGCTTCCACACGATACAGTTAGATTGTCCCACCCAGACCAATGCAAATAGACATATTCATGCACGCAAATATTTGCACTGAACGGGAATCGAACGCGCGCCCCCTGTCGTAGCAGTCGAATGCACTACCGCTACGCCACAGAGGCCGTCAATCTAGTCAGATTGGTCATAAAATCGTATCGTATGGAAGCCGCTTAAGAGGTACGTGGCAAAATGATTACCGTGGCCTCTGAACGCTTTTATAACAGGAGTATACGAGGGTCAAACTGAAAGTTCTTAGAACTGGCCACTTATAAACAATATAATAAAAAAAAATATCTAAAATTTGAAAATAGAACTCTTTGCCAATATTACTGAGTATATATTTCATTCATTTATCATTTGTTTTACGATTTGGCGGCAAATTGAAAATTGTCTGTGTCACGTTAACATGAATTTAACACGAGAAAATTTTCGTGCAATGATTTTTTATGACTTTCGATGTCATTTAAGTCAACAAGAAAGTTATGATAGACTACGATTGGCCTTTCACGATGAAGCCCCATCTCGTGCGACTGTTTACAACTGGTTTAATGAGTTTAAACGTGGTCGCACTAATCTCACTGATGATTTACGTGAGGGACGGCCTTCTACGGCGACGACTGAAAATAACATCTGTGTTGTGCGGCGTATGATAGAGACTGACAAAAGAGTGACCTATCAGCAGATTCGGACAAGCTTAGGCATCGGTATGAGTCAAGTGCACAAAATCCTCCACGAACATTTAGCGGTCAGGAAGCTTTGCGCCCGGTGGATACCTCATAATTTGACTGAGGCTCAAAAACTCCATCGTGTGGATTGGTGCCGTAAAATGATTGAAAGATTTAACGGAGGTGACTCTAATGCTGTGTTCGACATACTAACAGGTGACGAAAGTTGGATTTACTGTTATGATCCTGAAACCAAAAGACAATCTGCTCAGTGGGTGTTTCCTTTCGAGGAGTTGCCAACTAAAGTGAAGAGAGATCGAAGTGCGGGAAAAAAAATGGTGGCCTCGTTCTTTGGAAGGATAGGTCATTTCGTAACAATTGTGTTAGAGGATCAAAAAACAGTTTCTGCAGAATGGTACACTACCAATTGTTTGCCACTTGTCTTGGAAAAAGTTCGAGAGAAACGACCTCGCAGTAGGATCCTCCTTCACCACGACAACGCCTCGTCGCACACCGCCAAGCGAACGATCGACTATTTGGCGACATCAAACGTTGAATTACTGGGTCACCCGCCGTATAGCCCCGACCTCGCGCCTTGTGATTTTTATTTATTTCCAAAAATTAAAGAAAAACTTAAAGGAAAGCGGTTTATGAATGCTCAAGAAGCGGTGGCTGCGTATCGCGATGCCATTGAAGAGACCCCTAAGGACGAGTGGGCAAAGTGCTTTTCCCAGTGGTTCCATCGCATGCAGCGGTGTATTGACGTGAATGGACAATATTTTGAAAAGATATAATAAAACTAATAACTGGCTAATGTAATCAGTTTTTGATTTTCTAAGAACTTTCAGTTTGACCCTCGTATTACACACAGGATCGTCGACAATCCCATACTTACAGGCAGTGTAAAACCTCTCAGTCATAGGAGAGATTTTGCCTCTCTGTGCGTGTTTTTACTGGTGGTAGAAATTTGATGACACAAATTTGTCACAAAATTCGGCCGGGTAGGTACCACCGTGCACGATTGCGAAAAGCCCTCCATAGTAATTTAATTTCGGTTCGATTGCGTTCAGGGATCAGCAAGTGCATAGCCGGGCAGGGGGATTGTGGTCGCAGCACTAGTGGGACCGGTGGGTGTCACGAGGTGCTGACAATGCTCTTCTGATGAGGCCGTCAAGCTGAGTGCCACCATTGTTAACATGGTACGTGTATGTAATGGTGACCCTCTTTCCCGAGACTTTACCTTCAGCTTACCATCAGGCGAGGTGAAGTCAAATTGACGTGTCCTAAATATAAAAAAATATAAAAAAAAGTTCTACCGCCTTTACAATGGAGTGTGTTCAGAAGAATTGTTTGTATGACGCCCACGGTCACATTCTATCAAAGCACCGGTCGCCACAGACAGTGAATTCACCCTCACACGTTGCGACCGCAAATGCAGTGAGGTATGAAAGGCACTTGGGCACGCCGCAATAGCGGCGGTAAGGCCCATCATGGAGGATTGGCTGGAGAGGCGACACGGAAGCCTCTCCTACCAACTGACGCAGGTGATCTCAGGGAAGGGGTGCTTCGGGGACCACCTGCATCGGATCAGGAAGGAGCCAACGCCTGAGTGTCATCACTGCGACGCGAGCGAGGACTCAGGGCTGCACACGCTGGCGGACTGCCCGGCGTGGGAGGCGCCGAGGCGTGACCTCGTGGCAGCCATCGGGGTGGGAGTCCTCTCGCTCGGCAGCATGATTGCGGCAATGGTGCGGAGCGCGAGCGCGTGGGCCGCCGCCGCCTCCTTCTGCGAGCATGTAATGCTCGCGAAGGAGGTGGCGGAGCGCGCCCGGCAGAGACTTAGAACTCTCCCGGTCCGCCGAGCCCGCAACTTGCTCGCCGCGCGTCGCAGGCAACTCAGGCGCCGGAGGTCGCTTAACGACCTCCGTCCTCCATGAGCGCAGGCCTGGGGGTGGCGGGTGAGGCCACCTGTCACCCCAGCAGAAGCAGGCCGGGACGGTGGGGCGACTAGCGCCCCTCCCCCAAACCGGGGCAAGACGGGGACACCGTGGTTCCCAAACCCGAGGGGGCCATCTCGAAACCGGAGATGGCCCAGGGTCAGCCGGGGTGCGAGGGATATGCTCTATGGGCAACCTTACACCCCGGCGTCTGTAGACCCAAGACGGCGTGCGGTTTTAGTCGGTTCAAGCCCGACATAACCACCCCCGCTGGCACGCGGGGGGGTATCCGAAGGGATTTCCGCACGATAAAAAAAAAAAAAAAAGGTATGAAAGGCACTTTATTCCGCGCACCTGAGGCTGTGGAATGGTTTTCCCAAGCCACTACAATATGGGGTTCTTCAAGAAGGGTAGTAGGTTTTTACAGGGTGGGCAGCGCGAGTGTGACGCCCCTGGTGTTGAACACGTCCATAGGCCGCGGTAACCGCTTCCCATCAGGTGGACCGTGTGCTTGTATGCCACCTAAGTGGTATAAATAAAAAAGACACGCAGGGTGCCACTAACCCCCTTCCTTTTTTCGCTAATCTGCTAGCCAATCCAACCTATGTTTACACATCTAATGTAACAAACTGTCATAGATCTGTCGGTAACCAAACCACTGACCATCCAGATGTGTCATATTCTTTTTTGCTACACAAGACGTAACTTCCAATAAAGGATTTTATAATTTCAGCATCATTTATATACCTACCCACCATTAGTTTTATTGCAGCAAATATCTACGAAAGGGCGGAAGTCTACATTCATAAATTAGAAAAGAATAATGTAATTATCATTATTACTGGTATAGGGCCCTTTTCCCTTCACCGTTGCTGGAATTGCTCCAATTATTACACAAATTACTTGAATGATATTCAATTGATCGGTTAGGGTCTTTATACACGGCCATTTTTGAAACGTGCTGACGGCGCTCGTTTTAAATGCATGTAATACATGCATTTAAAGTCGAAGCGTCGGTAGCTTAGTGGTTAAGGAATCAACCTTACGATCGAGAGGTCCCGGGTTCGAATCCTGTCCATTACACTACGGACGTGAACCCACTCCTAACACAAGCAATTTAGTTTAGCTGGAGGTTTTAGGGGGGATATTAGTAATTTCGGTTACTAATATTCTTTTAAAAAAAAAAAAGGACAAGATATCAACAAAACGGTCACCTTAGTTCGATGTCATTTTTTTGACCATGATATTTTTTTTTACTGGCCATTATTGAGTGTATAGGAGGAGTGTACCTTGAAGGAGTGTACAAGCGGTTTTATTTACTCTATAAGTGTAGATATCACTAGAAAGAACGCTCTACAAAACCGAAACAAGCCGAGCTTATCCGAACTCTCACTTTACTGCTCGACATGTCGAATCAAAAACGGGGTACTGGGGCCTTAGCACGATGCGTTAAAAACAATTCAATTTCGAACCTCTCAGCTGATAGAGAGAGATCCACTCCCACTCTCGCCACTGAAACTGAATTGTTTTTAGCACGCCATGGTAAGGCCTGTACAGATCAATACGGACGTTATGTATTGTAACTCGCATTTTCCAATAGAAACACATCCAATCTGCAAAGTAATATTATGTGGTTATGTCGTTCAACGGACGCGCGAGCGCATCATCGGCTTGTTTAAAAAAATTTAGTGTGTAAAGCCTCTTAGACATGATTGCTGACCGCTGTGCATATAAATTACAAACCATTATAAATAGGAAAATCTAGTCAAGACTGCCTTCGACGAAGCAGTATCGAAATCGAATGCTGTGAACAGGGTCTTGGTTAGATTCCAGGACCGAGTACTGTTATTAAGGATTTCGATTAAGAATCGAGTTCCAGGATTTTTTATACAAAATTCCTTGTGTGAAGCCGGTACGCGTAAATTAGTGACTGTTAATAATAACAAAATTAAGATCCTTAACCGTTTGATTGTTTCAATAGCTCACACTTGACATTATAAGTAATATAGCATCGTTAAGAAGTGATTGGATGCACTAAAATAAGTCCGCGGTAACCGGGATTTAAGGTGGTTCCAGACTAGCGACACAAGACGTGGACGTGTTGGGTGTGAATTCAAATCAAACAAAAACGGGTTAGTTTTTACAGAGAAATATACACACACAACAAAAAAAAAATTTGAACACTTAAAAAATTACAATGACCTTCACCGATATTCAGATAAAATATGACACTAAATATATTTGTGTTCGATAACTATGGCGATACTAGTTATCCATACTAACGAAGTCTAATTTTTCCTTCATCTTGATTTCATATTTCGTAGTTTCAGACTAGTTAGAAGCTCGTTGCTAAGTTGTAACCGTGTAGGTTAGCATATTGCAAGGTTAAGCAATACTAGCCAGGTCAGTCTTAGGATGGGTGACCATTCTTAACACAGTGAGACCCCTACGTGCCGCGGAGAGCTGGTTAAGGCGTTGGTCCCGGTTGCCATATAAACACCTGTAGCAATCGTAACAGGTAGTTGGTGCCCTAAAAAGTCCGATAATCTTGGATGTGGAGGTCAGATGGCTTCACAGGAAATATCGAAGTTTGGCCGTTTCGTAGTTAGACTGAAAGTGACGACCCCAACGCGCTACGCGATGCACCATAATTGAAATTTCGCCCTTCTTTGGAGTGATACGACTAGATGCTCGGTGAATTGTGGGTACTTCCCGTAACTTCGTGTTCCGTGTCTGAAACCACCTTTAGTCCATTCAGTTGACGCTTGATTTGGTACTTACATTTTCGGGATCGTTAACGTTCAAGATACATGTAATAAAATTGTAATGATGTCGACTCTATAAATAGAATATTAATGCGATAAGACAGTATGTGTTGCATTTTTCATTTACAGAATTCAATTACTGGATGTTGGCTGTATGGAATTTTAGACCTACGAGGCTATGTCAACGGACAAGGCTCTTCTTCGAGAGGAACTTCGAACGCAACCGGGAAATAGCTAGAAGGATGATGATGATAATGATGATGACCTGCGAGTGTTGTTGTGTGCCATTAGGTGGACATGTTTGCTACCATAGTAGAATAAAGATTAGACAATCACTGAATTAAAAAGTAACCACATAACACAATAGTATTCAGCTTCATAATTATACAAAGACAATTAATAATAGTCAGACAAATACTGCATTCACAAATGTGTGCGTCTGCGCACGTCTGCGAGGTGATTGACCTTTTTCTTTTTTTGTATGCAAAGATTTCAAACAAGCGCTCGGTGTGGCTGTAACCAAGTATTGGGCTGATAAAATCTAGCAAGAAGCCAATGAAGAAGACTCGGTAAATGAATGGACCGTCTAAGTGGAACCGTGCTATTGTTGTCAACCGGGTACATCAACGGGGCGACCTGTATGGTGTAGCGTTAGATCCTTCGGTTGCTCGTTGCTTAGCAGATGCATCGCCTAGCAGGTGAGGTTGACTTGGTCCTAAAGGTGTTGATATGGCCCTGAACCCACGACAATACTCGCAGATAATCATTCTTTATATTTTTAAAATGGTAACGTCAACCAGACTTCAAATCGCCTAATGGTAACTTTAAGGTAAAGTCACAGGTATGAGGTTCACTATTCTATCATACCTCCAAAACGTTCAGGCGATTTTATTCCTCCCCACCCCCCATAACACAACATTGCAGACAGTGCAGACTCATTTCCATCGAGTATCTGCGACCAATGAAGTCGCAGTAAAATCCGTCACGTGCCAAAAACGGCATTTCATTGGCTGGACAGAATGCTATGCAAGTAATGATGGACAGTATAAGAGCCAACATGAATAGGCCGGTTTAGGTTGTGTGGGGCCCACAACGATCGAAGGGTCAAGCCAGCACTTAAGAGTGCAAGTCGATACCTGCTAATTGACTAATGAGGATCAGGAAGCAGGCTTCCCTTTCAGGGTTGGCAGATCAGACGGCAGCCGCTCCCAAATGTAAAAGAGGAGCAGTAAGCGGTCCCGGGGTCTGTGGTAGAAGCCTCCAATGCAACCGGGTGCCACGCTAATATGATGATGAATATAAGAGCCACTGTGACGAGGGGGGAAAGTCAAGGGGAATTAAGACCTCAAATCTTACTATTATAAATTCGTAAGTTTAGATGAAAGAATGAATGTTTGTTACTCTTTCACGAAAAAACGGCTGAAAGGATCAGAATGAAATTTGACACAAAGATAGGTTATAACCTGGAATAGTATATAGCCTGTATAACTTGTATCCCGGCAATAGTAACTGATTCTATCGCGATTTATTTGATGTTATTTTATATTTTTTATTGATCCCGACGTTCCGATTGCGTTTCAGCAGCCATGTCAGCAACCGAAACGTCGGGATCAATGAAAAATATAAAATAACATCAAATAAATCGCGATAGAATCCGTTAAAAATAGTTTTATTTCAATTTGTGACATTCACGTAAACTTCCGACAATATCGTGATAATTTAACTTGAATTCGAACACAGAACAAAGTTAAGTATTATGTTATATCCCAGATAATATATTTAGTAATAATATCCATAAGTTAGATAAAATAATAGAATCTTATACGAAACTATTTTTATCCAAACATATTATGATAAGAAGTAGGACAGCGATAGAAAAAAGGTCGTACTGATATAAGACAGAATTATATCATATTATGTAACATTCACGGTGAAATCAGCATATACATATAGCTCGGTGGCGCAGTGGTAGCGACGGCGACTGTTGTAAGTGAGGTTTCGGGTTCGAATGTCGGATGAAGTAATATGGGATTATTTATCGCGAAAAGTGACCTGTTGAATGGTCTAACACTAAAAGCATTGTTGGCAATTAATACACCTCTACATACCCTTTCGAGAATGTATAGGCTTATTATGTAATTGTGTAAACATCGAATGTGAAACTCGGGATCGAAGCTACAATCTTACGAACGCCGCTTACAAATCTAAGCCGCGAACTTATCCACGGGACTAACAAGGCGAAATGCAACATTCGGCATGATAGTACTTTTCATAAACTATATCAGTCACTATGAGGGGTAGGTCTACTCTCAGTATGATAAAGGTTAGGCCAGAGACCTCGTTCGTCAAGCGCGAGTAGGCAGATTTCACAAACCTTGGTAATTAACTCTTATAATGTAGTTTATATAGGGCTATCCGACCACTGTGGCGTAGCAGTAGTGCAATCGAGTGCTAAGTTAGAGGGCGCGGGTTCGATTCCCACTCAGTGCAAATATTGGTATGCATGAATGTGCATTAGTCATGGTGTTTCTATGTATATGTGAGTATTTACGTTATTTATTGGAACCTATATTAGAAGCCCTGTTTAGATTGGGTTTTATATTGTGCTGTGTTTAAAAAAACTGTGGCACTTCAGGAGTGCTGACATAAGTAAAAATAGGAAAAAAATGAAGGTACATTATCGCTGATGGGCATCAATACATCCATCCCTCCTTCCATACATCCATCAGTATATTTTCACTTCAAAATGAAAGCGTTGCGATGAAAATGATATGATGAAATCGTCACCGAGTCGCTTGCATCTTGCGATGACGCCAGTTTCATGATTTCTGTTCACCCAAAAAGTGCTCATATGGAAACGGCTAACTTTCACTTCAAAAAAGTCAACGGGGTATTTTTAAGTCTGTACTTTTACTATCGAATAGTATACAGCATTATACCTTGGTCGCCTTATATGACCCACACAGGCATAGAGATGACCCTTTCTATTCTAATCCACAGCGAATTTTCTGAAGATTCTCAATGATAAAAAAAGTTACTCCTAGACAACAATAGGCAATTCGTAGGTCAAAATATAACTGATGAAATGTCTACACAAACGTATGAGTATTAAAAAAACAATAGAATGTCAAGTAATATTATCGCGAGTACCGAGACTGGCCATAATGCTGAGTATTTATAAATTATGAATGTAATTGGTGATTAAGAATGCAAAGTGGCGCATGCAAACTACAATTGATATAATTAATGTGTTAGGTGTGTATATACCATACACGTAGTACGTGTTTCATACACGCGTATAGCAAGTATGGAACTCGTTATCACGTTTTATGAGTACACTTATTAGTATCAATGCAAGAGTTATGGTCTAGACCAATGATATTATATAAACAAGAAGTATAACTCATCATCATCATCATTACCTTGGAGTCGGGGCCCATTTTATTATAACTATGATGGAAGAGACTGCTCGCGGACCCCGGACCCCGAAGCGAGTCTTTTTTTTTTATATTTAGGACACGTCAATTTGACTTCACCTCGCCTGATGGTAAGCTGAAGGTAGTCTCAGGAAAGAGGGTCACCATTACATACACGTATCATGTTAACAATGGTGGCACTCAGCTTGACGGCCTCATCAGAAGAGGACTGTCGTCGCAGCACCGCGTGACACCCACCGGTCCCACTAGTGCTGCGACCACAATCCCCCTGCCCGGCTATGCACTTGCTGACCCCTGAACGCAATCAAACCGAAATTGGATTACTATGGAGGGTTTTTCGCAATCGTGCACAGTGGTACCTACCCGGCCGAATTTTGTGACAAATTTGTGTCATCTAATTTCTACCACCAGTAGTCTCAGATGCGACTGGGACTAACACGTTGAAGGTAATGAAACTGCCTTACATCATCATCACACAAGGTAGTAGAGAACGGCGGTGAAGAGAGGTCATTTTACCCGACTGCGCCAGAAATGTTTTTCGAGAGTATGTATGTATGTAAAATTGTTTGGCACGTTCTGCAGCCTAAACGGCTCGATGGATTTCAGCTTGAGAGGTTTTTTAGATTCGTATTTACTGTGCGAGTACTACTGGTGAGTTTTGGCGCTAGAATGTATGTTGGTAAAAAATGTTTCCCCTAAAACTTATCGAGTAGGATATCAAAATGAAGAGCTTTAAAGGGTGATTTCAAATATGATATATATATATATATATAACTAAACAGAATACAATATACAATACAATTATTAACTTGTTTCGGTATTTTTAGGGCAGTCGGGATTTTGATTTTTTAATAAATTATTTTATTTATTAACTTTTTAAGCACTTAGTACATTGGTGGACTTAATGCCATAGGCGTTCTCAACCAGTCAATCATAGGATGGTTCAGAGGTATAACGAGATAGGCATAAAATAAAAAAATACGCTAAATCTATAACATAACATAACTTCACGCCTGTATCCCCGAAGGGGTAGGCAGAGGCGTATTACACACCCACGATTCGTTAGTTATGTTAAGTAAATAAGTAAATCTATACTAAAATTATAAAGTTGAAGAGTTTGTTTGGTTGGTTGAACGCGCTAATCTCAGAAACTTCTGGTTCGAATTGAAAAAATCTTAGCCTATAGCCTATTTATCGAGTAAGTTTAGAGGATATATACCAGCACACTACTATCCAGTGCAGCAGCATATAATATGACAGTAATAATATGTCAGAAATTCGGGCAAATTACCATACATTATTGTAAAACTGATAAATGACAGGCATGTATAGGTATGGGTCAAATAGGTGCCACGGGGTCGAAGTATGTAACGGGCAAAGCCACGGGGAAGAGATAGTGTATGGGCCCCACCAAGACCTTCAGGGCAAGCTGATACACCTGCTGATTGACGAACAACGTATTAGTCAAACCTAACCAAAAGGAGGAGTACTTAGTCCTCCTTTTGGTCCTCGGGGCTCGAATTAAAAGACTCTGATGCTACGGGCAACAACGGTCAGACAATGAGAGAAGGTATGACATAAGAGGGGTGCTTGGTTGGGGACCTCCACGCGGTGCACCCTGGGCAACTGAGACAGCAGTGCCTCTCTCCTAGGGCGGGAGAGACGCTGCCGCCTACGGCCAACTCCGACCGAGACGAGGACGGCCCTGTTGAGGGCTGTTCGGAAGCTTTCCACGTGTCCCTCTGATTAGCAGATGGCACAGTGGAGAGCGAGTAAGGGGGCCATCTCGAAACCGGAGATGGCCCAGGGTCAGTCGGGGTGCGAGGGATATGCTCTATGGGTAACCTTACACCCCGGCGTCTTAAGACCCAAGACGGCGTGCGGTTTTAGTCGGTTCAAGCCCGACATAACCACCCCCGCTGGCCGGCGGGGGGGTATCCGAAGGGAATTCCACACACAAAAAAAAAAAGTATGACATAAGAGTCATGCCCCCAAGAGACGTCAATGTATGTCTCACACCAGAAACTACGCGGAAACAACACGTGTTGGTGCTAAAAACTTAGTAATAAAATCACTCATAATATCATAATACCTAGACATAATAAACACAGTAGTTTCAGACCTGATACAGCAAAATTAGCAAATGCTTACGTTTTGTTGTAATTTGTTTTAATTGTAAGTAATTATGTGTTTAGCCTTGGTTTCACTATTCCAGTTTTTAGGATTCATTGTCTCCACTTTATGTTTAATAGGCAATTTAATAGAAGATAATGGATTTAGTAATTGACTCAATTATGGTCTATTCTTCTTGAAAATATGCATATGAATGGTTAGATAGAGGTACCTTTTTTTTTTCGTGCGGAAATCCCTTCGGATTTCCCCCCGCCTGCCAGCGGGGGCGGTTATGTCGGGCTTGAACGGACTTAAACCTCACGCCGTCTCGGGTCTTAAGACGCCGGGGTGTAAGGTTGCCCATAGAGCATATCCCTCGCACCCCGACTGACCCATATCAAAACCCACATTTTGTCAAATTATTTTGCTGTTCTACTGGGTGTATGTATGTCGGTACATCTGCTTATTGACGGTTCGACTCAGGCGCAAGGTTTCCTCTCGGGGTTGGGATATCAGGCGGCAGTCGCTACGATAAAAGCCATATAATTCAAATCAAAATGAGAAGAATTAAGCTGAACCCGGGTCAACGACAAAAGTAGCTTAACAAATTCTTATTTATTGATCGCCTTAGTTCAGAGCTAAAGCGATCAATAAATAAGAAGCTTTCATAAAATAATATCCAATACATGAAATGTAATAATAGGTCTTTACCTATGAAATTGCCGAAATTTTCTTACAAATTCATGAGTTCGTTATTCCTGTAAGTTAATAGCTATTTCCATTATTTATATTTTGTTTGAAAGTTGATTTCAAGATTTTACAACTCTGTATTAAATTTTGTTTTTATTGGCCGCTTGATAAATTAATTCGATCTTCAAAAACAGTACTTCCTAAATGCTATCCATTTTGATGATAAATTTCGTATTACTTAACAGCTGTCACTTTTCAAAAATGTAATAAAAGTTGCTGGTTGTTAGCTTTATGTTGTCTCATTCAAACACAAAAAAAAAACATAAAATTTGGATCTGTCATTCCTAAAAAAATGCAAAAATGTTAGTACTGAAAATTGGGTTTCCCTTTCCTCCAATTACTTCAAGAAAAACGGCAATTTCATATGTAACGACCTAATAACTGTGTCACCTGGAGATTATAAAACGAATCATACGTCAACTATTGGTTCATGTATCCTTTTTTTTTTTTTTTTCTTTTTTTTTTTTTTTTACGTGCGGAAATCCCTTCGGATACCCCCCCGCCGACCAGCGGGGGTGGTTATGTCGTGTCTCGACTAAAACCGCACGGTGTCCTCCCCAAGTGTCCGTTGCCGGGCACCCCGGGTTCATGTATCCTAATGTAAAGAAACGTTTATAAATATTTTAGTTTAATATCAACTTTTGTCGTTGACTGTACAACGCAAGATGATGATGATTTACTGAACGTTTGCACGACCGTTACCTCTAGTAGAATGTCACTTTGTCTAGAAATCTTGACTGTACTACCATGAAAAAGTCCCAGGTTGACGGTTACTGCACCCCTATAACGTGGAACCAAGATACATGCAAAATTGCAAAATTATTTTCGTACATAAAATAATAAATAAAATAAAAATTAGTTTATTGCCAGATACAGAATACAATATTGCGCGTTATACTGTGGCCCCACACTAGGTAAGCCTGTCCTGTGGGTGCCAGATACGATTTCTACTTAGGGAGCTCGGGCGAAATCAATATTTTCGGGCATACTTCAAACATTTTGAAAAGTATGGTTACATTCTATGCCGTTTTTGTACTATATAAGCAGCTATACACATATTTATAAATATATACATATAGGCAAACATAGATATAATATAATTTACTGGACAATAAACAAAGACTACAACATCTATGATAAACTAGCTGTCCCCCGCGGCTTCGCCCGTGGCATACTTCGCCCCGTGGCACCAATTTATCTCAAAAATGCCTGTAAACCTTTTTTCTGGCAATTTTTTAAATTTTTCTCTCCGTAAGAACCATCCTCGTACTTCAAGGAATATTATAAAAAAAGAATTAGCGAAATCGGTTCAGCTACTCTCGAGATTTGCGCTTAGCAACACATTCAGCTATTCAATTTTATATTATAGATTAACAAAGAGACTTTCGGTTAAGTCGTAGAACAATGAAAGCAGAAAGCAGCCATGTTGTGACTTTTGCTTTTGCTTTTTTCACGGAACACAGTTTTATGTCGCTAACATTATTCGTCTGATTATATTATGGATGTCTCTAAATGGACTACATGCCCATCGGTTGCGAGTATTCTCGATCTCAACCTGGCCTTTCTTTGAACCGTCCACGCTCTGAAGCAGAATTGTCCATTCACCCTCCAAATAACGCAGTAAATACCGTAGAGGTAGCTCTACGGCATTAGTATATAGTTTCCAGAGCTTAAGAATGTTCTAGATCTTTCTACATTCTTGGCAATACGCGTTAGGTAAATGCCCCATCAGGCATATACAGTAGTGATTATACATTACGTTTTCTTTGCGCAATGGAATAAAAGTAAGCGGTCATATTTTCATAGACAACCCGACGGAAATGAATTCCTCTGTCAATAACTAAAAACAGATGAGTTAGTTTAGAAATTCATGCTGTTGTAGGAACTAGTGCTTAATGCTTAATCTGAGTCCGATAAAAATAATCCTGGTATTGCAAGTGTTCTTAGGCTGCGATGACCGCTTACCACCGTATATTTATGTAAACAAAAAAATACTGAAAATTTTATATTAGCTCAGTTGGTGAGAGTATTGGTCGCGGGTTCATGTCCTGTCCTGGAAGTTCACTTTTTCCGAGTTAAAATCTATTTGATTTGGATAGTTATTTTTCTTTTTACGTTTATCATTTAACCTACCTATGCAGCATTCCCCCCACCCTAGAACTGAGACCCTTTGCAAGGTGCTTCTGAACTGCTTGTCCAGTAGTAAACAAATAGTAGTCTTTGTACCAATATCAACAACAACATAATAAATATACTTTAAAAACATTTCCTAAACACCTAACATATCGTGGACTGCCTAATATCATTCATAAAACTCACCCTTTTCTTATTCCAAAACATTCGCATTAAATATAAAAACGCTAGCTAAGCAACAAAATATCTCCGTCTCCGACCATATTTATACGGAACCATCTTTGTTATAACCATAGATGCTTGTCAAGTTTTTTTATAAAGCTCAACGCACAAGGTAACTTCTAAATTAAGAACGGTTTAATGATACCTTTTGGAATCAATTGAGTATTACGTTGTTGCCAAGCGGAGTCGCGGCTGAAGGTCGCCGGCAAGAAGCCGCTATAACTCAACGCTTCGAGTTCCGAAATTTTAAATTTAATATTATGGCTCTTTCTTTTAGAACTATAACTTGCATATAATGTTTATGTGCGTGATTTGTGTACCATAGAACATTTTTTCTTGATTTTTTTGTCTTTGAAGACGAAACGGAAATCTGTTACAGGTAGCGATCACTGACTTTTAGTAGTTTATTTGATTAAGTGGGAGTTTGTGAGGTTTATAGACGTATAAAAAGTAATAAAATATAGGTATACTACACAGAAATATACGATTTATTCAGTTCCTTCCTTCATAACAATATTAATTTAATAATATTAAACATTATTGGCAGAGTAATAAAATACTGATCTAAATAGGTTTAGCGTTTCTTTGAGTTATTAGGTATGCTAGTAAACAGACAGGGCGCATTGACTGGGTATAATATGGTAGCAACGACATAGGACTTGCATGAAAGGTTTAATGAACAGTAGAGGAAGCTTATGAAGTATGTGAGGACAGAAGCAGATGGCGGTCTGTTGTCTCTGCCTACTCCGGAGGAAAAAGGCGTGAGTATATGTATGTATGATACATGTAACATAAAATGTACGTAGGAACATTTGATGCATACAGAGTGTGAATAGTTCAGTGAGGAGTACACATAGTAAAAATGAAAACGCAGTGGAAATGACCTCTGAATATCCAAAAATGAGAGACAATCTCTCATTTTTTTTAATAAAAGGGGTAAGCCATTACCATTCCCCACAAGGAGGGGATACCAGAAAGGTCTCTCTTTGAAGGTTTGTCACTCTCGTGGCTTCGAAGAGCTACCGGTCAAGATTACGGAATTTTCGAAATGAGGCCTATGCCAGACCTCCTGCTGCTACTTAAGGATCTAGAGATTGGGACGAACTAGCTCCCTCACTGATTTAAAAGTGATAGGCATAACTAATAAGACAGATGCGGAGCTAAGGAGTGACTAAAAATATGAGCCACTCCTGCTATAGGAGACATTTTGCAGGAAATACAGACACCCGACTCAAAAGAAAATACGAAGCGTTAACCAACCATTTTTCTATTAACCCAGCACCCCAAATACTATAATACGAATATTTTAGTCAGTAACTTTTACTTCCATTTCCAAAATCATTTGATGTTTTATAACGACCATAAATTTGAACATCGTCGACCCGTTAGACAGATAAGAGAAGGTAAATTAATAGTTTCTTATAAATATTTATGGAGCTAAATTAATTCACTTTTGTTTCTAGTTAATTAAATATTGCACAACTAAAGAGTGTCTTTGACAGGTAATTTCTACATGGGGAATAATAAACTAAATTATTACCAAATACATCAAAGAACTAAAGTCACCAAAATAGTTCACAGAATAAGCAAGCTGAAGTGGTAATGGGCTGGCCACATCTGCCGGAGGACCGATGGCCGATGGAGCAAACGAGTCCTAGAGTGGAGACCACGAATCGGTAAACGGAAGGTAGGACGTCCCCCAGCAAGATGGACGGACAACCTAAAAAAGGTAGCTGGGATAGACTGGATGCGCGAGGCGGAGGATCGGGTGCTATGGCGTCAAATGGGAGAGGCCTATGTCCAGCAATAGGCTAATTGATTGATTGACATTAAAAGCCATTAAAGATGATTTTGAACTGACGCAGAAAAATATGTGTCAGGTTCATGAAATGAGTAAGATATGAAGAATATACATTAAACTTTGTGTGCCTGTTACAGATATGTTTACATACACATACATACAGGTACACATCTTTTCCATTGGTAGACAAAGACAAAATCTTTCCACTTGCTATGTTTTCAACTTAAAGTAATTGCTTAATTTAGTCTAATATTACACAATTTGAACAAACCTTTCACTATGATTTAACTTTTTTAAAGTGTATATTCATTAACCAAATGAATATACATAATGATTTAATTTGTCAACAATAGACAAAGCCTCAGTTTTAAACAAAATTTGAGCTGACAACTCCTCCGTATCAACATAAGTCAATATACTAAGGTAGAGATGGACGGTATATTTATTTTGCACGGCAAAATTTATGACAATATACTACAAGTTCAAGCAGAAGGAACTACTTTGAAGTGATGCAATTTACTATTTATAGCAAACAGCAGTATCCTAGCTTTATCCTTATAGGTAAAGCTCTGATACGTATTTGTCTATCTGTGACAGAAAGCCAATAAAAGTCGATACTTAGGTGGTCTATATATTTGTACCAATTACTGATTAATTGGTACAAATATATAGACCACCGAGAGTATTCTGAATAAATTAGTAATAAAAAATATACATATATGTCCTACAATAAAAAATATACTAGATTTTAATAATGGAGTAAAACAATGGTAAGTTTATTTAAACTCTTGGGATATCCAGTAAAGTATTATATATATACAAGGGCCATCTGAGTGCCTGTGAGTCCGAGTGTTGTAGACAACTTTAGGGCCTAAATCAACCTCACCTGCAATTAACTTTTTTAAAGCCAGGATAAACCAAAACATAAGGAAAGGAATAGTATGACAGTGGACGCTGGGCTTCAAAGTGCAAGCTATAGATGCAACCAGGATTTGCGGTTGGATGTTTTACAAAGCGACTGAGGGTTAGGATTGATCTATGTCGACATTAGACTTACAGTCTATAAAAAAATGCTTGAGCCTATGGGGCTACCCCATATTATGCGAGACTAAAGCATAGTTGAATGAAATATGAGTCATTACACCTATGCCTATCTTTTAGGAGACACATAAGCATGAAAATATGGTGTTTTCTTTTTAAGGGATACTTTCCCAGTCAAGGTATTATGTTTTAGCAAACCCTCCTGTATCCCAAATCTATTCAATTAATAATAACCAAACATGGTCAACCAACATTCAGCACCACAGAGGCCATTTTTAACTGACTTCATTAACGAGGAGATGATTAAATCACTGTCAAAAGTAGGTAATAACAATACATTTCTGGTGATGAACTAGCCTTTGCAATATCTTAGCATTGACAAAAGAATTGTAATTATAGAGGATAAGGTTCAAGTTTCAATGTTATGCTAATTCTGGGAGTAGAACATAAGATGTTTTTAAGCTGTTGCCTAAACATATTTAATGTATTTCAGTTAGTATTTAGTATGGAATATCTAATTAGAGTATAAATCACTGTCAAATTGTGTACATGGCCCAATCCTAAATTTAACAGCAAGTTTTTTGTCTTTTCAGGTTGTACATATCTATTTATATAAAAATGTATGCTTCTTTGTATGTATGTCTTCTTTGTGTAACTGTATCATTTATCCAATAGTGATGAAATTTCAGTACCATATTAAGAACATACTGACTAAAAAAAAATTGTTGAATTATAATGTATGCATGGGAAATGCTAGAAATGTAATATAACCAGCATCTGTTGAAATAAATTATTTTGGGTTCAAGATATTAAAGTTATCCCTGAATACAAAACTCTACAAAAGGTTAGTGGAGGGTATCACGCTATATTCAATGGGATAAGATTTTAAAGATTCTATTCACTTTTGGTTATAAAGAATTCTATGAATGACTATTTGGTTGTATATTATTATGAATAACTGGACAAAGAGAACTTATATACATTATGAAATGAATGTGGTGATTTTTATTCTATTCTTCATGAGTATTTTGGCTTTGAATACAGATAAGTAAATGATATACACTATTAAGGTTATAATCATACATAATTTCTAATGATATAGACCCTTCATACCCTATCTTAAACACATATTCTCATTATACCCATGGGCACTGTTTAGTTAAATAAAGGTCTGTAATGACTTAGCTTGCTCAATGCTTCTTTAGAAATGACAACAATATGAACTGATAACACATTCATATTTAAAAATGTGTATGAGAATTTCTGTAGCAGGTTTATGGATTCTATAGTATTTAAAAAATACCAAATTCGATAAATAAACACATGGACTTGCTCAAATCACCTCACTCTTCCCCAACTACATAACTACTAAAACAAAGTCAAAGTATAGCTACAATTAATATATTTCACATATCAAGGTACATAAAATCCCATACATAATACAGTTTGAGAACATAACTCCACTTCACAGTGATTATCAGATAGTTTCTATGTACATAGATATAAAAGGCATGTACTACAAGCCTATATATACAAATGTATAGGTTATATACCTTGTTGCCATGCGAGATTTCATTGCTCTCTGGCCAGATAATCTCGATGTTACACACGAAAATTAAGTCGCGGTTACGTACATAATCACATTTCCGACATATTCAAATGATTTTAGCATAATTTTATCACTAAATAAAGCGTGAAACGAACTTTTTGCGCGTACCTATATGTACGAGACCTTGTAACCCTAATAAGACTTGTCAGATGACTTTTGTAAACTTATAAGAGTCTCAATATGAATGCAAATTATTAAGTCTTCATACACATCAAGTCTAAAACTTGAAAATTTTTAGTTTTCTATCAGTAGATATTTATACGTAATTTATAGGTTATAAATTGTGTGCCCTTGACAAAACTAAAAGGATGGTCAAGTCAGGTTATCAAACTAATTCAAATTGGTTTTAAAAAGAGTTAATGATACCGTTGAGAGCACAATTAAATAATTAAACCTCAAGGTCGAAACCAGGAATCTTGGACTTAAAAGACTCACCAATACAACATCGATCTCAGATTCAGCACACGGTAACTACACTATAGCACTCAAAAGGATACAGGCTAAGTCCAAGTTGAATCCGTCCTTGATATAGCGCTTCCGGCGCTTGCTGACGATGCCCTTGATCGGGTTTGTCATTTTTATGTTGGACATAGAGTTGGCCATGGCTGTCAGGTGGTTGATTCGCCGCGGCAGCAGCTCTGCCGCCGCAGTGCCCTTAGCGGGCCGGCCCGCTCCCGGCACCGACCGCTTCTCTGGTGCCTTCCGCTCGCGGCGCCGGCAGCTCACGCAAATACCCATAAAATAACCTCCGCCGCGCAGAACGTCCCCCGCTCATCGGGCCGGCGGCGGAGCTGGAGCGGCCGGTCCGAGGCCGCCACCGGCGCTCAGCTTGCACCCGCCATACCCAGCACTGCACTCGTCTGCCTGACCTGCCTTGCTCCAGCCGAGCCTGTGCTGCAACCAGCACTGACCACTTCCACACCGCACCGCCAGACCGAAAGCACCTTACACTGAATACACTATTGCATAGCTCCACGCCCGGCACCGAACGCGTACAAGTCTCGCTATACGAGCGATGAAAAATTATCTCGCGCGAATGGCGTCCATCCTGCGTTTGCACTAGTACACGGCCGAAGAGAAACAGTTGCACAAGAAAGAAAGATGGTTATGATGGCCGAAAGTGTATCATACGTCTCTTTCGTTCCACGCCAATACACGTTTGTTAGAACAAGATATAGCATTATAGCTCCAACCTCAATTTCAAGTGGTGGCTAGCTCTCTTTGTTCATTATAGTTTTCGTTTTCAATCGCGAGGTGGCGCTCGAAGTACATTGGTTACCGCCTGATATTAACTAATAAATACAATCACTTATTAGATATTTTAAAATGTAATGCAAGAAGCTTTTTAAAGGGACAAGTTCGTTTTTATATTACACAATTATAATTATAATCCGTAACCAATCTAATAAAAAAACAAATTATAGACCAATTTCTTTACATTATAGTCCACTAGTAAATAACATAGATGGCGGTATTGTAAAGCCAAAGATAATATTTAAATCTTAGCGGCAAGTTTAAGTAGATTTATGAATTATGATTGAAACATGAATGAACCAGAATGAAATCAAATAAGAAAATGTTAGCTCTTCGTTAATAAAAAAATGTGTTTGAGGAAATAGGAATTAAGTATAAATATCGGTTAATTTATCGTTATTAACATTATCGTACGTAATGACTTTTTAGCAGCTCCGTTTTAAAATATAGATGGGTAGTTATTATGCTTCTGCTGTGTGTTAAAACGATATGTATATATTTATAAATACAAAAATACCAGTTCATTTTGCAATAGTAGGTAACTTGAGCAAACTAAACCATTATTAAGTTCCTCTCAAATTGAGGTTCGGCAACAAGTGCAACAATATCCATCTCATATAATTTTTGTAGTCGTGTTTTGCTGTTCGTTTATTAACTATTACACTATGGTAATAATAGACTTTATGAACAAGTTCTACAACATCGAGCTGGTTTAATCAGATAACAACAATAATATTGCTTTCTGTTGATAAAGAGATGATGAGATTGGGTGGAGATGCTCCTCGCGAACAGCTGTGCATGCAGAGAGATGGGCAGCTGATGATGATGATGCACGAAAAGGAATCGTACGAAATATACCATACAGCTATATAAGTCAACATTAAGTGAGATCGTGCGATAATTCCCTGTAGAGTTGTAGAGTTTCATTCAGACGAAAGAGCTCACTTCGAAAATGTCCAGAAATCTCGCTATTGCCCAATCACGAACGGTGATGGCCTCGACCCTGCTTGATTGGGTAATAGCGCGTTGTGACGTCAATAGTGAACTCCCCGAACTTACCTGTTCGTAGCTGTGTAGAAGTGAGCTCTGTCGTCCGAGTGAAACTCAATATCAAATTTATGTAATAGGTAAGTAAGTACATTACAGAATAGCACTACTGATGTGTATGGGGTATGGGTGAGGACCCATACCCCAAACACATCAGTAGTGGTGAGGACCAAGACCTTCAGGGCCAAGCCAACTACGCCTGCAAGCCGGTATAGCTGCTGATTGATGGGCCAAGCACTGGAGCAGGCTTTCCTCTCGGGGCTTAGGGGTCAGACGGCAGTCGCTCCCAGAAAAGCTATATAAGTCAAAGGAGGAAAAGGCGTAAGCGGAACCCGGCGTCAGAGGTAAACGCCTCGGTTGTAATCGAGAACAACGTCAAGTTGATGACCAGATTACCTCGTTACGTCAAACCGAAAATATCGTTGACAAAATGTGGGTGTGGGAAATACAGGCGTGACTTTGTAATAAAAATACATTTTTTTTTCTAATTCCTAAATATATTTATTCCAATATTAATACATGCATTACCCGCCATTATAGCTCTTTTGTGTTTATTGTACCTATTATAGTGACATCAATAATTTATACCGAGTAGACAGCTTGTTGCCACTAGGCCGGCGCGCACGCACCGCACGATGTTTGACGATTGACAACGCTTTTAGGGTTGGCACACGTAACGTTTCCACGATAACCATAGATATATTATTTATTAGAATAGAAGTATCACAAAATAGGTGACAAAGTGTTGCTACCTACACGTGTATGTAACAATACTATTGCCATGTATCGATGACTACAAATGGGCGTTTTCAGCAATATTCGACATACGAACTTTATCGTTTTGTATTTAAATATAATAGTAAAAATCATTCTTACAACAAGTTTATGTCTGTGCTGTTGACTCTTGAAGAGTGCCTTTATCGGGACTTTGAACTCGAAGCCTGGAGTTTCTTACTTTTTCTACTTCAGGTCTCTGGCCCTCCTTATTTTTTTTTCGTGTGGAAACCGCCACGGGCTTCACCCCACCGGTGCCAGCGATGAGGTGGGTGTTGTGTCAGACTCGAACCGACTAAAACCACACGTACATACATTGCCGGGCCCTCGAAAGGATAACCCCAGGGTTCCCGGCGGACTTCGCCCATGGCGGCCTTGCCTTCGGGGTCGGGTTTGATCCCGCGTCGATGAGTTGGCAGGCGTGTGTAGAACACACACACGACACGCCTGCATCTTGGTCTGCTTCTGTAAGGACGGCGATCTCCGGCCGTCCTTGGTAGTGAGACCATTGGTACGCAATTCATCTTCTACAACATAAAGCCAGCACTTATTGGGTCTAAACATCCCACTGGGGCCCGGGGGAACCGGCAAGGCTTAACATTTTTCACCTACAAAGCAAGGCGGTCGACGCAAAACATGACCGCACCAGCGGCAGCGATGGCAACTCTCCTGCAGTTTGTCTATTATATCACGGACATAAAGGCTGCCACGGATGCAAGAACTCCTCATACGATCCCTCCGCCTGACGTTACAAATCCACTGTGTTATTTACTAATCCAGATAAAAAATATCTATAACTCACATCCAGTTAATCGAAGTTACTTATTGTCATACAAATGAAGGACCCTGCTGATAAGTATTTGACAGTTGTAATGCACTACAGGTTATGAATTACAATTATATCACTGTATGTGTATTAAAGTTTTATGGTTGTCGACTATTTCGGCATTGGCGTTAGTAATTTCAATGAGCGATTATAAAAGTAGGAACAATTAAATTGGTATATCCATTGTTTTAAAGTAGGTTAGGCTACTGCAAACAGGTGGATGAACTCGACTCATTGTATTTTTCTTCAGCTAGCGTTTTTTACCGTTTCAGTTTGCACGTTTAGGAGCGAAAATTCCTGAACAATACTGTGGTCAAAGCAATACTACTGCTTACATATCGACTTAAGGAATTACGGTAGATGGCTCCAGCGTCGCCTTGAGATATATATATATATATATATAATACATCAGAGAATTTCGAATATCTGAGACGTGTTTAGGTAGCTCAATTGGTCAGAGCATTCCCCCTGTAAGGGACTGGTTGCGGGTTCAAGTCCCGTCCTAGATTTTCTCTTTTTCCGATCTAAATCTATAGTAAAAGTAAGCATACTAATTACTTAAAAATTGAATTGAATTAAGGTATCTAGTTATATTAGGAGCAGAGGGAGGCTCAAGAAAAGATGGATGCGTGGCGTGAAAGAGAATATGACGAGGAAAGGAGACACTGAGGAGATGATATCTGACAGAAAAGTATGGGAGAGAATTATAAATTGCCACGACTCCAAATAAGCAAGAGCAGGAAAATGAAGATGATGATAACATAACTTCACGCCTGTACCCCCGAAGGTGATACAGGCGTATTACACACCCACGGTTCGCCAGTTATGTTTAGGTCCCGATGTAATAGGGGGCGAGCATATTGCCATCTACCGGGTACATTACTAAGCGAAAGATAATAAACATTTTAAATACACACATAACTACGAAAAATCAGAGGTGTGTGCCCGGGGCGACCTGGGATCGAACTCGAGACCTCGTCTCGGCATTTCGTTACGTGGTGTACGTTGACTGGGCTATGATGATAATAAAGTACTATGTTATATAACAATAATTAATAATCTTCCGACCACCACCAAGGTGATTTCGCCTGGCTGTTGTTTTTTTTTAATATTTATTCTGTTAATTCAATATTATTATTATTATTTTTTTTTTTTATACCACTCAGGTGGCCGACAAGCACGGCCCACCTGATGGGAAGCGGTCACCGTGGCCTATGGACGCGTGCAACACCAGGGGCGTCACACTCTCGCTGCCGACCCTAAAAAAAAGAAATTGCAAAGCAGGAATAGCCTTTAGTCTTCCGGGAAGACCAAAGGCTACTCCCGCCTCTCCCTTCTTTTTTAGTTTTTGTGCTGTCAGAAGGAAGACTCGTCCCTCTGACAGCACAAAAACTCTCATTTCTAAGTATGCTTATTGTTTTTTCTAAAGATTTAGATCGGAAAAAGAGAACATCTAGAACGGGACTTAAACCCGCGACCATTCCCTTACAGGGGGAATGCTCTGACCAGCTATCTCCTCAGCTCACCTCGGCTATTTCGTTTATCTAGACACGTCCCAGATATTCGAAATTCTCCGATATATTATATACGTCTTCCCCCTGTTCCCCCCTGTAAGGGACTGGTCGCGGGTTCAAGTCCCGTTCTAGATGTTCTCTTTTTCCGATCTAAATCTTTATTCTGTCAATTGACTGCACCGCCCTGGATAGTAAAAAACTAGGTTGTAGGTAAAGTGCAGAAGATACAAGCACTATATCAGATACTATCGATCCTCAAAAAATGGACCCCACCTTAGCGGCGTCGACAGATGTTTTTTCACACCCCGCTGAAAGAACCTGGGATTGTTAGAAGAAGAAAACACGTGTGTGGGAAGAGTATTCCAGCTCTTTATTGTGCGACCAAAGAAGGGAGAAGAAACGAGGTACTGTTTAGATCATAGATATAAGAAAAATAGAAACACGTTTCTTATATCTATGGTTTAGACATTGTACCTACAATAAGCAGTGTCAAAACATTTGCAATGCAGGATTGGATGTTCCGTAGAATTTCAACTTGACTACGCTGGAACCTTTTCTCCCTTCCTTTTGTCTACACTAATCTACAATTCTATATCTACATTTACATAAATGCATATAATGAAATCGTAACGAAAAAAAATCATTGTAATATTAAGTAGGTATATTATGTTGGGGTGCTTGGTTGGGAACCTCCACGCGGTGCACCCTGGGCAACGGAGACGGCAGCGCCTCTCTCCTAGGGCGGGAGAGACGCTGCCGCCTACGGCCAACTCCGACCGAGGCGAGGACGGCCCTGTTGAGGGCTGTTCGAAAGCTTTCCACGTGTCCCTCTGATTAGCAGAGGGCACAGTGGAGAGCAAGTAAGGGGGCCATCTCGAAACCGGAGATGGCCCAGGGTCAGTCGGGGTGCGAGGGATATGCTCTATGGGTAACCTTACACCCCGGCGTCCTAAGACCCGAGACGGCGTGCGGTTTTAGTCGGTGCAAGTCCGACATAACCGCCCCCGCTGAAGACCCCCCGCTCTCTAGCGGGGGCGGTATCCGAAGGGATTTCCGCACGAAAAAAAAAAAAAAGGTATATTATGTTTTCAAAAAAATAATTGCCAAGGGCTTTAAGAACGAAACCGATGCCAAAATTGTGATTATTAGAAGTTTGGCTGTTTGTCTGTTTAACTGTTTGTCTGCTTTTATTATCGATGTCCGAGTATCACTTGAAAACCGGTGAACAGATTCAGCTGAAATTTTCAAACATTATTCTAGGGTATGGTCATAAACTGCGTTATATACCATCACGCTATTATAAGTGCGATAGGAGCAGCAGGTTAAAATCAACAAAATCTATTATTGATCATTTCTTTATTTTTACAAAGCATATCATCACGAAATTCTGAAGTTCGATAGAATTTGGACATGGTCAATGTTCAGACTATAAATCGTCATGCTATAGCTACAAGGTGATGAGCATTAAAAAACTATTGGACCGATTTCAAAAATTCTTTTATCGTTAGAAAGCTACATTATCACACAGTAACATTAATAGTAACATTAAATATTAACATATTTATTTCTAGAAAAAAAAAGAGATCCGTAGAAATCCCTACTAAAACCAACCCAAGGTATAAAAAAATTGTCATTAAATGTCTTTCATCGCATGCGCTGCGGAAAATAATGACGATAGATCAAAAAAATTATCTACAATATAAAAGAACATATTGATATATACAAAAAACTTCGCGAACCATTTGTCACACTATTCTAGTTATATCACTATAACTACTTTTTCACATTTTTAAAGTTAATAGAAATGCCGATCAAAATCAGACCATACCTTTTTTTAAATTCTTATTCAAATAAATGATTTCGTATTCAAGACTGTTTCAATACCTTTTTTTTTTTTTTTTAATTCGTGCGGAAATCCCTTCGGATACCGCCCCGCCGGCTAGCGGGGGCGGTTATGTCGGGCTTGCTTTTCAATACCTATTGATTACTTTTTTAATGATTGAAATCGGATTTTCCATTTAACAGATATTACGAAATACAAAATATGAAATAGTTCATTGGCGGAGCCGCGGGAATTAGCTAGTTTTTCATATTCTACTCGTCCCAAGTTGGCCCTCTGGAACTTGGAAGGTGAGAGGAACATCTCTCTTATTACAAGCGTTGATAAGCCTCGATAACCGCTTACCAAAGCCATGATGGTCTCCAGTTTAACGGCCTCGATGTATGCTTTTTGGAAACACGTGTGTATGGTAGGTATGTTGCCTAACAACCAATATATCAGACATGGCATGGCAACACTTTATCAATAAATAAATGCATGCGCATTTTGTACTGATGTCGGTACTCAGACTGACTGGCGCGATAATGAAATCCTATTGGTATTTGCAAACCTTGTGCCTTGACAGAAATTATTTACTTTTATCGATAATAAATGACCGAGTTCCTTGTCACACTTATTTGAAACTTGATTACAATAGGTACGTGTGTTTATTTAAAAAAAAATTGTATGGAATTCCTTTTTTATCTGTCGTGAATCCGTGGTAGATATTAATTTACGATATTTTGAAATCTTGAATACAAAGCTTATGATATTGTTGGAAGTTTACGCGAATGCACATATTGAAATAAAACTATTTTTAACGGATTCTGTCGCGTATTTATTTGATGTTTTTTATATTTGCTGAAAAGCAACCCGAACCTCGAGATCAATGTAAAATATAAAATAACATCAAATAAATCGCGATAGAATCCGTTAAAAATAGTTTTATTTCAATGTACAAAGATTATGGTTTGGAGACCACGGTCCATTCCTCTACTATTTATCTTTTTACTATTTAGCGCATGGAGTTTGATTTGGCTTATCTTAGCTGTCTACTGTCTGACCTCCTAACCCTTAAATAAAAACCTTCCACTTCTTCTTGTCTATATTTCGTAGGCCATAGGCAACTACAGTTATACTTTTATCAAGATGTTCCATTTGCATAGGTTCTGGTAGGTCACTGTTCAATGTCCACTTTTTTCACTGTTAACATCCGCATAATCTAAATGCGCACCTTTTTTTTTTTTTGAGCGGAAATCCCTTCGGATACCCCCCCGCCGGCCAGCGGGGGTGGATATGTCGTGCTTGAACCGACTAAAGCCGCATGCCGTCTGGGGTCTTAACACGCCGGGGTGCAAGGTTGCCCATAGAGCATATCCCTCGCACCCCGACTGACCCTGGGCCATTTCCGGTTTCGAGATGGCCCCCTCGGGTTTCGGAACCTCGGTGTCTCCGTCTTGCCTCGGTTTGGGGGAGGGGCGCCAGACTTCGAATGTGCTCTCCGAAGTCCCATCGGCCGTCGAGCACGAGCCCCAAATATTTCATTTGGGGCTTGATGCTGCGATTTCCTCCACACGATAAGAGTGGATCTTTCGAGAGGCTTGCTCCGAGACCCATAAAAAAACAGGGCCAGGGTTATGTGCAGACCCCCCTCGAGACCCAGCCGCCGGATCCGCTCCACGACTTGGGCAACCGCGGTCGTGGCCTTCAGGGTCGCTTCGCGGTACGTCGCCCCGCACGCCGTCACGAGCGTGTCGTCCGCGTAGCACGTGACGGCGGCACCTTCTACGAGCTCACCGTGAAGCACCCAGTCGTATCCGATGTTACACAGGAGCGGCCCCAGGACCGATCCCTGTGGAACATCGCACGACATCTCACGCCGACCGAGACCGGTCACGGTTGGGTAGATGACGGCTCTCCGTCAAATACGTCCCGACTATGCCGCGAAGGTAGAGAGGCACTTTGTGATACACGAGCACCTCCCTAATGCAACTCCAGGGCAAGGTGTTGAACGCGTTGGCGATGTCCAGGGACAAAATAGTAATAACGACAATTCAACATAGTTCGGGTACTTTGAAATAACTTACACTTACACTTACACTACAAGACAACAACCATCTTTAGTCGCCCCGTGACCATGGCTGCTGAAAAGCAACCGAAACGTCGGGAGCAATGTAAAATATAAAATAACATCAAATAAATCGCGATAGAATCCGTAAAAAATAGTTTTACTTCAGAGAATGTACACAAGTCATTGGTTTACCTACTTACCTGCTACAGTTGTCAATAGCGGCCCGCTTCGCTCGGCTCGCGCTCTGTTGAGGTCCCAGTTCTAACCTAACCTAAACCAGAAGCGCCGGAACTCGATAGCAAGCTAGTAGCTTTGTAGTTAAATAGTGAAAAGTATCCAAAGATCCATATGTGGATCGGAACGGATATAAAAGTATCCAATGATTCACATGTGGATCTAGACTGTGGATCCTAGTGGAGGGAGGTGAATTTTGTGACAAATTTGTGTCATCAAATTTCTAACACGCTATCTATATATCTATAGGTACTTGCTTTTGTTATTATAATTTAATCTATATTGTTTGAATGGGAAGATAGTTCATTAAGATATTACCCTCTACGCAGGGAGAGCGGTGAGGTTAGGGGATGCACGGGGTGTTACAAAGACACGTCTAGGACGTGTCCGTTCAGTTAATCCGGCGCCTTAGCCGGAGAAATTGTTTATTAAATAGAAAAGAGTAATTAATGCCTTAAAATTAATTATTCGTTATCAAAAGACTGTTCAGTTAGGATAATTACCGCTCTATCTGTATGGGTTGTATGGGGCATCTCAATTTTCGACGAGACTCCAGCACAACCAATTCACATCTGTTGCCGCTTGCATATCACCCGTTATCAAAAGGAGTCCACATAACCAGCAGGTGATAAGCGCTAGTCCTTGGACAGATGGACGTTCTGATTAGATTAGACTCAAGGGTGCGGTACAATGGGAAAATAAAAATAACCTACAACTTTAGAATCATAAAAACTTTTAAAGCCACCCTGTAGTCTTCTGTTTACAATCAAAAGTCTATTTAGGGTCTAGGGGTTTCTTCTAGTCTGCGCTCGTGAGCTTTTATTAGGTACCATCTTCTCTCTAAGGAGGCGCGGGAGCAGGGACTGATCCCCGAGCATCGAGAAATCGAGGCCATGCAGTCCCAGCTCCGCCAGGCCATCGTGGTGGAGTGGAAGGAACGACTTGGGCGACCAAGCGCAGGGCACGCCGCAATAGCGGCGGTAAGGCCCATCAGGGAGGATTGGCTAGAGAGGCGACACGGAAGCCTCTCGTACCGACTGACGCAGGTGATCTCCGGGAAGGGGTGCTTCGGGGACCACCTGCATCGGATCAGGAAGGAGCCAACGCCTGAGTGTCATCACTGTGACGCGAGCGAGGACTCAGGGCTGCACACGCTGGCGGACTGCCCGGCGTGGGAGGTGCCGAGGCGTGACCTCGTGGCAGCCATCGGGGTGGGAGTCCTCTCGCTCGGCAGCATGATTGCGGCAATGGTGCGGAGCGCGAGCGCGTGGGCCGCCGCCACCTCCTTCTGCGAGCATGTGATGCTCGCGAAGGAGATGGCGGAGCGCGCCCGGGAGAGGTTCAGAACCCTCCCGGCCCGCCGAGCCCGCAACATGCTCGCCTCGCGTCGCAGGCGACTCAGGCGCCGGAGGTCGCTTAACGACCTCCGTCCTCCTTGAGCGCAGGCCTGGGGGTGGCAGGTGAGGCCGCCTGTCACCCCAGCAGAAGCAGGCCGGGACGGTGGGGCGACTAGCGCCCCTCCCCCAAACCGGGGCAAGACGGGGACACCGTGGTTCCCAAACCCGAGGGGGCCATCTCGAAACCGGAGATGGCCCAGGGTCAGTCGGGGTGCGGGGGATATGCTCTAAGGGCAACCTTACACCCCGGCGTCAGCAGACACGAGACGGCGTGCGGTTTTAGTCGGTTCAAGCCCGACATAACCACCCCCGCTGGCCGGCGGGGGGTATCCGAGGGGATTTCCGCACGAAAAAAAAAAAAAAAAAGGTACCATCTTCGCTTCTCGAAGGTTCTAGAGACTATGGCGTTGCACAAAAAGCACTAAATATAGATATAGCTGTTTCGGCCTCTTCGATATACGAGAGAATGACAGAAGACAGGTGACAAATGGCACATATTCATTACGGTGCGGTCGGGTTGACCAGCAAAGGTCGCCATAAGCAGTTGATATTATTCCTTTAATTGTTGAAAAAATAAAAGAAACTGTACTCACCTACATCATAGACCAATAATAAATTGTTTATATATTGGTCTATGCCTATATTAAGCAATTATGCTTTATCTATTATTTATTAGTTAACTATAAAATTTGCAATTTTACTAATATCGGCAAAGGCCTCACCATGATGACTTGTAAACAGTTCAGTTTCGGAGCAATTCAATACAAGTTTGTAAACTGAATCGCTATGATCCGTACTATGACTGCTATGACATGCTTGTCGGTGTAGGCAGTGGTTCGCCTAACTGAACGTGTGTTGAGATCCAGCTGATATTGTGGTCAGCTGTGGGCTCACTGACCCGTATTGGTTGTACTTCCTAATTTCTATGGCAGCTGGCTGGGTTCCTTGGACCGGCCAGGTCTGCTCTCAGACCTTCGTACCGTAGCCAAGGATCTGCTCTGATTTATTGTATCGGAATGGGGAACCGTAGCCAAGTAAAATACACAACGTCAAGGTATGAGTACAAAACTGTTCAGTTTAGGTCTGCATAAGAATTGCTAATAAGCTGTCATGGTTAGTCCCCAGGTCACGAACAACATAATGAAATAAATTATATAAAATGTGCAGATTGGGTCGTATCTGGAAGTGAAACATCAGTCGAAACCAGGAAAAATCAACCCAACTGAGTTGGGAAAAGGCTCGGATGATGATGATGATGATCTTGTGGCACACAAGCGACATTTGCAGATCACTTCCTCTCTCTTCCTCCGGCTTTGCTATTCTGTGAATCATCATTATGCTCCGAGCCTTTGTCCTACTCGGGGTCTATCAATAATCCTACTTCGGGGTCGGTTTTTAGTCTAACTACGAAACAACCTAACTCAAATTCGTTTTAACGTTCAGGGGTCAGCAAGTGCATAGCCGGGCAGGGGGATTGTGGTCGCAGCACTAGTGGGACCGGTGGGTGTCACGCGGTGCTGCGACGACAATCCTCTGCTGATGAGGCCGTCAAGCTGAGTGCCACCATTGTTAACATGGTATTACGTGTATGTAATGGTGACCCTCTTTCCTGAGACTTTACCTTCAGCTTACCATCAGGTGAGGTGAAGTCAAATTGACGTGTCCTAAATATAAAAAAAAAAGAAAAAAAAAACAACCGTGTGATAATTTCTGTGAAGTGTCTAACATCGTGAGCTCCACAACACAGATCAGCCCACAGGCGATATCCAAGTGATTCTGTGAATCACAATACGATAACTTACTGTCACAGAGAGCTTTCTATGTTGTGCTTGTTACACCAGTGTCATATAAACGAAATATTTTGTAATCTTATAGAAGTTACCAACGATAAGACTAAAACGCTAACCTACTATTAAATTCAATTAAATTTTTAAGCATTTTGTATGCTTACTTTTAGGTAGATTTCGATGAAATCGATCTACCTATTGGTTTCTTGACTACTGTCGAATTTTAAAAAAAAATCTTCATAGGAGGTCTAGTTATGACCCCCTGAGTCCGAAATGACCACTGGTCAAAAAGTTTATATAAATATATATATATATATATATGTATGTATGGTTCCACTTCCCAAAATTTGCGGCACTCTCACGGTCGCATTTTTGCCCCGATCGCTTTCAAACTACGGTCAAAAATTGCTTGGGTGTAAACTTAGTTTAAGTTCGTGAACGGGTGGAATCCGGCCTAAGGGGACGGTAGGGCCTCACTTTTTGTGAAATCAGTTTTTACTCAAAATTTCACGTTCCATGAAAGATATTCGAACCGTTCTAATTTTATCCCATAGTATACATGAATACCAACAACTTTTAATTATAAACCTATAAGATTAAAACTTTAACTAAAAGTGGAGGGGGGAAAAACCAAAATTTTTGGGGAAAAAAATCATAACTTCTAACCAGTGAACATTCTTGCTGTCGGAAACATTTTTAATCGATAGCCCATTTTTAAGTCTAAAATAAATGGCTGAAAAGTTTTTCGCAAAAAGTTACCGTTTTCGAGAAAAAAAAATTCAACTGTTTAAAGTCCGTAGTTCTCTATATAAAATAATATTAATTGCTTCACGAAATCTACCTGTGCGTTCCCCCTGCGGGAACGGATTTTTTTCTTATAGATTTAGGCCGGAAAAAGAGGTCGCCTTTTTTTCCGATTTTCGCCCGAGAATTTCAAATATCTGGGACGTGTCCAGGTAGCTCAGCTGGTCAGAGCGTACCCCCTTTAAGGGACTGGTCGCGGGTTCAAGTCCCGTCCTAGATGTTCTCTTTTTATGATCTAAATCTACTATTAAATTTCAAAAATGGTCACGGTTAAGCAGACTGTGAGTAATTTCTACAGCATTCGTTCCACAGAATCACCGCGCATTGGTGATTTTATGATGATCAAAGTCATTTATTTTCTTTTATGTTCAAAGTCTTTATCATCACAACCTTGGTCCGATTTGCACTCAAAGCTTGTCAAAGAACAAGTTTGGGTGGAACCGGGACCGTGCCAAGAGTTCGCTCTGGTAATACTCAATACTCTTTATTTACGGCCTCGTCGTAGCGCTAGTGCATTCGACTGCTACGACAGGGGGCGCGGGTTCGATTCCTGCTCAGTGCAAATATTTGTATGCATGAATATGTCTATTTGCCTGAAACACCCAGATCAATGGGTGTTTCTATGTATAATATGTTTTGTATTTACAAAAAAAAAGTATATAAGTATGTTTCTCCGCATTCTGGAACCCATAACACAAGCTAGTTAAACGATGCTTACTTTGGGTCTAAAAAATGGTGTGTAGAATGTCATAGTTTTTTTTTTTTTATAACTTGAGTTGAACAAACTCTACCTATATCGTTTAATGCCTACACTGCCATACAGCTTCATACTGGGTTATTGCCATCCCCCACCGACATCGCCCCCACTAGGGGAAACTGGGAATTCATTTGAAAAATGTACCACTTGTCCCTGGTATATTCATTTTTATATATCCCAGTTTTCCCCAATTGAGACATCTGCCGTAAACTATGTACCAAGTGTGCCAGTGTGCAAGTGTGAAATCAGCAGTGCGCGGTGACTCCTATTCCGAAAATAAAGGATGAACAGAGAAAGTCATTTATGTAAAAAAGTTATAGGTACTTTATGAAACTGTATTTTTTTATTTTTTTTTATTGTGCGGAAATCCCTTCGGATACCCCCCCGCCGGCCAGCGGGGGCGGTTATGTCGGGCTTGAACCGACTAAAACCGCACGCCGTCTCGGGTCTACAGACGCCGGGGTGTAAGGTTACCCATAGAGCATATCCCTCGCACTCCGACTGACCCTGGGCCATTCGCAGTGTCCCCTCTGATAACAGCAGAGTGGTACCTGGAGCGCCCACCCACCCCCGCGGGCCTTGCAGGCCCGCCATACCCCGACCCCCTCGTGCAATGGGGTCAGCTGGCCCTGAAAATGTTGGTCAGACTCTTGGCCGTTGACGTTGACGCCAGCTACTGCAGAGGAGCAATCAATGATGCGTCATCGCCCATGTTGCCCAGGGTGCACCAAACTTGGAGGTGATCCAACCAGTCGCACCCCATATGAAACTGTACCTAATGCCCAGTGTCATTCTTTCAAATTCGGCTGCACAAAAGCAGATCACTTGATTATGATACAGTAAGTACAATGAATTTATCCTACTAATATTTTATACGCGAAAGTTTGTGAGTATATGTATGTAGTATCTTTGTTGCTTTTTCACGCAAAAACGGCTGCATGGATCTGGCTGACATTTGGCACAGGGATAGATTTTAGTCCGGAATAACACATAGGCTACTTTTTATCCCGGGAATAGGTTCCCATGGGTTGCAGGAACGGGAACATTATTCTACGCGGGCGGAGCCACGGGCAACTGCTAGTATTTCATGAAACCTAATGATATTATAATTCTAAATCAAGCGAGGTGCAAGTTGGGAGCGTAGCGCGTGTCTGTGATGTTTTTAAAACTATTAGATAATAATTTTTTGTTTACATCATGATTTTCCAAATATATTGAAATCCTGTATTTCAGGCATCCGTCTTCTTCTAGTGATACGTTTTATTTATACCTTGTATTTTTTATATACGTTTTATACAACAATTTGAATCCATGTGAACTCTAATTAAATTAAGGTTGAAAAGTATAGTTAAAGCTTATACAATTAAAATTTTTATTTATGTTACTATCATTTTCTTGAGTGTGCAAAAAGGATAAGAATAAATAAATAAATAAAGAATTTTTGAAATTGCTATGTTACATTCAGTTTTTGTTAGCACGTTCAAACAAATATCTTAGCACGCGAGTATTTTGTAACTTGTACCACACAACTAAAACAGTCGTATATCGTCTAATGTTTCAAAAGCAGGAATTCATTAACAAAATGCTCTTTAATAGTGACAAGCTCCGTATTTCCTACCGCGTACATTTTCAGATACAATAACTTTTATATTTTATTCGAAATGGTATCATTAAATACTTAAATAGCCCAGTTCCTATTATTACGTGATGTCAATGATCTCGCGTAAGGGGCCGGACAAACAGAACTAGCGTAAGACGCGGGCGCGTCTCGGACGCGTCGCGGGCCCGACGGCCTTTCAGTACAGTACAGTATACCAAATGTATAGAAGTGTAGCGACACAGCACAGAACAAACAGATAAGACGCGACGCGGGCGAAACACGGACACGACACTTTCGACGTGTGTACCCTATCCTGAAACATACATCTTCTGTATGTTTCAGGACGAGACTCTTGACGAGACGCTGACGCGGGTCTTCACTCCACGCAAGGTGAGCAAAAGGATTAAGGGTATGCGGGAGGAGGGTTACTTTGAACACGTGACACCCGCGCGCCCGCGCTGGAGTCCCACGCGCTAAATGATGTACTTTAAACCGTCTCTCTGATATACTTTAAGTTTAACAGCAGACACGTCAGCGACGCGGCTGTGGTGCGCCCGCGACTCACACCCGACTCGTTCTGTTTGATCCGCGCCTAAATCTCCTGACTATACTTTCAAGTCGTTTGATGTTTCTATGATTGTGTTATTTTTATAATTTTAATATGGTTTCATAATATATAATTAATATACGTAGAGCACATCAATATGACTTTGACTGCACCTTTTCTGGTGTTAAGCTATAAGTCAAGTCTCCGGAATGAATATTTCATTTGGTGCATATTTAAAGATAATGCATATTTACATGTATATATTAGACATGTATAATCCTGGGGGTGGCAGGTGAGGCCGCCTGTCACCCCAGCATAAGCAGGCCGGGACGGCGGGGCAACTAGCGCCCCTCCCCCAAACCGGGGCAAGACGGGGACACCGTGGTTCCCAAACCCGAGGGGGCCATCTGGAAACCGGAGATGGGCCAGGGTCAGTCGGGGTGCGAGGGATATGTTCTATGGGCAACCTTACACCCCGGCGTCTTAAAACCCGAGACGGCGTGCGGTTTTAGTCGGTTGAAGCCCGACATAAACAAAAAAAAAGGGTACGCTAAGAATTTATTGATTATTTATAAAAGGGATACGAATGGTAATTAGATTTTGGGGTTGATTAGATTTTGATTTAAATAGAAATGTTTCAAGGGTTGTGCCTAATACAACCCTAGGTTAAGTAGGTACCTAAAGTAAAAAAATGTCAGGTTAGGATTTTTTCAACGTTTATTTATTATTATGCACGAAATTAAATATTCACCGGTATGTCGGACATGAATCGACTAAAAATGCACGGTTACTCTCTCGTCAGCCATGTGGTACGAAGAATCTGGTGTACCCTAGAAAGGAAATCCCAGAGACCCCGACCGGCCGACGTTGGCAACCCCGACACCGAGTTGGGAACAGATTCCCCCCCCCCCCATAGAGAGATCCCTCCCCAAGGGAGACATCCCCAAACATCCTTATTGTTTGAAACCGGTTACAATAGATGGTCGTCTATGGGTCAAAATCTAATAATAGGTGCAAATAATAATACCTAACAGTTAGGTACTTAACAATATAATGACGCGCGGGCAATAAAATGTTATCGTAATGTTAAATTGCTTCTCCAGGCTCATTACGTGTGATACCATCATCAGTTTATAAATTACTTATTACTTTATAATTGGAGGCACTAGTTTCATGATTATCTACTTTACGAGAATAATTATCCGTTGACGCATGTGATGTTACATCAGCAAGATGGACGCTAGTAGTTTTTTTTTTAAGAATATTAGTACCCGAAATTACCCCCTAAGCCCGCCAGCTAAGCTAAATTGCTTGTGTTAGGAGTGGGTTCACGTCGGTAGTGTACTGGCCAGGATTCGAACCCGGGACCTCTCGATCGTAGGGTCGACTCCTTAACCACTAAGCTACCGACGCTTTATTTAGGTATATTCAGGGAAGCCAAGGGGCGCATTTTTGTTATAAACAGCTTGTATAGAATACCTACAACTAACATATAACTAGCTGATTTCATACACAAAATACTATTATTCGATTGCAGCACCACTTATCGCAGTTGTCTTTCCTTAGAGGGAGCTGCAGGGTCCGACAGGCCATAATATCAAAGTCCGAAGCCCTGGCAAATGTAAAATGATCTTTCGAAATGACCCAGAGAAGTGAAAGGTAAACATTTGAAAAAAAAACAAACGGGCTAAGTGCGAGTCGGATTTGCGCACGGAGGGTTCCGTACCATTATCTATAAAAACGGCAAAACAATCATGTCTGTTGTATGGGAGCCTCACTTAAATTTTAATTTTATTTTGTTAGTATTTTTGTTATAGCGGTAACAGAAATACATCATCAGTGAAAATTTCAACTGTTTAGCTATCACGGTTCATGAGATACATTATTAATATCGAGCAAAAAACGGCAAAAAATCACGTTTCTTGAATGGGAACCTCCCTTAAATATTTATTTCATTTTGTTTCTAGTATTTGTTGTTATAGCGGCAACAGAAATACATCATCTGTGAAAATTTCAACTGTCTAGCTATCACGGTTCATGAGATACAGCCTGCTGACAGATGGACAGCGGAGCCTTAGTAATAGGGTCCCGTTTTACATTTGGGTACGAAACCCTAAAAAACAATTAACCCTGAGGCAATCTCCATCGACATCCCACTATTTTATTGCTCAAATCGCTAAAAAAATATTTGTTCAAATGTTGAAAATTTGTAATCGTATAATTTTTGTTGTAAATCTGATAGTACCCCGTGGGTGTTTTATGGCCCCGTCTAGATTTTCGTGGCCCGAGCCAACCTCACCTGCCAGCCGGTACATTTGATTGAAAGACGAGGTTCTGACGTAGGCTTTCCTCTCGGGGTACGGAGGTCAAACGGCAGTCGATCCCGTTATGTAATTTAAGCGTGAATGAAAATTTAATACAGCGCCATCTATTACTTCTTTGTACAAAAATAATATTATATAATTTTTGTTTGAAGTGAACGAAAATTTAATACAGCGCCATCTATTACCTTTTGGAATCTATAATTATTGTATTACACCATTCTGTTGGAGGAAAAACTGTACTAAAATTTCGCCAGGCCAGATTCGTGGCAGCTATAGGGGTGGGAGTCCTCTCGCTCGGCAGCATGATTGCGGCAATGGTGCGGAGCGCGAGCGCGTGGGCCGCCGCCACCTCCATCTGCGAGTAATGCTCGCGAAGGAGATGACGGAGCGCGCCCGGGAGAGATTTAGAACTCTCCCGGCCCGCCGAGCCCGCAAGATGCTCGCCGCGCGTCGCAGGCGACTCAGGCGCCGGAGGTCGCTTAACGACCTCCGTCCTCCATGAGCGCAGGCCTGGGGGTGGCAGGTGAGGCCGCCTGACACCCAAGCAGAAGCAGGCCGGAACGGTGGGGCGACTAGCGCCTCTCCCCCAAACCGGGGCTAGACGGGGACACCGTGCTTCCCAAACCCGAGGGGGCCATCTCGAAACCGGAGATAGCCCAGGGTCAGTCGGGGTGCTAGGGATATGCTCTATGGACAACCTTACACCCCGGCGTCTTAAGACCCGAGACGGCGTGCGGTTTTAGTCGGTTCAAGCCCGACATAACCGCCCCCGCTGGCCGGCAGAGGGGTATCCGAAGGGATTTCCGCACGAAAAAAAAAGAGTAATATTATGTAATCTGGTATTACATAATACGACCTCTGTTGACGGCCTCTGTGGCGGAGCGTTAGTGCATTCGACTTCTACGACAGGGGGCGCGGGTTCGATTCCCGCTCAGTGCAAATATTTGTATGCATGAATATGTCTATTTGCATTGGTCTGGGTGTTTCTATGTATAATATGTATGTATTTACAAAAAAAAAAGTATATAAGTATGTTTATCCGCATTCTGGAACCCATAACACAAGCTAGTTAAACTATGCTTACTTTGAGTCTAGAAAGCGCTGTGTATTTATTTAAGTATAAGACAAACTATAAGAAGGAGAAGGAGTAATTAGTATCCTATCTACCCTTATCTTAGACGTGTGGAGGGCATATCGGTACCTTCCAAACTACTCCAATCCGGGTCAGCTGTGACACCTGTGAACTACCCCTCGATCTGCCACAATGCTGAACGATTTTACCTACCTATTCCAGTGTAACTGCGTTATCGACAAATAACGTTATATATTAGTGACTTATATATTAGTCTTCAATTCAAGGCTTATCTAACACGTGGAAACATTATCTGCACATTGTGTTTATTTTTCTTCCATGCAAGTATTATGTTGCAAAATGCCTACACGAGGCTACATGCTCGTGAGATCGAGTGTCTCTTATATTGATTCTATGGATTTAATATAAGTATTAGTACCTTTATTTTTTTTCGTGCGGAAATCCCTTCGAATACCCCCCCGCTGGCCAGCGGGGGCGGTTATGTCGGGCTTGAACCAACTAAAACCGCACGCCGTCTCGGGTCTTCAGACGCCACGGTGTAAGGTTACCCATAGAGCATATCCCTCGCACCCCGACTGACCCTGGACCATCTCCGGTTTCGAGATGCCCCGCTCGGGTTTGGAAACCACGGTGCCCCCGTCTTGCCCCGGTTTGGGGGAGGGGCGCTAGTCGCCCCACCGTCCCGGCCTGCTTCTGCTGGGGTGACAGGCGGCCTCAGCTGCCACGTCCCAGGCCTGCGCTCATGGAGGACGGAGGTCCTCCATGAGCGCATGTTGCGGGCTCGGCGGGCCGGGAGAGTTCTGAACCTCTCCCGGGCGCACTCCGCCATCTCCTTCGACTACTAACGATTTGGAATTATAGGTGGAAATAAGAGTAGGGCCCCCCACTAAGATCTTCAGGGCCTTAAACCAATCTCACCTGCTAACCGCTGCTGATTTACGGATGAGGCTCTGGCCCAAGCTTTTGTCTCAAGGTTCATCTTTTGTTTATCTATACATGTAAACTCTATACATTATACATATAAATAAAATTGGAGTGTCTGGTTGTAATATTGAAATAACCGTTTTTACTACATGTATATGAATATATATATGTTACATGCACCAAAATAACAGGAGAATGCCCATTTTTCAATGTACCGCCGTTTCGTAAAAAATAATTTTGTATGGTAGCGAAAATCATCAGCAGTGCTATTCTCTAAGGACCACAGCCTTGCGTTGCGCTCGTCGACGAGCTCGCAAAATGCTGCTTTGGATTTATATTTTATTTTAATTCTGATTTTAATTTATGATTTAGATTTAGATTTAGATTTAGATTTAGATTTCATCATCAATCAAAAATCTAAATCTAAATCTAAAGTTGGATTGATATCGTATTTTCAAAGGAAATAAAAATTATTCTGTTATTTTGTGGGATTTTCTCTTATTCTTTGTTTTGCTGCTCAAATTAGAGGTTGTCAGTCTGTCTGTTTGTTCCGGCTAATCTCTGAAATGGATGGACCGATTTTGACGGGACTTTTATTGGCAGGTAGCTGCTGTAATAAGGAGTAACTTAGGCTACGTTTATTTTAAATTGGTTAAGTAGAACTGGAGATATGACCAAGAAACGATAACCGACCGCCGCGCGGGCGGAGCCGCGGGCACAGCTAGTATTATATAAAAGTTTTGAGACCCAAGGTGACCTATAAATTTGAGTTGTTATCTAAGCACTTTTCTCATTAAAATATTGCTTTCATTACGTAGGCGCACGTATTATAGAAAAAATTTAATATGACGGCCACTATACGTTTTTTTTTTTTTTTTCGTGCGGAAATCCCCTCGGATACCCCCCCGCCGGCCAGCGGGGGCGGTTATGTCGGGCTTGAACCGACTAAAACCGCACGCCGTCTCGGGTCTGCAGACGCCGGGGTGTAAGGTTGCCCATAGAGCATATCCCTCGCACCCCGACTGACCCTGGGCCATCTCCGGTTTCGAGATGGCCCCCTCGGGTTTGGGAACCACGGTGTCCCCGTCTTGCCCCGGTTTGGGGGAGGGGCGCTAGTCGCCCCACCGTCCCGGCCTGCTTCTGCTGGGGTGACAGACAGCCTCACCTGTCACCCCCAGGCCTGCGCTCATGGAGGACGGAGGTCGTTAAGCGACCTCCGGCGCCTGAGTCGCCTGCGACGCGAGGCGAGCATGTTGCGGGCTCGGCGGGCCGGGAGGGTTCTGAACCTCTCCCGGGCGCGCTCCGCCATCTCCTTCGCGAGCATCACATGCTCGCAGAAGGAGGTGGCGGCGGCCCACGCGCTCGCGCTCCGCACCATTGCCGCAATCATGCTGCCGAGCGAGAGGACTCCCACCCCGATGGCTGCCACGAGGTCACGCCTCGGCACCTCCCACGCCGGGCAGTCCGCCAGCGTGTGCAGCCCTTAGTCCTCGCTCGCGTCGCAGTGATGACACTCAGGCGTTGGCTCCTTCCTGATCCGATGCAGGTGGTCCCCGAAGCACCCCTTCCCGGAGATCACCTGCGTCAGTCGGTACGAGAGGCTTCCGTGTCGCCTCTCTAGCCAATCCTCCATGATGGGCCTTACCGCCGCTATTGCGGCGTGCCCTGCGCTTGGTCGCCCAAGTCGTTCCTTCCACTCCACCACGATGGCCTGGCGGAGCTGGGACTGCATGGCCTCGATTTCTCGATGCTCGGGGTTCAGTCCCTGCTCCCGCGCCTCCTTTCGCCAGAGAATTTTTTTTTTTTTTTTTTTTTTTTTTTTTTTTTTTTTTTTTTTGCACTTTACATATGCATATGCACTGGTACAGTTGCGAAAGGGCTCTCGCCTCCAGGTCCCATGGCGGAGTTCCGGCAAGGAGACTCGCCGCCTCGAAGGATCGTGCGGTACCCGCGGATGACCCTGATGGCCATCACTCGCTGCGGAGCGCGCAGCATCCGAACACTTCCGGCCTTCAGGGCCTCCGCCCATATTGGGCACCCATACAAGACGGCCACTATACCTATCTTGTTTGATTCAATAAAGAATCTGATTTGATAAATTCTGCGACGAATATAAAGAAAAAAATTAAAAATAAATATGTTCAAAAGTCGTGCAGGCTGTTGAAGGTGTGGTATTTGAGATCTAATCTTGTAATTCCTCCGTACTGTCAACTTGTCACACGATTATAGTACGAGAGCTAACAATCATTTTAGGTTAGGAAGATATTTGGTCTCATTGCCAGAGATGACCTGCCCAAGACCGTGGTGCGCAGTGGCTGTAATTCAGTTATTTATTTCTTTTGAGTGCCTGTTTTTAGTAGTTTTTGTAGTCGGTTTAATATTTTCATTAATTTTTAACTGGTACGTGCCAAGTGATTAGAAAAATCCTACTAAATATTACTAGCAGGATAAACGCGAAAGTTTGTAAGGATGAATACATGTTTGTTACTCTTCTGCAAACAATGACTTAACGGACCTGGCTAAAATTTGGTACAGAGATAGATTATACTCCGGAATAACACATAATTCGCCAATGGACAGCAAAGTTGATCAAATGAAGTTACAATACAACACGTAAGAGGTGTCTACGGTGTCTACGTTTTACTGGTGGTAGAAGTTTGATGACACAAATTTGTCACAAAATTCGGCCGGGTAGGTACCACCGTGCACGATTGCGAAAAACCCTCCATAGTAATCCAATTTCGGTTTGATTGCGTTCAGGGGTCAGCAAGTGCATAGCCGGGCAGGGGGATTGTGGTCGCAGCACTAGTGGGACCGGTGGGTGTCACGCGGTGCTGCGACGACAATCCTCTTATGATGAGGCCGTCAAGCTGAGTGCCGCCATTGTTAACATGGTACGTGTATGTAATGGTGACCCTCTTTCCTGAGACTTTACCTTCAGCTTACCATCAGGCGAGGTGAAGTCAAATTGACGTGTCCTAAACATAAAGAAAAAAAAACGTCAATGATAGAAAGATATTATTGAATTCTTAAAATATGATTTTGCTAATGTTTAAAAGTTATACGTTTGTAAAGTTGGTCAAATGCACAGACATAATACTATAGGTCAAACGCAGTTAAATCATTATACCTAGGGAGTGTCGCAATGTGAGTTACCCTACAGTCAGCTCCCAGACTATAAGTTACAGTTCCTTCCAATTGAACGTGTAACATGTTCATATTAGCCACACAGCAGTCTGTGATTTTGAAGTTACTGTGTCCAACAGATAACCAGTCTTAGTGTGAATAAATAGACAGTAGGTACCACAGCACAGGGGTATGTGTTGGGTAACCTCCTCGAGTGTCGCTCCGATTCCGATCCCGCTGCAGTCCAGGGGGAACGGAATCGGAGCGGCCGGTACACCCTGGGCGGCGGTCAATGGCTTCCCCTTCACGCCTTCATAGGGTTGGCATTGATCGTCGGCCAATACCCAACGTGGCGGGAACACATCGCTCTCCGTACTCCTCTGCTTTCAGAGGAGACAGGATGAGCGATGCTGTTAATGGTGAGATGGTTCAGGGTCAGTCGGGGTGCGAGGGATATGCTCTATGGGTAACCTTACACCCCGGCGTCTGAAGACCCGAGACGGCGTGCGGTTTTAGTCGGTGCAAGCCCGACATAACCGCCCCCGCTGGCCGGCGGGGGGGTATCCGAAGGGATTTCCGCACGAAATAAAAAAAAAAAAAGGTACCACAGCACACCGAGACAACAAAATAAATCTTTGTGAATCTTACACGAGTTGTGTCTTATCTCCACAAATATGCACGTTTTTATGATTTATTTGATAATAGCTGTGCCCGCGACTTCGTCCACGTGGATTAAGATTTTGAGGGTTTTAGTTTTTTTTTTTGGGCGGAACCCTAATTATTTTTCCTAAAATTAAAGTAGCCTATGTTACTCCTTGTTATATAACCTATCTGCCAGTGAAAGTCCCGTCAAAATCGGTCCAGCCATTTCAGAGATTAGCCGGAACAAACAGACAGACAGACAGACAAAAATTGTAAAAAATGTTATTTTGGTGTATGTACCGTGTATATATTAATATACCTACATGTAGTAAAAAACGGTTATTTCGATATTACAAACAGACACTCCAATTTTATTTATATGAATAGATGTATAGATAAGTAGGTATGTATTATCAATATTATAGGAACGTACTTGGCATGCAGGCCATTCGCATACGATTTATTCCACACTTTGGGCGTGTACGATCTAGAAATTTCAATTTCTGTACGACTGTACCTGATGAGAAGGTAGGTATGTCGGCGGTTATTAAAATGAATATTTTTATCACTCTATATCGGACTGAAGTAGTCATTCAAAGGTAAAGGCGCGACGCCGCGAGAGTCCGCGAACCTTTTTTTTTTTTTTTCGGGCGTAAATCCCTTCGGATACCCCCCCGCCGGCCAACTCGCAACTAAGTACTTCTAGTAACAAATTCCGGCCGCTGCTCTTTCAGTGGGAATTTACCTTTTATTTGACCATTAGCTATGAAGCTAAAATAAAGCTGTCATTTAAAAAGTTAGGATACGAGTTAGTTAGTTATTCTTAACTAAGTTATAATTACTAAATACTATGAGGGGAAAATATAAGGGAAACTGTCATTTTAAATAACATAACTTCACTCCTGTATCAGGGGTAAGCAGAGGTGTATTACACCCCCACAATTCGCGTGTTATGTTAAGGTCCTAATGTAATAGGGAGCGAGCCTATAGCCATCTACCGGGCATATTATTAAGAAAGCGATAATTAACATTCATTAATGTACACATAACTACGAAAAGTAAATAGTAACTTTTTTTTTTTTTTTCCTGCGGAAATCCGTTCGGATACCCCCCCGCCGGCCAGCGGGGGCGGTTATGTCGGGCTTGAACCGACTAACACCGCACACCGTTTCGGGTCTACAGACGCCGGGGTGTAAGATTGCCCATAGAGCATATCCCTCGCACCCCGACTGACCCTGGGCCATCTCCGGTTTCGAGATGGCCCCTCGGGTTTGGGAACCACGGTGTCCCCGTCTTGCCCCGGTTTGGGGGAGGGGCACTAGTCGCCCCACCGTCCCGGCCTGCTTCTGCTGGGGTGACAGGCGGCCTCACCTGTCACCCCCAGGCCTACGCTCATGGAGGACGGAGGTCGTTAAGGCTGTTCGCCATAGTACCTTCTTTTTTCGTGCGGAAATCCCCTCCTATACCTCCCCGCCGGTCAGCGGGGGTGGTTATGTCGGGCTTGAACCGACTAAAACTACATGCCGTCTCGGGTCTTCAAACGCCGTGGTGTAAGGTGGTAATAAGGCATTTCCCTCGCACCCCGACGAGACGACCGCTCGGGTTTGGGAACCACGGTGTCCTCATCTTACCCCGGAAAGGGGGGGGGGGACTAGTCGCCACGCTGTCCGGGTCTGCTTCTGCTGGGGTGACAGGCGACCTCATCTGCCACCCCCAGGCCTGCGCTCATGGAGGACGGAGGTCGTTGAGCGACCTCCGGCGTCTGAGTCGCCTTTCGCCATAGACACCATACTACGCGCCTACAGACGCCATCGGTATTAGCTTAACACATTCCAAGTAACCGACTACTTTTGTTCTAAAACTTTACAAAAAAGTAATTAAATAAAAAAGTAAATAAATTTAGTTCGTCAAAATTGAACATCCAGGACCGGAATAATAATACGCAAGAATTACGGTAGATGGCGTCAGAGATTAGAAGAAAGATCAGAGTAATCCCCCTGTAATGGACAAGGCACGGGTTCATGTTCCGTCCTAGATGTTCACTTTTTCCGGACTAAATCTAACGGAAAAGTTAGCATACCAATATCTTTAAAATTTCATTGAATACAAATGTAAAGTTTGCTCTCTGACGATTATAAAAATAGATTTTAGCCGTGTGTAATTGGGATAGCGTAAATGGTCCTTGAGGCCAAGCTAACCTCGCCTACAAGCCGGTGCATCGGCGGAACGGACGAGATTCTGCCGCGGGCATTCCTCTCAAGGTTGAGAGGTCAGACGACAGTCGCTCTCGGAAAAGCCGACATACAAAGCCAAAGTAAAAAACCATTTATTCTGTATAGACCATTAATACGGCACTTACAAACCGTGAAAAAAAATCGGTTGTCGGTAAAGTCGGTTTACTGCCGATAGTTGAACGTGACAACGTCATAAGAAAATACTGATGGAATGGTTGCATTTTTCAAAAGAAAATTTTAATTTTATTTGTTTAACCACTAAGATCGGTTACAAGAATTCACTGCACTTCATACTTGACGAAAACATGTAAATGTATTATTGTATAGCAGCTGTCCACGCGGACGCATCGCTCGCTCAAGTAGGAGAGAGACAGATGTCGAACGCTGCCGAACGCGGAGGCCGTTTTTTTTTTTTTTTTTACTGAAAATTTGAGTGCGTTTGACTGCATCTCACCTGATGGTAAGTGACGATGCAGTCGAGGATGGTACACGCAAACTCAAATAATGCCTATTCACTCTCGCCTTGAAGGTCTCCAAATTATAAGAATCGGGGAACACAGACGCAGGCAAAGAGTTCCACTCCTTCGCTGTCCGCATAATAAATGAGGAAGCGTTGCGCTTGGTGCGGATTGGTGGAATATCAACAACGAAGGGATGAAAACGTTGCCCGCGTCTAGTTGTCCGATGGTGAATTGGCGATTGTGCTTTTTTGTCGCTCGTTCCACGCTCTCGCTTGCACATCAAGCCTTAACTGGAACGCCTCAGAGCGAGGTAACGCCTCATACGTCATGTTTTTTCGTGCGTGCAGCCGGCTCCATCGAATTATAAGACGTTGACACGTCAAAAAATTAAACTAATATTTGGCAAATGGACCACCAGTTCGAAACGCGGCCCTGTCCTGAGAAAACTCCGGCAAGTAACTCAGCGGGCTGTTTTTATTTTTGGTCTATTTACAAACATGTTCACTTAATCTAATTACAATATTACGTTTGAGTACCATAGTGAGAGAGCAAACAGTTCATATCCAAGCTTGTTTGTCGTCTAAATAGTCTTGAATTTTATAATAGCCTTTTTGGCAGAGTTTACTTTTAATTTGGCTTTTACATTTATGAAGAGGTAGGATTCTTCATTTCACTAGGAAGCTTGTTGTAAATCAAAAACCATAAGCGGAACTTGGGCTTTGTGCAAACTTGACAATCGCATTGAGAATGACGATGACCGGTGTGAAAAAAAAAACCACCATAGACTACATAAAACATTTATTAAAACCTTAACTTAGACTCATGTGACGTCAATATTTTGTCAACTTCTAAAGCCCTTTTCTTCAACGTCACCATTTCTTCATCGCTCAAGACGCTGCTTTTTTTCGCAGCATTTTTTATAAGGAAGTGTTGTATGAACAATCTGATGCTCTCTCGGAACATATGAAGTTTGGGCGCCTTTGATATTCGGTAGAAGACTTCTAGAGAAGACTGCAGGTCTGCGTTCATTATTATTGCTAGGAGTATTTGGCGCATAAAGCGAAGGGCGTGTTTGTTCAACTCGGAGAATTGGATAATCTGTAAAACATTGGGATAAAATAAATAAATATTCTAGGTCATTACAACTCAACGCAATTTTTTATTTTTTTTATTTAGGACACGTCAATTTGACTTCACCTCGCCTGATGGTAAGCTGAAGGTAAAGTCTCAGGAAAGAGGGTCACCATTACATATACGTACCATGTTAACAATGGTGGCACTATCTATCTCAAAGTGAGCATAGCTAAATTATTGTATTATGGGTTCTAGAATGCGGATAAACATACATAGATAAATTTTTTTCGTCAATCAGAGCAATGCAAATATACAAATATAGGTAACTAGCTGATGATCGCGCAGATGGTTTGGCTGGTTGGTTATCGTTTTTTGGTCATATCTCCGGTTCTACTTCCGGTTTGCCATTAAATATACGGCAGATTTTATTCTGACCAAGACCTTCCTAATAAAAAGAAACCGCATCAAAATCCGTTCAGTAGTTCTTGCGTCCATCTCGAACAAACAGACAAGAATACAATATTAATCAAAAATATTTTTGTGATTTGAATCGTTTAGTTAACATAATCCAAGTATATATTTTTTTCAAATCTCCAATATACAGACACAACTAATTTACAATTTTATAGTAGTAGTAGATTGATAGATATAAAGCATAGATAAAAATAATTTGCACTGAGCGGGAAACCCGCGATGATAAGAAATGACTTCTATAAGGGGCTGCTGGTGAATTGATAATCATAGCAAATTGGACGGTGAAGAATAGCCAGTCAATCCTAGGATGGGTGACCATTCCTAACACTTTAGGACCCCTCCGTGCCTCAGCGAGTACATTAAGCCGTTGGTCCTGCATGTCATACGAAAATCTGTTGTAGCCATTACGAGCCTGACAACTGCTCTAACTGCAGAGCTTTGATATCGCCATTGGGTTGTGGAGGACAGATGGGAGTCGCTTCAATTATTATTTGAATCCTATTTCTTATTATTATTCCTTAGTCTAAAATCTTCACTCAAAGTAATATGGAAACTCACCTTCAAAACAGAAAGCGGTAGCCCCTTCTCCATGAAGAGATGAATGAGGAGCTGGGCCAAGTTAGTCATGCACTGTTTAGATATCTTATCCAATTCCTTAATCTTGTCCCACACTGAGAACTGGATGGAGAGCTACAAATCGAAACAACCAATTAATATTTATATTAGGTCGTTACATAAGAAATTGCCGTTTTTCTTGAAGAAATTGGAGGAAACCTAATTTTCAGTATTAACATTTTTGCATTTTTTTTAGGATCATATCCAAATTTTATGATTTTTTTTGTGTATGAATGAGACAACATTAAGCTAACAAACAACAACTTCTACTATAAGTGACAGCTATTATGTAATAGGAAATTTATCACCAAAATGGATAGCATTTAGGAAGTACTGTTTTTTAAGATCGAATTAATTTATCAAGCGGCCAATAAAAACAAAATTTAATACAGAGTTGTAAAATCTTGAAATCAACTTTCAAACAGAATATAAATCATGGAAATAGCTATTAAATTACAGGAATAACGAACTCATGAATTTGTAAGAAAATTTCGGTACAGACCTATTATCATGCCATATAACGCCATCTATTAGAATATCGACGGAACAAAACTAGAATTTTAAATCATCATCAGAGTGGCATCCAAAAACTTGCATTCTGGAGCCCAGGGTCCTTTTTATTTGGCTTATACGGCTTTCGTGAGAGCGACTACTGCCTAATGCCCAACTCTGAGAGGAAAAACTTAGCCATAGCCTCGGATACCAATCAGCAGGTATACCATCTTGCAGTAAGTTTGGTTTGGCCCCCAGAGATTTTGGTGAAGCATATATTATACTAGCTATGCCCGCGACTTCGTCCGCGTGGATTAAGATTTTTATGAGTTTTTTTTTTGCGCTGAACCCTAATTATTTTTTCTAAAATTAAAGTAGCCTATATTACTCCTTGTTATATTACCTATCTGCTAGTGAAAGTTCCGTTAAAATCAGTCCAGCCATTTCAGAGATTAGCCGGAACAAACAGACAGACAGACAGACAAAAATTGTAAAAAATGTTATTTTGGTGTATGTACCGGATATATATTCATATACATGTAATAAAAACGGTTATTTCAATATTACAAACAGACACTTCAATTTTATTTATATGTATAGAAGATGTATACATGTATAGATATGTATAGAGATGTCGATAGATATACCTTCTCACCTAGTCGGATATCTGGGTATATTGGACCTAACTAAGGCCCTCGGGCCCAAGCCAACCTCGTGTAGATCTCCACTGATTGACAGACGAGGCTCTGGGGCAGACTTCAGGTCAGTGAAAATAAAATGTACGTATATAGAGATGACACAAAACTTTTGCTGCCTAGCTGTAAAACTACCCTTCATCAAAAAAACTCATACTATTTGACAGTAAAAATTTTTAACCACATAAGCGTCGGTAGCTTAGTGGTTAAGGAGTCGACCTTACGATGGAGAGGTCCCAGGTTCGAATCCTGGCCATTACACTACCGACGTAAACCCACTCCTAACACAAGCAATTTAGCTTAGCTGGAGGGGTTAGGGGGAATATTAGTAATTTCGGTTGCTAATATTCTTTAAAAAACATACCCAGACCCATCAGAGAGTTAACTTTACCCCCCCGCGTGCCAGCGGGGGCGGTTATGTCGGGCTTGAACCGACTAAAACCGCACGCCGTCTCGGGTCTACAGACGCTGGGGTGTAAGGTTGCCCATAGAGCATATCCCTCGCACCCCGGCTGACCCTGGGCCATTTATTGATAAGTGTTATTATAGTGTCAAAGAGTTTCTTGATGATAAAAAAGGTCATATATTATGTAATAATTATATTAATGACTATATCAACTTGTGTGTTATGATTATTTATATTCGTTTGATTTGTATTTGTTTATTACAATTTTATCTTTGCGTGCATTCATGACACTATATAATTTGACAATATTTTATTCAAATTTTATGATCAATGTAATAATGTATGTTTTTTTTCATAGATCGCCCTAAGACGTATAGAATAATTTCGAATATCTGGGACGTGTCTAGGTAGCTCAGCTGGTCAGAGCGTTCCTCATGTAAGGGACTGGTCGTGGGTTCAAGTCCCGTCCTAGATGTTCTCTTTTAAACATACAAAATGCTTAAAAATTTATTTGAATGTATGTTTTTTTTCTTTTCTCAAATGATGGGACTATATGTCTAATGTCAACTCTAAATTGAATATTTTGCATGCAGAGAATCTACCTGCGAAACAGTTGATTTTATTGACACCATTGTAACTTGTTCCGTGTTTCGAGCAATAAATGATTTATTATTATTGCTTTTATTATTTCCTCTCGAGATTGGGCGATAAGACGGTAGTCACTCCAATAAACGCCGTATAAGCCAACAGGAGGAAGATTAAACGGACCCCTTACATAACATAAACTCACGCCTATATCCCCGAAGGGGTAGGCAGAGGTGCTAGCACCCACCCACATTTCGCCAGTTTATGTTTAGGTCCCAATGTAATAGGTGGCGAGCCTATTGCCATTAACCGGGCACTTATAAGCCTGCGATAAATACACACATAACTTCGAAAAGCATCGAAAAGTCATTGGTGTGTGCCATGGTAAAACCTGGGATCGAACCCGAGACCTCGTCTCAGCAGTCCATTACCCATACCACTAGGCTACCGCGGTTCTACTCCCCCCCTTACTCTGAGGTTAAAGCCTCGGATGTAACTGCGTACAACGATAAGATGATGATCTTCTCACCTGGTATTTACGGTCAAAGTTGCATAGCTTCTGGGCCAGTACAGCATAGTAAGGGTTGTAGATTCTCTCTTGCAGACAGCACGACAGTAGCACGTGGATGATCTCCCGTTCTTGCTGGCCCTTCAGACCCAGGTGTTGGAGCTTCTCGAAGGCATCCAGGTAATCCTGGAGAGGGGTGTGTGTTGGGTAACCTCCTCGAGTGTCGCTCCGATTCCGATCCCGCTGCAGTCCGGGGGGAACGGAATCGGAGCGGCCGGTACACCCTGGGCGGCGGTCAATGGCTTCCCCTTCACCCCTTCATAGGGTTGGCATTGATCGTCGGCCAATACCCAACGTGGCGGGAACACATCGCTCTCCGTACTCCTCTGCTTTCAGAGGAGACAGGATGAGCGATGCTGTTAGTGGTGAGATGGCCCAGGGTCAGTCGGGGTGCGAGGGATATGCTCCATGGGTAACCTTACACCCCGGCGTCTGAAGACCCGAGACGGCGTGCGGTTTTAGTCGGTGCAAGCCCGACATAACCGCCCCCGCTGCCCGGCGGGGGGGTATCCGAAGGGATTTCCGCACGACAAAAAAAAAAAAAAAAAGGTAATCCTGGAGAGAGATAAATAGAGATTGAGTATGTTTTATATTACTGTTAATTTAGATGGGTTAGGTGGTCCGTGGTTGTTTTTTTTTAATTTTTTTTTATTATTTTATAGCTGATGCCCGCGGCGTGGAAGTTGGTTGTCGTTTTTTGCTCATATCTCCGGTTTTTCTTAACCAATTGCAATAAAACCATGGCATGGTCGTTTAAGCCCGACGAGTAGTAAAACCCACATCAAAATCCGTTCAGTAGTTTTTGCGTCCATGTCGAACAAACAGATAAACAGATAAGAATTTAAAAAAAAAATTGTGTTCAGAATCGTTCATTTAACTTACCTCAAGTATTTTTATTTAAATATCTCCAATGTACAGACACAACTAGTTTAGAATTTTATAATAGCATACAATAAATACAGATCTACTATCTGCGCAGTATCAGAGGTCGAGTTCCTCAAAATACTTCCACATCATGTATGTTGTAAGAACTCATTGTAAGACTCACCATAGTATCAGATAAAATACTATAAAAAAAAAGGTTACATAGCTCACCTCAGCAGACATTAGGATACAAAATATGCTTCTTCTAACATCGGTGTTCATCCTCTGCTGTCTGGCTAACTCCAGCAGCTTCTGGTCGGTGGTCGGTACTAGCTTAGCGCTCGGTTTCTCCTCTGGCCGAGTTATATTGCCCTCCCATGCGGACCCTACTACCCACCATTTGCCACGTTCGTCAGCTGGAATAAACCGCATTCGATATTAATATATACAAACGAGCTTCTCCTGCTTGGAATTCTGATCCCGTTCCCGCTTCCCATGGGAACCTATTCCCGGGATAAAAGTAGCCTCTGTGTTATTTTAGACTATAATCTATCCATGATCCGTTCAGCTGTTTTTACGTGAAAGAGTAATAATCATTCATACATCCATACTTACGAACTCTCGCGTTTATAATATTAGTAGGATTAATACGAACACTACATAAAAATGAGTATTCTTCTTGTTGACAATAGGGGCGCAGGCTGATTTGCGGCCCTCAGTGAGACAAAGACGGGAGTCCAATTTCCGTAATAATGCAATTTAAATGCCTATTTTACTTTTTTCATACCACTTAGGTAGCAGACAAGCACACGGTCCACCTGATGCGAAGCGGTTACCGCGGCATATAGACGTGTGGAACACTAGGGGCGTCACACTGCAGAGACAACACAGGCGTCGGAGGTTGCTGAACGATCTCCGTCCTCCATGAGAGCAGGCCTGGGGGTGACGGGTGGAGCCGCCTGTCACCCCAGCAGAAGCAGGACGGGACGGCGGCGCGCTGCGCGCCTCTCTTCTTTCCGGGGACGAGACGGGGACACCGTGGTTACCAAACCCGAGAGGGCCATCTCGAAGCTGGAGATGGCCCTGGGTCAGCCTGGGTGCGAGGGAAATGACTTATAGGCCACCTTACACGCACGCCGTCTGAAGACCCGAGACGGCGTGCGGTTTCTGTTGGTTCGAATCCGACATAAACACTCCCGCTAGCCGGCGGGGTTTCCACACAAAAAAAAAGAACAAAGTTAGCGTCACACTCGCGCTGCTGACCCTGTCAAAACCTTCTAATGCCCTTCTTGAAGAACCCACATACCTTTTAGCAAATCTTCTAGTCTTATGTTAAGTGGTGTGATATAGTTTCCTTTCCTGATGATGCTTCTCGTCATCTTCTTGAGGTGTTCCGCGTACGACGGGTCGTAGTTCGGTATCTTCATCAAATTGTTGTTCTTCACAGCCATCAATACTTCCAGAAGAAATTTTATACGTGATCTGCGTATAAGAAATTATATAATTTATTTGCGAAAAAAAAAAATTGATAATTCATATCAATTTTTTTTTTTCGCAAATAATCGCTCATCCCAATTTCATACAAAATTTGCAATTTAGAAGTGTTCAACGGGGTTCGCTCTGCCAAAACTCTAGTATTTGGTTTATTCTAGCTTTTATGGGAGCAACAGCTGTAAATGCTTTGAGATAGGATTTCACCTCGTGGTTGGACGGCGGGAAATGCCTTATGGGCCGTACATCCCGGCATGTATTGAAGACCCGATACGGCGTGCGGTTTTAGTCGGTTCGAATCCGATGGCCGGCGAGGGGGTATCAGAGGGGATTTCCGTACGAAAAAAAAACGACGGCAGTCGCTCCCACAAAAGCTTCGAGGTAAAAGCCTTGATGATGATGATGATGAATTTAGTTACAAAAATAACATACCCATCAACAGAAGCCTCGTTCAACTTGGCGACCCTGGCCTGCGTGTCGTGGATGAAATTCTTGAGCGCCAGGGGCTCCTCCTTGCGAAGCACTCCCCCCACGCTCCTCAGGGCCACCAGTACACACTCGATGTTCTTCTCTGAGAGAACTTCCAGCAGTTTCGTTAGGATGTCGTATAGAAGAGACGCGTGGTAGATCTGGAAGAGAGTCATTCATGTGCAACTAGCTGATGTCCGCGGCTCATCCCGCGTGGCATTCTGATCTCGTTCCCGCAACCCATGGGAACCTATTCCAGAGCCTGTAGCAGTTATTTCACTATACGTTAGATTATAATTTATCCCTGCACTAAATTTTAGCCAGATCTCTTCAGGCGTTTGAACGTGATTGAATAACAAACATCTTTACATATTTTCACATTTTTTATATATTAGTAGAATTAACCATTATCCGTGGCTGCACGACACGAAATTCCCGCGACCCTCAGGAACTTAGTACCGGGATAAAAATAGCTAATTTGCTATCCACGCATTTTTGTTAATAAAAAAGAAAAAAATATTTACACTATTATTAATTTATATTTATTGAAACTCATTTTCTATTTTTTTTAGTTCGGTTTTCTATGAAAAGCGTGTTTTTTAGTTTTTTAAACTATTATTCATTTTCTACTCTTTATTTTGGTTTATTTATAATAGCTTGTTCTATATATAAATCGGTTAAAGATAATGGTTGGAAATTAAAATTTTTGCCTTATCGACTATAGATGAAAATTATATAAATTAACAAAAATCTTATTTTGCAAATTGAAAAATGGAATAATTATATCAAATTTGTGTATTGTCATCGGTCCTCGATAAATCTTCAAAGTTTGAACGAAATCGGGCCGTTTAAAGTGGGTCAAAACCGCGCCCTAAGGAGTCGGTTACAAACAAACATACAGGTGAAGCTAATAAAAAGCGTATAAAAATACCGCTTCGGTATGCTAAAGACTACATCCGAAGCCTTGAAGATAAATAAAATAAATAAATATTCTAGGACAAATTACACAACGCCATCTAGACCCTAAACTAAGCAGAGCTTGTCATATGGGTTCTAGAATGCGGATAAACTTAAATACTTTTTTTTAAATAAATATATATTATACATAGAAAGACCCCGACCAATGCAAATAGACATATTTGCACTGAGTGGGAATGGAACCCTCGACCTGTGACTTAGCAGTCAAACGCACTACCGCTACGCCACAGAGGTCGTCTGATGAAGATGCTTCAGGATACGTCGGCAGCATTTCTCTTCGTCAAGAGCTGCTATGAGCACTAGATTTCAATCCTCCATATTAAATACGACTCAGGCAACTAGCTTGTAACAACTCTGTTTATAAGAGACGCGAGGTATAAATACGATATCGAGACGGTAAGCTTAAGTACAGTCCGGCATGTTCAATGACTCCTTCACATCCTTAAGGACGTCGCAGCATGCGAAGGCATAGTTTCCGACAGTGTGCGCTTGCATGTGTGGATCATCCCTGCTGATGATCCTTGCCGGGCCTAAGTGATATAGCAGTTCTCCATCCTACCAAAGCTTTTACCTTCCTTCTTCGCCTTATTCCATTTTAATGTTATCCCTCACTTTTCCCTTGAGGTATTAGTCAAGTAGGACGGTGGGGCAACTAGCGCCCCTCCCCCAAACCGGGGCAAGACGGGGACACCGTGGTTCCCAAACCCGAGGGGGCCATCTCGAAACCGGAGATGGCCCAGGGTCAGTCGGGGTGCGAGGGATATGCTCTATGGGCAACCTTACACCCCGGCGTCTGCAGACCCAAGACGGCGTGCGGTTTTAGTCGGTTCGAGCCCGACATAACCGCCCCCGCTGGCCGGCGGGGGGGTATCCGAGGGGATTTCCGCACGAAAAAAAAAAAAAAAAAAAGGTATTAGTCAAGTAGGGAAATGCTTTATGGGAGGGAAATGCTTTATGGGCAACCTTACACCCATGTCTGAAGACCCGAGACGGAGTGCGGTTTTAGTCGGTTCAAGCCCGACATAACCGCCCCCGCTGGCCGGCGCGGGGGTATCCGAGGTGATTTCCGCACGATAAAAAAAAAGTACTGGTCAAGTGTTGCTATCTACATGTGGTAGCAACACTTGACTAATACCTTAAGTACTGCAAGCGTTTACCATCTGGTGGATTGTGTGCTTATGTGCTACCTTAACATAAAAAATAACATGAAAATCCTGCCAGTATTCAGCTATCGTATTTACCTTAAAACCGTACAAATACGCAAGACATGAAACTAGGTTGTCCAGCATCTTGTTCTCAACCGGCTGTGGACTCTGTATCATCTCGTTGAACCTCTTTGATAACTCCTGAAGGAAATGAGCACCTGGAAACATAAAAATATAAAATTATCGTATCATACATTATGCATCTTCTATACTATAATATTATAAAGCTTAAAAGTTTGTTTGTTTGAACGCGCTAATCTCCTGGTTCAAACTGTTTTTTTTTTAATTTTTAGGACACCTCAATTTGACTTCACCTCGCCTGATGGTAAGCTGAAGGTAAAGTCTCAGGAAAGAGGGTCACCATTACATACACGTATCATGTTAACAATGGTGGCACTTTTGTGATGGATAGCCCATTTGTTTATATATATTTGTGTCGTTCATTGTAATAGTGAATTATCTCCCTCTAATGAAGTTTTGAAATAATAAGGGTTTTTGTTAATTGATGTGTAGAAAAAAAAGACAGTCATTTATTCCATGAATTATATTTTTATTTATCCATGACAAATCAAAGAATATAACAGTAGGTAGTATCCTTAAAATTAAGCAATTTTTCTGTAAGTAAATTTTATTTTTTTATTTTTTTATGGACTTGCTTCACTTTATAGTGACTCTTCAAACATAATTATGCTATAGTCAGGTGTTTTAATCATATATTATTTCGTCATCAGATGAATGTCCATAAACGTTATGTGTACTCGATCGAGTTGAAATATCTACTTTAAGATTTTTGTAAAACGGATGGTAAATTGGCGGTATGTACGGTAGAAGATCGAGCATGTCCTTCTTCTTGGCATTAGTGACAGGTCTTCTGGATGGATAGAGTGTATCTTGTCGAATATTGTACAAATGGGGCTGTCGTCCTTGCTTTTATAGAAGGCGGTGTCGGGGTTGAGCGTCTCCTTAAATAGAAATTGTAAAGGATAATTCCTTTCTAACCTCAGTCATCTTAAATTCAGCCAATTGAAGTCATAACCGCAAGTTGTTTTTTTTCTATTAGTCATAGCCTTTTCTAAGGCCACAGTGCTTAAAAATTCGGAATTCTTCATTTCTGTTACAACAAATAAGGAAGGTTCTTTGCGTTTGGCTGTTTTCATAATCCCAATCCATTGTTCTGGACTATAAATTAGTCCATGACGGCGGCTTGCACTCTCAACAATCCCAAATTCCCCATCGTTAGGCAAAAAGGAATGCCCTGACACCAAAAACTTATGGTCTATGGTAGTTATACTGGTGTCCGGATCTTGTACAAGCTCTAGGAGGGAAAGGGTGGTCTTTATGTTGCGATTTTGTCCGGTGCAAGAATCTGAATACATGATAACATGATTTTGTAAAGACTAAAGATAAAAGCCATAGTAGCCCAGTGTTAGGTGCAATAGGAGGGCAGAACCCACTAGTCGGCAGTCGCCCCCATAAAAGCCATAGTAGCCCAGTGTTAGGTGCAATAGGACGGCAGCACCCTTCTCGTCGGCAGTCGCACCCATAAAAGCCGTAGTAAGAAAGAAAAGAGAAAAGAAAGAAAGAAAGGTGAGGTGCCGTAATGAAATGACACTTCAAAGCGACGCCGTCGATTTGAACTCTTTTAGGCGGCAGCTATTTAGCTGTCAAAAACAGCGTTTCATTCATTCTTACGCCGCGCCGGCATCGATTATCAATGGGGCGGTACAAAATCGACCGTCGACCTTGACCAACGCAACATTTCGACGCCTGTGATATCGACGACACTTGGGCGGTAGGCCCACAGCTATTTAAAAATAGTTTTTCAAAGAAAATCACGATGCGTGCACTAACTGACAAACAGTGGTCACAATAAAAGTGAATCAACTCCGGACTTACTTCACTGTTATAGTGACTAGTGACTTACTTCACTATTATAGTGAAGATTAATTAAAATCTGTTTCCGAACTGCACTAGTAACGCCATCCGTGGAGGTATAGTGGAGTCAGTGGAGTTGCTTCACTTTTATAATGAAAGATATGATTAATTATGGGTCCATTATGAAAAAATACCCATATATGTAAATTATGGAGTTACACCACTTTTACAATGAACGACACATTTATATGTCAGCACCCTACTATTTAGGAGATCGGAGCAGTCATCACAAATGTCAAGAAATCGGGTAATTTTCCATACATTATTGTAGAAGTACTAAATTGTAGACATTTATGGGACAAATAGGTGCCACGGGGGCGAAATATGTCACGGGCGAAGCCGCAAGGTACTGCTATGATACAATAATTTTTAAGTGGAAGTAGTAACGTAAGTAAGCACAGATTGACCCTAATTATTTTTCTAAAATAAACAGAGCCAAGTTTCACGCAACAACATCAGCTAGTGATATCCTATCAAAATCAGCCCAGCCGCTTCAGAGATTAGCCAAGTCAAAAAAAAAAAAGCAGACTTTTTTTTAAATTGTTTTCTAGATTATTACCCTATATACAAAAACATGTATTTAATAAAAATCTGCTAAATAAATATTACAATTCACGACACTTCAATTTTATTGTATGCGTGTGATAGCTGTGACTTACCTATCTCCGAGCCCACATTAGCATGTAACACAGACACCAAGGCAGCATGCTCGGCCACCATACGGTCCGGGGTGCTGCTCGCCCCCCCGCACGCGTCCAGCCACAGCTGCGTGAGCGTGCTGTTGACGGAGTGGCGGCTGTTGTTGGCGTACAGGGTCTCAAGCGAGCTGCTCGCCCAGTGCAGGTTCGTTCCCGCTAACTTATTTAGAACACCTGGAAGAGGAGAAAGCAGTCTGTCTGAGTCTGTTGCTGCATGGATTTTATAGTGGTTTAAGCCAGCTAAGTAATTGCGTTTAGTTTAGTTGTACACGGCCCTACCAACATCCTAGTGGCCCAACCCACCTACTAGGTGATGCATTTGACTACAGACTAGACTCTGGCCTAGGCTTTACTCTCAGGGTTGGGAGGTCAGGTGGCTTTCGCTCCCAGAAAAGCCGATATATCAATAAAAACGAATAAGCAGACGCAGACCTCGGGCTCTAAAGTGCTAACTTTGGATGCAGCTGAGAAATCAGTATGTTGAATATGAGTTAACTGCGTTTTGTGTAGTAGATTTGTGTTACGTGGGATAATCCTTACTAATCTCTGTCTGTCTGTCTGTTACGCTTTCACGCCTAAACCACTGAACCGATTTTGCTGAAATTTGGTACAAGGGTAGATTAGACCTTGGGAAAGGACATAGGCTATGTTTTGTCGCGATAACCGACATCTACGCGGGCGGAGCCGCGGGCAAAAGCTAGTTTTCTTAATAAAACATAAATTCTACGAAATTCTACACAGCCCAAATAAGCATAGTTTAACTAGCTTACGTTATGGGTTCCAGAATGCGTGTAAACATACTTATATACTTTTTTTTTGTAAATACATACATATTATACATAAAAACACCCAGATCAATTTAAATAGACATATTCATTCATACAAATATTGGCACTGAGCGGGAATCAAAACCCGCGCCCCCTGACGTAACAGTCGAATGCACTACCGCTACGCCACAGAGGCCGTCAAAATTAAAATTAATGTGTTAATAAGTAATTTAGTGTGTAATTTACTTTTGTAATTTGGTTGTATATGGGGCCCATTATCCTCACCAGCAGGTGGGTGCTCTGGTTTGCTAAAAACCAGAGCACATATAGATAGATGGACGAGCCTCTGGTGCAGGGTTTTCTTTCGAGGCTGGAAGGTCTCCCACCAGCAGCTGTACCCATAGTAGTAGGTAGTAGCAGGTGTACTTGGCTTAGCACCGATGGTTTTAGCAAGGCCCTATACATCTAACATCTTCCCAGCATTGTGACACAGAAATAATAGCTAAACGAATGTGAAATATGAATCTCATATTTGAATTCTAATTACAAGATCATACTTACTTTTAATTTGTCGTTTCAACTGCATCAACTGTTTGTCTGAACTTGTATCCTTATTCCGGAGATGTGGTGGAACGTAGACACCTTTTTCTTCCTGTAACAGTATACTAAGTAATGTGGCTAAACTGTTTTCCAAGTTTCTTCCTGCATGGAATATTGGTGTCACCTCTGAGATGGCTCTGTTCTTATTAGTCAATGGTACTTTGGCAATAAACTTCGAGGTAAGCTTGCAAATTACAAAAAATATTTTCTTAAACTTGGTTTTTTTAATATTTACTACTAGCTGTCCCCCACAGCTTCACCCGTGGCATACTTCGCCCCGTGGTACCTATTTATCCCAAACATGCCTGTAATTTATTTTTCCGTAAGAACCATCCTCGTACTTCAAGGAATATTAGAAAAAAATAATTAGCGAGATTTGCGCTTAGCAACACATTCATCGATTCATTTTTATATTATAGATGAGGGAAAAACGAGTTGGCAATTCTACATGTCAATGGTACTAGTCTAATATTCATTCGGCAACTGTAGGATAACCAAACAATCTTTGGTCCTAAAATTTTAATTGTTCCATATTACAGTAGCTCAAAATTAGAAGAGTGAATAATTATGATGGTATCTGTTAATTGGTAAAATGGTTTTTTATGAAATGTACAAGACTCGTACATTAGTAATATGTACGATTTTTTCTTTTTTAAAAAGAGCATTAGTAACCGAAATGACTAATATTTCCTCTTACCCCTCCAGCTAAGCTAAATTGCTTGTTGAAATAAAACACCGACAATATCATGTAAATTGCTTGTGTTAGGAGTGGGTTCGCGTCGGTAGTGTAATGGCCAGGATTCGAACACGGGACTCGTAAGGTCGGCTCCTTAACCACTAAGCTACCGACGCTTTTAAAAAAATAACACTAGTGTATGAGCAAAATAACTTAAATGTTAAATAAATACAACTTAAATACCTTAATTACATTTCCTTCTTTATCTCTCTTTCTGCCATAAATATCCTCCCACATATCAGGTTTCTCTTTTATTTCTTCAACTTTTCCTTCATCACCTCCATCATTTAACATTTCATCATCATCACCCGACAGATGAGACACTTCATCATCACTAAATACTTTATCCAAATCTTCTTCAGAAACGATCTTAATCTTTTTAGAGGGTGGATTTTTTAATATCACTTTCATTTCTTTTTCGGTGGTTTTCACCTTGGCATTTGCTTTTTGTGATTTTGAAGGTTTTTCTGGAAAATTAAATTAAATATTAATATGCAGCAGTCGAGTGAAATGCCCACCCTCACGCAAAAACCGCGCCTTGTCGGTGAGTTGCGGATACCAGCTCGCGAAACCATACCATACCATAATATGCAGCAGTCATTGTGTGTACCATGGTGGTCAGATGGTCCGGAGAGCATATTTTAGATTGATAGTAGTTTTTGTATTACAATACAGATTTGTTGAATATATGTTTCATCACAATACATGCAGTGGAACCCAGGTGGGAGTTGTTACAGTCAGAAGGTAAAAGTGGTTGAATTTCCACTACTGGATGATCCTAGTATGGTTTTCATATTGAAGCTGGCAGCTTATATATCTATATGGAATTAATAAAAATAGCAATGTTATGTATGGCAAAAAAACTACATTTACTGTGACGATACCACATATACCCAGCGCCATCTAGCGACAACAAGGTGAACTACTTGGATACTACTACATCAATACCAATCCTGAATCGCGAAAGTGAAGTTAGCGCGCTGGTATAGCATATATACAACATCCCAACGACAACCGTTGGGCCGCGGCCCGCCAGGCGTGATCACCTTGCCTGGTCGGAGGATCCTCCCTTTGTGTTGGAGGAACATCACACCCTGTTTCTCCACAGTGGTGACCCCGACGTGATCTGATCACGTAACCTTCGCTGAACATATCAGCAGCATTCCTATCGCCACCATCCTCGGAACCAGCGGTTCGTCCCAATTAACGAGTACTAGCGAGGAAGACTGTTCCACGAATGGAACCAGCGGCGTCCAGTTCCGACGAAATGGAACTACACAAGACTGGCACTGGCACGCTCCACAAGAGAGCTTAAGACAGCTGACTCATCGCAATCAACCTCCGGTCTTGGAGGGGAGTGATGTGGCGATACCACATATACCCAGCGCCGTCTAGCGACAACAAGGTGAACTACTTGGATACTACTACATCAATACCAATCCTTAATAGCGAAAGTGAAGTTCGCGCGCTGGTATAGCCAGCTGGTGATCAGGGCCATCATCAGAAGTAACACTTGAATCGTCAAGATCAACTTCATTACTATCAGTTTCTTCATCACTCAAATTGTCTCCTTCATTCAAATCCTCATCATCAGAGAGATCAAATTCATCACTTTCTTCAGATTCATCTTCACTAACACCATTAGAATGTGAAGTTTCATCATCGTTTTCTTTCTTTTCTTATTTTTAATATCTTTACCAGTGACTGCAGCCAAGTCCTCTTCAAAGTCAGAATCACCTTCAACTCCTGCTAAATGTTTCTCTGCAGCTACTATTTGTTCTGATTTTGACCTATCACATATTTCTAGCAAATCTGTGTTTTGAGTTAAGAATCTAACATATAAGTATATAATAGGTTTCACATAATAATTATGTCATGATTCTAGATTTTTTTATACCACCCCCGCTGGCCGGCGTAGGGGGGTATCCGAAGGGATTTTCGCACGAAAAAAAAAGGTACAATTTGTGTGGATGTGTGTTCTGGGTGCATATATTTGTATGCATGCATATATATATTTATGAACTATTTTGAGTGTTTATAATATGTACATATTTACAAAAACAAGATGTAAATGGTTTATCTTCATTCTAAAACCAATAATACAAGCTTTTAGTTTGGATCTGGATGGCACTGTGAAATATGTCCCAGTATTATTTTTTAGTCATCATCATCATCTGAACGTCCACCCCGGTTGCATCCAAAGCTTGTGATTTGGGGCCCGACTCACCCACCCCTTTTATAATAATAATAAATAAATAATCTTTATTAACACAAAAAGGGTCAATAATTTACTTAAATTTATGATTTAGTTTATGTGTCTTTTACGGGAGCGACTGCCATCTGACTCCTTAACCACAAGAGGAAAGCTTGCGAGAACTTCTTATGAGAAAGGTTGTCTGGTACAGATTGCTCTTAGCGGTAAGACTGCCCATTGTACCTGTAATATATTTAGACCAAGATGTTGTGTATAATAATATGTGGTGTACAATAAAGAGTATTCTATCTATGTATCTAACTTAATACATCAATCAGGTGTACTTAGTACACCTTCTGATTGATGTATCTTATATACTAGCTTGCAGGTGAGAATAGTTTGGAGCCCAAAACCTAGGTGGGGTCCCATTCAGCCATTATTTTCATTAGTATGTATAAAAAATTTAAAAGGATACAATCAAGCCCATCACTTGCAAAATTTTTGGTTTTGTTTTTAGTTTTGTTCAAACCCAGTTGCTTTTCAAGCTTCTTGATAACCTTATCTTCGTCCTCATTTGCTTGAAGGAGCATGTTTTTTCGCCGTTCTCCCATTTGGCGTTTTAGTTTTTCAGTTGCTTTTGTTTCTTTTATACGCTCATCATTGAGGATATCTAGAGGAGCTACAACCTTGGACTTTTTCTTCTGGAATATAAAATCAGAATTATAACTTTTATTGTTATACATATGTATACATGAAACCCTGTATCACTTGGTGTCACCACAACTTGTATTCAAAAAAATTATGATTGAAGAGGTAAAATCACACCACAACTTAAGTATGACTTAACACTTACTTTCATACATTTTTAGCTTAATTTTTTTTTTTTTTATATTTGGGACTCATCAATTTGACTTCACCTCGCCTGATGGTAAGCTGAAGGTAAAGTCTCTGGAAAGAGGGTCACCATTACATACACGTACCATGTTAACAATGCCACCATTGTTAACCACTCAGCTTGACGGCCTCATCAGAAGAGGATTGTCGTCGCAGCACCGCGTGACACCCGCCGGTCCCACCAGTGCTGCGACCACAATCACCCTGCCCGGCTATGCATTTGCTGACCCCTGAACGCAATCAAACCGAAATTTGATTACTATGGAGGGTTTTTCGCAATCGTGCACGGTGGTACCCAACTCCAACTCCGAGTGTACAGCCTAGGCCAGAGCATCATCCATCAATCAGCAGGTGTACTGGTTAGCAGGTGAGGTCAGCTTGGTTACGAATGTATAAGTAGGGCCCCATATACCCAAGGAAGTGTTTGTAAGTTATTTAGAATCAGAGCCTAATTACCTTTTTCTCTACATTACGCTCTGGGGACTCAGCAGGCCTTCTGACGAACTTGCCTGGAGTGAAATCTTCTTGGACAGCCAGTTTCTTAACACTTTTCTTAAGATAATGTTCTTGTCGATTTACTTTCTTTTGCTGCCTTTTCTGTTTGCGCATCGTCTTCCGCGTATTTTCAAATTTAGGACGCACATTGCGTTTTGGTTTACTCATTTCGTATGTTTTTCACTTATACAATAAACTGTCTAAGCTTATAATGTTAGATGATAACCATAACATTGCATTGACTGCTCTTGGCTACACTACACGTGTTTTATACCAAATACCAACCCAAGTAAAAATGTAAACATACGTTTGACATGACGGTTAGCAGAGCATAGATAATATACTAAAATACTATTCTATTCCATTTTTTCATATAGCAAGCGAAGTCAAACGTGCAGTGAAGAAACATGTGTTGCCAAAATAAAGGATGCTTGACATGCTTGACAATATATTGAACTATAACCGGTCAAATAATTATGCTCTTTATCTCCTTCGTTATTGGCTCTACTACGGGACATTGGCGAAATTGATGCTGAAAGCACAGAGCCATTCTTTAAAAAAAAAAAGAAACGGCTTTCACGTCCGGCGTTGCATAAAGAATATACTGCTTCCGGGCTGTTTGGCCGTGGTCCATCGGAAACTTGTATTCCAGACGTTTCGTCGATCACTGCGGTCGACATCTTCAGTTGTACACTGAGATGATCTCAGTCGCACCGAGTTCGCCGCCGAGGAAGGTTCTCCGCACTCGACGGCGTCCCGATGTGTACCACTGAAGATGTCGACCGCAGTGATCGACGAAACGTCTGGAATATAAGTTCCCGATGGACCACGGCCAAACAGCCTGGAAGCAGTATATTCTTCAATATATTGGACTGGTTGTGTATCTTGTTGGAGTTAGTAAGCATACTGAAACAAATACTAAAATACTTGTATGTAGCAGAAGCTGGCAGTGAAGTTAACACTATTACAACCACATATTAGTACAGATACTGGTGAACACGTCTATAATCTATATCACTCGAGTTATAATTGGCTTTCAATTAAAATACTTAAATGAACTATGGTTTACTTCTTTTCTTATCCTTTGAGAAGGTACTTCCATTCGGATTCCCTTCTTTCTATAATACTTTGTATCCTGAATTTTCAGATAATAAATGCATTTTACGCTTCATTTTACGCAGTTTTTTGAAATCTGAAATCTTGTTCAGTACACCAGCCGTTACCCAAAATAATTTTGAATCGGTACATACATATTTATATTTATTTTATATTAATTTGTACCAACCATATACAAAGTAGCGAGAGAGAGAGAGTAAAGAGATGTAGATTAATACGAGATAATGGATAAACTTATAGATTTTCATTTTCTGCAATCGAAACAAAGAACAAGCCCTATTTATGGTTATGAAACACTTAAAAATGTATAATTGTCTATGGTTGGAGATTCACAAAAGCATGACGGCAGTCTAATAGTTGTCGAGAAATTCATACAAAACTATAAAATAAGTTGAAGAGCCCACGGATAACCTCACCTGCTCCATAATTAATTTGTGATTACGTTTCAATATCTTTGAAGGCATGATGGTGGAAGGGTCAGCATTTACTAGGAACGATGTGTTCCAAATGGCAATACGCGTTGCATTTGTGTCTGCTGTGACTTATTTCTCAATAAAATGGCTCGTGAATCAAATAGACCCGACTTCCAAAAGTCGGAAAAAGGCAGAGGAGCGAGCTCGGGAACAGTTACGCAAGTAAGTATCGATCGTGTAATGCACGCATATCACTGCATATTATATTGGAATCTCATATTCTTGATCTTGATTGATCCACTTAGAACAACTCTACATCTATTTATAGTCATTGTTGAAGAAAGATCTCAGTCAGACATGTAATATAACTGTCTCCTTTCATGTATGGCTAGATTTCTATGACATGCATTTTAATTTCAGTACATGTATGGCATTTACATTAATGTTTTATGCCTTTTAGGTCACATAAATGTTCGGTTACGGTATTTTGTATTCTTTTTTTACTGTTTAAACTTGAACTTATCTCTATCTCCACTAATTATGTATTTTGAATGCAAATGAGAAATTAAAATGCAAATTAGTAAACTTCATGTGAACCATGTATTGTTCTGATGACACAATGAAGCTTTTGCAATATTGATATTTAAAAACACTTTATTTTTACACTTACAAACATCTGCATAATATGTCTTTGTACAGTCAACTACAAAAGTAGCTTAACAAATTCTAATTTATTAATTACTTTAGCTGTTAAATCTTTTAGAAAATAATAAACAAAACAGGAATTTTATTCACTTTTTTCCTCCGCGACATCATAAAACGACATATATATTCATTATTAGGTTTATGTAATGTTAATGTTTGTAAATATTTAAGTCTGAATCCACTTTTGTCATTGACCATACTATGTAAGCGCCCAAACAATCACATAATTATATTTATCATATTATACCATTTCTATCTCTCTATATGTGGCTGAGTTTTTATTTATTTTAGTATGGTATTCTGAATACTAACAAATTCAATTACAATCTACTAAAATCTTAGCAATAATTAAATCTACTTTTATCTTACAGTTTAACTGCATCTTGTTTTATTGTTTGAATGGGTGTTTGATGTTATAACTAAATGTCACACATAGCATTCTAAAATTTACTGTGTCTGTTAATTTGTTCTAAGGATTACATAATTAGCCTTAGTATGTAGATGAAAACTTGTCCTGTTCTCCAAATTTTGTGGTTAATGAAATTGGGGTATTGACTGTTGTTGATTCTGTTGTTGTAACAGTTTGACAGGACTAATAATCTACCATCCTCAAACAAAACGGCGGCAAAGTGACATCTGGTCAATTTTCACATCTTAACTTTAACCCATCAAGCCGAACCGTCAAACTGACAAAACTTGACAAACGGTACGTACTCGCGGGTGCCCGGGCACCGGTTCGGTGTCACCGAGTTAAACAAATAGGTATATATCTCTATAGCAACTTTATACTCGTAAATGCTCAAAAATATCCGTCAACTCATAATATGAGTTAAGTCATCAAGTGATATCATATGACAATGTAATTACAGATTTTTAGAAAATACTCGCATAGGTTTCAAAATATGCCCTCATTTTTCAGCTCTAGCTTGAAATTTGCTTTATCTGTTAGCTGCTTTTTAGCTTTCTTTTTTTTTTTTCATCTTTTTCTCTACCAAAGAAAAGATAAAGAAAGGCATACAATTTAGTTTTAGTAATGTTTATTAATAAAGAAATGGAACCATTCTTAAACATGTGAAAATAAACATCTATTGTTAATTACTAAGATATTTTTCATGCTGGAATTTCTCCATTTTGAATGCTGTATCTTGCCCAGTGTAGGTACATTGCTATGTAAAAAAAATATTTAACTTTATTTCTTTAACTTATTATAACTGGTTGTTTGCCTGGTTTCACCCATATTCTGTCTTTATCTGTGGATTTCACAACATTCTTCCTATCCCGACAATAGAAACACAGCAAAAATCATCATCCTCCTGCCCACATCCTAAATTTATTTGGGGTCGGCGCAACATTCTTTTTCCATTCATCTCTGCCTGTGGTCATCTCAACATTCACTACCTTCCTAACCATATCCTCTTTCACACAGTCCATCCATCTCCTCTTAGGTCTTCCTCTCCAAACCGGGGCAAGACGGGGACACCGTGGTTCCCAAACCCGAGGGGGCCATCTCGAAACCGGAGATGGCCCAGGGTCAGTCGGGGTGCGAGGGATATGCTCTATGGGCAACCTTACACCCCGGCGTCTGCAGACCCGAGACGGCGTGTGGTTTTAGTCAGTTCAAGCCCGACATAACCGACCCCGCTGGCCGGCGGGGGGGTATCCGAGGGGATTTCCGCACGAAAAAAAAAAAAAAAAAAGGTGCTCCTCTCCCCTTGTAACTGTTCACTTCCATACTTAATGCCTTCCTTACGATATTACTTTACATACACGTTACATGTCCGAATCAGGACAAGCAATTCTTTGCAACTTTTATGTTATTGGCGCTACTTTTAAACTTCCTTTGAATGTACTCATTCCTAATCTTAACCTTTCTTGTCACACCACACAAACATCTCAGCATTCGCATCTCGGCTGCATGCCAAGCATAATTGAGCATAATCTAAATTGTTCAAGCCAAAATTTTGTATAAAATTTTTGGATTTACACTATTCTTAAATATTATTAAATCTTTATAAATATTAAATATTATATATAAGAAAATTTAATCTTATTTAACTAAACTAAATAAAACTAAAATAAAATAAATAAATATTCTTATGTAAAAAAATAAGATGACAAAATATAATCTGGCAACTAACTGGCTTTACTAAAATGGATATAATTGTACTAATAAAATATGTAAAACATTTTCTAATAATGCAGTTAAACTAAAATCACACACCAATACTTTGTTAAAAAAAAACAGCCACTGTATAGACCTTGCATGTGTTAAGGATATCTTCCAGAGCGGGGCTCAGCAGTAAGCACACCATAGCACTGGACAAGCTGACCGACCACGAGATGATCATCGCATCCCAGCTGGTTGTGCCTGATGAGATTAATGTAAGTTTTCTCTTTTTTAATAAAGTTAATATTTTGTTATGCACTCTATTTTCTAATTTCAATACCTCAATATATATATATGTTTTTTGAACTCTTAATGGAAACATACTAAACAATTACTTCGGGCCACCAACCAGGTGGACACCGAAGTCTTAAAATCACGCAAAAAAAAAACAAAATCTTACTTCCACTTTTTATCACTTTTCTCGACGTTTCACATGATTCTAAGTCTAAATAGCAAAATAAATTTTTGTGTCGGTCTGTCTGTTGGTCTGGATGTCTGTTTACGCAATAACTCAAGAACCACTTATCCGATTAAAAAAATTCTTTCGCCAATCATCTTGTTAATGGGAAGAACTGATTATATTTTAGGGTTTGTACGTTCAAGGTTACTATACAAATTGTCCCTAAAATATCTAAGTTTGGCCTGAAGTTTGACAATCACTGTGGGATTTCCGCCCCACTAGTTTTTGTATTGTGTTGATTGCAAACAATGGATTATCTAATCCACCCTTTTTCTATGATTGGCAATGTACTTGGCAATGTTTGTTAGTGTTTCTTATCACCAGTTTACTCTGTATATGGACTGACTCACTGTAGCTAACCACTGATAATAAATAATTTAAATACTAGATACTTTCATGAAAACACCCTGAAGAAGCGCACCCTGGAATTCCAAAGTGTAAACTTTGGAGGCAACAATAATGATGAATGATTATCTGACTGTGTGATTATCTATCTATCTGTGGATAAAAACATAACATAAACTCACGCCTATATCCCCGAAGGGGTAGGCAGAGGTGCTAGCACCCACATTTCGCCAGTTTATGTTTAGGTCCCAATGTAATAGGTGGCGAGCCTATTGCCATTATCCGGGCACTTATAAACCTGCGATAAATACACACATAACTTCGAAAAGCATCGAAAAGTCATTGGTGTGTGCCATGGTAAAACCTGGGATCGAACCCGACACCTCGTCTCAGCAGTCCATTACCCATACCACTAGGCTACCGTGGATAAAAAATATCTCGAAATACTTGACATTAGCATTTTAATGACAAGATAAGTAATGGCTATTATTTTATAAAATTAACATGACATTGGCGGAAATACAGCTACTTTGAAGAAGACTTCAGTGTGTGATCGTCTTAACATATTTTTGGGTATTGAATAATATATGTTTTTTTTTATAATGGATACTTTAATATGACTTTACCTCGTCTGATGGTAAGCTAAAGGTAAAGTCTCAGGAATGGGGGTCACCATTACAGACATTGATGATGTTACAATGGTGGCCCTCAGCTTGACGACCTCAACAGATGCTTTTCACGTATGCTCGTAAATAATTCCAAATCTTGATGGTGTGGCAAAGAAAAAAGGTGCCGAACCGCTTGGTTTCTGATATAATTTGTTTGTATATAAAAAATGTTAAAACCATATCTTATTGCAGGATTATTGATGCTGCCGATGACACAGAAGTCAGGCGAGCAAATAATCCAGCTAGTAATAACCAGTTAACACTCTTTTTGTATCATGTCTACAGGTGAACTGGAAGGACATTGCCGGTCTAGACCATCTAATCCAAGAGCTGCGCGAGACAGTTATCCTGCCGATCCAGAAAAGAGAGTTGTTCGCGGACAGTCGGCTTACGCAGCCGCCCAAGGGTGTGCTGCTGCATGGTCCCCCAGGTATGTGTTATCAATAGAATTTAATTTTGACTTCATCATCATCATACCTTAAAACAAGCAATACTTGTATATATTATATATAATCTGAATCTCGGAAACGGCTCCAACGATTTTCATAAAATCTAGTACTGCATACTAGATTTTATGAAAATCGGCAAGGGTTTCGGCGGCGATAAGTCAATCTAGCTAGGGTTCTTTTTTAAAGACGTCGAATAAAAAACCGAGCGAAGCTCAGTCAAATATTATGGGTGTATAGGGGTGCCATCAAGATCACTTGCAACCTGCTGATTGACGGACGAGACTCTAGCGCTGGCTTCCCTCTCGGGGCTAGAGACTAAAACGGCAGTTGCTTCCGCAAAAGTCAAGATAAGCCAAATCAAGAGAGCGGACCCCGGGCTCCAAAGTACAAGCTTTAGGTGCAGCCGGGACCAAAACTGTAATGACGGTGGACTTCTCAAGTCTTATGCCTCAGTTTACATCTACAAAAAATATTTCTTAATGATTATAAAAGGAGGGCTAGGAAGTATAAGAGAATAATAATAATACCGACCGGGCCGGGGAATAAATTTGTAAAAAAGATCCCAAAACCCGTCTAATTTCTTTTTCAGGATGCGGCAAAACCCTAATAGCTAAGGCGACGGCTAAAGAAGCGAATATGAGCTTCATTAACCTGGACGTGTCTCTACTGACCGACAAGTGGTATGGTGAGACGCAGAAGTTGGCAGCTGCAGTGTTCAGTCTGGCTGTTAAACTGCAACCTTGCATTGTGTTTATCGGTACGTATTGAGGTTTGAGATGGATTGGAGAATGATTGGCTATTATGGTACAAGTTGAGAGGCTAATATCTACTATAACCCAGGTTTTTTAAAACTTAACTTACCAGAATCACATATAGGCTATCAGTGGCTTGCGATAGACTATGTCATTCATTGATAAACTACTCTGATAGCTTAGAGGTAGCTCATATTTTTGTATGTATGTATGTATATATGGTAGGGTATGATCCGGAATTTCCGAAATTACTTCACTGTGCAATCCTAACAAGATACCCGCTTCTCGGAAGCATGGGAGTTATCATTCACCGAAGCTATCCGTCTCCAGGGGCAAGAGAGTACGGCATATCGTAGAATTCTGTATATTTATTTTAAGACTTGCTTACTATCTGTGATAATAATAAACAAACATGAAACAATTTTGCAGACGAGATCGAGTCGTTCCTGCGCACGCGCACGCAGCACGACCACGAGGCGACCGCCATGATGAAGACCCAATTCATGTCGCTGTGGGATGGACTGATCACAGACCCTACATGTACTGTTATTATTATGGGTACGAAACTTATTATATCGATTGGTTACAACTTAATCTTTTGATCGTGCATCTAACTGCATTGATGCCGAGGAGGAACTAACTAGTCACTATCCCTGCCTCGGTAGCGAGTGTGGTTCTGATTTTTCTTCGGTTCCCGGGTCAGGAATTGTTCTCACTTAGTCTGTTATAAAATTCTCGAACTGCCTAGAACTAATGTATTCACTCCTGAATGTTGATGAGAGGTATATCCACTATTTAGTGATGCTGGGGTAAACGTGTTCTTGAGTGGAGACCGCGACTCGGCAAATGTAGTGTAGGACGCCCTCCGGCCAGGTGGGATGACGATCTGCGTAAGACTGCGGGCAGATGCTGGATGCGGCAAGCTGAAGACAGGGCGCTATGGCGCTCATTAGGGGAGACCTATGTCCAGCAGTGGACTAGCATAGGTTGATGATGATGATGATGAAATGCTTTAGGTCTCATTGTTCATTGATGGATGCTGGATACTGCTGATGTATGATGATGTGTCATGAATCAAGATCAATTGATCAATTGTAAGATGTAGTGTGAGTTATGATGTGGTGTGTAATGTATGATGTATAACGCTGGGTTTGGTCCGCAGGCGCCACGAACCGGCCGCAGGACCTGGACAAGGCGATCCAGCGGCGCATGCCGGCCACGTTCCACGTGCCGATGCCCAGCGAGGCGCAGCGCGACAGGATCCTGCAGCTCATCCTCAAGTCCGAGCCCGTCACCCCTGACGTCAGTATCACCGCTCGTTATTATACAATTTAGTGTATTTTTACCATTGGGCCAGGGCACTTTTTGACATCAAGATCAATCAAGACTGATTTTTTACACACAATATACAACTTAAGAAATTCTAAAGGGTACCATAATTTTAATAATTTTGCTCTTGTAAGCAGGTGGCTTAGGCCCCGAAGATACTATTGATACACAGTGTATGGGGCCCTAACATATATTAAAAATAAAATACATACAAATATTGTTTATACAAAAATTATCGATATATTTTAGTAATGTACTAAAATATATAAATATAAATATATACAAGGAATTCAGTGCAGGGTGCGACTGAAATAAATTGAGCTGAGTGAGCAGGACTAAAATAAGACATCTTACTACGGTCGCGCGCTTAGCTAAGGCTGCGCGCTCGTGAAACTGTTTTTCAGTGATTATGCCTCAATGGTCCATTGGACATGAACCATCTCGCTTCAAAACACTCCTCAGTGTCCACTGTCACCATGGTAAATTTGGTCAAGATCGCGCGAGTGGTTGCGGAGGAGTTCAGCCACCAATAAACAGCTATGCTGCGTATAAGAGCTTCGCTCGCTCAGCTCAATTAATATAAATGTATTATTATTGAGCGAAAGTTCCTAAAAAGGAAATAAAGCTTTATTTTGTGTCCCCCCTCTCAGATCGACTACAAGCGGCTGGCGAGCGCCACGGAGGGCTTCTCGGGCTCCGACCTGCACGAGCTGTGCCGCCAGGCCGCCGTGTACCGCGTGCGGGACCTCGCCCGCGACGAGATCGCGCGCGAGGGCAACGAGGTGACTTGCTTACCATCCATTGAACACTTTCTTTCAAACTTTGCTACGTATACACACATATAAAGAACTACATACACACATATATTACTCACGCCTTTTCTCTCTAGGGTAGGCAGACATAACAGCCCGCCATCTGCTTCTGTCCTTACACACATCACCAACTTCTTCTACTGTGTACCTTTCATGTAAAGCGGCGGTTTCGAGTGCTTTTTTTTTTTTTTTACGTGCGGAAATCCCTTTGGATACCCCCCCCGCTGGCCAGCGGGGGTGGTTATGTCGTCCATCGACTAAAACCGCACGGTGTCCTGCCCAAGTGTCCATTGCCGGGCACCCCGGGTAAGCCCTCGAAAGGATAACCCCAGGGTTCGGTTTCGAGTGCTTGAGTAAACAACTACGCTTAAATAACAGCGTTGCTTTAACGTGGGCGGAGCTGCGCGCAATAGTTCGGTTAAAACTATAATCGATTTAGTCTTTCGACTTTGTGGTAGACCATGAATAATATAGTATTTAAACTAGCTATTGCCCGCAAAACCATCCGCGTAGTATGCTGAAATAATCCTTAAATTTCCTGAAATATGCCAATTTTCTGCGAAATTTTTCTTTCTGTTAGAACCGTCTACAAAGTATCAGAAAACAAACATAAAACGGTTATCATCAACTTTTATCCCTAATGAATTTGTTTATATTTAAAATTTCAGAGTGAATCAACTCTAAAACCAAAATCTTCGGCGTCCGACTCGGATGACGAGTACGTGGACGCCGTGCGACCAATCACGATGGAGGACTTGCGCCTGTCGCTTGCCAAGCTCAAGGAGTCCAAGATACAGTGCGGGACTTTGGCACCAGCCATGAGGATAGAGCTTGACTAGCTGACCAGTAACGGCCTCCATGATATTGGCTTCGAGAAGGTTGGTCCTAGATATCGGTTCAAAAATAAAGATGATATTAAAAAATAGTTTTTTGTAGCAGACTATACTTTGGAACGATACTGGGTTATAGGTGCTGAGTACTCAATGAAGTTGCAGAAGTTTACTCTTCATTCATAAAAAAAGTGACTTGTGACCCTAGATATATTCAGCGTCATCTACCGACATTAAGCTGAACTTCTAAAGAACTACTAATCCTACATCGCGCAATAAATTTTTTACATGTTGATTAGTTTAAAAACCAGTTTTGAACTGCCTGATATTTCGATTATGCTGCATTGACAGTAGTCACAAGCTAAGGTTGTAGCAAACCATTGCGATAATTCTGGCTGACAATTTCAACTAAATAACTCATGCTATAAATGATATATTTTTTGCATGTTTTATGAACCTATTGCTAAAACCTTCATTTAAAACCCAGTATCTTTCTAACTATCAATGTATGGAATTTGTAGAGAATCCAGTTTTATCAGTGTCTAATAAAACCGAAATGAGATATTGAGACAGAGGATGGATGAGATTGTATATTTAGAATTTTTATCTGACACTGGTTGAACTATCTATTGTCAATGCACTTACAAAAATCATTTCGAATTTGAATGTTTATTAACGGGACAATTTTAATCTTAGTGACGTTGCATTTTTCAAGTATATTCACTACTTCAAGTCAAATTATTTCTTTATAGTAAATTTACTAACACAGAAGATGGTTATTTTAAGTAAATTTATTAAGCACATAGTTGTTGGAAGTAAATTCCTAGTAAACTTACTACACAGATTGTTGTTTCAAGAAAATTTACTAGTGAAAATTGTTTTTCCAAGTAAATGTGTTGGTTGTGTCAGAGGAACATCTGGCCCCATTCCTTCACAAGTTTTTTCAAGCAAATTTAGTGACTCAGAAAGTTGTTTCAAATGAATTTATTAACGCAGGTCGCTGTTTCAAGTAAATTTTTAATGGCAGACAGTAGTTTACAGTAAATTTATTAATGCAGAAAGTTGTTTCAAGTAAATTTACGAACGCACATAATTGCAGTTTTACTAAAGCATATCATTGCAGCGCACCAAAGTTCAAGCAACCGTGTCACAAAGTTCAAAAATGTCCCCTCCAAGATTACGCGGGAGCATATTATTGTACCTGATAAAAAAACTTATTATTATAATATTTAGATATTAAAGATATACCGATATTATTAGAGCCTATTATCTTTGAGGCCGTTGCGTCATTATTAAACAATTATTATGTTAACATAATTTCTACCTGAGTCTATGCCAGTGCTTAGGTTGATTCTAGTCTTATTGAGAGGGAGAATATCGAGGTGCTTTGGAGTGGACAGATAAAGCTAGCTCTGACATTTTAATATATAACTACGTCCATTAAAGGGGACTAGGGTACAGATAAACCAAAATACCTATGTGTATTGGGCAATGTGAGGTAGTATGATAGGATAAAATGGGTTACAAGCGTGCGAAATGTTACGAAACAGATTTTATGAAGTAAAGATTTCGCAAACTTTGTCGCTGGTTTAACCGCATCTGCTGCGTTATGCGTGTCACGCCTGCGAGCGAGCGCCCGCACTGCGTACTATTTCGTGCAAATCGTATGTATTTTTTGCACGAAATTATTTATACGAAATTCGCAACTTATGATTTGCACGAAAAAGGCACCCGCATGCTTGCACACGCCTGACGCCGCGGACGGCCTTAGGCGTCGTTCTATGTCTCTACGTTCTACGTGAAGTGAGAATACACGCTTGAGGTTTGCTCTTGTCTGAGGCAAGAGGTGCTTTGGTTGAAAGTGGCTTCCGATTTCAACAATTGCTCAGACAACAAACCACTACCACACTACAGATTTCTTTGATTAGCCTATATCATAGCTAATTGGACAGTTTTAAATCTAAACAAGATTCAAAAAGAAAAGCGTTTTAAATGATAATCTGGTAGAATTCTGCCTTAAATTGCAGGACCACCAAGAATACCTTGAACCTTGCAAGTTATATTATAAGTTAAGAAATATCGTATTACCAAACGCCGAGTAAAAAAATGCTGTTTATTGAACTCAAGAAATATAAAATTTAAAACTAGTGTTACTAAATTCACACATTTGAAAATTAAATAATATTTTCTTTATTAGCGATGTGGCAGATATCCGTATCAGCGGATCTTCACACCATATATTCGGATCCAGATCCGCGGATATAAATGCCGGGCGCATCACTAGTTGTTATATAAAAGTTCGATATCTGTGTCCGCACTCTGATTTTTCATTCATATGTAGTATCGAGATTTGGAAATAATATATCAATAAATAGTTTTTCTGTTCACTCCATCGTACTTTTCATTGTTGTATTTAATTCTGTTACCACTCTTTGTGTAAATCGACGTGTTGTATTCATTCCCGTGTCACCTACAGTCGATTATGAACTCTGTGTGATTGTTTTAAAGTTGGTTTTAGAGTATTATTATGTCTTCATTGATTTTGATGTTAGAATGTGGCGTATTATTCTGTAAATGTGTTAAATAACTACAGAATATACACCAAGAGGAAGTACCGTTAAACCTATTATTATAGAAACGAGTGTCGCGCCAAACTATCACATATAATGACGTCACGCAATGCAGAGACGTGTTTGGTTAGAATTTTCAACAGTTAACATGCCTCAAAGTTAATATCAGTTAGTAGGTAATCGCATTGTGAAGTATGTTGAACATCTTCACAGCATTCTGCGAACAGTAATTAGTTTATTTCGTATAACATAGATAGGTGTTACAATAAAAAATATGCTATTCTATGCGCCGCCTCCACCACGTCTTTAGCGTGTGCATTCATGCGCGCCTGTTTCGTACAAATATTGTGCGAATTTTGTGCAAAAAATACATACGCTGTATTTGCACGAAACAGTACGCAGTACGGGCACCCGCTTGCGTTCACACGCATATGTCGGTGGACGCTGTTAAATGCCTATATTATTCTGAAAAAATTAAACAATAAAAAACAAATTGATAAAATGTAAATACTGTTAGTGAATATTAGAATCAACGTGTAAAAGATGTTAATGTTAAATAAAATATATGCAAATTTAATGTCAAATATAGCGATAGCTGCGGGACACTAGTTATATACTCCATGGTCACAAAGTTTTGGGAGGCTAAGCGATATATTAATATTTTTTTTATATTAGTGTAGTTAGAAAAATATATGTGGTGGTGTTTTTGTGTGCTCGATATTCGGATATAATTCGGTGTTAATTGTTATATGCGGGTCATGAGTTTGAACGATTTTGAACTTTTATTTCTCGGTGATATAGTTTAAAATGCCAATCGGGACCTAGACCATCTAAGACCTAGTTTTACGTTATAGTAAAAGTAATTTTTTATTGCATGTTTTTATTTATTTCGATATTCTCGAGAAATAATGTTTCGGAACTATAACTGTGACAACGCTGGAGTAAATAAGGTCTGTGTTGTTTGTTATCTATGGACATAAGACGCTGTGAGAGCAAAAGAGAAGTAAAATGTTAAATGGCTATTATGAAACAAACTTGTTTAAAAGTGCTGATCGAGATCAAATTGAATTGTAACCGAAATTATGTTTCGTATTGCGAATAATGTATCTTATGCATTCTGATGTTACAAAAAATGTAATGAAACTAAAACTGTATGCCCATCTTTGTCTTAGGTTCGATAGAGAAAGAGATACATTTTAGTCCTGTAATATTTTATTGCTTTTGTAACAATAGAATCAATACAAATATCTTCAGTAGAGTTTCGTCTCGACCTAAATACAAAATTAATATTACATATTTACGAAATAAAAGTATTCATATTACAAGGCAAATCTTTTAGAACATTGTTTCTGAACATTTTAAGATGAAATTGACGGTTAGCTTACTACCACAGAGTGGTATAAAAATAATTATTTGATCAACATCTCATCTTATATTCGTGATTTTATCTTTTGGATCAACTAGATCACCACAAGGGTCAAAATCTTGGGTTAAGAAACAGTGTTCTTGAAAACTGAATAAAAGAATTATCCAAATTATTAAAATACAACATGATGGAAACATTGTTTATACACACGGCCAAGGAGATAACGATACACCTTTACATACACACTCACATGTAAAGGTGTATAATTTTCTTTTTGTCTGTGTGTACATAAAGGAAGGAACATCTCACACCGTCCATCCACATTATAAATCTTACACTGCACTGACATATGTCTTTTCCGATCTCTCTTCTTCGAGATGTTCTCTTTTTCCGATCTAAATATTTAGAAAAAATAAGCATACAAAATGCTTAAAAATTTAATTGAATATGTCTTTTGTAGTTTAATAAGCCGTTTGCGCTGGGTCCGTCATGCTGATATACCTAATGAAATATGACTACTTTAGCGGCGAAGGCATTCCTGGCTCAAAGTGAAAGAAAATATTTATAATACTCGTATTAAAATGAATGCTAGAATATTTTATTGACTGTTGAAATGTAGATTCGCAGACTTCATGCTGATGTCGATAGATCATCATCATCATCCCAGCGGTATCCTTGTTGCATCGAAGCCCGGGATCCGCTCCCCTACGCCTCCCCCTAATGTGTCCTATCTTAACTTTTACAGCAGCGATGTACTCAGACGGCAGTCTGAACTTTGAGAGGAAAACCTGCGGTAGAGCCTAATCGGTTGGCAGTTGAGGTTGGTTGGGCCTCGAAAATCGTAGTGGAGTTCCATATATCATGCCGGGTGTTGGGAAACGTACCCGGAAACTAAAGACTTGATTTAGAGTGAATAATGCCAATATTTTTTTTAAATGTTTTTTTTTAATTTAAACCAATCCTAAAAAATAACGCTCAATTTTTTTTATTAAAAAAAATTAGTTCTTAAAACAAGTTTCGAAATATTTTCGGAACAGTTAATATTTTCTTTAATTCTTTCTAAAAGAGCCTTATATTATTACATATTACTATGCATTTGGCAGTACGGATCAAACGCAACGTATAATTCAATCATAATTGTTACAGCTTTAGTCGCGGTTGCTTGTGAAACTTGTGCTTTAGAGCGCGGGGTAGCTCTCCTACCCTTGATTAGGCTTATCTTGGCTTTGACGGAAGCGACAGCCGTCTGACTTCCTAAACCCGAGCAAAAAACCTGCACCAGAGCCTCATTGGATACTCAGCAGGTGTACCGGCTTGCAGGTAAGGTTGGCTTCGGCCCCGAAGGTCTTGGAAGAGCCCATATACCTACACAATAGCAATAGCCCCCCGGCATCTATCGACGTCATCTTGAATACCTGAATTTATTATGTACTATAAATGTAATGTGTGGCTTCTCCTAATAGTTTAGTTTTATTGCGTATTGCAGTGGCTTGGCTGTGTCAATAGTTTGTTATTTGTTGTCAATATTAGTGTGGCGTTTCTTGTTGCGTCGATTCATAGTTATAACTTTGTATATTATGTGATTGTTAGAAAAATGAGATTTTGCTATTAAAACGAAAGCGGACAGCGCGTAAAATAATACTAATGCTATGCAATTTATTAATAAACATAAAAAATCGGATGTAATCTGAATCATATAATACTATTGAGATAGCATAATGACGCATGAGCGTAATAGACCTGGGCCGTCCGCTGCCTCATGCGTGTGCTTCATTCGTGCAAATAATGTGGTGCGAATTTCGTGCATAAAATACATATAATTTGCACGAAACAGTACGCAGTGCGGGTGTCCCCCATACGCATAAGGCAGCGGACGCTGTTAACGTCATGCGATCTGTCGACTTATATCATCAATGTAATTGTCGAATTATGTAGGTCAGTCATCTTTTACTTGACATGTGCTTGTTGATTTGCCGCCAGTGTCCAAGAGTCGCGTTGCATTGTCACAATTATAATTATTGTTAGATTTTGCACAAGAAATGAGTTGAAAAACAGGTGATTCAATCATTTCGTTATATATGTTATATCGATATCTCTTTGATTCCATTAACTAATTAGGTATTTTTAAAGATTTGTAAATGTTGTTATTTTGTTTTTTTGTTTTTTTTCTAACACTTATGTTTGTTTATTTATTTTTAAAACGAACTATCAAAAGTTTGATGGTTAGGTTTAAAAATAAATATAGTTCTAGAATGTAAAAAAATCACCTTTATAATTATATCGGACAATAAAATTGTCAATTCATATCAATATGAATTACCTACTTAGACGAGACATAATCTGTGCCTATGACCTACAAAACGTGTCTAACAACAGCCACCATTTTGGTTTTGGGCACATCACAAAATGGCTGATAATTTTGACAGATGCGTTTTGATTTTACAGCTGTCTTTACAAAAGCTTTTTTTTTGATATTTTTATGCTAAACAGCTTATTGTTCTTGATTACGAAAGAAGAATTAGTTATTTCAATATATGTATTGTGTAAATAAAGGCATTAAATGAAATATAGAATTTTTGTTTTATTTTTTAATTTACATCTCGTCACTACATATACTATTAAGCTCTGGCATATTATCTGCATTCTACTTTTATAATATTATAATCTAATAATCTAATTGCTTTAAGTATATGATCTCAAGTCAAAGTATAAAATATTCGCATTTTTTCGCGTAGTCATACAATAATTAAACGTAAAAAATACATTGCTGTTGATTTAAAGTCGCTTAGCCTAACATACATTATACCTCTAAGGCATAATGTATGTTATGGGAAGTGCAACGTAATAATGTAAATATCTCTGATAATTGAGGCGACATTCTTCCTCAGTCTGCACTTCACTTAGTGAACTAAGAGGTATTTACATTGCATTTTAAATTTTTTAATTATCCTCTCATTCCAAGTATAGTAGAAGTTTTATGGGCAAAGAAACTCATGCGATTTCAGAATTTTTTTAATCATTCAAGGACAATTTCACTTTCTGTTTAGATGTGACATCTGATGTTCGTTGTATGAACGCGATAAGCCACTTTAGTCACTGATTATACTTCTCAGAGAAGCGGCTCTAGTTCCAACAGGTTTAACGATGTGGCCCATGGTGATGTCTTCTCTACCTACGGCTTAGTGCCCCAAGCTATTGCCTATAGAAATATCCGTACATGAGTAGAACCATTCTTGGTTTCCACAACCAAGAGCCTCAGTTCCGTTAGCACAAACTCCCCAGTTGTTACCAGCTATGTACAGCCACTGAAGAACGCAATGCTCACAGGTCAATCCACGAGGCAGGCGGTATGTTGCATTGAAAGATGCAGAACGTAATGCTACTCCTGGGTAAAATTTAGTTCCACCACCTTCGAGCTCTAAGAGATAGCCGTTGTCGAAACACTCTTGTTCTTGGTGGTGAGGGTCGGGGCAAATGCGCAGCTCCCAGTACCCTAAGTGAGCAGTGCTGAGGTACACGTTAATGTTTATAGTTTGCCCTTCTTCGTAGTGGGCGACGATGATTCCTTTGCCGTATCGACCTCCAAGCTCATTTTCGCGCGGCTGTAGTCTGTCGTACGCGTCACCGCATATGCCACATCTGGGAATTTTGCTTATTTTAAAAACTGGGAGATAAGTTTTATTTATGTGGTTTAATCTAATTAGGAGTACGATTTATTAACATTATATTTTAAAACGTGTGTTTACATCAAAAAACCATATGGTGGAAAGGCATTCGCGGTAGTTTCATATTCACGACATCGCACATAAAAAAAGTAGAAATTTAAGAACCCCGATTTTTTCAGGAATGGGTAGACTACTATTAGGTCATATTTTTTACGCGATTTGTACCTACCTAAAAAGTTAAAAAAAGGAAACCTTATAAGGTCACTCTCTTGTCGGTCTGTCCGTGTGTCACCATCGATTTTCACAGGAACTTGTGGAAGTTGAAATGTAGGTACTAGCAAGTTGAAATTTATAATGGATACAGCCATCTATTGTCCCATTAGGTGTATAAAACTCAAGGTCCTGAGTGTAAATGGTAAAAAGATAGGTATAGATAAATTTATATTTTCGCGAAAACTTGTAAGTACCAAAATGTACCTTTTTTTTTTGTGCGGAAATCCCTTCGGATACCCCCCCGCCGGCTAGCGGGGGCGGTTATGTCGGGCTTGAACCAACTAAAACCGCACGCCGTCTCGGGTCTACAGACGCCGGGGTGTAAGGTTTCTCATAGAGCATATCCCTCGCACTCCGACTGACCCTGGGCCATTCGCAGTGTCCCCTCTGATAACAGCAGAGGGGTACCTGGAGCGACCACGCCCCCCCGCGGGCCTTGCAGGCCCGCCATACCCCGACCCCCTCGTGCAATGGGGTGCAGCTGGCCCTGAAAAGGGCCGGTTGGTCAGACTCTTGGCCGTTGACGTTGACGCCAGCTACTCCAGAGGAGCAATCAATGATGCGTCATCGCCCACGTTGCCCAGGGTGCATCAAACTTGGAGGTACCAAAATGTACCTTAATTTTCCACTTTTTTATTTTTCGGAACTTTCCCTTTACTTGCTGAAAGATGTTACTTATAACCAAAATTAACAATTCTGGGTCAACCAGAAATACCTTATAGGTCTTGGGTCGAAAATCTATATGTTAGTTCCCGTTGACCTAAAATCATGAAATTTGGCAAGAAGCACGGTCTCAAAGGAAACATTCCAAAACATAAAAAAAGTTGTAAATTAAGGTGAATTTTGGTACTTACAAGTTTTTTATAGATAACGGTACGTAACCCTTCAGGCACGAGTCCGACTCGCACTTGGCCGGTTTTTTGGTCTTTTTACAATAAAATAAAGTATTTTCAGTGTGCATTACTTGTCACCATTGACAGAAACCCGGTGCTGTATTCCTCCGCAGTTCATACCATCGTCGTCATAGTTGGGTGGCGAGTCATAGCCAAAGCGCCACAGGGAGGCCCTGTTCGGAGGATTCTGCATATAGCCGTGAGCTTGGACGTAGACCATCACGCAGATGAAGATTAGGAGACTGCTGTAAGCCATCTGTGGGAGAGACATTTGTTGAAACAAGCAGGTTCCTTCTATGATTGAGATATTTTGTACCGTTTCTCAATTTTTCGAAGAATGTGAAGCCTCGGTAGCCTTATAGCTGAGGCGTCGAACTTGCGAGAGAATCCACGACGGATTCGAATCCCGGTAAACAATACCGATCCCTAACAAAAGCTTAGCGGGGTGGTTCCAAGGCTCTGCTCTCCTACTGAGTTAGGCTGATTTGGCTTACTTACAACCTTTTAGGAAGCGTCTGCCGGCTGATCTCCCAACCCCCTCAGGAAGTCCTGCGCCAGAACCTCGTCCGTCAATCAGCAGGCGTAACGATGGATATGCATAACGGTGTGGCGATATAACTATTTTTTTTACCTATACTTAAGTATTATTAAGAGAAAATGGGCAATACTTATATACTTATAATATTATAAGGCTGACGAGTTTGTTTGTTTGAACGCGCTAATCTCGGGAACTACCGATTTGAATTGAAATATTCTTTATCTACACTCAAATCGAAAAATTCGAATTACGAATTCAAAGACGATTCTATACATACGCACTTTATAAACGCATATACATAAAATAAAAAATAAAACTTATTATAGTACCGCCAACTGTATCATAAAACTCATTATAGTATCGCTATCTTTTTTTATTCATTAAACTATGCTATGGTTTTAGGCTGAATACGAAAAAAAAGCGCACGCATGCGCAGTTCGAACTGTGAATAAAATGGCGCACATATGCGTTACTTCCTTGTAACCTACCTTTTTTTTTTTTTTTTTATCGTGCGGAAATCCCTTCGGATACCCCCCCGCCGGCCAGCGGGGGCGGTTATGTCGGGCTTGCACCGACTAAAACCGCACGCCGTCTCGGGTCTTCAGACGCCGGGGTGTAAGGTTACCCATAGAGCATATCCCTCGCACCCCGGCTGACCCTGGGCCATCTCACCACTAACAGCATCGCTCATCCTGTCTCCTCTGAAAGCAGAGGAGTACGGAGAGCGATGTGTTCCCGCCACGTTGGGTATTGGCCGACGATCAATGCCAACCCTATGAAGGGGTGAAGGGGAAGCCATTGACCGCCGCCCAGGGTGTACCGGCCGCTCCGATTCCGTTCCCCCCGGACGGCAGCGGGATCGGAATCGGAGCGACACTCGAGGAGGTTACCCAACACACACCCCTCCTTGTAACCTACCTACTTTGTTTAATTTCAATTTTTCCAATGAGTGAAGATAAAGTAGTGTATGAAACTGCATATAACTTAGGTATTAAAACACTCGAGTCTACCTATTATCGCAACAGACTCGTGTTTTAATACCCCTTCTTATATGACAGTTGCATAAACTACTATTTTGTGTTGGATAGCTCATTTATCGGGGAAGGTTATAGTTATATATCATCACGCTACTACCTACCACTACTACTACACGGGGACGAAGTATCTATACTTTTATTTTGTGGTCAAAAATATTTAGGGGGCCATCTCGAAACCGGAGATGGCCTAGAGTCAGTCGAGGTGCGAGGGATATGCTCTATGGGCAACGTCACACCCCGGCGTCTGTAGACCCGAGACGGCGTGCGGTTTTAGTCGGTTCAAGCCCGACATAACCGCCCCCGCTGGCCGGCGGGGACCCCCCGCCGAAGGGATGACCACTCCGAAGGGATGTCCACTCCGAAGGGATGACCGCACAAAAAAAAAAAAAAGGTACAAACCGTTTAAAAAGGAGTTAAGTACATAATGGCTGCAAATACAGTAGACTTTTATATAAGTACCACAGAGTAATTAAAATATAACGGTACATTACCTACAAAGTAATTTGTTATAGAATTCTGAAAAAGCAATTCGACACTGGAAATATGAATGAGAACCATAGATGCCGTAAAAAATTGTTTTCTTTTGTTAGATACCTACACAACAATAAGTATTTTAACAATTACGAGAATAATACGGGAACAAATTGTTGAGAGTCCACCGACACAATTAAACATTCTTCATGGTTTTACAAAATACTTATTAGTTATTTATGCAACTGTGGTATAATGAGGGGTATTAAAACATGAATGTGGGTTTATCACACGAAGCGAAGCTGAGTGTGATAATAGTATCACATGAGTGTTTTAATACCTAATTATACAGTTGCATACAAGACTTTATCTACACCCATGATGTGTCCTCTATAAAATAGTAAGTAAACAAAACAATTTGCAAAAATAATAGCGAAGAAAAATAGCGGGAATTCGAATTCGAACGAATAAGCTTTAATTTTTTTTTTCGGCGCGCCGCCGCCGCTGTGGTGGTGCAATGCAACGCGCGTGAATGACAGTTCTTTTTTTGAAACTCATACAGATTCCACGCATCGAGCGGTAAGAATTTGGCTGTCTGATGAGTAACCCTTTGCGCGGAAGAGATTGAAAAAGCGAAAGGAGTGTTATTATGAAATTTCATACAACATTATAACACCCGTTCGGATGATATTATGGTTATTATGACATTGGATGTATTAATGTTGGCAATAAGCTAACTGTTTCAGAATCTTTTAAAGAGAATTTATAGCATGGGTGTAGATAAAAATATATTATTCGACATGTAATGAACATGACGAAGTAATACATTATTATAAGATGGCTGCTGGCCCTGGCTCCGCCCGCGCGGATGTCAGTTATCAGTTTTGGTCATATCTCCGGTTCTACTTAACCAATTGCAATCAAACATACGGCTGATTTTAAGATGAAAAAACCGTATCAAAATCCGTTCAATAGTTTTTGCGTCTATCGCGAACAAACAAACAGACAAAGAATGCCAAAAAATATTTTTGTGTTCAGAATTTTTCAAGTAGACAAAGTACCTACAGACACAACTAACTTACAATTTTATAATAGTATAGATAGATAATATTTTCTAATTATTGTATTGCCATCGGTTCTTAATAAGTGTGGCAACTCAAATCAATCTAACGCGACGTTTTGAAGTGCTCCAAAATCGAATTCAAAGTTTCCACTACATACAGACGTACATACCAAGCTAATAAAAGCGTGATAACCATATCGAAGTTAGGCCGCTCCGCAGTTGGACTGAAAACCCGACCCTAACTGAATGCTTTGTAATAAGAATATTAACTAGGTCTGCAATACTGAACTACACAACAACTAAGTAATTGCTGTTGCAAAAATTGAGCAAGCAATTTCACCAGGACTTTTTCTAACGGAGATGATTCCTCAATGGCTAGTCCGATTTTCGTTTTTCTTTTGTGTCTCATGTATATGAACAAATTACTCAATTTAATACCAATCTCGTGAATGAGGCTTTTTTGTTCATTGAGAAATCAGATTTTAATTTTTTTTCCAGTAATTATTCCTCCGTGGTACACATGAATTTTTAATTACATAGCCTATGTCCTTCCCATCAGTAACATGTTTGCTTGTGTAAAATTTCATTAGAATCGGTTCCAGCCGTTTGGGAGGCGAAGATGGTCTAACGAAATACATGAGTCGTCTAAAAGAGAGCAAAGCTCTGACGAGCTTTGCCCAATTAATCCATTTATTGCTTTTGTAGAAACCCGCACGGGCTCCACCCCATCGGTTCCAACGATGGGATGGGTGTGCCGGAATCAGACAAACTAAAAACACACGGTGTCGTCCCCAAGTGTCCATTGCCGGGCACCCCGGGTAAGTCCTCGAAAGGATAACCCCAGGGTTACCCGCGGACTTTGGTCATCATCGCAACCTCGCTTTTGGGGTCGGGTTTCCCGCATCGGTGAGTTGGCAGGCGTGTGTAGGACAGGACACACACGACACGCCTCCGTCTTGGCCTGCTTCTGTAAGGACGGCGAGTCGGCCAACTGCCGTCCTTACGCCCCGATTATGGAGTTGGGTAATCCTGGGCGTAATATATATATAAATACTCGTATATAATTCAACATCATGCAGCAAGCTATTAAGTATTTAATTTGAATTTCAATTTATTAGAAGACATAAAAGTTTTCAATAAAAGATCTGACCAAATCTCCAAAAAGTTTTGACTCTACATTAATTGCTTAAACATTAAAAATAATTGACATTCAAAAATTTTAGCAAATCCTTGAAGGCCGACCTGAAATTATTTCATCTTCTGTGTCAAAAGTTTTTAAAACTTAAGTGCGTTGTAAATTATGTTAACCTATTCCGTTGCTGATTGTACTTCCCCGGAGCGGTTTCTGTTTCCACATCTCTATTTTTCCCTTCGTCTGTTTTTCCCTCAGAGTGACCGATATAAATATCTGCACATGAGTAGAACTGTTTTTGGTCTCCACAACCAAGACCCTCGGTGCCATTAGCACAAAGCCCCCAGTTGTAAGCTGCAGTGTAATGCCACTGAAGATCGCAGTGCTCACAGGTCAATCCAACAGGCATGAGGTATTTTATATTATAAGAGAATCAGCCTTTCTCGGGTAATATTTAGTTCCACCACCTTCGAGTTCTAAGAGATAGCCGTTGTCGAAACACTCTTGTTGTTGGTAGTGAGGGTCGGGGCAGATGCGTAGCTCCCAGTAGCCAAAGTGCATGGCAGTGAGGACGAGGTTAATGGTTATAGTTTGGCCTGCTTCGTAGTGGGTGACGATGTTTCCTTGGCCGAACCGACCTCCAAGTTCATGTGCGCGTGGCTCTGGGGCTCGTCGTACGGGTCACCGCAAATGCCGCACCTAAAAATTATGCAAATATCTTTAAAAACACGGAGATAGTAGTTTTGAGAAAGAGATAAGTGATCTAAATCTAAAATATGTTCTATTTTATGAGGCGACGTCACTTCGTCTGATAGTAACCTAAAGGGGCAGTCACCGGAATGAGGGTCACTATTGTAGATACAAACAATGCTACAATGGTGGCCCTCAGTCTGACGGCCTCATCAGATGCTTTTTCACGCCCCGCTTGAAGGAGCCGGGTGCGTCTCATAACGTATAAACTCATTTGGTCTAATTTCATTTTATTATCGTTCATAAGATATAATCAACGTGAGAAATACCAACTGTTGATATAATTTCTTTATTTATTTAAGTATTCTAAGACTTAATTAGTATAACGTTGTTTGATATAACGTTTATTTAATCGAAAATCATTAGGTCTAACGTTTAATATATATAAAAAACGTCATTATTTACTGGTGGTAGAAAGATGACACAAATTTGTCACATAATTCGGCTGGGTGGGTACCACCGTGCACGATTGCGAAAAACCCTCCATAGTAATCCAATTTCGGTTTGATTGCGTTCAGGGGTCAGCAAGTGAATAGCCGGGCAGGGGGATTGTGGTCGCGGCACTAGTGGGACCGGTGGGTGGTACGCGGTGCTGCGACGACAATCCTTTTCTGATGAGGCCGTCAAGCTGAGTGCCACCATTGTTAACATGGTACGTGTATGCAATGGTGACCCTCTTTCCTGAGACTTTACCTTCAGCTTACCATCAGGCGAGGTGAAGTCAAATTGACGAGTGTAATTCATAGTTGCGAAGTTCAATATCGCGATGTACGCAACAACGTCCGTCGCAATAGTAAACTTTCGCTGTAACGAACATCGCGATATTGAACTTCGCAATTTGAATTACACTACAAATTGACGTGTCCTAAATATTAAAAAAAAAATGGTTAACACCCCGACTCGGATAGGTTAGATTAGAAAGTTATTTTTTTTAAACCACCCAGAAATTTGACTAAATACATTTTATATCTTTTGAGTGGTATGTCAGACGATTTTATATTGAATGTACTCGTATGTTATGTCAAACGATGTTATATTTAATGTCTGTTATGCCACAGAATAAATATTAGTACAAGTGTTATGCTTATAAAAATTAGTTATTTTAAAATTATATCAATCGTTTATTATATTAACTAATCGCTATATTGAATAAAATTATAGGTTCCGTTGTTATTACGCCCCGATTATGGAGTTGGGTAATCCTGGGCGTAATATATATATAAATACTCGTATATAATTCAACATCATGCAGCAAGCTATTAAGTATTTAATTTGAATTTCAATTTATTAGAAGACATAAAAGTTTTCAATAAAAGATCTGACCAAATCTCCAAAAAGTTTTGACTCTACATTAATTGCTTAAACATTAAAAATAATTGACATTCAAAAATTTTAGCAAATCCTTGAAGGCCGACCTGAAATTATTTCATCTTCTGTGTCAAAAGTTTTTAAAACTTAAGTGCGTTGTAAATTATGTTAACCTATTCCGTTGCTGATTGTACTTCCCCGGAGCGGTTTCTGTTTCCACATCTCTATTTTTCCCTTCGTCTGTTTTTCCCTCAGAGTGACCGATATAAATATCTGCACATGAGTAGAACTGTTTTTGGTCTCCACAACCAAGACCCTCGGTGCCATTAGCACAAAGCCCCCAGTTGTAAGCTGCAGTGTAATGCCACTGAAGATCGCAGTGCTCACAGGTCAATCCAACAGGCATGAGGTATTTTATATTATAAGAGAATCAGCCTTTCTCGGGTAATATTTAGTTCCACCACCTTCGAGTTCTAAGAGATAGCCGTTGTCGAAACACTCTTGTTGTTGGTAGTGAGGGTCGGGGCAGATGCGTAGCTCCCAGTAGCCAAAGTGCATGGCAGTGAGGACGAGGTTAATGGTTATAGTTTGGCCTGCTTCGTAGTGGGTAACGATGTATCCTTGGCCGAACCGACCTCCAAGTTCATGTGCGCGTGGCTCTGGGGCTCGTCGTACGGGTCACCGCAAATGCCGCACCTAAAAATTATGCAAATATCTTTAAAAACACGGAGATAGTAGTTTTGAGAAAGAGATAAGTGATCTAAATCTAAAATATGTTCTATTTTATGAGGCGACGTCACTTCGTCTGATAGTAACCTAAAGGGGCAGTCACCGGAATGAGGGTCACTATTGTAGATACAAACAATGCTACAATGGTGGCCCTCAGTCTGACGGCCTCATCAGATGCTTTTTCACGCCCCGCTTGAAGGAGCCGGGTGCGTCTCATAACGTATAAACTCATTTGGTCTAATTTCATTTTATTATCGTTCATAAGATATAATCAACGTGAGAAATACCAACTGTTGATATAATTTCTTTATTTATTTAAGTATTCTAAGACTTAATTAGTATAACGTTGTTTGATATAACGTTTATTTAATCGAAAATCATTAGGTCTAACGTTTAATATATATAAAAAACGTCATTATTTACTGGTGGTAGAAAGATGACACAAATTTGTCACATAATTCGGCTGGGTGGGTACCACCGTGCACGATTGCGAAAAACCCTCCATAGTAATCCAATTTCGGTTTGATTGCGTTCAGGGGTCAGCAAGTGAATAGCCGGGCAGGGGGATTGTGGTCGCGGCACTAGTGGGACCGGTGGGTGGTACGCGGTGCTGCGACGACAATCCTTTTCTGATGAGGCCGTCAAGCTGAGTGCCACCATTGTTAACATGGTACGTGTATGCAATGGTGACCCTCTTTCCTGAGACTTTACCTTCAGCTTACCATCAGGCGAGGTGAAGTCAAATTGACGAGTGTAATTCATAGTTGCGAAGTTCAATATCGCGATGTACGCAACAACGTCCGTCGCAATAGTAAACTTTCGCTGTAACGAACATCGCGATATTGAACTTCGCAATTTGAATTACACTACAAATTGACGTGTCCTAAATATTAAAAAAAAAATGGTTAACACCCCGACTCGGATAGGTTAGATTAGAAAGTTATTTTTTTTAAACCACCCAGAAATTTGACTAAATACATTTTATATCTTTTGAGTGGTATGTCAGACGATTTTATATTGAATGTACTCGTATGTTATGTCAAACGATGTTATATTTAATGTCTGTTATGCCACAGAATAAATATTAGTACAAGTGTTATGCTTATAAAAATTAGTTATTTTAAAATTATATCAATCGTTTATTATATTAACTAATCGCTATATTGAATAAAATTATAGGTTCCGTTGTTATTATTTATATTACTTACCCGTAGGAGCCTATTACTATTAATAACTATTACTATGAACTCCAGTAGGTAGGATAGGAGGGCAAATATGGGTACAGTAATTAAACACCCAAAGTTACCCCGGACTCAGAACAATTTATCTGTGAATCACACAATAACGCACATTTTCCCCCAGTTATTTTAGTGAGTCCAGTACTTACTTACCACCATTGACAATATGCTGGTGACCGAAACCACCGCAATTCAGGGCATGGTCTTCGAGATTCTTAGGTGTGTCATAGCCAAAGCGCCATAAAGAACCCCTACTTGGAGGATCCATCAGACGACCGTGAGCTTGTACGTATACCACCACGCAGGCGAAGATCAGGAATCTACTGCAATCCATCTGTGGTAGAAACACTTAGTGGTACAGGTCTCGCAATTCTATGATAGTCGAAAAAGACGGCCGTCGACGTAGTGTAATAGTCTGAATTGGCCTTGAAGAGCTTTTGGGCGGAGAAATTGTGAAATCGATACACGTATCCTTCTTAAGCCCAACACACACACAGACCAAGTTGGGCTGAAGAAGCTTTTGCGGAGACAAATTGTATTATTGCGTTGTAAATGCTTCATTGGGTCAACGTTGCACGTACTGCCCCGCGTGTTAATGGAAAGTGAACAGGTATTCTTCTATCCTACGAATTAGTGAGCGATGTTGATGCCTGATGGAGCCAAGCTTCGCTTTTTCTTTTTCGCGCAATATCACAAGTAACCTAATACAAAGGGTATTGCTTTCTAACCTATATAATATTATGTTATCTGTGCCTAATCTATCTATGTCCGGGTGCGCAGTGTCCTCTGTAATTACGCTTTATTTTGACTGCTGGCGTTAAAAGTTTCCAGGCCCACTTATCTACCGCTACTTTGAATAAATATCGCTTCACTGTTGGATGCTATGGAGGTAGCTGGCAGGTAGGTGAAGTGGTGGTAGTTTATTAGCTATTTTTTATTATTTAATTCTTAAATGTAATACTTTGGAATAGTTAAAACTAGCTATAAAGCGTTTTGCTAACTGCAGTCGATAGCTGCAGTCATCTGAATATATAGACAGTTGTTATACCTATTACTTTTTCATTTCGAAAATGTGTATTAGAATAAATAATTATTGAAACAGACTATTGTTACACAATAATGAGTATTTCGAGAATTTCGCAAGTAAAAACTTACAATAGGCAACTAATTTGTTCTGGAACATAAAATTTTCATAGTTTCATATTTATTAGGAAAAATATAAAATATCTATAAAAACTATAGATACTTAACCAGATCACTAACGTTGTGTTACTATAGAAATTGGATGACATCATACGGGTTCCGTAGCGAAATGGCTAAAAACGGAACCCTTATAGATTCGTCATGTCTGTCTGTCTGTCCGTCCGTATGTCACAGCCACTTTTTTCCGAAACTATAAGAACTATGCTGTCGAAACTTGGTAAGTAGATGTATTCTGTGAACCGCATTAAGATTTTCACACAAAAATAGAAAAAATACAATAAATTGGGGGTTTCCCCATACTTATAACTGAAACTCAAAAATATTTTTTTCATCAAACCCCGTGAGTGGTATTTATGAATAGGTCTTCAAAAATGATATTGAGGTTTCTAATATCAACTACCCAACCTCCTTACGAAATCGACGCCTTAACGCTTTTCAACTGCAGCAGCAGCTTCATGTTGTACGTAGAGTGGCTGTAAGTTATTCAACCATTAGAAGAAGGCTGAAGGAACGTGGACTGGTACCACTCAAGCCAGCAAATGGGCCCAAATTAACTGCAGACTTAGAAAACAAACTTGCAAGGTGGTTCGATTTTTCTGATGAGAAGTGTATTTCATGTTTTGTGTATTGTTTTATGAAAGGCTTAAGGGCTACGGTGATTAATAAATTACAATTTGTTAAGTTATTTTGGTCGTTGACTTTACTTTGTGGACCCGGGTCCACTCCCCAACTTTTTCTCATGATTTGACTTATCTTCGTTTTTGAAAGTACCGGCCAGGACCTCGTAACAGACGATGTTCTGGCGTGGACTTTCCTCGGCAGGCAGGCATCGGTAGGTGTACCGGTTAGCAGGTGAGGTTGGCTGGGTTCCTAATGCTTTTGAGTTAGTCTTATACACCCAATCATTTGACGCCTCTGTGGCGTAGTGGTAGTGCATTCGACTGCTATGACAGGGGGCGCGGGTTTGATTTCCGCTTAGTGCAAATATTTGTATGCATGAATATATGTCTATTTGCATTAGTCTTGGTGTTTCTATGTATCATATGTATATATTTACAAAAAAAGTATATAAGTATGTTTATCCGCATTCTGGAACCCATAATACAAGCTAGTTAAACTATGCTTACTTTGGGTCTAGAAGCACTGTGTAGATAATTTTTTTTAACTTGTAGAAACCCCCACGGGCTTCACCCCATCGATCGGTGTCAACGATGAGGTGGCCGTGTCGGAATCGAACCGACTAAAACCACACGGTGTCCTCCCCAAGTGTCCATTGTCGGGCACCCCGGGTAAGCCCTCGAAAGGATAGCCCCAGGGTTGTGTAGAATGCGCTGTGTAGAATGTCGTAGAATATTTATTTAATTATCAATCTATCAATCTTCACACTGGCTATATTAAGTTCATAGGGAGAGTTTAGACAGTCAATAAACATCGCGATCCAATATCGTGATCAGGTGTCAATGTAGCTACGAACCGTGTTTGCACACCACTATATATTGCCAGGATCGCGATGATCTCAATATATATATACCGCTTAATCCCTTCCATAGGTAATGCTCAGAATAGAAAAAGGAACAGGTTTTAATCCTCACAATTAAAAACCATAAATATACAGGATTACAGAATGCGTTTAATTTTATTTCATGAACACTTTTTATTTTTACTTAATAATAAAGCATAATAATTTGTACAATAACTACTGTTTGTTCCCTTGAACCCAAGGTACTAAAATATCCGTAATATCCGTATCTGTCTCCTCTGCTTTCAGAGGAGACAGGATGAGCGATGCTGTTAGTGGTGAGATGGCCCAGGGTCAGCCGGGGTGCGAGGGATATGCTCTATGGGTAACCTTACACCCCGGCGTCTGAAGACCCGAGACGGCGTGCGGTTTTAGTCGGTGCAAGCCCGACATAACCGCCCCCGCTGGCAGGCGGCCCCCCCGCCTGCCAGCGGGGGCGGTTATGTCCGAAGGGATAAAGGTACTAAAATATCACTAGACAGATATGCTAGCAAGCCCTGCGTTAGGATGTCGCTATCATGGATTCAGATCCATGTTTGTCACCGATAGAAATATCCGCACATGAATAGAACTGTTCTTGCGGTCCACAACCAGGACCCCTGGTTCCATCTGAACAGAGGCCCCCGTTGTTACCAGATGTGTACTGCCACTGAAGGACACAATGCTCGCAGGTCAGTCCAGCAGGCAGGCGGTAGGTTACGTCATAAGAACCAGAACCTCTCTTCAGGTAATATTTAGTTCCACCGTCGACGAGTTCTAAGAGATAGCCGTTGTCGAAACACTCTTGTTCTTGGTGGTAAGGGTCGGGGCAGATGCGCAGCTCCCAGGAGCCTAAGTGGGCGGCGCTGAGGTACATGTTAGTGGTAATATTTTGGCCTTCTTCGTAATGGGCGACGATGATTCCTTTGCCGTACTTTCCTCCAAGTTCATGTGGGCGAGGCTGGGGTACGTCGTATGGATCGCCACATATGCCGCATCTAGGAATGATACATATCTTAATAACTTGGAGATGACGTGGTTTTGCCAAATCACAACTAGCACATAACATAAACATAACATAACATGTTTATGTTATGTGCTAGTTGCGATTTTGCACATGACCATAGTACAATAATAGTAAACTTTGTTTGCAGCACTTACTTGCCACCATTAGAGGTGTACTGGCGACCGAATCCTCCGCAGTTCATGCCGTTGTCATCGGTGTTGCGTGGTGAGTCATAGCCATAGCGCCACAGGGAGGCCCTGTTCGGAGGAACCCTCAGGTAGCCATGAGCTTGTACGTAGACCACCACACAGGTGAAGAGGATCCGGCAAGCCATCTGTGGGAGAGAGACTCAGTGAAACATAAGTTTCTTTTTTTATGATAATATGAAACAACAACAAAACAACGCCATTTTGTGAACGTTACAATAGAATGTTGGTCAGAACTAAAACCAGAAATTGCCTGCCCGACAGATAGACAGATGGCAGACAGAAGCTAGCCCCGAAATGGTGGCAGGTAATGATAGTTTCCAAGTTGACTTACTACCTCATGGAACAATCATTGCTTCGTCTTTGGAGGCAATGAAGTATGTACAACTATTCAAAGGATTTTATATGGGTATGGAATGTTCGGTTGGGGCGTTGGTCCCAGCCGATTCCCATTCAATATCTATCTTGATTTGGTCCAAAATAACGGTTTTGTGATGATGCGTTGTATAATACGATGTAGTTCATTTACACAGAGTTACATGATTACTCAAATAATCTATGGGCTTACTCATAACTAATAGTTTCCAATTATGTTAGCAACGCACGCTTCAACAGAAGAGAGTACGAGAGTTAGGCGGGAAAAAGAAGGTTCTTGAAGTTCCCTTAGTGTTGCCATTATTAATAATGGTAGCTTTGGCCACATGGGCTTCATTGAATAATTTGTACTTACAGGTACAGGTACTGTAGGCGAAGCGAACGCTAACGGCTTCAACAGAGTTTATGCTAGCAAAAACTGCAATCTACTGAATACGTGGATTGGTAATTGCTGTATTAATAGTATCTACTTATGTATGTTGAACTGAAGTTACTAAAATAAAATTCGACACTGATTTGAATGAAAATAGTTCCATGGAAAATAAGTTTATTGTAACAAAACAATGAGTATTTTAAGGATTACAAAAATAAAACTACAGAACCGATTTGTTCTGGATATAACAATAGTTTTTTGTTTTTATTGTTTTCTTATTAATTTGAAATAAATAAAATACCTAATGAAATTTTGAAGCAATTAGTACTGTACATCTATCTATCTATATAATTGTAATAGTTATTTGTTCAACTAGAGCGGAAAGTTGGTTTTCCAAGCGAGTGCTAATTTTGAATCCCGAGTAAGCGAAGGATTCTAATAATTGAATCACGAGCGTTAGCGAGTGATTCTACATTAGAATCCTGAGCGTCGCGAGGGATTCAAAGGCACGAGCTGGAAATAACTTTTCTCTCGCGTGACACATACAACTTTTCACCTTAGCAGCGAGAACATTATTAGAGATAAAAAAATACAATATGAATAAAAATGAAACCACATAAATATATTAGGAACGTGATCATGACAATTTTTCACACGACATTTCAGTATGAAAGTTATTGACAGACGTTGTCATGTATCAGTACTTTAATGTGCTTTGCAATAATATAGTCGTTACCAAACTCGGTAATAAAAGTAGTAGTCAGAAGTAAAAAGAAAATGAGTGAATTTGTAGAGTATCTACGAGTATTATGCGAATTTATCATTGATCATGGAACAAAATCGGAATATATTCAAAAATACTTAGAAGAACACCACCATTTGTTTTCTGAAAAAAGTGAATTAGCTGTGAAACGTATTCAAAAATGGTTTAAAACAGCGTTTAATGATCAGTGGACCAAACCTAACCGAACTAAAGAACGCTTCTTTAATAAATGTTACACCTACAACATCTGGAGAACATGGATGTGCGCCAAAGTCTTATGAAAATCTATCAGAGAAATTGAAAAAAAAGGAAGAATGTGGAGTTGTTTAGTTCCAAACATCCAAACATCCAGACATCCAGACATCTAAACATTCAGACATCCATTCGTCCAGACGTCCAAACGTCCAGACGTCCTGCCGTCCAGACGTTATGTCGTCCAGACGTCCTGTTGCCAGACGTCCAAATGTCCAGGAGTCAAGTAGTCCAGATGTCCAACCGTCCAGACGTCCAGTCGTCCAGACGTCCAGTCGTCCAGACGTCTAGTCGTCCAGACGTCCAGACATATAGAAGTTCAAACATCTAGACATCCAGTCGTCAAGACGACGTGTCGTCCAGAAGCCCGGTCGGCCAGACGACCGGTCATCCAGACGTCATGTCATCCATACGTCCTGTCGTCCAGACGTCCAAACTTCCAGACATCAAGGAGTCCAGACGTCCAGTTGTCCAAACATCGGGACCTACAAACATCTAGGCATCATCAGACGTCCATTCGTCATCATTCGTCCAGCAGACATCCATTCGTCCAGACGTCCAAACGTCCAGACGTCCTGTCGGCCAGACGTTATATCGTCCACACGTCCTGTCGTCCAGTCGTCCAAAGGTCCAGACGTCAAGTAGTCCAGATGTTCAACCGTCCAGACGTCCCGTCGTCCAGACATCAAGTCTTCCATACGTACAGCCGTCCAGACGACATGCCGTCCTGACGTCCAGGCCTCCCGACATGCAAAGACATACACGCAGGTCGTCTAGACGGCTGGTCGTCTGGAATACTTGACGTCTGGACGTTTGGACGTCTGGACGAATGGATGTCTGAATGCCTAGATGTCGTTTGGACAGGAAGTCTAGACGACATGACGTCTGGACGACAGGACATCTAGGCGACAGGACGTCTGGGCGTGTGGACGTCTAGACGACAGGACTTCAAGATGACAGAGCGACTGAACGACTGGATGCCTGGAGGGCTGGGCGACTGGACAGCTTGACGTCTGGCCTTTTGGACATCTGGACGACATGACGTCTGGACGACAGGATGTCTGGACGTTTGGACGTCTAGACTAGACGACCTGCCTGTAGTCTGGTTATTTGCATGTCGGGAGGCCTGGAGGTCAGGACGGCAGTTCGTCTGGACGGTTGGACATCTGGAATACCTGACGTCTGGACATTTGGACGACTGGACGTCAAGACGGCAGGTCGTCTGGACGGTTGGACATCTGGAATACCTGTCGTCTGGATATTTGTACGACTGTACGACAGGACGTCTGGACGAATTAACGTCTGGACGACAGGACGTCTGGACGAATGGATGTCTGTATGCCTAGATGTCTGGATGTCCCGATGTTTTGGACGTCTGGACGACGGGACGTATGGTTATTTGCATGTCGGGAGGCCTGGACGTCAGGACGGCAGTTCGTCTGGACGGTTGAACATCTGAAATACCTGACGTCTGGACATTTGGACGACTGGACGTCAAGACGGCAGGTCGTCTGGACGGTTGGACATCTGGAATACCTCTCGTCTGGATATTTGTACGACTGTACGACAGGACGTCTGGACGAAATAACGTCTGGACGACAGGACGTCTGGACGAATGGATGTCTGTATGCCTAGATGTCTGGATGTCCCGATGTTTGGACGACTGGACGACGGGACGTATGGATGACGTGACGTCTGGATGACTGGCCGCCGGCCGATCGGAATTCTGGACGACACGTCGTCTGGACGACTTGATGTCTGGATGTCTAGATGTTTGGACTTCTGTATGTCTGGAAGTCTGGACGACTAGACGTCTGGACGGTTGGACATCTGGACTACTTGACGTGTGGACATTTGGACGTCTGGCAACAGGACGTCTGGACGACATAACGTCTGGACGGCAGGAAGTCTGGACGTTTGGGCGTCTAGACGACCTGCCTGTATGTCTGGTTGTTTGCTTGTCGGGAGGCCTGGACGTCAGGACGGCAGGTCGTCTGGACGGTTGGACATCTGGAATACCTGACGTCTGGACCTTTGGACGACTGGACGACAGGATGTCTGCACGACATAACGTCTGGACGACAGGACGTCTGGAGGAATGGATGTCTGAATGCCTAGATGTCTGGATGTCCCGATGTTTGACGACTGGACGTCTGGACTCCTTGATGTCTGGACGTTTGGACGTCTTGACGACAGGACGTATGGATGACATGACGTCTGGATGACTGGCCGTCTCGCCGACCGGATTTCTGGACGACACGTCGTCTGGACGACTTGATGTCTGTATGTCTAGATGTTTGGACTTCTGTATGTCTGGACATCTGGACGACTAGACGTCTGGACGGTTGGACATCTGGTCTACTTGACGTCTGGACATTTGGACGTCTGGACGAATGGATGTCTGAATGTCTAGATGTCTGGATGTCTGGATGCTTGGATGTTTGAAACTAAACATGTACACAACCCAATGCCTATTCGTCGGTGTTACTTTTATATCTGGTCAGAAACACGACTTCTCCGCAATAGGTGTGTACTACGCGGCGGTTCGCTGGATATGTAGACGGTCACCGTGCTGCGCTGGTCTTCGGCGGAACACTTATAATGTGTAGCCCCGAAGAGTACTTGAGTTTTCAAAATAAAAGAGTTTTTTTTCATGTATCTTCATTTATTCTTTGTGAAGAGAGAGCACTTCTCGCTTGATTTTCTAGTTGCCGACTGAGGTGTCGAATCAAAATTATAGCGGTTTATATAGTCTTAATTCAATAATTCGATTTTTCTGATTGGCCGATCGAACTATCGCGGTTCGTTAGCGACACCGCGGTTCAGATGCTTTAGGCAGCGACTTCATAGGCTTGGATTAAACGAAACTGCGACGTGCCCGTGTGGTGAAGCCGTTGAGGAGAGCCGAGACCACGCACTTTGGGACTGTGGGCTGTATGCCACCGATAGGTGCAAAATGTTGGACTCAATACACTGCCTAGGCCGTGAGGTAGAGGGCCCAGTATTTCACGAGGAATTGGTGAGCAGTAGAGATGCCTTCCTGGCACTACGCACGTTTGCGCATTCTTGGCACGCCATCCGGCGTGCACTCGAAAACGGGCCGTAAGTGTACCGACGGCTCGCAAGACGCACAGTACCGTTACTGTGTTTGTCAGCCCCATTAGGCGGGTAATGCTTCTTCTCTAGAGTTTACATTTTAAAAACATTTTAAAAAGAAACCATAAATCAAAGTCTTGCATAGTTCAAAACTTGTAGTCTATTCAATATTCGCCATACATTTTCTATAGAAAAAAATAAATTCCGCCATCTTGAATTTTTTTTCTATTTATGGAGTAGACCTTTGGATCCTGATCATCTTTTGCGAAGAAATTACTCTTCCATCTTTTATACTCTCCGAGATGGACACCGACGAAATTTGTATGGCGGCCATTTTTTTTCGCCATTTTGAAAATTTTTTCAGGTCACTGTCAATTGAATGACGTTTCGAAGTGACATTTGCTCAAGCACCCCCAACCTATCTTCAATACCTTAAGCGTGCTCTTCACCCGTCTCCGAAATCCTCAATCATCAGCTCTCTCCATATTTTTGATAAATTTTTATCCTCTATACGAAACCATCAGTGAAAAAAAAAATTTTCATACAAAATTGTTCAGGAGAGGTGATCAATGAGTGAGTCAGTGAATCAGCACGAGCAGCTATATATATATTAACTAGTATTTTGCGCGGTGCGCGAGCTGCAAGCAGTTAAATAAAAAAATCGATCCGCCATCTTGGATTTGCAAACAATAAGTATCTACTAAAATTTAAAATTGCAGTTATTAAAAGTTACATTTTGAAAATTTATAGTTTTATTAGGAAGTGATACCGTGGAGTTTTCGATTTGAGTTTGACTCGAGTTCGTTTCTATTTCTTTATTGGACTGTGACGAGACAATACTATTAGTAAACGTTGGCGACTCGGTGCGGCTTCTTAACGAATTTTTAATGATATTTCTGTCTTTGAAAGTAGAGGGGCGCGGGTCTGCAAAAGGATCAGGATTAAAGTTTATGCTTTGTATTATGCGTTTACTGGTTTTAGACTTATTTTCGATCGAATCTTCAATATATCCTTCCGCGACCGTGTTTGACTTCCAGCCGCCAGGACGTTTTAATGTTGTGAGGTTGGCTCCTGAATCAGCCAAAAGCGTGGCCGAAGTTCGCCTAAAGCAATGTCCAGTGTAAAGGTGAGGCTCTTGTAATTTTTAAAAAGTGGCTATTTGTTGTGGTGTCCCGCCTATTTTATTGATTCCCATAGGCTGTCTTGAACACTTGTCATTACGATACTGCAAGAAAAATCGATCTGTTTTCGTATTATCAGGTCGTAATGCCTTATATTTCTCGACAATTTTCACATATTCGTCGCGAATAACAAAGGACCTGTCAATGTTTGTCTGTGTGTTGGGTAGGTTGACTAATAGCAGTTCTTCAGAATGTTTTTTGATGGCATTAACAGTCAGATTTAACAGTTCGTTCGAGCGGCATGCTCCGTTTATTCCAATAATGAGGATAACCTGTAATAAAAATATTATATAAGTAAAATGTTAATAATTAAAATGTATAACAAACAAAACGTAGTATTTACCCACTTTCTTTACATAAGTAACTCGTATTTTTGTAAATATTAGCGAAAATAGTTAGCGTACGTGCACATATATTACTAATTAAGTATAAATTTACTTTTGCAGCGAGAAAATTGCAGTTCGGAGCTTCATTAAGAAATTTTTCAATATTAGAGATTGAAAAAATTTTGGACTTTTTAGACTTGTGTCCTACTGACTTTCTTTTCAAAAATGCAATAAGTTTGGGATAAGTTTCAATATGAACATTATGTTTTGTCTTTATTGTAGCTTTCAACATCGAATAAATACTCCACATTGTAGGTGATTGCTTCGTTTGTGATAATTCTATGAAGTACGAGAATAATACATTCTCCAAGAAAGTGTTCGCGCCCTTTTCAAGTCTCCATTTATTGAAAACATCATAGGTTTTCAGATATCTATCACATGATTTCTGAGGAAGAAAACTGAATTCAGCATTCAACACTTGTTGTTTTAATTCTTCAGGTGTTAAATTGCTGTTTTCGTCACTAGACTCACTCATATTTTATGAATTTGTGATATGCAACACTAATTTAAAGTAGTTACCTACCGAAAAACAAAAGAAGAAGAAATAATATTGATTTCCCGCTATTTTTAAAGTTACGTTCTGAAACTGCATCCGTAGTATTCTGTTGTACCAATAAAGATTTTTAAAACTATAAATTATTTGCGCATAACTATTTCGTATTTTTTCTAAAACATTTTCTTTATTTTTTTCTTTATTTCAGTGTATTCATTATATTTTATTATTTAATTAGATATTTAATTACAACATTACCAAATAATTTTCATTTTAAAGGTTTATTAGTTTCCGAACGTTTTATTGTTTGGGTGTTCTGAAATTTGATAAACACAAAGTCAACTAGTGCCATCTCCACAAAAAAAAAATTGATAAATCGAACTTCGAATGACGTGTTTCGTATATAACAATGATAATTCGCAGCATTCTAAATTCAAATCACTTTCCCTCACTCTCGCCACAGATTACTAAATAGTTACTACGTAACAGATACTTTCCTCAGTAGAAAAACTCCAAAACCTACTGCTATAATAGACTACTCCGTCGCATCAGCAACCACTACATGCTAAAATGTGCCTAAATGCTTAAGCGTACAGTTGAGATTGCTTCGCACCGTGCAATCCCACAGCAACCGCAGGGCTGCCTCTTTGATAAAATTAAATTAATATAACTTTTTGTGTCTATGTTATTGATAACTGTGAATATATTCAGACTACTTCTAAAATTGTATTAGATTAGATAGATTTAGATTTTTGAAATCTAAATCTAAATCTAAATCTAAATCTAAATCTAAATCTAAATCTAAATCTAAATCTAAATCTAAATCTAAATCTAAATCTAAATCTAAATCTAAATCTAAATCTAAATCTAAATCTAAATCTAAATCTAAATCTAAATCTAAATCTAAATCTAAATCTAAATCTAAATCATAAATTAAAATCAAAATTAAAATAAAATATAAATCCAAAGCAGCATTTTGCGAGCTCGTCGACGAGCGCAACGCTGCGCGCAAGGCTGTGTCCTTAGAGAATAGCACTGCTGCTCTCGCAGGGAAAACGCGTTTCCCTCACTCTTATTAAGCAGGGAACGCAGTATGTTTGAGCTGCTAAGGTGAAAATTAGTTTTTTCTCTATATTGGAGATATTTCAAAAATAATACTTGGGTTATGTCGAATTAACTATTCTGAACTCAAAATACTTTTTTGGAATTCTTGTCTGTTTGTTCGCGATGGACGCACGTTCTAAACGTATTTTGATGCGGTTTTTTCTATTAGAAAGGTCTTAGTCAGACTTAAAATCTGCCGTATGTTTGATTGCAGTTGGTTAAGTAGAACCTGAGATATGACCAAAAACGAACAAAATCACGCCTCGTTCCCATTGGGGTAAGCAGAGACCACATCTTTCCACTTGCTACGATCCTGGCATACGCCTTTCGCTGGTTCTACTTTCATAATTGTTTCCATACATGTACGCCGGTTGTGGGTAATCTTGACCTGGCCTTTCTCTAAAACGTCCTCGATCTGTTTAACATAGGTCGACCGTTACCGGGTTGCCCCTTTTACCCTCGCCTCATATATCCGTTTCATCCATCCTCTCTTCATGTCCGAACCATCTAAGCATCCTCTCCCTTTCTTTATCTTGGTCAATATCTTCAACCATTTTACCACTTTCCCTTATCACGCAATTAGTACCTATGTTAACTTTTCCTATAAAGTTAAAATTAAGTCTTGGGGCAGAATATATGTAGGAGAATTTCGACTTTTCAGTACGTGTTTTGGTAGCTCAGTTGGTCGGAGTATTCCACCTAGAAAAGGGACTTGTCACCGGTACAAGATCCATCCCGGACGTGAACTTTTTCTATTTTAATTGATAATAAGCTTACACTAAATATGATTCCACATGTTTGCTACTAAAAAATTACTAAGTAATTATAATGAAATGGGGGCGTGAGGCTGCTTGATTCCACATGCTTTTCCCAGGAACGTCAGTATTAACTCCGACAAAACCGCAATTTATGCCCTGAACGAGGTTTCCGCATGGAGAGAAAAAAAGGATTTTAATATTCACAGCAATTTTTAGGATTCCGTAGCCAAATGGCAAAAAACGGAACCCTTATAGATTCGTAATGTCTGCCTGTCTGTCTGTCCGTCCGTATGTAACAGCCACTTTTTTCCGAAACTATAAGAATTATGCTGTTGAAACTTGGTAAGTAGATGTATTCTGTGAGCCACATTAAGATTTTCATGGGTAGAACTGAAACTCAATTATTTTTTCATCAAACCCATGCGTGTATCTATGGATAGGTCTTCAAAACTGATATTGAGGTTTCTCATATCATTTTTTCTAATCTGAATAGTTTTGCGCGACAGACACTTACAAAGTGGTAGAATGTGTGCCCCACCCTCCTTGTAACTTCTAAAATAAGAGAATGAAGAAACTAAAATAAATGATGTATATTACCATGTAAACGTCCACCGAAAATTGGTTTGAACGAGATCTAATAAGTAGTTTTTTTTAATACGTCATAAATCATAAACCGCAATTTACCTTTTATTCAATCAACTCAAATTATTATGTTACTGGCTGCTACGGAACCCTTCATGGGCGAGTCCGACTCGTACTTGGCCGGTTTTTTTGTGATATTATATTACACTATGAAAGGACAAAGCTGCATTAAAATTTATCATTGGTTCGATAATAAACATGTCGAATCATATTTTGCATAAGTATTTTATTTGTTTGTTTCATATTATATTATTAATAAATCCATAATAGATTGCATATTCCAAAACCAATTGGTTAGGTAGGTATTTCAATTATTTCATTCTTGTAATAAACACAGAATTTATTGTAGTTAAACACAGACCATGACCATACAATGACCATGTGGTCACAGACCATAATCTAATTTTCTACGGACCTGTATTATTATCATTCATATTTTCGGAATGTCCAATTATATTTCGGTTGCATTGGATTTAGACATCTATTTATAAGCACTAATAAAACACGTACCCAGTCACACAGTCAGTAGTCTACAGCTCTTGCTACCATCAACTCTCTTTAACCTGTTTATATTCACTTTACCTTCAGTACCATATTGTAAGTACAAATGATTAAATAACAAAAATATAACATATAATTAAAAATAATCACTGTACTTGCAGTGCCCCCAGAGACGAAGCAATATCCGCTTAAAAGAGGTGGTAAATTAGCTTGGAAGCTTTAATCGCCACCGTTTTCGTGCCAGTATTTCTTAGATCAGTCTTCAGCTAGCTGACAATTTCTGAGACCTTACTTTTGTATTTAATTCCGACTGATCGGTATTAGAATCGCTAGCACCATATTGTTTTAAAATTGCGTAACCCTTAATGACGACCACGTCACGCTCAGAGTACGAAACTTCTGTATCCAATACCGATTGGACGGAATTAAGTTCAAGAGTAAGGCCTCCGGTTTTCAGTTCTAACAAATAATCCGTCGTAACGTTCAAAAAATGACATCTGTAGTTGTTTTACATAATCATAGGAAAAGGAAATAGTTCTACTGTTGTCTCCCACAGATGGCTTGCCGGACCCTCCTAATCTTCGCCTGTGTGGTGATTTACGTAAAAGCTCACGGCTACCTGAGGGTTCCTCCGAACAGGGCCTCCCTGTGGCGCTATGGCTATGACTCACCACGCAACACCGAAGACAACGGCATGAACTGCGGTGGATTCGGTCGCCAGTACACCTTCAATGGTGGCAAGTAAGTTCTGCAAACAGAGGTTACTATTATTGTGCTATGGTAATGTGCTCATTGCGATTTTGCAAAATCACTTCATCTCCAAGTTATTAAGATATGTATCATTACTAGATGCGGCATATGCGGCGATCCATACGACGTACCCCAGCCTCGCCCACATGAACTTGGAGGAAAGTACGGCAAAGGAATCATCGTCGCCCATTACGAAGAAGGCCAAAATATTACCACTAACATGTACCTCAGCGCCGCCCACTTAGGCTCCTGGGAGCTGCGCATCTGCCCCGACCCTTACCACCAAGAACAAGAGTGTTTCGACAACGGCTATCTCTTAGAACTCGTCGACGGTGGAACTAAATATTACCTGAAGAGAGGTTCTGGTTCTTATGACGTAACCTACCGCCTGCCTGCTGGACTGAACTGCGAGCATTGTGTCCTTCAGTGGCAGTACACATCTGGCAACAACGGGGGACTCTGTTCAGATGGAACCAGGGGTCCTGGGTGTGGACCGCAAGAACAGTTCTATTCATGTGCGGATATTTCCATTGGCGACAGTCATGGATCAAATTCAAAGGGGGATGATACTCCCGTTCAAGCTACTATACCGAAACCTAGAGGGGTATATAAATATCAGTCTATAGGAAAATAAGGAGACGCAAAGAGAGAAGGTGTACAGAAGTAAAATTGATAACAAAAGTTATAAAAATCTTTTTTTAATACTTTTACGTTTTTAGTAATAGTTGAGTACATATAGATAAGGTTTTAGGAAACAAACAGCTCGAATTAAATGTTAGTTTTAAAAGTCTACAGAAATTATAACCTTTTCATTTCTTAATATTATTATACGCACTCTACTTCCTAAAGTCCTGTGTATTCGTTATTACTGTAAGTACCTACATTATTGCTATTTATTAAATAGTTTTAGCGCCCCAGATAGAGATATAGACCTATAAAACAGGAGCCATCCCACCATACGTGGTTTTGTAATATTTCAAAAGGGTTGGACAGCGTTATTCGATTGAAACTACCAGTCGGCATGATTTCTTCCGTCATCTTGAATAATTATCGACGTGTTTCAAAACATTATCACAAAACAAGTAATTACAATTATTGAAGTGTCTGTTTGTAATATTAAAATAACAGGATATACTGCAAGAGGGCATACATTAGAGCGGATGCTCAGCGCATAGCACGGCTTGGTCAACAACTCATGTCGCATCTCGCAGGCAACCGCGGCTACTGGCGATTGGCTAAATCCGTGCAATCCAACTTTTGCTACCTCAGTCCTGCAGTCCTCGCTACCTCCGCTACGGTACCCTGATGGTTCACTGGCTACTGGCAGAGCAAGCAGACTTGCTGGTTAACCTCTTCGCGGCCAATTCCCGGATCGATGACTGTGGTTTACAGCGACCCAGCTAGCAGTGGTCGCCACTCAATTCCTGATATTCGTATCAGGCAATGCGACGTTCGAGCAACCCTACAGTCATTCGTCGTCCGGAAAGCTGGTGGACCGGACGGTATTCCAGCGTTGGTCCTGAAAAAATGTGCAGCGGAGTTGTCTCCAACACTAACGCGGCTGTACCGCCTGTCCTATTTCTCAGGAAAAGTCTCGCGGGTTGGAAGGAGGCTAACATACAACCGGTCCCTAAAAAGGGGGATCGTTCGGACCCGGGCAACTATCGCCCCATAGCTGTCACCTCAGTTCTCTGTTAAGTGTTTGATCATATCAGAAACACACGGCTCATGCGTTACATAGAAGATTACTCTTTAATTAATGACCGGCAATATGGCTTTAGACCGAAGCGGTCAACGGGTGATCTTCTGGCGTACGTCACACATCTCTGGGGTGAGGTTATGGATAGGCATGGCGAATCATTGGCTATTAGTCTTGATATCGCTAAAGCCTTCGTTCGATAGAGTCTGGCACAGTTCGCTTCTTTCCAAGCTTCCGGCCTACGGTCTGTCTACTCGATTGTGCAATTGGTTTGCCAGCTTCCTGCATGAGCGCAGCATCCGAGTTCTCTGTGACGGCCGGGCTTCAGAGTTCATGCAGGTTATTGCTGGCGTGCCTTAGGGGTCCGTCCTATCACCCATTTTCTTTGTTGTGCATATCAATGACATGCTGTCTACTGGCAACATTCATTGCTATGCAGATGATAGCACTCTTCAGGGGGATACTACGGATACCCTGCGGCTAAGCGGACTGACATTGAGGAAAACAGACGACAACTTATCACTGAGCTCGACCGGGTCCTGACCCGCATTTCCCAATGGGGATCTGAGAACTTGGTCGACTTTAATGCCAAGAAAACACAAGCGTGCGCGTTTACAGCTAATGTATCCTTCTTGCGTCCTCTCCAAACTCTTCAGAACACACCGCTACCACTACCGGACCACATTAACATGCTCGGAATGGACGTTCGCTGCAAACTGAACAATAAAAACTACATCGAGAGCGTCATCAAAATAGCTTCGCGGAAACTCGGAGTTCTGAACAGGGTCTCACCCAGTGAAAGTCCATTCCGAGCATGTTAATGTGGTCCTGTAGTGGTAGTGGTGTTTTTATCCTGGGAATAGGTTTTCATGGGTTGCGGGAACGGGGTCAGAACTCTATGCGGGCGGAGCCGCGGGCAACAGCTAGTAAGTTATAATTTAATTGAGTGGGTGTGTGAATTACAACTGGATACGTTTGGACAGGCACGATTTAGTTAAATATTTTGTTTAGTGTATATATAAGTTTGGTAGTACAAGTATCTCTTTTCTGCATCTCATGTTCAATAGTAGTACTTTGAAAACTCCTGCTTATCTTCTCCTGCGAGCTCATGAAACAAAGTTGCACTTGCGCAATGCCATATTTATTTCTCCAGCTCAAGCAGTCTCATTGGTGCTCTTGTTTCCCTGATAATGTCATCCTTTAGTTTGTCCAAAACTACGTTTAATACTGAATTTAATGACTTGAATGTGCTGTTGATCGATCATCTACGGCTAACTAAAAAGCTTAATTCATCGCGATGTGTAAACGCTTTCTTAAAATTAACTTAACTACTTGACTACTTAATACGTGTGTAACAGCCTTAGTTAAAGTAGTAGTCAAGTACTTGTCATCATCTTCATGCCCTTATACCATATTCGTGTGGCAACATGCATGGTTTTGCCATTCATATCTGCTTGCAGTCATTTCAACATTGACTTCCTTTCCTACCATATCATCTTCCACACAGTATATCCATCATCTCTAAGAATTTCTTCCCCTCTAAAGAAGAAAGGAAGAAAGAAGAGAGAATCCCCACCAAGAATGATTCTAGTTTGCTATTATAATTTGGTGGGTGCTAGGCGTTCAAACATGGCTGACTAAATATTTGAAATCGTAATATAATTCGCTGTTTTTTGATTTCTTCCTTTTTATGGGTGTTTCTTCGAAATTGCGTTCTTTGTCTGATTCATATGGCCTATTTTTTTTTACATTTAAGCTTATGAGCCACTGGCTACCGCCAGCGCGGGAATGTTTCGTACTTGGCTTAGGTACGTTCGAGTGAAGCACGCGAATATGAATCAGACTTTTGTGCCGGACACTCACATTTTTTTTATTCATTAATAAACTATCGTAAATATTAGTACCATTTTTTTTTGTGTAAATAAACAACTAATATTCTCTCGTAATAATTATAATTCACATCGATATATGAATAAGACAAAATGTTATTGTCACTAATGTTCAAGAAACTGGGTTACGGACACACCATATTAGTCAGAAGAACGATTTAATTTATATTTTCTCAAATATTAAAAAAAAAACTATTATTAAAAAAAAATAACTTGTGCAAGATAGGTAATAGTCTGAGGTATGTTTTAAAATTAATTGTAGACTGATTTGTCAGTTAGTTACGGAAATAAACCTACAGACATCGAAAATTTAGGGTTCGGAGAATCACTCTTATACCCTAAAGCTTGTCGCTATAGTTTGACAAAGATGTCAAAGTCTCAAAATCTCAAAGTGGTTGCCAGGGCTGCTCCGTGGACACGCCGTTCCAATCACCCCGTGTCCTTAAAGCAGCTGTCGGAGTGGAAAGCCTCACGCTGCGGACCCTGGTGCTGGCCATGGTCGGCAGCGAGAGTGTATGGAACGCTGCCGCTTTCTTCTGCGAGGCAGTGATGCGCGCAAAGGAGGCGGCAGAAAAGGTACGCGAGAGTTCTAGCACTCTCCCGTGCCGTAGAAGGCGCATCGGGCGGCGGAGATCGCAGAATGATCTCCGTCCTGCATGAGCGCGGGCCTGGGGCGTCACCCCCAGGCCCGCGCTCATGCAGAACAGGTTGGAGCTAGTCGTCACCTTAGCAGAAGCAGGCCCAGGGTGGCAGCGCGTTGTGTTTCTCTATAGGGGATTTAGGGTTGCCACTACTGACGGCCGGGGTCGGTCGGGGTTTCTGGGATATCCTATCCAAGGCACACCAGATTCCTCGGCCACACAGGCCGATGTGACGAAACACCGTGCTTTAGTTGGTTCGACTCCGACATGCCCACCTCACCTGAAGTGAGGTTGAAGCCCGAGGAGGTTTCCGCAAGAAAAAAAAAGATCATCTCAAAGTGGTTTAGTTCTTTTTCAGTGTAATAAATTACGATAGAATCCATTAAATATTAAAGTATATTTTGTCGAACAACTTAAGTTTAAATATTCTAAACTATTTTACTTTATGGCACAACTAGTTGTGCATACATAGTTGGTACATGAGGAAAACGCGTTTTGTTTCTATTTTCCTTTCCCCCGGAGACTTTTTAAGCTTTTATTTAACTTGCCCTGTATGTACGTATGCATATAATTTGGGATAAATCTTGCTACTGCATTTCAAAGCAACTATCCTCAACCGATTGAGATGACATTTTGCATACTTATACATTTAATTTGGATAACAATGCATTAATATGATGGTACCGTGGAGCTGGTCCCATATTAATGCGTTGCAAAAAATAATTGTATGGTACCCTGAAGACGTAGTAACTATTTAGTAATCTGTGCCTGAAGTAATCCTTTCGAGGGAGCACCGGGTGTCCGGCAATGGATGCTTGGGGACGGTGTGGCTTTAGTCGGTTAGATTCCGGCACACTCATCTCATCGTTGGCACCGTGGGGGATTCCATACATAAAAAAAGGCTTGTTAGTGTAGCACAACCATTGTATAAAAATATAATTTTCGTTTTGGTAAAACCGAATGCTTGAAAAAAAGTATTTTTACTGATAATTTTTTATTATCTATTTTTAACAATAGACTGGTAGGTACTTGAATGACGGGGTTCAGTGCCGAAAGCTGAGCGTGAGTATGATGCACATCTATGTCTCTTGAATTAGATTAATATCTGTTGCCAATGGAAATATCCGCACATGAGTAGAACTGTTCTTGGGGTTCACAACCAGCACCATTGGTCCCATTACGACAGCCCCCTCCGTTGTTACCAGCAGTGTACTGCCACTGAAGAACACAATGCTTGCAGGTCAATTCAGCAGGCAGGCGGTATGTTACATCATAAGAGCCAGGACCTCTTCGTACGGCATATTTAGTTCCACCACCTTCGAGCTCTAAGAGATAGCCGTTGTCGAAACACTCCTGTTCTTGGTGGTGAGGGTCGGGGCAAATGCGCAGCTCCCAGTACCCTAAGTGAGCAGCGCTGAGGTACACGTTAGTGTTTATAGTTTGACCTGCTTCGTAGTGGGCGGCGATGATTCCTTTGCCGTACTTACCTCCAAGTTCGTGTGGACGCGGTTTCGGTTCGTCGTATGCGTCGCCGCAGATACCGCATCTGGGAATTACATATACATAATATATCTATGTTATAAATGGTTTTTAAGAAGTGGATATTTTTTGAATGTGGATTAACAAATATACGAAGATATGGTGTGTTGTATATATACGGTGGTATGTTTGTTTGTGCCTTATGATTTCAGGCTCCGATATCAGCCAGTTCCCATATCCTATAGTTAGAAGTTTATCTTTTTGTATTTGTCGTAATTGGTACATTTGAAGAGTTATCTTGCTGGCGAATGCATGCAACTTTTTTATTATTTTTTAATGAGTACTAATAACTGAAATTACTAGTAATCCCGCTAACCCCTCAGGCTACGCTAAATTACTTATGTTAGGAGTAGGTCTACGTTAGTAGTTTAATGTCCAGGATTCGAACCCGGGACGTCTCAATCGTAAGGCCGACTCCTTAACCACTAAGCTATCCTTATTTTTAAATTGTGTAAAATCCCACCTATGGAACCAGGCCTTTTGTCTACTTTGATATCGTAAGATGAGCAGTTGCTGAAGAAGTGGGTGCTCCTTACAAAATAGTATCACTCAGCAACAGTCATATTATGCCCGTTAGATGAATCTCACCTTGGTAATTCTGAAAATACTAAGAGCAATTTTAATTACTCCAGATTGCAGTATTTACTTACCAAGTGGATATGGCCTCACCAAAATCGTCGGGACCCAAGGTGACCTCAGCTGCTAGTCGGTATGGTACACCCATTAGTGGACGAGGCTCTGGCACAGGGTTTTACTCTTGGGGTTGGCTGGTGGAGGTCAGACGGTCTCATAAAGGAAAGGAGAGATGAGCCCAGATTCCAAAATACAGGGTTTCGATGCAACCGGGATTGGCGCTGGTATGAAAAATAAGGTAATACTTACTTGCCACCATTTTTAACGTACTGATGAGTAAATCCTCCGCAGTTCATGCCATTGTCATCATGGTCGATTGCCGAGTCATAGCCGTAGCGCCACAGAGAAGCCCTGTTCGGAGGTTCCCTCATAAAGCCGTGAGCTCGTACGCAGACCAGTACACATGTAAAGACTAGAAATCTGCTGCAAGTCATCTGTGGTAGAGACATTCAGTGAAACACAGCACTTAACTCGTTTTTTCCGTGTGGAACTTCGCATCCACGGTAGCCTCCATGTCCGTGACATCGCAGATAAAATGCAGAAGTGTCGCCTTCAATGGTGCGGCCATGGCAGCCACCTGACTACGTGGATAACATATAACTGGTCATGCCACTTTCACCGGGCCTACGGAGGAGGGGGATATGCAAGACGTACTGGTTTGATGCTATAAGGGTTAATGGAAGGGCAGACCCCCGGCTCCGAGGTGAAGGATTCGGATGCAATCGGGACACAACGCTGAGATGATGATTATGACAGCACGTTACTTCATCTAATGAACGGCGCAATTTTAAGGTCTGAATGGGATTTGTTAAAAGCCACTAGAAGTTTTCAGCCTACTGAAGACAGGTTTTAGTGAGGACAGTCCAGATAAGCTGGCGTTGAAAGTTTCCAGGTAGATGTACCACCTCTAATGTGAATAAGACTCCGTCTCTGGAGGCAATGGAAATAGAAAGTACACTTTTCTTCATTATCCGAGAAATAGGTGTGGAACATCACCTGGCTACTACCGTACCACTACTACTGCCGTGTGACCTCTCAACCCCGAGAGAAAAGCCTGCGCCAGAACCTCGTTCGCCAATCAGCAGGTGTACCCAGCTTGCAGGTGAGGATGGTTAGGGTCCCAAAGAACTTGGTGGGGCCCTACACACCCCTTTTTATGTTTTCCGTGCGGATATCCTCTCGGATACCCCCTCGCCGGCCAGCGGGGAAGGTTATGTCGGACTCGAACTGACTAAAACCGCACGCCGTCTCGGGTCTTCCGATGTAAGGTGGCCAATAAGGCATTTCTCTCGCACTCCGACTGACCCAGGCCCACCTCTGGTTTCCAGACGGCCCCCTTGGGTTGGAGAACCACGGTGTACGCATATAAAAAAAGGGAGGAGGTGGGCACCGCGCAGCCGTCTCGGCTTGGTTCTGCTAGGGTGACAGGTGGCTCCAACTGTCACCTGGCCTGCACTCATGGAGAACGGAGGTCGTTGAGCGACCCCGACTTCTGAGTCGCCTCTGGTGAATACATCGTTTGTTCTTATAGATAAATACTTACAGTGGTCATGACTGGTTCCAAACGACTTGAAAAGAGTTGATGGTTTTAAATACTGCAGTCATCTGAACGTATATATAGGTACTTCTTATATTAATACTCATAAATATATGTTTTGATCGAAAATTACTGAACAATAGATTGGTTGCATTAAAAACTTTAATGAGATCACGGGTGCGTAGAAAATTTGCTTATTGTCACACAATATAATAAACAAGGTAGGTGCTAGAAAATATGCTTAAACTTACTTATTCCATTTTTTTTAAATAATAATCTGCACGGTTTATTATTTTATGAAGAACAGAAAACATTCACACAAAATATGATTCGATATGTTGAACACCAAACAATTCAATTAGATTTTAACTTTGTCTTTTGTAAATAGCGTTGCAATGTAAATACCACGTAACTACATGCCGATAGTACCTACATAAAAGTAAAATAGGACTCAAGATAAAAATCTCAATAATGTAAAACAAGAAATATTTTAGGGTTTTGTGGGGTTTCCACCAAGATTTCTGGGCCCAACCTCACCTGGTGGCTGGTGTGTACCAGCTTGGCGGGGGTTTACCAGACGTCAGTCACCTCCGTAAAAGCTTAATCAATGATAGAAAGGAGGAGGATTAGGAGAGTTGGCCCTGGAGTTGATCCAAGGAGCAAATTTTAGATGTAACCGGGATTTAAACCGATAGCGATGATAATAGAAAAAAGGTTTAGGCGGGTGACTATACGTACAATCAGCGTCAAAAGTCTATATTTTCAGATTTTAAACATTCAGAATCTGTATGAAAGTGATTACCTACTTTACTGAAACAGCCACTATAAACAATTTTTTAGGGATTTTCTTTAGAAAAGCCCTATTGCTATCGAGTTGTCGTCGACGTCATCGTTGCCAATTTTCTGTCACGGTTTTGGGTATGAAGGAGATGAGCTATCGAGTTGCTGTTTTCGGTAATAGATTCGTGCTGGGGTGAACCATTGCAAGATAAAGAAAAAAAAAAAAAAGAAAATCCCTTGTATTCGGCTGAGCTCGTCTCAGGAATTCAACTTGTTTTATAGAGCACATTGTTAGTTTGACAGTATTTACATTAATAAATATTAATTATTCTGCTCAAAAGCTGATGTTTTAAATCTGAAAATGCTCTACTCAATAGACTGACGATATAAAACATATATACAAATGACAGTCTCTATTACAATTTATCAAAAATACAATTAACAATAGATTCTCAGGCATGTTGATTCGTGATCCTCGTCACCGAATTGATATTGCTGCTACTCGTCTCCCCTAAAGTATGTCAATTGAGTACAGTTTGTGCTCAATTGGTGTGTGACACCTTTCTCAGCCGGTATATATCTATTATTAGCAGTCAGTTCTATGTAGATGATTTACTAACTGGTAGGGATAACATAAATGGCATCTGTGTCTAGGTGGCTCAGTTGGTCAGAGCTATCCCCCTGTAAGGAACTGGTCGCGGGTTCAAGTCCCGTCCTAGATGTTCTCTTTTTCCGATCTAAATCTATAGGAAAAGTAAGTATACTAATTGCTTTAAAATTTAATTGAATAAATGGCAATTTTCGGTTTGATTGCGTTCAGGGGTCAGCAAGTGCATAGCCGGGCAGGGGGATTGTGGTCGCAGCACTAGTGGGACCGGTGGGTGTCACGCGGTGCTGCGACGACAATCCTCTTCTGATGAGGCCGTCAAGCTGAGTGCCACCATTGCTAACATGGTACGTGTATGTAATGGTGACCCTCTTTCCTGAGACTTTACCTTTAGCTTACCATCAGGCGAGGTGAAGTCAAATTGACGTGTCCTAAATATAAAAAAAAAAACTAAAGCGAAGTTAGGGCGGGTTGCTAGTGTGTCATAATACAGCTTATTATTATACTAGGGGCGCAATGCATTCTGCTGTTGCAATGTTGAGCTGAGAGTGCACTACATGATTACCTACAATTCACGCGCAATTTTTTTTCAATTGAATACTATTGAATTTCATTGAATTGTTTTTTCGATGATTATTCCTCCGTTGCTAGACTGATGTTCAATTTTCTTTTTCTGTCTTAAGCCAATAGTTAAGTTGCACATTTTGGCGCCAAAATCGTGGTCTTAACATTGATCATTTTGGAGAAATCAGATTTTGAAATTTTTGAAGGGTGATTATTCCTCCATGGTATGTTCGATTTTCAATTTTATTTTTCTAAACCTTCCGGGTATCAAGTTGTATTTACATGCCAAGTTTGGTCAAAATTCGTCGATTAGTTTAGGAGGAGTAGCGTCACAACCGAAATACCTACACCTAGTGGAGTATAGAGAGCTTTTCGCTCGACTTCGTTTCACTCACAGCTCAACAAACAGCATGCAGAATGTGATATAAAAATTTATAAAACTGTGTTACATAAAATTGGAATTTTTATCCGTTTAAGAAGATTTAGGATTGGGATCGAAGTTGGGTTTGAAAAGGGAAGTATTTAAATAAATCTACTAGGAATTTTGGCAATCAATTTATTATTATAAATAGTTCGCTCCTTTGTCTCCTTCTTAGTCTAGCTTCTTGAATAAATTATAGTTACTAACTTATCGATAATTGTTAAGTAGCTTTATACCATGTCTGTACTAACTTAAGTTTTATAAACAGTCATAAACAATTCGAGCTTATATAATAATTTAACGTTCTCTAACAAACATACTTTCTTATTTTGGTATCGTGTAGACTATTTTTCATCACCGCGAGTAGAACATCTGAAAAGAAGTGATCGGTTCATTAATCTATATTATTAATCGATATTTTAAACAGGTAACATTTGTGACTTTGTGAGGTTGTACGGAGTAATCTCTGAATCTAGTGAACCGATTTTGAAAACTATTGAAGGACACTATTTGTGTGTGTCATAGGCTATATATGATCATGCTAATACCTAAGGGAGCGAAGCAGTAATCATCTATGTCAACAAATTTTTTATACCTGCTAATAATAAGGGGTATAAATCCAATCTCATCTGCAAGCCGGTACACCTGATGATTCATGCACAAGGATCTGGCGCAGGTTTTCCACTCAGGGTCAGACGGTAGCCACTCCCGTAGAAGTGAAGATAAACCAATAATGGAAGATTAGGACAGCGGAACCCGGGATCCAAAGTATAAGCTTTTAGCTTTAGTATTGGTGCTCAGATAATAATAAATAAATAATAAATAAATATTCTACGACATTCTACACAGCGCTATCCAGACCCAAAGTAAGTAGTTTAACTAGCTTGTGTTATGGGTTCCAGAATGCGGATAAACATACTTATATACATTTTTTTTGTAAATACATACATATTATATTAGCCACCAATAAATTTTTCCCTGTTGCGATCCTAGCCACTTTCTGCGCCTTGTCGGTGGGGCCTGGAACTATACAAGAATACTTCCATGGCGACCCCCCCCCTAACGCGTGCCCGCAGTGTGTCACGGGCACCTTCACCAAATAACTTTCAATTAGGCGACGTCCAGGCTAGACGAATTCGCCTATGTCAACTTGACTTTGCAAAAAGGACACGCTTATCACCTAATCAGTGCGAACGAGACCAAAGTATGACTTCCGTCACAGGTATATATATATTGACATAACATATACGTACCTTTTTTTTTTCGTGCGGAAATCCCTTCGAATACCCCCCCCCTGGCCAGCGGGGGCGGTTACGTCGGGCTTGAACCGACTAAAACCATACGCCGTCTCGGGTCTACAGACGCCGGGTGGCAGGGGTGTAAATAAATAAATAAATATTCTACGACATTCTACACAGCGCTTTCTAGACCCAAAGTAAGCATAGTTTAACTAGCTTGTGTTATGGGTTCCAGAATGCGGATAAACATACTTATATACTTTTTTTTGTAAATACATACATATTATACATAGAAACACCCAGACCAATGCAAATAGACATATTCATGCATACAAATATTTGCACTGAGTGGGAATCGAACCCGCGCCCCCTGTCGTAGAAGTCGAATGCACTACCGCTACGCCACAGAGGCCGTCATAAGGTTGCCCATAGAGCATATCCCTCGCACTCCGACTGACCCTGGGCCATATCCGGTTTCGAGATGGCCCCCTCGGGTTTGGGAACCACGATGTCCCCGTCTTGCCCCGGTTTGGGGGAGGGGTGCTAGTCGGCCCGCCGTTCCGGCCTGCTTCTGCTGGGGTGGCAGGCGGCCTCACCTGCCACACTCAGGCCTGCGCTCATGGAGGACGGAGGTCGTTAAGCGTGTCAACATATACGTACCTTTCTTTTTTTTTTTTTCGTGCGGAAATCCCCTCGGATACCCCCCGCTGGCCAGAGGGGGCGGTTTCGTCGGGCTTGAACCGACTAAAACCGTACGCCGTCTCGGGTCTACTGACGCCGGGGTGTAAGGTTGCCCATAGAGCATATCCCTCGCACTCCGACTGACCCTGGGCCATCTCCGGTTTCGAGATGGCACTCTCGGGTTTGGGAACCACGATGTCCCCGACTTGCCCCGGTTTGGGGGAAAGGCGCTAGTCGGCCCGCCATCCCGGCCTGCTTCTGCTGGGGTGGCAGGCGGCCTCACCTGCCACACTCAGGCCTGCTCTCATGGAGGACAGAGGTCGTTAAGCGTGTCAACATATACGTACCTCATTTTAATAGACGAGTCTTGGCGATGGTGGTGTTTTTCATAGTTTTGATGCGGATGTAAGTTTACCATTGGCCCTGGCGAGAAGGTACCTGAGAAATTGGCTCCATCACGGGGCTCCATTGCCGGGCATTTTGTTGCTTACGCTTAACCTGAAGAGAAAGTACACCCTAGATTCATATTTTTCATCGTGCGGGAGTCCACCCACATCGTCGCCAGCGGAGGACTAAAACCGCACGCCGTATCAGGTCTTCAGACGCCGGGGCCCGGCACCCTACATTCATACGCTGCCAAATCAACATCCTCAGCGATTTCTCAGTTGCAGCCAAAGTTATCACTTTGGAGCCCGAGGCCCGCTAATTGTTTTGGATACTAACTTACAGTTACTAACATAACATAACATATAACATAAACTCACGCCTATATCCCCGAAGGGGTAGGCGGAGGTGCTAGCACCCACATTTCGCCAGTTTATGTTTAGGTCCCAATGTAATAGGTGGCGAGCCTATTGCCATTAACCGGGCACTTATAAGCCTGCGATAAATACACACATAACTTCGAAAAGCATCGAAAAGTCATTGGTGTGTGCCATGGTTAAACCTGGGATCGAACCCGAGACCTCGTCTCAGCAGTCCATTACCCATACCACTAGGCTACCGCGGCTAACTTATCCATAATTAAATATTAGCTTGGCTTTGGCTTGGCGTCTGACGTTGAAGTTGGCATGGCCTTCAGAGCCATTGGTTGCTCTGTGCACCATACCATATTTTTATCATGAATGTTTATTTGTAAATTAAAACAAAAATGTAATAATATCTTGAAGAAAACTTGGGTGTAGTCGTATCAAGTCCAACCAAGTCAACCTGACTTGCTGGTCACTGCATTTCCTCTCAGGGTCGGGAGGTTAAACGGCATTCGCACCCATGGAAGCCGTATAAGTCAGTCGAACTTGAAAAATCAATCAAAAATTAATAAGAGAACTCCAAGTTCTTTGAAAACTTAGGATAGGATGCAACCAGGAAATCGCTAGAAAGATGATGACAATGCTCTTGGCTCCAGGTTGATAAGAATAATTTTTACTTTACCTTTTTAAAGAAATTAGGCTTTGTTTTCTTGTTTTTCTTTTTTCTGTGATTCTTCTTTTTGCGTTTCTTTGTAGACTTGGGGCTGATCACCGGTTTGTCGCCGGTGAAAACGCGATAGCCGGCCATCTCGAGTCTCCGTATCAGCAGTTCTAATTCTAGAAAAAAAAAATTTGATTAACTTAGTAAGTATTAAAATATATTATAATGTCGGTTATCGCCACTAAGTATGTTTTTAAACTGACGGACTTCCGACATAAACTTTCAACGCCTATTTTACCCTCGTAGAGGTAAGTAACATCAGCCCTGTCCAGCCAAAAAGGGGGGGGGGGGAAATAAAAATATTGTTAGTATTTAAACTGCGATTCCTTATAACGTACACTAAACAATAACATTAAAAAGTGGAGAATATATAATATAATTAAAATATGTCATGTAGGTGGACAGACAATGGGGTCTTCATTACTACCGCGAAACTGAAACAGTTTTAGGTTGCGTTTGCACCAGAGATGTGCGAGGAAGCGTAGCGAGGGATGTGTTTGTTAAGAACCAATAGAATCACTTCAACTACCTTGACTCGCTGCGGGCGCAGCGTATATTTTAAAACGATAAATAGTAGCATAGGTAGTAAAATCCGTAGGTTTTCTCAGTTCTTAATGGGGAACTAGGCCAAGAAAGTATCAGCCTGCGAAAAGCAAAGCTGTATCATAGTCTGTATTGACGTGTGTATTGACGTTCCTGTATCATAGTCCCTGTATGATAATTCCTGTCACATAGACAACATAAACATAACATAACATTACTTCACGCACTTCACCCGAAGGGGTAGGCAGAGGTGTATTACACACAGACCATTCGCCAGTTATATGTTAAGGTCCCAATGTAATAGCGGGCGAGCCTATTGCCATCTACCGGTCACATAGACCCTGTATCATAGTCCCTTTCGATAGAGAGAACGCTCTACAAATGGATAGAGTTACAGTTCGACTAAGTCCATCTTAGTCAAACTTTTACTCTTCGTGCCTGTCTCACCACTTTTGCCGATTTATTAGAATGAAAATTTTGGTCGCCTCAGGAAATGAAACATCGAAATTGATAGAATGCGTGCCGCGAAGTTGCATGACGGTATAAAAAAGCGTCATGTCGTTCACCGTCACGGTATATGAGTCGGTCATATCACTCATGGGATATGAGTAATACCACCGACAAGGCGCGTCAATAAATGTTTCACTCACAACACCATTTCTGTCTTCCAAGAATGTGATACGTCAATCATCATCCTCCAAGCCTTTTCCCACCTCAGTCGGTCTCTTTCGGTCTAACTACGAAACGATAAAGCATCGATATTTTACTGCCATCTGACCTGCACAACCCACAGGTGAAATCGTAGTTCTGTAGTTAGACGATATTGTTACAACGAGCGTCGATACCTCGAAACTACTGATCGAATCATCAGGAAATCAAAACGCATTGTTAGTGTCGAAGTACTCTACCAATTAGTGTAGAAAAATCTAGAATCGCCAACACAAAGTCGCATCTACCTCGAATACCTATACCTACTTCTTAATGCAAGATCACCTTCAATGTTGGCGCGTCTGTACCTACTACTGTTGTAGGTACCTTTCTCGGACGCTCTACTTAGGTACCTAACGTGCCTTATCTCTAGATGATTCTGGAACATTCTACCCTCCTAATTATGAGCTATAAAAGACGCCCGGAACACATTAAACCGAAGCGATTCAAGAGGATTGTACCCCGCGCACGTAACAATATTTTTAGGGCTCCAACTACCCGTAACTAACGTCATGGATGTCCGTATGTCAATGGGAACCAACAGTTTAACGTGATCTCCGGGGCATCCCATCCTTAAACTGACCAGGCTAGTATTGTTTAACCTTGCGATGGGCTAACCTATTCGGTTACCACTTACCACGAGACAATCAGTCGGTTGCTATTTAAGACTCCGTGAAATGTTTCAGTCTTTTTTTATTGTACTAACTTGGCAGACATGTTTACGCTCCATCTGACCTTAACCGAATACTGGGGCATATACCGCACGAGCATAACCACAATTATTCTATAATACAATTCCAAATTTGGACGGGAGAGCCCAATAAGTGATACCTTCCTGAAATAATCCTGTCAAGACGCGGTTTATTTGGTGGAGGTAATTCCTTGTTTGGGCAACTGCCGATTATAATGGAAATAGTCGTTATTACCTACTTGGGAGTCTCCTGCCCGATTGACAGACGAGGCATTGCCGCAGGCTTTTCTTCTCAAGGTTGGGAAGCTAGACGAGAGTCGCTCCCGTAAAAGACAAAATAAAACACATAATGGAGTTGTAGGAGAGCGGCTATGGGTTTCAAAGGTTTCGATACAACCAGGATTGGTGCTCGAATGAGGGGAAATACTCGTTATTTCCTTACGTAGTGCTTTTTACTCTTCCACTAGAGCAACCCTGGATTCAAACGGGAACCTCCAATATTTTCTAATTCCTAAATACCGTGATTGCTTTTAGGGGAAGATACTACTGAGTTATTTTAGTGATATGTTTGTTCTACATTTTGTTGTTTTTTTCTGATCCTGTTCTCAATGACCGAATCCAAAATTCAATTAGATGTCACCACTTTGTGAGAGAGCCCTGGTACCCAAGCTGGTAGCCAAGTTATTATGGGTACCAGAGTTGAACTACTGTTTGTGTCTTAAATACGAATGTTGTTATTATCTGGTTAAGTTCATGATTTGTACTCAAACTAAAAGTGAATAAATGATTATTATTTATGCTAGTAATAGTTTCCCCAGTTAGTACCTACATCCTCTAAGTATTGTGACTAAAAAAAAATGGCAATAGGCGGGGACACCGTGGTTTCCAAACCCGAGGGGGCCAACCGGAGATGGCCCAGGGTCAGTCGGGGTGCGAGGGATATGCTCTATGGGTAACCTTACACCCCGGCGTCTGAAACCCGAGACGGCGTGTGGTTTTAGTCGGTTCAAGCCCGATATAACCGCCCCCGCTGGCTGGCGGGGGGGGGGGGGTATCCGAAGGGATATCCGCACGGAAAAAAAAAGAAAAAAAAGGCTCGCCCCTATTACACTGGGACCTTAACATAACTGGCGAATCGTGAGTGTGTAGTACACCTCTGCCGACCCCTTCAGGGATACAGGCGTGAAGTTATGTTATGTTATGTTTTTGGTGGCTCACCCAGTTGAAGAAGAGACTTAAAAAAGAGAGTCGGATCTAACATAAAATCGGCAATTTATCAGTAAGTCGTGAGTGTTGTTATCCTATAAATTACTTTTATCTGATGATTGAAAAACCAATTGGTATTGATTGACCTGACGTCTTCTACCCTGTCCAACGTCCAGAAGTAGCACCTCGTAGGAATCTTCTGGTGTACCAATTGATGACTAAGTAAATTGATGGAGTTCAAACTACATACATAAACTCACATAAACTCACGCCTATATCCCCGAAGGGATAGGCAGAGGTGCTAGCACCCACGTGTCGCCAGTTTATGTTTTAGGTCCCAATGTAATAGGTGGCGAGCCTATTGCCATTAACCGGGCACTTATAAACCTGCGATAAATACACACATAACTTCGAAAAGTCATTGGTGTGTGCCATGGTTATACCTGGGATCGAACCCGAGACCTCGTCTCAGCAGTCCTTTACCCATACCACGAGGCCACCGCTAGTACTAGTAGAGAGAAACATTATACAATTTTATCTGTACGATCCTTGCAGGTGTTACCTTAGAGCTCCCTGCTTGAAACCAGGAAGAAAGAAGAAATCAGGAGTAGAGTAGAATGGAGTTGGGAACCGGGATTGTTTTGTCGAATATTGTAAATACTTGAGACTCTTTTCATACTACCCTGCATATATCATAATAGTAGGTTTCTTCACGAAGAACTTCACGGAACACAAACCAATCTACAAACGCTTTTTTTTTTACGTGCGGAAATCCGAAGGGATCCCTTTGGATTTCTGCCGGCCGGCGGGGGTGGTTATGTCGGACATGAACCGACTAAAACCGCACGGTGTCCTCCCCAAGTGTCCTTTGAAGGGGAACCCCGGGTAAGCCCTCGAAAGTATAACCCCAGGGTTACCGGCGGACTTTGGTCGCCACCGCGGCCTGGCCTGGTGGGGTCGGGTTTTATCTCGCGTCGGTGAGTTGGCATCATGGAGGTCGGTAGTCCCGGGAATAGACTCATTTATCTCTCTCTCATCTATCTCGACTCATCTCTCAGCGCTCCGGCCTATGGCCCCGCTCCAGCGCCTTCTGGCGCCATTGGTACAATGACGCAAGGGCTCTCGCTTCCAGGTCCCATGGAGGGGTCTCGGCTAGGAGACATGCTACCTCAACGGAGATCGTGCGATTTCCCTGATGACTCTGACGGCCATCGCTTTTAACGGGATGTTTAGGACAGCCACGTTGCGGGCCGCCAGAGTCTCCGCCCATACGGGGGCCCCGTACAGGGCCATGCTTCGCACGATCCCCAGGTACAGTCTCCTAGTGGGGGCGTTGGGTCCCTTGACGTTGGGCATCAGCCGCGATAGCGCTGCGCAGCCCCCCTCAGTTTCGGGACCAAACTTCGGAGATGTGGGCCGAAGTCCCATCTATCTATAGCTATCGAGTACGAGCCCAAGGTACTTCATCGTGGGCTCGATGACGATGCTTACGTCCCCTACGGTATTCTACAAACGCTAGAATATGTTTCTCCTAAGGTTAAAGGCAATATCGCTTGTGAATGTGCCTGGCCTTTCATCTCCTTGTCAATTATTGAATGGCAGAAGACTAAATATATACTCAAAACTCATTTCTTAACTAGGTAGGGATTAAAAAATACGTAATACAAATAATGAGATGGAGTGTGCGTCTTAAATAAAATAGTGAAAAACCGTTTATTTTAAATAAATAATAGCACAAACTCTTAAAACTATAATTTACACTGACTACTAGACTTACTAGAATGATAGATATTTAGTTAACCTTGTGCTCCATGTTACAATACTCTTTGGTGTCGCCGCAGGTCGGCTATATAGCTACTGCTTTAGGCTAGCGTTTCATTCGACGGAATTGCCGTCGTGGATGATCCGCGATGTAAGGAGATCCTCCTAACGTCGGAAGATTCGTCAAGTATAGCGTAAGCCTTAATAACAATACAGATTCTGTATCGTCTTGTATAAAATAATATATAATATACGCTAGTATCACCTGCAGCAAGTTATGTTAAATTAAAATTTGGCAGAAGTTTTTTTTTGGCATCTATAGGGTTGGAACTGCAGTTGGCAACAAAATCTTCAATGTGTTAAGCTAATTTCGTTGTGAACTTCACCAGGCACCTCCAGTACAAATGGAAAATACACCCTATCTTTAATAGCTATATAACTTTAGACTAAACCTAAATATTTTGAAGATCCTCACCTATAGGATTCAGTGCTGAATATTGAGATGGAGTATCCTGACTATCAGTGTCTTTTAAATCATTCTCTATTTCATTCATGAAGACAGATCCTGAGCTATCGCTAATAGCAATATCCGCACACGAGTAGAACTGTTCTTGGTTTCCACAACCAAGACCCTGGGTTCTATTAGCGCAGACTCCCCAGTTGTTACCAGCTGTGTACTGCCACTGAAGAACGCAATGCTCACAGGTGAATCCAGTAGGTAGGCGGTAGTTTACGTCGTAAGAACCATCACCTCTTGTTGGGTAATACTTAGTTCCACCGCCTTCGAGTTCTAAAAGATAGCCGTTGTCAAAACAGTTTTGGTCTTGTTGGTGAGGGTCGGGGCATATGCGTAGCTCCCAGAAGCCCATGTGGGAGGCGCTGAGGAAGATATTGGTGTTTATGGTTTGGCCTGCTTCGTAGCGTTCGACAATGTACCCTTTGCCGTATGGACCTCCAAGTTCGTGTGGACGTGGTTGTGGTCGGTCGTACGCATCGCCGCAGATGCCGCATCTAGGAAATAGAAATATCTGCATATCAGACGAGATAAGTAGTGTTACATGTGTTCAATCTAAATAGTAGCGTGCTACTTGTGAGTTCTTATAGTTGTCCGCAGATGCCGCATCTAGGACTTACACTTACCTATCTTAAAACTTGGAGAAATGGGTATTGTTGAAGAAAATATATCAAATGTATGAAAAGATATACTATTAACCGTATATGTAAACAATGAAATCTTAAACTAGGCATTCATAGAAGGTTTATGTTTGCAAACATAGTATTGTTTTAGGTGCTTATGAACAGAAACGGCCAATTCATAGAAGGTTTATGTTTGCAAACATGGTATTGTTTTAGGTGCTCATGATGACTTATTCAAGTTTACATAATAATACAGTCTCGCCTCTATGCTATTGGGGTAAGCAGAGACCACATGGTTTCACTTGCTACGATCCTCCACTTTTCGCTTCTTCTACTTTCATTGCTTTCATACGTGCTCGTCGGTTGCAAGTAATCTTGTTCAAACTTTACATTATAAATGAAATAGATATAACTCTGTTTACTAGTATGATACCTTTCTACGAGCCTGCTGCTATTATAGAAGGTTTTAGGTCCTCATAATAACCCAGTGCATAAATCGCGTCTACCTTTACGATGCGAAAGGTTTCTGTTTGACACCGTGTGCTGGAAAGTTCGCATTGGAATCTTTAAATGCTATATTGATGTCCCTTGTGAATCAATTTTCTCGTAACATTATTCGTACAGTAACTACCATTAGCTATATGAATCTTCGATCTTTTCGAAGCTACTAAGAGACTGACAGACGAGTTAACTAACCCATGTTATAAAAAAAAATTAAGTAGCGATTTCTTTATTGTATTCTTTAGGTTTTGGCATAGCAAATAAGTGGACAATTTTGGAGGAAAACCTATCGTAAGCACGGCGGTGAAAACAGTCCCCAAAAAGTGTCAAGACGGTTTTTCTCAATTAAAAAGAAAACGTAAGGTCTTACAAAAAAAGGTGTGTTTACAAAAAACTAAGAGCAACTTAAGGTATTACTTGTTTAAAATTTTAGTAACTCTAGTTTACGGCACTTACCTGCCATGATTGACATAATACTGGCGATGGTATCCTCCGCAGTTCATACCATCGTCGTCATAGTTGGGTGGCGAGTCATAGCCAAAGCGCCACAGGGAGGCCCTGTTCGGAGGATCGATCAGCCTGCCGTGAGCGTTTACGTAAGCCACCACGCAAGCGAAGATTAGGAGTCCGCTGCAAGCCATCTGTGGGAGACACCAGCACTAAAACAAAGGTATCAATTAAAGGTATTGGTTATAATTGTAGAAACCTTCCACGGTGTCAAATCGCAAGTAGTTGCTAATCCACCGCAATCTAAAAGGAATGAGAAAATCTGCATCATTTATTTGCCATTTTGTATTATTTTCCAGAACCGTCAGTTTTGAAAGAGTTAGACGGGGCTAATTACGCCGGACCGCCAGATTTAACGACATGTCAAAGGACTGAAATGAAACTGTTCACATTATGCCGAATCCGACAAAAACACTGGGTCCGCCATTTTAACCGAGCATTTTGTCACTGCGAAGTGCGTTATGGGTTTCGGTGTAATGTAAACACTAATGTCCAGAAGCCAGTTTCCGGTAAATCTGCTGGTCCAGCACTGCACACTGAAAACCTGGCCTTTCTTTTGTCAGAAATAATTCTGAAGCAAACACATTAACAAATTTGAAGGATTAAAAATAAGATACTAATTATACTATAAGGTGATTTTAGTATTTCGAATTTGTTAAAACTAGTTAGGTTTGTGAGGTGTAGCAGAGGTCTCTTAGACAACGCTAGGCTACCTCCTATTATTATACGTGTCTACAACTTAAGTCAACAGTGACAGAATCATGTTTAATACAAATCTTTAAGAAATAAAATGGGAGCACGTCTCCTAAAAAATCCATTAACTGAAAAGTTTTCGGTTATGTACCTAAGCTTTTAACCGAATATCGAATCTTCTCACAGCAGGCATCCATTATTGTTTGATTACACGTATTTTTTTTTCTTGACTGTTTTTAATAATTAAGTTATGTTTTGTAAGTAAGTAAGTAAGTTTGTACTTTATCGGTGGGCTACCTGTAATAGTCTACGGTGTTCATTTTCTGTAGTTAAGCGTAGCGAGCCGAAGGCGAGCGAAGCGTCTTTGGTTTCAAAGTTGCATTTCAAACAAATGATACTCCTCCGAGACCGTTTGACACGGTGAGCAAGTAGACATTACTGAGCGTCGTAAGGGGTCGAATGTCCAGATCGGTCTTACTATCGAGGAATAATCGGCGAAAAACCAAATCAATGGAAACAGTCGACCGGTCACGTTGACCTATTGTTGGATAGTCAAATCTGGCTACGCTTAAGTTTGGGTTGATTGCGAAGCTGGTAACCGTCCTAGTTAGGTTAGGACTGGTTACAAACAGCATAAAACAGTTGATGCTGGCAAATGTTGTAGTCATCTGTACCCGCGCCTCCACCAGCGCGGAGGTCGGTTTTCGTTTTTAGGGTTCCGTAGCAAAATGGCAAATACGGACCTTATAGATTCGTCATGTCTGTCTGTCTATCCGTCCGTATGTCATAGCCACTTTTTTTCCGAAACTATAAGAACTATGCAGTTGAAACTTTTTGGTAAGTGATGTATTCTGTGAACCGCATTAAGATTATCACATATAGAAAAAAAACAAGAAATTTTGGAAACTCAAAAATTATTTTTTCATTAAACCCATACATCAAAAATGATATTGAGGTTTCTAATATTTTATTTTTTTCTAAACTGAATAGTTTGCGCGAGATACACTTCCAAAGTGGTGTGCAATCAAACATACGGCATATTGAAAGTCTGAACAATTAGAAACCGCAGCAAAATTCGTTCAGTAGTTTTTGCATCATCGCGTATTAACAGACAAACAGATAATTCCATAAAAAATATTATTGAGTTTCGCTCATTGAACATACCTGACGCAAGTGTATTTTTTTTTCAACATCTCCTATGTACAGAGCCAACTAATTTACAATTTAAGTATTTTTTATTGTTGTACTTATACATTAGTAGGTTGATCCATAATTATCGGAAAAAATCGACACATTAAAATTTTAATGAGAATAAAGATACGTTGAAAATGGACTATATTATACTTAACAATGACGGTTTAAAAAAATTACAAAAAGAAACCTGAAAATATCCAAACAATTTGTTTTGGAAAATATAATTTTCATGGTTTTATATTTACAATAGTATATGAAACAAAGAAAACATTTAAATAAAAACATGATTTGACGTGTTTACGAACAAAAAAATAAGCAATTGACAAATGTCAAGTTAAAAAAAAATGTTCTAGGTATAATAAGTTTAACTTTTAGTTTTAATTCTTGTAGTTATATTACAATCAGTCCTGCATGCTGGTAGGATTAGAATTAATCAAGTGCTTCACCTGCAAAATCTCTCACTTAAGAATCTATCACAAGCATAGTTAAAAAACAAAAAAAAATCGAGTGTCCTGATAAAATTACTAGCATTTTAAAATTATTTTTTCGCCATTCATTAGATTTTTCAAAATTTTATTCTTTCGAACACAATACGGTAGCAAAATAATTAACATAATTCTGACGCCCTCAAACTAAAAAGCAGCTAAGGGAAAAAGCAAATTTCGAGCTAGAACTGAAAAATGACGGCCTATTTTAAATCCTACGCAAGTATTTTCTATAATTGTCATTCAACAGTAGATGAATATATTTTTGAGCATTTACGAGAGTAAAGTTGCTATTGAAATGTATTCAAACTTAAGATGTGAAAATTGACCAGAAGCCACTTAATAATAAATAATTAAAATAATTAATTTAATACCGTTACGCACAAAAATGACATTTATTTTATTAAAACTTTTTTTTTTTGGAAATTCAAGCAACCTTACATCCCGGCGTCTTAAGATCCGAGACGGCGTGCGGTTTTAGTCGGTTCAAGCCCGGCGGGGGGATATTCGACGGGATATCCGCACAAAAAAAAGGAATCATGTCAAAGAAATTTTTAAAGAGATTTTATTAAAAAGATTTATAATCACGCAAGCAAATATTACGGTTATGCCTTTATCTAATCAATATAAAATTAAAAAAAAAATACCCTTAAATAGTATCCGAATTATCTGAAACGAATAATTTCACGGACTGATAAACCTCCGTTTAGAGTCAGCTATTTTATAGACTGGGCATAGTCATCATCGGGAATCCTTATCAGAAACTGATACGGTTTCAAGAGGACAGCGAATTGTATGTTAATCACACTTAAATGAAATCTTACAAACAAACAAACAGTAAAATTACTATTGTAAAGATTAGGAGACCGAGGTCAGTTGGGACATTTTTTACGTTGCTCAACATCAATATTTGTTCTATATTAGAGTCCAATGAACTCAACATACTGTTTACATTAAAATAAAACAAATATGCATTTACTAAATACATTTACATTCTATTCACCTAAATACTATTCAGCTAATTACAGTATGATAAGCGAACTTAAAGACTAGGGTGTCAAAATTCAAAACCGTTTCTTCTTAGGGAGCCATCTCGAAACCGGAGATGGCCCTGGGTCAGTCGGGGTGCGAGGGAAATATCTTATACCACGTTATACCCCGGCGTCTGAATACCCGAGACGGCGTGCGGTTGTAGTCGGTTCGAGTCCGACATAACCTCTCCCGCTGGCCGGCGGATCCGAAGCGATTTCCGCACGAAAAAAAAAAGGTGTAAGGTTGGCCCATAGAGCATATCCCTCGCACCCCGACTGTCCCTGGGCCATCTCCGGTTTCGAGATGGCCCCCTCGGGTTTGGGAACCACGGTGTCCCCGTCTGGCCCCGGTTTGGGGGACGGGCGCTAGTCCCCCCACCGTCCCGGCGTCACCTTTTTTGAACCGACTAAAACCGCACGCCGTCTTGGGTCTTAAAACACCGGGGTGTAACGTTGCTTGAATTTACAAAAAAAAATGTTTTAATAAAATAAATGACATTTTTGTGCGTAACGGTATTTAATTAATTATTTTAATTATTTATTATTTAAGTGGCTTCTGGTCAATTTTCACATCTTAAGTTTGAATACCTACATTTCAATAGCAACTTTACTCTCGCCCGTCATCGGAATTTCCCTTATGAAGCCAATTCAAATTACTCATACGTATTGCCATTGAAGTATTTTGGGCTATCCGTGTCGAAAATTATCGAGACCAAAAGTGTCGATACTTTTGTTATAACAAGTGCAAAATTAGGTTGACGAGTTTCAAATTTTATAAAGTTTGGTACTTGTTATAAGGAGTTTAAAGTATCCAAACTCCATTTTATTAAATTTTATTCGAATGTTCCTAACGTCACCTGCCGATTTCATCATCAGACACGCTCCACCCTCGCACCCCGACTGACCCTGGGCCATCTCCGGTTTCGAGATGGCCCCCTCGGGGGGCGTCCCGGCGTCACCTAAGCACCTATTTGTTATTTTGTCCTATATTTATTTAACAATACATCTGTCAAGACAAAGAAGAAAAATTTTCTACAATCTTTATTCATGAGTATTTATTTATTTACATAAACAGTACGACTTTATTGTCGTTCCATCGTGATTCGTGATGACTTCTCAGAAATTATCGAAGTAACTGTGACGTAGCTCCAGATCGTTATAACAGATATAAGTCGGAAGTACCTACCTTGTCTATGTATTGTTGTGAAAAAAGTAGGTTATGAATGTTATAGAGATAGTCGTCTATGTTTAATGGATCGCGATATGGTTTCATTACCGTAATTACTTAGATTAAATTAGTTATAGAAACAATTAATCAAATCCTTAAATGCGAAAGTAGGTAAGATTGTTGGTTACTTCTTCACGTGAAACAACCAACGAGCCAACACCTATGTGCAAAGTTTGACTGAAACTTTGCACATAGGTAAAGTAACATAACATAACTTCATGCCTGTATCCCCGAAGGCAGAGATGTATTACACACCCACGATTCGCCAGTTATGTGTAGGCCCCAATGTAATAGGGGGCGAGCCTATTGCAATCCACCGGGCACATTACTAAGCGAGCGATAATTAACATTTTTAATACACACATAACTACGAAAAGTCAGAGGTGTGTGCCCGGGGCGACTGGGGATTGAGCTCGAGACCACGTCTCAGCAGTCGGTTATGTACGCCATTGGGCTATCACCGCTTTTATTAGGTAAAGTACGACTGCGAATAGCATAAACCTTTGTCTCTTTTATACCGGGTATAGATGCCTGCGGGTTACGGGAACGGGATGAGTAACCAACCACGAGAGGATAACCTGAACCTAAAAGCCTAGTCCATAAATCAGCAGGCGTACCAGCAAGTTAACCCATACCCCTTCGACCGCCATCGTGTGTGTGTGAGTTTCGTAACCAGTTACGATCGAAGTCTCTTTCCTTGGTCGTAACCAGTTACGAGTGAGGATGTTTTCTTCCTAGTTCGAAACCAGTATTCTCCATTCAAAATACATTCTATTCTAGCCTCTCCTGAAATAAAACTATTTTTAACGGATTCTATCGCCATTTATTTGATGTTACTTTATATTTTACATTGATCCCGACGTTTCGGTTGCTTTTCAGCAGCCATGTCAGTCATGGTCACTCATTAACATCAAATAAAGCGCGATAGAATCTGTTAAAAATAGTTTTATTTCAATGTGTGACATGCGCGTAAACTTCTGACACTAGCCTCTCTTCTTAATCTGAGCCAATTCCAATCACATCCGAAGCTGTCTTGCTGTCTTGCTCCACCTATTATTTGTATGTTTTGGCTTTTGTGGGAGCGACTACCTTCTGACCTGCCTGCACCAGAACCTCTTGCATCAATCAGGTCTACCGGTTTTCAGATCAGGCTGGCTTGGACCCCTAATATTTTGTAGGGGCCCCATATCTACCCAGTCCATCTATTTTAGTTTCTCTGCTGTCAATTAAAAAAAACAGAAGACTATTGATGAATATACCACATCCGCAGGGCACCTTATTATGGGCTGAATGTACATCACTCCACATTGGTATTGATTCTGGACCTTTTTGGCCCTGCTGACATTTATTGACTAGCAACATAAATCCGGTGACTCCTTCTCCTCCCTAAGGTTTGACTTATACGGCTTTTATCGGAGCGACTGCTGTCTGACCCCTTTCAACCTGTAGCTCAGTGGTTAAAGAGTCAGCCTTACGATCGAGAGGTCCCGAGTTCGAATCCTGGCCATTACACTACCGACGTGAACCCACTCCTAACACAAGCAATTTAGCTTAGCTGGAAGGGTTAGAGATAATACTAGTAACTTCGGTTACTAATATTCTTTTAAAAAAAAGAACCCCCGAGAGGAAAGCCAGCGTCAGCGTCAGCGCCTCGTCCATCAATCAGCAGGAGAACCGGTTTTCAAATGAGGTTGGCCTGGCCCTGGAGACCAAGCCGCTGACAGATATTTAAAGCGCCGTAAGTGTCGAAAAACTCACAATTCTTCTCTTCTTCCTTCGAGCGCCAATTGCATCCGAAGCTAGCACTTTGGAGCCCGGGATTTGCTCTCCTATTGCTTCTTTCCATAATTTGGTTTATTTTTGAGCTGAGCGAGCGAAGCTCTTATACCCGGCAAAGCCGTTTGTTGGTGGCTGATCTCCTCCGTAACCACTAGCGCGATCATGACCAAATTTACCACGGTGATAGTGTGGACACTGAGGAGTGTTTTGAAGCACGATGGTTCATGTCCGATGTACTATTGAGGAATAATCACCGAAAAACAGTTTCACGAGCGCGCAGCCTCAGCTAAGCGCGCGACCGTAGTAAGATGTCTTATTTTCAAGTAAGAGTCCTGCTCGCTGAGCTCAATTTATTTCAGTCGCACCCTGCACTGAATTCCTAGTTTACTTTTACGGGAGCACCTGTCGTCTACATCTCCAACCCTGGGAAGAGAGCTTACGCGTTGTCCGTAAATTAGATGGTGTACCGGCTAAAATATGAGGTTGACTTGGTCCTCGAAGTTGTTGATGCGGCGCCATACCACACCTTTTTTTATTTTCGTTGCGAAATTCCCTCCCCGGCCCCCCGCCGGCCAGCGGGTCGGTTATGTCGGGCTTGAATCGACTAAAACCGCACGCCGTCTCGGGTCTTCAGAAAGGGTGTAAGATTGCCCATAAGGCATTTCCCTCGCACTTCAACATATGAGTTGAAGTCGGGGTGCGAGGAACAGTAGAATATCGCGCACAGAAATATGTCTATATATATTAATATAAAATTGAAAATTTTAGCTGTATCTGTACATTGGAGATATTTAAAAAAAATACTTCTTTAATGAACGGTTTTGAACACAAAAATATTTCAATTAAATTCTTTAAGCATTTTGTATGCTTACTTTTTTCTAAAGATTTTTCAGTTGGTCAGAGCATTCCCCCTGTAAGGGACTGGTCGCGAGTTCAAGTCCGGTCCTAGATGTTCTCTTTTTCCGATCTAAATCTTTACAAAAATATTTTTTTGGGATTCTTGTCTGTTTATCTATTTGTTCGTAATGGACGCAAAAACTACTGAACGGATTTTGATGCAGTTTTTTCTATTAGAAAGGTCTTGGTCAGACTGAAATCTGTCGTATGTTTCATTGCAATTAGTTAAGTAGAACTGGAGATATGACTAAAAACGATAACCGACCCACCGACCGAACGAAGCCGCGGGCATCAGCTAGTAATATTCTTATATACTAGTTGTACCCCGCGGCTTCACACGCTAGCGCCCCGCTAGCCGCACACATTTGGAATAATGTTTGGAAATTTTGATATAAAAACACCTCGCGCCGCAACCGTTGAAGCAAAATTCAGACAATTGTCGTAATTTTTGCTAGCTGTTTCTGTATCATACACTCCGTATTATCTATCGCATTCGTATTTGTAATCTATCCATATATACAGCTTAATATAGGTTATCTATAGATACTAATATCATAAAGAGGTAAGATTTGTTCTTTTTGATTAACTCTGAAACTTCTGAACAGATTTCAAAAATACTTTCACTATTGGAATGCTACATTATCCCTGAGTAACATAGGCATTTTATCCCTATATTCCCACAGGATCCGGACTTACGCGGGTGAAACCACAAGGCGACTCTAGTCCTACTTCCCACTAATATTATAAATGTAAAAAAGTTGTTACTCAGTCACTCTCTAACGGCTAAACGGATCTGTCTGAAGTTTGGTACTATAACATAACATAACCGCATAACATAGCCTGTATCCCCGAAGAGGTAGGCAGAGGTGTATTACACACCTACGATTCAACAGTTATGTTAAGGTCCCAATGTAATAGGGGGCGAGCCTATTGCCATCTACTGGGCACATTATTAAGCGAGCGATAGTTAACATTGGTACAGGGATAGATTATAGCCTGGAATAACACATAGGCCATTTTATTCTTGGAATAGGGTCCCATGGGAAGCGGGAATAGGATCAGATTCCACGCGAGCGGAGCCGCGAGCAACAGCTAGTAGGTTATATATTATAATGGAACAGCGCTCAGTACGAAAGTAACTCATCATTCTTTTAAATATCATTGGAAGTCAAAAACTTCCATGTACACATACAGTTATTTTGTTATAATAATTACTGTAAAAGCATTTTTAATAACAATACGAACAGTTTCACACTGAAAACAGCTCATGAATATTTGAGAATTACGAGTATGTACCGTAAACATACTAAGATAGATATGCAAATAGATTCTTTATTGTTATGTAATATTAAATATATTATATTTCGCTCCATGGGTCGTGGTTAAGTGGTAATCAAGTAAGCAAGCACATTGCAATACCAGCCAGGGGCCTGATTTAATAAATTGCGTTTTTAAAACGTATTTTTTATGTAGGGCACGTCAATACGACTTGCCTCATGGTAAGCTAAATTGTAAAGGCACGAGGGAGGGGAACCATTGAATGATTTGAAAACTTACGAAATCTTATAAAGTTTAAATTTCAAATCTAATTGGATACAAATAAAACTATGAGTAATACTGAAGGTTCTAAGGTGGTAGGCTTTATTATATATTTCTTTCGAATCGAATTGATATCACGCGTTTTGAAAACGTGGTGTTACTGAATTGGCCCCCAGGTCAGTCTTAGGATGAGTGATAATTTTTAACACATAGATACCTACGGCTTAACGACCTCTCCGTGAGAGGTCATTAAGCTGACGGTCCCGGTTGCCATATGAACATCTGTGACATCCGTTACGGTTAGTTGGAGCCCTAAAAAGAGCGACAACCTGTTCTTACTACAGAACTTTTATATCGCCAGTGGGTAGTGGAGGTTAGATTGTAATTGCTTCATGGAAAAAAACAAAGTTCGGCCGTTTCTGAATGTCGACCCCATCTGAGTTGGAAAAGGGTCGGAGAAAAATGAATATATTTCGCTATATTCCGCCATTAAATCCTATTGCCTTAACCTATTAATTTTAAATGAGAATGGAAAAATATTAGCAATTGAATTTTCTTCTAAAACCCTCAACGCCTGAAAACGCTCAAACTGGATAACAATAGTAGCCGGCACAATACAAGTACACAATACAAGACATCGCAGAACATACGCTCATCAAATTAGTGATGTACAGTGGACTCCCGGTAATCCGAAATGCCTATCACTGTTCAACATTCGACATACATAATGTAGTGTGGTTTTGCCGGATAACAAGGTACTCTTCTTCAAAAAATCTTAACTATAGGGGGATATATACTCTATAATCCAACAGATTCGATAGTCCGACACGGCCGTGCAAAAAGTTTTTCGGATTATCAGGGGGGAATATTAATAAAAAGGGCATGTCAAAAGCACTCGAAATGAGCGCGTTGCATGAAAGGTTTAATTACAGTAGAAGAAGCTATTGAAGTGTGTAAGGACTGTAAGGACAGAAGCAGATGACAGGCTGTTATCTTTGCCCACCCAAAAGGGAAAAAGGCGTCAGTATATGTATGTATGTTGAATTTTCAGGCAATTACTTACGTCAGTCAGCCGATCCAATCGTAATGAAAATGGTCCATCTAGCGGTATGCCAAACTATTTTGTGTTAATGCATTACCACGTGGTGTGGAACTGCAAACTTTCTCTTAGTGGCAAGCGCAGAGAGCTGTATTGAAGATTAGCCGTTATAAACCTCTTCTATATCCCACAGCTGAACTTTATGCCTACAGGCAAGTTCTGACAGTCAGGCAACGTTTTGTACAGGTGACTGTGGCATTGATGCCCACCAAGAACTATAGGGCCGTGCCAACTCCACTTGCAAGCCGGTCCTTCTGCTTAATGACAGAACGAATACGCATCTCCACCTATTTATTCTTTCTAATAATATAATTTGTCAACTCTAGGTTCACAGTACAATTCCGCCAGGTCAACTACAAGTCAACTGCTTCAGATGAACTGGCTACAAGCTGATTGGTAACTTTTTCATATTTACTGTTACAGACTAACTGCTACTGGCTAACTGGTGTTTATGTAGGAGAGTTTTCCTTTTATATACTTCATTACTATTTAAAATACTATTAAAAATGTTCTGGTTAATATACAAAGTTCAGTTCAACATCTAATCATTACTGATTATTAGACGACTCATGTATTTCGGTTGTTCGCTACTCTCAACCGATCTAGATCAAATTTGGCATATATATACAAGATATGAGTGTGGAGGTTATAGGCTAGGAAAATCAAAAATCAAAAGTATCACGGAGGAATAATCACCGGAAAAAAATTAAAATTTGATTTCTCAATGAACAAACAAGCCTCATTCACGCGATTGGTTTTAAATTATGTAACTTGTTCATATACAAAAGACGAAAAAAGAAAACGAAAATCGGACTAGCTATTAGGAAGTCCTGGTGAAATTACGACTAAGCTGTTCAAGCCATTGTGATGAAACCGCGCGCGCTGCGTGCCATCAGTGTCCATTTCGCAAAAGAAATGTACCATCTGTAACGGAGTAAACAAATAAGGTACGTGCAGAATAGAATTTTATGAATGGCTTATCTCAAAATAACTGGCTGGTTAATAAACTAACCAATAATAACTATTCAAACAAATTACACTGATGCTGGTTATCAGTCGGGGAGCTTCGCTCAATTTATGCAAAGGCAGAATGTATTGCAGAGCTAGTCAGTATAAAAACAAATCGTCATCAAACAAACAATCAATTACTAATATCGTTTTCTCAGCAATGACTTTACTTCTTTGCCACAGCTAATGCTAACTAATATTGTTTACATATTGATATACCAAAATTGTATACATTACAGTTTTGTAAAGCGTTCTTTATATGTCCAGATCCGTTCAGCCGTTCTTGTGTGATTGATTGACAAACGTCCAGCCATCCAAACTATTAACATTTATAATAGTGCTATAAAATTGCTTTGTCATTCCAACTGTATAATTGAGCGAAGCTCGTCAGAGCTTTGCTCTCTTTTAGACGACTCATGTATTTCGTTAGACCATCTTCACCCTTCCCGAACGGCTGAACCGATTCTAATGAAATTTCACACAAGCAAAGATGTTACTGATGGGAAGGACATAGGCTATGTAATTATAAAATCATGTGTACCACGGAGGAATAATTACCGGTAAAAAATATTTAAATCTGATTTCACGCGATTGACATTGTGAAATGATTACATTAAGACAAAAAAAGAAAAACGAAAATCGGACTAGCCATTGAGGAATTATCACCGTTAGAAAAAATCCTGGTGAAATTGCTTCGGCCAATTTTTGCAACAGCAGAATGTATTGCAGACCTAGTACTAATTAAATGTAGTAATACTAATTAAACGGAATGAATTATTCCCATCAGGTGGGCCGCGAGGTTGCCTGAGTGGTATAAAAAAAAATGAACATTATGATGCTCAATAAAAAACGTCAACTTTCTAAATAATGATTTCGTTTATCAATCTCATCGTTTATAATTGATTTGAGACTGCACTAATGGACATAAAATTAAAAAAAGCAAAAACGACAAATAAGTAGGGACAGCATAGAGAAACATTTCTGTAGTTTGAATTATAGAGGTCACAGAGCAATAAGGACGCATATAAAATGTCAAAAGAAACGTCATAATAAAAAAAAGACTGCAGTACCCGGTTTATGGATTGGTACTTCGGGACGAAGAGCGAGATTCCGACTAAGAGTGACTTGCTTTGATTTTATAGTGTTCTCTCTATTGCTCATCAGGCTGACAGTTAAGGAATCAAACTGTCGATCCGATGTCCGACACAGAAAAAGCTCTACAAAACCGAACTAAGCCGACCTTGAGACGCATCTCTTGCACGTTTTACTCTACACACTACACAAAAACGTCTACACATATCATATTTTGTTGATATACACACTCGGTCTCCCGCAGTTTGATCTAAAGAAATGTTAAGAAAACTTTGGATGTCAGTAAGCCAAATTACGTTGACGTTTGCTGTCAAAAAGCCAAATTCTGTTTTTAATATTTCAAGTATAGATAAGGGTAAAAATGTACTCTAGATGCGTAGCTACGCGTTTGTAAGTCTCTTTGGTGGTAAGCGCGGGGCGCAGGGTACGAAGACGGAGGCGCGCTAACCAATGAAAATTAAATTCAAAAAATGTGTAGGTAATTATATCTTTGTCACACTCCATAATAAACCTGACACTATTCTATTCTATTTTTCACTCGTGAATGTAATCACGGAGCCGACACTTTCATTTGTTTCCTTCACCCGCGCGGGGGGAAATGTATAGATGTTTTCCAATAGCCGCGGAAAGCAAGCAAAATCATTGTTCCATCACCCAAAATGTGTAGCGAAAACCATAGAGTAAAGAGCGCAACCATGTTTTGTGTAGCGTGTAGAGTAAAACACGCGCAGTAAACGGCCTTTAGCTAGACTCTTACTCTTCTTCCCGACGTGCCAAGTCAAAAACCGGGTACTATACTTAGGGGGGTTGAGCTAGACAACCTCATCATGATGCACCTTGGGCAACGGAAGCGGTAACTCTCTTCCTTGCCTTATTAGGGTGGCGTTGCTGCTGCTGGCTGCTGTTCTACCGAGGCGCATCTTTTTAATTAACTCGCTTTTATTAGCTTCTAATGTATGTTTTGTAAGTTCTGGTTTATAAGTTTGTATGTAATGCCAGGTGGGATGACGATCTGCGAAAGACTGCGGGCAGATGCTGGATGCGGCAAGCTGAAGACAGGGCGCTATGGCGCTCATTAGGGGCGACCTATGTCCAGCAGTGGACTAATAGAGGTTGATGATGATGATGATGATCTTTGAACTTGATTTTAGAGCACTTCAAAAATGTCAGACTGATTAGAAATGTTGCACACACATCAAGGACCGATGACAATTCAATTTTTTTATAACTATAAAGAATATCTAAAAAACATGCTTTATATATACATTTTTAAGAATTAACCGAAATTACTAGTATTCCCCTTAACCCTCCAGCTAAGCTAAATTGCTTGTGTTATAGGTGTGCGTTTATTATTTAAATTTATTTTATTATTAAAAAGCGTAGCGTGCTTATTGATGACTCTTTTAAGTACCCCACGCTTTTTTAAACAATGGAATGAATGTTTTATTATTCACTTTATTATCTAATCTTAACGTTAACTGTGTTATTTTATTTTTAGTTTGATTTTCTAAATTTTTTCTTGGCTTTTTTTCATAGCTATTACTTATTTATTTGATGTCATCTGTATGATAGCTACAAGAAGTTGCACATATTGCTGGTTAAGTAGTAGTCTTTTGCATTAAAACCTTTTCTTTTGTTCCGTGCAGTCGTTCTGGTTATACCTATATATAGAAGTCATTGACCAATTTATTATTTAAAATTCAATGCATTAAGTATAAAGAGGAACGCTCTTTTCGTGTGACTTTTTTATTATTTTTGTATTGTGATTCTATGTGTTTTACTACTCATCACTTCGTAACTATAACGTGATGATGCATGGGTTCAAACAAACTGCAAAGTTTCTTGAAGATCTGTCTTGTATATATGAAGTTATGATCAATAATAGTTAAGACTAAAATTGCTCTACTGCTTGTACCACATTTATAATAGCGTGACGATATGTAGCGTATTTATGACTAGACGCTTGGAGAGTGTTTATGTAACATTTCGGCTAGCTGACAGTTAGAGACACAGAAATGTAGGGTCACTTGTCCGAATTGACACTTTTTAATTTTAATATTTTACACTAATAGTTTTTATACTGTAGGTACAGAAGCCCCTAGAAATTTATGTCCCTAACGTCGGCCAGCCAACGTTTTACCTGAATCTGCTGAGTAACTTGCAAGTGGTGCTAAGACATCAACTGACGGTCAAACAGAAAAAATTAAAAAAAAATCCAACTGAATAATTTTTCGGCACCAATTTCGGCACCAATTTTCCGGCACACGTTTACCGCTGGGGTAAACGTATTCTTGAATGAAGACCGCGACTCGGCAAACGTAGTGTAGGACGCCTTCCGGCCAGGTGGGATGATGATCTGCGAAAGACTGCGGGCAGATGCTGGATGCGGCAAGCTGAAGACAGGGCGCTATGGCACTCATTAGGGGAGACCTATGTCCAGCAGTGGACTAGCATAGGTTGATGATGATGATGATAAGGGGCTCCAAAGATTATTTTTTTCAGATTGTCGGCGCGGACTAATACGTAGATATTCATATCAAATCATAGGTTTCCAGAAATAAGGGACTCGGAGCTAAACTGCAGACGAACAGACATACTACCGAAACTACAAGGTTAAGGAAAAAATAATCTTGTTTACGAGACACAAAACATGCCCACTACTGTAGCTTATACAGTACAGTGTTCACCAACTTCTGAGGGCGACTGTACACTAGGATCAACAGCAGTGATCCACGAACACCGAGTAATGATGTCCGGGAAGTTCCAGGGAAAGGTATACTGTCTTAGAAGCCGCAACGAAATGAAATTGGAGGAATTGGGAATATAATAAATTCACTTCCCTCCTTAGCAGAGCAAAAGACAAAAATTAAAGCAACAGAAAAGGCAAACACCCTGTAAAGCAAAGGAGCACTACGGAATAGAGAAAAGAATCCAGGTAAAGTGCAGAATGCCCATCTAGGGCCAAACCACAGACATCAGAGATACAGACGTAACAGATAACACTTATTTACAATATAGAGTTGCAACCAATTATAAAACCAGACGTCACTCGTCGCCATGGTAACGATTAAGAAATAAATCAATTTTGACGTATTAGTCATCAGTTGTTAGACAGGGTTGGAATCACTGCTGATATTAATATTGTTTAAAATTAATTAATAAAATAACTAAACAATTCTACTCATTTCTATTCTAGTTTAAGTGACCTGCCTAATATTTTGGATAATAAAATGTTGAATTCTGGCCTATCTCAATCAATTTTATGAACGTATGCAGTTACGCAGTTATTTGTAAAGGTTCTCAGCCTTAGTTCGGCCCCCTCTAAGCATAATTGCGTAAGTGGTAAATTAAACGTCACAAGACATCGGGTATGTTATGTCTGTATCTATATCATATGTCTGTGTACGGAACAGGAAGAATACAGGTAAAGTGCAAAAAGTCACTTTAGGACCAAACAGACCAAATAGTTTTTTGGTCTTTTTTGACCAAACAGACCAAAAAACTATTCTTTGCCGTACCATAAAGTTTTAGGATCCTTTACCAGCACACGTACTTCCGTCCTCTTACAATCCCGGGACCTTTAAGCGAGGTGCGGAAAAGCATTAGTCTACTTATCGAGACCGTCATACTGATATCCACCGTTGCAGCAGAGACCTTTATTGATCGTCTACCTATACCTAATAGTGGCCTCCAATTGTAGACTTCACTTAAAGTTTCTTACCATAAGGTGGGGTGAATTCATATTCACGTGTCTTATATAAATAAAAAACCTGTCAAGTGCAAGTCGAACTCGCGCACCGGGGGTTCCGTAACACTTTTTTATTTTTTGGAATTTTTCCTTTATTTGTGCCTTGTATCTTGCTTTTTACCAAATTTCGTGATACTAGGTTAACGGGATCTAGCATATAGCACTTCCGATTGACCTAGAATTGTCAATTTTGGTTAAAAGCAAGGCTGAAAAGTAAAAAAGTTGAAAATTAAGGTAAATTTTGGTACTTACAAGTTTTCACGAAAATCTAAATTAGCTCATATGTTTTTATTGTGTTGTCTCAGGACCCTGATTTTTATACACCTAATGGGAAAATAGACCCCTTTATCTATTAAAAATTTCAATTTGCTAGTAAATTTCTACTTCCACCCGTTCCTGAGAAAATCGGTTGTGACACACGGACAGACAGACAGACGAACCGACTGACAGAAGGACAGACAGACGAACCGACTGACAGAAGGACAGATAGACAAGAGAGTGACCTTATAAGGTTTCCTTTTTTACCTTTTGAGTTACGAACCCATAAAAAAATGGTCTGTTCGTTCATTTTATTTGTACTGTGTTACCCTTACTGTGTTGAATTTGATATAATTACCTAATAAATTCACCCGCTGATAAATATTTATAAGATAACTATAAAACAAAATAACCTTAATGATAACAACATTACATTAAATGGACAATATGTATCTGATAAGTATTATTTAATTGAAATATGAGTACAAATCTGTGTCTGATTACACCTAATTACTATCAATTGAACAAGTACATTAAGTGGACAATATTTATCTGATAAATATCCATTTATTATATCTGAACAAGAGTACAAATCTGTGTCTGATTAATTTAATAACTTGAATTAAAACATTAAATTGATGATATGTATCGCATAAACTCTACTTCCAATTAATTTAAAAATATGAATGTTTGGATGTTTGTTACTCAGTTGACGATAATCTTGGGCCCTATTCTTAATTGATTAAAATTAAAGCCGAAATTATCGTTAAGCATATTTTTCTAAATACTTACATTACTATTTCTCTAACTCAAGCTGTAAATTACATTTGCATAACTCTGTGGATCCAATTCTGAAGTTCACGCAGACGAAGTCGCAAGTAGAAGCTAGTAATTTTATACTACGCAGAAATAAATTTGATTTTTGCTCAATCACGCTAAAACGGCTGGATACATTTTTCTTAATTAGTATTCTTTGCAGGCGAAGCCACGGGTTACAGCTAGTATAAAATACATACGTAATACTTACATCGGCAATAAATATTACATAATCGCAACACAAATCACAATTATATCACAAAAACAAGTTATTTATATTCACATATTATAATCACTTCCCGCTAACTTTCTAAAAAAAACATGTAGGTACTTTTTTTATAAAAAAAAATAACGACTACTGACACGAATTTAATGTTACTAAATTACCATAGAAATTAAAAAATATATTCTACCATAAAATATTATTTTAAATTAATAGAGCGGTTGGTTGCCGACCGCGTTAAACCGGAGGAAAATACTGACAATTTTTAACGCTCTTTCGAATCAAATAGATTTGCTTTTACTTTCTCCTAAATGGCGCACAGTGGTTCCGCTTTGATATTATGTGAACCTAGAACTGCAATTCGAAATTTAAATTTGTTTTTTTTTTTATGAAAACTGTCAACTTCAAATACATACATATTTTACAGTATGTCGGTACCCGGTAACCCTTTTTTACGTCAGGAAAAGGAGTGAGAGTCTTGCTAAGATCGGTTTGCCGAGTGTATAATATATAATCGGTGTGGAGCCGAAACATTTTGCTGACAAGACAGACTCCAAGTACAACCCTTTTGTAATATTTTACATTTATAGTAGGTACTGATATTGAATGGGAAAATGGTTACACCATCTTTCTGAATCCATAGTGGGTAAATAATTCATATAAATACGAAATTCAAATTTATACATAGGTCATATACACCCACATTTCGTTAACTAGGTTTTTCGGGCGTATAGCTATTTTGCGGACCCTTCTTCATGGACTTAGTCACCTTCCAATCGATAAAGGTGTAAATGCCCAATGGCATAACTTTATCGGTAACCAATTATTTATATTACAGTCATTTTAAACATTGACAACATATTCTAAGTAATCATTAAATCAATTAGCTGCTTGCTTGGCTTGTAGTATGCGAAAGTTAGAAAAAGTTGTAATTATCTGTGTACGAAAAAGAAATAAGCATGATAATTTCCCAGTAAACAAGATTTACCTACAGGTTTTTCGTTAAAGAAAGTTACAAAACTAGTTACTCTCTGTTCTTAACAATACAGGTTTAAATTTTAACTTTACCGCGAAATAGAACCACTGTGGGGCGTTACCGTAGGACGAGTCGGCGTGAAATTGACATAATCTGTGGACAATAGCTGAGTAATGCGTAGGTACTATGTTTATTAAAATTTTATGTGGGATGTGGTACGCCATTGTTGTGGTTGTGAACAGATAAAAAGTCATTGTCCTGTCAAAGTCTGTCTGTGAATCATTCATTATTTTATGTACTTATATGTGTTTGGTTCCCGGCTAAGTAGGATAGAAGAGCCACCCCCAATGACTTCTATGTTTACTACTATACTGGCTGGACGGAACAAAAAAAAAATGGTATTACGAAAGACCATAAATACACCACTAACAATGCGCAACTTCGTGTAGTTGTCATACAAATGATCTTGCAAAAAGCCACGCTATAGTTATACAGATAGGTGTCAAAATACATTATAACTCATTCTAGTTTCTGCGTCCGTTCCAAATTCGAAATTCAAAATTCATTCCCGCCTTACCCAGAAACCCATAAGGGTCCTTACACCGCGTGATCTAGACCCTTTGAGATATCACCAGCTGTGTTTTAACCCAAGGTACAGCTTAACTAGCTGAGCGCGGAGTTTTTTAGAAACACCCAGACAATGCAAATACACACATATTCATACACACAAATATTTGATCTAAGCGAAAATCGAACCCGCGACCTCTGACTTAGCAGTTGAACGTTCTACCGCTACGCCCCACATGATATAGGTCTTCGTTCGACAGTGGACTTCAAGTCAAGACCATACTAACGGCACTTGGGAAACGTCAAAATAATTAGACTGAATTATGTAGAACTTATTTTATACTGATCAGCGATACGGAACGCGGCCCCGTCCAGAAGACCCCAGCAAAATACTCAGCAGGGTTCTTTTTGTGGTCTATTTACAAACATGTTTACGTAATTACAATGTTTTGTTTGAGTAGCCTAGTAGAGCAACCAGTTATTTAACTGCTTGCTCTCATAATCTCGGACGCTTACGTGAAAGCACGTTGAAATAAAATTATTCTTAACGGACTTTATAGCGAGTTATATTGTTACTTTACTGTTTACACTAGATTAAGACATTGCTTTACAGCAGCCATGGTCACAGGGAGACTAAGATGGTTTTCTCTGATCTCAAAGTATCCGACCTATCTATCGGAACTAAACGTATTATTGGTTGGTACACTATTTACGCAGAATGAGCTCAAAGTGTTACTCTTCATCCCGGCTACGACGGCGACGCGCGTCAACGTACCAAATTAAATGCCCATGGGCTAACCACGACGCACTTAAAACAATTTAGTGAAGAGCTGAACTAAGGGATAGAGATGCAGCTAATCTAAACGGTATATACGAGGGTCAAACTGAAAGTTCTTAGAAAATCAAAAACTGATTACATTAGCCAGTTATTAGTTTTATTATATCTTTTCAAAATATTGTCCATTCACGTCAATACACCGCTGCATGCGATGGAACCACTGGGAAAAGCACTTTGCCCACTCGTCCTTAGGGGTCTCTTCAATGGCATCGCGATACGCAGCCACCGCTTCTTCAGCATTCATAAACCGCTTTCCTTTAAGTTTTTCTTTAATTTTTGGAAATAAATAAAAATCACAAGGCGCGAGGTCGGGGCTATACGGCGGGTGACCCAGTAATTCAACGTTTGATGTCGCCAAATAGTCGAACGTTCGCTTGGCGGTGTGCGACGAGGCGTTGTCGTGGTGAAGGAGGATCCTACTGCGAGGTCGTTTCTCTCGAACTTTTTCCAAGACAAGTGGCAAACAATTGGTAGTGTACCATTCTGCAGAAACTGTTTTTTGATCCTCTAACACAATTGTTACGAAATGACCTATCTTTCCAAAGAACGAGGCCACCATTTTTTTTCCCGCACTTCGATCTCTCTTCACTTTAGTTGGCAACTCCTCGAAAGGAAACACCCACTGAGCAGATTGTCTTTTGGTTTCAGGATCATAACAGTAAATCCAGCTTTCGTCACCTGTTAGTATGTCGAACACAGCATTAGAGTCACCTCCGTTAAATCTTTCAATCATTTTACGGCACCAATCCACACGATGGAGTTTTTGAGCCTCAGTCAAATTATGAGGTATCCACCGGGCGCAAAGCTTCCTGACCGCTAAATGTTCGTGGAGGATTTCGTGCACTTGACTCATACCGATGCCTAAGCTTGTCCGAATCTGCTGATAGGTCACTCTTTTGTCAGTCTCTATCATACGCCGCACAACACAGATGTTATTTTCAGTCGTCGCCGTAGAAGGCCGTCCCTCACGTAAATCATCAGTGAGATTAGTGCGACCACGTTTAAACTCATTAAACCAGTTGTAAACAGTCGCACGAGATGGGGCTTCATCGTGAAAGGCCAATCGTAGTCTATCATAACTTTCTTGTTGACTTAAATGACATCGAAAGTCATAAAAAATCATTGCACGAAAATTTTCTCGTGTTAAATTCATGTTAACGTGACACAGACAATTTTCAATTTGCCGCCAAATCGTAAAACAAATGATAAATGAATGAAATATATACTCAGTAATATTGGCAAAGAGTTCTATTTTCAAATTTTAGAATAATTTTTTTATTATATTGTTTATAAGTGGCCAGTTCTAAGAACTTTCAGTTTGACCCTCGTAGCACCCCTCCGTACAGTTCCGCTGAATAAAAACTTGTTCATATAAAAACACGTGTTTCCTTCTTCCTAAAAACACTTTCACACCCCCATTGAAGGACCCGGGAGGTTCTTCAAGCGGGGTGTGAAAAACCATCTGATATAGCCGTGAAGCTGAGAGCCACTCTTGTAGCATTATTGGTATCTGTACTGGTGACCTTCATTCCTGTGACTTTACCTTTAGCTTTCCGTCAGGCCAGGTGATGTCAAATTGACGTAACTGTTATAAAAAAAAACGTGTTATACTAACTCTTCAGGAATATACAGGCGTGTTTATATGTATGAGTAACTAAAATATAACGCTTATCGTAAAATAACATTGAGGATGTAAAAACTTGTACTTTTATGTAGATAATCTAATGATAGCTTAGAAGTTCGATCCAAAGGTATCTTTAACTTATTGAAATACATATTACAAACATTATTGTAAGCCTATGCGCCTTCTTTAATTCTTTTTTTTTTATTCGTAACAGGCTCGCATTTAACCACTATCTCACCCGTTGGTAAATGATGATGTGGTCTAAGGTGGAGCACGCTTACCTAGAAGTAACCTGTTCACACTAGACTTAAAGACTCCCAGGTTGTAACTTTCGTGTCCTAAATATTAAAAAAAAAATCCACTCTTTAGCTGCTTTGGCTGTTTTGGCAATACATTTATCATACGTAGGTACTGCTAAAGTTTAGCAATACGCATGATGAATGTATTGCCAAAACGTTTTATGCGTATGCGTGGAATATCCACCATGTACCTATCGGTGGCGCATCGCCGTACGTCTAGTCGTTCAGCGGTGGAAGGAGCTTGCAGGAATTAGGTTATGCAACTCCAGTGCACACTCCCTGAAGTGCATCCGACAAAAAAACCGAAAGGCTAGCAACTCTACGCCGATGTTCCAAGCTCTGAAGCTTAGTCTCAACTAGCGCATAGACGTACGTTTATAGTGCCCTGTGAGCGTTTTTTCTTCACAAAAAACAAATATTTTACCAAGTGTAACAAAATATTGGACTTGTTAAATAAACCAAATAAAGGTTGAGTAGTAAATGTTGAAGAGTCTGGATGACACATACCCACAAAGTTAATAAGAAGAAAAAAAATACCCTGATGTTTTTTATACCACTTCTGTGGCAGAGGAGCACGCGGCCTACCTGGTGCGAAGTGGTTACTGCGACCGATCGACGTGTGAAGACCAGGGGCGTCACACTCGCTCTGTTGACCCTTCAATACCCTTTTTGAAAAACCTCATAAAGTACTCACTTGGGAAAACCAAATTAGGGATCCTTTCATACCTCACTGAGCGCACCGATTTCGGTTGCACCTTGAGGGTGAATTCCCTGTCTAAGGCGAACGGTGAGATGATATATGATATTGCCACGTGGGCGTCATCTCCCAATTCCTATGAGCTATTCCAACTGATTCCTTCTTCTACCTTCCTACCCCGAACAGCACGTGCAGGACTAAGGTGTCAGCCTCATACTGTAGTGTGCAATCGATACCATCGCGAACAAAGCGGTTTTGTGTTTTTTTTTTTTTTTAAAGAATATTAGCAACCGAAATTACTAATATTCCCCCTAACCCCTCCAGCTAAGCTAAATTGCTTGTGTTAGGAGTGGGTTCACGTCGGTAGTGTAATGGCCAGGATTCGAACCCGGGACCTCTCGATCGTAAGGTCGACTCCTTAACCACTAAGCTACCGACGCTTATCACATGATAAAGAACTGGAATGCTTTACCCACACACGTGTTCCCTTCTTCCTACGGTTGAATGTCCGTGAAAAAGCATCTATCGAGGCCGCCTAAGTAGGGACCACCTTTCTAGGGACAACCTCTAGAAATGACAGCCATTACTTTTTGGACTTCACCTCAGCTCGCCATCAGGCGGGGTGCAGTCAATTTGACAGACTAAATATTTAAAAAAAAACACACACACACACACGCACACTATTATATAGGTGGTAGAACACGAACAGAGAGGCAAAATCTCTGCTAAGGCTGAGAGGTTCTACACTACTTGTAAGTTTGGGATTGTAGACGATCCTCAGCGCACGTCTTTGCACCTATCACCCGACACAGCCACTGCACATTTTATTTGAGGAAAGCAAAAAGTATGGATTTATTTTAAACGCCCTTATAAATTATCAAAGAACTAATTCAAGTAGATCTATCCTAAAATAAGCTTCAAATTTTGTTTTACATACGGGATGACAATAGTCGCTAACCGGTAAAGTCCTAATAGAAAAATGTCACCGGAAGCTAAAGGAGAGACATAGCACTTGATTTAAATATCAATGGTACATGGAAGACGGCGAGTAATTTGTGATTATTATTCCGCGAAGGCGCGCTTAGAAAACAGATACTGTTACAAACTCCATAATAACAAGGTAGCAAAGTCAATTATCGGTCAGCTTTTGCTAATTTTTTTTTTCTTGGAGCTGCTGGGAACAATATCCCTAAGTACCTTGGGAATGTTTTGGAGCTGTAGGGAATGAAATTGTTAAATGTTGCTTTATTAATTATTTTAATCTATAAAAAACCTCGAGCGCCTGGTAGTGGATGTTTGGAATACCTTTTTTTTTGCGTGTGGAAACCCCCACGGGCTTCACCCCATCGGTGCCGCCGATGGGGTGGGCTTGTCGGCATCGGAACGACTAAAACCACACGGTGTCCACCCCAAGTGTCCATTGCCGGGCACCCCGGGTAAGCCCTCGGAAGGATAACCCCATGGTTACCGGCGGACCTTGGCCGCCAGCGCGGCCTCGCCTTGTGGGGTCGGGTTTTATCCCTTGTCAGTGAGTTGGCAGGTGTGTGTAGGACACACACGACACGCCTCAGCCACGTATCCGCTATCCTTTCCATGGCAACCAACGTGTTAAAAATGGTCACCCATCCTAAAACTAATCTGGCTAGTATTGCTTAACCGAGGTTATCAGGTTATTACTAAGCCACGGGTCCCATAACTATGCCCACAACTTATAGGTATATTATGATAAGAGTTAATTCGGTGGTCTGAGATAGAACTTGTGGAATTGGACCTTAGACAGTGAGGACTTAAAAAGGCTTTGAAATTTTAGTGAATCATTAGCTAATGATAACAATCGATGCAGTGACAGTTGGGCTGTTAGTTAGACTACTTAGACCATCGAGCAAAAAACCACAGACTGCGTCATCCGTGCAGTCTATATTCCCTCCTATGGTACAGACGGCCAAGGAGATAAGTACCTTTACATACAACTTTACATGTAAATGTGTTTATGCTTATCTTCTTGGCCTTGTGTATATACCACAAGATATTTCTTTCAATTAATTAACAACGACACAATGAATCGATACACAAATAGTTTCATTGGAAAGGACATGGGAATTTCGATTCCGGGAATAAAATTCCCAGCAATGTTATATTTCTGGTCGCTGTACCAGTAATTGCATCAACTACCCTATTCAGATAGTGGGAAATATTGAAAGTGATTCTATTTTCTGTTGGTAAAACGTAACGTTTTATAACATCGTTGAATGAATTTAAATGCATTTTCATCCTGTCTCACTATTTTTAACACGTTTTAATTAATTCAATTAACTTTTTAAGCATTTTGTATGCTTACTTCTTCTAAATGTTCTCTTTTTCCGATCTAAATCTTTAAAAAAAGTAAGCATACAAAATGCTTAAAAATTTAATTGAATTAATTAGGCGGAGCCATTAAAAAACAATGTTTAAAAATGACTGTAAAGTTATTCATTGTTTCCTTAGTTCGCAAGAATTACGATAGATGGCTCCAGCGTCGCCTTAAGACGTATATAATATATCGGAGAATTCCGAATATCTGTGACGTGTCTAGATAGCTCAGCTGGTCAGAGCATTCCCCCTGTAAGGGACAGGTCGCGGGTTCAAGTCCCGTTCTAGATGTTCTCATTTTCCGATCTAAAACGTTTTAATTCGTTTTGTATATTTGCCCCAACAAGACCTTCCAAGCCAACCTCACGTTGATGCACCTGCTGATTGACGAACGAGGCTCTTGCGCAGGCTTTCCTCTTGGGTTCGGGAGGTCGGACGGCCATCGCTCTAATAAAAGCCGTATAAGTCAAACCAACGAAGGAGAAGAAGTAAACGGACCCTAGGCTCCGAAGTTAAAGGCTCCACACAAAGAACCACGCTAAGGTGATGATGATGATGATGAAAATATTAAGCTGTAGACGTGCGCTGTGTCATACAGAGAACGCTTTAAAAACCTGAAGCATGCCGATCTCTTTCGCTCACCTACCAGGCGACACGACATTCCCAATCATAAGGCGGATAATTCCTCGACCAGGAAATGCATTAGCATATAAGTAGGTTAGTAGTACTAGTACTCACCTTTTCAACAGCTTCAAGTCTACTAACACAATATTTTTTGAAATTTAACTGTTTAACTTTGCAAAAATATAAATAAATTGATTAATCACAATTTAGAAGTTTCCCATTTTATCAATACACCGATCACGGGGACACTGAGTTAAATGTAAATACTTCGATACATATTATACACAAATACAGTAGATATATAGTTGATAGTTGTTAGAGGGAAATTATCTGACGCATCCTTTAATGCCCCACCACACACGTATTTACTTATGCCGCAACAACGGATACAAAACAACAGCTGAAACTACTATTAAATGCAAATATTTAGGTACCTATGCATCATACATGTAGTTGTCCAATTTGTTCACGTGCAGCCCTTGACCTCTTTTACTTAGAGGAAATTTGGCACTAGGAACTATGATATTTTCAAACGAGTTTGATAATCCTAAATAATGGATGTGAAACTTAATAAACTATTCGACTAAATATATTATGTCAGAAGAAGCGGCGATAGCCTAGTGGTGTACGTAACGGACTGCCGAGACGAGGTCTCGAGTTCGATCCCCAGTCGCCCCGGGCACACAACTCTGACTTTTCGTAGTTGTGTGTATTAAAAAATGTTGATTATCGCTCGCTTAGTAATGTGCCCGGTAGATGGCAATAGGCTCGCCCCCTATTACATTGGGACCTAAACATAACTGGCGAATCGTGGGTGTGTAATACACCTCTGGCTACCCCTTCGGGGATACAGGCGTGAAGTTATGTTATGTTATGTTTATTATTATTGAATGTGTTTATTATTAATAACACATTCAGTGCACCTATTGAGTTATCGGATGAGGGTCTGTTGCAGGTTTTCCTATCGAATTGCGGAGTCAGACGGCAGTGTTACCCACAGTCTGGTTTATTTTGGTAAACCAAACTGTACAAACTGGAGGAGTAAAAGAATGGGCTCCAAAGTCCAGCTTGGGATGCAACTGGGATTGGCATTCGGAAGAACAAAAACAAGTTCAAAATACCTTTGCTAGATAACCCTGGGCATTTGCCATAAATCGAACCTTGATCGAACCCTTATTATAGCTATTGCTTGGCAAATTCATGCGTGACACTCCCATGTTTCGCGCAGGATGAGTGGCGTAACGCAGGAGGGTGGGGCGGGGGGGCTTAGACGTTCGCGCTAAGACGAAATTGCCAAGCTATAGTACAACAAATGAAAACTCGTTGCTGTGTAATTTTAAACGGCGTAACTACAGAATACATAATGGTACATAATGGTAAGCCGCGGTAGCCTAGTGGTGTGGGTAATGGACTGCTGAGACGAGGTCTCGGGTTCGATCCCAGGTTTTACCATGGCACACACCAATGACTTTTCGATGCTTTTCGAAGTTATGTGTGTATTTATCGCAGGTTTATAAGTGCCCAGTTGATGGCAATAGGCTCGCCACCTATTACATTGGGACCTAAACATAAACTGGCGAAATGTGGGCGCTAGCACCTCTGCCTACCCCTTCGGGGATATAGGCGTGAGTTTCTGTGTGAACTAGGGTAAATTTCCGAGCTTATAGGCGTTACAGGAATCAAATATAGCTCACTTAGGACCCATAATATTTGTTCCATTGTCTCCTGTCTCCCATTTGCTAAGGAGGGAGTGCATTTATTTTATTCCTAACTCCTCCAATTTACTTCTAATTTCGATTTGTTAGTACCATTAGACATTACCATTGATGGTACCACCAGCCATTACTGGTACTGCGGATTTTTTTTTTTTACCGTGGTACCTTTGGTGCTAGTGTGGTGTAATTTTTTATTGGCCGTTGTTACATTAGGTTGATGCAAATTTTTTGTTAACCGTGGTACCTACATTTAGAAAATAAGTAATAACCAAAATATAATGCAAAATCGCCACCAGAAAATATCTGATGAGATTAAAATTTAACACCCTTGGTTGTGTCAGTTATAATCTAGTGCTTCCCAATGAGCCAGTGATGCCCTGAACGTCATTCGGTGACGTCACGGGAAAGGAATGCGGTTAGAGTGGAAAGTTCAGGAAATATCAATGAACTGTACTGTGACCTGGGGTCCGATTCAGTGAAGCTTTAGAGAATAGGTTTGAACATTTTTTTTTGTAAATCGACCATATTTTATACTTCCAGACTGTTGGTTCCACTGCTAATTTCCACCAAGGGGTTCAAATGTGAGGTTTTCATGGAACCATTGCATAATAATGGTGGGCTACACACTACAACACTTGTACATACTTATACTGCACTTATGTTCTACACCCCCACCATTTTATTATAAAGTGGCTCCTTAGTGGAACTAACAGTCCGGAAGGCTATTTTATAGCCTAGCATTAAAAAAAAGAAAGTTTGATTGGAAACATGACTGAATCAAACGACCAAATACAAAAATAACTCTTTTATTATCATAGGAGTTCCTTGCCATAATTTTAGATAAATAAGATAAATAATAAAATCACAACTTAATGAATACTTAAAATTAACTCTAACGTCGTCAAATTTGAAATTTTGAATTTAATCAATCAACCATCGGGTGCACTTGTCGAAACCACATCGAAAGTTGACGTCGTAGTAAGCAATTCACTTATTTCTATGGCAGGTAAAATGGACTCAAAAATTATTTAAAAAAACATTTAAATACCAATGTGGAACACCAAACGAACAAATTAGATTAAAAAAATATTGTTGCACGTACATATATATATAAATACAATACTAGGTTTTACCAGTTTCCGTACCGTCAGAAATACGAGCCCAATTTCACTAATGAAATATCATTATCTTTATCATCATTAAGCTTCACATTTCTCACAGCGCGGTTCAACTCCTCACAATTTCATAGGCATTTTTGTAAAAATAATGTACAATTAAGTAATGACATGGATATAATTATTCGAAGGCAACATAAAACTTTTTAGTTCAATTTTTTACAAATCTACTCCTTTATATTTACATCACGTTTCAAGAGAATCGTATAACTAGTAATTGAGCGTGAAAAACGATTCTTCGAAATTATCATCTTTTACCTAAACATACATCACAGATAGAGATATAAAAAAGAACTAATATCTATTCAACGAGTGGGCTGCTAAATGTTGGGTTGTTGTGGGAGGGGGGATAAAGAAACTAAATTACACCTGACGGTTGCATCAAAACATAAATTTGTTTTACTGCACATAAAATCAATACGGATTATTACTAAATAATGAACAATTGCAAGAATAAAATCGAAGTATACAAGACAAAATTACAAACTAATCGTGCAAGAAAAGATGAGAGAAACAATAGAGAACGAAATATTTTGCTCCGTCGCTCGGAAGCTAATAAAGTCCATTCGAAAAACTGGCAAGCACTTACACATTAAATTGATAATCTTATTTATTATAAGTTCTGATAACGTCACTGACATTTGTTTAAAAAATAATTTTTCTATTTGACTAGAGGTTGCTTATTTTAAACCTATTTATAGAATCTACCAGTTCCAGAATCGATCTAGACAGATGCTCGCAGATTTTGCGCGAGTAAACTACGTTCGGACGACTGTATTATTGAAATAAATAAATATATAAATAAAAAACGTTTAAACAAAAAATAGTACTCGAAAAATTTTAACGGCGAAATGTCTTCTCAACAAGAAGTTTCATTAGAGCCTTACCGAAATGCACAATTATCCTACAACATATGTTCACTTTTTATCATCTCCACTAGTTTTAGGATCACTATTCTTACTATCCTCATTTTTGATTTCGGATTTATTTATTTCAGCGTCCTTTTCATCTTTTTTAATTTTATCTTGACAATCGGCAACATCCTGGGACTTTGCTTTAGTTTCCCATTTATTTTGAAACTCTTCGCTTAACATCTTTTCGAAGTCATTAGAGATTTTATTCACATTTTTTTTCATTGAAGGATCTGGATGGCTCTAAAATTAAAATTCTATTTTCTATGAGACTTAATATTTCGTAATAAATATATTGTATTAGTTTTACTATTCATTCGCATTCATTACCTTAAGATAGAGTCGGACATTGTTGAAAATACGTCTAAAATCTTGCACTACTTGATCATATTCAGTATAAGAAGAATTCTTCAGCTTCGTAGATATATCATGAAGGCACATTGGATATTTGACAACCTCATAAAATCTTGGAGCCTAAAATATGTAATCCGGTTACTAAAAGTTTTAAAAATCAGTACCTGCAACCCATTCGATGCATGTGGTCCATATTATCATTTCGTCTAAAGTATCAAAATGTCCATAGTATCATCACGTCTACAGTATCAAAACGACCAGAGTATAATTACGTCTAGTTTTTCGTATAGTTTGACTAAAAACTTTTTACACACTACTGGCCGTTTCAGTTTTCAATGACTTATAGGAATGACATTGTGTCTTGACAGTGTAATAATATACTATTTTCCTCGTGTCTATCTATAGATGTCACATAAACTTGTTTATGTCGTAATTATGGCCGAATTTAAAAACTATTATAAATCAAAGGGGCAATAAAACTTTAATTCGTGGTGGGTTTCGTTACAACGTAAGTGTAAGAAATAAGGGCGGGACTCTACTATGGAGATGTGTAAATAGAGAACAATATTCAGCTACCATTACAATAAAAAACGAAAATGAAATAATACGCGAAAAACCTCAACATTTGTAAAGGTGATTTTGTAAAAAATGAAGTTGCAGTAGTAAAACATGAATGTAAGAAGAAGGTTTGCCAAAATCTAGGATCAGTACAATCAATATTTGAAAATAAATTTGAAAAGTTGAAGATGAAAGGCGAGCAATATATATGAAATTCCTTCCTATGAACGTTATAAAAATACATTGTACAGATCAAGAAAAAAATATTTAAACACGGAAAACCTTAAGTTTGTACATTTAAAAGACGTGAATATACCGAGAACATTAGCTGAAGGTTTTTTAGTCTGTGATGACGGTGATGATGAAAGAATTTTGATCTTTTGTTCTAAAATATGTAGAAAATTAGTAAAAGAAAATGAAAAAGATTTTTATGCAGACGGCACATTCAAATGTGTTCCAAAACCGTTTTACTAGTTATATAGTTTGCATATAGATATGAAATCAACAGTTTTGTCAGTCAACGTGTACCCTATTATTTACGGGTTATTGCCAAATTAAACCGAGGCAACATATACACGTTTCTTTCAATTCAATAAAGAAAAACTGGGAGTTAATATTTCGAAATTCAAATCTACGAGCGAGCCCAAATTAAGGCAGTAAAAAACGTTTTTCCAGATGTTGTTGTATCTGGTTGCTTTCACCATTATTCCGATGCAATATGTAAAAAGAGTAAGGATATTGGGCTTGATCGCACAAGAGATGGTAGGAATATAACCAGATGGTGCTCATATTTACCGCTGCTACCAGGACATCACATACTAGATGCGTGGTCGGAAATATTAGAAGAGTCTCCGAATTCCTACGAAATGGAACAATTTAAATTGTATTTTGAACGACAATAGTATTGTAATACACAACTTATCAGTTGTGCTGCAGACGCACATCGCACTACTAATTGTCTAGAGAGGTGGCACAGGAGAATTAATAGCCGAATACCGCATTCTCCTAATATCTTCCTCTTTATAAAATCTTTAATGAGAGAAGCTAAACACTATGATTATAAATTTTAACAATCATTATTTTGTTCTTTGCGAAAAAATAGGCGAAATAAAGATATTAGATTTGATAAAAAATATAAGGAACTGTTAATAGAACTTGACCGTGGTTACATAACCTTAATCAATTTCCTGAAAAAAATAGTGTACACAAGACTTAACATTTAATAACTTTTTATTTTATGTTCGAAAGGCTTTTTATTTATAGAAGAATTATAAGCGTTTTTTCCTTGAATGTAAGCTAGGCTAGCTATTTAGTTACCTAATAAAAATATTTTTTTACATGAAATTATTAAGTGTAATTATTAAAAATATCTAGATTTGTATAGGTATACATAGAGATAGACTAATTGACATTATGGACGAATAGATACTATGGGCCATTTCATGAACTATATAGACGAAATAATACTGGTCGTTATGATACTATGGACCTTTTGATACTTTAGACGAAATTATATTATGGACCACATGCACCGAAATGCCAGCAACGATATAACATATACACAGTGAAAATACTAACCACTTTTATGTCCATGTCGTGTTGAATAAAAGAGGCTTCAGAGATTTGTGACAGATTGGAAATTATCATTTCAAATTTCTTCACAGTATTAGCCGGCAAAGGTTTTTTCTTTTTAGGGTGATACCACATGCCTGATACTGCTACTTTAGCTTTTCCACTTGACCTTTTCTGATTATCATCGCGCACATAATTGCCTGATTGATCGAAATTGGGACAACGTGTGTTTTCTTTTTTTTCCTCATCATTTCTATTTTCAGGAACTTCTAAAGGTTCATCTGGTTCAAGTGATTTTGTTTCAGCATCAAGCAGCTTTGTAGTATCTTCAACGTACATAGTTTGATCTTGACTTTTATTAAGTAAATAATCATTTTTACCTGTAGTGTGTTGATTCCATACACTCGTAAGATCCTTCGACATAAAATGATTTGATAATCCAGTAGGCCAAGCATCGGTCTGATCCATACACAGCTTAACTTGCTTTAAATCATCTGGAAACTCATCAGAAACGCTTAAACCTAAAGCATCGTATAGTCGTGCCGTGTCAGATTTTGACCCTTCATGGATAAAATCCATTAATTTTGGAGCTGATTGCTTAGCAGCTTCCCATGCGCGGTCCGATGTCATTGAACTGAGAAGATCTAAAGATTCCGCCGCCCTGATATCCAAACAAGGTATGCCATGTCTTGGCATAATTTTTTGGTCCTCACCGAAGATATCATCTGTGCGTCTAGACATTAAGCACGGCCATGATTCGAGATTATATTTAGGCTGCGGTGCTAATGTAACAGGGGGAAATGGAACTTTCATTTTAAGTGCAATATCGTCTCCTACAGCACTATCGAATACAACATCCTGTGAATTGCTCTGAATAAACGGAGATATGGGATCAGCAGGTTTTATAGGTACTTTGTAGCTTCCAGGTTTCATATAAACCTTGGACATTTCGTGAAACTCATCATTTTCGGGATCAATGAATTGCACGGGGCCAGAAATGTTATTTGAGATGGTCACAACATTTGATGGAAGTTGTATGTTGTGAGTGTGATGAGTTATAAAATCGCTAGGTTCTTTTTGGACCATCTGACCCCACGCTGCAAAAAAATCAGCCTCTTCTTTTGTATCGCCACAGCTGTTATTTTTCTGTACATAACAGCCGCGCACATCATTACCTGTTGCCATACTTGGTATTAACGTCTTTTCCACGTGGCTTAAAGGTATCATTTTAGCTTTTAGTTCCATATCTCTACGCTGCAGTAAATCACACGGCAAGTTCCCTATTAACGGTTGGCCAGGTGCTTTACCGAGTTCTGCATCCATTTTATGTTTCAATTGAGTATATAGTTCTCGTTGGTCTGCATGACACATGCCTTCTAAGGCTCGAAAATCAGGGATGTTAGTGATAGTCCAAGATTGCCGTGGTTTTGCTTCACGAACACTACACGGGTCACATTTGTATGACGTTTTCTGGTAACCGTCCATTTCACTTTGATCATTGAGTGGGTAGAAATTATGTGAGCTTGGCGGTGGTACTACCGGATGTTTCTTATAGGCAACCCCAGATCGAGCAGGCCAAGGACCTTCGTTAAATCCTTGAGTAGCCGCTTGAGATTGATTTTGCACCCATGGAGGCTGAACTGCGTTGAACGGCTGCGGAGAAGCATTAACAGGTCGTGGAGTGCTAGCGTGCGACTTTACTGGTTGGAATTTATTTTGATTCTGATTTCGGGACACCGCTGAGTTGGTAGCATAATAATTGTGTGTAAAACTTTTTTGTTCCATAGTAAATCCGTGATCGAGACACTTAAATGTCTTGTAAATATGTGTCAACATCTCCTTAGTGACAGCCTGCCATTGCACAAAACATTCTCTGATATTAGGACTGTAGTATTTGTTTTCGATTCTCGAAAATGTGTCATGCTTTTCACTTAGTAATTCCTTGACTCCTTTCCACCCATCTAAAATCCGTACGAATGAGAAAATGAAGTTTTTAATAACCCAAGGAATACCCTGAGAATGTAAATTAGCAACAGCACTGTCTGGTTTTTGGACATTGGACCTAGTTTTAGCACAGATTGAGTGTATATTCTTAAAGCAAGGTCTGTTGTGGTGGGCAATAGCTATGTTCTCTGCATCAGTACAAGCCTCCACTGCCAATTGAACAATTTGAATTGGTATCTGATCGTGTATAACAATCTTATCTAGTACAGATAACAATACTTCTGAAGATATAGAAGGTTTATTTTTGTCGTCCTCCTGATTAATTGATTTCTGATTTTGATTTTGTTTTTGATTAGAATCAGTTCGTGAATCGGGTATGTTGCAAAGTTCTGAAACCATTCTCTCTCCTTCAACAAAGAAATCTAGACTGGAAGTAGATTCTGAAGTCAAGTTTCTGTCCTTCGATCGACGATCAGTTTCAGTGTTATCTTTGTATCTTTCATGATATCGAGGGTCAGCGCTGTAAGCATTACGTTTGTCTTGACTTTTAACTATTTTCTTCTTCGCACCAGTGCCAATCGGTTCTTGATTAGAGATAGACCACGAACTTTGTGATCGTCTGTCCGTGTTGACGTTCCGCTCTCCTATCAGCCCACTGCCACTGTAGTTGGGTGAAGATGGATCAAAAACTAGGCCAACGAGAGGTGAATTAGGCGGTGAACTAAAGGTTGGGGCCGAAGAATTGTTATATCTGAAAATGATAGCGATACTCAATATTTATTATAGATTAATGACAATTGTTGTACTGGACATTAATACCTTGGGTTCTGGTACGACTGGTTTGATGCAGTTGCCTCGTATATACCTGTAGCAACACGACAATAAGTTGCCATGTTTTGGTCTGACAAATCTTTGCTGGAGCATCCTAAAAATAGAAAAACCAATCATTTTCTTAGACTGATTTCAAATGATATCTAAACAAAATGGTCTTATCTTAGTCTGACATCAAAATGGATATAAATTTTAATGGTAAATGAGTTATATTACTGTAGGAAAAACCACTGGTGAATTATTAGCTTGGAGATAAATAAAATAAATCTGGACTATTCGTTATTAACATAACTGATGTGTTAAGTGTGTAAATGGGTTACTTTTCGATTCAAGAAACCAGCATAATATATGGTTCTTACCATAGTTTTTCTGCTGCATCATGGTATATTGATGCTGGGGCTGGTAGCCATCACTCTGGTGCGGTATGCCCCTCTCCCGCACCCCTTCAGGGCCCCCGTCACGATACTCCCCCGACTTGCTCGACACTCCACCATACTCTTGCATTGGACTTTGAAATGTCTGCAATAACGTTTCGAACAGAAAAATCTAATTGAACTTGTATTAGATAGACGTAAATGCTGATGGTTATCTTCTTTAGGAATTCTTATAAAATACAAATGAAGCCCATTTTCTTAAATCTCTTTTAAAGAAAATCAAACTAAACTTTTTTCACTTGCCTAAATTTCCGGCCTTATCTGAGAAATTCACAAGATATTGAGATATTTGCAACTCCGATAAAGTAATTTTATTTTATAATTTTCGTGTTTATTTTATTTTACAATGTTCCATGAATAAACCTGGAAACATTTAAATGAGCTCCTCTCTGAACTAAAATAAAAAAATCACATATTTTCCAGTTTTAATAGACGTTAGATGAAAAAATCTCCATCAAATATGACGTAATGACCATAATTTAGGCTAGATCTAGTTGGTGCCCGAGGTCAGGCTTTCTTAATTCGGATAAAATAATATCATTCGTTAATAGTGTCTTCTATTATGGCAATTTACTTTAGAATAATTACTACTTTGAGTTTGCTTTTTAATCTAAGGTATGAATCGAATTCAATTACGCAAAGATACAAAGTTATTTCGAAATAAATTATTTGACAACTCACCGGTTTGTTGGCACCAGAGTCCTTCCCCAGAAGGTTTCCAATACTTTCAATACATATTATAATAAATAATACCTATATATGATTGTCAAAGCACCCGTGTCTATATTTTAAAAATAATTATTTTTTTATTCTTACGTATTAACCAATATGATTTAACACGATTGGGATGATTCCAGGGTTCACAACTGTTGCTTATTGTCTAGATTTCATAAAGAACGTATAATATCATGGTATTTTATTCACTACCTTCAATGTGAGTTGGATAATGTATGACTTGCCAAAGAATTGAAATGAAACCAACCATATGATTTGGTTCATTTGTTTCATGACGTATTTTATTTTTACTTTTCAGAATTATGGCCAAAATCGTGGAGTGTAAACTCTGTGTAGTTTTGATTACTCAACGACCTACCGTGACGGGTTAGTTTATCTGTTTCTTTACTTCTTTTGTAATTATAATTATGTTATTATTGCATAATACTTGCATAGTTGTACGATCAACACATTAAATCGTTTGAAATGTTTATTCTCCTTTTTGTCTTTTAGAGGAGTGATTGCAGTATGAACTCCGAGAGAAACACCTGCGCCAGAGTCTTGTCTGTCAATCAGCAAGTGTACTTAGGTTAGAATCCGAAGATCTTGGTGGGGCCGCTTACACATAGTGTATACTACTACTTATTTTCTGTTCTTCTTAGGTTCTGTTCCAAATATTTTTTTTTAGTTTCTACGAGCTGTTACCCGCGGGTCTACCCGAGTGGTATTTTTATATCGTTCTCGCAACCCATTGGAATCTATTCCAGGGATACAAAGTAGGCCATGTGTTACGCCAGACTATAATCAATGCCGGTACCAAATTCCAGCCAGATCCGTTCAGCCGTGTGAGTGTGATTGAGCATCTAAAAATATCTGATATCTAACAGATTTTTATTTTGTTCCTTTTTGCAAACTGTTGTTTTACAGGAACTTTCATAGTATGTTACTATCACAGACGTCATCAGCTAAATATTTTCTTTGTGTGTAATGTAATTGTTTTGTTGCGTTACTTAATAATTGTTGTGAAGAAATGATGTCATATTTTTGCCAACAGCTTACATAGCGCATATAAATATGTGGCGATGCAACAAGTGAAGAATTGCAATATTTAGCCTTATCACAGGAAGGATGAACTATCTGGAACTCGACCTACTACCTCTTCCTCTATCTCGAACTTCAGGGTCCATGCCAATCTCACCTGTGAACTGGTCCACCTACTGATTGACGGAGCAGGCTCTCATGCCTCGCGTAATATTCGAAATTAACCAATTTATCTAAAGGAGCACAATAAGAATGGACCTCGGTCTCTAAGATGCAAATTTTTTCCCGTAAAAGTCAACCAAACCATAGAGTAGGACCTGGGTTTCGAAGTTTAAGTTTTGAAAGCAACTAGGATTGCCGCTTGGATGCAGAAGAAGGCTATCGCAAGAGATAGCATCTTGGTTTCTTGTTGCCTGCTTCTTACAGTCCCGGGTTGTTTAACTGGGACGTGACAAAGTATCTGTTGAGGCCATCAAGTTCACTATTTTAGGATCAGCAGCAACTGAAATGGTAGCCCGTATCTTCTGGACTTCAAGCCAGCTTCTTACTATCCAGCGAAGTGCAGTCAATGACGGACTATACAAAAAATATTACAGAAACAAAAAAATTGTTTTGGTAGAATAAATAAGACTAGTTGAAACGGTATCTGCTCATCAATAATTTAATTCGATCGCATTTACTTAGTTGTTGAAATAATATATAATGTTTCTGATGTGCATTAATATAGACGCGAGAAGGGTAAAAGCGAGCCCAGATGTTTCTGCAGCGTTGCATAAGTCTTTGGTGCAAGAGCAAACTTCTTGTCTGCCGCCGAAGCCAGCGCGGTGGTAGCATTCACCCTGCAAATACAACTTTTTGAAACAAATATACATACATGTACATACATATACAGTCTGTAACAAAACTAGTGTCCGATTAATAAAGGGCACATAGGTATCCTAAATACAGAACCATAAATGAAATTAAAAATAATACAATAATTAAAATAAATGTAGTATTGGAATTTTAAATACCATTTCCTAGATCATAATTACCCAATATCGTCCTAAAATCTAAAAATGTGACAACACCACACAGTAGATTTCCAATAATATTTAGCGGGACCCCACAACACCGCCCCCCGCTGTCTGTACCACTACGCCTTTTGTGTTTTTTTCGTTATTTTTATTTTTAGAAAGGGTTTGATCACAAAGTGGCCCTCCTGTGTTGCCATGTAAATTTCTGCATTGACCTAAATTTTATTGTAGCTTTAGTGGGGTCATTTTTCAAACAGAACCTAATATTGATACCTATACTTATACACATTATATACCTTCACGGATCGGATACTAGTTTTCTTATAGTACATAATATTGTAGAGTGACCCCTCTTACCAATTGAGGTGGGCAAACAACATCTTCCCAATTGAGAAATGGCACTCTTTGATCTCCCTTTGAGAGATGCTTTGACTTTATATATTTTGAAACGAAATAACAGATGTCATGACAAACACATATCATAATGGTCTCATGTAAAGAAAGCTTTCAAATGAGCCATGGTTCAGCCTTATATTATACTCTTTACAAAGATTATGTTACGGCTAAAGACCTTATACTTGCTCTCGTCCCATCCGCAACTCCTTATCACCCTGCTTTCGGGCAATCTCCCGTTGACACCATAATCCACGTACTGAACTATTTTCCTGCAGAGCGTATGCGTTACTCCTCGATCGTGATCGGAACAGTTCCTCTTCAAGTTGTCAGGCAGGTTGCCTTGAAGACACCAGATGTTCGTTGCGCTGTTACATTCGTAGCATGTTATTGTTGACCCTGAAAACATGGTGGACATACTATTATGGACATAGTTTCGGGAAAAATGTCGCCACGAAATGTCCCCGAAATGCCCCCACATTAATATAGAGCCTAGGACGGATTCTACACAAGACCGCCGGGACCAGGGCCTGGGGCAGCTAATGTTTTTATTATTCGTTGTTTGTTATTTCTTCAGGACCTACTCATATAACCTTCTGCTTCATTGCGGAAGCGACTGCCGTCTAACCGCCAAGAGGAAGACCTGCGCCAGAGCCTGGTTTGTCAATCAGAAGGAGTAGGTTTGCAAGTGAGTAGAGTAATTTTCAACAAAGAACACCCCTAAAAATAATTGTTGTTATTAGATAATCAGCGGACTTCTTGGTATGGGGCACATTATGTGGTGGACAGTTATAGGTTAACCGAGTAACATCTTCACAGCATTGTGGTACACAGGCGATAGCTGTGAGGCATTTTGATTTTATAATCCGTGGACACTTGGTGCACACATATAGGGGATGCAGCTGCAAATCAGCGTCGAAGGGTCTTTACCTATGAAATTGTCAAAATTTTCTTACAAATTCATGAGTTCGTTATTCCTGTTATTTACACACACAATATTAATAATGGAAATAGCTATTATTTCCATTATTAATATTTTGTTTGAAAGTTGATTTCTAGATTTAACAACTGTGTATTAAATTTTGTTTTTATTGGCTGCTTGATAAATTAATTCGATCTTCATAAACAGTACTTCCTAAATGCTATCGATTTTGATGATAAATTTCGTACCTACTACTTAACAGCTGTCACTTTTCAAAAATGTAATAAAAGTTGCTGTTTGTAAGCTTAATGTTGTCTCATTCATACACAAAAAAAACAAAAAATTTGGATTTGTCATTCCTAAAAAAAATACAAAAATGTTAGTACTGAAAATTGGGTTGCCTCCAATTTCTTCAAGAAAAACGGCAATTTCATATGTAACGACCTAATATGTACCATCTCTTCAAGTCGATATGTATGGATCGAAATGGATGTGCCAGCTGGCATCCAAATACTAGCCCAAGAGCCCGGATTTATCAACTGTCTGTGGTTTAGAATGAACAAAGTAAAACTGCTGTTACGAAACCAAGCATTTGTGTCATCATTATAAGTGATTCATCCTTATTGAAATGTAGCACCATTGTGCACGTTATTATGTGTATGCAGAATTTATTCAATACTGAAAGTGAGGCTTTGCATGCTAATGTTGTCGTGCATTTTTTCTTTGTCATGTTTAAGCTACTCAACTGTAGTGATTACTATTCGCAATAACGAGTTGCTCCGTCACGCTGACTACAACAAGTTCGAAGAATAATTACTGGATGGAAAGAAATACTTCTTGATATTGTCGAAAGTTTACGCGAATGTCACACATTGAAATAAAACTCTTTCTTTAACGGATTCTATCGCGATTTATTTGATGATATTTTATTATTTACATTGCAAACGACGCGACGTTTCGGTTGCTTTTCAACAGAGACTGGGGAGACTAAACATCAAATAAATCACGATATAATCCGTTAAAAATAGTTTTATTTCAATTAATACTTATTTTTCATTGAGTCAATGGCTAGATATTATTTAAATTTGTGGCCAAAACCACAGCATTTTACGTTGCTCTACACAAATCCTTACTATACCTTGAGGCAAAAGTCTTGAATAAATGTCAAAAACTTCGCGCATGTGCACTAACAACCAACAAGCCAATAAAAGGACTTATAAACCAATAACGTGAGCCCTTTGAGCCCGTGATGAGTTTTATGTATCTATGATTGGTTGATTGGTGCGCTTCCGACGTCGCACCCCTCTCTTACCGCCAAAGAGACCTAAAAACTAGTTGTGCGCAGCTAGAGTACATTGTCAAGGTTTTTCCCCTAGTTTTACAGGTGGAGGGGCAGAGTGGGCAAGAGAGCAAATGTGACATGGACTGACATTGGATACTGGGTAGAAATGATCTGCAGGCACTCAGTCACTTAACAGACTTTGGACCCAAGTTGGCTGCTGTAAGTAGATTTGTGGAGACAGTGCTATCCGGGATCCCAAGACTATGCACTACTAAGCAGCTAGCTTTTTAATATTACGGCACATTCAAATGACTTCACCACGCCTGATGAAAAGGAGCTATAAGTTAAAATATAGATATACTAGCTGTTGCCCGCGGCTCCGCCCGCATTTAATTCTGATCCCGTTCCCGCTACCCATAGAAACCTATTCCGGGGATGAAAAGTAGCCTATGTGTTATTCCGGACTATAGTTTATCCCTGTACTAAATTTCAGCTAGATCCGTTCAGCCGTTTTTGCGTGAAAGAGCAACAAACATACATACTCACAAACTTTCGCGTTTATAATATTAGTAGGATTTTATAATTCACTAAATTAAAATCAAATGTTGCTTGGTTTACTGACATCTATACAAAGTTATAAGTACTTATTACAAAACAATGCAACAATTTTCCCTGCATCGTTGATATTTATAATTGAAGACGATAGGTGGCTCTGCAATCAGGTTATAGAATTTTTTTGTAGATTTTTTTTTCTCTTTCGAAGCCGGCACGAAATCTTGCTAATTGGAGTTAAAAATAATCCTTGATACCAAAGCCAACATTTTATCTTCAGCTAGGTACCCTAGATCTTCGGGGTGCGAGGGATATGCTCTATGGGCAACCTTACACCCCGGCGTCTGTAGACCCGAGACGGCGTGCGGTTTTAGTCGGTTCAAGCCCGACATAACCGCCCCCGCTGGCACGCGGGGGGGTATCCGAAGGGATTTCCGCACGATAAAAAAAAAAAAGGTACCCTAGATCTTTTATTAAGGTTATTCCTCGTGCTAGCAGTATCGAAATGAAACACCCGCAATCGAAAACAGTGGCAAGTGGCAACACGTAATAAAATATTGCTCCAATTACTTTGCAATAATCGTAAAGTAATTTGCGGTCTGCGGGCGCGTAAATTCGCAAAAAAAAAGTTATTCATGTCTACAACCCTATTCTTATAAGAAAGTATTCCGTAAAGTAGGGCACGGTTAAAAAAAACTAACAATAATAAAAAATAATGAACACGCTTGTTCCCTCCGGGGAAGGGAGAGACAACAGCCTGCCTTCTGCTTCTGTCCTTGCATACTTCATAGGCCTCCTCTACTGTCATTAAACCTTGCAAGCCCGCTGACTTTGATTAATTTGATCAGTATTTGTTCTGCGAGACCGACCCAGGTTAGCCTGCCAAGGAGGGAAATGGGAGTATAGGTATCACTTAATTATAGTGCCTGGTCGATAGCACCAAAAAGTGGTAACAAAGAGTATAGCCAGCTAAATGTGGATCATAAGAACCTCTACCTCGCCCCCCCTACAGAGATTATTATAGTACTATGTCACACTGACGTCCATTATTATGATTACACCTCACTAGAAAATTTTCCATGACCTTTAAGAGTTCAAGGTTAGATGGTTTGTTGATGGTTGAAAAAGACGATAGAAATCCTAATCATACTAGCTATGAACGTTTAGAATACCGTCGGTAGCTTAGTAGTTTCGTCGGTTTAGCCTAGCTGGAGCTTAAGCGAGAGTTGAGCGGGCAAAATTAGTAGTTTCAGTTACTAATATTCCTTTAAAAAAAACTATACAAACTTCACTCATTACCAAATTGAAAGCATATTATCCGCCTCTCACTATAGGAAATAATGATAAAATGAAGGATTTAATAAAATTTAATAAACTAACCGTATTGTAAGAGTCCACAGAGGCAGATTAAACTGAAATATAAACACGCCATGACGCTGGCTGCTTCACAACCACAGCTTTCAACAAAGTTCCCACCACTTCTAAATTTGATTGTGAGTGGCATTATCGCAAGGTGATATTCAGTATGACCCGCATTAGGTTTAAGACCGGACGTGCTTCATTGAACTCGCTAGCGGAATATGCAATTGAAGCGATTAGGTCATGCTAGATAATATAACAGATTCATGATTTCAATAGTAATTTTAAATTGCCACTCAATTGTTGTTGAGATTCAGATGGTCAAACTACAGATCTCGACCTCCAAAGCGACCAGAATACACAATAGAATGATGATGATTGAGAGGATTAAATAATTTTTAATATAGATGATGATTGTCAGAATGCAGAAGTAATAGAAGAACTGTTCTGTGTGAATGAAAATCAAGTTCATGAAAAACTTTTAATAAATATACATTCTCAAATTACAAACACAACAAAGATGCGTCGCTAAATAAAATGTACAGTCATTGCGGCTTTGGTAACTTCATAAATACTATATTAAATCTAAATGTAAACCGTATCAATTTACAAATACGTTTCAAAGTCGAACACGTTAGCTTGTGAGTGCGAATCGTCAGATTATCATCTATTTACATGGATTTGCTAATTCATTAACGCGTGTTAACACCACACATTCATCTATATTATCTATAGTAGCACGTTTTCATACAATTAAATTAGAAACATCTATACATGTACCCGCTCTATCTATTTTGAACACTAAATCTACCAGCTCTTTGTTTTTTTTCAACAGAATTTGTATAATCAAAGTTTAAAACATCAATATAACCAAAATATTTCTGAGTACTATCAGAACGTTAATATTTGAGACTTTACGAACGAAAAGATCGATCAATAATCATTGTTAGAAGATGGGAATCTAAATCAAATCAAAGATATATTTCCAAAATCGTTTTTTGTTATCTAAAACTATATAATTTCTAATATGGCAGTGGGTTGTTGAAGCTTAACAGATTTCAAATTGTGCTTATTCTGGGATTTATTAACTGTTTATTTCTCCTGTCCCTCTGATTAATACGTCTACTTCTAACGTTTATGGACACCTGGAAGACCTAAAACCTCAGTAATGCAAATGTAAGGAGCATGAGTGCAGTGCCACCGATTGGTATCGAGGCGGAGTTGCAGCCGTCTTCGATACAGGAACAAACTTCTTGTCTGCCACCGAACCCTGAGCGCTGGTAGCATCGGTTCTGAGAATAGAAAATAAATCTATTGATATACGTATACCGTTTGATACAAGACATGGACATGTTATCCAGCGTTATCCTGGCAGATCAGATCGCAGCCATAACCAGGCACGAAAAAGCAAGCTCCATTTGTTAAGTGTGGACTATGATGTCTGCAGGACGGTGGGAAGGGAAATGTGGACGCAAATGATCATAATTATCTTTTTCTAAGCCGTGATGGCATCCAAGGCTCTCACCTTGGAGTCGGCTATCTGCCTTTTAGTCCTTCCCCACCCACTCGTCTTAGGCATCTATGGCAATGAGACCATTGGTACGCATGCCATTTTCTACACATCAAGCCAGCACATCTTGGGTCTACCCCTCCTACCGGGGACTGGTGGAGGCGGCACGGCATGATATTTGTTGCCCATGTAGTTAGGCGGTCGCCGCATATGCGACCGCACCTGCGAAGGCGTCTCTCCTGCGTTTTATCTGCAATGCCACGGGCCACGGATATGAAGGCTACCATGGATGCGGGAGTACCTCACGCGCGCAAAAATTATGTCTGAGAGAGGAAGCAGAGGTGTTTATTCAGTAATTTTGGCAATTTTGCTAATTTGTCAATTTTATTTTTTGATCAGTCGCAGTGGAAGAGGTTAATGATTATAATAGATTTTCTTTTTATAAGTTTTGATAGGTTTATAGGTAGACTACTATCTCATCTGTTGGTAAGTGATGATGTGGCCAATAGTGGAGCATGCTTGCCTAGAAGCTACCTACTCACTTTAAACTTGAAGACCCCCCAGCTTTCCGGAAACACAGGCAAGATATTCCACTCTTTCGCAGTACGGATTATAAATGTATTGGTACAACGTTTTGGACGTGTAAGTGGAATATTCTCCATAATATCGATGGTAACTCACTTTAGCTTAAACTAAACCAACCTTGTAGCTGCTCTCATCCCACCCACATCCTCGGATAACTCGGCTGTCTGGAGGCATGCCGTTCATGGCGAACTCCACCACCTGGGATATCTTCCGGCACATGGTGTCGCTAGACCCGCAGGGTTGGCGCAGGATATCAGGTAGCTTGTCCAGCAGACAGCGGGAGTCGTTGTGGCTGTTGCATTGGTAGCAGGTAATTGCTAGACCTGGAAATAATAAATGAATAGTTAAACTCAATGATTTCTATGTATAGTAGAAGCAGGCCGGGACGGTGGGGCGACTAGCGCCCCTCCCCCAAACCGGGGCAAGACGGGGACAACGTAGTTGGACAACCCGAGGGCGCCATCTCGAACCTCGAGCGGAGATGGCCCAGGGTCAGTCGGGGTGCGAGGGATATGCTCTATGGGCAACCTTACACCCCGGCGTCTTAAGACCCGAGACGGCGTGCGGTTTTAGTCGGTTCAAGCACGACATAACCGCCCCCACTGGCCGGCGGGGGGGTATTTGAAGGGATTTCCGCACGAAAAAATAGTTACTAGTAGACTGTATGGAACAAAAAAAATTGTATAATGAAAGACTAATACTTTACTAGCATCAATACGCAACTTTTTGTAGCTATGAGTATATGATAGGTTTCATAAATATATCCACTCTTTTATCTAGTTTCAGCGTCCCGGGAAACGAAGAACGAGAAACCAAGTTGCACCTGGCACGGGCGAGTCGCTTGTTCATTAAATCGATGGTTGAAAGGCAAACGGGTGCAAATGATATCGAATGTTCAGAGTAAAAAAAAATAAGTCAAAAATCAAAAAACCCAACAACCCTAAAAAGACCGAAACAAGTTTGATAGCAGTCGGGATCCATTAATTTACTTTCGGTTTATGATTTGCAAATGGGTCCCGCGGGCTATCAAACTTGTTTCGGTCTTTTTAGGGCCACCGGATCTTGTGATTTTTTTATTAATAAATTTTATTGTATTCTTTTTAGTTAGGTATGATATATATATTTTTAAATCACCCTTCAAAGCTCTTCAGTTTTTATACCCTACTCGATAAGTTTGAAAGAAAATATTTTTCTAACAACAAACATACTTTAGCACTAAAAATCCGCCATTGTGTATTCTTGTTTATTTTAATATACCCAGTAGCACTCTCACAGTGAATACGAATCTAACGACACCTCTCAAGCTAAAATCCATCGAGCCGTTCAGGCTGCAGATAGCCAAACAATTATACATACATACATACATACTCTCGAAAAACATAACCCTCCTTCTAGCGCAGTCAGGTAAAAAGACCTCAAATGGCATCTAAAACATTTGACCATGTATGAATGTGATTTTTTTGTCAACTACTATTGTCTAATAAACCCCTTCACTGTCAATATGTGTTGTTTATTCAACTAATCGTAAAAGCCACATATTAAAACATAATCCAACGCTGTAACAAATTGATCTCAAATGTATTCAATAGGACAATAGCTCATTTCCTTTTAAATCCGTCAGACTCCTTAAGAGGAACCCACGTCATGGAAAAAGCTATTTAGATACAATCTTAATGTGATAGCACCGATACGCACGCGGGCTGAAAGTTAATTTTCTCAAAATGCGCTATGACATAATACAATAACTTATTTCTATCGTACAGTTTTGAACATTTCGAATTGCCTATGGCACATTGTATATTTGCGCTCTCGGGCTTCCACCATTTCAATCTTGTGCCAGATATATAAGGTGTCACAAAATTAGGTCTCTGAATTTGGTGAGATGACTTGGTATCGACAAAATATGTATTTGAAACAAAAAAAAAAATATCGGGTAAAATAAAAAAAAATAGAAAGCTTTGGTGGCCATTTTTACTAAGTAAATGTACACAAGTGAGCACTTTAAAACGCTCATGAGGAGCTCGTGGGTAAGTGGTAACGGCGGAGGTTTGCACATTGCAAGGTTCAGCAATTCTGGTCAGCCCAGTCATAGGATGGATGACCATTCATAAGAAAGTGAGACCCCTCCGTGCTTCGGAGAGCATGTTAAGCCGTCGGTCCCGGTTTCCATACTGCCGTACTTTTGACCTGTAATTGTTTCAATACATTGATATAAATAAAGGTAGGTAAATTTGATCCACCATTGGGGTTAACACCTGGACTGAGAAGGGGTTAACACCCGGACAATGAGATGAGAGGTTCTAGGAGTAGTAACACCCGGCAGCAGTGTCTATACCGAACTACAAAGCAGTACGATGAACAGATTAGGTTAGACATATGCCTCGTTGTAGTGAAACAATAGAACCACTCTGTCACTGTACTACGCTTGTAGCTTCACAGCGTCGCCAGATGACCTATTACCATTTACTTACCAACCTTGACAACGTCGACAGCTGCTTTATTACGCTCCGTTTAAATACCCGGGATTGTAATGTAAGAATAAGGAAACCGAAGGAAAAAGTATTTCTGCTAGTGAGTAAGCTGAGGTTTCTTGGACGTGATATCAATTAACTTAAGGCAATCCACTGTTCGAAATATGCCTCTCCCAATGAGCTTTTAGGTAGATTTCGATGAAATCGATCTACCTATTGGTTTCTTGACTACTGTCGAATTTAAAAAAAAATTCTTCATAGGAAGTCTAGTTATGACCCCCTGAGTCCGAAATTACCACTGGTCAAAAAGTATATATATATATATATATATATATATATGTATGTATGGTTCCACTTCCTAAAATTTGCGGCACTCTCACGGTCGCATTTTTGGCCCGATCGCTTTCAAACTGCGGTCAAAAATTGCTTGGGTGTAAACTTAGTTTAAGTTCGTGAACGGGTGGAATCCGGCCTAAGGGGACGGTAGGGCCTCACTTTTTGTGAAATCAGTTTTTCCTCAAAATTTCACGTTCCATGAAAGATATTCGAACCGTTCTAATTTTATCCCATAGTATACATGAATACCAACAACTTTTAATTATAAACCTATGAGATTAAAACTTTAACTAAAAGTGGAGGGGGGAAAAACCAAAATTTTTCGGGATAAAATCATAACTTCTAACCGGTGAACATTCTTGCCGTCGGCAACATTTTTAATCGATAGGGCATTTTTAAGTCTAAAATAAATGTCTGAAAAGTTTTTCGCTTTCGTTTTCGAGAAAAAAAAATTAAACTGTTTAAAGTTTGTAGTTCTCTATATAAAATAATATTAATTGCTTCACGAAATCTACCTGTGCGTTCCCCCTGCGGGAGCGGATTTTTTTTCAATCCACCGCTCACTAAGTGCAGTATATCCCAGCTACATTTTTACAGGTCGTCTACGAATATAAGATAGGTTTAGCTCGCATAATAAGCATACTGAAGTGGCAATGGGTTCGCCACATCTGTCGAAGGACCGATGGCAGTTACAGCTAGAAGTCTTGAAGTGAAAACTGCGATATGACAAACATAAGGTGGACTGATGACTTAAAGAAGGTAGATGGAATGGACTGGTGCTATGACGCACCTAGGAAGAGGCCTATATTCAAGAGTGGTAGTGGCAGAGATTGCAATCCACTAACTAGGTGAGGGATAATAATTGCTGCTAGTATTTATAGGTAACTATCGCGAATAATTAGGTACGTGGGCTGTGGGGTGTGTGTTGGGTAACCTCCTCGAGTGTCGCTCCGATTCCGATCCCGCTGCAGTCCGGGGGGAACGGAATCGGAGCGGCCGGTACACCCTGGGCGGCGGTCAATGGCTTCCCCTTCACCCCTTCATAGGGTCGGCCAATACCCAACGTGGCGGGAACACATCGCTCTCCGTACTCCTCTGCTTTCAGAGGAGACAGGATGAGCGATGCTGTTAGTGGTGAGATGGCCCAGGGTCAGCCGGGGTGCGAGGGATATGTTCTATGGGTAACCTTACACCCCGGCGTCTGAAGACCCGAGACGGCGTGCGGTTTTAGTCGGTGCAAGCCCGACATAACCGCCCCCGCTGGCCGGCGGGGGGGTATCCGAAGGGATTTCCGCACGATAAAAAAAAAAAAAAAAAAAAGGTAAGTGGGCTGTGTCCTTATACTTTTTACCTTGTGACCTTGAAGTTATAAAAAGAAATATTCTCACAGCACTATTATGTAGCGCTATCTATCTAAGTACATAGCGTTCACCAATTAGTCAATTTGCCGCCCGCGGAGTACGTCTTCATACGTACCTATATATAAATTCCATTTGCCCTACTTTCTCTAGATATTGATATAACAAAGCTGTTTTTGTTTTGCCATGGAAAACTGTCTTTTGTGATGACGCCGTGACGACTAGGGGGAGAAGATACTAGTAAAATTACTGACTCTCTTTTTGGTGTTGAAGGACTTAGTTTTAACATAAAGGCACTAGCTGTTGTCCCTCGATCGTCGATCGTCCGCCCGCAACAATACTTTTAATCGACTTTTGTCCTGTAAACTCAAACTTGACTTTGAAAGCGTCGATGGTTTAGTAGTTAAGGATACGTGTTTAAGATCGAGAGGTCCCGGGTTCGAATCCTGACTATTACAATAACGACGTGAATCACCTCCTAACACTAGCACTTTAGCTTAGATGGAGTGGTAAACGGGAATACTAGTAATTTCGGTTACTGGTACTATTTGAAAAAACAGTGGGAGTGCCGACAGAAGTGAAAACTTGAAGAATTACATTCATCATCATCATCCATCCCTCCCTCCAGGACAGCGCCTCAGCGACGTTTAAAAAAAACGCGACTATCATGATTTTTGTTCACCCATACATACATATATTGCTCATATGAAGAGTGCTCAACGCGCCTACAGAAGTGTTCACTTCAAAATGAAGACGCAACAACCATCCTTGGAACAGCGTCACGTCTACCCGATCAGCTGATTGCCCGCCCACCTTAAACAGTGGTCATCATAATCAAATGCAGGAAATCGTTCATTACTTCACTCATTGGTATTAAAACACCATGAAAATAGTTGGTACGTATTGAAATAAGTGTACAGTCCCACCAAGATGACTGCTGATTGACGGACGAGGATCTGTCGGAGGTTTTTCTTTCGGGGTTAGGTATTCACGACTTCCGCCGAGCCCGCAACTTGCTCGCCGCGCGTCGCAGGCGACTCAGGCGCCGGAGGTCGCTTAACGACCTCCGTCCTCCATGAGCGCAGGCCTGGGGGTGTCGGGTGAGGCCACCTGTCACCCCAGCAGAAGCAGGCCGGGACGGTGGGGCGACTAGCGCCCCTCCCCCAAACCGGGGCAAGACGGGGACACCGTGGTTCCCAAACCCGAGGGGGCCATCTCGAAACCGGAGATGGCCCAGGGTCAGTCGGGGTGCGAGGGATATGCTCTATGGGCAACCTTACACCCCGGCGTCTGTAGACCCGAGACGGCGTGCGTTTTTAGTCGGTTCAAGCCCGACATAACCGCCCCCGCTGGCACGCGGGGGGGTATCCGTAGGGATTTCCGCACGATAAACAAAAAAAAAGGTATTCACGACTATAAGAATGAGTAGGTACCTACTATAAACTCTTTTTAGCCAATGTATTGTATACTACTACCACAGAATATATATAGCTAATAGACAATAGAAAACTACTGTGTTACAGTTCCTGGGTGAGGTGGGAATAAATTTTGAATATCGAATTTGGAGCGCGGAACGCAGACTAGAAAGAGTTACCTAATAGTCCAGTCAAAATAGACATTTGACTAAGGAATAATTCGCATATAGCTGAAAATTGGCAGGGACGTTAAATACATCATTATAAACAAAATGTCAAAAATCCCCATCGATCCTACTTCTGCAAAAAAAATTATTCAAGGTCAAACGTACAAATTAAAGTTTTTGCCATGTTTCTCCAAAACGGTAAGTTTTATCGTGAAAATAGGTCAGACAAAGTTATAGATCATACAATTCTCTACAAAAATCGTCCGTATTTTTTCTGTTACGACTAACCATTCGTGAGATATCGCGGTTTTAATAATTACGTATTTATATATACTTATTTTTGTACATTTGACCTTGAATAATTTTTTTTGCAGAAGTAGGATCGATGGGGATTTTTGACATTTTATTTATAACGATGTATTTAACGTCTCTGCCAATTTTCAGCTCTATGCGAATTATTCCTTAGTCAAATGTCTATTTTGACTGGACTATATGTATATAGCGCGCCTTTGTGTTATAGCATACCCGTGGTAGCCTAGTGGTATGGGTAATGGACTGCTGAGACGAGGTCTCGGGTTCGATCCCAGGTTTTACCATGGCACACACCAATGACTTTTCGATGCTTTTCGAAGTTATGTGTGTATTTATCGCAGGTTTATAAGTGCCCGGTTAATGGCAATAGGCTCGCCACCTATTACATTGGGACCTAAACATAAACTATGTCATGTCATGTCATGTCATGTCATGTCATGTCATGTCATGACATGTTATAGCATCTGTATAAAAGTTTGTGGTCGGGTTGTGATCTCTCGCGATAGCAAATTTATTGTTTCGTACAGCCAGTCTAGTAGTACCTATACATACAAGTCATTATTTTTAATTAGTTTCCTTCACCATTCATAAGGAAGGATAAATCAGCTGTATACAATCCTAACAGAATACAATGGCAGTGTTAAAATTATATTGAATTCAACACAATATTGAATACTGAAATATTTATGAAGATAATATTGATGTTATTTTTGGGTTTATTCTACATATATTAATTTTATATAATACTTGCTGTGCCCGCGATTTCGTACCCGTGGATTTAAATTTTTAGGGTTTTAGTTCTTTTGCGTGGATATCTAATTTTATTGTAAATTAAAAGTAGCCTATGTTACATCTTATAATGTAAATAATCCAAACAAACAATAATTATTAAAAGTCGGTCGTGGCCTTTAGGGTCGCTTCACGGTACGTCGCCCCGCACGCCGTCACGAGCGTGTCGTCCGCGTAGCACGTGACGGCGGCACCGCCTACGAGATCACCGCGAAGCACCCAGTCGTATCCGAAATTCCACAGGAGCGGCCCCAGGACCGATCCCTGTGGAACACCGCATGACATTTCACGCCGACCGAGACCGGTCACGGTTGGGTATATGACGGCTCTCTCCGTCAAATAGGGAGGGAGAGGCACTTCGTGATACACGAGCACCTCCCTAATGCAACTCCAGGGCAAGGTGTTGAACGCGTTGGCGATGTCCAGGGACACCGCCAACATCACCTCACCCTGGGCTACTGCATCCTCCGCCAGAGCCCTCACTCGCATGATGGCATCCACGGTGGAGCGCCTCTGGTGGAAGCCATATTGGCCATGCATCCGCCAGGTCCGGCCCCACTCTTGAGAGGTGCTCGACGAGGCGCTTCGCAATTATTCTTTCAAAGAGCTTGCACACCTCGTCGAGCAACACTATGGGCCGGTAGGCGGACGGCGAGTCCGCCGGGCGCCCCTCCTTTCGGATGAGGACCAGTTTCCCCGTCTTCCACAATTTCGGAAACTGGCCCCGCTCCAAACATGCGCTGAGAAGCCCTCTCAGTTGGGGCTCGAGAGCGTTGTCGATTGGAGCTAGGACCCACGCTCGGCCTGGAATACCGTCGGGTCCAGGGGCGGTGTGTTTGGCTCGTAGCCTTCTCACCGCCAGCTCTAGTTCTACCCAAGTGACCTCGGGCACGACGTCGTCATCCACGTCGGGCGCTATGGGCGACCGAGGCGGAGTCATCTGCGGTGGAACATGTTCCACCGCCCGCGCAGGGAACAGGGAGCCAACAACTCCTTCGAGCAGCTCCGGCTGGAGACACCGGGTAAACGGCGGGGCCTTGGGGCGCAGCTTGCCCCTCACCATCCGGTAGGGCCGCCACCAAGGGTCCCGCTCCAGCGTCTCCAGCAGCTCGCGGAAGGCGGCCTGTTTGGCCCGCCGTATCTTCGCTCGGAGGGCTCCTCTGGCCTCCCTGTATCCCTCGGACAACTCCGCCTTTCGAGCCTCCGCATCTGCGGGGCGCGACGCCTCCTACGGAATCGGGCCCACCGGCGTCACAGACACGGGTCATGGCCTATCGGAACCACTCCGCCTCATCGTCTATGCTGACAGGCCTGTCCGGCGCACGGGCCCAGGCCTGTACGATGGCGGCTTCCAGGAGGAGCTCCCGATCAAGTCGCTTAAGCGGCCAACGTGGCTCGGGTGGAGCCGGTGCAGCCGGCGCGTCGCTCGCAGGGGGGGGGACAAGTCAAACCGAATGTATCGGTGATCCGAACTTGTGTCCTCCCCAAAACGACGCGCCCGCCCTGAACACGTCGCGCCAACGAGGGGCTCGCGAACGATACCTTGTAACGGCCCTTGTAACGACGGCAAGATGGGGGCTGCCAAGAGAGGTATACCTCGGGGCAAAAATCTTGACCAAACGTCAAAAAGTTCGCGCATGTGCACTAACTGACCAATCAAAAATTCAATAAAAGGAGTGATCAACCAATGACGCGAGCCCTTTGAGCCCGAGATTAGTTTTATATATCTATGATTGGTTGATTGGCGCGCCTCCGCCGTCGCGCCCCGCGCTTACCGCCAAAGAGATCTATAAACACGTATCTGCGCATCTAGAGTACATTGTCAAATTTTTTGCCAAAATCTTGTTCATAATAATTATTAAAAAACCGGCTAAGTGCGAATCAGACTCGCCCATGAAGATTTCCGTAGCAGCAAGTAAAATTTTTATATTTGAGTTGATTGAATGTAAGGTGAATTGCGGTTTACGATTTAAGACGTATTAAAAAAAACTACTTACTAGATCTCGTTCAAACCAATTTTCGGTGGAAGTTTACATGGTAATGTACATCATATATTTTTTTTAGTTTTATCATTCTCTTAGTTTAGAAGTTACATGGGGGGGGGAGACACACATTTTACCACTTTGGAAGTGTCTCTATTGTATTATATTGTATGTATTGTGTATTATATTAGGTATCAATATCATTTTTGAAGACCTATCCATAGATATGCCAAACGTATGGATTTGATGAAATTTTTTTTATTGAGTTTCAGTTCTTAGTATGGGGAACCCCCAAAATTTATTGTTTTTTTTTAATTTTTGTATGAAAATCTTAATGCGATTTACAGAATACATCTACTTACCAAGTTTCAACAGCATAGTTCTTATAGTTTCGGAAAAAAATGACTGTGACATACGGACGGACAGACAAACAGACATGACGAATCTATAAGGGTTCCGTTTTTTGCCCTTAGGCAACGGAACCCTAAAAATTAGAGGTTTACTTGCAGTGCGTTAATAATGTTGTAGAGATTTACGTAAATAAATATAATTATATTCCTCTCTGGCAATGATGAATGATGGCTACTACCAGTCACATATTTAAATCAAAAGTTTCAGAGCTTTTAGGGTCTGCGCTGCATCGCACTTGTGCATTCTTGCAGGTGCCTGTTTGGTGTAAATACTGAGCTAATTTCGTGCAGATAATTTACACAAAATCGTGCCAAAATATTCAAACGATTTGCACAAAATCATACAAAAATGTCCATACAATTTGCATAAAAACATGCAAAGACGTGGGTGCTCGCATGCATGACACGCATGAGACAGTGCAGGCTGTTATGCTGAAAACGGTGGACTTGCATGTTAGGTTTAGTGATCGTAGAGGAAACTATGAACGATGCAGATGGCAGGTTGTTGTCTCTGCCTACCCCAGAGGAAAAAGACTTGAGTATATGTATGTATTATTATTTACGTCGAAACAAAACCTTAATCAAGTAAAACGAACCATTAAATCAGATTTTATTAACAATTTTGTGACTTTTCACGGCCTCTGTGGCGTAGCAGTAGTGCATTCGACTGCTACGACAGGGGGCGCGGATTCAATTCCAGCTCAGTGCTAATATTTGTATGCATGAATATGTCTATTTACATTGGTCTGGGTGATTCTATGTATAATATGTATGTATTTACAAACACAAGCTAGTTAAACTATACTTACTTTGGCTCTAGAAGGCGTTGTGTAGAATGTCGTAGATAAATTGAATCATCATCATCAACCTATGCTAGTCCACTACTAGACAGAATATTTTTTATTTATTTATTTATTTTAAATTTTTTGTGCGGAACCCTCATTCTTTTTTGAAAATTAAACCACCTACCAGCGATACTCCCATCAAAATCGGCCCAGCCGTTCCAAGGATTACTTAAGACAAACAATTAGAAAGACAGAGAGACAGAAAAAAAATTTTAAATTGTATTTTTACTGTAGGCATCGTGTATACGCCCGACATAACCGCCCCCGCTGGCTGGCGGGGGGGTATCCGAAGGGATTTCCGCACGATAAAAAAAAAAAAAAAAAAAAGCATCGTGTGTACGTTATATGCAATCAATGAAAATATGTTATTTTAATATTATAAACAGATACTTCTATTTTATTTATTTGTATAGACAAGAGCCAAGTACGGCATCGCCCACACGCTGGGGTAAAAATGCAACCTGTTAAAATTTCAATGATCTATTTACTACTTTTCGAGGTTTGCCTCCACAAACATACGAATACTGTAAGTGCTAAAATTTAGGTTCCATAACATATAATACTAAAATATTCCTTTTTTTTTACAAATTACCGCCTCTATTCACAATGCACTGCGAAATGCGGCCTACGCGAATAGTAGATTGTTACACAAGGGTTGAAAGTCGGCCTGAGGACGGCAGTTTGCCGACTCGCCGTCCTTACAGAAGCAGGCCGTGGCGGAGGCGTGTCGTGTGTGCCCTACACACGCCTGCCAACTCACCGAAGCGGGATAAAACCGGACCCCACCAGGCGAGGCCGCGGTGGCGGCCAAAGTCCGCCAGCAACCCTGGGGTTATCCTTTCGAGGGCTTACCCGGGGTGCCCGGCAACGGACACTTGGGGAGGACACCTTGCGGTTTTAGTCGAGACACGACATAACCACCCCCGCTGGCCGGCGGGGGGGTATCCGAAGGGATTTCCACACGTTAAAAAAAAAAAAAAAGGGTTGAAAGTCAGCCATTTCACCCGAGATATTTCTGGCGCTCGAACGTAGTGAGAGCGCCAGTAGTTCGAGGGTGAAATGGTGACATTCACCCGAGGTAAACATTCTACTTTTCATTTCGACTATGTGAGGAAGTTTTGAAAATCGAATCTATTGATGTGCATTTAGGCGGCCATGTAAAAAAAATTGCGTCATGATATCAAGGCATTATGACGTAATTAAATTATCATGGACTCCATGGCAAAACTTAAAATTAAAAAACCACCCTAGGGACGAAATAAGCTTCTTTCCACCTGGCTATCTACCCATGAAAATTAAACTTTCCGAACAAGAGAGATGTAAAATAATTTTATTAAGAAAACAATTAAGGAAAAGCGTGGGCCACTTTTTTGTTCACAGTCCTGCAGTTCATATAGATCTATAACTTCATATTTTCAGCCTATTTCAGCGTTTACGTTTGAAATGAGAACTGTTAGTTATAAGATACACAAGTTTATACACATATAGTAATATTATAAAGAAGAAAGATTTGATTGTTTGCATTGAATAGGCTCCAAAACTACTAAACCGATTACAAAAATTCTATCACCATTTTTTATTTATTAATTCATATGAAAACAGATTTTTATCTTATAATCTAGTACAATATCCCACAAAATCGTACAAACGGTTTGACTGTGGGATCAGGAAGTAGGAGCATTAAAATGCTACATTATCCCTGAATAACATAGGCTACTTTTTATCCCGATATTCCCACGGGATCAGGACTTACGCGGGTGAAACCGCGTGGCGATGCTAGTACAGAATATAGTTAGAACTTCCAAAAACTGTTCACTCTACTGTTTAGCTAGTATTATAAATATTAATTATGTATTTTAGGTTACAATTAATATTTAAATATTACTTGTACATAATAAAATATGTTTACAAATATTGAAAGCATACATTTGTAATTAGACCTAGAACATGTGATTGACAACATGCGCGATTCCAATAAGGATACTGCCAACTAAAACGGGGCTAAGCGAAAAAAAAAATCGACCTAGACCTGAAAAATGACGGCATATTTAGAACCTATGCTAGTATTTTCCATAAATCTACAATTACGTTGTTATTTAACAGTGGATGGATATATTGTTCAACATTTAATATAATATATTTGAATAAAGTTGTTATTTGAATATATAAGTATATGTTAAAAAGTTAAGATTTGAAAATTGACCAGACAACACTTAACCGCCTTTTAGCTTGAGGACGGCAGAATAATACGGTTCACGTAATTCAATATATCACAAACCTTGTTGTAGCAAACTGCATATTACCGCCAAAAAGCAAACTAAACCCATCGCCATTTTGTCGTCGATCAGGTACGCTCCAGTTTCCGTCGCACTATACCACTCCCGGGTGCGTTCAACAACCCACTGACTTGTGACTAGTCACAGTACAAAGCTATACCTAATTCTAAAACTACATCGCTTATTCAATTGCTCTAATACCATTACAAATTGACCACTATATATTGCTGTGCATTGGCAATTCTGCGTGTAGAACTGGATTACTTTTTTTAATTCTATGATTACTTAACTTTCTTTTTTTTTCCTTAAAAGTAAGATTGCGGTCTATTATGCTTTTGTAGAGAGCAGATTTTTACTTATCAATCCAAAATATATGTATTTCAAATAATTTGTATATGTGTTCTTTCCAGTGGAAATTAATTGAGCTGAGTGAGACGAAGTCGAGCAAAAGCTCCTCATACCAGACTTCAGGATTTTCTTTGTCACAGGGCTCCTCCTAAACTACTAATCCAATCAGAACCAAATTTGGCATGATTAAAGAGGTCAATCAGAGGAAGGTTTATGGATATATTTTGAAAAAATTAATGCTACCACAGAAGAATGATCACCGTTAAAAAAATTCCAGATGGAATTACATAATAACCGCTCGAGACACTGTGACCAAACTTTACACGCTCAGAAAGCATGTCCAGAGTTGTGACTTTCAAAAAGAATTTTCAAAATCGGACTTGCCACGGAGGAATGATCACTGTTCAAAATTTTCAAAATCTGATTCACGATGTCTCACTCAGCTCAACATTGCACGCAGCGATTCGCCTTGCAGACCTAGTATTAGCTTAAGTTGTAATACGTATCTTGTAAATTGCGTTTAATAGCGGCTTGTGGTTCAGTGGTGTCCGTGTAGGTTGCACACATTGCAAACTTAAACACATTGAGACCCCTTCGTGGCTCGGAGGCCACGTTCAGCAGTCGGTCCCTGTGCTATGCATCTAGGACAGTCGTTACGGGTAGTCAGAGCCCTAAAAAGGCGGACAACTGGTCAAACTACTGAATGGTGGTATTGCCAGGTTGTATCAGCTGGCAGTCGTTTTACGAAAAATATCGGTTCTGACGTTTCATTGTTAGAATGAAAAATCGATCCAACACAGTTGGGAAAAGGCTCCGAGAATCAATCCTACCGATCCTATTATTATCCTACTGTATATAATATTATTACCGCGAAAGTTTGTAAGTATGGATGGATGGATGGATGGATGTTTGTGACTCTTTCACGAAAAAACAGCTGAACGGATTTGACTGAAATTTGACACAGGGATAGATTATAGTCCGGAATAACACATAGGCTACTTTTATCCCGGGAATAGGTGCCCATGGGTTGCGGGAACGGGATCAGAATTCAACGCGGGCGGAGCCGCGGGCAACAGCTAGTTAATATTATAAGTGTGAACGTTTGTGAATATGTTTGTAAGTTTTGATGATTGGATGTTTGTTACTCAATCACGCTCTAACGGCTGAACAGACCTGGCTGAAATTTGACAGATGCGTCTGTAGACCCGAGACGGCGTGCGGTTTTAGTCGGTTCAAGCCCGACATAACCGCCCCCGCTGGCACGCGGGGGGGTATCCGAAGGGATTTCCGCACGAAAAAAAAAAAAAAAAAAAAAGTATAGATTGTAGTCTGAAATAACACATATACCTGGAATAGGTTTCCATAGGAATGGGAACAGAATTAGATTAGTGTTCTATAAAACTTTTTCTTCAGAGCAGCTTTCTGAATCGAATAATCGATTCGAATCTTTGTGATCTTCATTTCCATTCCATGTGATCCAAATCACAGCTCAGGGCTGTCATTTGCAATTTCCATAGAAATAAGAATAACAAAAAATAACACCTGGTGGTAGAAAATTGATGACACAAATTTGTCACAAAATTCGGCCGGGTAGGTACCCCCGTGCACGATTGCGAAAAGCCCTCCATAGTAATCCAACTTCGGTTTGATTGCGTTCAGGGGTCAGCAAGTGCATAGCCGGGCAGGGGGATTGTGGTCGCAGCACTAGTGGGACCGGTGGGTGTCACGCGGTGCTGCGACGACAATCCTCTTCTGATGAGGCCGTCAAGCTGAGTGCCACCATTATTAACATGATACGTGTATGTAATGGTGACCTTCTTTCCTGAGACTTTACCTTCAGCTTATCATCAGGCGAGGTGAAGTCAAATTGACGTGTCCTAAATATAAAAAAAAAATACATTGGAGAAGTAAAAACGCTTGGTGCTCTACACGTAGCGGTAGAACGTTCGACTGCTACGTCGTAGGTTGCGGGTTCGATTTCCGTTCAGTGCAAATATTTGTTCAAAAGAATATGTAGGTATACATATTTGCATTGGTCTGGTTATTTCTATCTATACTATTATAAAATTGTAAATTAGTTGTGTCAGTTAATTGGAGATATTTAAACAAAAAAAACTTGGGTTGCGTTAAATGAACGATTCTGAACACAAAAATATTTTTTTATTAGAATTCTTGTCTGTTTATCTGTTTTGATGTAGCTTTTCTATTTTAAAGGTCTTGGTAAGACTTCAATCTGCCGTACGTTTGATAGCAATTCGTTAAGTAGAACTGGAGGTATGACCAAAACAACGATAACCCACCTCCACGCGGGCGGAGCCGCGGACATCAGCTAGTGTATAGTACGTATGTATTTACAAAAAAGTATACAAGTACCTTTTTTTGCGGAAATCCCGTTGCATACCCCCACCGGCCAGCGCGGGAGGTAGTGTCGGGCTTGAACCGATTAAAAGGCCCGGCCTGCTTCAGCTGGGGTGACAGGCGGCCCCAACCGCCACCCCCAGGTGTGCGCTCATGGAGGACGGAGGTCGTTTTGCGACCTCCGGCGTTTGTGTCACCTGCGCCGCTCGGCGAGCATGTTCCAAGTATCTCCTGGGCTCGCTCCGCCCCCTCCTTGTCGACCTCTCTCGTCTCTTCTTCTCACCTTATTTTTTTTTATCGTGCAGAAATCCCTTCAGATACCCCCCCGCCGGTCATCGGGAGCGGTTATGTCGGGTTTGAACCGACTAAAACCGCACGCCGTCTCGGGTCTTCAGACGCCGAGGTGTAAGGTTTCCCATAGAGCATATCCCTCGCACCCCGACTGACCCTGGGCAGTATTCAAGTACCTTTTTTTTATTTTTTTTTTATTTTTTACGTGCGGAAATCCCTTCGGATACCGCCCCCGCTGCAGAGCGGGGGGTCTCCAGCGGGGGCGGTTATGTCGGGCTTGAACCGACTAAAACCACACGCCGTCTCGGATCTTAAGACGCCGGGGTGTAAGGTTACCCATAGAGCATATCCCTCGCACCCCGACTGACCCTGGGACATCTCCGGTTTCGAGATGGCCCCCTTACTTGCTCTCCACTGTGCCATCTGCTAATCAGAGGGACACGTGGAAAGCTTCCGAACAGCCCTCAACAGGGCCGTCCTCGCCTCGGTCGGAGTTGGCCGTAGGCGGCAGCGTCTCTCCCACCCTAGGAGAGAGGCGCTGCCGTCTCCGTTGCCCAGGGTGCACCGCGTGGAGGTCCCCAACCAAGCACCCCAGTATTCAAGTACCTAATATGTATGTAGATGACATGATAATGTTATAATAAATAATAGCTCATTTATATCCTGTGTTCCCGGTTGCATCTAAGGCTTCCACCTCGTGGCCCGGGATCCGCTTACGCCTTCTCCTCCTGTCAGTTTGGCTTATACGGCTTTTATGGGAGGGACTGCCTTCTGACCTCCCAACCTCGAGAAGACAGCCAGCACCAGAGCCTCCTCATTCAATCAGTAGTTTTACCGGCTTGCAGGTAAAACTAGCCCTGGAGATCTTAGAGGGCCTCAAAAAGCATCCAATACTGTTACTATTGTACATTTAAAAAAAAATCGGCCAAGTGCGAGTCGGACTCGCCCATGAAGGGTTCCGTAGCAGCAAGTAATTTAATAATGTTTTATTTTATTTTTATATTTGAGTTGATTGAATGAAAGGTAAATTGCGGTTTACGATTTATGACGTACAAAAAAAAATACTAGATCTCGTTCAAACCAATTTGCGGTGGAAGTTTACATGGTAATGTACATCATATATATTTTTTAGTTTTATCATTCCCTTATTTTAGAAGTTACTGGGGAGGACACATTTTACCACTTTGGAAGTGTCACTAGCGCAAACTATTCAGTTTAGAAAAAAATGATATTAGAAACCTCAATATCATTTTTGAAGACCTATCCATAGATCCGTATGGGTTTCATGAACAAAATATTTTTGAGTTTCAGTTGTAAGTAAACCACCAGAATTTATTGTTTTTTTTTCTATTTTTGTGTGAAAATCTTAATGCGGTTTACAGAATACATCTATTTACCAAGTTTCAACAGCATGGTTCTTATAGTTTTGGAAAAAAGTGGCTGTGTCATACGGACGGACAGACAGACCTACATGATGAATCTATAAGGGTTCCGTTTTTTGACATTTGGCAACGGAACCCTAAAAACGTATCTGATTACACTGACAGATAACAGTGAGGACTGTATGCATGTATGTAAATTCAGTGACTGTTCTCGTATAGATGGGTAAACCTCATAGTAGATCGCGTGTAGAACAGCAGTTTCTGTTTGACGATCAAAAACTGGTATGGTTATGTAAGAAGTTGACAGCTACCAAAGATTTAGAGTAGAATGGATACTGCAAGCAGTACCTCCAGCGTATCACAAAACTGAAGAAAGAAATAAAAAATGATAGAATTCGGAGGCCTTCAAGATACATTGTGCAAACAATTATTTAAAAACTCAAAACCCGACTGTCCTTAAAAGGCCGAAACAAGTTTGATAGCAGGCGGGACCCATTAATTTTCTTTCGGTTTATGATTTGCAAATGGGTCCCACCTGCTATCAAACTTGTTTCGGTCTTTTTAGGGCAGTCGGGTTTTTGGATCTGTTTACTAATAATTTTTTTGTATACTTTTTAGTTTTGATATAATTTCCCCCTTTAAAGCTCTTCATTTTGATACCTAATTTGTTGTTTTTTATTTTGATTTACCCAGTAGCACTCTCACAGTAATATACGAATCTAACGACACCTCTCAAGCTAAAATCCATCCAGCCGTTCAGGCTGCAAAGCGTGTCAAACAATTATACATACAAACATAAATACATACTCTCGAAAAATGTAACGCTCGTTCTAGCACAGTTGGGTAAATACAAGATAAATTACAACAATAGTGGGACATGTGCCCACTCTACAAAACCAAAGAGAAAACGCTCTACAATACCGAAGTAAGCCGATCTGAGCCGAACTATCATTCTTCTTCCCGATGTGTCAATTCAAAAGTTGGGTACTTAGTTGTAGGTCATTATTTTTCGTGTGGAAACCCCCTCAGTTACCACCTCAATGGGGCTTGGAGGTGGTTATATCAGAATCAAACTAACTAAAACCACACAGTATTCCGTCACAGGAGCCTATTGCGGGGGACCCCGGGTAGGCCCTAGGAAGGAAATCCCCAAAAGCCCCAGCGGCCATTGGCTACATTTTATGCAGTAGGTGGCCATTCTTTTGAGGAAGACGCGCGCGGAATCCGACGCTACGCCGCGCCGTTTCGAGCCAGCTTCTGTTGGGGCGTATGGTAGCCCATGTCTTTGCCCCTAGGGGGTTAGGACCCACGCTCATGGAGGCCGGAGATCGTTTATAGGTCTGGTATCCACTGGACCACAATGAAGTCACGTTATCTACCTTGCTATATATCTATGGTCGCTCCTGTCATATAGTAGACAAGATAATATTTCAGTCGAAACTTCCATGCTAGTTGTCACGTAACTTGAACATAAATGGGAGTTTATTGTTTAACCGATTAGACGTAAGCATCTGGAACTAGTGAAGATTGCCTTGAAGAGGGAATGCTCTACAAAGCTGAAGCATACCGATCTTAAATCCTATTCAAACCTAAGCGGTATTCGCTTCTTAGAGAAAACCGAGAAAAACATTTTTTTATATCTCATACGGTCTTATTACAAAAAACGGAATAAAGTCTGGTTTAAACCTGAACTATAAAGCTAGATTTTAATAAAACTATTTTTAACGGAATCTTTTTATTTTTTATAATTTTTTATTTTATTTTACAGTTTACATTGAACCCGACGTTTCGGTTGCTTTTCAGCAATCCGTTAAAAATAGTTTTATATGAATGTGGGACATTCGCGTAAACCTTCCGACAAAATTATATAAAGCTAGACTTTAGTCTAAATGCCATGGTTTAAAATATTTTTTATTACAAAAGTTAAAGAAATCGTAGACTACTTAGTACCTACTATGATTTGATCCATTGCTTAAACACAGATTACTAAAAATATTGTTCGTTCATTGTGACATCATTTGATCGCAACGTTCCGTATCCTTTGAAAGCAAAAGTTTTCTTAAGTCATTGAATAAAATATTTACTAAAAATTGAAAAATCCCAATACAAAATACTTTTTTCATTGAATTCAAGTTCGTTGATAATAATTATTCTTTATTTAGTAATACAATATTACTATCATTGTTATATGGACGGGTAAAATGGAGCTAAGTTCTCGTGCGTTATGCGTAAGTTTACGACTATAAAAATAAAAAATCGTGTTATTTGAATTTAATACATACCTTGAAGTCTTCTGATGCGATCAGTGCAACCTACAAGACGTCCTTTGTTAAAAATAAATTAGTGTTACAAAATAAAAATAAATGGAATTAAAAAAGAAAAAAACAACACGAATTTATCCGACGCTAACCTCAAATGGCAACTTTGCCGTGTGTGATTTGCGCTCAAAACCAACTTCAAACTAGGGGTCACGCAGGTTTATCTATAGACCAAAGATCATATGATTAGTTTATGAATTACCACTTAACCGCTTTTTTTAATACGAGTTATTTAGACCTTGATCCAAAAACGATATAAACTTGGATTGACAGATAGTCTGTATTTTGTCATAAGACCGAAAGGGTTTAGGCAGCGTTTTCGTTGAAAGCTTCCCAGACGGCTTATTTTTTTCCGACACCTCCAACAAATATAATAAAGGGCAATGTAACAAAAACTTGACAAATTATATATTTATTATAATATGGCGCTCATTAGGGGAGACCTATGTCCAGCAGTGGACTAGAATAGGTTGATAATGATGATGATGATGATGATAATATATAATTTATATTATACTGTGTATTAAAAATGTTGATTATCGCTCGCTTAGTAATGTGCCCGGTAGATGGCAATAGGCTCGCCCCCTATTACATTGGGACCCTCACATAACTGCCGAATCGTGGGTGTGCAATACACCTCTGACTACCCCTTCGGGGATACAGGCGTGAAGTTATGTTATGTTTATGTTATGTTATATTATACTAAATAATATAAATAATATATTATACTTACTTGTATGTGTGGATAGAGTGGTTCCTCGAGAACCACTCTATCCACACACAAATATTTATATATTCATACATACATATATATACTGACCGGGAATCGACGCTGTACCGCTACGCCACACACACAAAACCATTAGGGTCACTTATACAGATTATACACACCTTGACCACAGTACATTGAGTATTGTGTTACTCATTCAAACGAATGAACGAAACGGAAGCAATAAATGGTCAGAATAGATGCCTACCGTATAGTACCTCCGTATATAGTACTTATTACCTACAGAAGGTCGTCCCTCGAGGCCGAGCCAACCTCACCTGCAAGCTGGTACACCTGCTGATTAACGGACAAGGTTCGTGCGCAGGTTTTACTCTTTTTTTTTTCTGAAGTGAAACTTCTTTATCGGCGTTGGAAAAAAATTCACCGTCACAATTTTCCGTTACGCGCCATCTTTAAAAAAAAAAAAAAAAGTTGATTTATTCGACTGATAGTGATCAGCAAATTCAAAGGGTTTATTTTAATTCTAATTCCAGTGAATTTCTAATTCAGTAATTTTTCTAATTCAGTCTGAGTCCACCTGAGTATACCGAAGGAGTACATTAAAACCGGCATGGCCCAACCGTTAGTACCAGAGTCCTCTCAAAGTCGCGAGGATAGACGGGAGTCACTCCCGTAAAAGTCAAGTAACACATTAGGAGCCGAAAGTGTAGAATAGCGGCCCGCAGGCTCCAGCTCTGGATGTAACCGGGATTAACGCTGGAATGATGATCATGACAGAAGGGCGTTTTCATTATACCGAGTATCTGCAATTGCATCACACAATGCGTGAGCGGCTTGTGGCTAAGTAATACCTAAGTAGGTTCGCACATGTCAAAATTAAGCAATAAGTACTAGATAGAATCACTCCGGCTTCAAACCCACTAAGCAGACTCACCGGTGGGTCTCAGACTACTGACATGTCTCTAAAGGCCCACTAACGGGTAGGCTCCATTGATTTTTTTAATTTTACGTCTCCTAACACCCACCATGAAGTTCAATGTAAGAAAAAATAATCACACTAGATGCTTGAGATCATCGGAAAATTTGAAACTTTCAATCCCTGCGCATTCCACTAGGTTTCGAGATAAATTAATTGTTTACAATACAAGCTGCACGCTTGTGGAATACGCTACCTCCGCGATGGCGTGGCGGCCAAAGTCCGCCGGTAACCCTAGGGTTATCCTTTGGAGGGCTTACCCGGGGTGCCCGGCAATGGACACTTGGGGAGGACACCGTTTGGTATTAGTCGGTCCGATTCCGTCACGCCCATCCCAATGTTGGTACCGATGGGGTGTAGCCCGCGGGGGTTTCCACACGTTAAAAGTGTGTGTATTTGTGATAGGTAGAAGAAGCCCTAAAAGTCCTACACCTGGTTTAACTACAGAACTTAGGTCCGTCCGTGTGTATGGTATTTGTGATAGGTAGTTGGGGCCCTTCGGGGTGCGAGGGATATGCTCTATGGGCAACCTTACACCCCGGCGTCTGTAGACCCGAGACGGCGTGCGGTTTTAGTCGGTTCAAGCCCGACATAACTGCCCCCGCTGGCCGGCGGGGGGTATCCGAAGGGATTTCCGCACGATAAAAAAAAAGGTAGTTGGAGCCCTAAAAGTCCTACACCTGGTTTAACTAAAGAAATTCGATATCGCCAGTGATTTGTGGAGGGGAGATGGCAGCCGTTTCACGGAAAAGTTCAAAGTTAGATTGAAAACTGACCCCGAGGTGGTGATAGCTTATAGACTTCGCTCCGGACATGCTCCACTCAATAGGTTTTTGCATCTGATGGGGAAAAGTGCCAGCCCAAATTGTGCAGAGTGCGGCACTTCTGAGGATGTACATCATCTGTTGGTGGAGGTGTCCGAACACGGGTATTAAGAGTGGCTTTATTGGAAGTTGCTGATATACGATCGATGGATATTGGGAGGTTCAATAGCATTCTGGCTCAACCTCTCTCTGAAGCTGCTATTCTAATTTATAAAATGACATATGAGATTTTGAAAGCGTAGTGTACATGTAGGATAGATAATTTTAAGTCATATGTAAGCTCAGGGTACGATGGAGTTGGCATGGCCTTTTAGGCTAAAAGCTCCTAAAAAAATAAAAATATAAAAAAAAAAGACCCCGAGGTGGGAAAAGGCTTGACACAGACGTCTACGCACGGAGATATCAGGTGTAGTCGGTCTCAACGCTAGTCATGGTTGCCCGTGCTTTGACGATATAAAGTATTCCTACGAAATTATATTTTTTGCACTTTCTTAATGAGCACTTTTTGACTTGACAACGTCTTATAATTCGATGCTGCACGCACGAATGAACATGACGTATGCGGCGTTACCTGACGTATGCGGCGTTACCTCGTATGCGGTGTTACCTCGCTCTGAGGCGTTCCATTTAATTTGACGTTGTCACGTTCTACTACCGTCAGTAAACCGACTTTACAGACAACCGATTATTTTTTTTTTGGTTGAAGAAAAATCATGAAACTCGCTTTTTTTTATCGTCACGTCACCTTGAAATCCTCACCTAGACGATTTCCATTTTTTTTTATAACAACGCCATGTTTTTTATAGCTGAATGGATGAATGCACGGAGGGAGGGAGGGACAGAGAGAGCTAGAGAGGTAGGTAGGGAGGGAGGAGATTGGAGGGAGTGAGTGAGAGTAGGAGGGAGGGAGAGATGGATGTAGGGATGGAGAGAGAGATTGCATCGAGTCCCGGTTGCACTCGAAGATTATACTTTAGATTTCGTTCCCCTACAAATCCATTATATGATTTTTTTATGGCTTTTACAGGCTTTAATATTATGTTTATACTTTTTTTTTTGGTAGCTAACATCAAGGAAAGTAATGTGAAAGCTTATTACAAACCGAAGCCGAATAACATTATTTCTGCGACTCGAGATTCCAAACCGAGACCTTTGTGCACAGCAGTCACACTTGTCATTATGACAGCACTAAACAATAAAACAACTTATTATGTAAGAATAAAAGTATATGGAGCAAAGTCGCGAGACATCGTTAGTATCTAAATCCGCGGATGATTACCGCCCGCGCCTCACACACTATTGATAGTATCCTGCGTACACGCACAGGCAACACTTGTCTGTGATAATTTCCACGTTATTAATTTTTCTATGTACCTTTTTTTTTTTTTTTATCGTGCGGAAATCCCTTCGGATACCCCCCCGCCGGCCAGCGGGGGCGGTTATGTCGGGCTTGCACCGACTAAAACCGCACGCCGTCTCGGGTCTTCAGACGCCGGGGTGTAAGGTTACCCATAGAGCATATCCCTCGCACCCCGGCTGACCCTGGGCCATCTCACCACTAACAGCATCGCTCATCCTGTCTCCTCTGAAAGCAGAGGAGTACGGAGAGCGATGTGTTCCCGCCACGTTGGGTATTGGCCGAAGATCAATGCCAACCCTATGAAGGGGTGAAGGGGAAGCCATTGACCGCCGCCCAGGGTGTACCGGCCGCTCCGATTCCGTTCCCCCCGGACTGCAGCGGGATCGGAATCGGAGCGACACTCGAGGAGGTTACCCAACACACACCCCAATTTTTCTATGTACCTATACTAGTCCTTTATAACTATGAAATTAAGCGCACCAGAAGTTTCCGGAATGAATAAGAAAAAGTACTATTAATGGTCAAAAATGAATTTTGTGTTCCTTAAAATACACTTTTTCATTCGATTAAACTAATTTTGTAAACATTTGTTCCACTCCTCCGTGGTGACATCAGCTGAAACCTACATGTTTTTCATACTCTTCGATAGCCTCTTCTGGTGATGAAAACCGTTGATCACGTAATTGGTTCTAAATTTCTGGGAACAGAAAAAAAATGTGCCAGGTCGGGACTGTATGCAGAATAAGTATTACGTTTCTGACCTTCAAAAACTTATTTGTGTGTATGTTGCCACGTGTCCAGTTTTATTAAATTAAAAAATGAGCAATCATCCTTTTAGAAGAAGCGGTCCGTTTTTTGAGCCTTAGACAAATTGTGTAACTGAGGCTCAAACGTCACAGTTTGAGCCTCACTGTGGCTCAAACTGTGCCACAGTTTGAGCCACAGCGTGGCTCACAGCAAGGATACATGCTCTCGATGTGTCCATCGAGACCACAGCTTTCTCACACACAAAAGTTTTTTTTTTTTGGATGATAGGCTCACGTTTGACCTCTATCTCACCTGATGAGTCTGTGAGTGTGAGATACCTGGTCGTAAGTGACGATGTGGTCTACGATGGATCACGTTTGCCTAGAAGGAACCTATTTACTCGAGACTTGAAGATTCCGAGCTATCCGGAAACACAGACTCAGTTTGTGTAAGATTGATTGAATTTGACTCATGCCTATGTCTAAGAATGCTTGAATGTCATGGTAGGTCACATGCCTAGCTGTCTGTTTCAATCATACGCCGAACATTATCAATGTTTTTGTTATTCCCAGCGGTACATGGGTGGCATTTACGAAATACGTTCCTGACATTGACACGACTGCACTTGAATTGTGCAAATCAGCTATAAATAGTCCTCTTGCATGGGACTACATCACCAAAGGCAGTTTGAGGTCGAACAAGGCTCTGCTGAGCTGTCAAATTACATATATAATCGTAGGAAATTAGTAGTATATAAGATTTTAATTCCATAATAATGAAGACAAGCAATTTTTTTAATGTTCTCAAATCGTTAACAATTGATAGTCACACTAAACAAATTGTATTCTCCAGTCAAAGATTTATATTTTCGAATGATGTAATAACTTTTAAATCCTACTAGTTTGGATATTTGTAACTCAATCACGCTCTAATGGCTCAACGGATCTGGCTGAAATTACATATTAAGGATAGATTATATATAGCCTGGAATAACACATAGGCCAAGTTTTATTCCTGGAATAGGTTCCCATGGGTTGAGGGAACGGGATCAGAATCATATTTTATATGTTAGTGGCGAGTTCAACAAAACTTTGAGTGCGCCCTTTGTATTTAATCATATGGGTTACAACACTCACAATGTGACAATTATGTTATTCAGAAATTACATATATGCCTGAGGCCCAATTCAGTACAATTATGTTTTTAAATTCGTGTCATTGAAAAATCAAACTATGATTAACTGAAAAAGGTTTAATAACCTTGTGATAATGTAGGTAGGTTTGGTTTTACCAGTTCATACCAAAGGAAAACCAAAAGAAAACCAAAGGTTTTATTGGTATTTTCTTTCTAATCGAATAGGAATCACGCGTTATTCATTTACCATCTTAGAAGTGTCAATCAATCAATTAGCCTATTACAGTCCACTGCTGGACATAGGCCTCTCCCATTTCTTATCATGGGAGGGTTTTAGCCTACTACTACCACGCTGGCCAGACGGTTTGGTAGAGGGTTAAGATTCGAGTTTTCCTTCTCTTAGTGTAAATTCAAATAAATCAATTATTCCAATCTTTGAGCAAGTGATCCAAAATGTCCTGCAGGTGAACATTTAACACAGTGCTTAGTTACTTCACCGGAATGCCGACACGAGACGTCCAATTGAGGGACGCGGCACATCCTCTCCATTCTGTCCCAGCCGCCTCCTGCCGGGAGCGATCTGACACAAACACCTACAACAATATACACAACAATATACTCACGCTATTATTTATAACAGCTCAGCAGTTATAGTAGATATTTGGGTCAATATCAGTGACTGAGACAGTTACCGATTCGATTAAAATGCTTAAACGACGAGTGGGAACCACAAAGGAGACCAGTGGAGTCTGAGCCCTTCATCTATCGCTACAATATGAGACTGTGCTCTAATATATATGACCCCCCCTATTGCCCCCGTGACACCCATTTTTCCCCGTAATTTATAAGTTCCACAATAATGTATGGAAGATTGTCCGATTTGTTGACGTTTATGATTACTGCTCCGCTCTCCTAGGTAGTAGCGTGATGATATATAGCCTATAAGCTTCCTCGTTAAATGGGCTATCCAACACAAAAATATTTTTTCTATTCTAACCAGTAGTTCCTGAGATTAGCGTGTTCAACCAAACATACAAAGAAAGAAATAAACAAACTCTCTTTTTTTACGTGTAGAAACCCCCATCGGTGCCAACGATGGGATGGGCGTGTCGGAATCGGACTGACTAAAACCACATGATGTCCTCCCTAAGTGTCTATTGCCGGCACTCCGGGTAAACCCCCGAAAGGATAACCCCACGGTTACCGGCGGACGTTATTTACAGCTTCAGTCAACCTTTCATAAAAGACCCGGCGGCCTGGAGTGGATCTGACCTACTAGTACTTATGCAGTCAAAACTGGCTTTACCAGACACTCATGAAGAATTCTGTGAAGAGAATTATCTTATTATCACATTACCGCAGACATTTTTGAGCGAAGCTTTGCTCTCTTTTAGACGACTCATGTATTTCGTTAGACCATCTTCTGCTCCCAAACGGCTGAACTGATTCTAATGAAATTTCACACAAGCTGGCAAGGACATAGGCTATGTAATTAAAAATTCATATGTTCCACGGAAAATAATTACAGAAAAAAAAAACTGATTTCTCAATGAACAAAAAAGTCTCATTCACGCGATTGGTATTAAATTAAGTAATTTGTTTTTTTTGTAAAGAAAAACGTAAATCGGACTAGCCATTGAGGAATTATCACCGTTAGAAAAAGTTCTGGTGAAATTGCTTCGCTCAATTTTTGGAACAGCAGAACAACAGACTTAGTATACTCCTGAGTCTGACACACGCGAGAGTTTTAGGGTTTCTGTGATGCTCTTTCACGTACCGCCTAACGTTTCAGAACAGGGGAACAGAATCTGTGGGTAAACAACACCAAGTCTTTATCGAACGACAAAGGAAGGAGGTCAAATTGGCCAGGTCGGTCCTATGATGGGTGACCTTTCGTAACACATTTAGGCTCCATAGAGTTAAGCCGACGTCGTCGGTCTGATGGTGGCGTTGTAATTGTGTTATATTATAAGAAATTTTACGAAATTATCCTATACCAAGCTGAAACTGGTCAACTGTATAATATTCTTGGGGAGCTCATAAACTGAATTTCACAGTTAAAATACCGCGAAGTTAGCACGCTTTGTGTAAGCTTTGCTAATAATACAATATTTCAGTGAGTACTAAACTATATTTATAGAATCTATGATTTATATCCTTCACCAGTTCACGCGGAATGTTTACATGTGCCAAAATAGGATCGGCCATTTGTAATGTGGTTGTGCTTCTTAGCAATTGTTTATACCTATTCTTCTTCATTATCCGAGCACCAAACCTGGTTGCATTCAAAGCTTTTTAACCCGGGCTCCGCACTCTTACTCGTCCTTTTTAGGTTCCATACCCAAAGGGTAAAACGGGACCCATTACTTTAAGACTCCGCTGTCCGTCCGTCTGTCACCAGGATGTATTTCATGAACCGTGATAGTTAGACAGTTGAATCACAGATCACGTATTTCTGTTACCGCTATAGCAACAAATACTAAGAAACAGAATAAAAACAATAATAATGTGGGCTCCCATACAACAGACATTATTGTTTTGTCGTTTTTATAGAACCCTTCGTGCGCGAGTCCAACTCGCACTTGGTCGATTTTGGTTATTTGATTTATCTTGGCTTTTATGGGATCGACTGCCATCTGACCTTAACCCCGAGAGAGGCGTCAGCAGGCGTACCAGCTAGCAAGTGCGGTTGGCTTTAACCTCAAGTATCTTGAAGTGGCCCCATACAAACAAGTACACAATTTCATAAAGAACTTAATGATATGGCAACCCTTTCACCCTGGGGTTATCCTTTCGAGGGCTTACCCGGGGTGCTCGGCAATGGAAACTTGGGGAGGACACCGTCTGGTTTTAGTCGGTCCGATTCTGACACGCCCATCCTATCGTTGGCACCGATGGGGTGAGTAAAAAAAAAATGGCAACGAACTTTACCAACTCGTGTTTCTATCTTCCTGCAATCCATTCTCTGACATCTTCATCATCCGAACTCCCACCCCGAGAGAAAAGCCTACGCCAGAGCCTCGACCCTCATTCAGCAGGTGCACCGGCTTGCAAGTAAGGTTGGCATGGCCTCCTGCGTCTTATTGGGACCCCAAGAAAATGTTTTGAGTTGACCCAATTCCTTATATCAACTTGCTTCCTTAAAGCCCAAACTAACCTACCTATTCAATTAAAACATAACATAACAAAACACAACTTCACGCCTGTATCCCCGAAGGGGTAGGCAGAGGTGTATTACACACTCACGATTTGGCAGTTATGTTAACGTCCCAATGTAATAGGGGCGAGCCTGTTGCCATCTATCGACACATTATTAAGCGAGCGATAATTCACACACATAACTACGAAAAGTCAGAGGTGTGTGCCCGGGGCGACTGGGGTTTGAACTCGAGACCACGTCTCAGCAGGCCGTTACGTACGCCACTGGGCTATCGACTAGCCTTCAATTAGCTCTACAATAACTAGCCCACAGCATCCATTGCACTAAATTCCAGTCTATTCAGGCCGTGCATGCGAAGGGAAATGCATGATTTAGATGCACACAGTAAACTACTTCAGTCCCAAGTCACACAGGATGAAATATAGGCTATAGAAAGGTTATGGTTCCGTAGTCAAGCCGGTAGTAGACTCAAAAGCCGCTTTCCAATTCTTTTATCTATTAGAAACTTCCTTTTTGTACTAGCAAGCTATCCTCTCTTAACTATGGTTTATATGTTTTTAATAACTCAAGCCATCGTAATTTATAGATAATAATTATATAGCCTATGTCCATCAGTAATAATTTATCTTTCAAATGGTGCATGAATTTTTGCAATAAGTCCACTGCACTTCAAAAGATTACCCCAAACATATATACAAACTTGAAAAAATTCGGCCTCTCTCTTTTTCATATTACCACAGATTACATAATATTATTCTAATATTACTATAGATAGGTTAGAGCCCTAAATGCAGACATTACGAGTTCAAGGACAACCCTAACCGCTTGCCTGCAGGATGGTGTGCGTCTGTGCGTTCTCCGTATCCTCCTAATCGCGAACATCAGAGGTGTTAAGCATAGATGGATAGATCCATATACCTATTGAAAATATACAGAAATAGCATACCTTTTTTTTTTTTTTTTATCGTGCGGAAATCCCTTCGGATACCCCCCCGCCGGCCAGCGGGGGCGGTTATGTCGGGCTTGCACCGACTAAAACCGCACGCCGTCTCGGGTCTTCAGACGCCGGGGTATAAGGTTACCCATAGAGCATATCCCTCGCACCTCGACTGACCCTGGGCCATCTCACCACTAACAGCATCGCTCATCCTGTCTCCTCTGAAAGCAGAGGAGTACGGAGAGCGATGTGTTCCCGCCACGTTGGGTATTGGCCGACGATCAATGCCAACCCTATGAAGGGGTGAAGGGGAATCCATTGACCACCGCCCAGGGTGTACCGGCCGCTCCGATTCCGTTCCCCCCGGACTGCAGCGGGATCGGAATCGGAGCGACACTCGAGGAGGTTACCCAACACACACCCCAGAGAAATAGCATACCTAATAATAGGTATAGGCGTGCGGTTTTAGTCGGTGCAAGCCCGACATAACCGCCCCCGCTGGCCGGCGGGGGGGTATCCGAAGGGATTTCCGCACGATAAAAAAAAAAAAAAAAAAGGTATGCTATTTCTCTTAGGACGTTTTTATACCTACGCCAAGGATCATACTGCACTGAAGATGGCCCGGGTAGCTCTCGATAATTTATTGTTTTCATTTCAATGTTTCATTTTCATACAATTTTTTGCATGTAGATCGTCAGCCAGAGATATGCAGGGTCAAGGGCCTATGCAGGACAAAGCCTACCTCGACTATAAATATGCCCAGTACGACCCGGGGTCCGCGTAATTAGACTCGTCGCAAAAACGTTCAGGTGATTTTCCAACCGTTTTTGGCATCTTTGTGGGGAGACGGCAATTTCCTTTCTCCCAGTAATCATGTTTTTTTAAAGAGTAGGTTAATAACCGAAATCACTAGTATTCACGTTAACGTGTGGGTTCACGTCGATAATGTAATGGCCAGGATTCAAACCCCGGACCTCTTGATCGTGAGGCCGAATCCTTAACTGCTAAGCTATCGACCGAATTTCTAGGCGTATTTTGATGTTGAATTAGTCATATAAACCAAAGGACTATACCAAAGGAACTTATACGTAGGTATATTGCTGTATGTACACTAAATTAACAAGTTAAGTAGTTCAAAAACAAGTTTGGGGCGGCACCGTAATTCCGTTTTTATTGAAACTTCCTTCCAACCCTGGGTACCTTTCTACTGAGAAAATTAGAACTGAATATATCCAGTTGGACTGAATATCACACAAGATTCAACAATCACTGACCGTCTTATAAACTCAATTAAACGAACGAATACAGCAGTTTGTAAGAGACCCTTGGAGAAGTAAAACGTACTAACAAAAACGAATTTAAATAATTCAATCCCAAATTATATTAATACAAAAAATCACTTAGTTTCTAAATTAATCTCAAGCGCCGTACAATTTATTAATCACAAAGTGTGTTTGCGAATTTATTGCTATTAGAATTATTTCAGGCTTTACTTTTAAAAAATAATGACTTTTGGAAGTTTATGTAATATTGTAATTAGTGTTGTGGTGTCAATAATATTGTCAAATAAATGTGAGTAGATTTATTTATTTACTTTTTAGTAAAAGGTATGGGTTGTATGACCACACTGGCGAACAGAATTGGCCACTGACGGATTAATTCATTTAGATATGTGCTTTGTTGTCGTGTCAATTATAATTTTATTATTGCCTTGTTGCTTCGTATTCATCTCGTATTTATCAAAGATAAGTTCTACTATAGAGTAGGTACTATTAATCATTCTGTACTTCTATTTAAATTCGTTAAAACTTCCTAATAATTTATCTTTAGCCATTCAAGACTACATACTTTACTAATAATCTCGTTAACGCCTTTAACTAAACACTTCTTCCTAGAACTATATTCAAATAACTGGTAGTGTACCTACTGAGTTTGCTTCGAATCTAAAACTAAGCACGTTTTATCATCGCGCATTGATTACTGAATCTATCTTTTCACTTGCCGGTGTATATCTTCACGAATTAATGTACTTAATCTTACGAGACATAGTTTTAGAATAACGACTAATATTTGTAAATTCAGCTCGATATTTACATTGCTTTAAACCAACGGGCGGTCATTGACCGGGAAGGCTTTAATAAGGATGCTGGGAGCACGACAATAATAAAAAACATGTTTTCGGTAACAATTTATGTCTCACTTACTTACGAATGGCCCCTAAGGCGAAAGGCGAAAGACGCAGACGGGAAATTCGTGTGTGTACTCCATAAATTGAACTGTAGAGAACCGGCTTTATAACTAAAACAAGAGAAAACGCACGCAGATATTGGCGTAGACGTACTTACGAAAATTTGGAGAAACTTGCTTCAATCGCTTCTCTAGGTGCGATCGCTACTTTCGGAACTCGAAGATCTTAAAATTACTAGGCTTTCTTCCCGGTCATGGTAATTACAGGTGAAGTTGGTTGGGCCTCGAAGATCTATGTAGGCCCTAAACATGAGATTACTTTGCCCTATATCTCTTGAAGCTTCTAAATCGTATATTCAACTTACAGGTGAGGCAATAAAATGTTTCGAATGCAACAGCGCAAATAACTCAGCGTGCTTGGACATGCACAAGCCCAAGATGAGGGCTATCATCCCAGTTGTAGACTGCTCGCAGACATTATCCAGTGACAGAAACAAGGAAGCTTTCTGCAGGAAGATTACTCAGACGAGTAAGTGTCTACCTGAAACCTCCACATAGCAAGGGAGATTCCTGAGATTCCTTTTACCCACACACGTGTTTCCTTCTTTTTATACTCTAGGGTTCTCGAATTTCTTCCAGTAAATCATTACAAACATATCAATGTTTAATGTAAAAGCTCGATGTAGAGTCTCTCTCAGAGGGAGAGCTCACTTCGAGTATGTTTCGGGAGCTCGCTATCACGCTAGTAACGTGCCATTACACTGGTAGTAGTGATAGTGTTTTCCCAAACATACCCGAATACCCAATACACCTAATCCGTTCTTATATTTATTGTGATATTTAAGAGTCTTAAGATGGGTGATCGTTCTTAACAAATTGAGACCCCTCCGTACATTTTTTTTTCGTGCCTCCCCGTGGGGAGGTTATGTCGGGCTTGAACCGACTAAAACCGAACGCCGTCTCAGGTCTTCAGACGCCGGGGTGTAAGGTGGCCCATAAGGCGTTTCCCGACTGACCCAGGGCCATCTCCGGTTTCGAGCCATCTCCCCCTCTTGCCCCGGAAAGGGGAGGCCCCGCCGCCCGCGCCCCGGCCTACTTTTGCTGGGGTGACAGGCGGTCTCACCTGCCACCCTCAGGCCTGCGCTCATGGACACGGAGGTCGCTCAACGAGTCTGAGTCGCCTGCGACGCGCGGTACCCTACGTTAAGCCGTGTCCCGGTTGCCATACAAATATCTGTGGCATTCATTAAGGGTAGTTGGAGACCTAAAAAGTCCGGTAACCTAGGTCTCAATTCTGCTATTTTGTGTCCAAGCAAGCCATGGTTATTCCACTGACACTCTTAAAAAAGACTTAAAAGTCCTAAAAGTCTAAAACAATAAAGCGTTTTTTAGAGCGAATGAAAATATGTGATGGACTCTGTTTTTTACGGAGACAGTGGCATGACAGTGGCTTGGTTTAACATTAAATAGCAGAATCGAGGCCCTGGTCTAACACTAACTACAGAATTTTGATATCGCCAGTGGGTCGTGAAGGTCAGATAGGAGTTGCTTCACGGGAAGTAGCGAAGTTCGGCCGTTTCCTAGCTAGACTAAATGAGTATGGCAAAGGTTCGGACAATGATGATTTATTGTGACACACAGGTATCTCGCTAAACAATGTCCACAAAATCACAACACACTGTACAGATTTCACCTTCTGCATTGTAGTAGACAGGACCGGATCTGGGATGACAGCCGCCATGCCTCCACAAAAGAAAGGCCCCCACAATAGACTTCGGATAAAAAAGCTGTCAAATTCCGACAAGTATCATCACTAAAACTAAATTTAATTCGCTAATACTAAAATTCAATTTCAGATAAAAATATAAAATTCTTGTTTTAACTTATTTCCATATGTTTGTTAAATACTGAAAGAATCTGCTTGGTTTCACAATAAATTCTTCATTAAAAAACTCGACTGAAAAAAAAAATCTTTAGGCTTTCACGACCGGCGTTGCATGTAGAATATACTGCTTCCGGGCTGTTTGGCCGGGCCTCTACATCAGTTGCAGAGAAGTCGCCACCGAGGAGAGTTCTGCGCACTCATCGGCGCCCGGACCTGAACCACTGAAGATGTCGACCACAGTGATCGACGAAATGTTTGGAACACAAGTTTCATATGGACTACGGACTAACAGCCTGGAAGCAGTAGAATATACTGCTGAAAAAAAATTATTCATTTCGTTTTTTTGCAAAATATTTTGGGCCCGGGGGCCCTCCACTTATTTTTGTATCAAGGCCTCCGAACATCTAAACCCGGCTCTGGTAGTAGGTATTCAATTCAAAATTATCTATTCACAACCAGATATTCTGAATGCCATACAAATAGCTTCACAGTCGCATTGTCATAGTACACCTGCATAATTAACTCATTCTTGCAGTACAATAGGTACATCGTCCATTATACGATTAAATAATGTACTGTGTTTATTAGTGCGTGCTGACGGCCATATTCTGGGTTTAAATAAATACTATAGGTTTTTTACTGCTAAGGTAAGCTTCTACACATGGGGCCTAACCACGACGCTCTTGTAGCAATTCAAGAGCAACACAGTTCAGCTGAGGGAGAGAGACACAGCTATACACGCTCTTATAGCAATTCAAGAGCAATTCGGTTCAGCTGAGGGAGAGAGACACAGCTATACACGCTCTTATATCAATTCAAGAGCCACACAGTTCAGCTGAGGGAGAGGACACAGCTACACACGCTCTTATAGCAATTCAAGAGCAACACAGTTCAGCTGAGGGAGAGAGACACAGCTATACACGCTCTTATAGCAATTCAAGAGCAACACAGTGCAGCTGAGGGAGAGAGACACAGCTATACACGCTCTTGTAGCAATTCAAGAGCAACACAGTTCAGCTGAGGGAGAGAGACACAGCTATACACGCTCTTATAGCAATTCAAGAGCAACACAGTGCAGCTGAGGGAGAGAGACACCGCTATACACGCTCTTATAGCAATTCAAGAGCAACACAGTGCAGCTGAGGGAGAGAGACACAGCTATACACGCTCTTATAGCAATTCAAGAGCAACACAGTTCAGCTGAGGGAGAGAGACACAGCTATACACGCTCTTGTAGCAATTCAAGAGCAACACAGTTCAGCTGAGGGAGAGAGACACAGCTATACACGCTCTTATAGCAATTCAAGAGTAATTCAGTTCATGTATAGCTCCATTTCTCTCCGAACTCTCTGCTGAACTGAATTACTGTTGACTTGCTATAAGTAATTAGTATCAGGGTGCGAGTGAAATGCCTGGGCCACCTTACACATCGGCGTCTAAAGACTCGAGACGGCGTGCGGTTTTAGTCGGTTCGAATCCAACATAATATACATACAGGGTATTCGAGGGGAAAGTAAGTGTGTATGTGGCCACATCAAGACCTAATAGTTCCCTGGTGCATCCGAGGCTTACACCTCGGAGCCCGGAGTCCGCTTACTCCTTCTCCTCCTGTTGGTTTGGCTTATACGGCTTTTATGGGAGCGACCACCATCTGTCCTCTCTACCCCGAGAGGAAATCCTGCGCTCGTCATTCAGCACGTTCGACGTCCGTCAGTCAGAGGTTGACTTGGGCCCGGAACATCTTGATGGAAATTCAACCAGATCATAATGGTCGTACCGATTTGAAACATTCGGATGACAGTACATTAATATGATATCATCTAGCTAATCGAATGATGGAGTCAAAATGTGGATAGTGGAACTCTTCAGCCCTCAAATAGGGTCTCGATTAGTTTGTTTTAACAGGTCTCAGCTTATTAATGCTCTTATACCCGGCATAGCCGTTTGTTGGTGGCTGAACTCCACCATAACCACTCGCGCGATCTTGACCAAATTTACCACGGGGATAGTGTGGACACTGAGGAGTGTTTTGAAGCGAAATGGTTCTTGTCCGATGTACCATTGAGGAATAATCCCTGAAAAGCAGATACACGAGCGCGTGGCCTTAGCTAAGCGCGTGACCGTAGTAAGATGTCTTATTACTTCGGGCCACCAACCAGGTGGACACCGAAGTCTTAAAATCACGCAAAAAAAATCAAAATCTTACACCCACTTTTTATCACTTTTCTCGACGTTTCACATGATTCTATGTCTAATTAAGCAAAAAAAATTTTTGTGTCGGTCTGTCTGTTGGTCTGAATGTCTGGATGTCTGTTTACGCAATAACTCAAGAACCACTTATCCGATTTAAAAAATTCTTTCGCCAATCATCTTGTTTGGTTAATGGGAAGAACTGATTAGATTTTGGGGTTTGTACGGTCAAGGTTTCGGGTACCTACCATACAAATTGTCCCTAAAAAATCTTTTTTTGTGTTTTTGACGTCGACGACGTTTGATTTGATTTCATTTTCTTCATATTTATTGCTCAATATATAAAGACGCGTCGAATAATATGCATAAAGCCTAAGGTCTGTAATCTTCTTTCTTATATATAAAAATGAATTGCTGTTCGTTAGTCTCGCTAAAATGCGAGAACGGCTTGACCGATTTGGCTAATTTTGGTCTTGAATTATTTGTGGAGGTCCAGAGAAGGTTTAAAAGGTGCTATCGATTGAGGCAGTACGAAGTCTGCCGGGTCAGCTAGTTTTGAATAAAAATACTGCAACAAAAATATCTAAGTTTGGCCCGAAGTTTGACAATCACTGTGTGATTTCCGCCCCACTAGATTTTCAAGTAAGAGTCCTGCTCGCTCAGCTCAATTTATTTCAGTCGCACCCTGCACTGAATTTCTAGTAAAATTTTCGTTTTCATAATTTCAGTTCTACACTTCGACAAAACTCCGGAGGTTCGCATCACACGATCGTGTGGCTGGGTGAAATACAAACGGGAGTGCTACAAAGCAGACAACATGGACCACTTAGAAACCGTCTGCCAATGCTTCGGTGACTTGTGCAATACGGCAACGTTGCTCGAACATGTCAAGATGACAGCTCTTGCTACTGTTGCCGCTCTTCTCAGGACGTTTAAAACATGGAGAGGGAACGTTTAGAAACTGCAACCGAAATTTGAATTCAGAAAAATGGCTGATTTGTAAAACTGCGTGTGGGAGTTTTAGCGCCAACGCGGGAAAAGATCATCGAGGCAGCGTTTCATTTTATTAAATTTGTGTAATTTCGAATATTTATGTGTAAATATATATATAAGTGTAGATATAAAGTCTTCGACAGCGTGGAGAAGTGTAGGAAAGTGGCATATTTACCTTGAATTGTGATTTTCCGTGTTGTTTCCAAAACTCCACAGAAGCCTCTAGTAAAGTCTCCACTACTTTAGTAGGGCAGGAATTTGACTATGAAGGACTTTACTTGATTTGATTGTGACTAAATGACGAAAACGCAGCATAATACTGAAATCATATGCTAATTACTTGTTTGCGGTCAAACGCGATGTATAGAAGCCAACAAAATAAAAATACTGTGTATATGATAACTTCATGTTTAAATGGAAAACATTATTTTATCTGTGGTTTTAAACATAGGTTATTATCGAGTCTAATTATTTTGTAAGATAATCCAGACTGAGCAAAAGGTTATCTTTACTAGCTTTCCCCAAATGCATAACAAAATGACAACGATACTAATATACTGTAGCGTCCGGGGCTTGGACGCCACAATACCTCGTGTTGATAAAAAGATAAACACAAGGGTAAATAGTTATATGGGCATTTATTAATTCAACAATGCTTCCTATATCGAGTTTAGGGAGGTTTTTACGCGAATATATTTATATTTAAACGAACTGTAGGGAATCGCGGACTCCGCTCAGGGACTGAGCCTAAATTCAATACACTTATATCTTCTCTTCGGCCGGCGGACCAGGTCGGCGCCCCAAGTCGCCCGCTGTCAGCCGAATCGCCGAATGCTCCGCCAAGCAATTTTTTTTTCTTCCCTAAGCTAAATTCAAAAGAATAATATTTATTTTTAAACTCTGACACATGATGGCCAGGTCAATGAACTGTAGTGATCGAACGAGGTCGGAGCACTACATCGAGCTATGCCCATGGCCATGACATGAGACAGCTACATTGAAGCCCTAGGTAAACTACATCTGGGACACAAAAAAAAATTTAAGCGAATTGTCCCTTACAATGGGAATAACGAAGCAATCTTTGTAATACTTAATAATCGTTATTAAAATCTCAAATTATAGCAATTAAACTGTAATATCTATTGAAAAACACGAACAAAGAAAAATGGCTTCATTCTTGGCCAGGCAAAAAACCAGAATAAAAGAAGCCCGGCCACAATCGGCCTCTCTAAATAGACTAGTTTGATGTCATTTGACGACACATTTTAAGGTTTGTCCTGATTGGACCTAAAGTAACAGAGTACTTTTAAGACCTACCTAACTAAAAACTAAAGATGAAATAAAGTGATCTATCTTTACACATTATGCATATGTAATTATAAACCTTTTATATCGCCTACGAATTACTAAATTACTTTTAAATCAACATTAAAGAGAAAGAGAACTTCACTTCATAAAGAAGAGTCTGATCGAAAACTAACTTTCAATCATCGTCGGCGCTCATGTCCAGAACGATTTGACTCTCTTACAAAGTTTAGATCACCACTCCCAACATTAGACGAAAAAATAATTGCCTAACTCCTACGCTATAACATCACGAATATAACAAAAAAAAACTATTTATCTTCCGCAGCGCAGCAATATGGAATGAACAGAGAAAACATACTATTAATATACATTTCACACAACACATTATTTACTACGTGGGTTATAATTCTATTAAGACTTATAGTCCTTATTGGCCCTATTGACCCGCAGACATCTGTCGATGACGAAAATAACACAGAAATCTCTTGAAACACTCTGGAACAAGCCACCATCATAGCCATTGCACCTCTTTATCTTAGCCATCTTCTAGTTGGGCACATAACAGCACATAAAAGCAAATAAACACAACGATACTGATAATTGCGTCGCTCCAATGTCGCTCGACGTCTTTCTTCATATGGTACGGGATCGATCCATCCACTGCCAACTGCTGAATGTTGGCGTTTCCGACTCCTGCGGAAACTAGCGCTCCACCAGCTGTAGCAACCACCAACTCCTGTGGAAACCAGCGCCTCCAGCAGTTGTAGCGTCCGGGGCTTGGACGCCACAATACCTCGTGTTGATAAAAAGATAAACACAAGGGTAAATAGTTAAATGGGAATTTATTAATTCAACAAAGCTTCCTATATCGAGTTTAGGGAGGTTTTTACGCGAATATATTTATATTTAAACGAACTGTAGGGAATCGCGGACTCCGCTCAGGGACTGAGCCTAAATTCAATACACTTATATCTTCTCTTCGGCCGGCGGACCAGGGCGGCGCCCCAAGTCGCCCGCTGTTAGCTGAATCGCCGAATGCTCCGCCAAGCAATTGTTTTTTCTTCCCTAAGCTAAATTCAAAAGAATAATATTTATTTTTAAACTCTGACACATGATGGCCAGGTCAATGAACTGTAGTGATCGAACGAGGCCGGAGAACTACAATACCTACTTAAGTAATTAAAATATTGTAATAATTTACCTTCACTATACGATAATAAGATACTACTTGACATCTGCTGGGTAAAGGCCTTTCCCAATATGCGCCATAGCACCCGATCCCCCCTTTCCGCCTCCAATCTATCCCAACTAACTTTTTCAGATCGTCAGTTTATTTGGCTGTGGGTATCCAACGACGATTTTAATGACAGAAATGTGCTCATCAGAACATGTATGTGCATTTTTTTTAGGGTGTGGAAACCCCACGGACTTCACCCCATCGGTGCCGACGCTATCGTCGGCACCGATGGGGTGAATGGGGTGATGGGGTCGGCACCCTATGGTGGGCGTGCCGGAATCGGACCGACTAAAACCACACGGTGTCCTCCCCAAGTGTCCATTGCCGGGCACCCCGGGTAAGCCCTCGAAAGGATAACCCCAGGGTTACCGGCGGACTTTGGCCGCCGTCTCGGCCTCGCCCGGTGGGGTCGGGTTTTATCCCGCGTCGGTGAGTTGGCAGGCGTGTGTAGGACACACACGACACGCCTCCGCCACGGCCTGCTTCTGTAAGGACGGCGAGTCGGCAAACTGCCGTCCTCAGGCCCTATGTGTATATGTATGTGCATAATCTAACATTCCGTAGCAACACGCGTGTTACCTAAACCACAGAATAAATAATAGTACAACCTAAACCAATACATCTATGCAAGTACCTACAACAATCGATGTTTCTCAAAGTTTGTAGCAAAAGAATATGTTACTTCCATAATACTTTATCGGTGGTCTTACTTAGATAATCTTCTTAATTCGAGGACCGGAGCGCCAGTCCTAGTTGCATCCAACTTCATCCAAGGCTTGCACTTTGGAGCCCGGAATCCGCTCTTCCCCTTGCCATAATTTGGTTTATTTCGACTTTCACGGGAGGAACTGCCGTCTGACTCCCCAAACCCAAAATGTAAGTCTGCGCCAGAGCATTTTGTCTGTCTTTCTCTCTGTTTGTCCCAGCTAATCTCCGACCGCCGACGTGGCTATGCCGATTTTGACGAAATTGTAACTGCAAGGCTACTTTTAGTTTAGAAATGCATTAGGTATTCACGTAGGGGTATGTGTTGGGTAACCTCCTCGAGTGTCGCTCCGATTCCGATCCCGCTGCAGTCCGGGGGGAACGGAATCGGAGCGGCCGGTACACCCTGGGCGGCGGTCAATGGCTTCCCCTTCATAGGGTTGGCATTGATCGTCGGCCAATACCCAACGCGGCGGGAACACATCGCTCTCCGTACTCCTCTGCTTTCAGAGGAGACAGGATGAGCGATGCTGTTAGTGGTGAGATGGCCCAGGGTCAGTCGGGGTGCGAGGGATATGCTCTATGGGTAACCTTACACCCCGGCGTCTGAAGACCCGAGACGGCGTGCGATTTTAGTCGGTGCAAGCCCGACATAACCGCCCTCGCTGGCCGGCGGGGGGGTATCCGAAGGGATTTCCACACGAAAAAAAAAAAAAAAAAAAGTTATTCACTTAAAAAAACGGTCGTAAAGTCGCGGGCAGAGCTAGTATCATTAATACGAAAATTCGGATAAATGTATGGGAAGTTGTTTCCTACTCAATCATGCCAGAACGACTAAACTAATCTGGATGAAATTTGGCACTGAGTCAGATTATAGCCTGTAATAGCACACACGCTACCTTTTAACCCAGAATAGATTTCTGCGTGAGACATAAATAATACATCTCGAATTCCAACTTTGAGAAACAACGCCAGCATAAATTCATTAATAGGCCGATTAATCGCAAGAACACAAGGTTTTCTACAATTAAATATTTTGATCCTTACTTAATCAATTGACCTTTAAATGGCCATTAATGATTGTGTCGATCGAGTTTCGATAAACACAGAATAGGTCCGAACATCACAAGTTAATGTCACATAATTTTATTGTAAACAGTTTGATACTGAGCGTCCGGCGTAAAAGCCGCTATCTGTAAAATATATTTGCTGAATTATTATTTTTTCATAATGTTCAGCGAATTTGCAAAAGTATTGTTTTTATTTGTATGTGTTATCTGTTTTAAAGATGGTGAGTAGTTAATTGTTATTTTTATGCAAGTCGCTGATACGGAATTTCCTGTTTTGTAATGCAACAGTTTATCACGAGAAAATTATATTTAAAAAATAAAGCATGTTGTTTTGCAACCACAAACATACATACTCTAAAAGTTCGGATTGACTAGAAATTTTCCGAAAGTTTACGCGAATGCTACACATTCAAATAAACATATTTTTAAAGGATTCTATCGCGATTTATTTGGTTTAATTTCTTTGCTGTTCAGTAGCCACGGTCACTGGAAGACAAACCGTGACAATGGCTTCTGAAATGCAACCAAAACGTCAGGATCAGTGTGAATAATAAAATAAGACCATATTTTATTTCAATAGATTTGTTCCTTTCGAAACTAAAGTAGATATTTATTGTAAATCTGGGGTATTTCGGAAATAATTACGAATAAATGCTCTTGGGAAAATAACAATTGTTTATATGAGGCCCCACCAAGACCTTCGAGGCTTAACCAACCCCACCTGCAAGCCGGCACTGCTGATTGACGAATCTAGGCTAATGCGCAGACTTTCCTCCCGGGGTTGGGAGGTCAGAAGACATACTTCGAGAAAACAACCATACAAGTCAAATTAAAAGGAAGAGAAGGAGTTATTGGACCCCGGGCTGAGAGGTAAAAGCCTCGGATGGAATCAGGAATCACGAACGCCAAAACGATGATGATTCTATACAGTCTAATTAAAACACTCAAATTTCCTTACTTCCTTAGCCGCTTCCATCCGATGCTATGAGTGCTCCAGTAGGAATAACTCCATGTGCTTGGACCCGACGCAGTACGATCAGGATACTCTGAGGAAATTCCTTCCTGAAGTAACTTGCAGCCAGGGCGTGTACTCACACGACCACCAGGATTTCTTCTGCAGGAAAATCATACAGACGAGTAAGTATAGATTTATTTGTAGGATACGTAAACCCGCTTCTAACACAAGCAATTTAACTGAGCTGTAGGGGGTGACAGGGAATCAGAGGGAATGCTAGTTACCAGTAATTAAAGCTACTAATATTCTTTAAAAAAAATAGTGTTGCCATGACGTCGTAACAAATACAATGTGTCTCAATCTCACTGCAAGGGACGCCGGCAATTGAGAGAAAGCTGGATTTTTATACGAACCTGCCTTTTGTTGTTCTAAACAATACCCCAAATATCCCAGTCGATGCATGCGCAGCTAAAAATATTATAATGTACACAGGACAAGTTCAAAACAGTTTTTCGACGAAATCTCGTTTTATCGTAAATATATTTGTTCAATGTAAAAGATTATGCAATTATCTGCAAAAATCTTTCTGAAATTATTTTCCTACGAATGTTTTAAAAGTTCTAGGAATTTCTAAAAAGAATTTTACCTTCAAATAAGTTCTTTTTTCTTTGAGGCATTGCATTCTTTTTTTTTCTTTTTACTATTTCATTATAACGTCATGCATCCTAACTTTCATGCAAAAATTTCACTTTCCCTTAATTTTTCGACTTGCGAGGTCTTTATTCTGTGCATTGTCGTCGTTCCGCCTTAGAATCAAGTTATATTGGCTACCTCATCAGCTGATATTCGTGAATGTCTCATGTTTTTAATTATCCTAATTACTTGTATAGGCACAGTATTTCGCGGGAGCCATCTCAAAGCCGTAGATGGCCCAGGGTCAGCCGGAGTGCGAGGGAATTGCTTTATTTGGCTACCTTACATGCATTATAGACCCGAAACAGCGTGCGTATTTGGTCGGTTCGATTCCGACTTAACTAACTTATGATTCGATTTTTTTAAATTAGTTCGATTCCGACTCCGGCGGCTGGGTAAATAAAGTGGCGATTACCTACAGCAAAAAAAAAAGCCACAAACTACGCACAGTATTGGCGGAATCAAATCTAAAAAATCAAAGATGATGAAAATCGGTCCACCCGTTCTGGATTTTATCGTGGTCATCACTAACAAGACTTTTTTTAGGTATATTATTGGTAGATATGTGTATTTACATTGATCTGAATGTTTCTTAATAATTATGAATGCATTAATAAAAAAAAACTATCTTCTTCTATGCTTCTGCTAAGGTAGACGACTCTTCTAGGTAATAAATATGATAGATTTTTGAAGTTATACTTCGTTTGTAAATTTAATATTGAATGCGAGTAAATTTTTACGATGCACATCGTCACGCAAAACCGACAGCATGAAGTTAGCTAGAAAACCGACACGCGACGCCCTGAAGTTAGAAGGGCAACATTTTACTTTGAGTACGTTTGTAGAATTTGAAGTTAGTTGACTGTATGTATTATTTATTTACATCATACGGTAGCCGAGTGGTATGGGTAATGGACTGCTGAGACGAGGTCTCGGGTTCGATCCCAGGTTTTACCATGGCACACACCAATGACTTTTCGATGCTTTTCGAAGTTATGTGTGTATTTATCGCAGGTTTATAAGTGCCCGGTTAATGGCAATAGGCTCGCCACCTATTACATTGGGACCTAAACATAAACTGGCGAAATGTGGGTGCTAGCACCTCTGCCTACCTCTTCGGGGATACAGGCGTGAGTTTATGTTATGTAATGTTATGTTATCATAAATTACAAAAAAAATCACATAATTATTTCTACAAACGTAGGATAACGGGAAGTACAATTTTTTTTTTAAAGATTTTTGAGCTGAGCGAGCGAAGCTCTTATACCCGGCATAGCCGTTTGTCGGTGTCTGAACTCCTCCGTAACCACTCACGCGATCTTGACCAAATTTACCACGGTGATAGTGTGGACACTGAGGAGTGTTTTGAAGCGAGATGGTTCATGTCCGATGTACCATTGAGGAATTATCACCGAAAAACAGTTTCACGAGCGCGCGGCCTTAGCTAAGCGCGCGACCGTAGTAAGATGTCTTATTTTCAAGTAAAAGTCCTGCTCGCTCAGCTCAATTTATTTCAGTCGCATCCTGCACTGAATTCCTAGTTATCTTTTTACACCAAAGAAGTATAACTTCTTACGTGCGTGCATAAGTAGAACTATATAGAAAGCGTTGTGTATGGTTGTGTAGAATGCCATATTTTTTTTTTGTTTCCAGTTCTCCACAAGCACTACGAGCCAGATGTCCGGGTGACGCGCTCGTGTGGTTGGGTTCGTCACCATCGCGAGTGCTACACAGCCGACAACGAGGACCATCTGGAGACGGTCTGTCAATGCTTCAATGATCATTGCAATGGCGGCACCATATTGAGTAGTACTATAACCCTGACCCTCACAGGGATAATGGGATTAAAGGCTTACTTTTAATAAAATACAGTATTATTATGATAAGTCGTTTTATTAACCTTGGGTGAAAATCTTCGGGGCCCAAAGCAACCTAAACTGCTAGCCGGTACAGCCAGCGGGGGTGGTTATGTTGGATTCGAACGGACTAAAACCGCTCGCCGTCACGGGTCTTCATTCACACGCCGGGGTTTAAGGCATTTCTCTCACACACCGACTGAACCAGGGCAATCTCCGGTTTCGAGATTACCCCCTCAATCGGAAACCACGATGCCCCCCCCCCCGTCCTGCTTCCGAAAGAGAAGGGGCGCGCAACACGCCGCCGCCGCGCCGCAGCTTGCTGCTGCTAGGGTGACAGGACCTGGTTGATCAACGGACGAGGCTCTGGCAGGTTCATCTTTCGGGGTTGGTAAGTCAGATGGTGGTCGCTACCGCAAAAGCCAAGATAAACCAAATTAAGAGAAAGAGTAGGAGAGTGGACCGGGGTCCAAAATACAAGCTTTGGATGCAACCAAACTTTTGGACTAACGATGTGATGATGATGATTTTGTGAAATGGAAAATTCCTGATTGCATTCTCTCTACAAAAGTACAACACTGTAAATGTATCAATAAAGATCTTACGGAAGTTGAATAATGTAGGTAATGTAGGCAATTATACTACCAGACTGACTGTATGGAACAGAACATTTGGTATCATCAAAAAAATAAAAAAGGTACCTATCACGAAAGACCATCAACTTTTTATAGCTGTCATACGGATGACATTTCAAAAAGGATACACAGATAGGTGTAAATATTTATTATAGAACTCATTTATCTAGTCTCTGCGTCCCGTACCCCTCCCTTACTCCCGTGTCACCCTGAAACCATGACACATGTTGTAACTTGTAACTAAACCGCTTGTTTAGTAAGTACCTACCTGCACAGAAGTCATTGAAGCTGGCCCCGAATGATGTAGGTACCGATCCGCTGGGGTGTGTGTTGGGTAACCTCCTCGAGTGTCGCTCCGATTCCGATCCCGTTGCAGTTCGGGGAGAACGGAATCGGAGCGGCCGGTACACCCTGGGCGGCGGTCAATGGCTTCCCCTTCACCCCTTCATAGGGTTGGCATTGATCGTCGGCCAATACCCAACGTGGCGGGAACACATCGCTCTCCGTACTCCTCTGCTTTCAGAGGAGACAGGATGAGTGATGCTGTTAGTGGTGAGATGGCCCAGGGTCAGCCGGGGTGCGAGGGATATGCTCTATGGGTAACCTTACACCCCGGCGGCTGAAGACCCGAGACGGCGTGCGGTTTTAGTCGGTGCAAGCCCGACATAACCGCCCCCGCTGGCCGGCGGGGGGGTATCCGAAGGGATTTCCGCACGATAAAAAAAAAAAAAAAAAAAAAGGTACCGATCCGCTGCCGACATTATGACTGTCAACATATATTATTTTACCTTCACGTACCAAACCGTGATGGTCTAGTTACTGACATAGGTTGTTGTATAATTTACCTACCAAAATTACCTTAAAGTACGCAGGAAGGAGGAAAAAGTGAAGGACAATATTGATAACAGCGCCATCTATGATGTTATTTACATACTAAGTTAATACTTGTATATTACTGTGCTTCAAAGTACAACTTATAGATGGCGCAGATTCAGTTTACAATAAAGTAATAATGTATTGATAGCAATTATGTTTAATTACAAATAATGTGTAATTTAAGGTTTAAGAATAATTTATGTTGACTCAACTAAAATTATGTCATTGTCATCCAATCACAATAATACAAAAATCGTTTATAAATACTTACTTAAAAATGTAATAATGCATTGCATGAAAATAGTTGAAAGTTTGCACAGAGTAAGGAATCAATGTGACTCGTAAGCCGCTTTCCTTGCTCTGTGGTAGTTTGTTGTTGTTGTAAGCTTTTTACAGAAAAATAATGTCAATATTTCATAATAAATAGGCATCAAGCCAAGATTAACAGATAGTAATTTATAATTTTACATGATTTTACACAAGTCAGGTTGGCCGAGTGGTCTAAGGCGCCAGATTTAAGCTCTGGTTCCCGAGAGGGAGCGTGGGTTCGAACCCCACACCTGACAGCGTGAGAATTTTTTGTGATGTTTTCCATTTTTTGATATTGAGATATTTTTTCTGTTACTTTTTTCATTGTTTTACAAAGAACTCATAGAACATTTTTTAGTATCCTTATTGATGAAATCTAAATATTTGCAGGTATTTCACTAAATCGAAAAGTTTTTTTTTTACTACTAAAGACGTAAACAAGCTAACAGGGTTATCGGCACCTATAAATCACTTTTGATTTATTTACTGATCATATAAATAGTAATACTACTACCTACGTACAACCATATACCTCGTTTAAAAAGTATGAAATAAAAAAAGAGGATAAAAATTTAAATAATCACGAAAAAAGTAAAACCCCTTTAATTTAGGTACTTACCTGGTAATATTGTCTTCGTATAAGGCTGAATGCTGTATTCTTCTGAATAGACCTGGAGGTCTCCACCTCCCCATTCTAGGTCACGTTTATTCCAACGGCCATTGCCACTTCAGTGGGCTTATTCTGCGAGTCCTGGAGCGGAGACCATGAATCGACCAAACGTGGGATGTCTCTCATAAAAAACCGACCAAGTGCGAGTCGGACTCGCGCACGAAGGGTTCCGTACCATTATCTATACAATGGGAGCCCACCTTTATTTATTTTATTTTAATTTAATTGTTGGCATAGCCGTTTGTTGGTGGCTGAACTCCTCCTTAACCACTCGCGCGATCTTGACCAAATTTACCACGGTGATAGTGTGGACACTGAGGAGTGTTTTGAAGCGAGTTGGTTCATGTCCGATGTACCATTGAGGAATAATCAACCAAAATCAGTTTCACGAGCGTGCGGCCTCCCATGTCTTATTTTCAAGTAAGAGTCCTGCTCGCTCAACTCAATTTATTTCAGTCGCACCCTGCACTGAATTCTAAGTTTATTTTTGAAGTTAATATATAACTTACTATTCTGTGAACATTTCAAGCGTTTTACCCGTTGCCGTTATTCATATCGAACAAAAAACGGCAAAAAGAATCACGTTTCTTGTATGGGAAACCCCCTTAAATATTTATTTTATTTTGTTTTTAGTATTTTTTTTTTTATATAGGACACGTCAATTTGACTTCTCCTCGCCTGATGGTAAGCTGAAGGTAAAGTCTCAGGAAAGAGGGTCACCATTACATACACGTACCATCTTAACAATGGTGGCACTCAGCTTGACGGCCTCATCAAAAGAGGACTGTCGTCGCAGCACCGCGTGACACCCACCGGTCCCACTAGTGTTGCGACCACAATCCCCCTGCCCGGCTATACACTTGTTGTTGCATTTGTTGTTATAGTGGCAACAGAAATACATTATCTGTGAAAATTTCAACAGTCTAGCTATCACAGTTCATGAGATACAGCCTGAAGGACAGACGGAAGGACGGACAGCCGAGTGTTAATAATAGGATCTTGTTAAACCCTTTGGGTACAGAACCCTAAATAGGATCTAACACTAGGAACCCTAAATAAAAATATAGGAGCCATTTATCAATAATTTCTATATATTTTTGTACACTTCTATGAGGTAGTCTATCTTTCTAAAAAAAAAAAAAAGCTACGTATATTCTATAGCAACACAAAAAATGGTATCCCAAATGACCACAACCCGATCACAAACTTTTTGTAGATGTAAATGCGGATGATATTACAAAAAGGCGCGCTATCTCTATATAGATAGGTGTCAAAATTTATTATCTCATTTATCTAATTTCTGCAAGTCATATACGTCAAGAAACTTTGATTTATTTATAATAATTTTAACAGGGTCGGACGGCACCGGTACCATAAAGCAGTCGTCGGAGCGGGAAGCCTCACGCTGCAGACCCTGGTGCTGGCCATCTGGCTATGGTTACATGGTAAAATACCTGGCCCCTTCTCGGCCTATCCTTTTCCGTTTACCCATTAACCTGCTATCCCTACAATTCAGCTGTTTCTAGCGTTTATTTAAGCTTTTTCTGTTATAGGTTGGTTTATGAATATCTATGAATTGTGGCATTATCACGTACATGCGTTTATATGAAAATGATAATGAGTTGGTTTGGTGGCTTGGCCGCTGGTAAAGGACACAGCCAGGTCAATATAAGAAGATGGAGTGATTTTACTAAAGTGTTCGATAGATGGCGTTGTAATAAATATTTTAAATAGCGTTATGGTTTCGTTACATGGTCGTGTACTTAAGTCAAACTTTTATTTTGTAACTTAACGGAAGCGACAGTCGATCTGACTATAATATTTTTGCAATCACAGTGTTATCTAACATACTGTGGTTTAAAATTAAATTATTACGAAAGTGCAGATATAGAAAATATATAAACTTTGCTTGCCACATATCAGGTAATAGTAAATTCAAATAAGATAAAACGTCAAAAGGAAAATTAACGGTTATACAGGATTAGTTTGGCATGCATACTGGTAAAAACTCGACAAGACGCAACATATAGGTATTTCACGAAGAAGTGGGAGCCCTGCCAGGCAGCCGGCAGGGCTCCGCCAACATCAACGCTACCAATCAACATTATTACTACATCCCACACTTTTTTGCGTAGTTCTAAACATATTTAAATGTCGCTTGATTTGATTTATTTCATGTCTCAGAGAAAAGATCAATCATTAAAAAATACCCTTTCGATTTTTTGCATGCTGTTTTGCAAAATTAAGACGATAATTCAAATACCATGCGTTTTATAATTTTATTATCTTCATTACGCATACATTTGTATATTAAGCTACCGCACCATCTAGTGTTCAAATGTATAAGTACTAAAGGCTTTGACATAATTCTATATATTCTACAGTTTATGATTCAAGTTGAAAGAACTTGAACACAACTTGATGACCTGCTCATCCAAATTGTCTATTTATTACGAAATTGAAGTTGAAGTTTTTGCTGTTATAAAATAGATGGCGTTGTGTTACAGAATCATATTGAGCGGCGTTATAATAATTATTATCTTATCTTCTTTCTTATTAATTGTTTCCCTTTAGAGAAATCATTTCCCATTATGATAGGGTTGTAGACGGCTCCACCTGTCTCCCCCAGGCCTGCGCTCATAGACGACGGAGGTTGTTGAGCGATCTCCGACGTCTGAGTTGCCTCCGCGCCTCGCTACCTTTGCGGATCGTAAGAGACCGGAGTCTCTCCCGGACCCGCCCCGCCGCCGCCGCCTCCTTCTCGAGCATTACTTGCTCTCAGAGAACCGCGGAGGTCCGAAGTTGAATGTGGCGCAGACAGAGTACATCACGTTGAACTAAAAATACATAGACGAACAGCAGTTAACTTGACAAAGAACACTTGTTCGAGGGCAAGTACAAGGTTAACTGGTTACCTGGGATCTGAACTTCACGCGGCTTCGATTGCATTGTCAAGGCACGCATTGCAGTGAGCGCGTGGGCCTAGTGGCGTGTGATGACTGGTGTCATTTATGACCCCAAAATGCCGGTTAGGTTGAAAGGGCAAGTCTATAAAAGTATCATTAGGACTGACCTTTTACGGAGATGTATATACTGCGACCTTTGATTATATATATAATCAAAGACTGCGATGGATGTGTAGAGTCACGTGCTAAGATCGCGTAAGGAACTCCTGTATTCGCGGCGGCCTTAATGTCCGAGACATTACGGATAAAATGCTGGAGTGTAATGCAGTTTATGTGGGAAACAAATATCTTGCCTTGCCACTTCCGCCAGGCCGTGGTAGGAGGGGGAGACCCAAGAAGGGCTGGTTTCACGTCGTACGTGAAGACATACGTGCCAATGATCTTACTATCATGCCCAAGATCGTCACTAAATGGAGAAAAAAGTCAGGAAAGAGACCTTGGGCTCCGCTTTATGATGATAATGATAATGAATAGAAGAGGTTATGTTTTTATACGCTTTTTATTAGCTTCGCCTGTATGTTTGTTTGTAACACTCCTTTGGGCGCGATTTTGACCCACTTTAAACGGCCAGTAGATTTATCGAGGACCGATGACAATACACTAATTTGATAAAATTATTCCATTTTTCAATTTGCAAAATAAGATTTTTGTTAATTTATATTTTCTATAAAAAGCGTGTTTTTTAGTTTTTTTTTAACTATTAATTTTTGAATAGGTACAATAGAATTGATTTCAGCACCAACTGAGATTTAGGAGCCAAGTCAACCTGAGCTGCTTACCGGTACATCTGCTAGTAAGCGGACGAGTCTCGTGTACAGGTTTTCGTCTCGTGTTTGGGAGGTCAGACGGCAGTCGCTCCCATAAAAGTCACATACTTAAGCTAAATCTAAAGGAGGAGTATGCGGACCCCGGGCTCCGAGGTTAAGTCCTCGGAAACAACCGGGAACCACGCTATGTTTATGACGAACCGACTAAAACCGCACGCCATTTCGAGTCTTCAGACGCCGTGGGTGTAAGGGGGCCCAAGGCATTTCCATCGCACTCCGGCTGACCCAGGGTTATCTTCGGTTTCGAGTTGGCCCCCTCGGGCTTGGGAATCACGGTGTTCCCGTCGTGCCCCCGGCAAGAGGGGAGGGCAAGACGGGCACAGGCAGCTCCAACTATCACTCCCAGGCCTGCGCTCTTGGAGGACTCCGACTCCGACGTCTGAGTAGCTTCCGTGCTTCGCGCATCACCTTACGGAGGGGGTCTGGGGAGACTCACGTCTCTCCCGGACCCCCTCCGCAAGGTTATATTATGACTGAGAGCAACTGATCCCCACGACGGCGATGACGTTTCGGTTAGTTTTCACTGTTTTCAGCAGCTATGGTCACAGGCTCTCACACATACACATTCATTACACAGGTTAAACTTATTACACTCTTTATTTTGCGTTGCAGGTTAAAAAGCATCACAAGTGCGCAGTTTCAGTTCTAATCTGGCGCTTACTGTTACATGTAAACAAATAACAAACGCTCTGGAAAATTACTCGAATACCCTGGAACACATGTGATGTACCTTTCGCTCACTAAAAATGAACTTTATTCGTTTCTGTTAAAGTTCTTATTAGTATGCACAGTTTGGCGTATTTTCAAATCACTCACACTTCTATGACTTCTGAACCTCTGATTCAGCATTTACTTACACAGATAAGTTGCACACACATCTCTTTAACTCAAAAAATAAGTTTATGGCTTTAGTAATAAAGTTCTTATTGGTATGAACAATTAAGCGGTTATTTCCTATCACTCACACTTCTATACTCCTAATTCAATTTACACACATATGAAAGTTGGCTGTATAACTAAAAAATAACCTTATTTCATAGTGATTTAAGTTCTTATTAGTATGAACAGTATCGAAAATTGTAACCAACTCACACTTCTAAACCGTTGGTTACGCACACAGATAAGTTGTGTTTACATGTATTGTTTAGTAATATTCATTGAAGTTTGAAGTCGTAGAGTCGCATCTGTTAATTTGGTTGATGCTTTGCAGAATGTTATTGAGTGTTGATATTGTGACGACAAAGAATGACGACTATTTTCGAGAGTTGAATCATTGAAATTATTTTGTAGTCATATAAACTATCCTGTTAGTTTATGTACAGTTTCATGACTATAGTTATAATACGTCATTGACTATACTTAGTAGGTACCTACATACGTTGCTGACGCAGTGACTGCTTTTCTTTTGTTTTCGTGCGGAAATCCCCAAGAAACCCCACCTCACCCGCTGGCCAGCGAGGGTGGTTATGTCGAACACAAACCGACTAATACCACACGCCGCCGTCTCGGGTGTGGGACAGGGAAGCACGGTGTCTGCCTGCTTCTGCTTTAGTGACAGGCGGCCTCACCTGCCACCCCTAGGCCTGCGCTCATGGAGGACGGAGGTCGTTGAGCGACTGACGCAGCACCTTAAGCCGGTTCAGCATCGTTTGTCATTATTTCGCACCCCACCATCTACCATAATACAGACATATTTTGAAGCACACTCGGTTTCATCAATGTCTTCTATGTATTATTATAATACTACCTGTTGCCCGCGGCTCCACCCGTTTGGAATTCTGCTCCCGTTCCCGCAACCCATGGAAATCTAATTCAGGGATAGAAAGCCTATGTTTTTTTTCAGACTATAATCATTCATGTACCAAACTACCAAATTATGGCCAGATCCGTTTGAGAGTGATTGAGTAGCAAAAATCCATATATCTTCACAGACTATTGCATTTTATAGGTAATTAGCTTTTGCACGCGGCGTGGAATTTTGTTCCAGATTCCCATGGAAGCCTATTGCAACGATAAAAAGTAGCCTATGTGTTTCCAGACTATAATCTATCCCTGTGCCAAATTTCATCCAGATCCGTTCAGCCGTTTGACCGTGATTGAGTAAGAAACATATAAACATCTTCACAAACTTTCACATTTATAATATTAGTAGGATGTGAATGTTTGAGTGTATGTCATGGATGTTTGTTTCTCTTTCACTGGCTGGAATTTGGTACAAGGATAGATTGTACTCTGGAATAACATGGGTAATGCGTGCTTGGTATTAGTAGAATTATCCTATCCTATGGAATTAGGTTAGTAGGCTGGCTGTACGGAAAAAAAATTTGGTTTCGATTTATGACATTGACCTATTTAAGACGGGTCCCGTACGTAGTTTCGAATGACGTTGCAGCGATAGGTCATTGTGGCGAAAAACTTTTAGCGTGGTACACTGGAGCGAAAAGTCATTGAAGCGAATTCCACCAGGGCGAATGACACCGCAGCGACAAACAAACATTGTACTATACAGTACGACTGATTTACGGTTATGTTCATGACCTTTTTCGTTTTCGATTCGTTTCTGGCACTTCGCCGGCCGGGCCGCTACCGCGGCACGCTCGCTTCGCTCGGTCACAATTCTAAACTAACCTAAACCAAGATTTGTTTGTCGCTGCGGTGTCATTCGCCCTGATGGAATTCGCTTCAATGACTTTTCGCTCCAGCGTACCACGCTAAAAGTTTTTCGCCACAATGACCTATCGCTGCAACGTCATTCGAAACTACGTATGCCACCGATTTAAGACCACTAAGTACTTGACCAGCAACAAATGCAACAATTCTGCAATGGTGCTACTTTGCTGTCACACAGATGACATTACAAAAGGCACTATGTACTATGCCTATGATAGGTGTCTAATTTCAGCCTACTGTCCACGGAGGTTTAGATTCATAGAGGCGTATTCGTCATTGTACGCTAAGTGTACCCGTGCTTGAAGCCCAGTGTACTTAACACTTTGTGGCAATGGCGTCGATCGACGAACGCCAACTGTTCAGGCGTAGCTTCATAATCGCATATTCGTCAGTATACATACGCTTGGTGTAAGATTGCTTGCAGCTTACATAAAAATCAATGTAACTCTCGATGTGGACAGTAGGCCTAACTCATTTTTCTACTTTTAAATTGAAAATTCATAATTCATTTCCATGTCACTCAGGAACCGTGACAGAACACGAGGTAGTAGTTAAGTAAGTCTGAATCATATCCTACCAAGTACCAACAAAAACCACACTGATTTCGATGACGTCAGCGTATTGTCTGGCAGTAGGTATGTGGCAAAAAGTGCTCAAAATAAAGTCTTCGGGAGTCAGGCAAGGGAATTTATTGCAACCTTTGCCCGCATCCTATATCTGCGTGACCATACCAAATCTTCACGGGAAGTCCCTCTATGCCCAACCTTCTCTACGTCAATTTTTTATATTATCGTAACTAGAGGTTTATGCGATTATTATAATCCAACCATAATATTTACTTATCGATTGTTTTTATCTTTGTTATCTGTAAACAGACTTGGTTGGCGACAACCTGGTACTGTATGGTTTCTTATCGGTTATGATAATATGAAGTTAGTCATCGTTATGAACGGTATACATGTTGCTAAGGTATGGGTTTACAAGGCCCTATCAACACATTTGAGGCCCAAGTCAGCCTTATCTGCTAGTCGGTGCACCTGTTAGACAACTGGCGAGGCTCTGGCGTAGGTCTTCCTCTTGGAGTAGGGAGGTCAGACAGCAGAAGAAGTCAACAAAGCAATCTAAACCTTTTTTTTTTCGTGCGGAAATTCTCTAATTTATTTATTCATTGACTTCTAAGTGTACATAGATGTTTACATGTATATTTCAGTACTTAGGACTTAGTGCCCTTTCCAGGTATTGCAATGTTGAGGTCACACTTCACAGGTGACTCATACAATATATTATTAATTTTTACCAATGTTAAAAATTCAAATTAAATTAAGTACATTAGATTCAACAAAATATAATAATTGGTTGGAATAGTAATAACAATATGTCGAATTCTGAGTTGCTTATAACTAATACTAAATATATCAAATTGTGGCAAATAAATATAATGCTATTGAATTGACTTATCCTCCAAATAATCCTTTGCTGATTAGTAACATTTTTCAATCAAATACATTCTATGAAAGAGTGTAATGCTTTCTTTGTGTTTGATAATGTTAGGAAGTTTATTAAATTTTCTAACTGCCATATACTAGGGACTTTCATTTAACATTTTTATTCTTGATGGCGGTAGGTGTAGTCGCTTTTTGTGTCGGGTGTTTATGTTGTGGATGTTTTCCATCGTATCAAAACTATTGATATTTTTGTAAACAAATGCGCATATATCAAATATGTATATTGATGGTAATGTTTATATTTTATGTTTGACGAAATAGGGCCTACAGCTTTCTGTGTTGTTTATTTTTGCTATGATACTCATACATTTCTTCTGCATTATAAATATATCGTTTATATCGACACTATTTCCCCAGAGCATCAACCCGTACCTTACTTGAGATGTCGTCTGCGAAGAGGACTGGTAACGCTTTTGCCGGGTCTAATGATTGAGGTAGGTCGTTTATATAGATCAAGAACAATACACACCCTAGTATACTTCCTTGGGGGATTGAGCTAGTGAAACTATTTTCCTGCGAGCGCACGGATCGAATTTCATTATTGTGAGTGTCATAATTTTCAATCTGTAGGTACTATTTGTGTGGGGTGTGTGTTGGGTAACCTCTTCGAGTGTCGCTCCGATTCCGATCCCACTGCAGTCCGGGGGGAACGGAATCGGAGCGGCCGGTACACCCTGGGCGGCGGTCAATGGCTTCCCCTTCACCCCTTCATAGGGTTGGCATTGATCGTCGGCCAATACCCAACGTGGCGGGAACACATCGCTCTCCGTACTCCTCTGCTTTCAGAGGAGACAGGATGAGCGATGCTGTTAGTGGTGAGATGGCCCAGGGTCAGCCGGGGTGCGAGGGATATGCTCTATTGGTAACCTTACACCCCGGCGTCTGAAGACCCGAGACGGCGTGCGGTTTTAGTCGGTGCAAGCCCGACATAACCGCCCCCGCTGGCTGGCGGGGGGGTATCCGAAGGGGATTTCCGCAAGATAAAAAAAAAAAAAAAAAAAGGTACTATTTGTGTCCTATTATCTAAGTAGGATTTGAACCATGAGTGGGCAGGTCCGCGTACCCCGCAACCGTTTAATTACATTAGAAGTATATTTTTTTTTTTTTTTTTTTTTTTTTTTTTTTTTTTTTTTTTATCGTGCGGAAATCCCTTCGGATAGGATAGGACCTTATCTATAGGCCTTCGTCATATCAATTAACAAACCTATAACATGCTTTTCAATTTCAACAGCATAGTTCTTATAGTTTCGGAAAAAAGTGGCTGTGACATACGTACGGACAGACAGACAGACATGACGAATCTATAAGGGTTCCGTTTTTTGCCATTTTACAACGGAACCCTAAAAATTTAACTTGCTGCTACGGAACCCTTCATGGGCGAGTCCGGCTCGCACGTGGCCGCATTTATATTTGATTACGATTACGACGACACACACATTTTAACACTTTGGAAGTGTCTCTCGCGCAACCTATTCAGTTTAGAAAAAAATGATATTATAAACCTCAATATCATTTTTGAAGACCTATCCATACCAATCCAAACATATGGGTTTTATGAAAAAAATATTGATTTTCAGTTCTAGTAACCCCCAAATTGGGGAACCCCCAAAATTATTTGTTTTTATTTTCTATTTTTGTTTGAAAATCTTAATGCGGTTCACAGAATACATCTAGGTACTTACCAAGTTTCAACAGCATACAGACATGACGAATCTATAAGTGTTCCGTTTTTTGCCATTTGGCTACGGAACCCTAAAATAAGCTATGCTTACGTTGGGTCTAGATAGCGCTGTGTAGAACGTCTTCAAATATTTATTTATTCAAAATTTTGCATTTATAACGGATATTTGACGAAAGATAGGTCCTGCGTCACAAATTCAAAGCCTGAAGGTCATGGGGTGACCGAGCTCGCGCTACAGACGCATTGGCGTCGGCCATTAACGAGAAAACTATTGACCGGCTACATTTAGACGTGACGAAATCTTTTCATAAACGGGCTTATATGAAACTTACTTATATTTTATTCATTTGATGAAGGTTTGAAACGCTGGCACGTGTAGGTTAACACCTTTGTTACGTACGATTCGTTAATTAATCAATAAATAACTATTGCCAGCGGCTCTGCCTGCGTAGACCACGATCCATTGGAACCTATTCCAGGGATAAAGTGCCTAGTAGCCAATGTGTTTTTCCAGACTATGATCTATCCCTATACCAAATTATAGCCAGATCCGCCAGTGCCAAGACAGTTTAACTTGCCCTGGGACTTCCCGAATGTCATTACTTGGTAGGTTACAGGTAATGATTCCTAAGAGAGTTTTGTTGTATTTTCTACGATTTCGTATCTTCCCACAGGTACGTGCCTCCCCCAAATCGGGGACACCATGGTTCCCAAACCCGAGGGGGCCATCTCGAAACCGGAGATGGTCCAGGGTCAGTCGGGGTGCGAGGGATATGCTCTATGGGCAACCTTACACCCCGGCGTCTGTACACCCGAGACGGCGTGCGGTTTTAGTCGGCTCAAGCCGAGGGGATTTCCACACGACCAAAAAATGTACATACTTACATTCCAGTTAATAAAGACAGACGGGACTTCGCCGCAGACGGGTAAAAAAGTCACATCGCCAATCGTCATTGAAGATATATATGTGTCAGTCGTTACCCTATTAATGTAGTTTGATCAATGTCAAAATAAATAAGAACGTAATTTTTGTCCCGTAATGATTAAAGACATCCGTCAACTTTTATCAATACAATTAATATCTATCATTAGATTTCATAATATTCCTGTTTAGAATCCTTGAATTATGATGATGAAATGATTAAATACAATAATTTTATAGGAACACAACACTGCATACTTCAGCATTTTTGCACAGGCCAATAAAGGTTCAAGCCAAGGCACATGATGGCATCACACAAGATACCCACCATGTACCTACTTTTTTATTTTAAAATTAATGAAATATGAGTACATAAGTAATGATTAGACTTTTAGGCATTAGGTAGGTAGTTCTAAATATGGTACCTACTAAAGAGGTTCGGTACTTTTTATCATTTATTACTACAATTACCGAAAATTAATTTGAGTGACACATTTGGGTAGGTATTAGGAAATATATTATTATGCATGGAAAATTTCGATGTAAAATAATGATTTAATTGTAGACAGTGTTACTTCCCATTAAAACACCTTCGTGGAATCGTATCATATACCTACTTACATACGTAAGCCACTTTGAATTTCCAAACCAAACAACTATCAAATCAATATTATGGACTTGGGAGTTGTGTGGTTTGGTTGCAACTGCGCAACCTAATGGACTAAAATGCTTAAAATGTCCTCATTTCAAACAAAATATCTGCATGGGAACACCTACCACATGCACATAACATAATATACACACACTCAACACGTGCGTGTGGGTTTTGTTTTGACGCGAACACAAACACATTTTAATGCTCACTCACACATACACACTTCCATGTATGAACACACAGTAAATATAGAAGAAGGCTTGGAGTGATGACGCACGTGAGGGGTGCGGGGGAGCGCGCAGGGCGAGGAAAAACGCAATGGACGGTTTATATAGGACGCGCGGACGCAGAGCAAACCAGTTTCATTCAAGAAGTAAACACATAAACACCTCTCATAACTATCACCTCGTCTTTGATCGGCTTTTGGCCAACAATGGGTATGTCCACCTTTTTATTATCAGCACGCCTTGATCTTCAGTCCTTTACTCTTAATCTAATCAATCAATCATCTTATTTGTATTCAAATATTCAGCCTCAAGACCATATTCATATCTTTTCGATTGAAGTTGAATAATTTTTTAACCCCCGACGCAAAAACGACGGGGTTTTATAAGTTTGACGTTTCTGTGTGTGTATGTGCGTCTGTGCACAGATTAATAAATAGTTACTACGTAGTCTGTGTGTGTAGCTCCCGAACGAGAAGTAAGAAGTAGTCGGGAATATTCTTGCGAATGCTCGGGGAATTTCAATTTTTTTATATAAGCTTACTTTCATTTTTGTGATGATGATGACTAGCTATACCACATTTTGATACTTGTTGGAAATTATCTTTAATTAGTTACCCACTTAGTTGTATTTGTAATTTGAGTTATCACACTAATGATTTAATGATTTATTATTAGTCATTAGCAGAATCTACTTTTTTGCCAAATTAGGAAATCATTAAATTCATTTATCAACAATAAATGTATCAAGCAGTTTTATATTTTCACTTAGTATTTAAAGCGCATCAAAATAAAGTTATTTTCATTCCGTTGTTTATTAATAATTCATTTACTTTTATCACTTATATTATGTTGACCAAGTTATCGTGTCTTATATGCATATATGATGCCAATATTTACGATCTCTTCCATGTTGTGATTTTTGATTAAACGTTAACGTCACGTTTGTGATATTTATTTAGGAGGAGATTCTTATCAATAGTGGAAATAGCTCTTACTCAGACTGAAATTCAACAATGGCAGGAACTAAGATCAAATAAAACTAATCTGCATAAAAATGTTGTATTCAATTAATTTTAGCTTCAATAAAATCCATACATAAAGTAATTTATTATTTATATTTTTTATTGATCTCGGTCTCTATCATTGCTGAAATTAATTAATCAATCCATCAATCCTTACTTAATATACAAATGTGAAAGTAACTCTGTCTGTCTGTATGTCTGTCTGTTACGCTTTCACGCCTAAACCACTGAACCGATTTTGCTGAAATTTGGTACAGGGGTAGATTAGACCTTGGGAAAGGACATAGGCTATGTTTTGTCGCGATAACCGACATCTACGCGGGCGGGGCCGCGGGCAAAAGCTAGTGTATTATAAAATTTAATATAGGTAATCTAATCATTTTATTATAGAATAAAATAACTATTACCTACAATATAGTATTCACCATTTTATCGCATGGTGATAGATATAGGTACATAGTTGTTAGAAATAAAGTTCTAGATAGTAATCTTTCATCAACTGCGTCACCGCACCACTTCTAATGGCAAATGGCATGATCGCGTGTTATCATCCCGCGTGACATGATACCATTACCCTAATTGAATTAACTTCCATTTAATAGCTTCGTTTCTTCGAACAGTATCTACCTAACTACCAATATTTTCTAGAATGTTCCGCAGGGCAATCTGATTTTATTGACTTGGTGGATGAATTATGTAAATTTGTTGTAGGTATAGGTGTTTTATTTAGATAACAGTAATAAGCTGAAACTCATCATTATCAGTGCCAATCCCGTTGCATCCAGACTTTGCACCTTGTAGCCCGAGGTTTATTGATTTTCTCATCTTTTATATCTAAATACATCTATAGCTATTCTAACAACCTCTAGAGTGTGCTCAATAATGTTTTTGTTTCTACAATACAAGTATTTTATACGGAATAATCAAAAACATCGCGAAATAAATTTGAATAAATTTGCACACGATCGTCAGCTTTCGCTCTCGCGATTAAAAATAACTAAGTATCTTTTGATCTCACTCCACAGACAGACATACACCAACAGCCTGGCTTCCTGCCATGGCCATATACGACATTTTAAACAAATGTACAACTACAAGTAGCTACCAAACTTAACGTAACGTGATCGTCCTTCATTTAATGGGTTCTCCGTCTTGGTGTTCAACAACAATCTCAATGATCTCTCAAACATTCGTAGCTTCCTACCTCGTAATAGAATAGTATTCATTGTGGATGTTCGAAAACCCGGTCCATCCAGAAGGCAATATTGATAGGTAATTTTATTCTTAAAATCATTACTCAAATCTTCCTGCATGTTGAGTTTCAATAAATGTTTACGTTAACCATACCTATAAGGCGTAACTGTATAGTCGGTTAACAGCTGTTTACTCGGACGTCTCGCGTGTCGTGAGTCATCTTGTTTCCTCTTGGGACATAACAAAATTATTCGTCATCGGTTGTCCCTCTGTTAGCATATTTTATTACCGGTTCTCAGTATTTCACGTCATAAAAATCGCGTTATGTGGGTCATGTACTTACCTAATATCTCGTAGCTGTTTTGTAACTTAATTAACTTAATTTCTTAGGAAGTAGGTCTGATAACAGAGTCTCGAAATTATATTCTATTCTGATGAAAGTAAACAACTTTAATTTAGAGAGAGAGAGAGTTCCTGTCTGCGTATATAATGTCCCCCGAAGTTCTACATTCCTAATATAATATAGTTGAGTTTCTGCCTAGCCTACCTAGATGTTGAGTTTTCAGTCCCTGATAAATCAGTAGGAAATATTAATTCACATAAGTACATTATATCTCATCCTTTGTTTTCAAGACTCAGAAACAAAATATCACACACATTGCTTTCTGTAGTCGTAATAAATCTTACCAGTACTTTTCATATTTAGGAATTACCCAATACCATAATCATAACATTACAGTTATTTTTATTTATTTTATTCTTATATTTTTCATGCAATAGGAACATTATATATAAATTACAATCAAAAATATGTAACCAAGAAAACTGTTACCATTGAGGACATTGGCAACAGACTCTACTATGACGTTTTAACGCTTACATTTCGAGCAAGAAACAGGGATGGAGCTATATAGGGTAAATAGGTCCATTTCTCTTGCCCGGTTCATGGACCCTTTAACACTTCACGATAAGCCCTATGATGATACTGTCACTTCATGATACTTTCTTTATCCGTAGCATTAATTAATAAACCAAGGCTGTATAATTCCCACAATCGTCCTATCATGCTAATCTCAATAGGTACACTCCTCTCCAACTCATTCCTAACATTCAATAAGCACATGCAATACATCTTCAACCTTTATACAAGTCAGGTAAATCAGTGAGCCGCCTATTCTCGATGTCTAGCTTCATTGATTGATAAAACTGAACTAAGTAGCTATTTTCACTTTTGATACATTCCAGCCATTCCAGTCTTGATCGATACTCGTATAATCAACGAAATATTTTGCATTGTTTCAGATACGTTAAATATAAAACCGTTAAGTAAGGATTTAGAGTGGTCTCTGGGTGCGCCCTCGGGCGTGGAGGCCACTGCGGGCGCAGCGGGGGGGTCCGCCGTGCCTGACGTATGCACATCTAACGAAGAGCACGCCCTACGCCGTGTTGTAGGCCGCTGGGGCGCCGAGTGGTTGAGCTGACTCGGCTCAGACACAAAATCACCCGGCTCATGGCCGGCAAACCACCCCCTGCCTCCACCAAGGTGGGGGGCCACTCGCCCCGCCCTGCAACTCACCCTACAGAAGTACGAGGATTTAGTTGCTAAGGCGGAGGCGTTGTTGAGCCGTCTCGTCGTCTCAGAAAACTACGATTCCATCAACAACTTTCTATCACTCTATGATGGATACATGGCAGCTCCAGACCAGACCCTTAACGGATACTACAAGAGGTACAATCCTCCGATCCGTGCGCATAAGCACACCTGTGTTGGTTTAGGTATGGAAGTCATGAAGCGTCTGAAGGTTTTGGAGAAGGATTTCCCAGGAATCAGCAAGTCGATGATGCTGGTGTCTTGTGATGAGAATATTCAGGATTTAGAGGATTATACTACATCATTCCCGGGTCCTCAAGGGTTTTTGATCGAGACGGAGAAGGACCATGTAATGCTTGCGATTCCTGTAAAGATTGACGGCAGATCTGGCATGTTCCTGTCAGATTTGGGATACCATATCGCCCGAGTCGCTACAGTGATGGTGGACCGCTGTTACCCTCATACTGGTATGTGTATTTTTCAACATATTAACTTTTTCTAGGCTCCTAAATATTAACAACAGCTAATCGAAATTTGGTATTTTCTCTAGGCTGGTTCATTCAGTCTGACGAGCCCCATTGCCGCAAGGAGTACAACTATCAGTTCAACCTCCAGAACACTAACTACATCGAATGGCACGAGCGTGAAACCAGGGGTGCAAACGTGAAAGAACGTTTGTCACTGATATACGTGGCAAGGGCTTACCTCTCAGCTATTGAGGTCACAGAGAAGAGGAACTTGGTGTGGGACTTGCGGTTGGTATTCTAGATATTTATTAAATTAAAATAAGGTGGTAAATATGAATACGGGTGACCAATGCTAGACCATTGCAACTTAGTGGGCTTTTGTTCATGAAGTTCCGGTGGTCCTGGTTTCTAGAACAAAACAAAGCAAAGTAATTTTAGCTGCAATCATATGCACATTTTATGATATTTAGTCCTGTCCTGGCGCTAAGAAAGGAATTATTAGCTATTTAAATGAAATCATACCTACCTACCTCTAAAATATTTGAGATTTAACTAGTTATTAATATGCATATACACGTATACACGATACTTACACCAAAATACCATTTTTTTAAACATGTGTCTGTCATCAGGGTTCGGAGCAAAACAAAAAACCCATATCTAAATCCACGCGGGCGAAGTCGCGTATGTTAACCAAGATTTCTAGTCATGCTTGTGTTAGACTATTATAACTTGTCTTCTGATTAAACGTCAAGGCTACCAGGAAATGCTCTCCGTTATCAACCAATTATCATAATTACTGAAATATAACCCATAATAATGAGAAAACAATCTTCAAACCCACGTGCTCGCTCCCTGCACGTTTAACATTATGTCGTTTAGCAAAATGGCGCTCTAATTGCAATAACGTGAGGTCATAACAAAAACAATAAACAATGTTTTGATAAAACATGTGAGTTATTTATCAATCTTTTATACAGTTTTCAATGTCAATCTCTTGAATCAACTGATATACCTACACAGTTACGCTTCTTTCCCCATTGGGGTAGGCAGAGACGATCTCTCCATTAGCTACGGTCACAGATTAGGTAGATCTTAGGTGCCTCGGAGAGCATGTCAGGCCATAATCGGTCCTGGTTGACATACGAAGTAAACGAACGTCATTTAGAGTTTTAGTCATTAGCCTACTGGTATGGGTAATGGACTGCTGAGACGAGGTCTCGGGTTCGATCCCAGGTTTTACCATGGCACACACCAATGACTTTTCGATGCTTTTCGAAGTTATGTGTGTATTTATCGCAGGCTTATAAGTGCCCGGTTAATGGCAATAGGCTCGCCACCTATTACATTGGGACCTAAACATAAACTGGCGGAATGTGGATGTTAGCACCTCTGCCTACGCCTTCGGGGATATAGGCGTGAGTTTATGTTTATGTTTATGAGTTGCGGAGGCAATGGGTTGTTGAGGTCAGATGGCAGTCGCTTCACGGAACATATCCATTGGGGGGTGGGGTACTCACTATTGACCTGGCCCTCTTTGAAGAAGTCCTCGATTTGATTGATATTCGTAGCTACGCCCAGTTCGGCCCTTAACAGGTTGTCTATTCGCCCTTGTTTCATAAATCTGAATCATCTTTATAGATTAATTTGTACTTTTATTTTCTAGAGGGTTTCGTATTGCAATTTTTGCACCAATCTGAATTAATAACAATATATGGCTTGAAAATATTTATTTAAAACCAGCCAAGTGCGAATCGTAATCGCTCATGAAGGGTTCCCTGAAAAATCATGCTTCTTGTACGTGAATATATGACTACTCTGTGAAAATTTCAAGCAAAAACGTCTTTATTGCTTATTTTATTATAGCAGCAACAGAAACACATCATCTGTGAAAATTCCAACCGTCTAACTATCACGGTTTATGAGATACAGGCTGGTGATATACGGACAGACGGACGAACAGTGGAGTCTTAGTAATAGGGTCCCGTTTTACCCTTTGGGTAGGTACGGAACCCTAAATAACTAATTCAATGACTCCATCACTACATTATTGGCTTACACTCAAATTCTAATTATAGTCAGGATGTATAGAAATAATTTTACATCTGTATGTATCTGGAGCAGCTCTGATTTTTCTGATGAAGCTGATAATATTATAATTTAGTTGGCAGAAAAAATATTTCTTTTTACATATACACAACCACCGACCAAAGCTAAATTTTTTTTTACTTGTGGACTCCCCCACGGGCTTTTCCCCATCCGTTCCAAAGTATCCATCGCCGGGCGCCCTAGGTAACCCCTCAAAAGGATAATCCCAGGATTACAGCTGCATCATTTCTGAATAATAAATTTATGAGAATTATATTTGGTTTCCAGGAGTCTACTAGCTCGGGACCCCAAGGGTCGTCTAACCTCTGGAGTCTACTTCCCCGTTAAGCCTAAAGACCAACAGTTCACCATGTTCTTCGACTCCAACAACGGCAAGATAAGGAAGAAACTCAAGTTCGAAACCTTCTTAGAGTTGCAAAAGGTAATTGAAGTGCTACCACTCTCCATGACTGATTAAAATTTAACAAATATTTCTATACACCAGGCTGGTCCCTCTCATATTCCTAATCCTGTAACTCCTATACACCAGGATCAAAAGTCTACGAACACATAATACAAATACATAATTCTGTAGGAAGTAGTCAAATCCATAATAGTAAAGGTTACTAATATATAGGTAACATATTTAAAATCAATCGACTATATTCAAGCAGTAAAGCGGAATAAATAAACTAAGAAACCAACTACTATTCTTTGATCATACATTTAGAGATGGCCAGTGATTGAGGGTGCCTGATGGATAAAGGCAGTGCATTCCACAGCCGTTGAGCCTGTACAGTAAATGATTTATCGTAAAACTTTGTGGAATGCTTGAATACTGCCAATTCCAATTGATTAGTTTGTATGTGATCAGCATTTCCCCTATATGTGTATATAATTAGAATTCTTCTTCTCACAGATTCCTGATGAGGTCGTCGATGAAGTGGAACAGTGTAACGACCAGCTCCATCTGCGTGATGGCGAGCTCCTTTCGGTTCTGAATAGATTAGCTCACATCATGGCTGACGAAGAATACATGACAGAGCTTCTGGATATCAACAATCAAATCGTCCAACTCTCTGCTGGAAATTAAACATAATACGTTATAATCAGTCTGACAGAAATACTTTGTTTCCAAGACCTAGCAGCCATATTCAATGAATAAAAAAGTTGAATCTTTGGTCTAAGGCTTTCGTATTCGATCAATTAGTTTCTAGAATTTTAAAGTTGTTGGTTGGACCTGGAACTCGTAGAATGTAGTTCAATATTGTCATTAATGTCTATTTAGTACCACTGTTATAGTATCGTCAATGCACTTATTTAGTTTTTCAAATTGGAATGTAAGTAAGTATAAAATAATGTCTGATTATTCAAGAGCAGTTATGTATAATGGAAGGAATATCATTAAAAGGAAGAGAGAGAAGCAGATAATAGTCATGAGTTACGCAGATACATAAAAGAAAGAGTCAGTGGTCTAATCGGCTCTATAGACGTAACTATAGAGACGACAATGTAACTAAGAGACTTCGACAGTAACAGATATAATTTTTTGAAGAAAAAAAGAAGTGTCTCTGCTTCTCTAACAAAACGCAATTTTATTCAAGTTTAGAACAATAATTATATTTAACAACATTTAATAACATTTTTAATCTGTCTAGAAATTCAAAACTTGTATTTCCATAAAACTTTAGAATCGTAAACTTTTCAGTTGTGAATTCGATATTCCTAGGCATTCAGTATAAAATCCAGGCGCTATAGTTAGCGCAGCACGGAGTTTCACTTTAAGTATAAACCAAACTATTTGAATGATGTAGGTGAAACTGTTGATTCCGTCGCCATTTTTTACTTGTATATACACTTGTTATCGCCCACAAAGAACACAATATTGGGCGAAGGCAGAAGTAGTCACCATTAACATTTAGTCAATAAGAACCTCCCAAATATTGCTATGGTGGTAGACTTAAATAATTTTAGTTCAGATTTTTTTCAGAAAAAACGTTTTATAGATAATCACTTAGCTTCATAGAGTTGTAATAGTCAGCCTCTATTTTATTGATGTTTTATCGAAATTCAGGTTTTGAATCTCCTACGTATATTAGTGTATGTCGTTGCATTTTAGCTATTCGCAGTTAAGTCGTTCCCTAGTTTCATTCAAATGTATACGCATGTTCTGTTCATAATATAATATAGAGTAGATGGTTCAATATCTAGTTAGATCCTAGCAGATATAGATTACGTAGTTGTGCAGTAGGTAATAAAACTGAGACTATGACGAGACACGATTCAACATAGATAATAAAAATATATAAAAAATATTTTGTTTTATTTTTAAATCGGCAACATGCGGCAATGGGTGTGTATATTGGGGCCCCACCGGTTGATTGAGGGACAAGGCTATGGCACAGGCTTGTCTGTCGGAGTTGGGAGCTCCGATGACATTCCCTCCCGTTAAAAGACAAGATAAACCAAATCATAGAAAACTTTCTACTTTTGATGTGTTGTTTCTACCGGGCTTGCAAGTGAAGTTGGTTTGAGCCCCGAAGATCTTTATGTAACCCCACGCAGGTTACAGTATCCCTTCTAGATCAACACGAAGTATATTTTTCTGAACTATAGGATGTTCGGGAAACGTTCACGAAATCGAAAATAGGCGATAGTAGGTACTGAAGCTAATTAACATTTTGGGCTACTTTTTAATGATCGTTTAATTATTTTTTAGATTTTTTTATTAGCGTTCGCACACCATCGTGTTATTACAGATAAATGAAACGACAATTTCATTAAAAAAATGCATCACCTGAAAAAAAATGCCACGATGAATGTCGGTGTGACGGTTTCATTTAGCTGTACCTTTTTTTTTTTTTTTTTATCGTGCGGAAATCCCTTCGGTTACCCCCCCGCCGGCCAGTGGGGGCGGTTATGTCGGGCTTGCACCGACTAAAACCGCACGCCGTCTCGGGTCTTCAGACGCAGGGGTGTAAGGTTACCCATAGAGCATATCCCTCGCACCCCGGCTGACCCTGGGCCATCTCACCACTAACAGCATCGCTCATCCTGTCTCCTCTGAAAGCAGAGGAGTACGGAGAGCGATGTGTTCCCGCCACGTTGGGTATTGGCCGACGATCAATGCCAACCCTATGAAGGGGTGAAGGGGAAGCCATTGACCGCCGCCCAGGGTGTACCGGCCGCTCCGATTCCGTTCCCCCCGGACTGCAGCGGGATCGGAATCGGAGCGACACTCGAGGAGGTTACCCAACACACACCCCTAATTTAGCTGTACCTACTATCACGATGGAACGCAAATAATGTTAATGAAAAAGTCCAAAAAAAAAGTTCATAAAAATAATTTACCGATCCAAAATATAAACAAATAAAAATATTGATCTTCAGTACTATCGCCTGTCTTCGTTTTCTGTTTGCGGTTGCCTAACACCCTTTATACTTACAATGTTTCTTTGTGTATGTGTGATTTAACTCGTACAATACATATTTAGAAAATACATTAATAGCTGGTTCAGTAGTAAATCAAATATTAAACGCGTTTACGACTCACTATCTTTAATATGAGTATATAAAATGTATGTACATAGGTCCCTAGGTACATCACGTTTCTCTCCGCATGGATAGAGTTGTTTAAACATTCGCGTTACTGGAAATTGCATAAAATGTCCTATTCCATCGACGTGAAAGGCAAACGACACCGATTGTTCAAAGGGAAAAGAACTAAAACGACATCATAAAACACGTTACCGAAAAGCGATTTTCTTGTGAATTGTAATTGCCACCAACACCCGTCACGCCGTTTTCAACCGACGCACGACGATATGATACAGTGTACCTAAATACCTACCTACCATCAAGTCTACCTCACTTTCAAGCCAGTACACCTGCTGATTGACGGACGAGGTGCTGGTGCTGCTTTCCTCTCGGGGTTGAGGACAGACGGCACGGCAGTCGCTTCTGGAAACCTGTATATAAGCCAAACAACGCTAACATGACACCTTAACATGAGTTTTATAAACATGAATAGTATACGGTCTCTTGTATCGTCACGTAATCACGTGACTATTCTAACGTGTCGTCAAGTCATCTCTACCATGAGATTATTTCACATCTAATGTTTACGATATCAATATAACCGTACTACTGGATGATACGTTTATTTACGATTACGGAAAAAATAAAAGTATCCAAAGCCTAGCGTTATAATAAAAATGAAATAACTCATTTGCACCCTCAGCTTTAACTCTAAGGTTTCAGGTTTAACAGTTTCATATAGTACCATAGTACATAGTACACACACAGTAGAAGTTCGTTCGAGTGTGATAAATGCGAAAATACTCTGTATTTTAATTATAATAAATATAATAAATAAATAATAAAATATAATGAGTTCCGAGTTGTAACTCGGAAGCGTATTGTAGTTACTATTAGGGACATCTATTATACGCCAATCTATAAAGTGTATAAGTGAAAAGTTTAATATAAGGCTCAATAGATGACGCTAGTAATATTTTGGAGCTGTAAGTTATATACTTTAGTTATTGTTAATTAGGCTTGCTCGATGGTTATAGGTAATTAAAATCTATATACCTAGTATCATAGTGAGGTACCTAGGTACTATTATTGCAAAGAGAGAGGCCGAATTCTGTGTGTTTGTATATACGTTTACCTTCAGTAATACTGCACTTATTGGAAAAATTCTGTCACCATTTAAAAGGTACATTATCGCTCATGGTTAAAGGCTATAAATATTAAGTGTAAATTCCGATGGCTTGAGTTAAAAAAACTCACATAATCCGAAGCGAAAAATAAAATTACGATTTTATATAATGTTAAGGTAGTCAGATGAATTACATTTTTACCTTAATTAATCACGCAACTAATACCTACTGAGTTTACTCGACATCTCTTGTAACATACCCCGTGACGGAACACCGTGTGGTTTCAGTCCGTGTGGCAGGTAAGTAGGTATAGCCACCTGCCACGGCTAGCCCGTACCTAACCCGTTGCGGAGGAGATGGCCAAGCGCGGGGTGGCAGGTGAGGCCGCCTGTCACACCAGCAGAAGCAGGCCGGGACGGCGGGGCGGCCAGCGCCCCTCCCCCAAACCGGGGCAAGACGGGGACACCGTGGTTCCCAAACCCGAAGGGGCCATCTCGAAACCGGAGATGGCCCAGGAGTGTCAGTTGGGGTGCGAGGGTCTTGTTGTCACCGATGACCCCGTAATATTCACTCATAAATTATGCTTAAATTCTAAGAAAAGTACAAGCTGCAATTCTTAGAATTAGATTTCACCAGTGAAAATCCGTTTTATAACCTAACCCTATTCCTATCAGTGGTGAAATTCGCTCTAAGACAATACATTTAGATATGTCTTAGATCGGAGTAACGAATTCCTAGACGCAGAGTTTGTTCATCTAAACCAAGGAATTAAAATTATGTACTAGTATTCCCCCAACACCTCTAGCTACCCTAAATTGCTTATAATAGTGGTAATGTAATGGCCAGGATGCGAACCCGAGACCTCTCGATCTTAAGGCCGACTCCTTAACCACTAAGCTATCGCCGCTTAAGTGGTCGATTATTCAAGTAGGTAATGCAAGGTTGGTTATAATTTTTTGTGAATATTTCCATAAAAGTATAACTAATAGGATGATTAGAAAATACATGTTTAAGTTTAATGACCTCAACAAGTTAACAAATAGGTCACTAATGACAATATCATGTTGGTAAAACATCTACATACTTATTTCTAACTTGTCACGTTGTTATTAAATGTGACCAACTCTGTCACGTCACGAGGCTGCATATAATTTGTCAGACTGAGAACAGTTAAACAAAGTTTATCTTTAAAGTATTGCGTATTCGCATGATAGTCTGATTGTAATCGTAACGTGGGCTATATAAATGAGTTGTAAAACCTCGATCGACGCGTGCCGCGTTGTCAGCTGTCAAGCAAGATGGAGTCGGCGCGCGGCGGGTGCTAGGGTGCTACGAGCATGCGCAGATATCATGAGAATCGTGACGCTACGAGTAGGAATGTTCTGAAAAAAAACTGTTAAGGCGTTATCGTTATAACCATTTTTTCTATAGCTGATGCTAATTTATTTATAATAGAATAACGGTGAGTATAAATATAAACGTCTCCTCCACTACACCACACTGTGGCACAATAAAGAATTCACTAATGAAAATGTTGTATGTAGTATCCTGTTTTATCCACACTGAGAGTGTGATATCAATTTATGAGTATTTTAATAAAAATATGAAATATTTAACTGAAAAAACTTACATAGAAATACTTGAAATTCAATTATCGGGTCCATTGATAACAATATTTTACTCAAAACATATTTAAAAGTCATTATAAGTTTCTGAGACACGAGGAACTATTCCAAGTATATTATAATTTGAAAGTAACGATTAAGAAAATAACGTTATTAGTGAAACAATAGCTAAATGACATCACTATTCGTTGTTAACGCAAATATAATAACGAGGGCACAGAGGAAGTAAACGATCAGTCTGTCTGTTGTGGTTGCAGTGGGTAAACGCTGAATAGAAGCGCGCCTGTAGGCAGCGATCTATTTTTCTTTTTTATTTGGCTTCTAGCCGTTGTATGGGTGAGTTTTTGTTTTGATTATATCTCTTTGTTTATAAAATCAACGTTTTGTGTTATTAACTGCTTATTTAAACTCATATCTTAGACAAAGAGCGTGTACGTGTATGGTGTTGTATTGTGTGAAATGTCATAGGCGCCGTTTCCAAACGTAAACAAAGCACCATATAGTGTTTTTATCGACTCGTAAATTATGACGCCCAGTGGAAAGAATAAAAATGTGTATTTAATAACGTTATAATAGCGGTCTCATTACTTTTTATAGTTGAGAAATACGTAACACATGGGGTTATGTTTAGTGAATTATTTATTTGCCATGTAGGCAAGTACTATTCTATAGAGATAGCATGCTATACATTTTTAGAAAAAGATTCTTATTGATTAGCGGTTAGCTTACTGTACTACAGTGTCGTATGCAACATTCACGTACATTCTCCACAGATGTTATAGTGAGACACGTGACTGTTGGCAGACAATTTGGTGCAACGCTGCATAATTTTTTTTGTTGCCAATTTTTTATATTGGTCTTTTTGCATACTGTAGGCGTTATTTAGTCATACATGACTGCTTTGTCAAGTAACAGTTAGGTATATAACTCTTGAGCAATAATATTATTCATAAGTTAAAGCTATAACAAAACATAGCAGTTAGATATACCAACACTTTTAAGGATAAAAGTTACTAATTTTTAACATATGGTTAATGACATAACTCCCTTATTAATAAGAAAATAAGTGTTAATACAAATTTACGTAAAACATACTTAAAAAATAATAATACCTAACTTGAAATTACTAGATGAAACATAATTATTATATTGCTCGACTTTTAAGCCAAATATTTTAATTTAATTTATAAACTCGATTAATTACTATCGAACGGTTAATTTTCCTCTGAACTTGCTATTGCTGCTTATTTTTGATACTTGGGTGAATGTATCCAACTGTCCTTGCTCCAAAAATCGTTAACATAATTACAAAAATTTGCATATTCAATATCACATGTTCTGAAAACAATTAAACTCGTTTCTGCATACCAATTATGTACGGAATTTTGACTACTACTTAAATTTACTATGTCTCAGGGTCGTTTTAGTTATCAATCATGATATGCATCAACATAATAGAGATTTTTTAATAGTTTTTAGTATAATGCAACCGGAACATTACTCCATTTTAGCTAAAACGCTTGCTAGGCATTGTTTCCCGTTGAATACTATACTGAGTGGGGTTCGAATCTAGAAACTTCAGATTCCACGATTCAACTTTAGAAGAACATTGCTTTTTACGTGAAAATCAAATTCTGCCAGGTAAAAAACTCATTCTAACTTTAAGCTCAAAGCAAACCATTCAACTATTTATAAATAGTAACAGCGGAAATTTACGCTAGTGTCGCAACTCGCAAAGAATTAAAACGATTTATACTATAAATATACTAAAAATGCATTAAAACCGCCAGAAATTTACATACCTTCAATAATGTATTAATGAGATTAACGCTTTTCGGGACCCTGCTCTACTAACGCTAGTTTCTTAGGTAATTTGCAGTAAAACGGTAGTGTATGTATCTACCTAGTTACATACATATTTTCATGAGAATCTTGACCTGTTTAAGCGTAGCGCCTTTCTTCACACAAATATCTAAATTAAGCAAGAGTAAAGAATAGTGAATTTTGCACAAGACTTCCAAGAAATATATATGTATCACCCACACAGATTAGATTATGTAGAGTATGTACACGAGTCATCCTTCCATATTTTATCGTCCTACTCTCCTACGCAATTATTGTTGTACTAAAGTTTAACGCCCACAAAATGTGGCGTACAAGTTGACATTTCGCTGGCGCCAGTTCAAAGGTTAAGTTACCTATATAATGCCTATATAATCTACTGATATAAAAGCTAAGATACAAACAGGGATCATCTGCATACTTACTAAGGTATGCGATGAATAATAGAGCATAACTACGTAGTTACAATTTTATGCTCTTAGCTGAAAACAGTGATTCAATAATCATCGTTAATTGTTGTGTACAAAAACAGTAGCATATATTATGTATCATTACAAATAACTATTTATCCAACACCGATACCTACCCATATAATAGATTTAGGAATAAAATACAAATTTTTTTGACATCTACATCACATTTTATTTCACTAAAATGCATGGAGCTAATAAATTCAATTTCATACATTTTAAGTTATGTTAATAATTCTAATAGTGAAAAAACTATGTAACAGAATGTTATTATAAACTAATTTGAAAATTAATTTTATAAAATAACCGTTTATTTAACGTTACATAACGTTATGTTGCAAAATATTTATCAAATATTGATTGTAATAATTAAAAACACGTCACCTACACGTATAAATACACTAGAATACACTGATAAATTGTTGACTAATCCAGTTAAATTGTGTGACTCATGGATTTTCCGCGAAGAGTATGTTATAAGTGACGTATTTTAATATACATACTATAGAGGTCCGCTTAGAGCTCATGATCGAAACTACTGACGTGAATTGTGACGTCAAATCATTGTAAGTTTACATAACAAATTATGACCGTATCCTGACGAAGAATTAAATAGGTAGGTAGGTAGGTATGGTTATTAAATAAAAGCCATGACGAAATGATTTCACACATAAAAAACCGGCCAAGTGCGAGTCGGACTCGCCCATGAAGGGTTCCGTAGCAGCAAGTAAAATTTGTATATGTGAGTTGATTGAATTAAAGGGAAATTGCGGTTCTAAGTATTTATTACTTATATTATATTATATTATATATGTATACCCCCGAAATTTATTGTTTTTTTTATATTTTTATGTAAAAATCTAAATGCGGTTCACAGAATACATCTACATACCAAGTTTCAGCAGTTCTTATAGCTATAGTTCTTATAGTTTCGGAAAAAAGTGGCTGTGACATACGGACGGACAGACAGACAGATATAACGAATCTATAATCATAAGAACGTTTTTTGCCATTTGGCAACGGAACCCTAAAAACTAAGCAGAGTAAGTAGCTAGAGTAAATGTAATATTATTCTTTTTTTGTCATTGTTTTGGGTATGATATAAAATTCTTAGTTTTAAACAAAATTTAGGTGATAATTTAATTACAATTTACTCTAAGTTAGATACAGTTAGAGCCCATTTTATTTATAGGTGTTTATTTATTACTAAATAGTAGTAGGTATTACCTACGTACACGGAATCGGCGTAAAAGCACGCATGATGGGTTCATGAATGTAACCAGTAAACGAAATATGTATTTAAAACTGGCGAATAGGGAAACAAGCAAGATAGATAAACTGACCACTTAGGACGAGTGGCAACCTAACCTAATATAGACTTCTTTGAGTAAAAATAATGTTAAAATTTCATTAAGCGATAAACTGACCGAATTAGGACAGGACAGGACGCATAAGAAAGTGGTGACTTCGACTGCGACGTCAAGGCACGCATTGCCGTCGCAGACTGGTGTCATTTGTGACCACAAAATGCCAGTCAGGTTTAAGGGGCAGGTCTATTAAACCAGTAGCTACGCTGCCGCTGATGACATAAGCAGGAGCTACGTGTTAAGGCGATGTAAATGCTGTGGTGGGCACATCCACCACAGCATTTCGAGTCACGCGTAAAAATCGCATGAGGAACCCCCGCATCCGTGGCAGCCTTCGTGTCCATGACATCGCAGATACAATTCAGGAGAGTCGCCTTCGCTGGTGCGGCCACGTTTTGCGGCGACCTGGTAATCAGCGGTAAATGTCGCCTTCGCCGGGTCCCAAGGTAGACTCAAGAAATGCTGGTTTGACATCGTGGAAGGTGCCATGCGTATCAATGGCCTCATTGCCAGGGATGCCCAAGACCGTGCGAAGTAGGGAGGAAAAGTCGGAAGGCGGGCCCTGGACTTCGAAGTGAGGGCCTCGTATGCAATCTATACCGAGACACAACGTTGTTATGATGATGATCATTTTCAAAGGATATCAAACCTTATTCCTGTTTACCATCGGGAATTGATCTGTTTAACACAAGTCCATCCTCCTATAGTCGCTTTATCTCTAAAAAGTGGTTTGAATCGGTTCTCTGACTGTATTTTTGTTTTTTATGTATAAATGTTCAAAATATCAGGCGAATCCCCTTCGGGCATGCAGGCGTGAAGTTGTGTAATGTTTCAAATGTTTCAAAAACATACATTTTTATAAGCAAGCACTAAATATGCACATGCGAAAACACGTAAATGGTTTACAGTTGTTTTAACAGTTGTCAATTAGTTGTAAGATACTGTCTGTTTTCCTAATAAAATAAAATAAAATAAATTATATATTACTTCACTTTCAAAGTATGCTGCACCAGCCATAAAATTAATGATAGTTATAAATTTTAATAGCCAGTGAAAATAATGCTAAACGTGACGTGGTAAAATAAAGGTCAAACAACGAATCACGTGCGAGAGAAATCGAATAAAGTAGTACTCAAAACAGCTGGCCTCCGAATAAACTTCCTGTTACTACATTAAGTAGAAACTCTATTTAATATATCCACCATTTAAAATATTCGTTCTAATTAGTAAGTTAAATGTAAATAGTATAAAGCAAAGACTTCTATTTTACTGCTATGAAACAAAGAATTAGGCCACTCGCGTTTCTGGATTGATACCATCTAGAATAGAGGTCTTCTGGAACTCACCCTAGCTTCTTACCATCTAGCGGAGTACAGTCAAATGACTGCACCCCGACAGACTACTAAATAATATATATATAAAAATAGGGTTATAATGGATGGCTGTCGCAGTTCAGCGAGGCAATGCTGCTAGCATTATGGGCACCTTTGCGCCGAGAACGATACGGGGTGGGTTATTTGATGTGATCTAATCACAGGATTAATTTATTTAATAGAAAAAAAAAATAGAAGGAAGTAGGATAAAAAAATGCATCAAAATACATTAAATCAATATGGCGTATATTGGGAGAGGGCTATGTCCAGCAGTGGACTGTAATAGGTTTTTTGATTGATTGATTGTTACGATACTTCAAGACTAGACACTTCAAAAGCAGAACCCTTTCAACATCCGTGTGGCTTCGTAGAACTGGTCGCCCTCATTGTCCATAACCATTACGCTATAATTACTTCGCCCATGAGCATGACCCACTGAACCACTTTTCAATACAAAGTACTTGCATTCAAAGACAGCAAGAAACACTTCTCGTTTGGTCCAACAATCATTCATGTATAGTAGGTATAATCTCTTTCTTTGGTTTTGCTGAATTCTTTCTTTCTTTGTTTACTTCTTTATTGATCTAAATAAGATTAAATTATATTCCTAACCCCTACAGTGTGGGGGTGCTAGTGATTTCCATATTACTATGGTGACTATAGCTTTACATCAATTTGAATATTCTATACAAAAAAATATTTAATCTAGATATTAAATATTTTTTTGTATTGAAAAATAAAACAACATTATTTGAAAGAGAGTTCCTTTTACTTCGGGAAGATTGGCTGCTTCGAATTTGTAGAGCGTTCTCTTTACCACCTAAGAACCTCTAAATTAATCGTAACAATACGTGTATGTATACTTATGTCATGGGAAGACAACTAAAAAATATCTCTACGCTCGCTCCTACATTTTCACCTTTCGACTATAAAGACTCTCACCTGCGTTCCACTGCATGTATCGCGATGAAACATACATTCGACAAATCTGCATTGTGTATCATAGCGATACGTTGAGGAAATACGTAATCTAAAATACGTACGCGATGACAACCCACTTCGTATTAATGTATGGCAACAATTCATTTTTGCCATATATTAATATAACTAATCTACAATTGCTTACTAAAATGGATAAAAGCTGAAAAAATATTGTTTCATTGAAACCGTGAGGAACTAGACGCAATAACTTGGATAGATTAGGGTAGAAGGCAGTGTAGAGGAGCGAAGATAGATAAAGCAAAAGCCAGAAACACAATTTAACGAACATTTATCTATTCTGACAGGTATTTCTAATTTATTGGTAGTAATAGGTAGGTATTTAAACATAAGCCTTAATATAGTTATAGATAGTTCTAGAACTGCTAAACAAAGAATGAATTCCAGTCTAGAAATCGTTTGAATCGAAACAAAAGCCAGTATTTTAAGACCTTGTAAGTACACAGTAAGCTGAGCTATATCGGATATACCCAACAATGTTTTGAAAAAGCATGTAGAAACCACAATAGGCTATTCCAAGCGGGCGTGACAATTGACTGAGTTATGATCTTCGTAGGGTTGGTAGACGAGGGACAATGTTATTTATGGACGTATAACCATGACGGTTAATTCTCGGGAAGTGATGGGTCGATTTCCGGGCCAAGTAATGCGGTATTATTAGATTTTTGTAAAAGGACATTCTCAACAAGGAAAAGCCGATTGACGGTAATCGGATTATCCTTAATATGGACCAGAAATTGTGCAGTCTTTCAAACAGTTTGGAGCTAGGATGAGGGATCCGGTGACGAAGTAAATTAAAATAGATAAATAGAAAACAAAGATGCACAGGGCCCTACCAACACCTTTGTATTTACCTCGCCTGCTAGTCGGTTCATTTACTAAAGGGATGAGGCCCTGGCGCAGACTTTCCTCTCCTCAGGGTTAAGAGGTCAGACGGCAGTCTCTGAAAAAGCCGACATAACAATCAAAAACTAAAAATAAGCGAACCTCGGGCTCCAAAGTGAAATTGGACACAACTAGGAAATTACTAGGAAGATGTAGATGAAATAGAAAAACACGTGAAAAGGTAGTTAATTACCTAAATCAAGCTTCCAATCACTGTTATAAATCTAACACACTATCATTCACTTCGCACAAAATGTGGGAAACTTTCTTAAAAATACGTCGTATCGGTAAGAATTTTTGGGCCTTACAGCTGACAGATAAACAAACTCAAATTCAAACAACGTATTTATCAAATACTGACAAAGATGAAAAATGAAGTGGTTCGGACACGTAGAGAGGACGGACGAAACCGATTTATGAGGCGAGGGTGAATAGGCAACCCGGTAAAGCTTGACCTAGGCGTATCTACATTTATGCCAGTCAGATCGAGGACGTTTCAAGAAAGGACCAGGTCAAGAGTAGCCGTAACCTGCATGCATATATGAAAACAATAATGAAAATAGAAGAAGCAAAAGGCGTATGCACGGATTTGGATGGTTGATGTTGTCTCTGCCTACCCCAGTGGGAAAGAGATTTTTGTAGAGCGTTCAGTCTTTTGCCAGCGCATGTCTATTCTAACGCTTGGTATCTTTTTAGAGTACATAATTAAAACAGAAGCTATAGTTTTAATAATTTAGATACACAAGCGGTTTTAACTACTCTATGAAGGTACCAAACTATTAATCCAATGTACGATAGAGAGAGCGGTCTACAAAACCGTAGCAAGCCTATCTTAGCCAGACTCTTACTCTTCTTCCCAACGCAATGTCTTATATCAATAGCCGGGTAGGTAGGTCCCATTACGCCGGAACGGCAGATTCGTCAGAAACCGGCTCTCGGAGCAAAGTGTTCACATTACAACGGATCCCACAAAAACCCTTCGCAGTTCACAGTGACAAAACGCTAGATTAAAATGCCGGGCTCGACGTTTTTGCCGGATCCGGCACAATGTGGACAGCTTCACTTAAATTCTTTAGCCACTAGCTCATCCGGCAGTTTTGCCATGCCAGTAAATCTGTCGATACCTTCATAAATTCATAACCTCTAGACGATTTAGACTGACATTTAGGTGTAACAATAAGTCAATAAATCACGTTATAGTAATAAAAGGTTATTGACTTGGCATCGAAAATGGCGGCAGTAGGTATTTACACGAGAAGGTACTGTACGAGTTAATAAAAGTGTTCGGGAGGGAAAAGTAATTTTAAGTCTGAAAATTTTCAGAAATTGGCAACAACAACTGCTCAAAGTTGCATTGTAGTCGGATAAATAATATAGGTCGCGGACATATTGGTGCAAGAGGATATTGTGAATTTATTATAATACCGGCTGTGGCCTGCTGCTCCACACGCATGGAACCCTTCAACACGGCTATTTTCCAAAATAAAAAATTCTTCTTCGAGTTATAATCTCTTTTTCAAATTTGAACATATCGGACCCGTGGCATTTATAATAATGTTAGGATTGACTATTAATTTGGTATTTATTTCGATTTTTTGTTTATATATTCTGTAAATGATGTAACGTTGTGGATTCTTTATAAATCTAATTAAAACAATATCCGTAAATTAATCGATATTTTAGTATGTTTCGATAGTTATTACTAAATACATATTCTATATCTATGGTTGTGCGAGCGAGATTGGACAGCACTAGCCCAGTCATCAACTGACGGCTCTTATATCGTTCCTTTCCTTGGCAACCTTCGCCGAGGAAGGTCGCTTTGACCCCGTGGCCAACTGCTGTCGGCTCCGGGTAAGTTTTGAGATCAACATTTCCTACTTCTTTCTACAGGTGAAGACTTTCCAGCGGTGCAGCTTATTGCCTGCTAAAATGCATGGCTTGATATATTTTGTTTTATTCTGTGTGATATTTCAGCCTACCTAAATAGTGCCACGAGGCCGATGACCCCTACGGTCAGAGGTCGCGGCACCAGCTTGTGCTGCCTATTATATTCTCTTTTGTTATAGCTTCTAGCTACGCTGCATTGCCGCTGGGAGATTCTCTTCACCTGCTATTTTAGCGGGTCACTTGGACGTAATTACCTAGTGACAAACTGACCCGCACCTTTCCTATTTCCAGGGTCTTCGCACCGGGCTTCGCACCATCATAGCGGTAGCGAGGCACACCAGCGGAGACCCTGGCACGCCGGCAACACCACCAGCCACGTGTCCACTAGCTAAGTGCATACTAACATCTTGCACAACGGACCGAACAACGCCACGGCAGAATATTTATTATGAATCCATCCCCTGAGGTTCATTTACTCAAATACCAGATATAAATTTATGTAACATTCTATTCACGATTATAATCTCATACTATACATTGTAATCAACCTTTTATTTAACTCTCTGCTCGCCCTAGCCGGTAGTAAGTCTTAATTACATCCATCACTTAATTAATTTTTACAGTGCATAACTCACCCCTTAACTTTATTGCAACTTCATTTACAAACCCTCATAAAAACATTAACCGTTACAATGAGTATTATGGTAATGTGTATATATAAGAATATAGGCGACCATTTAAAAAAGTAATAGCGATGACGCATTAAATTAGTTGGTATCCAAAGGATTGTGATTTACAAATAAAACGGATTAAACTGTAACAGTATCTCTTCAAGAAAAATTGTACCACTAAAAATACAAGATTGAAAATTATTTTATACAAAGCTGTAATCATAATCACTATTTTAAAGTTTTTTCCTTTAATTTTTTTATACAATAACGATACCAGCTAATAGCTGACATCGCTGCATCCTTATTTTCGCATTTTAAAATTTTATTCAGTATAAATATTGAACATGAAACGGTAATGGCAATGAGATTCTTTTCAAAATAAGGAAGTCATAAACATGTAATTGTGCCAGTCAAACAAGGACATTCAGAGTATACTGACGTAACTCACAGCTAGTATGTTATTTATTTTATCAGTTTCTTTATACAAAAATACACTTCGTCGCGTCGTGTAGAATACTGCAATAATTATACAATCGATTTATTGTCTATCTAACTAGCTACATGGATGGGGAGAAATTCTTTTGACTTGAAAAAATCAGGGAGACTACTATGAAACATCCGGAATTTCGGGCCCGCACAAAACACGAACGAAAGACGCAGCATTTAGGGACATGCTCTATGGCAACCTTACACCCCGGCGTATAAGACCCGAGACGGTGTGCGGTTTTAGTCGGTTCAAGCCCGACATAACCGCCCCCGCTAGCCGGCGGGGGGGTATCCGAAGGGATTTCCGCACGAAAAAAAAACAAAAAAAAAGGTACCATGAAGGTACTGCGGATTTCTTTTAGGATTTAGGCTTTAGGCTGAACGAAGTGTCACAATATGCCGTCTTCGGGTTCGATTTCGGAGTAAATGTGTTACATGGAACCGATTACCGAAAACTTCGACTCACAACTGCAAATTTTTCATGGGAGGCCTATATTGATATCTCGATTGCAGTATCACCTACGCGGTCCACTAACTGATTTGACAAACGGTTTGACTGTGGGATCAGATAATTTATTTTTAGTTATTATGTAATGATGATATTATTGTAGTTGTCTAATGAAAGTAAACAATGACGTACAAAAATTTAAAGAAGAAAGAGAAATTATATTGCTTACTGAGTCACAATAACTGTATCAGTAAAAAATACTTAACACAAAGACAAAATGAAGACAAAGCCTACCGAATGGCGAGTATAATATCATCACGTTTCTGAGAAAAAGATACGCCGGTGTTACGGTACGATTACTTTGTCATTGAAGTGATCGAATCACACACATTATATTTTAGCTGATAAATATTCCATTCGACGGTAATACGTTAAAATTGTCATAACATGTCAAGATAAGAAAAGAATTAGGTATTCCAGTAGACAGGGGTGCGTGTTGGGTAAGGGGTGCGTGTTGGGTAACCTCCTCGAGTGTCGCTCCGATTCCGATCCCGCTGCAGTCCGGGGGGAACGGAATCGGAGCGGCTGGTACACCCTGGGCGGCGGTCAATGGCTTCCCCTTCATAGGGTTGGCATTGATCGTCGGCCAATACCCAACGTGGCGGGAACACATCGCTCTCCGTACTCCTCTGCTTTCAGAGGAGACAGGATGAGCGATGCTGTTAGTGGTGAGATGGCCCAGGGTCAGTCGAGGTGCGAGGGATATGCTCTATGGGTAACCTTACACCCCGGTGTCTGAAGACCCGAGACGGCGTTCGGTTTCAGTCGGTGCAAGCCCGACATAACCGCCCCCGCTGACCGGCGGGGGGGTATCCGAAGGGATTTCCGCACGAAAAAAAAAAAAAAAAGGTATTCCAGTAGACAGTTACTTAATTCGTAGCGTAATAGCTAAGGCGTCGTACTTGGAATCGAAGGGTTGCGGGTACCTGACGTGGACGTGGATTCTTGACACATGCAATTTTACCTTAGCTGGTGGGGTTAACAAGAATATTACTTAGTACCTGATGTGTGGCAACGTTACTAGTAGTATTTTTGAAAGGGCAGTGTTTTGGATAAATCCATTACAATCGCTCTCGGTGAATGAGTTGTCCATGAAACTGGGGAAATCTTGAAATTGTTTTTAAATCCTACGCGCTAACGTTACGCCATCCTTGCACACACTTGCATACACTGAACTAAGATAAGATCATTACTATTCGTTTATTACCGTCTTATCTTCAATACATAAGTAGTTAAGTAATTGAATGTAATCAGCTAACGACGCAGTACGTACCTACTACTGTCACTACGATAAAAGACTTTAAAACTAATTGTATTGACATCATTACAATATTAAGATATATGACACAATTATTCTGTTGATAGACAACTACCGGTCTAACACCTCCGACGTATAGTGTCGTAACTTCATTTGAGTAACTTTATAGACAGATTTATTGATTAATTAATTGAAAATAGAGTCTTATAGTTTTATGTTCATTGAAGATCTGATCGAAATGTAATTAAACATTCTATAGGGCACTATTAGAAACCACGTCATCCGTTACTTAATACCTAGGTGAAAGCCCCGCGCTAAAAAAAAAGTACTTTTTTTTATAAAGCTTTATAAACTTATAATAGGTCATCGAAATATCAATTACTGACATTCTCGTTAACGCGGAGGGGGTAATTTAGCTTAGCTGGAGAGCTAAGCTAAATTAATGTGTTAGGAGTGGGTTCACGTAGTCGTCGGTAGTGTAACGGCCGGGATTAAAATCCGGGACCTCTTAATCGAAAGGCTGATCCCTAGCCACTAAGCTAAAGACGTTTACTTATATGTTACTTAGGCAACTATTTGAAGATTGTTTCTAGGAAACCAGGCAGTTTAGAATAAGATTCTTACACTCTGCCAGACATGGTGGAAAGTCATCTACCAAAGTAACCCTGCTTCAAAGTTTATATTATATCATCATCATAACTTCAAGCCTGTATCCCCGAAGAGGTATTCAGAGGTGTATTACACACCCACACTTCGCCAGTTATGTTAAGGTCCCAATGTAATAGGGGGCGAGCCTATTGCCATCTACCGAGCACATTTTTAAGGGAGCGCTAATTAACATTTACTAATGCACACATAACTACGAAAAGTCAGAGGTGTGTGCCCGGGGCGACTGGGGATCGAACTCGAGATCTCATCTCAGCAGTCCGTTACGTACGCTGGGCTATCGCTGCTTCTGTTTATATTTATATTATACTTATAGTTTATATTAATACTCTACTACTCAATAATTCCAACTCACTATGGTATTGTTACATATATGACAAACATTACACTCTCTTACAATGACGTGGATTTGGCGTTCACTGACTCTTCGACTATACCTACTTAATTAATTATATTGACATCATTACAATATTTAGATTAATGACACAATTCATTTGTCTAAAGACGACTACCGTACAATTGATAGTTAGGTACTTACCTACATGTATTATAATGAATGATAGAATGCTTTAGACTCATTTGAAACAGTTGTGAAGTTACTCTATGCAGGTTCGTCCGAGAATAACTCGCTATTGATGGGAAGCTCCTGATAAAAATAACGTTGGTAATCAATACGATTGATTTGATTTCAATAATGTTCTTTCGTGTAGAGAACACGAAGTAAAATAATAAACTTTATATTTTGATGCAGTTAGACGTATCATGATACTAGAGAAATGTAGGTATTCATTGATATACCTACAGTACCTTTTTTTTTTTTTTTTTTTTATCGTGCAGAAATCCCTTCGGATACCCCCCCGCCGGCCAGCGGGGGCGGTTATGTCGGGCTTGCACCGACTAAAACCGCACGCCGTCTCGGGTCTTCAGACGCCGGGGTGTAAGGTTACCCATAGAGCATATCCCTCGCACCCCGGCTGACCCTGGGCCATCTCACCACTAACAGCATCGCTCATCCTGTCTCCTCTGAAAGCAGAGGAGTACGGAGAGCGATGTGTTCCCGCCACGTTGTGTATTGGCCGACGATCAATGCCAACCCTATGAAGGGGTGAAGGGGAAGCCATTGACCGCCGCCCAGGGTGTACCGGCCGCTCCGATTCCGTTCCCCCCGGACTGCAGCGGGATCGGAATCGGAGCGACACTCGAGGAGGTTACCCAACACACACCCCATACCTACAGTACCTGTATTTTAATATATACTCGTAAGTACTCTGAAAATATTGAAATAAGTAAATGTTTTCGTAGGAATATAAATACGGAGCTTCGAAACGATTAAAATGCTGATCGTACCACTAAATATTGTGTGCTAAACGGAGAATTTCAGAAACAATTATTTAATATTTAAATTAAAGCTGGTAATCATTATTGCACTGATACATGTACACGGCTCTTCTAATATTTAAATACTGTTCAGTATGTTTAAAAGTATAATATTTAATCATCTAATAAGTAAAGAGGAATTATAGAATTTAAAAAAAAACTTATTAATTTTTCATTGCTTGCAGAGCGTGAAAAACCATCATCATTGTTGTTAGAGAAGCAGCGTGAGGCGCTCCTCAAGAGCGTCCCGATTGCTACGGAAACAAGCCGCGATGACGGCATACACGAGCGTGTGGGGGCCGGGGCCGAGGCGGAGCCGGCCGCGCCCGGCGTGGGCCGGTGGGGCGCCGAGTGGCCGAGTTGACTCACTCCGGACGCGCAGCTCCGGGCCCGGCGCCGCGACGTGACCGCACCCCTGCCGCGCGCGCGCTGGGGCCCGCCCCGCCGCGCGCTGTGCCTGTCGCTGCCGCGGCACGAGGCCCTGGTCACGCGCGCCGAGGGCATCCTGCGCCGGCTGCTAGTCTCCGACAACTACGACTCCGTCAGCAACTTCATCTCGCTCTACGACACGTTCGAGCGAGGTGACGAGCCTCTCTATGATGTATACGAGAGATACGCACCGCCCATTCGGGCGAAGAAACATACCTGCGTCGGTTTGGGCTACGAGTTGATACGACGCTGGCGGTGTCTGGAGCGGGAGTTCAGTGAGGTGACAGCTGCGACCGCGTTGCTGTCGTGCGAGGAAGCCGTGGTCGATGTGCCGGAGTATGTAACGTGCGGTGAGGGGCCGGAGACTGTGAGCGTGGCTGAGAAGGAGCACGTTATGGTCGGCATACAGATCTGTGTCGATGGCCGGCCCGGCATCATGCTTGCTGATCCTGGATACCATGTGCCCAGGATCGTAACAGTAATGGCAGATCGCGCGTATCCTCACACAGGTTAGCTAACTTCAAAGATTTAATACGATCAAGGTATACCTTTGAATTGTCTGACATTTCTAACAGGCTAATACACTGATCGTGGTCAAAGACTGACTGGCTTGGCGAAGTCACTTTATCCAGTCTTCTAATTTGTCGTCAGGCTGGTTCACCCAATCCGAAGACTCAAACTGCCGCAAGGAGTACAACTACACGTTCAACGTGGTGAACAGCGGCTACGTGGAATGGCAAGAGCGTGAAACTCGCGGCACTACGCTCAAGAGCCAGACCTCGTTGGTCTACGTTGGCAGGCCGTACCTTGACGGCATCAATGTCACCGAACGGAGGAACCTCGTTTACAACTTTAAGTAAGTACCTACCATTGTTTTTGAATGATGAAATTTAGAAATGAATACCTGACGAATTTTATAAGGCTTATTGATATAAACCTAAGGCAGATATATCATCAACTTAGCCCTGACTGCGGTTCACATAATATTTTAAGATTTGGCTAATGTGGTTAATGATATTACATTGTGAGAGGGACTGCCGTCTGAGCTCCCAACGCCGAAAAAGGCACCTTAGAATCTCGTCTGTCTCTCAGCAGGTGCACTAGCTAGTAAATGAGGGTGGTTTGGGATCCAAACACCTACAATAATATTGCGCAATATTGATAACTGCACAATAATAATGAATGGTGATAAAATGGTTACTTACCTATCTCTTTTGTTGTACGTACCTACCTATATTATTAAAGTCAGCTAGATTAAAACGATATCCTGTTAGATACTCGTAATTAACTAACTAAACTCTTACCTCTCAGGCTAAAGGGTTCTGACGGATGTGGCTACGTCGTATATAAGAACACTTGTTTTGGTTACAGAAGTCTTATCTCTCGCGACCAGAAAGGGCACCTGATCGCCGGCCTTTACTTCCCAGTAGGGGCCAGTGGTAAAGACGCACAGTTCACCGTCTTCCACGACAATGGAACTGAGAAGATCAAGACCAAATACAAGTTCAGCACTTTCGCTGAGCCTGAAAATGTAAGTGTATATCGAAATCATGAATACTTATAGTAAAAAACCTTAAAGGTTCGTCTTTGACTATTTAACACGGAAGAAGTCTTGCGCTTGCGTTGCCCTCTCGCCAAGGCACATGAATATTTGGTCGTGTCGGTATAGTAGGTGACCAATCAGCTGGCAGTAGGTAGGTATACGAAATTTATGTTCATAAGTGTGCATAATAACTTTGTAATAATGTTTGTGTGCTATACGTGACCTTCGTACCTTCGTCCCCCACTGTGGTAGAAATTTGATGACACAAATTTGTCACAAAATTCGGCCGGGTGGGTACCACGGGTGGGCACGATTGCGAAAAACCCTCCATAGTAATCCAATTTCGGTTTGATTGCGTTCAGGGGTCAGCGAGTGCATAGCCGGGCAGGGGGATTGTGGTCGCAGCACTAGTGGGACCGGTGGATGTCACGCGGTGCTGCGACGACAATCCTCTTTTGATGAGGCCGTCAAGCTGAGTGCCGCCATTGATAACATAGTACTTGTATGTAATGGTGACCCTCTTTCCTGAGACTTTACCTTCAGCTCACCATCAGGCGAGGTGAAGTCAAATTGACGTGAACTATATATAAAAAAATCCGTCCCTGCAGGGGGAACGCACAGGTAGATTTAGTGAAGCAATTAATATTATTTTATATAGAGAACTACCAACTTTAAACAGTTTAATTTTTTTTTTCGAAAACGGTAACTTTTAGCGAAAAACTTTCCAAACATTTATTTTAGACGTAAAAATGGCCTATCGATTAAAAATGTTTCCGACTGCAAGAATGTTCACCGGTTAGAAGTTATGATTTTTTTCCCGAAAAATTTTGGTTTTTCCCCCCTCCACTTTTAGTTAAAGTTTTAATCTTATAGGTTTATAATTAAAAGTTGTTGGTATTCATGTATACTATGGCATAAAATTAGAACGGTTCGAATATCTTTCATGGAACGTGAAATTTTGAGGAAAAACTGATTTCACAAAAAGTGAGGCCCTACCGTCCCCTTAGGCCGGATTCCACCCGTTCACGAACTTAAACTAAGTTTACACCCAAGCAATTTTTGACCGCAGTTTGAAAGCGATCGGGGCAAAAATGCGACCGTGAGAGTGCCGCAAATTTTGAGAAGTGGAACCATACATACAAATATATATATATATACATATATATAAACTTTTTGACCAGTGGTCATTTCGGACTCAGGGGGTCATAACTAGACCTCCTATGAAGAATTTTTTTTTAAATTCGACAGTAGTCAAAAAAAACAATGTCACAATAGCCGTGACGCAAAAGTGGTTACCTTGTGTTCGCGTTCTACACGAGAAGGTAGATCGATTTCATCGAAATCTACCTAAAAAAATAACTAGGACGGTTACCAGCTTCGCAATCAACCCAAACTTAAGCGTAGCGAGATTTGCCTATCCAACAATAGGTCAACGTGACCGGTCGACTTTTTCCATTGATTTGGTTTTTCGGTGATTATTCCTCGATGGTAAGACCGATCTGGACATTCGACCCTTTACGACACTCAGTAATGTCTACTTGATCACCGTGGCAAATTTGGTCGAGATCGGTCAAACGGTATCGGAGGAGTATCATTTGTTTGAAATGCAACTTTGAAACCAAAGACGCTTCGCTCGCCTTCGGCTCGCTACGCTTAAAAAAAAACAGCAGAATAATTTCGCGCGGGCAGTGGAGACATCTCCTTAGAGTAGGTAAATAAAATACTCAAAGAGGATCGTATATTTAAATTAACAGCCAGATTCGCTAGGCAATATTTACCTGCTAAAACGTGACCGAAAAGGATCTGGCACATAAATTTTGTAGGTATTTCGCCAGCGTTTTCGTGGCTTTACTTTTAACCGTCTCAGAAGTGCCCCAGAATACGGTTTACTTCGTCGGTTTTATACGCGGGGGATGGTTCTTTAATCATTCCCAGGAAATCCATCACCTTAACCACCACACCTCCGCGGCTGTATGCCTGTACACATTAAAACTAAGAAGTTATAAGTACCTACATTGTAGTGGTCGATTTGACTGAGTTTGCGTTACTAATTTGCTAATTTACTACATTTCAAAACACTCAGCTTTGAGTACTGAATTACTTTTTGTAAATAGAAGTCATGGACGATCCCACTCCCGCGAGGTGTTAGTGTGCGGTACGAGGTACGCTTATGTAAATTAAACAATTCTGGATATTTTGGGTAATTACAGATATAAATAGTAGGATATGTATGTATGCGTGTATAATGTTGGACAATAGAGCTTCACTCTCACTGTGTAAACTATCTACTAAAGCTTTTAAAAGTACATACGTAAGGTGACAGCCAACGAACACGAAGAAGTAGGATTGGAATCGAGTATTTTCACAAATGAAATCCCATTTAAGTAGGTAGGTTTAATTCAAAGGCGGTTTTTCACGGTGCGTCTCGATCTATTTGGAAGTACGGGCTGATCCGCGTCCGTCCACAGAATTAAGCAACGTGAAGGGCCGCCTTTAGTCGTATCATCTAATTTGCCCTTGTACATAAGTGTCAGTGTCACCGACAGATAGTATTTGTTAGCCAGCCACAAGATTACTCCCCGGTCACATAGGCCGAGGTGACGAAACACCGTGCGGGTTTAGTCGGTTCGAGTCCGACATACGTTGTTATTCCATCGTTAGCCTCTGCTGTGAGATTAGCAGTTCCGCACGAAAAAAAATCCCCGAATTGCTCGGGCCCCCGATCCTACCTCGATATACAGGGAAATAAAAGGGGAAAAAGATGGTTATATAGTAAAAAGTGGCAGTCGACATTAATCAGAGTAGGAATATACCTTTAATTTTATTTGTTTACAGTCCGTGTCCATACAGTCATGGTATTGTCTGCGTATTAAAACATATAATAAAGGGGTTAACAGCTAGTTACCAAAACGTAATGACGGGTGGGATACCTTAGTAGTTTGTATGTAAGAAATGTACGTAGATCACATGTAATTGCCTACCTACGTTTAATTCGTAGATATTTTTGAAGACAAGCCTAGTATCTAATGTTATTTATACCTGTGAGACTAATGCATTGTTACAAAATCAATACTTGTGACAATCATTATTTTGCTGACTTTCATAAATGAAACTCGGATGCTCAGGTGAACTATTGAACTATTACATAATACCTATAAAATTTAAATTCCGTGGGTAGATCACTAAAGACAACGCTATCGTTGCCTGTAGTGATCTAGAAACAAAATTAAAAATTCAAGAGGATCCCTTATTAAAATCATTTCCTAACCATCTCCATTTCTTGTCCACAGATTCCAAAATCAATAATTGAGGAAATTCAATTATGCAACACACAAATGAACTATAAGAACGGCGAATTGCTCACGATCATCTGCAAACTCGCCGCGCTGATGGACAACCAGCCCTTCATCGATCAGATGCTTGAGATCAACGAAGACATCTGTCGCATGTGCCTCTGACAAAAACAAAATGGCGCCCAAAGTGACATCAAAATGGAGCGCTCTGAAGACGAAGGCAACACAGCCGAGTGTTTAAAATCTTCAAATTAGTTTTTTGTTTTCAATTAATTTGTAATTATATTTACTATTATACCTACAATTTTTTGGATAATTCTCTATTTTTGGGTTAAAGGTGTTTTTTATTGTGTCGTAGTTGCTAAGATTACGTTCATTATATTTATTTCAAATTGGGTTATTGGATAGTGTTATTTTAATCACTTAATTTTTAATAAACTACTCCTTGACATTTATTTTGAATTTTCATTTCATTAGTAAGAACCTCCATAGTCGGGAGACACTAAATACCTTCTCAGTTAAAAATCATCATCATACGATAATTTATTTTGGCTTTTACGAGAACCACTGCCGTCTGACCCTTTAGACCCGAGAGGAAACTCTGCGCTAGAACCTCGTCCCGCAATCAACAGGAGTAGCGGTTTGCAGATGGGGGTGATCTAAGCCCCAAAAGTCTTGGTGGAGCCCCATGAACACATCTTTACATTGTGGCACAGAAGCAATAACTGCGGGGGTAAACTTTCCTATAGATTTAGATCGGAATACAGTCATTTTGGGTAACATTGAATTGCAGTTTAACTTTGAATAAAGTTGTGAAAAAGGTTTATTAATTTATTTGATGGAAATGTTTTATTGTTTAAATGTTATAACTGCATAAAACGGATCGTCATTATGTTTTTTAACAAACGAAACGTAAAAAAATAAACTGTCAATATCATAATTTTGCAATTTAACCGCCTTTTTCGAGTAAAGTTGTTAGCAGTGTTTGTTAGTCGAATTTTAAATCGGAATTATATGTACAAAACTTACTGTAAACAGGTAATTTTTGGTGTTTATCTTTAAAAGGTACTATAAATTTTATTATTTTTAAATCTTTGTCCGTACATGATGTTACATATTGTCTAAAACCGATAAAGTTGTAACGACGATCAAAATTGAAGTAATTTGGGTAACATTGAATGGTTCAAAATGAAATGAAAACAAATATAAATATGAATAAAAATAAATATAATAAATAAATGATAATAATAATAATAAATGAAAATAAAAGAGACTACATATTGTACCTATAAAGAAGAGGATAGTTTGTTTCCAGGAATGATACGAAAAATTAAACCCTTACAAGTTGCTGTGCTCCAAAAACATCTTTTAGGAGGTTGGTCCTGGCCTTCCAAAGTTGAAATATGCCAATTAGATGAGGCCAATATAATAAGTATTTTAAAAGAGGAACAGATATCCAAAAAAGCTGGAAAAAATTATATTGACGATGAAATTTTGTTCATGGAATGGGGTCCTTGATTTTGTTTTAAAAAAAAATTCAAAATTAATTATTAGCAGTCATTACGATTTTGATCTCATCTGATAGCCAAATAAACATATAATTTTATTATGTAATACACTGCGTTCCTACTTATCTTGATTTATTAAAAAATATAAAATTTAACAATGTTTTTTTTCCACCAAATTGGACCCCCTTGTTTCATATGGCAAGACCACGCTATTTTTCACAGATATACATCAAGTGAGTTATGATTTTTATAGATTGAACTTTTTTTTAATAAGAATACATCATTCAATTTTACCCAAATCTTAAAATATTTGGATATAGGTTTTTAAATCCAAAAAAATATATATTCAAAGTTACCCAAAACTCGTGATAACTTTGAATTTGAGTTTTGGGGAAAATTTTAGTGAGTCTTTTTGTTTTTTCCATAAATTTAATGGTTTTAGAAAAGTAAACCAACTCAAAAGGACACTATTTATTCTATAAAATAAAGATGTAATAAATATAATCAGATTGTTACATTAATAATCAGGTAAAACATGTTCAAAGTTACCCAAATCGACTGTAAGTCAACTTCCAGAACATGACTCAAATATTCTACGACATTCTGCACAACGCTATCTAGACCCAAAGTAAGTATAGCTTAACTAGCTAGTGTTACGGGTTCTAGAATGCGGTTAAACATACATAGATACTTTTTTGTGAATACTTACATATTATACATAGAAACACCCAGACTAATGCAAATAGAACTATTCGTGCATACAAATATTTAGACCGAGCAGGGATCGACCCCGCGACCTAAGACGTAGCAGTTGAACGCTCTAACGCCACGCCATGGAGTCTGTCAAAAACTGTAGAGTTGAACCCATGACCGGTCCCTTTCTAGTGGAAGTGCTCTGACAAACCGAACTACCTAATCGAAATTGTCCTATCAGTCGTCTTGGGGCGATGCAGGGATAACTTAGGTAGGTCAGTATAAAAAGAAAGTCATACTATTTATAATTTACTTGTTTATTATCTCACACAAATAATAAGTTGCTCCTTTATATCTAACACCAACTTTATTTCTAAACTATCTTACACCTCAATTACGGCATTCCGAAAAGTAAATGAAACGAGAATAAAATAAATAAAACAATTACTTTCATTTAGATGGAATGAGCTGTTTGTACAACACCGTCGTAACTTTATGCAGATTATTACTAACTCTAAAATGTAAAATGGGAGTAACAACTGGCGCCTTACCACGAGCCCCACGAGGGTATTATATTAATTCAAAAGCAATACAGTTCAGCAGATGGAGAGATATCTATGCTGAAATAGAAGTCATTGAGCTGTTCTGATACTGATATCGTGTAAATTAAATAAAAATTTGGAGTCTTCCCGTGACCATGGCTGCTGAAAAGCAACCGAAACGTCGGGATCAATGTAAAAAATAAAATAACATCAAATAAATCGCGATAGAATCCGTTAAAAAAGTTTTATGTCAATGTGAGACATTCACGTAAACTTCTGACAATATCATAAATTGGAGTCTCTAATATTAGCGGTTGAATACTCGGTTCAGTACTGACCTGACTCAAATTTGGTGTCCGTAACTGACCCTGTGTAAATCAGCCTAGATATAATAAAATGATTGGCAAAAATCTAGACAAGACAATGTACTCTAGAACGAGTTTTTAGGTCTCTGGCGGTAAGCGCGGGGCGCGACGGTTGGCCAGTTAATGCACATGCGTGAACTATTTGACGTTTGGTCAAGATTTTTGCCTCGAAGGTATATCTCAATTACGCCCCGTAACACCAGTCAGAACAGTTTAACCATTTTCACATTCAATTCAATTCAATTCTTGATTATGGCCTTGTGGAGCAAACACCACAATTAAATCTAACATGTTAACTATTGTTCACTTAGCGTCATTCTATTGTCACAAAGAGAACTGTGAACGAACGGTAACTGTGTAATACTCATATAAGTTGCCAACAAAAAAAAACACGTTATGACGAATAGAACTTAACACTAACTTATTTTTATTTTGTGAACTGGCTATACACGACATAGATACAGTGCCCGAGATTAAAATCAATTATGATCATATTTTTACTCAAATCGTGAAAATTTAATGACACCATTTAGACCATAAAGAGTACAATATTTTTTTACAATACTTTGAGTATAAAAACATTTCGTCAATATAAGACATGTGGCGGCATTGCCAGACATTTGTTATCCACGTATCCTGATGCTTGCCGTAAAATCATGTCTGATATTGAAGATAATTTAAAACAACATTTTAGACATTTTTCTAAATAGATACACTTTTAAACACTGCTTAAATTTGGAAGAAGCCCATAAATAAGTTGTCTGAGAAGAATTTAACTTGAAAATTTTCGCAGATACTTAAATTCTAATTAATTAAAACTAACCTATTAATGATTTCAGAACTAATTTATTATTCTAATTTAAATGTGCTACTATTTTTAATATATGTTTCTATGATACAGCTCTCAGTGTATAATTTTATTCTTACAAGTTTATTTTGGGGACATCATGCATATTCTGCTTAAATTTAAATTATTATGTTTATTTTTTATGTATTTTTCTACTTTAAAACATATGTATTACTATTGGGACTTTACCGTAATACAAAATTTTATTGTAAACACCAAAACGAGGGTAGTTTTAAAAGTTACGCTCCCATCGTAACTTTCGTAACCATTACTTGAATGATTAGTTAATATATTCTAGGTTACAGTACACGGCTTTTGATTAGAAACGCCGGGAAGAAGACAGAGAGTTCGGTTAAGATCGGTTTACTTCGGTTTTGTAAAGCGTTCACTCTATCGCACAGCTCGTCAACAAGTTGATATCTTTATAGAGCAGTTAAAACCATTTGTATTGTTACGTTAGTCAGAATGCGAATATCTTTCGACTCTTTCGAAATCTTTATTTAACACAGATCACAAATATGCAATCCTCCCGACGTGCTAGATCAAGAACTGATTACTGTATGTCATTAGCTAGCCATCACGACAATAACTTAATTGTACAGCGACTGGCGATCAAATAAATGTAACCATTATCTTAAATAAATAGAACAATACTTGTTCTAAGTGTCTTAGGAGCACATAGCATTATAAAGTCCAGCTTTAATGGGGAATGAGTTCCAACCACCCCCTTCTCCATCCCCCCATAGGTGTAAGAAGGTTCTCCGTGCAATAATAGAATAAACAAAAAAAGGGGATTGATAGGATTGGCTTTTCAGGGGCGCAAGGGTCAGGTGTCGTACCAGTTCATATAGAATGGACTTTTCAAGATCCCGTTACAAGGATATACGCTTGTAATAGAGTTTTTCAACTGTCGCAATACATTTTTAAATAATAATGAGTATAAGAATAAATACACTAAAGTAAGTGCTATTTTATCGCCAGTTATTTCAAAGCAGCTTATTTAAAAATATCTTTCACTTTGTTATAGAGAAATTACAATGAATGGATAAAAAATTCTCTATGAAGCGAGACAAAGAAGTATTTTATATAAAAAAAATAATCAAACTGTACATAAACAGAATTAAATGTTTTTCTGCATTAAACTAACGCTTCGACCATCTAGTACAGTTTTTTAAATTACACTAAAAATTAAGAAACTTAAATTTAAAACTAATCATTAAAATATGAAATGTTCTATTCTAATAAATATAGTTTGTTTTAGAATGTAATGTATGAAAAGTACTGTGATAGTAAATTTGATGGCCCATGAGATGCAGTACTACAACCATTTGAATCGTATAAGTTGAATGGTTCTGCAATGAATTCTGTAACACTCGACAATTTGATGTAGAGTCTCATTCAGACGACAGAACTCACTTCAGGAGCGTGGTTCAGCAAAATTACGTTTTGTAAACATCCCATTTCAAGATTAATATACTTTCAAAACCTAATTGAAAACGAATAAAACTATAACTGATTCTGAAGATTTAATAACCTTAAGAAACCGTAGGTAAGTTTTGTTTTGACCGATCATACGGAATATCAGAGCATTTTTTACATTTTTCTGATGATTTGAAATCGTGTTGTTACTGAATCGCGACCCAGGCTCGTTATCAGAGTGCTTTTACCAAATCACGAACGGTATTCTCCTCGGTGACCCGAAAGTTAGCTCTTCGAACATACTCAAAGTGAGTTTTATCGTCTGAGCGAGATTCGATATCGAATTAGTATATACAGAACAACAATACAGTTCAGTCCTTAATGACTTCTGCAACAAAATCACCGCAAAATTTCAAGTGAAATATAAGTTTCTATAACATTTGTAATGGCAAGAAGCCAATGTCAGGTTTTCTTAATTCTCCTCCTTCGTTGAGTCAATGGCAATTGTTCCTGCATTAGATCTGTCCAACCCAAAATTCGGCCACATTGACAGCGCCCTCATTCGCCTGGTTTAATTCCTCAAAAGTGTTTCAACCTAACAAGTGGTTTTGAGGCACAGCGGGCATGACAGGAGGAGGTCCATCGTTTGCAGAGGTCATAGCCCCCACTCCGCACCGAGTAGCCCCATTTTATTCGGTTTACTTCAATTCTTATTTTACTGGTCCGAGTTGAACAGCAATAATTTCGCAACTGTTCCGTAAATATAGCTATTAACGAAGGAGATGAATTGACGCGGTATTTGATGTTCTTCTTTTAATTAATGGCTTCTGCAATCGGAAGAATCGCCGCAATTTCGTCAATGTCAAGTGTCAAAATGGCGAGGATGATATTGTCAAGTTTTCACAGAAAATCTGTTAGAGAGATCGACCTATCTCTTCCTCGGCTCCACTGCCTAAAACTGAATTATTAGCGCGTCGCGGTAAACCCGCAGAGCCACGTTAGCTACGCCGGTAAATATATTTCCGTGTGTCCACCCCCCACGACATGCGGAATTTAATCGGACAATTTTATTGATTGTCAATGGCGTCTGAGCCACTTTCGACCTGACAATCGAAGTTACGACGAGATTAAAACTATAGACAATAATTAGGACGTTTACTTTTTCATCTAGCTAATTTAATTTCAGATTGCTGGTCTAGAAATCCTTCATATCAGATAATCGGTTGGATTGCTAAATCTAGACAATGTCACACACGCTTCGAGTCGTGTCATTCATTTTCTGATCCACTACATTCTAGAACATACCATTAGACACACTACCGTATGCAAAGTTACTTAACTTCAACACTATTTATTATCAAAAACTCATTTTATAGGATCAATACGATCATAACAGATCGTTGAAATCATTCACCAACAAAAAAAAGTGATACAGTAAAATTAATCTCAGTTAAATAAGCAAACATGCGTTTTTACCCCGTTGTGCTGTAATTGGATGGCTTAGTGCATAAACTCACAAAGGCAATATTCCCTAATTCAGTACATGGTCATTAGAAGTATAAAAGGAAATATTTGAAAGTAATGGATGCATAAAAAAGTCGAAAAAGCAAGGTAGGTGTTTATTGTTACTTGTATTTCTGTTTTTTTTTCTATTCAGTCATTCCTTTAAATATTTTTTTAGTACTTCTAATTGCCATTACATGTCAGATTGAGGAAAACGAACTCGGTGAACTTATGATCCATACTGTCATAGCCATCCAATAACTATTACTTTCATGACAAATTACTGCAATGACAAACTAATGTAACCGTCGGTCACGTGTAGGTCAGCGGTGGTCACGTGCAGGTCACCGGTGGTCACGTGCAGGTCACCGATGGGCGCGTGGTGCCTAGTGGTCGGCGCGGGGCGGGGCGGGGTGGCGCTGCTTGTGGTGACGGTGCCGGTGACGCTGCGGGTGCGAGCTGCCGTACACCTCGCGTACACTCGGGCTGGAAACATAATACTCTTTAATTGCGACAATCCTAGTTTTGAAAGAATGTGAGGGAGTTTGGACGGATCTTAGTGGCTCATGGACTTCCTTCTACTACAGAAGGAATTAATTCTGAAAATACAGTGAGCACTAAATTAGATGTAACAAGAATGCATTGGGTCATAGGATTTCTTTTTCCGAATTTAATCCCGTGCGAAGCCAGGACCCGGGCCCCTAGTTACGTATAAATTTATAGACGTAGTAAATGAATATGCTTTGTAAAAAGTGTATTTACATTTTAAATTATTCACAATAAAATTACCACAAAAAAAACTGAAAATATTTAAGCTCTAATTTCAATCAAAAACCAAACTGTACAGCACGGCAAAGGATTTTATATTACAAATAGAAAAAGATCTTAGGTGCGGGTTTAATAAAATCGAAATTTCAATGACGATGATCGTATGATTCTTAGGTACAAGAACAAAGCTGGTATTCTCATTAACATTTAATAGTTATTTGAATGAAAATTGACAACTACAAGTGAGCAAATAAGTATTTGAATAAGTTTTTTTCTTTTTTAAGAAAGTACTAGTGACCGAAATTACTAGTATTCCCGCTAACCCCTAAAGCTAAATTACTTGTGTTAGGAGTGGGTTCACGTCGGTAGTGGAATGGGCAGGATTCAAACTCGGCACCTCTTAATCGTTAAAGGATTTCCGCACGAGAAAAAAAAAAAACAAAAGGTATGGTATGTTTTAAACATATTTTACAAGCTAGTTAAACTATGCTTAATTTGGGTCTCGATAACGCTATATACGTCCTAAAGTATTATCACTATTATAAAAAATATTATAATACAATTGAAGGTGTAATTCCCTTACACATAGATACCTTAATTGTTTCAAAATTTACATTATCTATGGTATTAAACTGGTGATCATGCATATATATATATGCATGATCACCAGTTTTTAAATAATATCTAGAAATTACTATAATATATATACACTTTATAGCATACATGCAAATACCGCAGTTGTAAAATTCAAGTCTCCATGCTTCAATAGCAAATTATAAAAAAAAATATAGAAAACCACCATAGCAAACATATGTATATAGCAATAATATAAGAACCACAAATATAAATAACAATATTACGAGTTTAATAGTAGTGACGCCTTCTCCACAATCTGGAATTGATTGGAAACAAAATTGAAATAACGATTTCGGCTAGTACTATAAATAAGTATTTTGAAGTACCGTAAACAGGATGAAAGACATTAAAATGGTTACTAGGAATTTCTTAGACATTGACACAAAGGTAAATATAAGAATATTTGACCTCAAAGCTTACAAATGCAAGCCTATTAATCACCAATATAATTCTCTAGGGTTTCACGGCCGGCTTTGCATGTAAAATGTACTGCTTCCAGGCAGTTTCGCCGTGGTCCAGATGAAACTCGTGTTCCAAACGTTTTTCGTCGATCACTGCGGTCACCACTGCGATCACGGCCAAACATACCGGAAGCAGTTCATTCTACAAGATTTTCACCAATTTACTTTTTTAATTCTGCTGACCTGACATGACTCAGACAGAAGACGCAACTACGTGACAAATGTGTCAATGAGTGGCAAGTATTCGGACCTCAAAGCTTACAATTGTGATTAATGAATGAACAAAAGTGATTAATGGCCATACTTTAACTAATCACCAAATAACATGGCAAATTCATTGCTGTGCTATTAACTAGTGTCTCAGAAGACGCACCAAATAAACTATAAAAATAAACAATATCATATTTGGTAACTATATGCAGCTTTTTTTTTTTTAATATGCTTCACATACAGTTGCCCTCGATATTAGGTTAACACATTCCAAGTTACCGACCACCTTAAACGTTGAATAAAATAATAAACAAAAATTGAAATACATAATTTTGTCCTCTGAAGATTACAAAAATAATTATACATCAATTATTTATTGATTCCTTTCAAAGTAAAGATCGTTGGTAAATTTGTTAGTGTTCAGTGACGTTGGGGGTGGGTGACTGTACCAATAATCTTACCTGGAGGATGTAGCCAGTGAGCTGGCTGACGCTCGAAGGGGTCTCCTAGCGGTGGGCCGGTGCGAACCGTGCGAGTGGGCGGTAGAGGCAGGCCTCCTCGATGTCTCACTACTTGTACTGCAAATTATATACCATGCGAGCTAACTACTACTGAAGAGAGTATATTGATTTTTTCCATGTGTAATTTTTAAGGCCAAAGATTGTCGGAAATGTCGTATTTTACTAGTATTCTTGATGACAAGTGAAGCTAAATTGTTGGTTCGGAGTGGGTTCGCGTCTATAGTGTACTGGATAGGGTACGGCGTTACGATCTCACTGTTTGGTATCAGTAGGTTCACGTCGGTAGTGTACTGGATAGGGTTCGGCCTTACTAGCTCACTGCTTGTTAGGTTTGTATTGACGTCGGTAGTGTACTTGGATAGGGTTTGGCCTTACTAGCTCACTACTTGTTAGGTTTGTGTTGACGTCGATAGTGTACTTAGACGGGCTTCAGCCTTACTACCTCACTGCTTGTTAGATTTGTATTGGCGTCGGTAGTGTACTTGGATAAGGTTTGGCCTTACTAGCTCACTGCTTGTTAGGTTTGTATTGACGTCGGTAGTGTACTTGGATAGGGTTTGGCCTTAGTAGCTCACTACTTGTTAGGTTTGTGTTAACGTTGATAGTGTACTTAGACGGGCTTCGGCCTTACTAGCTCACTACTTGTTAGATTTGTATTGGCGTCGGTAGTGTACTTGGATAGGGTTTGGCCTTACTAGCTAATTATTAGGTTTGTATTGACGTCGGTAGTGTACTTGGATAGGGTTTGGCCTTACTAGCTCACTACTTGTTAGGTTTGTGTTGACGTCGATAGTGTACTTAGACGGGCTTCGGCCTTACTAGCTCACTGTTTGTTAGATTTGTATTGACGTTGGTAGTGTACTTGGATAGGGTTTGGCCTTACTAGCTCACTGCTTGTTAGGTTTGTATTGACGTCGGTAGTGTACTTGAATAGGGTTTGGCCTTACTAGGTCACTGCTTGTTAGGTTTGTGTTGACGTCAGTAGTGTACTTAGACGGGCTTCGGCCTTACTAGCTCACTGTTTGTTAGATTTGTATTGACGTCGGTAGTGTACTTGGATAGGCTTCGGCCTTACTAGCTCACTGCTTGTTAGTTTTGTGTTGACGTCGGTAGTGAACTTGGATAGGGTTCGGGCTTACTAACTCACTGGTTGTTAGATGTGTAAGTGAAGTCGCGGCTCTACTTTCGACCAGTACTCACTTCCAGGAGAATTTCTTTTAATAAAATTTACCGATAGTCATCAATCTACCCTCCTCTTCGAACAAAAAAGTAATAATGATAAATATATATGTATCATAGAAGCCAAATAAACCATAAAGTAGGCACACATACATGCAAACTAAGTGTCGCTACATGTACTTATGATAATAATACTAAATAATTTGTCGATGGTCACTATATTATACCTCGAGACAAAAATCTTGAACAAACATCGAAGAGTTCGTGCATATGCACTAACTGGCCAACTAAAAACCAATGAAAGGCAGTCCTTCCTACGGATCAGTATCAACCAATGATGCGAGCCCCTTTGAGTCTGTGCATAATTTTATATATCTGATTGGTTGATAGGTGCGCCTTCGCCGTCGCGCCGCGCTTAACACCAAAGAGATCCAAAAACTCGTTCTGTACTTCTAGAGTACATTGTCAGGATTTTTGCCTCCTATTATACTTGTCGTTGTAATATAAGATTAGCATTATACATAACAACTTTCGCGAAGTACACCAAAAACTTGCGTCCGTGACCTTTAGCGGCAAGCGAGCGCTAAAATACAAGCGACGCAGTTGGGCACAGTATAGTACAAACCGCACAGTTTTAGGAGACGCCAGTCGCCGCGTGTTCAATTTAATATATATGATGAAAACCGTGTAATTTTATCTCGAATACCCATTTCAGGCTTGTATATCTTACAATCATAAGTCATAATCGGTTTCCTTTTTAACATTTAAAAGTAGTCAAAGTCAAAGTCAAAAACCATTTATTCTGTATAGACCATTAATACGGCACTTACAAAACGTCATATTTTTTTTTATCTAATGTTTGGCAAATGGACCACCGGTTCGAAACGCGGCCCTGTCCTGAGAAGACTCCGGCAAGAAACTCAGCGGGCTGTTTTTTTTTGGTCTATTTACATTTACTTAACCTAAGTACAATATTTCATTTGAGTAGCATAGAGAGAGAGCAAACAGTTCATATCCAAGCTTGTTTGTCGTAGTGTATATATTCACGCCTGTACATCTTCGAAAGGGTAGGCAGAGCTGTGTCACCACCCATATTTCGCCAACTATGTAATTTTTATATAGTTGTATGATCATTATCGTACGGAGAGTAGCTATACCTCTCAGTCGCTTTGTACGACACTCAAAGTGCCATCAACAATTTGGTATGTATTAAAAACATTTTTCTAGAATTCTTATTTGTTTTAATTATGTACATGTATAAATGTAAAATATCCCTAGACAGTATTGATATGTGTATATGCAGGGAGAAAAGAAATAGCTCTTATGGTCTACAGTGGTCAGCCTCCGTGGCGTGGCGGTATTGAAAGCGGCCGCTACGCAGGAGGCGCGGGTTCAATCCCCGCTCAGTGCAAATATTTGTATGCATGAATATGAGTATTTGCATTAGTCTGGTCGTGCCTCGGAGAGCACGTTAAGATGTCGGTCCCGGTTGCCATACGAATATGTATGACAGTCGTTATAGGGGAAATGGGTGAAATGGCCCCACATAGAAGGGCTGATCACCCGTCTGGTCAAACGGCATCCCCACTGGCAGTATATGGTCTACAGTGCATACTACGAACTACTAAACAACTATCCTGTTTGAAAAATTATTTTGCATTCCATAGGCCAGTTCTTGGGGAAGGTTATAGGCTATTTAACATCACGTTAGGAACCATAGGCGCCGAACAGTAAGAAAAAAAAACACAGTCGCCCTAACGCAACCTCATACAGTGTACATGAAACCGTCTAATAATCCAATATGTCCCAGTATTATAATATACAGTACAAAATACTTACAAGTATAACTATATCTACCTAACCAACTATATAGAGCGATTTCTAACCGTATTGTATAATTAATAAGTTTCAAAATTGTACTCACTTAGGTACGTTGAGTGGGGTAGGGGCAGGCGGGGCGGGCAGCGCCAGGCGGTGCGGCTCGTCGCGGGAGGGGGCGGACTGGATGGCAAGTCGGGGGCGAGCCGCCCGGGACGAGCCGGCTTTCATTTGGAACTCCCTGGAACATACACAAATGTAAGTGAATACTAAGCGTCGGTAGCTTAAGGTGTCGACCCTATGATCGAGAGGTCCCGGGTTTGAATCCTGGCTATTACACTACCGGCCTGAACCCACTCCTAACACAAGCAATTAAGCTTAGATGGAGGGGTTAGGGGAAATATTAGTAATTTCGGTTACTAATATTCTTTATAAAAAAAAAACTTCCCCAGGTTCTCTCCACAGTCGGACCATGTGTGGGACTCGTGGCACATTGCAAGTTTAAGCAATACTAGCCAGGTCAGTCTCAGGATGAGTGACCATTCTTTACACAGTGAGACCCGTCCGTGCTTCGGAGTTCGCTAAACCGTGGGTCCCGGTTTCTATACGGCCTCTGTGGCGTAGCGGTAGTGCATTCGACTGCTACGACAGGGGGCGCGGGTTCGATTCCCGCTCAATGCAAATATTTGTATGCATGGATATGTCTATTTGCATTGGTCTGGGTGTTTCTGTGTATAATATGTATGTATTTACAAAAAAAAAGTATATAAGTATGTTTATCCGCATTCTGGAACCCATAACACCAGCTATGCTATGCTTACTTTGGGTCTAGAAAGTGCTGTGTAGAATGTTGTAGAATATTATTATATATTATTATTATTATCTGTGGCATTCATTACAGGTTTGGTTGGAGCCCTAAAAAGTTCAGCTATCTGGTCTTCATCATCGCCAGTGGGTTATAGAAGTCAGATGGTAGTCGCTTTACGGAAAACATCGAAGTTCCCCCACTTCATAGTTATACTGAAAGCCGACCCCACCCCATCTTTGGGTGGTCAGTGTTGATACCTTGAACCGACTAAAACCGCACGCCGTCTCGGGTCTACGGTTGACGGGGTGTAAAGTTGCCCATAGAGCATATCCCTCGCACCCCGACTGGTCGAATCTCCGGTTTCGAGATGGCCCCCTCGGGTTTGGGAACCACGGTGTCCCCGTCTTGCCCCGATTTGGGGTAGGGGCGCTAGTCGCCCCACCGTCCCGGCTTGCTTCTGCTGGGGTGACAGGCGGCCTCACCTGCCACCCCCAGGCTTGCGCTCATGGAGGACGGAGGTCGTTAAGAGACCTCCGGCGCCTGAGTCGCCTGCGAGGTCAGTGTTGATACCTGTCAAAATCTTCGGCTTCATCTTCCTCCAAGTTGATGAACTCTTGGGATTCTTCTCGGTCACCGGTGTAGTAGTTCTGTTCGCGTTCAATCAGGTGAGCGCGTTCGCCGATGTGGTGACCTGTGAAAGACCAATATGAAATATTATACGAAGGAAGCTCGTGAAATGTGTAAGAACAGAAGTCTAAGGCCGGCTGATGAATTGTCTCTGCCTACCCAGAGCTAGGAAGGCGCGTTGAGTCTATTCATGTAACTATTATAAAACTATTAAATTAAAAACGATAACCGAACTCCGTGCGGGCGGAGCCGCGGGCATCAACTAGTCTATCTATATTATTATAAGATTGTAAATTAATTTTATCTGTACATTGGAGATATTTAAAAAAAAACTTGGACGAAAATGAACGATTCTGAACACAAAAATTCTTGTTTGTTTGTCTGTTTATCTGTTTGTTCACGATGGATGCAGGAAATGCTGAACGGATTTTGACTCGGTTTTGTATAAATATCTAAAAAAAATATATAAACTGCCGTATATTTCATTGCAATTGGTTAAGAACCGGAGATACGTCCAAAAAACGATACCCTAATAATTGATTTGCGTGCGGGCGGAACTGTTAATCAGCTAGTAAAATATATGGTTGAAATAAATTTGGTTGAGATGTCTACATCGGATATTGTTTGTCGCTAAAATTTAAAATCAACTGTTCTTAATTCCACTATATTATATTTTTCTTAGCACGAAGGGGCCCCGACGAGGTTGTTAATAACAAATAGTTTTTAGTACATAGATTCACCTATGGTAACATTCGCTCATATATCACTTAGGAGGTACTATTAGTCAGGATTACGTAAGCGCGTTCATTGACTTTACATTTCGAAGTTTGATTATCACATATTGGTTTACGGTTTACAGATATTTGGTGCCGCGATAATAAGAGACCGACATTGAAAATGATGATAGATATTGTATACGTCGAAATGCTAGATTGTAATTATTTACTATAATTTTACGATGCCTATTATAGTAAGTTCCAAAAATGTACACTAACTAAAACCAATGAAAGGACTGATCACCGTACCGTGACCTTTTTATAAGCTTTTATTTAGCTTCACCTGTACCCTTTTTTTTTATTGTGCGGAAATCCCTTCGGATACCCCCCCGCCGGCCAGCGGGGGCGGTTATGTCGGGCTTGAACAGACTAAAACCGCACGCCGTCTCGGGTCTACAGACGCCGGGGTGTAAGGTTACCCATAGAGCATATCCCTCGCACTCCGACTGACCCTGGGCCATTCGCAGTGTCCCCTCTGATAACAGCAGAGGGGTACCTGGAGCGACCACACCCCCCGCAGGCCTTGCAGGCCCGCCATACCCCGACCCCCTCGTGCAATGGGGTCAGCTGGCCCTGGAAAGGGCCGGTTGGTCAGACTCTTGGCCGTTGACGTTGACGCCAGCCACTCCAGAGGAGCAATCAATGATGCGTCATCGCCCACGTTGCCCAGGGTGCACCAAACTTGGAGGTGATCCAACCAGTCGCACCCCAGCTTCACCTGTACCCGATGTTTGTCAACAAATCTTGCAAATTAAATTTGATCCACTTCCCGGTTACCGATTGAGCTGAAATTTTGCATACATGTGTAAATCGCGTGACATTGCAATAATATCATGATCATGACATGGTGCTGATCTGATGTTGAGCTGGAAGGTAGCCATACGAACTTAGTAATGAAACGAAACGACACAACCTCATCGAGTTTGGGCTTGTTTGAATCGTCTTGACGAGTAGTTTGCCTGATGATGGAGCTGGAAGGTGTTCATAGTAACTCTTTAATGACACGAACCCCATCGATTTTCGGTTCGTTTGATTTTCTATTTTTAGTTATTTTTATTAACAAGAACATAATAAAAGCTTATTTTAATAAGTTTTTTTTTATAAATTTGTTTAATTAAGGGTATTCCGCACCAAAAAAAATAAACAAAAAAAAAGGTAGGTACTATACGAAATATAAAGTATATTATTTATTTCCTCATTCTTAAAATGGTCACTAAAGCTAAAGAGTACTCAATAGTATTTTCAATAGTGCTCCATAGAAAAACAACACTTCGCCTATGAGTGATGCGCATATTATGATCAAAATTAGTGAATAAACAAACGGATAAGGCGTTACATCACCGGCTGAGTCTATTTACATAGAGACTGTCTTCAGAGCCGCATGATAAATATAGTGCCATAGAAACAAGTCAATATAGAAACGGTTGTAAAAGTGAAATAAAGTATTTTAGTATGCTAACTATTCTTCTAAATTTAAATCGGAACCTTACCTACTTATACCATGGCACAAAAATCTTGAGCAAACATCAAAAAGTTCTCGCATGTGCACTAACTGGCCAACCAAAAAAAAACAAATAAAATTACTGATCAACCAATGACGCGAGCCCTTAGAACCCGTGATTAGTTTTATATATTATCTATAATTGGTTGATTGGCGCCACCTCCGCAACAATAGACCTCCTATAAATAACCTCCTTCATAGAGACCTAAAAACTCGTTCTGGGTATCTAGAGTACATTAGATTAGATTTCTAGAGTAGATTTTAGCCCATAGTTATACTATAGAAAAACAAACGCCTGTCAAAACGATTAGCACGAGAGCGCGAGAAATTCAAAATGCCCGCGGGGCGCTCTCTTATTTATTACTCTCATTAGGTAGCATTTTACCGGCGTGCCAGCTTACATAAGCTATTGCGCGGATAAAGTGCACTTACTAGCAATGCCGCGCCGTTTCACCCGCGCAAGTCCTGATCCCATGGAAACATCGGGATTAAAAGTATGTTACTCAGAGATAATGTAGCATTTTAGTGTTGAAATAATTTTTGAAATCGTATTTTCTCTTTATAATATTAGTAAGGATAGTGCGCATCGTCTGTGCAGCCCCTTAATGTTAATGTCCTAGGAGAGGGCAGATAGGAACTCACCAATAGACATTTTCTTTGTGCCACTTCGTGAATCTTGCACCGTATTGCATGTCTCTTTTATGCCATGAGGGCCTATCTTTGTGCTGCTTGTGGAACTGTATACCTGCAAAATGAATAAAATTGTTATTAGCTAATCAAACTGTACCTGCTAAACCACAGACGAGATTCTGGCGCAAACTCCTCGGGCTTCAAAGATCAGATTTTGGACGCAACTGGGAAAACGCTATGAGGGTGATGTTATTGATGGAGGGAGATGCAATTGCGAAAGTTACGATAGGGCAAGGCATGAAGTAAATTTTGATAAAAAAAAACCCTTTTCAGTACTCAAAAAACATCTTTAAAAGCCAAAATGGTAAACTTCTTCTGACCAAAGAACAAACTTACGAACATTACAAAAACACTTACGAAATACTTAAATGCAGAACAACATACAATCAACCGGAAACCCAAAGACCCCACGACCCTCTAGTACAATTCCAAGGGAATGCACCTACCATAGAGGAAATAGAGATACAAATAAAAAAGAAATCATCTAAATAGGCTCCGGACCCTGATGGGGTTCCATATATAGTGTATAAAAAATGTCCAACAGTTCGTAAACATCTCACAAATATATTCAGTAAAATCTGGTCAGAAAAGAATATACCAGTCGCATTTGGCGAAGCGGTTTTCGTTCTCAATCCAAAAAAAAAAAAACATGAAGTGACCCATCCTAAAGATACTAGACCGATAGCACTAACTAACACAATTTCAAAAATATTTTTCTCAATTCTACAAACAAAAATGTGTCATTTTATGATTAACAATAGGTATTTCGGACCTCGGGAGAGGTTCAGAACTCTCCCGGCCCGCCGAGCCCGCAACATGTTCGCCGCGCGTCGCAGGCGACTCAGGCGCCGGAGGTCGCTCAACGACCTCCGTCCTCCATGAGCGCAGGCCTGGGGGTGGCAGGTGAGGCCGCCTGCCACCCCAGCAGAAGCAGGCGGGACGGTGGGGCGACCAGCGCCCCTCCCCCAAACCGGGGCAAGACGGGGACACCGTGGTTTCCAAACCCGAGGAGGCCATCTCGAAACCGGAGATGGCCCAGGGTCAGTCGGGGTGCGAGGGATATGCTCTATGGGCAACCTTACACCCCGGCGTCTGTAGACCCGAGACGGCGTGCGGTTTTAGTCGGTTCAAGTCCGACATAACCGCCCCCGCCGGCCGGCGGGGGGTATCCGAAGGGATTTCCGCACGAAAAAAAAAAAAAAAAGGTATTTCGGACCTAACCACCAGATAGGGTTTTTACCCGGCATTTCTGGTTGTCTGGAACACAATAGTCTGTTAGCAAATACGAAAGACAGATAACGGTATGTTGGATGGACCTAGAAAATGCATTTGGCTCAATTCCACATTACCTTATGGTATACGCGTTGCAATGGTATAACTTTCCACCCGCAGTCATAGAAATAATCGAGTCGTATTACTCGCAGCTAAAATTTGCTATAAGCTTCCAAGAAGTACACACAGGACCATTACGGTATAATGTGGGACTGTTTCAGGGATGCTGCTTGTCACCAATAGCATTTAACATAGTAATTAATATCTTAATTACCAAGTTAATACGTCACGAATAGAAATGGGGTTATCGGTTTAAAGTAAATAACATATACTCAGAGTCCATCTTAGCTTTTGCTGACGATCTCGCAATACTGACGCGTAATCCAAAACAATGTCAGGAACTATTAAAGGAAGTCGATGAGTTCTGTTCGTAGACAAATGGACTGAGGACGAAACCCAGTAAGTGTCACTGTCTGTGTCTGGGTAGACGGGACACGAAATTTACCTCCTACGACCCGAGACTCTTCATTGGGGGTAAACCAGTTTCCATGGTCGCTGAATCGGTGCCATTTAAATTTCTTGGGAGAAAGATAGACTATAAAGGACGCACAGCATCCTTAGATGAAGTTGTAGATACGTTTATAAATGACCTAAATAAGATAGATCAGCTACCACTAAACAATATCAAAAAAGCTTGGATATATGACAACTACTTAACATCACGTCTGACTTGGCCTTTTCTGGTGTATGAATTCGGTAAAACCTTACTGGCGAAAATAGATGCAACTGTCATAAAATCGCTAAAATCGTGGCTTGGACTAGCGCACTCTGCTGATTCCTCTGCTCTATTTAGGGATCAAAATAATTTTGGGATGAAACTTAAGAAATCATCGGAGCTCTATAAACACCTTAGAGTTACCAAAGCCCACATCTTAGGTAAATCCCAAGATGTCACAATCAGGGCACTCCCGAAAGATAATAACGCGTCCGAGCTTGAATCTAGACTCCTATTCCATAAACGATTTATGATAGGGGCCCAGTCGAACAGAGTGGGGTTGGGAGTACGAGAGCCAGAAAGGGACCAGGATATACTTAAGTCCTTTCTAAAACAAGACGAAAATGATAAATATCGAGTGCACGCGATGAATTTGGAAATCCAAAATGAATGGTTGACAATGGGAGAGTTCTGCATACCGATGGCCTTAAAGTGGCGCACCTTGATCTATGACTGGTCGCCGGCCCTGTTAAAATTCTATCTTAACGCCTTTCAGATGACCCTCCCAGACCAGAGTAATCTGGTAAGGTGGGGGAAGGCCACAGAAAAACAATGTTATACTTGTGGTGAGGCAATAGGGACGGCTAGACACATATTAGTAGGATGTAGGGTGCTTCTCGATAGAGGCCATTACTCACGCCGCCACGATAAGGTGCTTATCATCATACGTGAACCAATGAGTCTGGCAGTAGCTAGAGCCCAAAAAGGATTGACTACTAACAGACGTCATATCAACTTTGTGTCTGAAGGTTCATCCATAACATCCAGGAACAAACCTTATTCAATCTTAGATACTGCCCCAGATCGGACTCTCCTAATCGACACGTATGAAAAGCACTATAAAATTCCGGAGGATGTTGGGGTTTCGTCATCTAGACCTGACATATTCCTATATTCTAAGAGGTTAAAACATGTGGCCGCGGTAGCCTAGTGGTATGGGTAATGGACTGCTGAGACAAAGTCTCGGGTTCGATCCCAGGTTTTACCATGGCACACACCAATGACTTTTCGATGCTTTTCGAAGTTATGTGTGTATTTATCGCAGGTTTATAAGTGCCCGGTTAATGGCAATAGGCTCGCCACCTATTACATTGGGACCTAAACATAAACTGGCGAAATGTGGGTGCTAGCACCTCTGCCTACCCCTTCGGGGATATAGGCGTGAGTTTATGTTATGTTCTGTTTAAAACATGTGGTTCTGGTGGAACTTACTGTACCGTGGGAAACAAATATACCGAAGGACCACACAATAAAGAAAAATAAATACTATGATCTCACAAACGAATTAATCAAAAACGGTCACGTGGTTAATTTGTATGCAGTGAAAGCGGGAGCGAGAGGTATACCAGCAAAATCTCTCAATAACCTACTTAAAGATCTAGGCCTATCGAGAGCTACAATAAGCTCATTACTAGGACGAATGTCTAAAGCGGCACTAGTAGGTTCGTATCAAATTTGGTTAGGCAGGGAGGGGAACTTGGGTAGTGAAGGTTAGTGTTGATGTACATCAACAAAAGGGGCCCCTTCTAAACCTACACTTGGGTCGCAAGTCCCCGGCACTGTCCCGAGTTCCCAACTCAGCAACGCGATGGACCCGGCACCCGCACAGAGAATCCATGGATTGCTAAGAATATCGGTCTTACCAAATACTTGAATCTTAGCTTGGGTATGTCATTTCAGCGTTTTCCAGGTAGCATGAGGTTTGCTCACTCCTAATCATTTTGGTTTGGCTTACATGGCTATTATGACAAATGACAGCGACTGTCATTTGAGATCCCAACCCTGAGAGGTATGCGTGCGCCTGAGCCTTGTACTTCAATCAGCAGGTATACCAGCTTGCAGATAAGGCTGGCTTGGGCCCAAAGGACTTGGTCCCATACATTCTGATGGGACTCAGATAGGTAGCAAAACAAACCGTGTGAAACGCGGTTTACTGTTGCTAAATATTCATAAGCTTACTATTAGTTACTAGTGCTTATCGATACTAGAGAGTATGGTTTGTCTTGTATAACTAACCTGCGGTTTGCCTCCAGGACCGTTTGACATGACTACCGTGCTGCTGCTGAAGGAGCTACCCGAAGATAAGTTACTTCCATCCATATCTAAAAAGAAGTCAGCCGCATAACATTATTAATAAAATCACTTTTATGTGACTTGTCTGTTTCTACGCTAATTTCTTCTAACCCACACAATGGATATTATTAGTACTACACACATACATATACTCACGCTTCTTTCCCTCCGGGATAGACAGAGACAACAGACTGCCATTTTCTTCTGGCCTTACATACTTCACGAGCATTCTCTACTGTCATTAAAACTTTCTAACAAGCTTGCCGGTTTTGAGAGCTTTTGACCTGCTTCTGCTACTTTCAATACCTCATTAATTTGATCAGTGTATGATCTGCGAGGCCTACTCTGGCTTGCCTGCCCACATACATGTGCCTTACATACTGGGTGTGTCATTCTCTCAATACTCATTCTTCAAACCACCATAGCATTCCTTTTCCAATTCTAATATTTATACAAAAATCTGCTGCATGGTACAAAACGGGAGTTCATCTGACTGTAAACTTAGTCATTGAAGGCTGCTGTCAACCGATATGCCTTACAATACAATTTTGTCAAAATAAGAGTGCTTATAAATAAAATTATATTAACAAATACTATAGTGTAAGGTTATATATAGAAAGAAAGCAGACAGTATGTACAAATCAAATAACTCTTATTGGAACCAATATGCATGGGTAACCAAGGCAGGTAGTAGGTTGCAAGTTACGATAAAATGTGCCAAAACAGCACTCACCTGCATGTCTTGGAACCTGTCGGAGCCTATTGGTGCTTATCAGTACTAGTTTAGCGCATCTGCCTCTATATCAGTTACTAAATAAGGAAGGCGGGCAAAACTAAATGGGCTCAACTAAACAATATACTGTCATTGCTAACCCAACCCCTTTCCAGATGGTGAACATTTGTGTAACTTATCAGATGGAAGTAGTAAATGATTTACACAAGAAATTATTTGAAGAATTTCTAACTTTTTAAATAAAGTCTATCCACTAAACAGCATAACTAACTCAAACCATACTATTGGACACCATGTGAGAATATAAAAAGGATGTGGTACTGTGGTCAAAGTGATAGCAAAAATAAAAACCACTTATTATTATTAAAGAAAAAAAAAACTCTATTTATGAATAGCAAGCCACCAATGTCAGGTTCCCTTCTTCATTTGAGCGCCAATCTGGGTGGTATTCAAAGCTTACACTTTAGAGTCTGGGCTTTCTTCTCCTACTCTCAATACTCTTGGTTTCATTGGGTACCAATGTTAATTGAAATCTTCATTTTAATTTTTTTTTTTTTTTATTAGATAACATGTGATGGCAACCCTTGGTATGATGGTAAATATAAAAAATTACTAAAATAGAAGTTAATATAATTAAATAAACTCAACTGTTCTCTATATATTATATATATACATTACCCACATCACATTCCTATAATAAAAAATACAGTAAATAAGCTATATTTTGTTTTTGAGGATTAATTACTTACTGCCAGCAAATAGTCTGTTGAGTGAAGGCATCTGGGGCATAAATGGCATCATTGCGTTACCCCGTTGTGGACCCATGATCGCCAGTGGGCCATCGCCTCCGACACCGACTCCTCCGAGCATACCAAATGGGTCCGAGAATAAGGAATTCATCATGTTGTTCATTTGACGCATGTGCCTCATGTGAGATCTGCAAAAACCAAATAAATACCATGATGTAATGTGGCTTTTATAATGTCGCCATAGAACTGCAAACCATATGTGCGTATTAATACAATAAATACTACTTGGTTGCTACTTCTTGAACCTAGTAATTATACTAATTTTAAAAAGAAAATAATACAGCTTACCCGAAAAACGGATCATCCTCCACGTCGCCCATCAAAGACCCAAAAAGAGACATCGTTTGTTGCACAAAATCAACGACTCGTAGGCGAAATTAGATAAAAATCACTGAAACAAAGCAGTTGCCTCAAAAATGGTATATAAACGATAAATCTATTCGATTTTCTTGTTGTGTTATTGAACAAATTCATAGAAGTGTCTGGTACAATCGCGAAGTGGAGACAAATTTTCACAAACCATTATTTTTATTGACGCATAGATTATAGAAACAATGAAAGATAGTGTTGTGCCGTGTATCTTTCGTCTGTGGTACTCCAATACAACACGTTTGAAGAGTTTAGGTGATTTTTATTTAGTACATTTCGCTCTACGTATACCTTGAGGTAAAGTAATTATGTAAATAATAAAATCTGCCGTATGTTTGATTGCAGTTCGTTAAGTAAAATCGGAGATGTGTCCAAAAAACGATAAGAGCCGCGGGCATCAGCTAGTAGTTTAATATATCTATGACTAGTCCTGGAAAGAGACTTAAAAAAGTCCTCCTACATAACTAGAGTCAAGATTTTTCCCCTAACTATTGGTACCCGAACCGAAATCCGACCCAAACACTATGTCGTTGTGAATTGCTGATTTTATTTTTTATAACTCCACTCGCCACTCCCGAATCGCACATTTTCCGAAGGGACATTGGGTCTTATTTTTAGAAGTATAACATGGATGAGATAATTGTGTAGTGTAGGTATAAGGTACCTCGAATATATTTATATTTACTAGCTTGTCCCGGCGGCTATTTGTCAGTAATCAGGAGCTAAGGGTAGGTATCACAGTACACTTATTTTTACGTATATGTTAGAAAATACATTATGAAAATTCCCAACATCATTCCGTCGGTGATAACCTTAACCAGAAAGCTTCCAAAAAAGTATTTTGTTGAAAATTAGATCTTTCCTTAAGTTTTCTGTATGTTATTGCATTCCAGGATTCGTTACTTTAATCAACGGCACTATCGAATGGCGTAACAATGCAGGGCGTTTTTTTTGTTCCAACTTAACGGATTTGATACCTGGCGAGCCCAATGTTTAAAAAGTAAAGCTGTATCATTTGGATTCTGAAAAATCAATATTCCCAGTCAGGAATCAAGTGTTAATTTTGGGGAAAACACCTTGTATTATTGCAATATTCGATAGTGCCGCTAATGTGGAACTACTTTCTGGTAAGTAATAACATATGGCAAACTTAAATAAATATCTCATCTCATCTCTCATCAAAAATATCTACCTACGTTTAGCACCTTACCTAATCTACCTCATTACTGAAAAATAGCCACCGGGACAATCTAGGAAATATGCATACACTCAAGGTACGTACATATACTACACTTTATCCCATACATTTTATTCTTATTAAATAAGCGAGGTGTGGGAAGCCCGGAATCTTACACTACCTACTATGCGAAATATCTAGTTTCCATGACCGTCATTTCCCATAACACCCCCACCCAGTATCATGGGAAATTAAGACAGTTCCTATGCCACACCATGGTGTCACGGGAAATAGAGGTTCTGCCCAACCTTGAGAGCCTCCACCAATCAGCAGCTGTACCGACTTACAGGTGAGGTTGGGCTTTAGCCCAAGGTTTTATGCCATGTAGTCTTCCTAAAATTATCAAAAGAATTACCATTTCAAGTACAAATGAATACCACTTATGAACCTTACATTTTTATATTTTCCCAAAATTAAGTACCAAACAAAACATTATGGACATTTAAATAACAATTTTAAACAATCACGCACATTTTTCACAAAATATACCTAACTAACATAGAAAAACATTTATAAACTCATTTGTAAAAGTACATTAACCGAGATCAATAAATTTAACATCACTTAGTTCTGAAACGATAGCCGACGGAATATGGCGCAGCATTATTATTTCCATGAAAACTCCATTTGGCTGAAGAGGGATAAGCTGCAAATATCTGATCTTGCAAACCATTCCGTTGCTTGAAATTTTTCTCTGCAGCCTGCTGTAAGTAAAATAATGAAATTAAATAAATTTTGTACAATTTGTGGACGAATGAGATTAAATGAGTGAGAATATCATTCATTCATTTATTCGTTTTCATTAAAATTGTGTTTATTAAATTCTATTCTCAATGTATTTTATTAAATAAAGTAATCGTTACCTTCGAAGATAGATTAGGAAATTTTACGGTAACAGGTGTGACGATATCATTAGCTGCAGAATCTCCATTATGCCTCTCGATAGGTGCTTGAAGTGTATGTTGAGGAAGGGCAATACGAGGGTCTGAATGTGAAACATTATGAGGAGAACTAGGCGTGATATTCTGTTGCGTATAGGACTGACTGCCTTTGTATTGATTATAAATAACCTGTTGTTGACTCCTACTTGGTGTTCTGCCAATGGGTTTATTCGCTACCAACGCTGTCTTACTTATAGTTTGTTTAACATTGCTATATTTTAAGGGATTATCAGCACTTTGATAGTGTCTTTCAACAGGTTGCCCTATTGTATTGTATTCATAGTCCTTTGGAGGCTTGTGGTGGTGGAAATGATGAGACTGTAATAAATTCCTTGACGTATCTGCAGGTAGAATTGGATCCTTATACATATCAGGTGCAGTTCGTGGGGCTGCATGGGAAGGCGTTTTGTGGGCTTGCGATTTAACATTAGGATCTTCCAATCCTTCATAAACGGTTGGAAGAGGTGGGTTAGTTATTACTGCTCCTGTATTTGGATCTATGATCTGTTGTTGTGGTGGCTGATAGAGACGTTGTGGAACCTGATCATTTTGTTGATAGTATACTTGTTGTTGTATTTGATGATTATGACGCTGAGATTCTCGTTGACTGGGTTCCTCACCTCGTGGTGACTGATTAGGCTGATTTAGACTTGCAGATGCTGCATTCGTAGCTTTTATCACTGGCTCCATATGTGGTGATGCTTTTCCTTGGCTATCCATTACTTTGTTAAGGCCTCTAGAATTGTTCATCATTAATTTTTCCATTGTATCCATTGCAGTCTTTTGCTGGTTAGCAGGGTTCATCTGAATAGCTATAGCCATCGGATCGAAACCTAGATCTCCTTTCATCACACCAGGGAACATCTCATTGAATTTGGCTATCCCAGTACTATGTTGACCATAAGCAGCGTAGTTGTCATTATGTTTCGCATTAGTGTTTCCAGTTGGCCTTGATCCTGGAACCATTTGATTCATGTTGCCGTGCATTTGATTGCTTTGTGCTGTTGGTTGCGACATATATTGTGTGGTTTGCATTCCAGGACGCCCTTGCTGCATATTATCCATCTGCATGTAACCAGGATTATTTTGCATCTGGCCGGAATTATAATGGCCTTGATTACCCTCACCAGCCATCTGACCCATTTCAGGAGATGGTGGCATATTACCAGGGGCGTTGGGTGCCGGGTTACCTGATATTATATTTGGCATTTTGTTCGATCTTGCACTACTGCTAGTCATCATTTTCATTATATGTTGGCCCATATCACCCATAACATCACCTGAGCGATCCATAGCATGATGCATGTGTCCCATTCCTTGTCCCCTTTGGCCCATTGGTTGTACCATTTGACCCATCCCTTGTTCTTGTCCCATTTGACCCAATCCTTGTCCTTGTCCCATTTGACCCATTCCTTGTCCCATTGGATCCATTCCTTGTCCTTGTGCCATTTGAATATTTCCATATTCTTGTCCCATTGGAACCATTCCTTGCTCTTGTCCGATTTGGCCCATTACTTGTTCTTGTCCCATTTGCATCATTCCTCCTTCTTGTCCCATTCCATGTCCCATATGACCATGTCCAGGATGTTCTCTTTCGTGGCCCATTTGACCCATTCCTTGAACATTACCGAAGTGAACATGTGGCACGTGCGCGTGACCAACATTCATGTTTGGATTGCCCATTGGGGCCCCTGGCATTGATTGTTGACCAATATTTCCTTGATTTGGATTATTTGCCGCTGGCATTCCCATCTGAGCACCCATAGGACTATTCATTACCGTGTTATCAGGATTAATTGATTTTAAGTCTTGGTAAACTTCCTGGACAACAGGTTGCATTAGATTACGATTCAAATAGTTGTAAGTATCGCTATATAACTTTGGTTGATCACAGAAACCCATACATTGTCGGGCACCTCCACATGGTTCGCCAGCACAAGGGGAATTATAGCCATGGCCATGACCGTGGCCGTGGTAACCTTGCATATTATATCCACCATTTGGACAAGCCATGGGACCTGAGTTATAGTTTCCTTGGCCAGAATTCGAAAAAAGTCTTCCCATGCAGCCGCTACAATGAAAAAAAAACGCTAAATTATTATTCTATTTAATACATTACAACAGGGTATAACAAAATGGGTTAGTCTCATAATGTCTACCTGCTGTTGCAACTAAGTCGAAGCGAATGAGAAAAAGAAAAGGAGCAGTGGAATGATGATTTCTGATGCCTCATTCATACCTCGTTTAAATTCACGGCTCGCGGCTCGTCTGCATTCATACCTCGTTTACATTCGCGGCTCGCGGCTCGGCTCGCGCCAGCACGCGAGCTATGGCGCGGGCTAATAAATGATGTTTCATTACGAGGTTACTAGTCTCTGGACTATCAACTATGGAGGATGTCAATGTGTTAGCTGCATCAGCTCTATATTTAGTATGTTTACTGAGCTTATACTGCTACGAACATACAAAAAATAATTTAACCATGAATGAAATGAATGCAGCCATGAACCAATGATATAATGAAACAAATTTTGTCACAAATTCGGTCGGGTGGGTTGAACCACCGTGCATGATTGCGAAAAACCCTCCATAGTAATCCAATTTTGGTTTGATTGCGTTCAGGGGTCAGCAAGTGCATAGCCGGGCAGGGGGATTGTGGTCGCAGCACTAGTGGGACCGGTGGGTGTCACGCGGTGCTGCGACGACAATCCTCTTCTGATGAGGCCGTCAAGCTGAGTGCCACCATTGTTAACATGGTACGTGTATGTAATGGTGACCCTCTTTCCTGAGACTTTACCTTTAGCTTACCATCAGGTGAGGTGAAGTCAAATTGACGTGTCCTAAATATATATATAAAAAAAAAAGTCATATAAAAAATAACCGAATGAAAACCGAACGCGTATGTAAACACAAAGCGCACGTCTCGCGCGAGCTCGCGGCGAGCCTCTTTGATTCGTGCCCAAAAAAATCATCCAGACGCAAGAACTCGAGCCGTGAGTCGAGCTGTGAGCCGTGTATATAAACGGTACAGTAGAACACTTCGTTCCTTTTTAAAAAAGGAGAGTATGAACATGGTGTAAATTTACAAAAAAAAATGATAAAAAGCCGAGGCTACCACGAAACTACGATCAAGAAGACGTAGGTACTTACATCATATTTTTCAAATCAAATCATTTTATTTGCAAAAAAATTGGGGGGTTATATTGTTCGCATCCGTGGGAGCTACCTAACCAAAACCCTACACGTGCCCCCTAAAAGAACAACAACGCCGGGCGTTGGGCGGCGGTAAAAAACCTGACTACATAGGTCTAACCAGCCCATCCAGTTGAAAGGAGGAAATGCCTTGCAACACCCGTTACCCGACGGACTTGTCCTGTGTGGCCGGGGTCCTTGGCTTCATTGTACGGGACTAGAAGACGAAAGCCTCAGTAAAAAATCACCCCTAATCCCAAGGTGTGGACCGTGCCGAGGGGATGGATGGCTGGGGGGTTTCCCAGCCTCTAGCGCCAACCGTGATGGACATGGCAAACATCATGTGTATCGCCTTCAGGTGGCAATGGGCGTAACCTCACCTGTGACCTTATAAATCGACCCTACTCGTGGGAACAAAATGAGTGATGAATCCAATAAAATTTTAACATGTTCAGAAAAACAGCCTACTTGAGTGGAAGACCAGGCTCCAGAGACTGAAAATGCTACTGGCTGAAAAGTGCTTGTGCAGCAAGCATTCCAACCGGGATTGTTCATACAAAGACCTAAATCTGCGTCAATTGGAAGTTGTCCAGCACAATTACCTTCTGCAAACACAAACCCCAAAGATGACTAGACATCTGCTGATACACCAAATCCTCCCCCATGACAGAGAGTGCCCTGTAATAACAGGAATAAAAATAGGAAGTTGTCTACCAGCCCTGTAGATACAACCAACATATCAAATAGCTATGATGGACTACCTTAGACCTATCTGATGATCCAGTTGAGACAACGAAACAAAATAAACCACCATCAATAATACTCTATGGAATTGAAGACCAGTAATTGCGGCGATAGCCCAGTGGCGTATGTAACGGACTGCTCAGACGAGGTCTCGAGTTCGATCCCCAGTCGCCCCGGGCACACACCTCTAGACTTTTCGTAGTTATGTGTGCATTAATAAATGTTAATTATCGCTCGCTTAATAATGTGCCCGGTAGATGGCAATAGGCTCGCCCCCTATTACATTGGGACCTTAACATAACTGGCGAATCGTGGGTGTGTAATACACCTCTGCCTACCCCTTCGGAAATACAGGCGTGAAGTTATGTTATGTTATGTTGAAGACCTAAAGGAATTAACAAACCTTCTAGAAACAGTAGCCAACAAAGACCTATTTACTTACAAAATTATTAATAAAACTCAACTCAGGATTAGTGCTACAGATATAGATGTCTATAAAAAACTTATTTCTTTTGTTAGAGAGAAAGGCCTAATAGGGCACACCTTTAACAGGAAAGATAATAGATGCTTCCGGATTGTGATAAACTTGCATCCGTTTACACCAGTGGACATCATTAAAGACGACATAGAGGCAACGGGGAACTCAGTAGCTGGCCAGATCAATAATGCAAGGTATGGACCAAACAAGAATCCAACATCTACTTTCTTTGTTAATCTGGTCAGTGGTCCCCACAATATATCAAAGAGCTAAAATATATCTACCATCAAAGTGTAACCATTGAGGAGCCAAGAAAAAGAAAACATTAGTACAGTGCCAGAGATGCCAACAGTATGGTTATACAAAGAACTACTGTATGCGACCATACAGGTGTGTTAAATGTGAACAATCGCACAAAACATCTGAATGCGAAAAGCGTGACCGGAGCACTCCAGAACTGCACTATGTGCTCTATGCAATGGTCCTCGCCCAGCCAATTACAAGAACTGTATAAGGAAATCCAAGCAAGGAAGCAAATAAACAACATCCGACAGATAGTTACACATGCAGACTGAACTATATACCACTACAGAGACAAAGAACCAAAAACAGAATCTATCCTATGCAGAAACCCTAAAATCAACCCAAATAAATGCCAACACTCAGAGTGGTGTCGATGGCACTCAAATCCCAGGGCAGATTAACTCGGCTCTAGAACGAATTCTTATAAAACAGACCGAAAAGTTTGATATCATCCTTCAAAAAATGAGTACACTTATGAGCCTCATAGCAAAACTCGTCGGCAAACTGACAAAATAACTTCACTGCGGATTGCGACCTGGAACATAAACGGTCTTGCCCATAAGAACCAAAAAGTCCAACTGTTTATGTATCAACATAAGCTGGACATCCTTCTTATCTCAGAGGCTCATTGCAAAGCCAACTGGTGGTAGAAATTTGATAACACAAATTTGTCACAAAATTCCGGTTCTTCCAGGTGGACTAACTATTTTGTCAAACTGATTTGACCACGAGGAAAAAAAAATCCTGTTGGTCAAACTTCTTGGATTGAGTCCTCGTGATCAAACTATTTTGTCTAACTGTATATGATTTTAGATTGACATGGTCATTTACATTAAAATTAGAATTATAAACGGGATATTTACCATGTTTAGTATCTTTTTCGAGAATCCGATATTTCGGCACTGTTACAAGTACCATGATCACGGATGTTCTCGAAAAAGATACTAAACATGGTAAATATCCCGTTTATAATTCTAATTTGTCTAACTGATTTGACAACGAGGTATAGTTCTTCCTCGTGGTAAAACTTGTTAAAGTTTAAGAAAAGTACATTTAAGTTCATTTCGAAAATAACAATTATTCACTCTTTTTTAAATAAGGAAAGGGCATGGCAAATTTAATTCGTATTTAGAATCTCGTTTTGAGTAGATTATAATATTAGTAAATAGAATTAGAAACCATTGGTTTTTCTTCCAGAGTGCTTACCTTTTTACAAAAAGTATTGTTTTTTATTTTTTAATTTGAAAAAAATATTTATTAAATTGTTATATCTAACAATGATAATATGCTTCCGATTTCAGTGAAATCAGTTAGACAAAATAGTTTGAACACGAGGACTCAATCCAAGCAGTTAGACCAACAGGAATTTTTTTCCTCGTGGTCAAATCAGTTTGACAAAATAGTTAGTCCACCTGGAAGAACTGCAAAATTCGGCCGGGTGGGTACCAACGTGCACGATTGCTAAAAACTCTCCATAGTAATCCAATTTCGGTTTGATTGCGATCAGGGGTCAGCAAGTGCATAGCCGGGCAGGGGGATTGTGGTCGCAGCACTAGTGGGACCGGTGGGTGTCACGCGGTGCTGCGACGACAATCCTATTCTGATGAGGCCGTCAAGCTGAGTGCCACCATTGTTAACATGTTACGTGTATGTAAAGGTGACCCTCTTTCCTGAGACTTTACCTTTAGCTTACCATCAGGCGAGGTGAAGTCAAATTGACGTGTCCTAAATATATTTTAAAAAAAAGTGCCATTCCCAGATCAGTACTGCTACATCACAAACCACCCAGACGGTACAAGTCATGCATGCTCGACCATAATATTATAAAAAAGAACATAAAACATCATCAAATGCCTAACTATGAGACTGAGCACATCCAGGCAACTACAATAACTGTCCATGACAAATTAGGGGACATCAATGTCACAGAAGTGTACTGTCCACCTAAACAGCATGACTGAGTCAATGTACTCTGATTTCTTTGGCTTCCTGGAACACAGCTACATCATAGGACGAGACTGGAAAGCCAAACATACTTCCTGGGGCTCCAGACTAACCAACACTAGAGGCAAACAGCTGAAACTGAGTGTAGACAAGAATAAGCTAAACACAGTATCCACAGGAGAACCTAAAAACTGGCCAACTGACAACAAGAAGGTGCCAGACCTCATAGATTTCTTTATCGTAAGGGGCCTAACGAAGTGGTATATGAAACCTGAGTCTTGTTATGACACCTCCTCAGGCCATACACCGGTGCTTCTGACACCTTACCTTACGGAAGTGCAACAAACAGTAAGACTATGTAACAAACTCACGGACTGGAATACATTTCAGGAATATATCGAGGGATCAATACACATGAAAGTGACCCTCAAAACACCTGAAGATATAAACGAGGCGACCGAAAATATCACAAAGTTGATTCAAAACGCATGCTGGATAAGCACTCCTGAAATCCAAACCTGCAATAATAGTGGTGCAAACAACTACCCTCTGGAAATAAAAAGGCTATTCTCGAAAAGAGAAGACTACGAAAAGTCTGGCACCTTAGTAGGCATACTGAAGATAAAGATAACCTTAACAAAGCTGCAGAGAGCCTCAAGAAATTACTGCAAGACTGGCATGACTACTCACTGCAAGGGAAACTAGAAAACCTAACTGCTACAGAGCATACAAACTATTCACTCTGGAAAATAACCAAGGGCCTCGATAGACCTCAAGTCGCCAAACTACCTATGAAGTGCACTGAAAGCTACAAGAGAGAAAACCACAAGAAAAATTAGACCTATTCGCTGAACATTTGGCTAAAGTATATGTATAAATATGTATATATATAAATGAATCTGCGGATAAAGATTTCGATGACCTAGTAGACAAAACTCTAAGCCAAGACCCCCAAATGGATCTACCGCCAAAAGCTGTAACAGTGAGAGAAGTCTGGTCAGTGATAAGGGAACTGAAAGATAAAAAAGCGCCGGGATTTGATCTAATAACCAAAGAAATTACTAGGCAACTGCCTCGAAAAGCCATAACGTCCATCACAACACTATACAACGGGATATTAAGGGTCCAGTATTTTCCAGTCATATGGAAAGTGTCCCAAATAATCATGATATATAAAGATGGAAAGCCTCCAAGAGAAGTCACATCATATAGACCTATAAGCTTGCTCCCGATATTGTCCAAAATTTTTTTTAAACTCCTTCGAAGGATCATTCCTATATTAACAAAGAATGGTACCATACCCAATCACCAATTCGGCTTTAGACACCAAAACACAACTGTCGAACAAGTTCATAGAGTGTGCGATAGGATAAGACGGACACTGGAGGAAATAGAATATTTCTCTGCAGTATTTCTGGATATCCAACAAGCCTTTGATAGAGTCTGGCACAAAGGCCTGCTAAGTAAAATCAAAAGTTGTCTTACACAGTTATTTCCTAATATTCAACTCTTACCTGACAGGAAGACTGTTTCAGGTAAAAGAAGGCGAATCCATTTCGTAATTATTTGAAATACAGGCTGGTGTGCCCCAAGGCTCAGTGTTGGGACCAATATTATATACCATCTTTACAGCAGATTTCCCCTGCTCGAATAAAATTACCACAGCTACATGATGCCGATGACACAGCCATTCTGGCAAGTCACAGGGACCCAGTGATAGCCTCAGGAATGCTCCAGGAAGGACTAGACCAAACAACTAAATGGCTTCAGAACTGGAGGATCAAAGTTAGTACATCAAAATCAGTACAGGTCACTTACACCCTATGAAAAGGCAACTGCCCCCCCGTAAAACTAGAAAACAGCACCCTTCCCCACCAGAACTCAGTACGATACCTTGGACTCCATCTAGATAGGCGAATGACATGGAATGAGCACATCAAGAAGAAACGAGAAGAACTTAATATCAGATACAAAAGCTTCCTATGGTTGCTAGGACGAAACAGCAAACTGTCAATACACAGTAAACTGTTAATATATAAGACAGTTCTAAAACCTGTATGGATGTATGGCCTTCAACTATGGGGTAGTGCTTGTAACTCCTCTATCATACGTATACAACGAATGCAAAATATGATCCTCCGCACCATCAGCAATGTTCCTTGGTATGTGACGAACGCTGAAATACACGAACATCTTAGATGTTAACAGTGAAAGAAGAAATAACTAATGTGAAGACTAGATACAGGGAACGGCATGAAGCCTATACCAATAACCTCGCTCGACAGGTAACTATCCTTAGCTATGGTAAAAGACTGAAAAGAAAAGATATACTTTAGAGAACATAAATGTGAGTAGATGTCCTCACTGGAAAAGAGAGAAGATATACAAAAAATTTGCTAAAAGTGAAAGCACTTATTGTAGATAAACTCTGAAATAAAAAAAAATTGCAAAAAAAAATAGGTACTTAATTTTAAAAAATAAGATATAATTAAATTTAATTAACCAAACTGCTCTGACTTCCGGTATCTCGGTTCACTACTACAAAGTGATGGAGAATTAGATCGAGCCGTAAAGCATCGGATTAACGTAGGTTGGATAAAATGACGGCAACAACGTGTGACTCGCGAATCCCCCTTAGCCTTAAGGAGAAAATCTAACAAAGACTTTGATCTGGCCTGCTGTCCTGCATGGATCAGAGAGCTGGCCCGTAAAGGCGACGGATGAAAGACGGCTGCATGCAGCCGAGATGCGAATGCTGAGATGGATGTGTGGTGTGACAAGAATGGATAAGATTAGGAATGAGTACATTCGAGGAAGTTTAAAAGTTGCGCCAATAACCGAAAAGTTGCGAGGACATCGCTTGTCCTGGTACGGACATGTAATGCGTAGGGATGAAAATTAATATCGTAAGGAAGGCATTAAGTATGGAAGTGGACGGTTACAAGGGGAGAGGAAGACCTAAGAGGAGATGGATGGACTGTGTGAAAGAGGATATGGTTAGGAAGGGAGTGAATGTGGAGATGAGCGCAAGCAGAGTTGAATGGAAAAAGCACACATGTTGCGCTGACCCCAAATAAATTTGGGATAAGGGTAGGAAGATGATGAAGATATAATTAAATTTAAGTTAATTAAGACAAGTTAAGACAGCACCACCTACTTATGCATAAAATTGTATCTTCTACTAGCCTTATGCCGGTTAAAATGGGGTGAATAGGGCTCAAGAGAATAGAAAAAAAATGGACATTAGAAATATTTTGAATATTTTCTTCCAAATTTCAAGTACTTAACCAAATATCTGATTTTTCTCTTCATTATTACATTGAAATAGTACATGGTTTTACTCAGAAGAAAATAACTGCATAATTTATCGGACATTTCATATTTCTGTTCACCTCTGGTTTTCTATTCACCCCATTTTACGCGCATAAGGCTAGTAAAAGCTATAATTATATGCGTAAGTAGGTGCGCTGTCTTAAAACCTCTTCTAGGTGTACAGGTGCAGATTCAAAAGATATTATTCGAGCATGAATGAAGTATGATGAAAAACTTACCACTCGGCGCTTTGCAGTTGGTTTACTACACTTCCTAATTCATTCAATATTTTCTGTCTATCGAGAGCCATCTCGCAATTTGGTAGAAACACCAAATTTTTACAAAACTGTAAATTTTACCACTATAATTGTGACGCAAACTTAAATTTTGAACATTAAAAATTTCTGTAACATCATGAATTTTATGATGACATGATCACATGACGTGTTTTGTTTTTGTGAATTCTTTTTCACCAAAATTTTAAACGATGGTCTCTATTCGAATGCAAGGTGCAATAAAAGTAGGTCTTAATCCAAACAAAATCTATAGGTCATTTATAAATTCAAAGATATATTCTATGTACTTTTCTAATGATTCTCAGTATAAGAGGTTAACCTACTAAGATTATTGACCTATTCAGTAGAGGTATTCATTACCTAAGAATGATGAGAACCTCCTTGTGAAGTTCGTTAAAAATTAACATCTTAATCTGAAAGTTAGTATATTTAACCTTCATTCGAGTTACCTTGGATCCCATCCAGTCCAAAACAATTGAGAATAATGCTTGCTCTGTATTTGTAGTACCTACCCATATCTAAATGACCTTACGCTTTTTACTAGCAATGCAATGGCGGGAATAGAGCAAAGTTTGCCCTTCCCTTACCGTGCAAAACTAAGTGAAGTATACACTTAAAGACTATGTACTACACTGGACTGGCTGTCACATTATCCAGCCGATATGTTATCTGTCATCACCAGTCATCACCTTCACTGTCATTTCATTCGGCCATGATTTGTCATGTCACGTGACTATTTTCGACGAATCACAACACAAATATAGTAATTACTACTATCAACCAGTCGTCGCATCAAGTTGTAAAAACATCGAGGCACAGCACAGTATTTGGACTTTGTTACTTGGTCATTGTACGTTCACCTCCATGTTGTGTAGTTAGTTACTAAAGATAATATAATTTGTTTTATCCGTAGATAACATTATCAATTTACTTTTTGATTCTGCTATATTGTCATCTAAGCTTGCGATTCCTTTTCACTGTGAACTCAACTGTTCGGGTTAGCTGTCTTCTGTCTCAAGAGGTAATTATAAAACTTTCCAAAATGCCTAGAAAAGTGTTCGTTGTCGGCGTCGGTATGACAAATTTTATTAAGCCTAGTACCGGCGGCGATTATCCCGACCTAGGCAAGGAGGCCGTGCTCGCTGCCCTCGCCGACGCCCGTATCAAATATGAAGATATACAACAAGCGGTGTGTGGATACGTGTTCGGGGACTCGACTAGCGGGCAGCGAGTGTTGTATCAAGTTGGTATGACGGGGATCCCCATATATAACGTCAATAATAACTGTTCTACTGGCTCCAACGCACTGTTTCTGGCAAAACAACTTATTGAAGGAGGTGTGAGTGACATAGTCCTAGCAGTAGGCTTCGAGAAAATGCAGCCAGGACCACTTGGTGGAGCCAACTTCACTGACAGAGCCAACCCCTTGGATAAACTCACCTTAAAGATGGCAGAAATCACTGATCTTGTAGGAGCACCTATGACTGCACAATATTTCGGTAATGCGGCACTAGAACACATGAAAAAGTATGGCACAACCGAAACTCACCTCGCCAAGATTGCTGCAAAGAACCACCGTCACGGTTGTAAAAACCCTAGGGCCCAAGGTAAACGTGAATATACCGTTGAGGAAGTTTTAAAATCTAGACGGATCTATGGTCCCCTCACTAAGCTGGAGTGTTGCCCCACTAGTGACGGTGCTGGTGCTGCTGTTCTCATGTCAGAGGAAGCTGTTATTAAATATGGTTTACAGTCCAAAGCTGTTGAAATAATTGGTATGGAAATGGCCACTGATACAGCTGCTGTATTCACCGAGAATAGCTTGATGAAAGTAGCTGGTTATGACATGACCGCTTTGGCTGCACAGCGGTTATATCAAAAGACTGGTGTATCACCTAAGCAAGTTGATGTTGTTGAACTGCATGACTGCTTTGCTGCTAATGAACTCATCACATATGAAGGTCTGCAGTTATGTGGGGTTGGTCAAGCAGGCAAGTTTATTGATGCTGGAGACAATACATATGGTGGCAGAGTCGTTGTGAATCCAAGCGGGGGTCTGATAGCTAAGGGTCATCCTCTCGGAGCAACTGGTCTGGCTCAATGTGCTGAATTAGTCTGGCAACTACGTGGTGAAGCTGGAGAAAGACAGGTTGGTTAAATTATTAGGGTTTATACTGCTTGGGATACATATTTTACAGCAGGTAAAGAGGAGCACATTTCAATCACGAATACAGTATATCGGTCACAGCATCTTACTATTTCTTTTTTTTTTGTAAAAGATAACAATCTTGTGGGTTTGAAAAGACGGGATATTAGTTTTAATGGTTCATGGGTGCACGCCATTTAGTGCACCAATGTACTGCATGGTGGGCTCAACGGCATACCCTGGATGACCTGACTGGTACTTACAACAGACTATAAATCTAAATCTTGACTTTTGTAATAAGTCAATTTTTGACCCTCTTGACTATTCTTTTTATTTCAATGCATTTCTTAGTTAGATCATTGCCTCTAACTCGGAAATTATTAATCATTTTTTACTGAAAAATTAAAAGTTGTTCAATGTAATGTATAAGATAATCATTTTTGTTACCTGTTGTTATCCAATGGTAAATTAAAATATGTTTCAAAGTATTTCTTCAATGTAATTGAATTTTTTTGGAAAAAATGCTACCAGAATCACGCAAGCAATGTTTTCCTTTTTTTTTAAGAAGACTACACTATGACTTGGTGACTCCTACTCCCATAATCTACTATAATCTGTGATCATTTATAGACATTATGTAACACACATCAACGAAAGTTTAAAAAAGTAAGATACACTTTCACCTCTCCTCACATCTTTGTCTGTGAATGTCTGGGTGTTGGATGACTCGGTATGTTTATAATAAGTTTGCAAATTATGTTGGTTCTTTGTTATATTGAGTATGTGTTATGTTCTTGACTGCTTTATGTGGGGTGATAGTATATCTATAAAGATTAATTCTAGTTTAATGATAATATTTGATATCCAACAATCCAGTGAAACCAAAATCATACAATATTATTACTCTTCTTTATTAGGTATTTCTTTTCATTTAATCATGTCTTGGACTGCATTCAGTCAGTCTATTCTATTTTGAAAATGAAGTTCTATATTTGAATTGACTTAACTTTTCATATAACCAGTTCGTGATAAGTTTGCCGTTTATGGAATGCACGGCCCTTATCACCAACTATTTTGTTGCCTAAAAAGTATGAATATTTGTAGTGTAGCAACACTTAGGCTCTTCTTCTTACTTGGTAGGTATTCTAAATCTGATATTAATTTGAGTGAAAGGACAATTGTTTAAATGAGTCTTTCTGTTGTTTTTATGAACCATAAATGAACTTATATTTTTAAATGTCAAGAGAGAATTAACACGTTTTTACTGTTTCTGTCTACTAAATATAACATAACTTCACGCCTGTATCCGCGAAGGGATAGGCAGAGGTGTATTACAACTAAACAATTAGCTCTAAGTGCAATGTAACACAATGTTTCAAGTATTGTAATATGTATTGGTTTATCTTGCTTCCCTTAACTCAGGGGTCACTGCTCGAGTAGTAGGCATGTTATCATAATATTATTCATAACTGAGTTCATACGAATATTGACAATTAATAATGAAATTGCTTCAAAATTAGTCAAGAACGAGTTTGACTCGTACATGAATTCAAGCCTTAGTATCTTTTTTTTTTATATCAGAGTTTATCTGCAATCAGTGCTTTCACTTTTAGCAAATTTTTTGTATGTCTTCTCTTTTTCCGAGTGTGCCCTCCAGTGAGGACATCTACTCACATTTCTGTTCTCTAAAGTATATCTTTTCTTTTGAGTCTTTTGCCATAGCTAAGGATAGTTAGCTGTCGTGCGAGGTTATTGGGATGGGCTTCTAGCCGTTCCCTGTATCCAGTCTTCACATTACTTATCTCTTCTTATTTCCTTAGTATCTAATAAGTATACGTTGGTTATCCTTTACGTACAAAACTCTAAAAATTAGGCGCCTACTTAGTATCCCATAATCTGAGAGTAAAATTAGGAATATGAACCTACACAAATGTGTATGACTTTGATTCCATTTTTATCAGCAGTACCTTTTTTTTTTTTTTCGTGCGGAAATCCCTTCGGATACCGCCCCCGCTGGAGAGCGGGGTGTCTCCAGCGGGGGCGGTTCTGTCGGGCTTGAACCGACTAAAACCGCACGCCGTCTCGGGTCTTAAGACGTCGGGGTGTAAGGTTACCCATAGAGCATATCCCTCGCACCCCGACTGACCCTGGGCCATCTCTGGTTTCGAGATGGCCCCCTTACTTGCTCTCCACTGTGCCATCTGCTAATCAGAGGGACACGTGGAAAGCTTCCGAACAGCTCTCAACAGGGCCGTCCTCGCCTCGGTCGGAGTTGGCCGTAGGCGGCAGCGTCTCTCCCGTCCTTGGAGAGAGGCGCTGCTGTCTCCGTTGCCCAGGGTGCACCGCGTGGAGGTCCCCAACCAAGCACCCCTATTATTCTAAGCATTCTATGGATATCAACCTTGACGATAAACGGAAAGATACTTCTATTGGTTACCTTACTAATAATTAAAATATGAAAGTTCGTATGTCTGAATGTGTGATTTTTTTGCAAAAACGGAATGAATTTAATGTTAGGGTTTTCGTACCCGAAGTTTAACCAATGGAACCCTATTAAGTAGACTCCACAGTCCGTCTGTCAGCAGGCTGTATCACATAAACCGCAATCGGTTCTTTCCCACCGTCCACCTCCGCAGACCACCTGGGTGTCCAGTGGTCCAATATTAAATTTCCACGATACGCTCTATACTCAAGCGTCGTTGTCGAGGGCACCTATTGGATTGTGAAGATTAGATGTTAAAAAGGAAAACATGTTAATGATGTATGCCTAAGTTATTACTGTTAGTGGAACTTAGTAGTTATGCCTCATTTCTGTTTTAGCTCCCCTACTACAAGGGAAAAATTTAATATTTCCCAAGGTTCACCCAGATAGACAAAGGTGTACAGTTATTTAAAAAAGAATTACTCCACGTTACACGGTACACCCAGGTGGTCTATGAAGGTAGAGCGCAATAGTTGCAACAGCTGATTTTTTACAGAATTTGTATTTTGTACTATTACCGCTTTTACTAAAAATGGTAAATAAAAAAATATGAGCCCAGCGTAACGCCCCCTTTTTTGCGTGCGCGATCCCCATCAGGCTTCACATCGCAGCCAACGATGAAGTGGCTATACATATTTTTCATTTCTCTTACATACTGAATTCTGCCGTCCACACAAACGAAATCGCGGGCATTCTATTACTACCTACTACACTACATTTTATTTAGGTAATACATATCAAGTAATTAATTATGATACGCTCTAATGATAAAATTAAAGATTAGGTTAAACTATAATTATATTTGAGCAGTCTGTGATTGGTATCTTCAGGAATTCGTTCTTTTGTAAGTTTTACATTATAACCTATTAAAATATTCAAGTTTTAGCTGCTCAGAACAAAAACTCGTGCTCCATTTTGGTAAGAGTTCAAAACTAAACTTCACTACAACCTTTTTTGTAGTACACTGGTGAAATCCGGCGTCTCCGTCCGTACATTGCTTTTCAATCCGTTTAATCCAGTCCTCTAGGCATTTCACATCGGAATCTAACGGAATAAGCTTTATTTTAGCAATACAAATGTCTCAAAAGTCATATCATTTATGCCAATGTGTCAGCGTCCATAAATATTCAAGGTCAAAGGTCGCAAACATCAGTTTTTTGAGTACCTATTTTTAGTTTTCTCTGCCTTCCATCGAATTTGCATTTATTAAGTAAGTTGTAGAGAAAAAAATTCTCTATAAATTTCATCTGAAATCGAACTGATTTCTGCAACGTTTCTGCAACGTTAAACTTTTAGCGTGGTACGCTGGAGCGAAAAGTCATTGAAGCGAATTCCACCAGGGCGAATGACACCGCAGCGACAAACAACATTGTACCTATACAGTATAATAGGGTTAGGTTAGGTTAGGTTAGAATTGTGACCACACAACGCACGAGCCGAGCGAGCGTAGCGAGCGTGCCGCGGTAGCGGCCGGCGAAGTGCCAGAAACGAATCGAAAACGAAAAAGGTCATGAACATAACCGTAAATCAGTCGGACTGTATAGTACAATGTTTGTTTGTCGCTGCGGTGTCATTCGCCCTGGTGGAATTCGCTTCAATGACTTTTCGCTCCAGCGTACCACGCTAAAAGTTTTTCGCCACAATGACCTATCGCTGCAACGTCATTCGAAACTACGTACGGTACCCCGTTTTGGTACCTACATATGAATCTTTTGGTAGTCTTAAGTATATATATTCAAAAATGAACTTTTATGAAATTTATCTATCACAAGGGAATGCAAAAGACGAATAATATGGTAATTTAAAACCATATTATAGCGGAGTTAGTAAAAGTAGAAACATTGCAGTAGGTAATCTTAAAGAAACACTGACAATCAGTGTTTCTTTTATGATTACTGCAATCAAAACAAGGGAAAATCACTGCAAAGCAATGAATTAAGTAAATAATAATAATGAAATTAAAATCATTAAATGTCACATCACTTGCTTGTAGCTTTTTATAAACGAGAGAATTTTTGGCTATTTATATTGCGATGTAGCCAACGTGCTAATTTAAAACAGCGATTAAGAAATGATTAATATTTGCTATTATCATTATTTCAGAATTAATAACCATTATTATTTTACCGTACGATTATTTATTACACTTTCGATTGAGATTTTTCTATGTCGGCTTCATTTTTATGGTCAACGCGGCTGCGCCCGAGGGGTATTTTAATCCCGTTCCCTGTTCCCATGGGAACCTATTCCAAGTATGAAAAGTAGCCTCTGTTATTCCAGACTATAATCTATCTCTGAACAAAATTTCAGCCAAAGCCGTTTAGCCGTTTTTGCGTGAAAGAATAACAAACATCTATACATCCATATAGCCATACCTACTTACATGCTTCTGCGTTCATAATATTAGTAGGATAACCACTGAACAATAAAGATAAGACTATAATACCGTATGTCAAATGGAATGCTTTAATATTTTATAAACGCAAACGGATTTAACAGTGAACGAAACTCTACAAAACCAGAGAAAGCCGATCTTAAACGGACTCTCAGTAGGTACACTAGGTACCCTCAATCCTCTACCCGAAGAAATCCAAAGCCGGGTAGGTACTTTCGAATCATTCTGACAGTTTTTGCGTAACATGACTGACAGTTTCACAATTAAGTCATTATTCCATTGAGTATTATTTCAGTATTACGTTTAATTATCATTATGCAGCGTCATGGTGGAAGTTCATTTAAAAAGTGAATGATGCTTTCAGCTGCTTGCTATTTTGAAACTTGGACATGTTGTAATCTTTTGTGTACCTTAGTTCCCTGTTAGTTTGAATAAAATCGATTCATAAGTTTTCCGTAACACAGGCACAAGTAAGGAAAATATTTTTTTGTAAAATGGGCAAAAAAAAGTTTCTAAATAACTTACGATGATTTTTCAAACGGTTTCATATTTGTGAAGAGATTCTCTACAACTTGGTATAGTGTCGTTGTCGTAGACCAATCGCAAATATTGAAAAAAAAAAGAAAATAAGCGGAAAGGGACCATCACACCTGAACCTCGATTCTGCTAATTTATGTTATTAAAGTAAACTCTAAAAATGTCACTCTACAAAATGCTATGTCATTTTAGACTTTATCAGTATACAGTTGAAGTCTAAAAACCCTCGATTCTGCTAATTTATGTCGAAGTAAACTCTAAAAATGACAATCTAAAAATGCTATGTAATTAAAGACTTTATCAGTATACAGTTGAAGTCTAAAATTAAATGAAGAGTTCATTACACTTTTGCACTCACATACAAAATGCCATTTAATTTTAAACTTTAAGTGCATAATAATTGAGTCTAAAATTAAATAGAATTTTTTAGAGTGTCAGTAGAATGACAGTGTCCTTGCTTTGACATAAAATAGCAGAATCGAGGCCCTGTTGGCAAGATGTGTTTGGTAGTTATTTGGAATCTCAAGAATACGAATTTGGTCATTGTTACTGGTCCTCGGATTGCACATGTGTGTACGGATAGCCACAAATTGTAGCGCCTGTTCTCAAAATTGCAAAGTTTACCGATTTTTTTGATTTGTTTTAAATTTTTTTGGAGTCCACAAACCTCGAAAAAGAGCGCCAGGGCCTCGTTCGTTAATCAGCAAGTGTACCGGCTTGCAGGTATGGTTGGCATAGGCAAATAGTCAAATGGAAGTGCTCAAAGCCAGGATAAACCAATCGGGAGCAGCAGGAGAGCGGGCCCTGGCCACAAATGATTGGCCGGGATTGGCCTTGAATCTCGAACAGTAATAGCGGGGGCATTTCCATCACTTTATGAAATACAAAACGTTATTATGATATTATTATCTTCAAAATATGTTAAATAATATCAAAAACTATCACAAATTATATAAGCAATATAACAATTTATAACACTAATACCTGTTGACAGAGTAGTACAAACTACAAACGCTATAAAATTCATGACGGATAATTTTCGACTATCTCTATAATTTATATCTTGAAAGATATCTATATTATATGAATAAAAATAAGTTACAGGGGGGGGATACACTTACCACTTTGGAAGTGTCTCTCGCTCTAACTGTTCAGTTTAGAAAAAAATGATAGAAACCTCAATATCATTTTTGAAGACCTATCCATAGAAACCTTACGAATGGCTTTGATGGTGACGCGGACGGCTTCGGAATCCAGCGACTCCCTCAGCTTGGCGTCGGCTTTGGGGCCGCTGGTGGCGCCGGAGACCTCGAGGAGGCGAGCTCCGGTGCGAGTTTTGCACCGGAGCCCCCCCTCAATCTCGAGGGCCTTGAGGTCCACTGAGGCTTTCACCTGCCTCAGGACCTGGGCGTACCCCACGCCCTTCTCCACACCCTCCGTCGTCACCGTCAGGACGACGGCAGTGGAGCGTGGGGCGCGGAGCCTCTTCGGCGCCTTCGCCGCAGCGGCTTTTGCCGCCTTATTAGTCGCCTTTTTGGCGGCTCCCGCTACCACCCATTCCTCCCCTCTGGAGGAACGCTCGGGTGCAGCGGGAGCGGCGGTTGAGGCGGGGGCGGGGGTGCCGCGCTTCTTCCCCTTCCCTTGTGGCGTTGGGGCCACTGGGGCGGCGGGGCCGGGCTTACCACTGACAGCAGCCGCGAAAGACGCCGTCCGTGCCAGTGGGGGACGATAAGCCCGGTCCTCCAAAACGCCGAGCCGCCTCTCGATGGCCGCCAAGAGCTGCATCACACTAGGCGCAGGCTCAGGCGGCGGATTGGGCGCCGGCCTGTGCGCTGTTTTCGGCGCCGGCTTAGGTGCCGACTTTGGCGCCGGGTTTGGCGCCGACGTAGGCGCCCCCCCTGGCGGCGCAAAAGCCCTAGGGTGGTCCACCACCTCCTGGGCTCTTGGGGCCTTCTGGGCCTCCGGGGATCCCCTGATCATCTGGGTCAGTTGACTGACTTCCTCCCGGAGGACCCGCTGTTGCTCCAAGGAGTTGGCGAGCTCAGCTTCCAGGCTTGTGACTCGGGCCCTGAGCTTCGCCTCCTCCTCGGAGACGCTCCTACCAAGTACCTCCTCCAGCGCCGTCCTGGCGACGGCGACGTTTTCCGCCACCGTCTTCTTCTTGCCCGACACATTTTTGGACCCTTTTAAGGTGTCCGTTATGCGGGCAAGTGCTGCGAGGAGTTCCGTCGCCGCGGGGACGCCTTGGTCCCTGCCACTGGGTAGTGGAGGGACGTGAATCGGCTGCTTCGACGTTCTGGCCGCCGCGGTGGCCAATATTTTGGCCGGCCTATCGTCCTCGCTCGAGGAGACCGTCCGTTGCCCGAAGCTTCTGCTCCGGTCAAGGGACGGTCCACCCGAGCGAGGCCGCTTACGTCGGAGACCCTCCTCGGTCTCCATTCGGCTGGATACTGACTCGTTGTCAGTACCCGCCGTTGACGTCGCAGACCCAACGTCTGCGTCCGTTTCCCCGCCTACAGGTAGCGGAGTAGCGGGTCTGGTGAAGACAGCCTTAACCGACCGCGGGTGAGGCCGCCGCCTCGCCTCCTCTTCACCCCCAACTACCTCCGCTCCTTCCTCTCGGATACCATTGTGCGCGCCTTGGTCGTCGTTTCTAAAATCGTCCGGTTTGTTTTTATTTGAGTTACAATTTTCCATGTCAAATCCCACGAGTATGGGGGAAAGATGGTCCATCCAGGCGGAGCCCCCTGCACCTGGATAAGCCTATATAGTATGGTCGGCTGGTATCCATAGGTTTTGACGGCTTCGCTGTCGGGTGTTATAGCCTTTTCCTTGTCGTGGGCCGGCCAATAAAGGCAAGCCCTCCGGTCGGCAAGTTCACAGCGTACCCTTCTGGAGCCACCAGTCAGGTCAGATCAGCAATGATCACGTGCGGATGGCTAGTCCTCTCTCACCGGCGGCGGCACAAGTGCCCGTCGGCCTCGCGGGGTGGGGTGGTGGTGGCGGTGTCTCTTGACATCGCCAACGCCTTCAACACCCTACACTGGAGCTGCGTTAGGGAGGCGCTCGCGTATCACGGAGTGCCTCCTTACCTCCGCCGCATTGTCGAGGCATACCTATCCGAGAGGGCCACAGTTTACCCGAGCTGGCTAGGGCCAGGGCGGCGAGAAGTGTCGTGCGGTGTTCCGCAGGGGTCGGTCCTAGGGCCACTCCTGTGGAACATCGGATACGACTGGGTGCTGCGCGGTTCTTTGCTCGAGGGTGTCAGCATAACGTGTTATGCTGACGACACCCTCGTTATGGCGCGGGGAGCAACGCACCGAAGCGCGGCACTAAAGGCCACGGCAGGGGTTGCTAAAGTCGTGGGTCGAATACGGCGGCTGGGACTCGAGGTGGCTCTCCACAAATCCGAGGCAATGTGTTTCCACGGGCCTCGGAGGGGGCCACCTGCGGGAACCAGCATAACGGTAGGGGGTGTAAGCATCGGCATCGAGCCCACGATGAAGTACCTTGGGCTCGTACTCGATAGCCGATGGGACTTCGGACCTCATCTCCAGAGTCTGGTCCCGAAACTGAGGGGGGCTGCGGCCGCGCTATCGCGGCTAATGCCCAACGTTAAGGGACCCAACGCCCCCACTAGGAGACTGTACCTGGGGATCGTGCGAAGCATGGCCCTGTACGGGGCCCCAGTATGGGCGGAGACTGTGGCGGCCCGCAACGTGGCTGTATTAAACAGCCCGTTAAAAGCGATGGCCGTCAGAGTCATCAGAGGGTATCGCACGATCTCCGTCGAGGCGGCATGTCTCCTAGCCGGGACCCCTCCATGGGACCTGGAAGCGAGAGCCCTTGCGCTGCTGTACCAGTGGCGCAAGGAGGCGCTGGAGCGGGGCCATAGGCCGGAGCCCCGAGAAATCAGGGCTCAGTGGTCCCTGCTCCGCCAGGAACTCATGGAGACATGGAGGGTGCGACTTGAGCACCCAAGGTGGGGGGAATCCACCATTGCGGCGGTGAGACCGATCAGGAAGGAGTGGTTGGAGAGGGACCATGGGGACCTCTCCTACCGGATGTGCCAGATGGTTACCGGACACGGGTGTTTCGGTAAGTATCTGTGGCGCATCCACCGGGAGACAACGCCGCAGTGCCAGCACTGCGAGGATCCTGGCGAAGACACGGCGCTCCACACGTTGGTGGAGTGCCCTGCGTGGGCGAGTCAACGCCGGGATCTCGTTGCGGTCCTGGGCGTGGACGTTCTCTCGTTGGAGACCATGGTGAGGGCCGTGGTCTCCGACGGGAGCAAGTGGCACGCCGCCGCCTCTTTCTGCGAGCAGGTAATGCGCGCGAAAGAGACGGCGGAGAGTGAGCGGGAGAGAACCCTGCCCCCCGAGTTTCGCAGTCTCGCGAGGACGCCGCAGACTCATCTACGCACGGGACTACCGACCTCCATGATCGGGGCCTGAGGACGGCAGTTGGCCGACTCGCCGTCCTTACAGAAGCAGGCCGGCGGAGGCGTGTCGTGTGTACCCTACACACGCCTGCCAACTCACCGAAGCGGGATAAAATCCGACCCCACCAGGCGAGGCCGCGGTGGCGGCCAAAGTCCGCCGGCAACCCTGGGGTTATCCTTTCGAGGGCTTACCCGGGGTGCCCGGCAACGGACATTTGGGGAGGACACCGTGCGGTTTTAGTCGAGACACGACATAACCACCCCCGCTGGCCAGCGGGGGGGGGGGGGTATCCGAAGGGATTTCCGCACGTAAAAAAAAAAAAAAGAAATGGCTCTGATGAAAAAAAAAATTGAGTTTCAGTTCTAAGTATGGGGAACCCCCAAAGGAGAATGCCCATTCTTGGTTGCGCTTTTAGACGTTCGCGTCAATATTTCAAATGTTAAAAAATAACATTGATTATATTATAACTTTTCAACACTAAATCGCTTCTATAGAACTTGGGGTTTGAATTTAAATTATAAAGATCTAAAACTTGAATAAATAATCGTTTCCATTTTAATTTAATTGTTACCATTATATAAAATAAACCATTGGTGGTAGAATGCAAATATACCAATCTTTTTAAAATAAAATGGTTAAATAATAATACGTGATAATAATTCGCAATGTGACATTCAAATATATTGCAGTTATGTTATCTTAATATTTCGTGTATGTATTCGTAATTTATTAGTGATAATCAGTTAAAGTTGCAAAATAATGTATAATAATAATAATAATAAATAATAAATATTCTACGACATTCTACACAGCGCTTTCTAGACCCAAAGTAAGCATAGTTTAACTAGCTTGTGTTATGGTTTCTAGAACGCGGATAAACATACTTATATACTTTTTTTTTTTTGTAAATACATACATAGTAGTATTAGTAGTAGTATTCAGTGGTAGTTTTCTCTTAATTTATGCATGGTATCACTGTTTTAAAACATTCCAAAAGAAAACTCAAACGTCAGTTCAACAGTCAGTGTCACAATATTTTCTTGTTGTTGTTGTTTTTCTCGTTGTAATCATTTAATTTCTCAATAACCCCAAGTTCTGTTACAATATGCGTTTTTATTTTAAATAATACTTAATGCAGCCTTTTTAATGCAGTTTATACTTATGTGACATAGCAAAAAAAGTGTGCAACCGATTTCCATACTGACATGGGCATTGTCCTTTGTTTTTTTTTCTATTTTTGTGTGAAAATCTTAATGCGGTTCATAGCATACATCTACTTACCAAGTTTCAACAGCATAGTGCTTATAGTTTCGGAAAAAGTGGCTGTGACATACGGAAAGACAGACAGACATGACGAATCTATAAGGGTTCCGTTTTTTGCTATTTTACTACGGAACCCTAAAAATAACAGCCTAGACCTATAAAACACACAATGGCGCTGATTCTATTGCTCATCTCATTAAATTAAAATATCTCTAAAATTCCTTATTTGCCGTCGGATTAAATTTAAACTTTAAAAGGTAGTTTAGTTAAGACAGTTCTACAATCGTTTGTAATGTATACAGCCTTTCAAATGTATTCCAAACATAAAACATCAATTACGTCATACACCAAATGCAAGAAACAGAAGCTAAATTAAATAAACAATGAATGAACTTAAATATACCTTAGTGTCATCGAATAAGGTTGGTTTTCATTTACCTAAGAAACTTGTTACTATAATGCTTTCATACTTTCACGCAAATTTGAACGTCAAGATGACTTTGTATTCATCATCCACTATTGAAACTTTATTTGGATGCTCTGTAGCAACACCTACTTTTGAAGCTCCGTAGCATCACCTACTTTTGACGCTCTGTAGCATCACCTACTTTTGACGCTCTGTACCATCACCCTAATATGATCACCAACTTTTGAAACAGAACGTACGCGCATAAGTTCCAAACGACTACACCAAATTAGATATAGTACAGCTTTTCTGTGAAATGTTGATGTTGTCGGATTTCATTACATAAATTTTACCCAATATAATCTCCGAGCGAACGGATTACGTCTCTATTTTCAAAGTTTACAATTATTTTTTACACCTGTTAGACACTTCAGCTAACATTAGATAGGCCTTTTAGAAGTATGGGTTACAGTCTAAACTAACTACAAACCTTTAGCCAAAAAATCAGTAGTTCCGTAGAATAATACGTTAGGTCCGTTTTAAAGACTGGTTCGATACCTAGGTGAGATGACAAACTATGTGTCGAAAAATGGATTTTCTATTCATATTATTTGCAAAATGCCGATTTTATTGTATATCAAAGTCAATCAGCAACACTGAAGCGACGGTGACGCCACCTTTCAGTTCACAAAAAGGTTAATGGAGTATAATTATTCTTTGTTTTTGTGTTCGTTATTGTCAGGACAATGTTTATATGAGTGAAATATTTTGGAAAGTCTACGGGTAAGATGCTATAATTGCAATGAGGCGAAGCCAGGTGCGCAGCTAGTTTTAATAAAATTGCCACTCACGAGCAAATTATTAAAAAATTTGCTCGTATACCATAAAATATGTTCACTAAGTTCCTGTGCCGGATTCCACTATTGGTTTTGCATGTTCTTTATGAAAATACCCTTTTCTGCTCATAATAAACGATTTGTTTTGATATAATTCAGTGATAACATTACACTCGAATGAGATACTACATGTGTGCATAATTGAATAATAAATTAACCAACCTTAGGTCTAACCTTTATTTAATATTTTAAGTAAAACGACCCCACTTAAGCCATTGTATTCTATTATTTCTCAACGTTAACTTTGAAAGTATATAACTAAGTGTAAATTATATAATAGTGAGATAATTTAATTATAATGTATAACTAAATTACCTCACTAATTATATTTATAAAATAATATTAAAATTGCAAATTTCTGTTATATTACTTAGTTTGTGGTCCCTATCATTGTGAATTAGTTGTCAGTTCGGAAATATACTAACGGAATAAAAAATTACAGGTGCCACGCGCTAAAATCGCTCTCCAACATAATCTCGGACTTGGTGGAGCAGTGGTTCTCGCCATGTATCGCAAAGGATTCTCCAACGTTACTCCCAATGCCGTCGCAGCGGGCAACGTGGACGACTTTAAGGTCTCCAAATACATGAAGGTACTCGAAGAAGCGATGGAATCCGACACAGAACACCTTATCGAAAAAGTCAGAGGAATCTACGGATTCAAGGTGAAGAACGGTCCGAATGGTGTAGAGGGCTACTGGGTTGTTAACGCCAAGGAGGGTAAAGGTAAAGTGACCTTCAATGGCTCAGAGAAACCTGATGTAACATTCACCATTAATGACGATGACGTAGTAGACCTAATCTCTGGTAAACTGAACCCGCAAAAGGCGTTCTTCCAAGGCAAGATCAAAATCCAGGGGAACATGGGACTTGCCATGAAATTAACCGATTTACAGAAGCAAGCGGCCGGCAGAATCGAAGCTATTCGCTCTAAACTGTAAACGAAACCGGTTCTAAAATTGGTATTAGATATTATGTGGTTACGGACTTTGAGGTTGGGGCTATTTTTATACTTATCGATCATAACCAATATTTCGTTGACAACAAAATGGCGGGAAATATGATAGTCACAGATCCAATGTAATGTAATAAATGGTTTACTTTTTAAGAGTAAATAATGTAGATATTACTATGATTATTCGATCATTCCAATTGATATTTATAAACAATGAAATAGTACTATTATTGTTATTAAATCAGATTTTTCTATAAAGCTTTGTTTTATTTGCGATGGAAGTTTGCTGGGGATACGCTATCCCATGTTTTCTGATGCTGTTAATTACAAGAAGTGGTAAAATAATATGTAATACTTTTACTATTACAGTTTATATTTTTAATGGACTTTGGGTCAAAAGATAATATATAATGTATGTAAAAATTACTTGGATATTTAGATTTTTCTTGGATAAACAAAGTATGAATATTCTATCAACTTTTATGTCGTGATCTTGTTAAATATTTCTATAACAAAGGCTCCATGAAGCGAAAATTTTTACGACAGTAATTTAAACATTTTTTACTTGGATTTTTCAGATTTTCATTTACAACTTGTTGAAAAAATAACTAAGTAAAATTTCCAACAGGAATACATTTTTAAAGTGCAGTTCAGAATACACCATAATTTTTCAAAATGAAAGAAAAATTCAATGCCTTGAAGAAATTAATCAATGTGTCGTACTCGCTTTTGACGCAGCGCGCGTAACTTTAAAATATCGCGCTACAGACCCATTTTCAACGTTAAATTAAAATGATTAATAATGAAGATTGTGTTCCGGGGGCTGGAAGATTTTTTATTGCAAATTACCTCCTGTTTAAGAATCTTTTTTTAGTTTTTTAAATATTAATAGTTATGGAATATTGGCGAAAACCGATATACCTTTTTTCATCTTTAACTGTTTATAACTTTGGCAATTGTTTATGTGCTAATACCAAGTTTTTGGCACATTTTTCTAGCCGTCTTTCCGAATCCAATGAGATATCGCACATAGTTTAAAGAGCAGTATCTCTATTATAGACCCTTTTCAACTTTTCGACTAGACTAGTCAGTGAATGAACAATATTTTTAAACTGAAAATTACAAACTTCTAAAAAGAAAAAAAAGAAATACCTAACTAAATCATGAAATAAATTACCCCCTTTTTTTTTCTTCTTTTTTTTTACTCCTCGTGGTAATATTTATGACTACTGGGAAAGTAAAAAAAGAAGTTATCTGTGTCAAAAAAATCTGTAGACCAAGAAGGAACTTCAAATCGTCAAAGAATAAAAAAGAAAAAAATTTTTAAATGAAATCAGTCACATACCGTAATCTTGAAATAAAAATAATTGTAACGGGTTCTATTGCGAGTTATTTAACGTTATATAAATCGCAATAGAAGTTTTTTTTAATGTCTAAACTATTATAAAATTTCTAATTAGTTGTCTGTACATTGGAGATATTTTAAAAAAAGACTTGGGTTATATTAAATGAAAGATTCTGAACACAATTATATATTTTTTGTAATTCTTGTCTGTTTGTGTGCGATGGACGCAAAAACTACTGAACGAATTTGGATGATTTTCTAATAGAAAAAACCGGTCAGACTTAAAATCTGTGTACATTTTATTGCAATTGCAGCGGGCATCAGCTAGTGTTGTAGATATTCGTTATATAATAACGACAATATCATCGTTATCTTACAAAACCTACTTGTTTCTTGACGGTCAGTGCTCTCTTTTCGCCCTTTTCAGCTTACTGACACCATAGACAAGCCATAGATCAATATATAAACTCTGTTTAGTATTGGTCTATGCCGTAGACGGAAAATTCAAGATTCTTAGTCTGCGGTCTGTGCTGACACTAATCTCAAAGCGTCCCTATAAATTATTTATTTGTTTGAGGTAACAGGGTGTTCTATGGGTGAAAGGAAGGAATCATACGAGTCTAAAATATAGATATTATTAATTATTGTTAAAACAACAATAAGCTAGAATTATTGATTGTTTTGGTGACAGTAGAGGAAACTCGTGAAGTTTGTGAGGACAGAGAAGCAGATGTCGGTTGTTGTCTCTGCCTACCCCGTAGGGACAAACGCGTGAGAATATGTATATAAATATAGTTGATTATCAATATGGTAACCCTTTAATAAGCTGATACTTACTTACCACAGATTACGTAATAGTAGGTATATTATGTTGACTGGGTGAGCGGAGCCCCATTAAGCATTTCGGGGCTAAGCCAACCTTAACTGCAAGCCGGTACACCTGCTGACTGATGGACGAGACTGTGGCGCACTCTTCCCTCTCGGGGTTAGGAGGTCAGATGGCAGTCGCGCCTATGAAAGTCGTTAGTATAACCCAAACTCTCAACAAGAGAAGGAGTAAGCAGGTCGCGGGCTCCGAGGTGAAAGCCTCGGGCGCAACCGGGAACAGCACTAACAAAGAATAAGAAGCTGCTCTGTTGTTTATGGCGAAGAGGTAGCCATGACGATGTGGCCCCAATTCAGTAAAATTTCTTTCTTAAGACGTGTGATAACAAAACTTACGCCAACTTTTTAATTTCATAATCGAATTGAGAACAAATCAAACTAGTATTATGATGTTGAAGGTTTCATAGCCTCACAAAAACAGGTAGGTTATGTTTTGACAAATCATATGGGATACCAAAGTTCTTTTTACGTTAACCCCCCGAGTAAGTTATAAGTTTGACATGTCTGTCTGTGGTATCGTAACTCCCGAAGGGGTGAACTTTTTTTTTTTTTAAAAGAATATTAGTAACCGAAATTACTAATATTCCCCCTAACCCCTCCAGCTAAGCTAAATTGCTTGTGTTAGGAGTGGGTTCACGTCGCTAGTGTAATGGCCAGGATTCGAACCCGGGACCTCTCGATCGTAGGGTCGACTCCTTAACCACTAAGCTACCGACGCTTCTCGAACTGTTATCGATTATATTTTTTTGTTTAAAAGGTTATTTTTTATTATTATTACAATTGGGGACACCGGAAGCCGGACGGACGATCCACCCACGATGCTTGTGGGCCACTTCATCCATTTCCCCTGCCCTCCCGTTGGGGAGAGCGTGGTTATTCAGCATTCACGGCGCCCCTACAAACCTTTTTGTGTCCTTGCAGAATCTTACGATCTGTTCCACCCTCAGATCCTTCAACTCCTCCGTGTCCAGTGTGTCCGATCCCAGAAGTTCCCATCTAATAAGTGAGTACATGGGACATTCGGCCAGCAGGTGGTTTCTTCTGTCTCCATGCACTCCGGACACTTGGGGTCAGTCTTCACTCCGATCACTGTCAGGTGTCTGTTCAGTCTGCAGTGTCCTGTTATTACTTCAATGACGAGCCTCATGTTCCCTCTTGAGAGTTTGGTCAGTTGGCTTGTCTTTTTCTTGTCAATGCCCTTGATAAAGATCTTCGACTGTCTCATGCCTGTCGATGATCTCCATCGTCGGTTAGTGTCTGCTGTAATACTGCAGCTAATTACTCCCTTGGTGATTTTGTGCGCTATTGGGAGCCAGGGCTCCGGCCCCACCAAGGTTTTATCGGCGCCGTCTCTGGCAAGTTTGTCAGCTGTCTCGTGGCCCTCATGTCCGGGCACCCAGGCAACTGTTGAGTCGACTTTTCTGGCCAGTTTATCTAGTGATTCTTTACATTCCTTTACGATTGCTGAGGTCGTTTTCGCTTTGCTAAGTGCCTTCAGCGCCGCCTGGATGTCGCTGTAGATGGTCACCCTGTTGATGTTGTTCAGGTGTTCCACCAGCTCAGCACATTCCTTTATGGCGTATACTTCTGCTTGAAAGACACTTGCGTATCTGCCTAAGGATATTGATCTATTTATCTCTGATCCGTCTTCGCATTTAATGTGTATTCCAGATCTTGATAGCTTTGTTGTTTCCTTTCTTGAGCCGTCTGTGTAGCAGACCGTGCCACCGGCATCTGTCCTCCAGTCGTCTCTTGGTCCTATGTGTACTCTGTACTTCTTGTCGAAGATTCTCTCTTTCCTGATCAAGTCATTGTTAGAGAGGATCATCGACAGCCTCTCTTCGTAATTCTTGCTGATACTGGCATGGCCTTTGTCCATAATGGTTCCGGTCCATTGGCCAGTGCTTCTGAGTTTGAACCATTGTTCGGTTGCTTTTCTTTTTATTTCTAAGTCCAAGGGATTAAGCCCCAATATGATTTCGAGCGCGGCTGTGGGAGTTCTCCTCATCGCGCCCGTGGTCATCAGAGCTGCTAACCTTTGTACTTTGTCTAGTTCGGCTTTATTTCTCCCAATGGCAGTTTTATGCCACCGTACAAGGGCACCACGTAGGATTCTTGGCAGGATAATTGCTTTGTAGATCCAAAGCACTATCGCTGGTTTCATCCCCCACGTTCTTCCTATTGCGCTTTTGCACTGCATCATAGCCATTTTGGCTTATAAGCATGTGTTGCTGATGTGAGTCTTGAAGGTGAGCTTGCTATCCAGTGTTACCCCTAGATATTTTACTTCCTTGACAGTTTCCAAGGCTTGGTTTTCCAGGCGCACTGGCGCAGTTCTTCCTATTTTTCTTTTATTGGTGAACAAGACTAGGTATCTTGGTTTTATCAGGGTTGAGGTTAAGACCTTTGCTCCTGCACCATACTAGTGTTTCTTTTATGCCTCTGTTCATGATGTCGCACATGACGCTGAGAACTTTGCCTGTGATCAGGAGCACTCCATCGTCCGAGTACACTTGTGTGTATATATGCATCCTGTTAATCTTGTTTACTAGTTCATCTATTAACAGGCACCACAGTAGTGGCGATAGACATCCTAGTAGTGAGTTATTGGGCATTCTGTCCCACCTCTGTTCCCTCGGGATGTGCCCTCGGTCACTACGGTGAGACAGAATGCCCAATAACTCACTACAGAATGTTTAATAACTTGCGTCTGTTATATGGTTACGCACCAACCATACTCTAACTGATCGGCTGGAAGCCCCATTAATTACTTACATGACATTGTTTTTATTTTGGGTCTTCCTTTTAATCCTCTGAAGGACGGAGTGCACTACATGACTGGTAGCTCGATGCAAATGGCAGATATTGTGAGAACAGAATATGAGACATTCTTAGCGTGTGGGAACGATGTAACGATGTGTGTGTAACAGGTGTGCAAACTGCTGACTTAACGCTAGTCATAGCTTTGTATAAAGGTACGCTATAAACTAGATAATTTCCTGGATACGTCGGCCAGTTAAAAATAATGAAATACTTACCATGTACTGTAATGGTTAGCTTATATTGGTTATGTAAAGCTTGATCTGTCGTCGTTTATACCTACATAAACGATTACAAAGGATTTTTAATAGAATACCGTTAACCATACCTTGTATCAAATTTAAGAAACTGAGCATCATATTATATCATTCTCTCGGTGCACCTTTCTCTCATGGAACACAAAATGTTAATACTTATAAACATTTCAATTATTAAAAGAATAGACACATTGTTAGATCTCATTCAAACCAAGTGCAAATATTTACACCATGTGGGAATCGAAACCGCTAGCTCCAAATCAGTAGTCGATCCACATTACCGCTTGACCACAGACATTTTTTATCGCTGAGTAAGTAAACTAACAGATACCTTGTTTCCACACACACACATACAAACCGTGCAAAGCAATTTGAAACTTCTATAATTGTGACGCAAATTACATTACAATGTGATAAAATTATATACCGCTATAAACTAGATAATTTCCTGGGTACGTCTACCAGTTAAAAATAATTAAATACTTACCATGTACTAATGGTTAGCTTATATTGGTTATGTAAAGCTTCCTACATGTTTTTTTACATATAATCACGCCTTTATCCTCGAAGGGTTAGGCAAGGTACCTACATAAAACTGTCAAATTTTACTTGTGCATAATGTATGAGTTTATTATTATTTCATAAATACTTTTCATGTACTTATACATAATTATATCCTTACCATATACATCAACATATACTTATCAACAACCATCAACGAATGTCCACGAATCAACGAACATACATAAATTATAATTACATTTTATAGGTATCATACATAAATCATAACATTCGTCGGAATTAATCGGAATTAGCTTTGACGGTGTTGGTAAAGACATGGTTTTGTATTTCAATTGTAATAACAAAAGTGTAATTAAACGAAATGAGTTTTCAATCACTTTGATTTAAATAGTCATAAGTAACATAAATTAATTATACACCTCTCTATATAAGAAGTTAAGTTTCATTTTGTTGGGAGGCGGTAATTGCTGAATTGATACTTTTTATGTATAAAACCCATCAATTTTTCTAACAAATTACATTCGCTCCAGTACCTTCCAGTGATCTTCCCCAGCAGTAAAATGTGAGTAAGTGCTATTAAATTAATTATTATTTAGTTAATAATTAACCAGCTGAGATGCTTGGATTAAAATCCTGCCGGCTGATAATTATTAATTATTATTTAGTTAATAATTATGCAGCTGAGATGCTTGGAATAAAATCCTGCCGGCTGATAATTATTAATTATTATTTAGTTAATTATTATCCAGCTGAGTTGCTTGGAAATTTTCCTGCCGGTTGATAATTATTAACGCCTATTCAGAAAACCTTGGGAATATATTTGTTTATAATTTGATTGTATTTTAACAGGTTTGACTCAGAGTACGAGAACGCATCCATAGTGTCTGCAGCTGCAGCAGCACCGAAAAGTAAGTCGAAGGGGTCGTCGAATCCGAGCACAAGTGGTAAACGTAAGCTCACCAAAAGCTTACGGGACTCATCGCCTCCAGACTCATTACAAACCATCATCGGTCAAAAACGGAGTTCGTCTGAGAGGTATGTGTTTGTAATTAATCGTAGTTAATAATATTTTAATATTTTTATTAGTCCTTATTCCATTTAAATATATTATCAATAATGTAAAATTGTTAAACTAACTTTAAGATCTTCACTAATATTTTTTATACGTAGCAATTTTGACGATTATTCAAATCAAGAGTATCTACTTATTTAGAATTTTAAATTGTTTATTAATTTTAAAACTACTTTCAGAATAAGTATAATTAATTATTTAGTTTACCTGAGATGTTGTATTCAATCAATCAAGAACTTATGTTAGTCACAATAACAGGTTTTATTTAGTGTAATACAATATTGAAGTTTATAAATTCATAATTATTTTACGTTTTTATAGGAAGAAGAGACCAGATATCTTCAACATACTGAAGTCTGAGGAAGCCAACTGCGTGGATAATCGACGCAGCCCTGTAACGTCGAGCTTCACGAGCCGTGTCTCCACGGGAACATCTCGTCGCACTGCCAAAACTAGCGGCGAGTATTTTGTAGATCTGAAACTCTACAAAACAGTCGACTACGCGTCTCATGAGCCCCAGCTTCGATACAAGACAGCGCTTGTAACGGTGAAGTTGCAGTGTGACGAGGCGTCATCGTCTTGGGAGGCTCTACAGGGCTTCCTAGGACAGGCTTTCTCTGACTTTAAGGAGTCGGAGCCTGTTCATTACAGTGATAACATTTTTATAAAATAGTTTTCTAGTGTAAATATAATTTGCTTTTAATTTTTTTCTACTGTTAGAAGTATATTTTTAGTAATAATATGTAGTGTGTTTTGATATTATAATTTTTATAACTCTAAACATAAGACAGTGTGTTGTGCAGATTTTTCATTTTATTTTTCCATTAGTAACTACCTAAGTGGTGTAGGTATTATAAATAAGTAATAATGCCTTTTTGTGCAGCGTGTAACACATCTGTACCTAGTAAATTATGGGTAGGTCACATGCGAAGTAATTCACATAAAAAAAGTAGTCATACAACAAAACATAGCGAAGGTGTAGAAATAGTGAGTTCTGCATTTCGTAATCGCATAATAACATTTAAATTATTACCAATTCATGACCTTCAGCTAGCATCAGTGGATACATTTTTTTATGATATTCGTAATAAGTTAAAATCCCTTTTAAATGAATATGTTAAAAAACATACATGTCTTAAAATTAATTTCGAGCTATTTGGTATGTTCCTAAAGTTTAAAGACAATTCTCAAGAAGTAAAATCATTTGGAACCAAAAATAAAATATTGTACAGTAATTTAGATTTTGAAAAATTATATTCTGAAACGGTTAGCTATTTAAAAGCAAGTATTGAAGAATTTGAGGGTCGCGACAGTGGATGGACTTTTTTAAACAACTTGTACGTTGAGGTCAACCTCAATAAATACCAACCACTTAGTGGTTCTAGTTATATTCGTTTACCCAAATCTATTCAGGCAAAGAAAGCGTGTATAAATATATTAAACAAAGATGAGTATTGTTTTTTATGGTGCGTAACTGCAGCATTATATCCAGCTAAGAAACACCCTGAAAGAACTTCATCTTATCCTAACTTTAGAGAATTATTTGATGTAAGGGGAATGACTTTTCCTGTATCGTTTCGCGATATTAAAATTTTCGAGAACAATAACCCGAATATAAAGTTTATAATATATGGTCTAAAAAAATATAAAACTTTTGTAGGTCCTATATATAAGTCGGACATTAACGAAAAATATAGCGGTAAAACTATACACTTACTATTTCTCGAAAATAACTACACTTCTCACTATTGTTTGATTAAAGATCCTTCTAGGCTCTTCAGAAGTCAAGTCACATCTCATCATAGCAGACTGTGTTTGTGTGAGTTATGTTTGATATTTTTCAATACTTCTGAAGAACTTAATAACCATTCATGTGGAGGTGTTGTTACTATTCTTCCTGATAAGGGTTCGATAATTAAATTTAAGAACTTTGATCGTAAACAAAACGTGCCTTTTTGTATTTATGCAGATTTTGAGTCAATGTTAGAAACTAATCCTGAGGCCAACTGTTCCAGTGGGAACACAAATATTTTGCACCGTCATGTACCGGTTGCTTTCGGTTATTATGTAGTTTGTTCCGATAACCCTAATTATAATCGGTACGTATCATATCGGGGACCTGATTGCGATAAGCAGTTTGTCAACTCAATATTTAAAGATGTGCAAAAAATATTTGAAATCATGAGTACTACAGTCCCAATGAAATTTTCAACCGAAGATAGATTTGATTTTGACAATGCAACTCATTGTCACATTTGTCAAAATTTAGTTTTTTCCGACAAAGTGCGTGACCATTGTCACCTAACTGGTCGTTATCGCGGCGCTGCACATTCATTTTGTAATTTGCAGTATAAGCGCCCTTCGTTTGTGCCCATATTCTTTCATAACTTAGCTGGATATGACTGTCATTTATTTATAAAAGCTTTAGGTGAGGTTCCAGGTGATATAAAGATAATACCTAAAACTAAAGAAAATTATATCTCATTTACAAAGTTTGTACTAGTTGCAAATAACCAGTTTTTTCAACTTCGCTTTGTTGACTCTTTTAAGTTTTTGGGAACAAGCTTAGACAAATTAGCAGATACCTTAAAACCAGAAATGTTTAAATATTTACGAAATCACTTCCCATCTCAGAATGAATTTCAGTTACTTACTCGCAAAGGTATTTATCCATATGAATATATGAACTCATGGGAACGGTACAGTGAAAAATCACTACCTCCAAAGAAATGCTTCTATAGTTTCCTAAACGATCAAGATATTTCACAAGATGATTATCAACATGCATGTGCAATTTGGTCAACATTTAAAATCAAAGATTTGGGAAGTTATACAGATTTATATTTGAAAACTGACGTGCTTTTGTTGGCAGATATATTTGAAAATTTTAGACAAACTTGTAAGCTTCACTATCAGTTAGACCCAGCTTTTTATTTAACTGCACCGGGCTTATCTTTTGATGCAATGTTATTAAAAACAGGCATTCAGTTGGAACTTATTGATGACTTGTCCATGGTACGCATGTTACAGAATGGTATTAGGGGAGGTGTATGCCTCTGCTCTCATAGATATGCTAAAGCAAATAACGCATACTTATCTGATTATGTACCTTCTGAGCCTGATTCCTACATCGCTTATATTGATTGTAATAACTTGTATGGATACAGTATGTGTCAATATTTACCACTGTCTAATTTCAAGTTTCTTGATCAACAAGAGATTAATAAATTAGATATAACTACAATAGCACCTAATGCAGAATATGGTTACATACTAGAAGTGGATTTAGAATATCCTAAGCATTTGCATAACTTACACAATGATTTACCATTTTGTTCCGAGAAGTGTATTCCACCAGGTGGAAAAACTTCCAAATTAGTTCCTAATTTATATGATAAATTTAAGTATGTTATACATTACGTTCACTTACAAACTTGCTTAAAACATGGATTGATTTTAAAGAAAATTCATCGTGTGATTAGTTTTCGACAAAGCCCATATTTAAAACAATATATTGATTTAAACACTACACTAAGACAAAAAAGTTCATCTGTATTTGAACAGGATTTTTTTAAACTTTTGAACAACAGTGTCTTTGGTAAAACCTTAGAAAATAATGAGAAGAGAGTTAATGTTCATTTAGTTACTCAGTGGCAGGACAGTAAAAATGTTACTAAAAAGAGGAAATGTGCACAAAAACTTATTGCTCGTCCAAATTTCAATAGTGCAACGGTTTTCACAAAAAATTTGGTTGCTGTGCAATTAAATCCTGATGAAATAGTTTTAGATAAACCAATATATATTGGTTTTACAGTACTAGAACTATCGAAAAGCCACATGTATGACTTTTATTACTCTGTTATACAACCTTTTTACAAAAATCGCGTACAGATGTGTTACACGGACACTGATAGCTTTGTATATCATATACGAACACATGATTTTTATGCGGACATAAAAAAACATTTTTTGTCTTACTTTGACACCAGTAACTTTAGTACAAATAATCAATACAAGTTGTCTATACAGAATAAAAAAGTTCCTGGGTTATTTAAGGACGAAATGGGGGGTAAAATCATAAGTGAATTTGTGGGACTTCGCTCAAAGTTATATTGTATTAAAACGGAGGATAGCACCATTAAAAAAGCAAAGGGTATTAAAAAAAATATTGTTCGTGACTTTAATGTTGTTGATTACAAAACCACACTTCACGAAGGTAATGTTGTTCATAAAACGAATGTCTTATTTAAATCAATAAAACATGAGTTGTTTACATGTGCTGTAAAAAAAATAGCACTGTCTGGTAATGATGACAAAAGAGTAATTTCTAAAGATAAAATTGCCACTCGTGCGTGGGGGCACAAAAGTATTTTTAATTTTTAACATAGTTAATAGACTTAAGCTAATTAGGTATATTTAAATTTCTTTGTTAGAAATGTGAAATAAACTAATTAAGAATAATTTCGTTTTGTTTTAATTTTATCATAAAATATCTAATGACTATTTTTAAAGCAGACCTAATTCATCATTCACATTACAACATGTTTGAAATTCATAAGAATTTCACAACTATTAAGTAGGTACATAACATTATGCACGTGCAAATTATTGAATGGTTGAATTTCAAGTTCTAACTTGATCATCATACCAATACGTCATCATTCACGTTACAACATGTTTGAAATTCATAAGAATTTCACAACTATTAAGTAGGTACATAACAATAACATTATGCACGTGCAAATTATTGAATGGTTGAATTTCAAGTTCTAACTTGATCATCATACCAATACGTCATCATTCACGTTACAACATGTTTGAAATTCATAAGAATTTCACAACTATTAAGTAGGTACATAACAATAACATTATGCACGTGCAAATTATTGAATGGTTGAATTTCAAGTTCTAACTTGTTCATCATACCAATAAATACTTTATGTCAGCATAATTTGTTATATCAACTGCGTTAGCAAAAATATTACTACCTAGTTCATTCTTTATTAAACAGTCAAGACGAGCATATCTAACAACATGGTAGGTATTTTATAACTTTCAATCTATTGAAATTTCAATCTATTTAAAAAATATTAGTTATGATTTATTACTAATGTTTTAAATAATTTTCAGAATACCAACAACAAATTTTCAACAGAAGAGAGCTCTCCTGAATATCTTCCAGACCTGCAAGATCAGTTCGACTTGGACAACGCAATGAATAGACCTTGGATAACACCCAATGAAGAAATAACAAGAAACAAAAAGAAAACTAATCGAAAAAGATCAACTACAAGCAAACGCAGTGCATCGAATTCCTATATTATTAACAGTGAAAGAAGAAAAGGACGACGTTTAATAAAAATTAAGATCAAGGAACTCAGTGAGTCAAGAGACGACGAAGATGAAGTTAAGGAGATTATCACTGCACAGTATATTGTTCACGATACGGTAGATGATATATCGGATCAAGCTGAGAAATTAATACACAATATTTCTAAAAAAATATGTGGCTACTCATATCATATTGTTTAATTAGGTAATAATTCATTAGTGTAACTAGTAGATAAAGTGATGACATATTTAGATTTTATAAAAATTTTATTTACTGTGAAAATATGTGTTGAAAAAATTATTAATATTAAAAATGTGTGTTAAAAAATAAAAAACCATAGGTAATAATTGTGTGGCTACTCATATCATGTTTTTTAATTAGGTAAACATTCATTAATGTAACTAGTAGATAAAGTGATGACATAATTAGATTTTATTAAAATTTTATTTACTGTGAGAATATGTGTTAAAAATTATAAATATTAAAAAAGTGTATTAATAAATATAAAGCCATAGGTAATAATTGTGGGGCTACTCATATCATGTTTTTTAATTAGGTAATAATTCATTAATGTAACTAGTAGATAAAGTGATGACATATTTAAATTTTATTTACTGTGAAAATGTGTTAAAATATTATAAATATTAAAAATGTGTGTTAAAAAATAAAAAACCATTTACTTTAAAAAATTGTTTTATTTATTAAAACTGCGTATAGGTTGACTTTCTTGCTCTATTACATAATTCTTTATACATAAAACATTTTTAAGTGCACATTGTTTAATATGATTAATACAATTAAAACTGGTTTCATTATTTGAATATTTGTTATGCAACAGTGATAAATTTGGACATTTGTCTTCACCAAGATCTATACAAATACAATTCATACATAGATCTTGAATCCACTTAACTTTTTCTAAGCCCTTCACAAGAATTTCTTTATTTTCTAGATAAGGAACAATTATACGTCGAAATTCTCTATAGTCGATATAACCTTCATTCCAGTAAATCCCTCTGTTTCTCTCCAACCACGTAACTTGTTTTTTTTCATTCGTAGTTAAGTATTTAAATAAGTATGGGGGCTTTATTAAGAACGTTTGGGTATAAACACGGGTGGCCAGAGCTAATTCCTTGACTATAAAGTTATTACAAATGTCTTTAAACCCCTGGACATCCACTATAATTGTATTCGGGTTCATGATAATTTTCTCACAGTGCTGCTTAATGGTTTATACTCAATTATACAGTCGTTCAATATAAGACAATATGCGGAAGTTTGATCTGGGATATCAATATCACTTTCAATTTCCACTCTTACGTCCACAACAGGACCTGACTTAAGATTATCTGGCTGTCTAGAACAGTCTATGACGAATAACGGAGCAACGTTTTTAAATTGTTCCTCACTTAATAAAGGCTCAGCGCGACGCCCATAAGACTGTTGAAATTTAGCATATTGTTCATATATTAAAGCAATTCGATTATTCGAGAAACTTGTATTTATATTTTCATATGGGAAGTAGGTGGAGTTAAGGTATACCTTAACATCACGAATCTCACAATGATCAAACTGAGACATATCAAGTCTAGCATTATTTTTTCTATTTGTCTGTAAACCAATAACGACAAATCTTGGTTTCTCTATTTGTGAAGATGTTTTTATTGACCAAGTATGTTTGGTGGTTTTAGGCAACATTGGATATTCGCATACAAATCCCAATTCCTGAATATCATCTGAAGTGGTCGATCTTTTTCTAACAATTTTAGAATGTTTATTTTTTCTTTATCAGATACTTTAACATGCGGTACACGCCATATTATTTTGTTTATGATAATATCTTCTACAATTTCACCAGAGTTGAGTTTTAATGCGTTCAGATTGGTATTACTTCGTAATAAGATTAGTTCATGTTTACTGTTTATTACTACTTTCTTAAAATCTTCTGCGAAACCAAGAATGTTGCGAAGTGGTATAGAAGCAGAAAAGCTACCTCCATTAGTACTTTTTATTCCGCCGATATTCCAACCCCAAGCATTAGATGTTTTAGCTTCGCTCTCATTCATTGATATAAATGATTTCATCGTGCTAGTTATACCAGCATTTTTTATTTTATCTATCTCCACTCCATTTATCTCATACCTTATATCTTGAAACAAGTAAAGTAAACTATTGTTTGTGAAATGAACGCTACTGACTCTCTCTTTCGAATTGTCAGCCTTGTTTACAATAACAGTTCCTTCCAAAAATAAAGAGCTTTCTGATGGTAATATATACAAGTCTTGCTGATTAATAGGTATCCTGATTTCATCGCTTCTATTAAAACTTGTTACGTAAGGCTTGTAAGAGTGAATTTCATTCCTTCATCCTCATTCCTTCCACAGAGTTGTCGTAGGCTGGAGCGGATAAAACATCTAGGATATTCATTTTAACAAACCAATCGCCTTAAGAAATGCTTTATTGTTTTTATTCAACTTTATTCTCCTTTTACGTCGAGCTCTTACTTGATTGAGAGTTTGAGCAGAACTGCTATTTTGAATTGGAAGAAACATATTATATTTATTATAGTCAATCATTTTTTCTTTTGAGGTGTAGATACAACTGTACTTCTTCACCTCGCAAATTTATTAAGTTATTATTTATATCCAAAAGTCTGATCTGTATGCAGTTGATGTTGGTTTGGTTGATTGGAAAGTAAATTGCGTTTTTTGGTATTTCTATAATTCTGTATCCAGGTGGGACATTAAGTGCGAATTCATGTAGAATGTGACTGGATTGTCCGTTTATATAGGAACCGCTAACTATATCACATTCAACTCTTATCACGGTTGTAGGCAAAATGTTGACTGGAAAGTCTGATACATGATATTTATTGGCTTCCAAAACTTGTTTTTTAAACCCCAACAAACCTCCGAACGAACAATCTTTAGTAAAATCTATAGTTGATGTACAAAATAACATAGTTTTTAAGGTGTTGTTATTGCAGTGGAGTTTTATGGATGCATCCTTTACTTCAGATTTTAAATAATCACTGATATCTTGCAACTCATAAGTACCTTCAGGTATTTCAATAACATTATTTGAACCATAGTATAACTTATTATTTGTTTTATCAATATTTGGAATAGAATTATATGTGGATAAATGTAATAATGCACATTCATACTCTCCGATTAATTGTAACGTATTTGGATAGAAGGTAGTTAATACCGATGAGTTTCCAGTTATAGATAAGGTGAGTGTCATCTTGCAAATGACTAAAATTAAAGAACAGAATAAAATTTATAGTATTTATTCCAAAAAGATTGTAGATATTCTAAACACAAATGTCCACAAATTAGTGTGTCAAATTTTTGATATCTTGTATAGTTATAATTAATATTGCAGTTCTTAAAATATCGCATCAATTCGATTGGTGGTCTTAAATCACCAAAACTATCAAAATATTCACAATAATTATTTACCTTAACATAAGCTACCCAATGTGTTCCATCGTTTTCTGAATTATCTAGGTTAACTATACCACATTCAATTCGTTTGGGGATTTTTGGTAACTGATCCTTCATGTAAACTCCTCGAAAATAAGGAATACCATATGCGTAATTTTGAATATCAATATTAGTTAAGGCACGATTAGGTAGCTTATTATTTAGTTTTTTGACGATTTTATAAACAATCCTTTGCCTTTTTTGTGTGGTTTAATGTATAAACCGTTACCTAATGCTATAGCTTCCATAGTCTTATTATGACGTTCAGATTCTTGTAAATTTTTTTGACCTTCTCTATAATCATTCACTGTTTTTGCAATACCCGCTGCACCACCAGCCAAAGCTCCTAAAGCTGATAAACCAGCAAAAATCGGGATTAAAGGTAGAATGCCTCCTGTTTTGGGTAAAGGTATGACTCGTGGTACTCGAAGTTTTGGAGCGCACGAAACAATTTTTTTAGCAGCCATATAAGCTGCATGTATTAAAGATTTACCATCTTTGGGTAAGCGTTTCTTGATTTTTCTTTTAATTTTTGTAACGAAATTATGAAATGTCTTAACACCAGCACCAGATTTGAGTTTAGTTTTCATAACTTTACTCACTACCCACGAACTAAGCTTTTCTCCTTTACTAGCATCTTTTGCTTTCATTCTTTGTTTGGCCATATTTAAAAGTTGTAAATCGGCTTTGTGACGATTAGACAAGTCTGTATAGTTTTCGTATGCAATGTCGTGATACATACAAGCTTCGTCTAGCTTATTTACACCTTTGTCACCACGCAGTAAACGTTTTGAAAGTTTTGTTCCAGGTCCGCAATAATTATAGCCAGGTAAGTGCAGTTCAAATGGCAAATGATTAATAACACTATTGAGTAGTCCACCACCTTGCATAGCTCAAAATATAATGAACAAAATGTTGTAATTAATAACTATTATGTATATTTATTCTACTATTGCAGTCTTATCAATCCAACTATTCTCTTTATTACTTAAGCCCAACCATTTTACGAACAGTTTATTTCCTTTCCTTCGTAAAACTTTTTCTATCAAATAGACACCTGGACAAGATGACTTTTGAAGTTCGTGTTTGTAAAAGGTTCCTAATATAACTTGTTTGTGTTGATCTTCGATGTGATATGTTTCTGGTACAGTGTTATTGATATTTTTTATAGTAAATAGTTCCGTTGACCAATTAGGTGTATAACCTTTCTCAAATAGTTGTTTGTATTTACTAATTCTAACTCTATCACCAATCATAAACTTGGGCTTATGTTTATAGGATACCGTTTTCATTGAGATCTTAATATTATTTTTAACATCTGCTTCATTCAATTTATTGACATCAACGGGTGCTAATTTAATAGTGCTATGTTTTGTGTTGTTATATGTCTTTACAACACTCTGCAAACCAAAATCCATCCATTTATAGTGCCCGCTGAGACTAAAGTACTTATACAATTTATTTTTAATAGTTTTGATAACGCGTTCTACAATTGAAGCCTTTTTCGTTGAAAACGTTGAGTAGTGATTAATGTTATAGTTCTTTATAAGTTTTTGAAATGATGAATTATAGAACTCGGTACCCAAATCAGTTTGGAGATGAGCTGGTATCCGATGGTTAGTCAACATCAATTTCTCGAATGCGTTAGAAACATCATGCTTATTTTTAGTTTTTAGTGGTTCTATCCACACGTACTTTGAGAAGCAATCAATAACTATTAAAATATAGTTGTAACCTTTATTAAATCTTTTCAAGTTTTGCATGTCGATTAAATCAGCTTGCCACAAATCATCAATGCCTTTTAAAATTACAGATCGACGAGGATAATTTTTTCGTGCATCTTTATGTATTTCATTAACAACTTGTTATTTTGTCATTTTGAGGAACTTTCAAGCTTATACTTTTGATCTAATACAAATTTAACTGCGTTTTCAACTATCTCATCAACTGCTTTTCGACTATAAAATTTTCTTTCCAAGTGAACCACTGCCTCAGATACTATTGTTTTTAAAGCTTTCTCCAGCTCGTTCTGAACATCGTACACCAAAGTATTTTGCAATTTTTGTAAGTCGGTTATTAGTTTAGTTCTCAATTCATCTACATATGCTTTGTTTACTGCATCATCTGCATCTTGAGGAGGTTTGACCCCTGTTAGCTTCGATGTCTTCAAATCGTAATCACCATTTTCAGATTTTAGCAATGCATTATCATAAAATTCAAGCAATTCTGATATACGTAATCGCTTATGAATATAATGACCAAATTTGTCCACATTCATATTTAAGATGTATTGTGTTGAACGGTGTACAATAAAATGATACACATTTCTTATTAGTAAATCTATTTAATGATTTTGCTTTCACGTAGTTCTTCAACGATAGATATTATTTCATTATCTAGTCCTGTGTTGCCAGCATCTCGAGAAGCAATTAATAACTTTAATCTATCAACCAATTCATTTGGATCATCCCAATATACAAAATCTGTGTTCTTTTTCCACATTTTTGTTAACGGTAATCCTTTTCCTACTTTCGGTTCACAGCTTGGACTTTTACTTTGTTGATCGAAAAGAGGTTTAATAACTTGCATATATTTTTGTCCTTTATTACTTTTAATTTGTTTTCTTGAATCAAAATCTCGACGATGTGCATTTGTTACAAGTAACATCGACTTATAATTTTGCATGTCATAGTCTGTAACAAAGCTCAGATCAACGTCTTTTTTTAAGAGCAACTGTCGCAAGCCAGGTGTGCATTTGTATTTGTGTCCGGCTACAGTAATAACGTCATCACCAATCGTTATACTAGAGGAACCTAACATTAACTTTCCACGTTCATTTCTTACACCAAATGGCACATCCGCTAATATTTCTGAAGATAATGACCAAGATGATACATCATGAACTGGATTAGTATCGACTAATGACTGAAATGAAGAGTCGGCTTCTGATTCATCACTGTTATCATTTGTTTCTTCTATATCTTGATCTTTCTGTAAGTCGTAGTTGGAAATTTGATCATGTAATTCTCCTTTTTCTTTATTTTTTGTTAGAGCTAGTTGGTTATTGGTGTTGGCTATTAAATTAAGAGATTCTGTAACAGGCTTAAAAACTGTATCAAGCACTTGTCTGTTATTATCTTCAAAATCCTTCATGTTACGTATTTTTTTCTTTACAGCTTGTGTTGCATCTACAATTTGTTTTTTCAATGATTTTTCCATTATGTAAAATAGATGGTAATCCAATAAGAGCTGATTAAAGAATAACAAGAAACTGAAAGCAGTCTATTTAAATATTCAAAGTTTATCTAATTCTACAAAAGTGTCAAACTTTTTTCTATAGCACCCGTTGTTTTTAGGACAGTCTTTATTAATCACAACATAGTCATAAGGCTCTTTCCATATTTGAGAACACATGTTACGAAATTCCAACCACGTCAAGTCAGTGTTAACATGTTCTTCATAAACATGTTTCAAATTAATTTCGTCTTGCTTAAAAAGCACAATTAAGTTAGCGTTATCTCTTATTAGTTGTTTAGGTATTTTGCTATATGTTTGATTTAAATAAAAACTGTCAATCAATTTATGTCTTCCCATGGCAAAATAATCACGCATATTAGTTTGATTTTCACATGCTACATCGTCAAAAATAATCACTGAATTAGGTTTTGCATCTGAAACTTTCATAACGTCATCATTTGCCTGATATTTCTGAAAACTGATTCCTGGTACTCCTCGTAAAACCTTTTCTAAAAATATGTACTTTGGTTGATATAGAGTTTTAGAATATACATAAACATTTTGAAATGTCAATCCATTTTCGTGCAAAAGGAGACCAATTAACAAATTGGTTTTTCCACAATTTGATGGTCCGCAAATGATGCAACGTACTGTATTCGGCAATAATTTTCCATGGCGTAACTTGATTTTTGGTAAATCATTACAGATTATACTAATCTGTAACGATTGTGCTTGTTTAATGAATTTCATGTTTGATGCAATGCTGACGGACTGGTTATGAACAGATGTAATTATGACATTATGTATTTATAACCGTAAATAGTTATACCAAACTGCTTACAGACAACGTAAGACTGTACTGTTTATGAAATAACTCTATCGCTAACTAACAGAGCATCTTACTTCACAATTAATTTCAGGAAACTTGTTATTGAGCATTCTGTCTCACCGTAGTGACCGAGGGCACAGCCCGAGGGAACAGAGTTGGTGGTTGGTGCGTAACCATATAACAGACGCAAGTTATTAAACATTCTGTAGTGAGTTATTGGGCATTCTGTCTCACCGTAGTGACCGAGGGCACAGCCCGAGGGAACAGAGGTGGTGTACATGTACATTTACATTTACATTTACATTTACATTTACATTTACATTTACATTTACATTTACATTTACATTTACATTTACATTTACATTTACATTTACATTTACATTTACATTTACATTTACATTTACATTTACATTTACATTTACATTTACATTTACATTTACATTTACATTTACATTTACATTTACATTTACATTTACATTTACATTTACATTTACATTTACATTTACATTTACATTTGGATTTGGATTTGGATTTGGATTTGGATTTGGATTTGGATTTGGATTTGGATTTGGATTTGGATTTGGATTTGGATTTGGATTTGGATTTGGATTTGGATTTGGATTTGGATTTGGATTTGGATTTGGATTTGGATTTGGATTTGGATTTGGATTTGGATTTGGATTTGGATTTGGATTTGGATTTGGATTTGGATTTGGATTTGGATTTGGATTTGGATTTGGATTTGGATTTGGATTTGGATTTGGATTTGGATTTGGATTTAGATTTAGATTTAGATTTAGATTTAAATTTATTTGAGAAATTAATTTATTTTATTTTTATTTTGAAATTTATTTGATTTAAATTAAATCTAAATCTAAATCTAAATCTAAATCTAAATCTAAATCTAAATCTAAATCTAAATCTAAATCTAAATCTAAATCTAAATCTAAATCTAAATCTAAATCTAAATCTAAATCTAAATCTAAATCTAAATCTAAATCTAAATCTAAATCTAAATCTAAATCTAAATCTAAATCTAAATCTAAATCTAAATCTAAATCTAAATCTAAATCTAAATCTAAATCTAAATCTAAATCTAAATCTAAATCTAAATCTAAATCTAAATCTAAATCTAAATCTAAATCTAAATCTAAATCTAAATCTAAATCTAAATCTAAATCTAAATCTAAATCTAAATCTAAATCTAAATCTAAATCTAAATCTAAATCTAAATGTAAATCTAAATCTAAATCTAAATCTAAATCATAAATTAAAATCAAAATAAAATAAAATATAAATCCAAAGCAGCATTTTGCGAGCTCGTCGACGAACGCAGCGCTGCGCGCAAGGCTGTGGTCCTTAGAGAATAGCACTGCTGGGATGGTGGCTCGAAGTCCCTTTCGCTGGGTAGGTACGCAGAGACAAAGAGCACTCTTACTTTATTTCCTGCTTCCGCTTGTACTGTCACTGCAATACTAGCGAGGTCACTGTAACAATCTGCCTTTATTAGTTCTAACGATTTCACTCTGCTGCTGGCGTAGATGCATGCCCTTGGTTTTGACTCACCATCAGCATGATAGAAGATGCCTCCTCCAAGAGAGCCCAGCCCTGTCACGCGTCCGTTATAGACGTGTGGTTCTTGCAGCAGAGCGATATCGATTTTCTTCTCCACCACATATTTGCATAGCTCATTCATGGCATCGTGGCAGTGGTGGAGATTTATTTGGACAATTCTTATTTTTTGTGTGTGTTTTTGTGGTGTGTTTCTGATTGTGTTCATTTGTTTGTGTAGGTGTGTTTGTATGCGTATGTGTGTTTATTGCTCCCTCCCTATTTGGTCTTCGCGTTGGGAGTCTGTACCCCCTTCCAATGTGGTTGCAAAGATGCTACACTTGGTGGGGGTGACAGGTCCTTCCGCGTCGTAGGGGGGGGATGTGTGGTGATGGGATGTACTGGGCTAGCCTGTTGGTGGGGCCTGCGACCTTCAGTGGGGACCTCTTTCTTTGAGGTGCCCGTTTGCAATCCGTCTCCCCCACCTTCGGGCTTTGGCCCCTCTGTGTTACGCGCCTGTTGTGTGCTGTTAGGTGTTGTGCTCGGTCGACTTGGTCCACCTACAGTGGTGGGATTGTCGGCCGGCACCGCACCTAGTGCCTTTGTTGTTGGGTGCTTGGGACATATGTCCTTGCAAATGCATTTTGCTTCGGGCTCAGCAGGTGTTTTGCCGAGAAGCCTGGCCTGGACCCTTGGGGCTTGATAATGGAGCCAGATGGTTTCCTGTATTGCGACCTCCTGAGGGACCCCCATCACAAGTCGTACACCTAAGGGTAGTACTTCCCTGCGAATGAGGGACCATTCAGGAAACCGCAACTCTTCCCTGTACACGTTTTGCCGTTTTAGGAAGAACAGCTCGTCCACAGGTATCTTGTCAGTGCTGCCTGGGATCCAAATCGACATCCTATGTTTGTCGAGTTTCTTGGGTCTCAGGGGTACTCCATCTTGGTCTCCGGAAGTCGCAGCTAAGTAACCAGTTCATCGCCTCCTCGGTGGTTGGTGTCACAAGGAAGTATCCCTCTGCCACCAACCCCGAGGCGTCGAATGCTACGTTTCTGCCGCGTCCATCGGCTTCGTCCTGTAGAGTCTTAAGTATCTTATCAGTTAGCCTTGTCCTGATTTCAGCGGCAGTAGCCTCGTCCATCGCCGCCCCGTCCTCCCGCTGGATGATAACAGAGAGATCACTTTGGCCCGCTTTGGGTCTTTGTGGTCCCTCACTCCTTACGGTCTTGGGCCTTTTCGATGGGCGTTGCTGTGTCCTTTCATCAGGATCGGTGCTCTGACGTTTGACTTTTTGAGGTCTCGAACCGGCCCCTCCCTGAGTCACAGTCGTTGCCACTGCGGCTGACGAGCCCCGGGGTTTGACCTGGTTCGATTGCTCACCCTGCTTTTTCCTACGAGCCCTTAACCTCTTCCACATGGATTTGGTCATGGGCTCCTCTTGGATGGTGCTTTGAGCATTGCTCTCTGCAATGCTCATTTGGGTCAGGTCGTCCCCGAGAGTCTCTGATAGAGACCTACCGGGACGTACCACCTGGCCTTTTTCTTGGCGGGTTTTCTTATTTTTGATATGCGCTTTGGTGTCCCCCCCAGAATACGAGGGACTGCCTGGACCTTGGGAAGGTCCAGGGGGGGATTTTCCGGCTTCGCCAGTACCCCCCTGGGGTAGTTTATTCGGTATTTTTTCCATTGCGCTTTTTTTTTTTCCGGGGCTGCCGGTATTGCTGGATGGGGTAGGAATATGTCGACATCCCGGCACGCAGGCCTCGCAGCCCCACCCGTGATCGAGTGTGGCTGCGAGTCCCGCGCACCAATAAATCGACATAGAGGATGGGATATTGGGTGGGGGGAAGCTTTAGCTGCGATTTTGTGTTGCGTCTGTTTCTTAGGGAACCAGACCAATAACAGGCGGCACCACGTGAAGGTAACCACTAGCCTGGCGCTGGGGATCTTCGCGACTTGCGCTCCTCCCAGGCCTTAACCAGACTCTTCACCGGACAGGTGTTGAGAATAGGGGTTCACCAGCCCAACGCGCATTTCCATCGGGTGGATCCGCCCCGCCCAAAAAAAGGTTATTTAGTCGGGAATGTGCAAAGGGACTAACCACAAAACCAATAAAAGCACTGATCAAACAATGACGCAAGCCCTTTTGAGCTCATGATAAGTTTAATATAATACATGATTGGTGGATTGGAGTGCTTCTACCATCGCGCTCCGCGCTCAACACCGAAGAAATAAGAAACTTAAAAACGCGTTCTGCGCAGATAGAGTACATTATCAGGAAGGTTGTCAGTCATACTTTGAATGCATGCTGGACTGTAACATATCTGGAGGAAGAGCTAATTCGTCGTCGCACCGTTATCTGATTGGTGCACTTGCATTTTGTTGAATATTTATAGTTATAATATTGTGGTTGCCGCGGTAGCCTAGTGGTACCTATGGGTAATGGACTGCTGAGACAAGGTCTCGGGTTCGATCCCAGGTTTTACCATGGCACACACCAATGACTTTTCGAAGTTATGTATGTATTTATCGCAGGTTTATAAGTGCCCGGTTAAAGGCAATAGGCTCGCCACCTATTACATTGGGACCTAAACATAAACTGGAAATGTGGGTGCTAGCACCTCTGCCTACCCCTTCAGGGACATAGGCGTGAGTTTATGTTATGTTAATTATGTCTGGAAATAAATTCTTCGGGAAAGTAACAGGGTTTTTTTTTCTTTTTTTTTTACGTGCGGAAATCCCTTCGGATACCCCCCCCCCCCGCTGGCCAGCGGGGGTGGTTATGTCGTGTCTCGACTAAAACCGCACGGTGTCCTCCCCAAATGTCCGTTGCCGGGCAACGCGGGTAAGCCCTCGAAAGGATAACCCCAGTGTTGCCGGCGGACTTTGGCCGCCACCGCGGCCTCGCCTGGTGGGGTCGGGTTTTATCCCGCTTCGGTGAGTTGGCAGGCGTGTGTAGGGCACACACGACACGCCTCCGCCACGGCCTGCTTCTGTAAGGACGGCGAGTCGGCCAACTGCCGTCCTCAGGCCCCGATCATCGAGGTCGGTAGTCCCGGGCGTAGATGAGTCTGCGGCGTCCTCGCCGCAGACTGCGAAACTCGAGGGGCAGGGTTCTCTCCCGCTCCCTCTCCGCCGTCTCTTTCGCGCGCATTACCTGCTCGCAGAAAGAGGCGGCGGCGTGCCACTTGCTCCCGTCGGAGACCACGGCCCTCACCATGGTCTCCAACGAGAGAACGTCCACGCCCAGGACCGCAACGAGATCCCGGCGTTGACTCGCCCACGCAGGGCACTCCACCAACGTGTGGAGCGTCGTGTCTTCGCCAGGATCCTCGCAGTGCTGGCACTGCGGCAAAGTAACAGGGTAGTATAAAAAGTCATGAATGGTTTTTGGTTGTTTACTACGCTAACTTTTCTCACTAAATTATAATTACAACTAACCAGGACGGGGCAAGAAAGCCAATTCAGGTACTAAAATACCGGTTATGATATTTGTGAGATCGTGATTAGATCGGTACTGAATTTGGACCATATTTTATTACGAAAATTGATCTGCTCCGAGATAGCTCCGTTAGTAGAAGTTGAAGATTTTTTACATGCTCCATAAGTGCCATTCACAATTACACAGAAAAAAGAATCATATATTATGGAGTAGGTATACAACGACAAAGCTAATAAATTCGTTCTCACCTCAGTTTAGCCGTGACTCCGCGCGCTTTAATAAAGCTTTTATATTGTTGCCAGGCTTGCGTTTTGCTTGCCGTATTTGCCCTTTGGACCAATCATACATTATACTAGATAACAATTAGAGAACCTTGGATCTATTTAGGATGATCAGGACCTAGAAATAATCTTAGGACGATAGTAAAGGACCAGGCAATTAGAATTCGAGACAGATTTTCGCAATACTCTGAGCTATTTTTAGGATCGTTGCAAAATCAATCAATCAAAATTATTGCAAATCCACTTTTGTTTGGGACAATTACTAAAACTTGAAAGCTTATTGTCTGAGTTTTAGATCACTGTATTACTTGTGATAATGCACGTCAAATAAGAAAATACTGACGTAAGAAAATAGCCGTTACCGAATCAGCGCATCCTTCAAACCCTAAAAATAGCTCGGACAATTGCGATAATCTGCCGATCTCCAATTGTGAAAAACAATTGCAAAAATCCTAGAACCATAGGCTCTAGGTAGGTAGGCATATGGTTCTAGGATTTTTGCAATTGTTTTTCTGATAATTCTAAAACATACAAACATAAATTTCTGGCATCTGTCTTTCGTGGCAGCACTTCCTACATTTGTTTCATGACAGGGTATTAGAAAAACGAAATAACTTATGTGGGGCTAACATTAACTATTTAAGCTAGATTTTCTTTCAAGTACCCCATTTTGTAAACAGAATAAAGTCTACATTAAAACAGGATTTTTGTTGGAATGTAGAATGTAAAAAAAAATCTAGACGGATTTTAATAACCACTCGAATGAGATACTACATGTGTGCATAATTTAATAATAAATTAACCAACCTTAGGTCTAACCTTTATTTAATATTTGAAGTAAAACGACCCCACTTAAGCCATTGTATTCTATTATTTCTCAACATTAACTTTGAAAGTATATAACTAAGTGTAAATTATATAATAGTGAGATAATTTAATTATAATGTATAACTAAATTACCTCACTAATTATATTTATAAAATAATATTAAAATTGCAAATTTCTGTTAAATTACTTAGTTTGTGGTCCCTATCATTGTGAATTAGTTGTCAGTTCGGAAATATACTAACGGAATAAAAAATTACAGGTGCCACGCGCTAAAATCGCTCTCCAACATAATCTCGGACTTGGTGGAGCAGTGGTTCTCGCCATGTATCGCAAAGGATTCTCCAACGTTACTCCCAATGCCGTCGCAGCGGGTAACGTGGACGACTTTAAGGTCTCCAAATACATGAAGGTACTCGAAGAAGCGATGGAATCCGACACAGAACACCTTATCGAAAAAGTCAGAGGAATCTACGGATTCAAGGTGAAGAACGGTCCGAATGGTGTAGAGGGCTACTGGGTTGTTAATGCCAAGGAGGGTAAAGGTAAAGTGACCTTCAATGGCTCAGAGAAACCTGATGTAACATTCACCATTAATGACGATGACGTAGTAGACCTAATCTCTGGTAAACTGAACCCGCAAAAGGCGTTCTTCCAAGGCAAGATCAAAATCCAGGGGAACATGGGACTTGCCATGAAATTAACCGATTTACAGAAGCAAGCGGCCGGCAGAATCGAAGCTATTCGCTCTAAACTGTAAACGAAACCGGTTCTAAAATTGGTATTAGATATTATGTGGTTACGGACTTTGAGGTTGGGGCTATTTTTATACTTATCGATCATAACCAATATTTCGTTGACAACAAAATGGCAGGAAATATGATAGTCACAGATCCAATGTAATGTAATAAATGGTTTACTTTTTAAGAGTAAATAATGTAGATATTACTATGATTATTCGATCATTCCAATTGATATTTATAAAAAATGAAATAGTACTATTATTGTTATTAAATCAGATTTTTCTATAAAGCTTTGTTTTATTTGCGATGGAAGTTTGCTGGGGACACGCTATCGCATGTTTCCTGATACTGTTAATTACAAGAAGCGGAAAAATAATATGTAGGTAATACATTTACTATTACAGTTTATATTTTTAATGAACTTTGTGTCAAAAGATAAAATATAATGTAAAAATTACTTGGATTTTTAGATTTTTCTTGGATAAACAAAGTGTGAATATTCTATCAACTTTTATGTCGTGATCTTGTTAAATATTTCTATAACAAAGGCTCCATGAAGCGAAAGTTTTTACGACAATTATTTAAACATTTTTTACTTGGATTTTTCTGATTTTCATTTACAATGAAGAAGGAAGTTTGGGAAAGGACAATGGGCAAAAATGTATGGCGCTTGTCCCATCGGCGGCCACATCTGTCCTATATATTTTTTAGTCGAAAATTATGTATAAGTATATTAAGACTGAAAAAAATTATTTCGGCAACTTGTTTAGATAAAAAGTTATAAAGCGTTGATCATATAAAAAAATCGAATTAATTAAACCGAAAGTACGTAAATGATAAAACGTAGGTAATACATATCTAAGTATAAGATAATGATGGATTAAATAAAACTAAAGGTTTATTGGTTATTAAATACATCGATTTATTGACAGACACATATACAATGCTCGTATATAATGCTATACTCCGTTTGTTTAGGTACTTAAAAAAAGGTAAACAAACCGTAAAAAGGGTTCTTTTATAGTGGCATTTTTCGTTCCGAAATAAAAAGAAACCAAAATAAATCATTTTAGAACTTAAAATCCATTTCTTCTCTTATATTTTTCTATATTTAACTACTTTGTTTAATATTAAGTTGCAATTATTATTTCCTAAGCTGAAAAATCATAATAATTATATTATTTAAAATGATTTTAAAAAGTATTGCACTGTGCCTACCATAAAGAAACTAAAAAGACAGGTATTCAAAACAGTTTTTTCCGGATCGCGCCATACGTCTATTCGCAGTTCGTATATTTTTCGTTACCATAATTGTTAAAATTTGGTGTTTCTGTGCTGTTATTGTTATAGTTTTTATTGTTATAGTTGTTAGTAGTTTTATTAATTGTTTTGTTGGTTTAACTGTGGAAATGGATGATCCTGAACCTGGTACTAGTCGTCCTAGATTCGCTTCATTTCCATCTCCGAAGAAGAAACGTATCAAGAGGGGCCCTGTTTCGTCTTCAGAGAAACAAACTGTAATAAACAAATTCAAGTTTGTTGAGGAAACGTGGCCCAAAGTTACTTATCCTTATAGAACGGATGTTCACGAAAATACCATTGTCATTAAAGGTTGACAATCTCTGAAATTCGCCATTTTTCTTGTTTACCTTTTTTTAAGTACCTAACCAAATGGAGTATAGTATTCCTTTAAAAAAAGAAAATGATGGAATTCAATTGTCGTCTACAATAACATCGTTTAAAAAATGAGCTGGTAAACGGATCTCTTCCTCTAGGTTTCTCGCCCACCCTAAATACCACACTACACACATAATGTGGGCACAGCAACCAAGAGTGCGCTTACCGCTTAGACAAGTATTCCTTTAAAAAAAGAAAATGATGGAATTCAATTGTCGTCTACAATAACATCGTTTAAAAAATGAGCTGGTAAACGGATCTCTTCCTCTAGGTTTCTCGCCCACCCTAAATACCACACTACACACATAATGTGGGCACAGCAACCAAGAGTGCGCTTACCGCTTAGACAACTGCAATAGTAGTTTTCTATGTCTTCTCTGCCGCTTTTCTCTCTATCTAAGTACTATAATGTACGAATAATATATTTTTGACCTAGTATGTCTAGATTGTATTCGACATCTTAGCGGCCAAACATTTGTTGCTGTGATGCCGTACCTGCCTAGGCCTGTAACATCGGGATCCCTATACGTTTCTATATTATAGAGACCTTGTCGCACATGCTCCGCATAATAGCTGCGGGCTAGCTTCACTTGGTATGTACCAAGTGCAAAAACGGTTAAATCCTCCTCGGTTTCCTGTAATGCTATCGAAAGCCCGTCTACGATTAAGGTTGTTGGCTAGGACATACTCTGCTAGGTTATTTGGTTGGTTCATTCTTTGGTTTATAACCTCTATAAATTTTTCAGCGTGAACGCTATCTGACAATGGTTCTCTGCAAGCATTCAATAATACCTATTCTAAAATCTGTCATCATATGAGGCAAAGCACGATTGAAAAGCCCTGTCGGAATAGTTTAAAATCGCGTTTGAACCAACCGTATATAACTTCAACAACCCAGCGGCACATAGTAACCAACCTAGACTTATTCGCTTGTTCTGTCGTCAATTGATCTTCGTCTCGATTTTTTGTTTTCGGTAAGTGAGCTTCATAACCATAGGCATGTAAGTCGTCGATTACGTCGCGAAACCCACGGTCTAAGATGAACACATCTCCATGTTCAAAAAACCAATGGAAAGGATTTCCTTCGTCGTCAATCATATTTTTCATTATTTGTGCATCTGATTCTATGGCTGAATATGGCCCAAAGGCGTCTAAAATGTGGCCATCGCAGCACACTATTAAAAACGGTTTCAACAAATTCGTGTATTTGTGTAGACTGTATGATCGCTTTTGGAATAAATAGTTTGCGGACTTTTGTATATATAAGTGGCGTCTGCTATCACAATTGCCTTTCTGTTTAAGGCATTTGCATTTCCAAAAATTGCATTTGGAACTTGTAGGTTTCGGTTAGCTACATCAATTCTATTGAGATGATCATAACCAAGATGCCGGGGAACGAAGTCCAGTAAAAGAGAGTCTCTGGCGAACGTTAAATGTCGTTCTAGGGTTCTACGGCTCATATTAAACAGCGTCGCCAGCCTTTCATTTGCTTCACCGCTTCGCAGTTTCATTAAGTAGCATGCCAAAGATGTTTTCGGGCGTGTTGATACGTTCGACAATGAAGGAGTTTGTTCCAAAATATTCATAAATTGGTCTCGACTAACGCCTAATCGGATGTATACTTAATTTGGGTCAATGTCATCTATATTATCAAAATCTAGTATAGATCCTCGAAGCACCGCGATTTTCATGAGGCTCATGATATGCACAAAATGTGTGGCATTGAAGTCGTGGAGCAAGTTAGGGCTGTCAATTATTTGATCCCAATCATTGGATACCAAATGATGATCGCAAACTCTTGCACTATTTGGAATATAAAAATTAAAATGAATCAAGAATGTCACTTTAATGTTATCCGGAATCCTTCGGAGATCCGTTCGTCTGCAGTTTTCATACATACAACGCGTTGCTGTCTTAGGGAGTCTTGAATATTCTTCAATATGTAATACACATTCGTGTGGACGGTCTTCTCTTGGCTGCGCAGCTCTTTCTGCCCGTTGCCAGCATGGTCGACAAATGTACTCCTGGCCATTGTATTGTATCTGAAAATGAGAGTATTACAATTAGTCAAAACGCTTAGTTATTTTCATTGAACGCTGTTCAAACAAAGCGAAATATAAAGAAAAATATTTAACTCGATTGCCTAAGCAGTATTAATTAACTCGCTTACTCATACGTAAATACCGATACTTCTATCCCGTTCTGGCCCCGTGGATCAAACAGAACGACAACGTTGCCGCGTCGGTAACAGTTTACTTACTACTTACAGAGAAATGTAATCTCAATGCGCGAGAGTTAAAACACTGTGACCACCTTAAGTTAAACAGTACTATATTGTTGACGTGACAACTAAGAAATAATGATTTCGTTTGATGTACTTACCTGATGTTCAGAGGTAAGAGCTTCAAAGATATATTGGCCTACAGCAGGATGTTCTTCAAACCGAGCACGGGTTATTTCGTATCTTCTTCTGTTTATCACGGATCGATTACATAAAATACACACTTGGCGATAATCTGCCATTGTTATAGGAATCTGCTTAAAAAAAGTCCAAAAAAACGAGCACAAGTCACCAAGATAGATATTAACAAGTCCGATATGCAAGCCAGAGTCGAAAGAGATTGTCAAACAATAATAATCGCACAGTACTCAACGAAACAATTGTCAACGATGGACTGCGCTGTGCGCTTGAGCATAACGGTAATCGCCGAGTCGCCGAGTGCAAGCGGCGCTCGTCGCTGATTGGTTGACGCATGAAACATGGCGAGACCGATTTTAACAAAGGTTCTTAGACCTCTAATAGAAAAAGTATTGAATATTAGGATACATAAATAATAATGAAAAAAAAAATTGTATTTTAATAATAGTATTTTAACTATTTTTTTTTTCCCAAACGGTATTTCATAGTACTCCTTGAACAATATTTGTTGTCAAAGATCTCCCCTTTCAAATGACACTAGTTTAATTGATGGCCGCTCATGGGCCGCAATGCCCATTGTCCTTTTTGTTAGTTAACAATCGTTCAACTTGTTGAAAAAATAACTATGTAAAATTTCCAACAGGAATACATTTTTTAAAGTGCAGTGCAGTACACCATAATTTTTCAAAATTAAAGAAAAATTCAATGCCTTGAAGAAATTAATCAATGTGTCGTACTCGCTTTTGACGCCGCGCGGGTAACTTTAAAATATCGCGCGACAGACCCATTTTCAGCGTTAAATTAAAATTATTCATAATGAAGATTGTGTTCCGGGGGCTGGAAGATTTTTTATTGCAAATTACCTCCTGTTTAAGAATCTTTTTTTTTAGTTTTTAAATATTAATAGTTATGGAATATTGGCGAAAACCGATATACCTTTTTTCATCTTTAACTGTTTATAACTTTGGCAATTGTTTATGTGCTAATACCAAGTTTTTGGCACATTTTTCTAGCCGTCTTTCCGAATCCAATGAGATATCGCACATAGTTTTAAGAGCAGTATCTCTATTATAGACCCTTTTCAACTTTTCGACTAGACTAGTCAGTGAATGAACAATATTTTTAAACTAAAAATTACAAACTTCTAAAAAGAAAAAAAGAAATACCTAACTAAATCATGAAATAAATTACCCCTTTTTTTTCTTTTTTTTACCCCTCGTGGTAATATTTATGACTACTGGGAAAGTAAAAAAGAAGTTATCTGTGTCAAAAAAATCTGTAGACCATTAAGAAGGAACTTACAATTCTTCCCACGGCTATGTCGAGAAGCCATCGAAATATTCAAGCATCCCAATAATTTTAATAGAAAAAACGAAGGTTTTCATCTCCAAAAAGATTGGTATCCAGCACTGAGAGCCGCGCGTCATCACAATTCAAACATGACGAAGCCGCCACCATCCCCGGTATCCCCCTTGCTTAGCCTCGACCAAGCAGTATCGAGCGCATCGGTTGCGCAGCTCTCAACCAATCAGGAGCGATCACGTTGTTTAGCCCCTCCCATTGCACCTATAAATACGCCAGTGACCTTTACATCAGTCGGTGCGACTGATGTAAAAGTTCGCCGCCGAGGAAGGTTCTCCGCACTCGACGGCGTCCCGACGTGTACAACTGAAGATGTCGACCGCAGTGATCGAAGAAACGTCTGGAACACAAGTTTCCGATGGACCACGGCCAAACAGCCCGGAAGCAGTATATTCTACATGCAACGCCGGCCGTGAAAGCCTTAAGATTTATAAACTTACAAATCGTCAAAGAAAAAAAAAGAAATTAATTTTTAAATGAAAACAGTTATGTACATACATACCGTAATCTTGAAATAAAAATAATTGTAACGGGTTCTATTGCGAGTTATTTAACGTTATATAAATCGCAATAGAAGTTTTTTTTAATGTCTAAACTATTATAAAATTTCAAATTAGTTGTCTGTACATTGGAGGTATTTTAAAAAAAGACTTGGGTTATATTAAATGAACGATTCTGAACACAATTATATATTTTTTGTAATTCTTGTCTGTTTGTGTGCGATGGACGCAAAAACTACTGAACGAATTTGTATGATTTTCTAATAGAAAAAGCCGGTCAGACTTAAAATCTGTAGTACATTTTATTGCAATTGCAGCGGGCATCAGCTAGTGTTGTATATATTCGTTATATAATAACGACAATATCATCGTTATCTTACAAAACCTACTTGTTTCTTGTGTAAGCCATTCGGGAATCCATTATGACGTCGTCACGGTCAGTGCTCTCTTTTCGCCCTTTTCAGCTTACTGACACCATAGACAAGCTATAGATCAATGTATAAACACTGTTTATTTTTGGTCCATGCCGTCGACGGAGAATTAAAGATTCTCAGTCTACGGTCTGTGCTGACACTAATCTCAAAACGTCCCTATAAATTATTTATTTGTTTGAGGTAACAGGGTGTTCTATGGGTGAACGGAAGGAATCATACGAGTCTAAAATATAGATATTATTAATTATTGTTAAAACAACAATAAGCTAGAATTATTGATTGTTTTGGTGACAGTAGAGGAAACTCGTGAAGTTTGTGAGGACAGAGAAGTAGATAGCGGTTGTTGTCTCTGCCTACCCCGTAGGGACAAACGCGTGAGAATATGTATATAAATATAGTTGATTATAAATATGGTAACCCTTTAATAAGCTGATACTTACTTACCACAGATTATGTAATAGTAGGTATGTTATGTTGACTGGGTGAGCGGAGCCCCATTAAGCATTTCGGGGCTAAGCCAACCTTAATTGCAAGCCGGTACACCTGCTGATTGATGGACGAGACTGTGGCGCACTCTTCCCTCTCGGGGTTAGGAGGTCAGATGGCAGTCGCGCCTATGAAAGTCGTTAGTATAACCCAAATCAACAAGAGAAGGAGTAAGCAGGTCGCGGGCTCCGAGGTGAAAGCCTCGGGCGCAACCGGGAACAGCACTAACAAAGAATAAGAAGCTGCTCTGTTGTTTATGGCGAAGAGGTAGCCATGACCAAGTGGCCCCAATTCAGTTAAATTTCTTTCTTAAGACGTGTGATTTCAAAACTTACGCCAACTTTTTAATTTCATAATCGAATTGAGAACAAATCAAACTAGTATTATGATCTTGAAGGTTTCATAGCCTCACAAAAACAGGTAAGTAGGTTATGTTTTGACAAATCATATGGAATACCAAAGTTCTTTTTACGTTAACCCCCCGAAACGACGCGACGGGGTGTAAGTTATAAGTTTGACATGTTTGTCTGTGGTATCGTAACTCTCGAAGGGATGAACTGTTATCGATTTTATTTTCTTGTTTAAAAGGTTATTTAGTCGGGAGTGTGCACTAAAGGGACTAACCACAAAACCAATAAAAGCACTGATCAAACAATGACGCAAGCCCTTTTGAGCTCATGATAAGTTTAATATAATACATGATTGGTGGATTGGAGTGCTTCTACCATCGCGCTCCGCGCTCAACACCGAAGAAACTTAAAAACGCGTTCTGCGCAGATAGAGTACATTATCAGGAAGGTTACCAGTCATACTTTGAATGCATTCTGGACTGGAACATGTCTGGAGGAAGAGCTAATTCGTCGTCGCACCGTTAACTGATTGGTGCACTTGCATTTTGTTGGATAGTTATAGTTATAATATTTTGGTAATTATGTCTGGAAATAAATTCTTCGGGAAAGTAACAGGGTAGTTAAAAAGTCATGAATGGTTTTTGGTTGTTTACTACGCTAACTTTTCTCACTAAATTATAATTACAACTAACCAGGACGGGGCAAGAAAGCCAATTCAGGTACTAAAATACCGTTTATGATATTTGTGAGATCGAGATTAGATCGATACTGAATTTTGACCATATTTTATTACGAAAATTGATCTGCTCCGAGATAGCTCCGTTAGTAGAAGTTGAAGATTTTTTACATGCTCCATAAGTGCCATTCAAATTACACTTAAAAAAAAATCATACATTATGGAGTATACATCGACAAAGCTAATACATTCGTTCTCACCTCAGTTTAGCCGTGACCCCGCGCGCTATAATAAAGCTGTTATTTATTGTTGCCAGGCTTGCGTTTTGCTAGCCGTATTTGCCCTTTCGACCAAGCATACATTATACTAGATAACAATTAGAGAACCTTGGATCTATTTAGGATGATCAGGGCCTAGAAATTATCTTAGGACGATTGTAAAGGACCAGGCAATTAGAATCCGAGACATATTTTGCAATACTCTGGGCTATTTTTAGGATCGTTGCAAAATCAATCAATCAAAATGACTGCAAATTCACTTTTGTTTGGGACAATTACTAAAACTTGAAAGCTTATTGTCTGAGTTTTAGTTTTAGCATTACTTGTGATAATGATGCACGTAAAATAAGACAATACTGACGTAAGAATATAGCCGTTACCGAATCAGCGCATCCTTCAAGCCCTAAAAATAGCTCGGACAATTGCGATAATCTGCCGATTTCCAATTGTCTGGGCCTATGGTTCTAGGATTTTTTTTTTAATATGTAGGACACGTCAATTTGACTTCACCTCGCCTGATGGTAAGCTAAAGGTAAATTCTCAGGAAAGAGGGTCACCATTACATACACGTATCATGTTAACAATGGTGGCACTCAGCTTCACGGCCTCATCAGAAGAGAATTGTCGTCGCAGCACCGCGTCCGGTCCCACTAGTGCTGCGACCACAATCCCCCTGCCCGGCTATGCACTTGCTGACCCCTGAACGCAATCAAATCGAAATTGGATTACTATGGAGGGTTCTTCGCAATCGTGCACGGTGGTACCTTTTTTTTTCGGTCGGAAATCCCTTCGGATACACCCCCGCCGGCCAGCGGGGGCAGTTATGTCGGGCTTGAACCGACTACCCGGCCAAATTTTGTGACAAATTTGTGTCATCAAATTTCTACCAGCAGTAAATTTTGCAATTGTTTTTCTGATAATTCTAAAACATACAAACATAAATTTTTGGCATCCGTCTTTCGTGATAGCACTTCCTACATTTGTTTCATGACAGGGTATTAGAGAAACGAAATAACTTATGTGGGGCTATTTAAGCAAGATTTTCTTTCAAGGACCCTATTTTGTAAACAGAATAACGTCTACATTAAAACAGGATTTTTTGTTAGAATGTAGAATGTAAAAAAAAAACTGTAGACGGATTTTAATTACCTAACCTACACGTGTGAATAATTGAATAATAAATTAACTAACATTAGGTCTAAGGGGCCATTAATTAATTACGTAAGACGATTTAGGGGGGGAGGGGGGTCGACCATATCTTATTTTTTCATAAAAGGGGGGTGGGAGGGAGTCTTGATAGTTCTTACGTAAGATCATAAAAATGCGCAAAGTTAAAATTATACTTTGAAAAAGTAAGATGGATGGATGTAAGATGTATTAGATGATCAACATTGGTATACAAGACATGTGCAAGATTCTCAATACTTATTACAAATTGTAAAAAGCACTGAAAAGGAAAGCTGGTGGTGATTACGTAAAATCCTTCCGCAAGGGTTTTTTTCCGCCGCCATGCCCTTTAAGAAGTGAACCTTCGCTCATGTTTCCCGTTGCAGAGGATGTTAAAGCATTCGATCACTTTGCATCTTTGTTTGTGCGACAATCCTTAAACATGGAAGTTGAGGCCCCATTCAAGACTGTTCCTTACGATTTTTACTGTCCATCAATACAAGATGCGCTCATAGAAAGAATTTGTTTAGTTTATCTCTAAATACTTTGCGTCCAAAAAGGCAGCGCGACTTTAAAAAAAACTTCATGGCCGCATTTCAGAGATTGAAAAAGAAAAAGCTTTAGCCATATATTCAAGGCGAGGCAAGGAAGTTTTGTACCGCATCGGTGCTGATGTGGAATGGGTGGACGTCGACGACGTCACAATCCTAGACAACCAACTAGCAGCAACATCTATTATTAGAGATGTTCCAGTGGCAGATCCACTTTCCGAGTGGGTTTTGAGCCCATGGACTGAAATTTAAATCTTATGTAAGTAAACATGAATGATTTAAACCAAAGTTCACTACCAAAAAAAATATTAGTTCCTTTGTAAGTACAAATAAAAATTCCTAAAAATTGTTACTTTGAAAAATAAACATTACAATAAACCAAACGTGTATTCATTTTTTCCTTTAGATTCTTACGTAATAAATATTACACAGGGGAGGGGGGTGGGGAGGGAGTCAAAAACTAGCAAAAATAGTCTTACGTAATAAATGAATGACCCCTAACGTTTATTTAATATTTGAAGTAAAACGACCCCACTTAAGCCATTGTATTCTATTATTTCTCAACATTAACTTTGAAAGTAGGTATATAACTAAGTGTAAATTATATATTAGTGAGATAATTTAATTATAATGTATAACTAAATTACCTCACTAATTATATTTATAAAATAATATTAAAATTGCAAATTTCTGTTAGGTATATTACTTAGTTTGTGGTGATAGGGACATTGTGAGTTAGTTGTCAGTTCGGATTTATACTAACGGAATAAAAAGTTACAGGTGCCACGCACTAAAATCGCTCTCCAACATAATCTCGGACTTGGTGGAGCAGTAGTTCTCGCCATGTATCAAAAAGGATTCTCCAACGTTACTCCCAATGCCGTCGCAGCGGGCAACGAGGACGACTTTAAGGTCTCCAAATACTTGAAGGTACTCGAAGAAGTGATGGAATCCGACACAGAAAACCTTATCGAAAAAGTCAGAGGAATCTACGGATTCAAGGTGAAGAACGGTCCGAATGGTGTAGAGGGCTACTGGGTTGTTAACGCCAAGGAGGGTAAAGGCAAAGTGACCTTCAATGGCTCAGAGAAACCTGATGCAACATTCACCATTAATGACGATGACGTAGTAGACCTAATCTCTGGTAAACTGAACCCGCAAAAGGCGTTCTTCCAAGGCAAGATCAAAATCCAGGGGAACATGGGACTTGCCATGAAATTAACCGATTTACAGAAGCAAGCGGCCGGCAGAATCGAAGCTATTCGCTCTAAACTGTAAACAAAAACGGTTCTAAAATTGGTATTAGATATTATGTGGTTACGGACTTTGAGGTTGGGGCTATTTTTATACTTTTCGATCATAACCAGTATTTCGTTGACAACAAAATGGCGGGAAATATGATAGTCACAGATCCAATGTAATGTAATAAATGGTTTACTTTTAAGAGTAAATAATGTAGATGTTACTATGATTATTCGATCATTCCAATTGATATTTATAAACAATGAAATAGTTACTTTTTTTTCCCCTCTTGTTTAAACCACCTTAAGGGGGGGTTTATTATGGTATGGCGCATTCTGCAATTGGACACAGAAATATTACTACTATTATTGTTATTAATTTATTATTATTATTAGTTACTATTATTGTTATTGAATCAGATTTTTCTATAAAGCTTTGTTTTATTTGCGATGGAAGTTTGCTGGGGATACGCTATCCCATGTTTTCTGATGCTGTTAATTACAAGAAGCGGTAAAATAATTTGTAATACTTTTACTATAACAGTTTATATTTCTAATGGACTTTGGGTCAAAAGATAATATATAATGTAAAAATTACTTGGATTTTTAGATTTTCTTGGATAAACAAATAAACAAATATTAATTATTTCTCCTCTTTTGAAACGCTACTTGAAAATTTTTCGTCTAAGTATGAACATAGAATTATCCTCGGGGACTTCAACACCTGTCTTCTTAGGGGTGACTCACGCAGCCGTGAACTCTACTCTATTGTCTCTTCTGTCAACATGCAAATTCTTCCCTTAAATGCGACACATAAAGCCCCTAATTGTAGGCCGTCTCTACTTGACCTTATTTTAGTATCGAACTCTCATAAAGTGGCTTCTCATGGACAGCTGTCAGCTCCGTTCTCACACCACGACCTTCTATATCTCTCCTATAAACTTCGTCCTCCGAAACGCAAGAGTAAATTCTTATTTCTTCGTAGTTTCAAAAACATTGATCTGGAGCGTTTGAGAGACGACGTGGATGATGTTGATTGGTCTTCTCTTTATAATTGCGATGACCTGGATGGGAAGGTGTCTATTTTTACCAGAACATTGTTGAAAATCTATGATGTACATGCCCCTCTTAAAAAAGTAAGAGTTAGACATCTTCCAGCACCGTGGCTTTCTCCATCCATCAAAGCTGTCATGTCGAGGCGAGATAAGGCCAAACGTAGATATAGTAAGTGCCCGTCTGATGAAAACTGGGCCCTATACAAGAAACTACGAAATCACTGCAATCGTATGTGTAGGGATGCGAGACGAAGCCACATTCACGAGTCCATTCAGAATCTTAACACTTCTCAACTATGGCAATTTCTGAAATCTCTAGGTATTGGGAAGATCGTAAATGATAACCCTACTGATATGGACCTCAATACATTTAATACTCATTTCTCAACTTCTCCCACTACCATTCCAAGTGATGTCAAATCTTCGACACTAAACTATCTCTCTTCTCTTCCACTGCCGTTAAATAATACTTTTTCATTACACCCGGTTGCGGAGGCAGATGTTAAGAGACATTTACAATCTATTTCTTCTAAAGCTAGGTGATGATGGTCTTCAACTTCAAATGCTTCTTCCCATCCTGAATCATATCATTTCTATCTTTACCCACATTATCAACTACTCATTATTCTCTAACTGCTTTCCTTCATCGTGGAAGAGGGCCTTTGTCTTGCCTCTGCCTAAAATACCCAACCCTACCATGCTTACCCACTTCCGACCTATCTCAATTCTTCCTATCATGTCTAAGGTTCTCGAAAGTGTTGTCTACGATCAACTATCTAAATACCTCTCCTCTAATAGCCTGCTAAGTCCATTCCAATCTGGCTTTCGCCGTGGTCATAGTACTGTAACAGCTCTAGTCAAAATAACTGATGACATAAGGATGGCCATGGAGAATAAGCAACTCACAGTTTTGGTCTTATTAGACTTTAGCAGTGCCTTCAATTCTGTTGATTTTGACATCCTTTTGGGAATCTTAACATCTCTTAATGTTTCTGCTTCTGCAACTGCATGGTTCAATTCTTATCTTCAGGGACGCTCGCAATCTGTTCGTATCAATGAGGACTCTTCCGATTGGTGCGACTTGGGGGCGGGCGTGCCTCAGGGTGGCGTTCTTTCTCCTCTTCTGTTTTCCGTTTTTATAAATGCCATTACTAAGGTACTTACTTCACACTATCATCTCTATGCAGACGATTTGCAGTTATATCGACACTTTGGAGCCGATGAATTGCCGGGGGCCGTGGCCGCCATCAACAGTGACCTAGCGAACATTAACTCTTGGGCCAAATCTTTTGGATTATTAGTAAATCCACATAAATCCCAAGCGATCATTATTGGTGGTAGATATATGCTTGGCCTTCTCAATCACAATTCCATACCTCCAATAATTTATGACTCTGTGGCCATCAACTATTCGAAGAGTGCTAAAAACTTGGGCGTGTTCATCGACTGTAATCTCTCTTGGGATGTTCACATTGCAGAGGTGAGCCGGAAGGTATACTACTCGTTTCAATCTCTCAAACGTCTTCAGAAGTTCCTTCCTCTTCAAACTAAAGTTACTCTTGCACAATGTATTCTTCTCCCACTATTAGACTATGCTGATGTCTGTTTTCTCGATGCTTCGGAGGACCTCCTAAACAAACTCGAACGCTTGCAGAATTTGGGGATTCGGTTTGTATTCGGTCTACGAAAATTCGATCATGTTTCTGAATTTCGGAAAAGACTGAACTGGCTCCCTATTCGGCAGCGTCGTAATACTCATATCTTATCTCTTCTCTATACTATCCTTCACAGCTCTTATTCTCCAAATTATCTGCGGGAACGTTTTGAGTATCTCGTACCTCGGGGCAAACCCTGTCGTCTTTCCTCCTCCCTTCTACTTCATACTCCTGCACACAGCTCCAGCTGTTATGATGGGTCATTCACTGTACGGGCTGTTCGCCTATGGAACTCACTACCGCACCATATTCGAGACAGTAGCAGTCTGGACATCTTCAAAAGAAGAACTAAAGAACATTTCCTCTCACAATGTTAAAGTATATATGTATGTATATAACGTATTTTTATATATGTATAACTATGTATAAAATATAAATGTATGGATGTAGGTATATTATTTTATTTTACAAATAGTATATTATATTTACTTTTGGAATGTATAATTTATGTAAGTCTATTGATTTATTTTTGCCATCTTTCGTTTATGTATACTTTTTTTATTTGTACACTTTGCTTCCCTCTGTTATTTTCTTTTTTCTACCTCTACTGCTCAAAGGTTTGCTGGTAGAGAACTCTTTTAGAGTTAAGCTCGCCTTTGTACATAATTTATTTTAATTGTAAAACATTTATATCTTTTTCATTTTTTGTGTACAATAAAGAATTAAGAATTAAGAATTAAGAATATTCTATCAACTTTTATGTCGTGATCTTGTTAAATATTTCTATAATAAAGGCTCCATGAAGCGAAAATTTTTACGACAGTAATTTAATCATTTTTTACTTGGATTTTTCAGATTTTCATTTACAATGAAGATGGAAGTTCGAGAAATTTTTGTTAGTTAACAATCGTTCAACTTGTTGAAAAAATAACTAAGTAAAATTTCCAACAGGAATACATTTTTAAAGTGCAGTTCAGAATACACCATAATTTTTCAAAATTAATGAAAAATTCAATGAATTAAAGAAATTAATCTGTGTCGTACTCACTTTTGACGCCGCGCGCGTAACTTTAAGGTTAACTTTAACGTTAAGGTTGCGGTCCAACCTTTAAAATATCGCGCGGCAGACCCATTTTCAGCGTTAAATTAATATTATTAATAATGAAGATAGTGTTCCGGGAGCTGGAAGGTTTTTTATTGTAAATTACCTCCTGTTTAAGAATCCTTTTTTTTTAGTTTTTAATAGTTATGGAATATTGGCGAAAAACGAAATGCCTTTTTAGGGTTCCGTTGCCACATGGCAAAAAGCGGAACCCTTATAGATTCGTCATGTCTTTCTGTCTGTCCGTCCGTATGTCAGACCGTCCGTATGTCAGAGTCACTTTTTTCCGAAACTGTAAGAACTATGCTGTTGAAAATTGGTAAGTAGATGTATCCTGTGAACCGCATTAAGATTTTCACACAAAAATAGAAAAAACAGAATGATTTTGGGGGTCCCCATACTTAGAACTGAAACTCAAAAAATTGTTTTTTCATTTAACCCATACGTGTGTGGTATCTATGGATAGGTCTAATATAATTTTTTTCTTTACTGAATAGTTTGCGCGAGAAACACTTCCAAAGTGGTAAAATGTGTGCCCCCCCCCCCCTGTAACTTCTAAAATAAGAGAATGATAAAGCTAAAAAAATATATGATGTACATTACCATGTAAACTGCCAACGAAAATTGGTTTGAGCGAGATCTAGTAAGTAGTTTTTTTTTAATCCGACATAAATCGTAAACCGCAATTTACCTTTCATTCAATAGACTCAAATATAAAATTAAAAAAAAACATTATCATGTTACTTGCTGCTACGGAACCCTTAATGGGCGAGTCCGACTAGCATTTGGCCGCTTTTTTTCATCTTTAACTGTTTATAACTTTGGCAATTGTTTATGTGCTAATACAAGTTTTTGGCACATTTTTCTAGCCGTCTTTCCGAAACCAATGAGATATCGCACATCATTTAAAGAGCAGTATCTCTATTATAGACCATTTTCAACTTTTCGACTAGGCTAGTCAGTGAATGAACAATATTATTAAACTGAAAATTACAAATTTCTAAAAAGAAAAAAAAGAAATACCTAACTAAATCTTCTTCTTCTTCTCTTATATATAAAAATGAATTGCTGTTCGTTAGTCTCGCTAAAACTCGAGAACGGCTGGACCGATTTGGCTAATTTTGGTCTTGAATTATTTGTGGAGGTCCAGAGAAGGTTTAAAAGGTTTGTCATCGATTGAGGCAGTACGAAGTCTGCCGGGTCAGCTAGTTAGGAAATAAATTACCCCTCGTGGTCATATTGCTGACTATTAGGAAAGTAAAAAAAAGAAGTTATCTGGGTCAAAAAAATCCGTAGACCATTAAGAAGGAACTTACAAATCGTCAAAAAATTAATAAGAAATAAATTATTAAATGAAAGCAGTTACCGTAATCTTGAAATAGAAATAATTGTAACGGATTCTATTGCGAGTTAATTAACGTTATATAAATCGCAATAGAAGTTTTTTTTGTCTAAACTATTATACAATTTCAAATTAGTTGTGTCTGTACATTCGAGCTATTTAAAAAAAATATATGGGTTAAATTAAATGAACGATTCTGAACACAACTATATCTTTTTTGTAGTTCTTGTCTGTTTGTGCACGATGGACGCAAAAACTACTGAACGAATTTGTATTTTCTAATAGAAAAAACCGGTCAGGCTTAAAATCTGCCGTACATTTTATTGCAATTGCAGCGGACATCAGCTAGTGTTGTATATATTCGTTATATAATAACGAAAATATCATCGTTATCTTACAAAACGTAAGTTCCATTCGGGAATCCATTATGAAATCATCACGGTCAATGCTTTCTTCTCGCCCTTTTCAGCTTAGTGACACCATAGACAAGCCATAGACCAATGTATAAACACTGTTTATTATTGGTCCATGCCGTAGACGGAGAATTAAAGATTCTCAGTCTACGGTCTATGCTGACACTAATCTCAAAGCGTCCCTATAAATTATTAATTTGTTTGAGGTAACAGGGTGTTCTATGGGTGAAAGGAAGGAATCATACGAGTCTAAAATATAGATATTATTAATTATTGTTAAAACAGAACAATAAGCTAGAATTGATCGTTTTGGTGACAGTAGAGGAAACTCGTGAAGTTTGTGAGGACAGAGAAGCAGATGGCGGTTGTTGTCTCTGCCTACCTCGTAAGGAGAAACGCGTGAGAATATGTATATAAATATGGTTGATTATCGATATGGTAACCCTTTAATAAACTGATACTTATTACCACAGATTACGTAATATATATATACGGTATATACGGTATATTATGTTGACTGGGTGAACGGAGCCCCATTAAGCATTTCGGGGCTAAGCCAACCTTAACTGCAAGCCGGTACACCTGCTGATTGATGGACGAGACTGTGGCGCAGTCTGCCCTCTCGGGGTTAGGGGTCAAATCAACAAGAGAAGGAGTAAGCAGGTCGCGGGCTCCGAGGTGAAAGCCTCGGTCGCAACCGGGAACAGCACTAACAAAGAGGGTTCTTCGTCGATTCAAACCACAAGCTGTTTGCACCACGGTGTGAATCGCATAAGGCCCTTTTTTGAATTTGTCGTGTCGGACCAGTGGTGTGAATCGAGGAATGTTTATTTTGTACTTCGTCGTTTCGCACCACGGTACGAAAATCCGATGCTATTTTGACTTAATCGGTTTGGACTAGCGACATTTTATTATTACTTAACAGTCGAGTACAAAATGCTTAAATTTTATTTTATTTTATTTTGTCATCAATATCTTGGACTGCGTTTGATTGTTACAACACAGTCAAACGTCGAAACGGTTTTTTAGCTACAACAATATTAAATTGTATATACGTACTGTTAATATTAATTAAATACGTTCATTACTATCTTAATTAACAACTTTCAAAATTTTAAAGTGTCTAAAACAACAATACCTTTTCTCTATTTTCTTATCCTGAACACAGATCACGTACTTGTATTTCTTTTTGTTTAGTAATTTTGGAGAAATTCAACTAAATCCAAAAATGCATTGTGACGTCATAAGTACGATGGAGTGCAGCCTTTGTCGGTACATACTTCTTACTTGAAAATGAAGTGATAAGATTGACAGTCGGAAGGTCACAAGTTGTCATAATTTCATTATATTCATTATATTCAGAGTACTTGTGTATTATTTCCTTTATTCAACTTAAAATCCATATAAATTATATTTTTAAATACATTCTATATAAAAAAACAAATAATTTAAAAAAATAAATAGTAGCCCATCGGCATCGGGTACAGGGACCATGCTACCGGTGGTTAGGGCTCCAGAGAGAGGAATCTCCTCACAATACGTGCCGTGTCGAGGAGCACTGCCTCCTGCATCAAGCCCTTTACCCAACTGCCTAATTCGGAACAATAATTGCTGAATCCACATCCCACATGTCGACAATCTCGTGAGCCAAGTTCAAATATTTTATTTGTTTGTCTTTTTCGGCTTTCACGAGATTGTCATCATGGGGGATGGTGATGTCAACAATTATTGCGAGACGCTCTGATCGATCAATCACCACTACATCAGGCTTATTGGCTACAATAGTCCTGTCAGTGACGATTGATCGATCCCAGTACAACGTGACACGACCATTATCAAGAACTGGGTCGGGCACATACCTGCAATACGGTACCTCCGAATCTACAAGATCGTATTTCAGAGCATTGTTGTTGATGAACGATTCTGGCCACTTGGTTGTGTCTATGTAAATACTTTTCGTTGGCAAGACCAGAAAAACCAGAGATAATATGTCTTATGGACGGTGACACGCCCGACATATGTCATTCGTGCCGTCCCTAAAGATATACCTCCGATAAATATTCGTTATGACAACTTCATCTGTAATTGCACAGACAAAACCTTCGGTTTCTCCAAAGAGGTCACCGAAGCGTAGCCAGAACACTGATGCCTTTATATCTACGTTGGGCCCATTTAAGGCCCGATAAAAGCGTCCATGCAGCTCTTTGCTCTTCCATATTTCCTTGCGATCAGCGATGCTAAGTATTACCAGTTTATGCCAGTTCTCTTTAGCCAGAGCGAGAGGAGTCGGTCCGTTGTCTATTGCAACTACATCTCGGTGCACACCCACGTCAACGTGTAAAAAATATTCCCTAAGGTTTAATATGTCGAGGTTGTGGAAAGTCTTGGCGGTTAAAAAACCGCGACCTCCACACTTCCGTGGGATATACAACCTCATTACTGATGAGCGTGGGTGGTGCATAAGATTTGCAGTTAGCAATGTACGGAATTTCCTATCCAGGGCATCTAATTCGGTCTGAGTCCATCTTAGTATGCCAAAGGAGTACACTAAGACTGGCATGACTTATTATGAAATAAAAAATAGTATAGTAGTGTTTAGTGAAGATTAGTATAGTACTCAATCTGTGATTTTCTTTATTTTATTTTTTTATTAGTTTCTTTTATTTATAATTTTTACACAAATATCTAATATACTCTCAATTTGAAATTTATTTAATTAGGTAAACTACGTAATGTCTATATTTTGATTTGTTAAAATGTATATTTAATTATATGTATATACCCTAGCCTATATATATTAAATATTTAAAATGGCAAAGTTTTGACGGCCTCTGTGGCGTAGCGGTAGTGCATTCGACTGCTACGACAGGGGGGCGCGGGTTCGTTTCCCGCTCAGTGCAAATTTTGTATGCATGAATATGTCTATTTGCATTGGTCTGGGTGTTTTTATGTATAATATGTATGTATTTACAAAAGAAAAGTATATAAGTATGTTTATTCGCATTCTGGAACCCATAACACAAGCTAGTTAAACTATGCTTACTTTGGGTCTAGAAAGCGCTGTGTAGAATGTCGTAAAATATTTATTTATATTTATTTATTTATTTATTTGTTTCAATAACGGTTTTCTACCCGTCAGTACCGTAAAACGTTCTAGTTTTTTTAATGAATGATACTGGTTCACTTTACTAAGTCAAAAAGATCACATCGGATTTTCGTACCGTGGTGCGAAACGACGAAGTACAAAATAGACATTTTCACACCACTGGTCCGAAACGACGAATTTAAAAAAGGGCCTTGTGCGATTCACACCGTGGCCCGTGGTGCGAACAGCTTGTGGTGTGAATCAACGAAGTACCCAACAAAGAATAAGAAGCTGCTCTGTTGTTTATGGCGAAGAGGTAGCCATGACCAAGTGGCCCCAATTCAGTAAAATATCTTTCTTAAGACGTGTGATTTCAAAACTTACGCCAACTTTTTAATTTCATAATCGAATTGAGAACAAATCAAACTAGTATTGTGATCTTGAAGGTTTCATAGCTTGACAAAAACAGGTAGGTTATGTTTTGACAAATCATATGGAATACCAAAGTTCTTTTTACGTTAACCCCCCGAGCGACGCGGGTGTAAGTTATAAGTTTGACATTTTTTTATTATTATTATTTATTTATAGCAAGTACATGTATATCTTACGAACTAACACATTGTCCCACAAAACCGTACAAACAGTTTGACTGTGAGATCAGGGAAAATATCTAAGTATAATCTAATGACTATATTTACCTAATTATTTTATGGAGTATACATTATAGTGTTACATTATGGTAGCGAATCTATTAGGTGTTTCTTTAATTTAATTTTAAACAACATTTTTCTACTTTCTGTCCTTATTTCTACTGGTAAACTATTTAATATGTAAGGTATTCTTTTATTTAGCGTCCTATCTCCGTACATATTATTACACCTAGGTACTACAAATTTGCCTGCTGACATTGCTCGTGTGTTGTATCTGTTATCTAAATAACAGGTCCGCGCTGGATCATGCTCTAGACTGCCATGGTTGTTGGTAGCAAGTAGATATTTGTGTCTTACACTGACTGGTAATATTTTACATAATTTAAATAGCTTGGAGTAATCATCTTTATACTTGTTTTTAATTTTATTATCCACTAATAATTTGACAAATCTCAACTGTAAGTTTTCTAACTTGTCTATATGTGTTTTATAAGTGAGTCCATAACAGTCGAGCGCATAGTCCAGGATAGACTCCACCAAGCTTCTATATAGCAGTTTTAGAGTACTACGGGGAACTTTATAACTCAAGTGGTTGAATTTACTTAATATAGCTCTAAGTTTGGTACATATGTACTGAACATGTTCGGACCAGGAGAAGTGTTCGTCAATTTTCATTCCTAGATAGGTTGCACACTTGACTCTTTCTATGGGTTTGCAGGCACAGTTGACCAGATTGTTGTGAAAACATTCATATGAATGAGTGAACAGTGAGTAAGGGGAGTCTTTTACTGGTAAATAGGGAGAATGTATGATCCGTTCTTTTGTTTTTTCAGCGTTGAGTACTATGCCGTTGTCGTGTGACCACTTAACAACTGCATCCACGTCCTGTTGCACTAGTCGACACGTTTCGGCCAAGTCGGTGCCCGCGCGCAGTACACATAAGTCATCTGCGAACATATGTGCGGTGCAATGTTGCAATGTTCCACATAAGCTATTTACATGCATTAAATAGCACACAGGTCCACACCCCGAGCCCTGGGGAACGCCACACCGCACCCGCTTGGCCTCGCTGAGCGTGCCCCCGATCTTGACTCGATGGGAGCGTGAAGTGAGATAGTCTCCGAGCCATTCATTTAGTGGCTTCACCACTCCACACTCCTTTATCGCCTGCAATAATGTGCTTATTTTTAATGTCTCAAATGCTTTTTTGTAATCGAAGAACATGGCAATAACGAATTTTTTATCATTTAAGTATGTATTTATCTCATCTGTGAATTTTGCAAGTAATGTATTTGTACTTTTACCTTTTTGAAAGCCATGTTGTGATTTATTTAAAATATTGTTAGTTAGTAAGTAGTTCCCTAGTTGATTTACAATACCTTTTTCTATAATTTTGTCAATGCTAGATAATATTGCTATTGGCCTGTAATTTGAGAATGACTTTTTGTCGCCTTTTTTATGAATAGGACGTATTATTGCCTCTTTAAGTTGATCCGGAAATCTATGGTCTTTAACAGATAAGTTAATTAACTGTGCTAATACAGGGCTAATTTTGTCACTTACTAGTTTTATATCTGAAATTCGGATCCCATCGCTGCCGGGTGACATGTCTGTCTGTGGTATCGTAGCGCCCGAACGGATGAGCTGTTATCGATTTTATTTTTTTGTTTGAAAGGTTATTTAATCGGGAGTGTTCTTAGCTATGTCAAGGGCTTTAAATTTTTTATTCTCTTAATAGAATTGAAATCAGGCGTTTTGAAAACATGGCCCGACTTAATCGGGCCCCATGTCGTCTGGCACCTGTTGGTTAAGTGGTAGTGAACTCCAGTACCGGGTCGTGTACCTACCTACGTATCTATTACAGTAGGAAGTAGGTACCTTAATAAAGTAATTTAATGAAACTTTAACTTTGAGTAGTTTTAGTGTTAAAACAGACCAATAAATTGGTTGATTACCGCTGTTATCAATATGGTACCCTATTTGCATATAAAATACGCTAATATGCGTATTATGTTTAGGTAGGTAGGTACAGTTATTCAAAACATTATGAAGATAATACTCTGTAAGTATATTATTACCTCGACAGTACCTAATATCCTAGATCCGTAGTTAGATAGAAATTTGACCGTGTTACCTGACACTACAGCTGTTTTGTGGCAGGGAACTAAAGTGCGAAGTAGGTCCTGGGGTACCTACTATTCTGCTTCATCAGAGCGCCAATCCCAGTCCTATCCTTTAAATTACGTCGCATTTCTGAACGCGTTTCTTTAATACTTAGACCTAATCTTATGTGCTTATGTAGCGCCATCTATTCGCCAGCAAACTGAAACCTTAACTTACTAAATGTAGTATTTGCGGTTGTAATAGATAGGTGGCGTAACATATATATATATATAATATCTAATATTGACCGGTAGCTGGCGTTAAAAAACGTTTTTAATCTTTATATTTTGTATAAAAAATCTAGTTTATTGCGTGGCACCACTCACTGCAGTGACTACATAGTGATTTCTGTCGTCATAAACTCACTACACTACTTTATTGCTTATTTTATTTATTTAAAAATTTATGCACACACAATAATATCTTTATAATCTATGGATGGTGGAAAGTATAGTATAATGGTACCGCTTATTTCTTTAAGTTTCTTCCAGCAGACGGCGAGAGGAGATCCTGAAGAATAAGAAAAGTTATATTGACGTATGTATGAAAACGAGAAGGAAGATTAAAGTCTAATTTTGATTTTTAAGGGCAAAAAGGTCTCGAGGCATTTCAGGGAGTGAAAGGTATAGTGAACCTTTTTGCTGACTTCGTTAATGTGGTCACTCCAGGACAGGTTGGTATCAATGAGTACCCCCAAATTCTTGGCGGTATCCGAGTAGGGTATTGGAGTGCCGTTCAGAAGAATAGGGTTCAGCGTAGTTAGATAAAGTTTGCTGCCAATGATCATTGCCTGTGACTTTGCTGGGTTGATGCATAATCCAATTGATTTGGCCCAGACACTTATCCGCTCCAGGTCGCAATTCATGGCAGATATAGCAGATGAGGCCTCAGCTACAGCAAAATGATGGTACAGCTGCAGGTCATCGGCATAGATATGTAATTTGCAGGATATTAGGGTCGTAACAGAATTGATGAAGACGGAAAATAAGAGAGGAGAAAGAACGCCACCCTGAGGTACGGTTACGGCCCTGTTGAGGGATGTTCGGAAGCTTTCCACGTGTCCCTCTAATTAGCAGATGGCACAGTGGAGAGCAAGTAAGGGGGCCATCTCGAAACCGGAGATGGCCCCGGGGTCATTCGGGGTGCGAGGGATATGCTCTATGGGTAACCTTACACCCCGGCGTCTTAAGACCCGAGTCGGCGTGCGGTTTTAGTCGGTGCAAGCCCGACATAACCGCCCCCGCTGGCCGGCGGGGGGGTATCCGAAGGGATTTCCGCACGAAAAAAAAAAAAAGGTACGCATGCAACAAGTCCACACCAGTCAGAGGACGCCTGGTCTAGATGAAAACGCTGCGAGCGCCCCCAGAGATAGGAATCAAGCCAAGAGATAGCATGATTTATAGTATAGTGATAGTATAGTACGTCAAAATCGACAGAGTTAAAAGCACTGCTAAAACTAACAATTTTAATATAGTTAGGTCTCTACTTTCCATAGCCCAGCGAATATCGTCAGTTACTTTAATGATAGTCGTAACTGTGCTATGTTCAGCGCGAAATCAAAGAAAGAAAGAAGTTCAATTGTCGATGAACAAAATGCTCAAGAACTTTTGATAGAAACGGAAGAATGGAAATTGGCAGGAAATCGGACACTGTGGAACGATTGGAGGATTTGGGCAATGGAATTATATATGCTGGTTTTCAATAGTCAGGAAAGGTACCAGAGTATAAAGAGTAGTTGAATATATGAGTTATAACGGGGAGTATAATAGGAAGAATTGGAAAAATCATTCTTGAGCATATATGGTCAGGTCCAGCAGCAGAAGAAGAAGAAATAGACAGGGGAGATTTAGTTTCGGAGACTGGGTTGAAATAAAAAGGCGAAATATGCGGTTCAGGCCCGTCCGAAATAGCATGCAGAGTACTCTGCTTGGTAACTGCGTCTAAGGATGCCGGTGCGGTGGCAGCGAGAAGTGATTATTTAAATCACACATGTCTATATCCTTAACGTCAGAATCAGGCGATTTCCCTATGCATGCCAACAGACTTGAGAAATCTTCAAGTGTTCGAAGTGTTTTGATCCGAACACGGATAGCGTGATGGCTGTACCCTTGAGGAACGTTTTATTATCCCAGATAGTATTACGTTGTTCCATGCCTCGATAGTTACATACCTGTTACCCTGTTACATAAGGATTGGATGCGGTTTCCCATGCGCACCGCCCAGCCTATGGCACACAGCTAAATGCTGTAAACCAACTTCAGAGAGTTTCATATCAGTGGTCATATTTTTTTGAATAGACTCATGCAGGTTCTCATTTGGCTTCTCAGGAATACCGTGGAACAGCAACACCTTCCTCGTCGTAGCAGTTTCATGGCTGTCTAGGCCAAGCGAGAGAAGTTCAATTTGTGCTGTCAAAATGCTTAAACTCTGTGTACTCACGTGATAGTGATGCGAGGTTAGGGGATGCAGGTGCCGCTTTGGGCGAGATCTTTTACAGCTTCTCATCATATTTTTTCTTCATCCGGGAGCTGAATAACTTCTCCATATCTTGTAGGCCACTAGTGAGTTTCAGATCCATAGTGAAGTGAGCACAGGCCGAAACTGAGCATGAAGTTGTATAAAACACTGGACAGCAAGTGCAGGTTGGTTTTAAGCAAAGTTAATATGGATATACAAAAATAAAGTGGTATTTATAATTTTAAATTAAAATATATAGCAGCAGTTATTTTAGTGTGTGTATTGCGTGACTACCCACATTATTTCCTTCAACTTCTCCTTAATGCTTCAATGTATGCTCAGCTCAGAATAATGTAAAAACATTGGCTCATAATTCACACATATTTTTAGGGATTTTCTTTAGAAAAGCCCTATTGCTATGGAGTTGTCGTCGACGTCGTCGTCGTTGCCAATTTTCTGTCACGGTTTTGGGTATGAAGGAGATGAGCTATCGAGTTGCTGTTTTCGGTAATAGATTCGTGCTGGGGTGAACCATTGCAAGATAAAGAAAAAATCGCAAAAAACGCAAAAAAAAATAATCGCAAAATCGAAAATGCCTTGTATTCGGCTGAGCTCGTCTCAGGAATTCAACTTGTTTGGGATGTATTTATACCATCATATCTATCTATACATGAGGTTCACACCGTGACCTGATGTTTGTCCGCCATTATTTAGCTGGGTCGCTTTCGATGCGGTTTTCAGAAAAGTATTCGTTACATTCTGGAGAAGGCCTTAGTATACTTAATTGACTTAAAACCTTTTTTAAGCACGGACAAAGATACCTCCTTAGGTATGTTTGTCCGTGATTAAAACGTGTTTGTTACATTCTGGAGGTTCTGGTATATTTTACCGACTTCAAAAAAGGAGGTATGTTTGTCCATGATTATTAAATATAATTATTATTAATAGATTGACAGTGACTGGGATCATGGGATCCCACCTAGATCTTCGTGCTAAGAGGCTCTAGCGCTTTCTTTCGGGTTGGGGGGTTTCATTCGTTCTCTAAAAGCCAAACAAACCAAAATACGGAATCAAGGAGAGCGGAGCCGGGGCTCCAAAGTGCAGGCTTTGGATGTAACTAGCATTGGCGCTCGGATGATGATGAATGAACTGTAGGACAACCAATTGTGACGTGTGGTAGAGTTTGGCGTCAGAGGTCGCAGGTTAAATTCCCGCTCAGTGCAAACATTTGTTTACATGAATCTATTTGCATTACCGGTTTAGGTGTTTCTATTTAAGTAAGTATACAATTATTTTTTTCAGAACAACATTCAATATCTTTAGCGTGGGTCTAGATTATGATGAAAGTATTCCAAAGCTTACACTGGAGCCCTGGATCCGATCTCCAAATCATCTATTATTAACGACGGCCTCTGTGGCGTAGCGGTAGTGCATTCGACTGCTACGACAGGGGCGCGGGTTTGATTCCGGCTCAGTGCAAATATTTGTATGCATTGCATGCATGCATGCATTGGTCTGGGTGTTTCTATGTGTAATATGTATGTATTTACAAAAAAAAAGTATATAAGTATGTTTATCCGTATTCTGGAGCCCATAACACAAGCTAGTTAAACTATGCTTACCTTGGGTCTAGAAAGCGCTGTGTAGAATTATTGGGTTATCATGTCTTGTCGCCCTACAGTTCATTGATCTAGCTAAAAGGCAAGGATCTCATCGTACTTCTCTTCTCATCACAGCTCGAAATTAAACGAAATGAAACACGTCTGTTGGAAATCATTTCATTTTATTGCTCCACAAGGTCGGTACTTATAAGCTTTTTTATTTTCAAGTAAAAACACACTTACGAAACCACATGTTACGAACATGTGTGTGCATAACAGAACATTTTATTTATTTATTCATAATCTTATATTTCTAATCTATCAGGTACTTTACAATATACATGGATGTTTCACTGTTCAAAATTGAAAAAAAAAATGTTTTTGCATAATCCAAAAAACATACAAGGAATGTTTCGTTGGATTAGGGGAAAACAAGCCTCAACACAATATTTTCTGATATAAACACACAATTCATAATCAGGCCGTTCCTTTAAGACGTGTCGTCTTACACAATACAGTCGCAAATAATAATAAATATAGTTTGTTACAAACAATGTATCTAGTATGTATCCCTGTATAATTAATTATACATAATATAGGTATACATCAGAGGCTGTACAATTGTACATCTTTGCCACCACATCTTTTTCTTTTGTCTCTTCTAGACCGGTTGTACGTAACAAAAAAACTGTCAAGGCGCGAAAATTATTATAGACAGACATTTTTTATAACATTTATCCGTAATTTGTAGAAAGTAAGTGACAAGTGAATTTAAAAATTTGTAACACTCATTGGAAATTAGCTTTCTTACGTGTTTTCCTATTTATCATCACTTCGCTCGCGCACCCCTGTTCGTACTCCCGAAGTGTGAAGCTTGTCTAGTAGTTTTGCCACCGGCGCGGCGTAGGTTACGGAATTTACAAAACTAAAAACAGGTAGGAGAAGATAAATTGTCTGTAACTTTATAAATGATAAATATGAGTCTAAAATCTCACATTTAAACAGAGTCTGATGCTGAGGTCGGTTTAAAAACTGTTCGTCATTTAAATTTTTTCAATAATGTAACCTCATAAAAAGCTCAAATGGCGCCATAGTCTTTTGTTCATCGCGAATGTAACTGACAAACAAGTTTATCAATTTTTACCAAACGTAGTTATTGGGTATTTATAGGAGGTAATCATAGCCTTATACGGAGAATCGAAACAAACCCGAGATTAAGTTACTTTTTATATTTAGATATTTTATTGCCATTCCTAGAAGAATACCACGTACCTGCGTATTTAACAGTTATTGGCACAAAACAAAACATCATTCGTAGATAAAAATTGCAATTAAATGTCAACTTTCGAGATTCTCGTACTTTTGTCAATTTGACACATCAAATACTGAACGCTCATTGGTTGCCTGTTGATCATTGTTCAAATTTAACCATTAACCAATGACCACACAGTCGGACAAATGTGCGAAAACCTAGAGTTACTCTTATTTTAGCCATCGTAATATTTTACCCGCATATTCTTTTCTAACTGGAATGACAATACAACATACTCGTATATTTTAAACATCAAATATTTTTTGGAAATATTGAGACAGTAAAGTAAGCAAGTAAACAAATTCAACGCCATCTGGTGGATTAAAAAAATACTATTAAGACAATTATGTACTGACCAAACGAGGTGAATTTATACATTGGTACATTACAACTGTAACCGAGAATCGTTTTTGCTCACACTTTTAATTCACCCTGCGTTTACTATTCACTCGCATTTTGCATTCACCTCTTTTGACCGTAATTTATATCACTGAAATTTAGATTTTGCGACTTCCACAATAACGTCTTTAAAACTGATGTCAGTATAACACTCATACATGAGATCACAGAGTACGTTGACACCCTGGCAAATCACCAATTACGCGAGAAACTTTGTCTCATTCCTCCGTCGTTAAACTAGAGCTGCCAAAACCTTATTCATAAACTCTTATTAGCAATATTTTAATTAAAGTAAGGTAATGTCGGAAGTTTACGCGAATGTTACATATTGAAATAAAACGCGGTTATTGGGTCTCCCCGTGACCATGGCTGCTGAAAAGCAACCGAAACGTCGGGTTCAATGTAAAATATAAAATAACATCAAATAAACCGCGATAGAATCCGTTAAAAATAGTTTTATTTCAATAAAGTAAGGTAAGTCATTCTCTTTCTTTCAAGTAACATGTGTCAAACAATCAATAGGCGAAGTATGCTTTAAAGTTTTTATGAATAAAGGAGTTATAACAGCGTCACATTCAAATTTAAAGTTTACTACAGCCTGGCAACCATACATAGCTTCGTACTGTATATTAAAAACAAATATTTACATGTCCTTTGCTCTCACTGCCTTTAATTATAAGAGATATTAAAAAAATATCAACTCTTTCGAAATAAAAAAGCATACAACCTACTGAGTGTCTTTAGTTAATAGGATATTTAGCATGTTAAGTTCTTTAGCACCATCCACAATAATATAATAATGCAGGCATAATAAGGCAGTGAGAGTATAAATTGAAACTTTTCCATCGATACAATAGAATACCTATTCTAATATAATTAAAGCGTTATTTAAGGTTTAAAATGGCTTAGCCACATTACAATTTTTTATCAACCTTTTTTTAATTTTGCCAAACCGAAATAATATTTCTTGATTCTAAAACGTCAAAGAGAAAAAAAACATAATTAATTTAAATAAAACAATAATATTAGTAAATCAAAATATTCGCCAATAAATACTAAAATATATACATTTAATTACTAAGTTAGCCAAGCCAAAACATAGTAGCACCAAAATTATCCAACAATTAGTACTGACAGAAAAGTTTCACTAATATATAATTAAATATATATATATTATATATATGAGGTACCTTATTATACAATATGATGACACGCAGTCCGTTCCTAATGTACACTATTTAATGTTTAAAACAATAAGTTATTTGTATTACACACTCGCTTACGGTACCTACTTTGAATAATAATATATAATAATAAGTAAATGGTAATATATTTTTTAAAGTGTCTCTGACTAGAGATAACCTATTCTAAAACTGAAATCTTATTCTAGAACAACTAACTATATAACATAGCACTCGTTAAAGGAAAATTATCATCAAAAGGAAAATCGTTTCGATTTTATTCTACAATTTGAGCTTTGCCAAAGTCACTTAATTAGTGAAATTATATTTCACACTTTTCTCATCAGAAATCGACGTCAGCAAGTGCAGTTAGCGTACTGGAAATAATAGTTGCAGTAATAATTCAGTGAAGCCATATTTATTTTTTATATCATCATTTTTAATATCCTACGGAGTTATTTTTACAAAAAAAAAACACATCTTAGTAATATGATAATTTGTCTTACACGAATTTTTTTAATAAAAATTTATTGCACAGAATACCATGTTACGTAAATAATCTGCATTCATTGCAATGAAAACAGTATGTATCAGTTTACAAATTTCATTAATTTTTATGATTTTTGTTTAGTTTTTTTTTGTAAAAGTATTATATTTGGCTTTTTTGGATTATAGTATATTAAAAATAACGTTATTTTTTATAAATGGCAAAAATTTAGTGTTCTAATTTTTTAAATTAATTCGTTAAATAATCAAGCACACTACGCGTTATAATATAGTTAATATTATAATATATATAAAGTATTTTTTCCAGTTCGCTAGCTTACGTTAAAAATGTAAGAGGAAATTACTGAAAACATATAGTTGCCTTAGATCTGGTACGAACATACAATTATTATACATGTAATCATTATCACAAAATATACAAACATCGATTAAAAACAGACATTACTTCAGACTTTAGGATTTTTATTTTATAAATTGTTTTAATTTGAAATATTATAGTCGTGCATACGGAGAGCAAAAAGGTGAATTTTTGTTTCTTTTTTGTAAGTACTTACAAGTTTTTGAACATGATTGTATCGTACTTCAAATGAACCAAATTGATTTATTTGTTTGAATTGGGACGAATTCCAAAGTCCAGCAGTGGAATGCGATAGGCTGATAAGCTAATGTGGAAGATCTGAACATGTCTGTAATAATGTGAGATTATGGTTTTTTATCAAGCAAAAAAATTTGCAGAGGCCTTTGTCCAGCAGTGGCCTGCAACAGGATGATTGAAGTTATCTACGCAGACAAGTCTCATAAAATTAGAGTTATATGTGGCACTGATAGATACACAAAATTACTTTTATGCTAGTTTCCTTAATAAGTACCTATTTACAAAATCCAGTTTAGAAACATTTCAACAATTTCTCCGTAGATATCTATACACATCAAAGTATGTAACAAACACATCAAAATATTCGTACCAGTAAATAAAGTTACTCGAGGCTACTAAAAGTTCATTCCTAAATCATATAATATATAATTGAATGTATAAATCATTCACATTAGTGTCCATAAACACGTTTAATTTAATATATACACATAATAATTGCTCAGTCACAAAAAAATATGCACTAAATCAAAATGCACCGTTACTTGCAAACGCTAAAAACTCGTGGCTCAAAAGTTTTTTATAAATTATATTTAAACATAGAAATCCTTTAGCCGGTTTTTGGCCATAGAAAATACCAATTTCAAATATTTAAAACACTTCAGTCAGTGTTAAACGCAAATACTTTATTTTCGACGTAAAATCACATAACTTGAAATCAATTATAATGCTACAAAGACAAGTCTTAAAAGACAATAATAAACGATACTTTGTGATGACGGATTGACATTAATATTACGGTTAATTGTAGTATCGTAAAAATGAAAGGAAACTACTAATTTTACGTTGTATTCGTCCCCAGCGGGTCTAAAAAGCCACATAATTGGAATCATATTTGGAAAATAAGGTATGGGTCTTAGTAAAAATCGTAAAATGGTCACACATTGATCAATCTTAATTATGAACTACGCTCAAATGCTGCAATTCTTGTGGTTGTTTTGTATGAGAAATCCTTAAATCCTGGCATTTCTTAAAGTTATTCGCTTTTTGCGGAATCGCTCAACGTCGCCTTTTGTGACCCGCAGAAGTCTCTTATCAGCATTCATTATGTGACTCTATGTAGACTGTAAAACTACAAGACTTATTATAACACTTCAAAGATTAGGGACAACGTTTTAACAACCAATTGTTTTTTTATTATAATAAAACCTAACAAATCGATAAAGATCAGGCAGTGATAACTCACTATTTTATAAATTATTGCTCGGTTGAAACAATTTGAAGAATTTAAATGAACATCAGTGTCATATATATAGTTTTTCTTAATTTAGTCCATTTTTTTATTTATTTACAATGAGGTAGACTGTGGGATATTCCCATATAAAGATAATTTTGTTGGCCTGGACTAATATAATGTATTCTCGTAGCAATTAACTTACGAGATATAATTTACACTTGTCCTACTAATTAATTTTTTGAATAACTTCAATAATACAACACTTGAATCAGTTACTATATACGTACCAAAGTTTTAAAAAATATGACGGTTTTGCATTATTTCAACAGAAAGTATTTTAATGAATTCCAAGACCACAGATAAAAATCTGGACAGTATATAACTAGCAGAACAGTAACATAGAACAAGTATGCTTGTAGACCTGACATAGCATATATGTTTTACAATTAACATGACAAATATGCCTCGTATATGAAGACTTAGATACATCCACGTTTTTTATACAAGTAACATATATGAGGTATGATGCATGTATGAGTTCAATTCTTTTTATTAATTAAGTATTACTATTTGGTATGGCTGAGGTTTTATACAGAGTTATTTATTTTAACCAATTTCATTAAATAAACTGCTTTTTGAGATAGGTCGGTATTACACTACTTGAAACTAAATGACACTGGAATACTTAATTGTTTAGATTACATTGAATTTTCGTCATTATTTGTAGTATAATACCGATCCAGGAAACACAAGATTTTATCAAAGTTTTTATTAAGTATACTTATTACACAAGAATTTAACTTAAAACGCAATAATTGCTTATTTGTTTAATGTACACAGCTATTGCAAAAAATCTTAAAAATAACCCTGTATAAATTATGCTTATGGTTGTAGTTTAATAACTATTTTACTATAATAAGTATGATAATGTGAGTATTTTGTTAATAAGGTATTGAAAGCACAGAATTGAGGTTATATGAAAAGGTATCAGACGTACCCTCAGAATGGCACACGTTGAAGATACTACAAGAAAAACTGTATATTGTAAAAAAAACTAATTTCATAAAACTGTACTTGATATGATTATGTACAATTATTTTTATCTGCATCATGCTCCTATACAATCTGTGGTAAAAAATCGATACTTTCTTCGAAACTGCGTACTCATGGCAACACCAACATCTTTGTCGCCTGATAAAATTATTCACAACAATATAAATAGAAAGAGGTCTCAATAGACTCAGTTTCAAAGATCAACAATATCCAAGTAGAGAAAAAAATATTTACACAATGCTGTAATTTCTCAGCACCTCATCATTTTGTACTGTGGAGACGCAATGTCACTGAGCGTTCATCGCGAGTCACTGTTAACGCAACCTGGTGATGACGCGGGTAGGTCAACATGGCGGCGGTTCCGGTTCCTCCTTAGGCGGCGAGGGATTCGGCAAGGGTGGTTCATCACCAGCAATCGCCCGTTCCCGCCGGGCGATTTCTACCTCCCGTTGATCCAGTCGGGCTTCACGGCGAATGAGTTCTGCTTCGCGTTCGTCTAGGAGTCTTGCGCGTTCTGTAAGCCTGGCTTCTGCATCTAGCAGTCTTGCCGCGAGCTCTGAGTCGCTATGCGGTGGTGGGGATGTGGATGAGGTAACATCGTCGATGGGAGGCGTGAGGGGTTTGAGGGATACATTAGGTTGATAGTCACGCTCATAGCTGGTGCAGTCGGCGACGCGGACAACCCGTTCCGGGTGCTGTAGTACTGGCTCTCGTTTGTCCCAGGGTCTGAAGGCTGACAAAGCTCTATAGTTTATGGCTGCGTAGGGGTCGATGACCAGCGCGTACGTTGTGTAGTCCTCATTTCGCACTTTCTTCGGCGGTGATTCAAGAGGCTCTGTCTTACACACCACCGGTTCAATCACCTGGAATTAAAAGAAATAAGGCATGTTAATAACTATATTCTTTCAGTGGTGATTATATTTTGAAGAAGCCTTAGTTTTAGTCCGTTTTTAGTTCATCTTACTAGTATTTTAAATGTGAACTAGTGAATTTGTGAAACAATAAAAATGTTTAGTAAATGTGAAATTTATAATTTTGTTTCTCAATCACGGATTATTTCACGAATTCGTCGCACGGCTATCCGTGCGACCGGAGCCTGGGCAATAATATAGGATACTTTTTAAGCCAGCAATAGGTTCCACCTAATATAAAATTTCAACATAGTCGCAAATAGCACCTAGTAATAAATTACTCCGATACGATGGCACGGATTTCATATAAAATCCACAGCAAACAGTATATTATCTATATGTATTTTTTGTAATCTACAGAGTACAAGTATGTGTTTATAGGCTCCGACCAACATCCTTGCTCAAAACAACCTCACCTGGAAGTCGGTTCACCTGCTAAATAACGAACAAGGCTCTGGCGCGGGGTTTCCTCTTAGGCCTGGAAAGTCAGAGGGCAGTCGCTCAAACGTACAAGCCGGGAAAACCGACATAACCCTTAAAAGCAATGGAGGACTTCGAACTCTAAAGTACGAACTTTGGACGCGACTGAGCAACGCAAAAAAGCGGCTATAGCCCAGTGAAGTACGTAACGGATTGCTGAGACGACGTCTCGAGATGGCAATAGGCTCGCCCCCTATTACATTGGGACCAAACTAGCGAATCGTGGGTGTGTAATACACCTCTGTCTACCCCTTCGGGGATACAGGCGTGTAGTTATGTTATGGGAAATCGCTATGAGGAAGATGATGATAAGAGCTGGTGATTGGTAACATCGAATGTGATAAGCTATTTCGCATTCAACTGTACATAAGGAACATCGAGTCAGTCATAGATGGCAGTCGCCTGCGTAACAGTCAAGACAAACCAATCGATAAGGAAAGAGTAGTTTAGCGGACACGGACTTCAAAGTGTGGAAACTCTTCAACGAAGTTCTTCAATAAAAATTTGAATTTATGTTAAGTGTATCTTATTTTTTTTTATTTTATGCGGCAATCCCTTCTGATACCCCCCCGCCGGCCAGCGGGAACCGACTAAAACCGCACGCCGTTTCGGGTCTACAGACGCCGGGGTGTAAGGTTACCCATAGAACATATCCCTCGCACTCCGACTGACCCTGGGCCATTCGCAGTGTCCCCTCTGATAAGAGCAGAGGGGTACCTGGAGCGACCACCCCTCCCGCGGGCCTTGCAGGCCCGCCATACCCCGACCCCCTCGTGCAATGGGGTCAGCTGGCCCTGAAAAGGGCCGGTTGGTCAGACTCTTGGCCGTTGACGTTGACGCCAGCTACTCCAGAGGAGCAATCAATGATGCGTCATCGCCCACGTTGCTCAGGGTGCACCAAACTTGGAGGTGATCCAACTAGTCGCACCCCTGTAAAGTGTATCTAAGGCGGAGAAACCCTAAGTAAGTTTGCATGTGCCAAGGCTGACAGAAATATTCTTAGGACTAGCTTCCTTATTGAGATGTTACACGCGCCGGTGTTGCTAATTGTTCAGACGCGAAATAAGTAAACATAGACTACGAAGAGATCGTTGCTCACGTATAAATGTATTTTCATATTCAGGACACCGCCCACCTAATATCAACCTTAAGTTACTTATTTTTTTAATCTTTGGGGATTATTCTCTTGCTTCCACATCCCCGCGAAGAGTAGTGTTGGGTAAATATGTTCATAGCCCACGGTGACCAATGAGGGGGTCGTGGCTAAGTGGTAATAAGTAGGTGCAAAGTAAAATATAAAGTTTCTATAAAACTATCTATGGCATTCTATTGAAATTGATTTAGAATCAACAAATTATGACCTTTTTCGGAATACATTTAATTTCTGTCTGTTATTTGCTACAAGTGGGTCGAAATTTCCCGCTGTCCTTATTGTCAACAGGCCGGAATGACGTCATGCCTATTGAGCTTGTTTTGACGGTAGATAAAAATACTAATTTGACTTGCAAGTGAACTGTGTTGTCAAGATGTATAAATTCAATATTTCCTAAGATATTATCCCCGAGGCTAGAGGCACAAGGTATAAATACGTAATTATGGTAAAGTCAAAAGGTTCAGCATTATGACGTCAATACTTGTCTTATCTAAGGCGGCCAACCGTCCCGCATTCTGCAGGATAGCAGTTGCATTGCAGCATTTAATAAAATAGTACCGCATTACGTCAAATGTCCATTTGTATTTCATTTTCAGATTTCCAAGTTCAACCAACTTAAAACAAATGATTGACAATGTTGACACGTGCATACTGCATACACAATAACATAAAGAAATACGACATTTTATATACCTGCGTCTGGTTAGAAATAAATGTAGGTACACGTATATCGATGTATTTCACAATGTTACCTACCCCCAAGGGGTAGAAAGTTTATATGACAAGTTCTTTATTATGGCAGTAAAAAGCATGAAATTCAATATGAAGGCATCTTATAGTTTAAATTCACAATTGGACGCCATACACACGAGTTTTCGTTATTAAAAGCAAAGTTACTAATATGTCCTACTTAGACCGGGATACATACGGAGTTTCGAATGCCGTCCTTGCGACGCACGCTGCTGCGAATTATTTTTCCACTGCCTCACAGGTTCGAAAGCTCATGGACTCGAATGAAATAGTCGCGAAAGACGCTATTTCGAAAAACATTTTCACTGCCTCATACGCTCGAATATAGTCACGTTATTCAAATCCAATTTTCGGGACTACTGGATCCGGCGCTTCGCCGGCCGCTGCCGCGGCACGCTCGCTCGGCTCGCGCTCTGTCGGTGTCACAGTTCTAACCTAACCTAACCCAGAAGCGCCGGAACCAATAGTCCGGAAAGTTGGATTTCGATATCGTGACTATATTAGAGCGTATGAGGCAGTGAAAATGTTTTTCGAAACAGCGTCTTTCGCGACTATTTCATTCGAGTCCTCATGGACTCGAATGAAATAGTTGCTTTCGAACCTGTGAGGCAGTGGAAAAATAATTCGCAGCAGCGTGCGCCGTGAGGACGGCATTCGAAACTACATACGACTACGACTTAGACCATATCTTGTGACTTTATACAAATATATTAAAATATCCCCGGGTTGGCTCTGTCGAGAGTTGATACATTTATGCTTTCTATGTTTGTCCCGCATTGTCTATTTTAAAGATGGCCGCCTTAGTCTTATCTTTAAGCAAATGCGATCACAGCACGATGTCACTGTTTGACATCAAAGAACAACATATCTTAAAATATACACATTTTATCTATTGTGGTAGATAGCAAAACATTGGTAAAAAGTTCGTACAATAAGATCCCTTTTGTGATATTTTCAATTCCTTTGCTTATTAGGTACCTATTATTTGGGGTGCTTGGTTGGGGACCTCCACGCGGTGCACCCTGGGCAACGGAGACGGCAGCGCCTCTCTCCTAGGGCGGGGGAGACGCTGCCGCCTACGGCCAACTCCGACCGAGGCGAGGACGGCCCTGTTGAGGGCTGTTCGGAAGCTTTCCACGTGTCCCTCTGATTAGCAGATGGCACAGTGGAGAGCAAGTAAGGGGGCCATCTCGAAACCGGAGATGGCCCAGGGTCAGTCGGGGTGCGAGGGATATGCTCTATGGGTAACCTTACACCCCGGCGTCTTAAGACCCGAGACGGCGTGCGGTTTTAGTCGGTTCAAGCCCAACATAACCGCCCCCGCTGGAGACCCCCCGCTCTCCAGCGGGGGCGGTATCCGAAGGGATTTCCGCACGAAAAAAAAAAAAAAAAAAGGTACCTATTATTTAATGTTAGTTATATTTTACCCCGCAGTTATTCCTATTTTGCCTCGTTTGGATTTGTTATACGTATTTTGTTTGGTTATTGCATATTTGCTGCTGGTGATTTGTTAATTGTATAACTGAATGAATGATAATTATAATGAAGATAATATAATCTGCTACCCAAGTTGCTTGTACCTGCCTACTGGTCTTTTACTAGAATTTAACGCACGCCACTTCATTGCCGAAATGCATAATAGCATGCATGATGAGAGAAATTATCGATATACGCTTTTACTTCAAATATTTGTGTGGAAATCTGTAACTATAGCAAACAACCACTTGCTGCCTAAATAACCTCATATTACTGATATGAGAGCAGAGGCAGTCTAGCAGTCTTGGTCGTCCTAGGCCATGTGGTAGGCACCAGTCATCTCTTTCTCGGATAAATATATATAAAACTAAGTCGTGTGAGGGATGACCGTATATAACTCGAGACCGATTTTCATGATTTTTAGGGTTCCGTAGCCAAATGGCAAAAAACGGAACCCTTATAGATTCGTAATGTCTGTCTGCCCGTCCGTGTGTTTCAGCCATTTTTTCCGAAACTATAAGAACTATGCTGTTGCAACTTGGTAAGTAGATGTATTCTGTGAACCGCATTAAGATTTTCACACTTAACACAACAAAAATGATATTGAGGTTTCATTTTTTTCTAAACTGAATAGTTTGCGCGAGAGACACCTTTAAAGTGGTAAAATGTGTCCCCCCCCTGTAACTTCTAAAATAAGAGAATGATAAAACTAAAAAAAATATATGATGCACTAACCATGTAAACTTCCACCGAAAATTGGTTTGAACGAGATCTAATAAGTAGTTTTTTACGTCATAAATCGTAAACCTCAATTTAAATTTCAATCAACAAAAAAAAACATTATTATGTTACTTGCAGCTACGGAACCCTTCATGGGCGAGTCCAACTCGCACTTGGCCGCTTTTTTATATTTGTGTCCGACTTTTTTTGTGCGGAAACGCCCACGGATACCCCTCCACCTACTAGCAAGGGTGGTTATGTCGGATTCGAAACCAGTCAGCTAGTTTTATATATTTTCTAGGTTTTTCGGTGGGAAACACAATATTGAATTAAACCTCGACTTTGTGTATTTTCATTGATGTGTTAAATAAAATATGTATCTGTATCATAAAAATATGAAGATGTAAGATTTTCATTGCTTACTTTGTTGTAGAGTTGAGATACTTATGTATCAGTCCTTGGAGAGGATTTTCGCTTCTCTCGTCATAGATATGAGTACTACAATACGAATTATGATTCCATTCTTGTTCTATTTTTACTATTTCAATAGATTTTCTATGGATGCGAATCGACACAGGGTTGACATAATACTGCCATTTTTTTTTTATTTTTTTTTTTTTATCATAGTAGTGAATTGACTAACAAAGAAAGTGGCAGAATGAATTGTCATCAATGAAATTTCGCTTTTGCTTACAGAGGGAATAGAGAAAGTTATTGTTAATGTACCTACAGTATATTGTAATCTTACATTTTGAAGCTGCGGTTTTCACAGGCTTATAACTTCAGCGCTATCAGTTCAACACATTCGTCTTACATAATGCAGGTATGAGGAGGTGCGGGGTCTGAACGCAGACGGTGCTCGTCATCGCCGGGGGGACCGCCCTCTAGCGGGTGTGAGGCACGGATATAGGTCGCGGCCAGGCCGCAGACGACCCCCAGACGCCAACCTCGCCCTGCCCTGACGCACGACTACGGCCAAGTAATGCGTAAATGTTGACTTGTGCTCAAGTAAAAAGAAAGATAGATAAAAAACGCAAGTAGTATTTGGTGCGCATTTGACCATGAAAGCTGTCACCAAAATATTCGTTTTGCAGTTAATTTTTATCTGTTTATGACAGTCAATGTACGAACAACATTATGAATGTTGATAAAGTAATATTTAAGTTATCAACGTACTCGTCATTCAATCTAAATTTATCTGTATTGTTTATTTGTTAAGGTAATGTATTTAGACTGCTATATCGAGTAGAAGTAGATAGGCCGTAAACTACTATCTTACGATCGCGTCAAAATGGCGTCGCGCGCGTTCAAAAGACTGGCTCCAAAACAATGTTCGTAATGAGAGAACGGTGGGGTTTCCGTCGAGACTCATCTGCGGAACGTGTACTAAGATAACCATTGACATAAGATCTCCCTTGCCGCTTCCCCCCTCACGCATCACTTAGTTGTAAGGGCATGATGTGGGTAGGTCAATACGCTTTCTCGGATCAAAGTACATTGGGCGCGTGGGCGCGGCCCAACTAACATATTTCGGCCTACTTGCAATTTACCGACTGTTTTTCTGGCGGCACGTGCCTACATTATCCATCTTAAATTGCGTGTCATTAATCCATGTTTCCTTTAGCCATCTTCAAATAATATGGTCGAAATGAATTAGCAACTTATATACTCTGTGGTTTATACATAAACAACTTGGTAATAACTAAGTAGGCGTCGTAATGCAAATGCAAGATATTTAGTAATTATAGATTAATGTTTAATTCTTTGACGACTTTCGACAATCAGACTACCATGTGACTAAATAATTAATAATTAATCCCTCTAAATAGATAATGAGAGGAATGTAATTTGCATTAAAAAAAATTAAATTGCACTACGGTTTGTAGATAAGACCCAAACTGTGACACAATTTTATTCTGAATAGAAATTTTTGCGTCATGGCATAATTGGCAACATATTTGATATTCAAATTCCAATAATAACTGTCTTCAAAACACCATATTTTTTTCTCAGAAATACATCATGTTCCATTAATTGCTACTAAGAAAATAAAACGTATGTAGACATATTAATAATCTAAGCGTATGTACTTATTTTTTAAATTAGTGGTCAATACGTGTATGCCATAATTGCGATTCTGGAATGCACATTAAACTTTTGCTGTAAAATTTTAAGGTAATCTCAAGAAATCAATTGTATTGTGAATAAAGAACAGTAATATATCATGGTGTACACACTGGGAGCAATCCCTTAGGATACCCCCCCGCCGGCCTGCGGGGGCGGTTATGTCGGGCTTGAATCGACTAAAACCGCACGCCGTCTCGGGTCTACAGACGCCGGGGTGTAAGATTGCCCATAGAGCATATCCCTCGCACCCCGACTGACCCTGGGCCATCTCCGGTTTCGAGATGGCCCCCTCGGGTTTGGAAACCACGGTGTCCCCGTCTTGTCCCGGTTTGGGGGAGGAGTTGTGAAGTACCTATAGTAAGTATTTGATTTGGCACGTCCGTTGTCGAGAAGAAGAATGAGAGTTCGGCTTATCATCTTGCTTCGATTCTATAGAGCGTTCTCTCAATCGTAAATCTCACTAGGTAACAGTTTGATACCTTTATAAAGAATAGCTGTTGAAAAAAGCTCTTGTATTTGCCTACCTCGGCTAGTGAAATATCTGATTGTATGTATAATTATGTGTGATGTGATGATACGTGTTCTGTTCTATTTATCAAAACCAGAACAGCGAATCTTCCATTCCATACCAAAATTACGTGCACTAAATCAGCTGATAAACCAGGTTTTTCCGTGTAATGTTTAACATTACGTATTCTGGTATGTTCTAAAATTAGATGGTAGTGAAATTGGGCAATGAACTAATGAAACACTCTTTTACATCTGTAGGGTTGACACTTCAGTTAAAATGTTCTCTCTACGGAACATAATGAGTATAAGATGAAAAGAGTACAAGCGACACCTATTGTTCATAGAAAAAGATCCCACCTGACATCGTAACCAATTGGCCGAGAAGTGATTTTCTTGTCAACTCTCATTGTCGCTTGTGTCCTTTAGCCTTTCAACCATCGATGTCATCATCCCGCTTCCACATTGAAGCCCGAAGGCCGCTTTCCTATGCTTTCTCCTCCTGATGTGACTTTTCTTGGCCGGGAAATCTATACACCGGGAATCATACGTCTAATGGTACATAAAAACGTGTAAAAGTTTTTACACCTTTTTAAAGTAAATAGTATAACTACGTTACTATTACTATACACTACTTTAACATTTAGTTAACTGAACTTAATAAATAAAGAATTGTAAAAGAGCTGTATTCATTTTTACTCATCCACACAACCCCCTAATAGTACAATATTGACAAAAACATATATGACATCATACCTCGCTATTTATTACAAGCACAGACATTAGATGCTAATACATATTATCATATAAGATTACAAGTTTCCATAAAACGTACCGTTTTGACGTTTAATAAAAATTTAATAATTTGACTTGACACTCTTGACAGTCAACAACCCTACACGTATTACAAATTTTATATATTACTAACAATTTTCACGCCTCCTCGACTGAAGATATTTTCATAACGAGGAGCAAAGATATACAAATACAAATCACACTTGGCCAATTTAATATTTGCACAAAAGAAACATAAGTAGTCCTTTTTACACGCGCCTCGTTATTCACGAGCTCACGCGTAATTGGGTGGAATCCGTGGATTAAATTCGTTACTGTATATTATTTGTTTTTATTTTTGAACATGTAGCCAGTATATCTGTTAGATTTAGTTCGAAAAATGTGAACTGAACTAAATCTATTGAAAAAGGATACTAATTGCTTCAAAATGTCATCGAGCATATCTTCTTTTAAAATTAAATATTATAACGTTTTAATTTCGAAAACAGGACATGGATTTTTTTTAGAGAACAAGCTGACACGGCCCTGCTGCGCACAGAAAATAGATTGTATAAAAAAACTTTTACTCGTTTACAACTACACCTACTGGTGCAAAAGTTGTAATACGGGATAACCTCTGTTTAGTTTTTATTTGATTGCAAGTACTTTCATAGGTCGCGTAGAGACATCAATATATATTGCGATCCAATATCGTGATTGGTGACAAACGCGATTGGCCCCTATCCTATTGGATAGGGACCAATCGCGTTTGTTTGCACATCAGTAATATAGCTTTTGCGCATCAATATCGTCAACAATATTGACCGAGTACTTGGCGTTGAACTCAACAGATCCCATAAGACGTTTGATAAAAAATAAACGGCAGGAAAATCCTCGCTGTAAGGTTAGTATTAATACATTTAATTAAATATTCTAGGTATACCTATACTCAGACATGATATTAATCATCAAATGGGTATCGTATCGCACACGTGACTTTTTGATATTGACGTTGATATTGTCCAGCTTAAACCGGAGCCCTGATAACTGATAACATACTATCAGGAAATCAAAATTTCTTATTTAGACAAGTGTGAGTATACGTGTAAAACAATGCTTTTCTTCTAAAACAAATCGACAGCCCTAGATCTCCACCGCCGTCAATGGACACTAATGTTTAGACAAGCTGCGCGGGCGCAAGACACTTGCCACACGCAACCGCACAGCAGTGAATAAACTTCGCAATAATGTTAAATGTTCCTACTTACATCATTTTATGTAATAGTACTTATTCGTTATAATTTCTTTAATCTGACTAATCCAACTTGATGTTATTTGTGCTGGCAAAAAAAAATCCTACCCATTAAGTGAGAAAGAGGGTGTAGACCACCTAGATTTCGGGGCCCAAGTCAACTTTAGCCGTAAGCTGGTATGTAGTAGGATAGATGTCACAATTCATTAGCTCATTTATCTACATTCTGCGTCCCGTTCCAAATTCAAAGTTCAAAAAAAAAACATTCATTCCCGCCTCACTCAGGAACCGTTATTTTATTTAGCTTCATCTGTCCCGATGTTTGTCAGCAAATCTTGCAAATTAAACTTGGTCTTACTTCCCGATTACCGATTGGGCTGAAATTATGCAAATCGCGTGACAAAACAATATTATGGATTATATGGTGCTGATCTGATGATGGAGTGACCATATGAACTTTGCAATGAAACGACGCAACCTCATCGAGTTTGGGCTCGTTTTAATCGTCTTGACCAGTAGGTTGTCTTTCAATGGTAACCAGGATCTGATGATGGAGCTGGAAGGTTCTGTAATGAAACGATGCAACCCCATCGAGTTTCGGCTCATTTGATTCATCTTGACGAGTTGTTTACATTTTCAATGGTAGCCAGGGTCTGATGATGGAGCTGAAAGGTGGCCATAGGAACTTCGCATTGAAAAGACGCAAACTCATCGAGTTTGGGCTCGTTTGATTTAAAATTGTTAGTTCTTTTTATTAAAAAGAACATAATAAAAGCTTATTTTTAAAGTATTTTTTTTAATTCCACTTGTGTTCTAAACAGCTTGCCTAGTAGTAGGTATACATAGAACTCATTGGTATTTACTATTCATTTATTTAAACTATTCATCACAAAGTTTTATTCGTTTAATAAAATTACGAGTGCGTTCTAGTTAGTGATTGGAACTAATAATAAATGTGGCATATTTCGTCAGATTCTTTTTTGTGAAAAGTTGATATGTTTGACAGTTAACATAATGTGATTTTGATTTGTTGATTTCAAACGTGATTTGTTTTGTAAATATGTAGGCTTGTGATAACTATCGCAACATTCGCCGTCAGCTGTCAGCGAAAATATTATGAATTTTCTCATTCTTCAATCATACAGATTCCTGACGGATAGATAAAAACTATTTCACTAAACATCAAATTGTTTTTACTGAGTTCAGAATATTGTGTTACCACAGACCGTGATAACATAAAGTCAGTTTGCGCATCTGTCTGTCATTTCTTCTTCTAAACCACACTACGATGTTGATACGGTTTTCTCTCTTATATATGTACTAGCTGAGCCGACGAACTTCGGTTCGAGTCTGACATAACGACTCCCGCTGGCGATCTTAGCAAAAGAAAACACAAAATGGCACAGTATAGGCGGAGGCACATTAAAAAAACCAAAGATCATGAAAATAGGTGCATCCGTTCTTGAGTTATAAAAGATCATCACTAACATGAGTTTGTTTTATTTATACTATAGATAGATTGTATGACTTTTTTTTTTTTTTTTCGTCCGGAAATCCCTTCGGATACCCCCTCGCCGGTACAATTCATTCAAATATGGATGGTCAATTAAATTACTCCCTTACAACGTTTGTGCGATCTCTCAAAGTATCATAAAAAAGTACAAAGAAATTATCAAACAAAAAAGGGACAGAAATTGGTACATCAGTAGAAAATAAACATGTACTAATAATTTCACTTTCGGAAGTTTTTAAATGGCTATACAGTAGAGCCAGCATTGCCATAAACTAAATTTAGCATAAATCAAATTTAGCGAAAAAGCGACACGATAAAATGATTTTCTTCTTTAAGACAACGACCTCGACAGTAGCGGCGCGACGAGCGGAGCGACATGTAACAGCATTGGCAGGAGGCTCGAGTATTTTTAGACAACTTCCATTGGTATACAAAAAACCCACCACTGCCCAAAAATAACATATTTTCAGTTTTTCAAGGTATATACGTCAGTTTCATATTTCCATATATATATATATATGGCTATAACTTTAAAATAAATGCTTGAATAGATATGACTGTGTGTGGTATAGTTAGAATCCTTACATCATTCCTAGTAGTTATAAATTTTTTGAATTTACTTTTTAATTCAATTTTATATATTTAAACAAAAATATATATATTTTTTTAAATATTTTTATTTGAATCCTTCGGATCATGTCGCCATCATTACCATCGAGGACGAGGCCTAAGAGTTAAAGTAGAATCTAGAGTAAATAAATCATAATGAAATTGGATTATAAAGTTGCGTCGTCCAGCCGGTACGTTATAAATACTGAGTTTGTGCGATTGTCACAAAATAATGGCCTTTCAAAAGAACGCATTAAGAATTTTTTATTACCAGTTCATTTTAGATTTCTTCTCGGATTTTAGTGAAAAACTAAAAATTTAGAACAACATTTTGAAAACGCTCGCGACATGTTAGAGGAACTTGACTATATAGAGTAAGTTGTAACGTTCTGAGGGGTGCGCCAAAGTTCACCTAAATTTTCAACTCCGATAATTGGAAATCCGAAAATATTCTTCCTAACATTTTTCATCCTAACAATCACAATTCCTAACTACTCTGTCTCTACTGTTCACAATTTCGAAGCATTCAACTTCATAATGTCAGTAGCAATAAACATCTATTATACTTTTATTACTTTTCCTATATTTTTTCAATATAACTATCTTTTACACTATTATTCAAATTTATATCTTTTTTGTTTAGATTTCTTTTTATTCATAATAATTAGTATTTTATACATTAATTTTGCGTAACTTTACCAGTTTTAGTTATTTTCACATAATATGTAAGTATAACATATAAGAATAATAGTACCATGGTACAAGTAGCACTTTACCCACCTTATACCACGGTACTATTTATAGTCATTGGTTTAGGTTAGGTTAGAACTGTGACCACAAAGCACGCGGCAGCGGCCGGCGAAGTGCCAATTACTCGGTAAATATTTCTTTCCGTATATTAGTGATAATATTATGGTAATTATGTTTAGGGATAAAAGTGTTATGATAAAAAACAGTAGGAGTTTTAATATATTTGCATATACCTATAATGTTATTAATTACATAATGTTATGAACATCGCCGGTAGCACTACTAATAGTATGAATGAAAACTTTAGGATGAAAAATTTTAGGACGAATGATCATTCGGATTAGAAATCATTAGGAAGAACAATTTCGGGTAAAGAACTTTAGGTGAGCCAATATGGACCCGTTCTGAGGTTTAATAAAAAGAAAGTAATTTGATTTACGTACTTGTCAACTACCCTATCCTGCTATGTTGATGAACAGTTTTACTTATAATATGCTAGCTGACCTGGCAAACATCGCGTTCTGCCTTATAATCAAGTTATGTTGGTGACCTTATCCCGAGGGGGCCATCTCAAAGCTAGTCTAAAATAAAGCGACCAGAAACTTACTTAAAGTTGCGCGGTGTTGCTATTAGTGGTCTTACAACTCGCGATACTATTTTTTTTTGTTCCGTACAACCAGTCTAGTAGTTTACCAACATACCAGAATATATCATTGATACAATACAAACAACTTTGATTACTCATTCGAAAAACGAAGTATTCGTAGCTTTCTACTTGAAGGCTCGAAGGAAATAAAATAGCTGTTACAGATCTATCAAAGTTCAGGCAATAAATAATACGATGCAAGGTCTGAACAATAGAGAAGTTACGTGAACCGAATCAAGGGTTGCGTGTACGAACCAATGGAACTTACTTGTTTTAGAACGAAATGGGGAATGTTAAATCAAAGATATCTTTACACGAAAAAAAATTTAACTACAAAAGAAAAGAGTGGCCCTACCAACACGTACAGGGCCCTACCGAGCCGTAACCCTTTTATGGAATAGTATATTTTGCTTAGCTCGAAAAATCTTCAATAAGATACCCAATAGTTGGAAAAATATACATTGATTTGTTTAAAAAGAATTTAAAGGATCTGCTATACAATAAGTGTTATTATAATATTGAAGAATTATTTAATGTGACATTTTAATACTGACTGAATTATTAAAGTTGATTCTTAAATGAAACTAAAATGAAAATATTTGTAAGCCAGAACCGGCAGAATATGAGATCTGATTTATTATGTAAACATCAACTATGTACCAACGAATAAAGAACTGGAACCGACACCTTCAGGGCCCAAGTCAACCTCACCCGCTCGTCGGTGCACCTACTAAACAATGGACGAGACTGGCGCAGGCGCACCTCTCAGGGTTGGGAGGTCAGACGGCAGTTACTCTCGATAAGTGTGTGTACACTTTGGAGGATGATGATGAAAAGACCAAAACGTCAAGTGGTTAAGGCCTTGTGCCGGGTCCGAATCCTGGCCATTAAACTACCGACCTAAACCCACTCCTAACACAAGCAATTTAGCTTAGTTCGAGGGATTAACGGGACTACTAGTAATTTCGGTTACTTTTTATAAAGAAAAAGGCTGTAGTAATCATTTTCTTGTTTTTTCTTCGTACGAATTCTATAAATTCCAAATTCATCAAACCAATATTTCAAGATTTTGCCAATAAAACAAACATATATTTATTATGCCATGTGTTTTACATGAATTGAGAATATAATTTATTGTTTTCAAGCCTCAAATAAATTAAAGGTTTAATACGACGGTATAATTCGCTTATTTGAAAAATGAACATTTTTTAAGTTTAATTGGAAACATAAATCTGACTTTTCTTTTAATTGGAAAACATAAATCAGACTTCTCTTACATCCTAATGATGAAATCTTTTCTATAACGCTTTTATCTATCAATTAAACCTATTTGAAAAAATGATTAAAAATCGATTTTAATCATTTTTTATCGTCATCATCCCAACCTCCACCCAGTTCTAAATTTCGGTTGCATCCAAAACTTCTTGGAGCCTGGGGTTCGGTTTTCTACGTTTTTCTATTTCCTTCGCAAGTGTAGGTCCCCATTTTATTATTTTTCATGTAAGGTACAGTGCCCAACCAGGGTGCGAGCGAAATACCTTACACCCCGGCGTCTAAAGACCCCAGACAGCGTGCGGTTTTAGTCGGTTCGAAACCGACATAACCACCCCCGCAGCGGATTTCCGCACGAAAAAAAAATACGGTGCCTGATTTTTAATTAGCCTCGTCGCAACAAAGGGTAAGTACGTAAGTAGTGGTCGCGGGTTTTAAGTCCCGTCCTGGATGTTCTCTTTTTCCGATATAAATCTATAGTAAGAGGCCGGTTAAGATCGGCTTGTTAGCTAACTAGCTAGACTAGGCTAGCTTCGGTTTTGTACAACGATTTGAACTGTGTTAGCACCTTTTAATCAATGAAATTCAATTATTCATATTACTAAACTGAATTTTTACGTTACAAAGTGTGCTAATATAATTTAGTTTGCCTTGATAACTTTTTTTTTTTTTTTTTTTTTTTTAACGTGCGGAAATCCCTTCGGATACCCCCCCCGCCGGCCAGCGGGGGTGGTTATGTCGTGTCGCGACTAAAACCGCACGGTGTCCTCCCCAAGTGTCCGTTGCCGGGCACCCCGGGTAAGCCTTGATAACTGGTGAAATAAATCTACTCTTAGTTTTACGACAATAGAGTACAGACAGGCCGCGGAAAAAGTTTTTCTAGTACAGATAAGAAAATAAATAATAAATAAAATAAAAGAAAAAAAAAGCAAGACTATGAAATAAAAATTTTTAATGTTCTCAACTCCAAAGCTATGCACACGATTTATGTTACCTAATGTTACATATCGTATCAGCCGCATATCTAGACAATTTATCTCTACAACAAAGTAACATTGAAATATCAATGTCCTTCGTCTGTCATTGTATTCTTATAAATATGTATATGTATTGTGTGATGGATAATTAAGTATGTCCACTTGTCTATGGAATTTTTTCGACATGGGTAATTTGTAAATATTTTCGGTGCTTGTTTTTTTTTAAGTTTTAGCTATAAGTTTTGTATTAATGACAGTTATTGTTTGAATGTTTATACGGTTTCAACTTCAGAAATGTAAAAGGATTTTAAAATTATGTCGATTTTTGTAAGTAAATGCATGAAGTGTGACGATTTTGAAGTCCAAAACGGAGACTATTTTAAAGTCCTAACCATATTAACTTAACCAAACTATGAATATATCTTTAAATAATAGCTTCCACCTTCTTCTCAGAACGTGGAACATGCACATTCTGCACAAACAAACAAAATATATAATGTGGTTTCATCATCATCAACATCATCAACCTATTCTAGTCCACTGTTGGACATAGGTCTCCCCTAATGAGCGCCATAGCGCCCTGTCTTCAGTTTGCCGCATCCAGCATCTGCCCGCGGTCTTTCGCAGATCGTCATCCCACCTGGCCCGAGGGCGTCCTATACTACGTTTGCCGAGTCGCGGTCTCCACTCAAGAACACGTTTACCCCAGCGGTTGTCAGTTCTTCGCGAGATTGGCCGGCCCACTGCCAATGTGGTTTGCTGCCAGTGAATGTCCTGCCATCTCTACTTCGGTTTTTAAGAAATTTTCAAACCTCGATTGATGCATTTTTTATTTTGCAAACTGATTTATTATATTGATATCGTTCTTATATTGATATCGTCAAAAAATGTTATTATCATGCATTTATTATGAAAAAGTGCAATAATATGTCTAGCTGTCACCTGTCTGATATGCTATCTTAATAGTTTATTGCCGATTGCAAAACTCTGCAGATAAAACAATTATTATGATAGGGCTTGTGTCATTTTTGTTTTAAACTAGACTTTGTTTTACCTTTTACCGATTAAATATGATAAAATGTTGGACTTTGTCTGTGAAGCTCCATCATGGATAAGTATGGGCTTAGACGGGCTATGAAATAATATTAATAAATAGCATTCCGATATTTATTTCCGTTCTTCACTCATAGGACAATATAATTTCATCATTTATGTGATTATTCAGATGACGCATCGTGATTGGACTCCAGGGGACAAGCTTCCATGATGGAGCAATCTCGTGTGGTTTCCTTCTGATTTCTAACATAACCATCTCACCGTGTTGTGTTGTGGTTTGTGACGAGTAAATTGATTTGTTGACAATTCAAGTCCTTAGACTATTAAAGGACATATTCAACTTACCTATTTTTTGTCCATATGAATAAGTAAACTAAAATTTAGTCCAATTAAGCTGTAATTGCAATCCTAATAATATTTGTGAGTGTTGGTTACTCTTTAAAGCTGAAATGGCTGACCATTATTTTTAAAATTCGAATTGGTTTTAATAAAATTCATAGTTTTTCAGGATATAACCTGCATAAATTCCTGAATTAACACATTTTATTTTGAAAACCTTATTCGCCAATTAAACTTGAAGGCGAAAATGGTGCTTCATAAATAAAAAAGATATAGTTGGACGGTTAAAGGGCAAAAGGTTGCAAGCATCATCGAATGTTTAAAAGTAAAAGATCCCAAAAGACATCATAAACACTTTACTGAAAAGCGATTATCTTGTGAACTGCAAGTGTCGCTTATACCCTTTCAACTTTAGATTGTAGTCGTAATTCGAAATCACAAGTTTGAAAGAACGCGTAACCAATCCGGTGGTAAACAATTACTTCTTTGTATATTAAACAAGCTTTCTAGAACAAAAACATTATCTTACGGTTCCTGGACGAGGCGGCAATGAATTTTGAATTCCGAATTTGGATCGGGAGGTAGAAACTAGATAAACGAGTTAATGAATTTTGATTGACACCTAAGTATATTAGCATAAGCGCGCCTTTTTGTAGTATCATCTGTATGACGGCAACAAAAAGTGGCGCAATTTTGTTGAGCAAGTAGTGGTCTTGAATCGATACCAATTTTTTTGCTCCGTACAGCTAGTCTAGTAGTAGGTATACATCGAAGCCATTGATAAATAAGACAGTAAAACTTATTGACCTATATATCTATTACAATACAAATCAGCCAATATTCTTGTCCGCATGACAGCACCAGGCTGTATATTCCAGTAACCAAGGCGACTAAACAGAATTTCTGTGAACGCAGAATATAAAAATATCTATTACGCAAGTCTCCGACGCATCGAACCCAAGAGGTGGGGGTGCCCAGACACCACCTTCGGACACCCCTCGACCGATCAAGGTCAATGAGGAGTCTAAGGGACACTTGCCAACGAAAATCTAACTATATTTACCTCTCATTGTGACTCAATTTCGTTTGTATTGACGTGTTCATTCAATTTTGGGACCTGGTTGTTATGAATAAGGTTGATTTTAGGGTACATTATGTTAGGGTGTGGATGTAGTGGTTGTAATACTATTGTAGCGTAGACCGACGGCAATCAATGAGTTTCAGCCTTGTTGTATGAATTATGTATAGGAACGGGCGCGCTTACGTGACATTTTAGTTGAAAACAACTCTGTACGATGTTAACGGAAACTGGGACTCGTGGCCTTTGTCAGTCGTAGTTTTAAATCCATTTATTATACAAAATGTTTACGTATGTTAGTGGTTATAACCTCAAGGGTACAGAAGAACGTATGGCGAAAAACGTTTTATACGTTTCCAATTTGTAAGAATACAGTATTAGGCTGTATTTCACCGGTGAAAATAGGTTCCATTAAGCTGAGCTCACGATTCTGTTTACGGTTAGCATGGTTACTAAATGACTCGTGTGATGTCAGGTGAATCGTTTACTGGGCACAATTAGGCATTTTTAGTTGACATCGACCGGTAACGTTGAACGTAGACTAACGTAGGAGCGCGGAAAGCTGGTACATCAGTTTGGTGATACCAATTACTTCTCTGCATACTTTTTTTTCCGTACTGAACCCGGATACCTCCCCGCCAGCCACCAGGGGTGGTTATTCGGACTCAAACCGATTAAAACAGCACGCCGTCTCTGGTCTTATGACGTAACGTGGCCCATATCCCAAACACCCCGGCTGGCCCAGAGCCATCACCAGTTTTGAGATGGCCCCCTCGGGTTTGGGAACCACGGTGTCCCTGTATTGCCCCCGGGAATACTACTAGAACTTCACTTGCTGTACGGAACAAAAAAAAATGTTTTAATGTAAGCCCACTACTTGACCAGCAAAAATGCGCCGCTTTCGGTTGCTATCATATAGATGACATTATAAAAAGATGCACTATGTATATTATACAGATACGTGTCAAAAATTATTAACTCATTTATCTAGTTCTGCTATACATTGCCACGTAACATGACACGTTGTCGAGTTGTCAATGTTGCCATACTTGACGATCTTTTCTATATTGATATGCTCAGGCGGTGGCGACCACAGATAAATAATATACTTATCGCGCCTCTCGGTCAATGTTGTGTACGAGCAATCGCCGCTAGAGTAGCTTTGTTTTTATTTTGTTAATTTTATTGTACACATACATTAAAATCACACACACACACACACACATTAAAATCCGCAATAAAAACACTTTACTTTCTTTCTTTCTCGTTCCAAATTCGATTCAACCACGACACAATGTTTGTTCTAAACAGCTTGTCTAGTTCTTACTTCTTTATTGTACACAAAACAATCAAACCTTTAAGTCATAGAGGAAAACAATAACAAAGGGGAATCCCTAAAGTGCACCTATAATGCACAGGACTTAGGTATCAATTTCATTTTAAATTAAATTAAATCAAGAACATTGAAGTTATTGCAAGACAAAAACAATGACCTCTATGTTATAATACTAGATTGGCTGTTCGGAACAAGAAAGTTGGTATAGATTTTTGAACGCTACTGTACACCATCTTGGCGCCACTTTTTGTTGCTGTCATAGCCACAGAGTATATTAAATTTATTTTATACGATTTATGAGATCATCACCTGACATCTGTAAAGTAGTGTAAAGGCGCCAAAATGATGAATCTATGGTGAGGCGTCCCGCACCCCTCCTCCTCTACCGCCTCACCCTCTAAATGTGACACACTATTTGTTCTCAACTGCTCGTCTTGTATCCACAGAAGTCATTGATAAAATAAGTATTATGACATGACAAGATGTTATCTTTTAAAATCAGAACTAAGTTAAAGCGCGGGAAAAATAGTCGCCGTCAAACAAAAGCGCGGACCTAATTTGTGTACCCGATTTAAAAACAGACACAGACAAATTGTGACACAGTCTAATTCAAATTTTGTAAGTACAACAAAATTAAACAATCGCTTAATTATAGTGCTCTACAATCCTTTTTTTTAATGTTTGTGAGAAAGTAGTAATGGCTGTCACTCCAGTTTGTTCATCTGCATCAGTGAGCTAATGGCTATTTGGTGACCGTAGCCAATTGCCGTGAGAATTTAAGCGTTCCATTTAAACGATTTTGTGCCGTAATTTAGATATCATTGACATTTATTTAATGGCGTGACGGTAGAGCGTTCGACTGCTACGGAGGTTCGGGTTCGAGTCCCACACAGAACAAATCTGTACAAAGATTTTTAGACTAAAGTCAATATTTAGCGCAGTTACTAAACCTGCGGTAAGACTTCAAAAGTATAGTAATATGGTGGCATATACTGGGTGAAAACTGGAATATACGGGAATTCGAAGGTGGTGATGCAATTGAGACACAGGCTTAACAACGACTAACTTTAATATATAAGGTCGGTAGGTACATAATATATTGTACAGGCCTACCCACATTAAATGCCATGTACAGCTACACTACAATCCCCCGCACTTAATAAACAGCATACATACCTAAAATACCGGGTGCTTCAAAAAAATGTATACACACTTTGAACTTCCATAGAAAATTTATTTACCGTTCTACAAAGTTAAATTTCAGGAAAATAGAAAGCTGAAAGTCCAATGTAAATGAAACATAAATAACAAATGTTAATACTGTTCAAATTGGTGACCTGCAGCATCAATACAATTCTGAGTACGAGTCACCACAGATTCTGTACATCGTATCAAAACGTCCAATGAGATTTCTCTACACACTGCTTGAATCTCATTCCAAAGAATGTCTAGGTTACGTGGTTTACGTTTGTACACCTTTCTTCGTTCCACGTTTCCACGTTTCTTCTTGTGGGGCACAGTAAAAGATGAGGTGTACAAACGTAAACCACGTAACCTAGACATTTTTTGGAATGAGATTCAAGCAGTGTTATGTTTCATTTACATTGGACTTTCAGCTTTCTATTTTCCTGAAATTTAACTTTGTAGAACGGTAAATAAATTTTCTATGGAAGTTCAAAGTGTGTATACATTTTTTTGAAGCACCCGGTATATTATTACTTATACATTATCTATTTATGGCATACACTTAATACATAATTAATACTTAATACATAAATTACATTATTACACAGGCCTACCCACATTAAATGCCATGTACAGCTACACTACAAAAACGTGAACGATTAATTTGTTATTTTTAAAGATATTTCAAAACTTTAAATTGATATGAAATGTGCATCGCTTAATCTATAAAATTACATTATAAAAAAACAATTTCGTCATATGTTCGCAATTTGTTCTCTTGCCTAAGTAAATGTATGGGAACCGCAAAAGTACAAACTGTGAACACATGAAGAACATTTTGTTAACTTTTTTTCATCTTCATTATGTCGATTTATGGATTAAGCGATGTAGATATTATATCAGATGTAAGTTTTACAATACCTTTAAAATTTACGAAATTATCGTCCGGACACACTTAACGTTTCCATCCTGTATATGTATAAACAAAGAGGTCTGGTTACAGATAAGTAACTATGACCGGTTGAAAGGCCAAAGGGTGCAAGCGACAGTGATAGTTCACTTGAAAATGACTGTTATGTAGTGTTCATAATGTTGTTTAAGGCCTTTTTCCTTTAAAAAAGCGATGTTGCTAGCATCCTTTTGCCTTTGAACCGTCGATATGTAGATCGATAATAATGTCGTAGTTGCAGAACTTGTAGCCTTATTGTTTACATTATTTAATCATTCGGCGATATACAGCGAATCAAATGCAACTAAAATCATTTTAATAATGCACCCAGTGCATAAAGAATGAAAAACAAAATTAGGTCTACGAACCGCTACGAAGCTACGAAATATTGTACCAGTTGTACCTATGTAGAACATTGGTGATTCTGTTAGTTAGTTATCGCGCACATATATTTATTGTAACATTGGTATGTTTGTGCAGTAAAAATCTCTAATCTATTGCTGTTATACGAGGGTCAAACTGAAAGTTCTTAGAAAATCAAAAACTGATTACATTAGCCAGTTATTAGTTTTATTATATCTTTTCAAAATATTGTCCATTCACGTCAATACACCGCTGCATGCGATGGAACCACTGGGAAAAGCACTTTGCCCACTCGTCCTTAGGGGTCTCTTCAATGGCATCGCGATACGCAGCCACCGCTTCTTCAGCATTCATAAACCGCTTTCCTTTAAGTTTTTCTTTAATTTTTGGAAATAAATAAAAATCACAAGGCGCGAAGTCGGGGCTATACGGCGGGTGACCCAGTAATTCAACGTTTGATGTCGCCAAATAGTCGATCGTTCGCTTGGCGGTGTGCGACGAGGCGTTGTCGTGGTGAAGGAGGATCCTACTGCGAGGTCGTTTCTCTCGAACTTTTTCCAAGACAAGTGGCAAACAATTGGTAGTGTACCATTCTGCAGAAACTGTTTTTTGATCCTCTAACACAATTGTTACGAAATGACCTATCCTTCCAAAGAACGAGGCCACCATTTTTTTTCCCGCACTTCGATCTCTCTTCACTTTAGTTGGCAACTCCTCGAAAGGAAACACCCACTGAGCAGATTGTCTTTTGGTTTCAGGATCATAACAGTAAATCCAGCTTTCGTCACCTGTTAGTATGTCGAACACAGCATTAGAGTCACCTCCGTTAAATCTTTCAATCATTTTACGGCACCAATCCACACGATGGAGTTTTTGAGCCTCAGTCAAATTATGAGGTATCCACCGGGCGCAAAGCTTCCTGACCGCTAAATGTTCGTGGAGGATTTTGTGCACTTGACTCATACCGATGCCTAAGCTTGTCCGAATCTGCTGATAGGTCACTCTTTTGTCAGTCTCTATCATACGCCGCACAACACAGATGTTATTTTCAGTCGTCGCCGTAGAAGGCCGTCCCTCACGTAAATCATCAGTGAGATTAGTGCGACCACGTTTAAACTCATTAAACCAGTTGTAAACAGTCGCACGAGATGGGGCTTCATCGTGAAAGGCCAATCGTAGTCTATCATAACTTTCTTGTTGACTTAAATGACATCGAAAGTCATAAAAAATCATTGCACGAAAATTTTCTCGTGTTAAATTCATGTTAACGTGACACAGACAATTTTCAATTTGCCGCCAAATCGTAAAACAAATGATAAATGAATGAAATATATACTCAGTAATATTGGCAAAGAGTTCTATTTTCAAATTTTAGAATTATTTTGTTATTATATTGTTTATAAGTGGCCAGTTCTAAGAACTTTCAGTTTGACCCTCGTAGTAGCCGGCAAACTTCGTGAACAAAGGTCAAAAAATGTGCACTAAAAGAAAAGCGGCGATCGGACTGCTCAGACGAGGTCTCGAGTTCGATCCCCAGTCGCCCCGGGCACATACCTCTGATTTTTCTTAGTTATGTGTGCATTAATAAATGTTAATTATCGTTCGCTTAATAATATGCCTGGTTTTATGGCAATAGGCTCGCCCCCTCTAACTGGCGAATCGAAGGTGTGTAATACACCTTCGATTCGCACATGTTAAGGTCCCAATGTAATAGGGGACGAGCCTATTGCCATCTACCGGGCACATTATTAAGCGAGCGATAATTAACAGTTATTATGTGTGCATTAATAAATGTTAATTATCGTTCGCTTAATAATGTGCCTGGTTTTATGGCAATAGGCTCGCCCCCTCTAACTGGCGAATCGAAGGTTTGTAATACACCTTCGATTCGCACATGTTAAGGTCCCAATGTAATAGGGGACGAGCCTATTGCCATCTACCGGGCACATTATTAAGCGAGCGATAATTAACAGTTATTAATGAGCACATAACTACGAAATTCCAGACTATTGTGTGCCAAATTTCATCTAGATCCGTTCAGCTGGATATAATACACATATTTAACCTTTATGCAGCATTATTATTAATATTATTTTCTACAAAACGATAAGTTTCGAATGTATCCTTTTGCCCGGGAATTCATTCTCATGGGTAGTAGGAACAGAATCAGTAATCGCGGCCAGGTCCGCGTCTATAGGCTAGTATGTATTAAGCTTCAATCAGTATTAATCGAAGCGCGAATAAAGCTCAATTATTAAGTAATGGTGAGACAAAAATGTCAAGACCTTCACACGACCGACATTATGTACTAACAGTTTTTAAATGCCACTCAGATTAGCCGATATTGATCGATCTAATGAATTTAAAGCTTATAAATTACTAGCTGATGCCCGCAGCTCCGCCTGCGAGGAGGTCGACTATCGTTTTTTTTGTTATATCTTCGGTTCTACTTAACCAATTGCAATCAAACATTAACAGATTTCAAGTCAGACCAAGATCTTTCTAATGGAAAAAAACCACATCAAAATGCGTTCATAGTGTTTGCGTCCATCGCGACCAGACAAACAGAGAAAAATTAAAAAAAAAAATATTTTTGAACTACAGAATCGTTCATAACCCAAGTTTTTTTTTGAAATAGTAATATATACAGACACAACTAATGCACAATTTTATAATAGTAAAGAAGATAGATGGATAATGCTGGGCTAGTGGTGCAGGACGGACGGACGGACTTAGGGGACGTACCCTTTTTTTTTTTTCGTGCGGAAATCCCTTCGGATACCCCCCCGCCGACCAGCGGGGGCGGTTATGTCGGGCTTGAACCAACTAAAACCGCACGCCGTCTCGGGTCTTCAGACGCCGGGGTGTAAGGTTGCCCATAGAGCATATCCCTCGCACCCCGACTAACCCTGGGCCATCTCCGGTTTCTAGATGGCCCCCTCGGGTTTGGGAACCACGGTGTACCCGTCTTGCCCCGGTTTGGGGGAGGGGCGCTAGTCGCCCCACCAGCCTGCTTCTGCTGGGGTGACAGGCGGCCTGCGCTCATGGAGGACGGAGGTCGTTAAGCGACCTCCGGCGCCTAAGTCGCCTGCGACGCGCGGCGAGCATGTTGCGGGCTCGGCGGGCCGGGAGAGTTCTAAACCTCTCCCGGGCGCGCTCCGCCATCTCCTTCGCGAGCATTACATGCTCGCAGAAGGAGGTGGCGGCGGCCCACGCGCTTGCGTGCGTGAGGGGACGTACCCAAATGGCCAAATGGTCATACTACGTGACCCGTTCAGGTGGAGAGAGGGGAAGAGGATTTTTAGCGTCACGCGGCAAGTACTGTAACGATAAAGACAAATAGAGCCAAATTATATTTCTTCTACTTACTGTTTGTATTGCTCATTATATTGTATTTATAAATTATTACTCTGTAAAAACTAAAGGGTGTTCTTGGCATATATTACGGGTGCTCACGAAAAGGGGGGGGGGGGTTGGGTTAAAATTGTAAAGAAAAAATGGGTCACCTAATATGAGTACGTGCCATTATCAAGGAATCGACCTAGTTAAAAAACTTTACCACAGATCCTTTCATAGATGAGTTATCCTTGATGAGACGACATGAAAGGATTTCTCAGTGTAAGGACAAAGGAGTATTTCTTTTTAAATAAAATTATTTAAAGAAATACCTTTTTTTTTCGTGCGGAGATCCCTTCGGATACCCCTCCGCCAGCCAGCAGGGGCGGTAATGTCGGGCTTGAACCGACTAAAACCGCACAATTTTTATATAAATTTCCTTGTCGACCACGTAATACATGCATGTGCATAGTCACTATTGCCATACTTATTAATTTTGAATTGTAACATGGCAGGTCATATACTTCAAAATTTTACATATTTTCATAAAGCTGTCAACCTACATAGCTATAAATTATGGAAGTGAAGATAAAACTACTATATAATATATGATGATTAAATATATATAGACAATATATATAGATATAGAGAATATAGACTTTAACTGTCTCCTACTTTTTATCATGGATAGACCTACTTTTTTTCCTATAGTATATTGACCTCAGCACTCGAATGCGCATGATTATTTATTGCCATCTATTAAAATTCAAAAAAAAAGACAAATCTTAACGTCTTGAGTGTTTGCTTCAAAAAATGAGACCGTAATCTTAGCAATCCATGGATTCTCCGTGCGGGTGCCGGGTCCATCGCGTTGCTGAGTTGGGAACTCGGGACAGTGCCTGGGACTTGCGACCCAAGTGTAGGTTTAGAAGGGGCCCCTTTTGTTGATGTACATCAACACTCACCTTCACTACCCAAGTTCCCCTCCCTGCCTAACCAAATTTGATACGAACCTACTAGTGCCGCTTTAGACATTCGTCCTAGTAATGAGCTTATTGTAGCTCTCGATAGGCCTAGATCTTTAAGTAGGTTATAGAGAGATTTTGCTGGTATACCTCTCGCTCCCACTTCCACTGCATACAAATTAACCACGTAACCGTTTTTGATTAATTCGTTTGTGAGATCATAGTATTTATTTTTCTTTATTGTGTGGTCCTTCGGTATATTTGTTTCCCACGGTACAGTAAGTTCCACAAGAACCACATGTTTTAATCTCTTAGAATATAGGAATATGTCAGGTCTAGATGACGAAACCCCAACATCCTCCGGAATTTTGTAGTGCTTTTCATACGTGTCGATTAGGAGAGTCCAATCTGGGGCAGTATCTAAGATTGAATAAGGTTTGTTCCTGGGTGTTATGGATGAACCTTCAGACACAAATTTGATATGACGTCTGTTAGTAGTCAATCCTTTTTGGGCTCTAGCTACTGCCAGACTCATTGCTTCACGTATGATGATAAGCACCTTATCGTGGCGGCGTGAGTAATGGCCTCTATCGAGAAGCACCCTACATCCTACTAATATGTGTCTAGCCGTCCCTATTGCCTCACCACAAGTATAACATTGTTTTTCTGTGGCCTTCCCCCACCTTACCAGATTACTCTGGTCTGGGAGGGTCATCTGAAAGGCGTTAAGATAAAATTTTAACAGGGCCGGCGACCAGTCATAGATCAAGGTGCGCCACTTTAAGGCCATCGGTATGCAGAACTCTCCCATTGTCAACCATTCATTTTGGATTTCCAAATTCATCGCGTGCACTCGATATTTATCATTTTCGTCTTGTTTTAGAAAAGACTTAAGTATATCCTGGTCCCTTTCTGGCTCTCGTACTCCCAACCCCACTCTGTTTGACTGGGCCCCTATCATAAATCGTTTATGGAATAGAAGTCTAGATTCAAGCTCGGACGCGTTATTATCTTTCGGGAGTGCCCTGATTGTGACATCTTGGGATTTTCCTAAGATGTGGGCTTTGGTAACTCTAAGATGTTTATAGAGCTCCGATGGTTTCTTAAGTTCCATCCCAAAATTATTTTGATCCCTAAATAGAGCAGAGGAATCAGCAGAGTGCGCTAGTCCAAGCCACGATTTTAGCGATTTTATGACAGTTGCATCTATTTTCGCCAGTAAGGTTTTACCGAATTCATACACCAGAAAAGGCCAAGTCAGACGTGATGTTAAGTAGTTGTCATATATCCAAGCTTTTTTGATATTGTTTAGTGGTATCTGATCTATCTTATTTAGGTCATTTATAAACGTATCGACAACTTCATCTAAGGATGGTGTGCGTCCTTTATAGTCTATCTTTCTCCCAAGAAATTTAAATGGCACCGATTCAGCGACTATGGAAACTGGTTTACCCCCAATGAAGAGTCCCGGGTCGTAAGAGGTAAATTTGGTGTCCCGTCTACCCAGACATAGACAGTGACACTTACTGGGCTTCGTCCTCAGTCCATTTGTCCACGAACAGAACTCATCGACTTCCTTTAATAGTTCCTGACATTGTTTTGGATTGCGCGTCAGTATTGCGAGATCGTCAGCAAAAGCTAAGATGGACTCTGAGTATATGTTATTTACTTTAAACCGATAGCCCCATTTCTTTTCGTGACGTATTAACTTGGTAATTATGATATTAATTACTATGTTAAATGCTATTGGTGACAAGCAGCATCCCTGAAACAGTCCCACATTATACCGTAATGGTCCTGTGTGTACTTCTTGGAAGCTTATAGCAAATTTTAGCTGGGAGTAATACGACTCGATTATCTCTATGACCACGGGCGGAAAGTTATACCATTGCAACGCGTATACCATAAGGTAATGTGGAATTGAGCCAAATGCATTTTCTAGGTCTATCCAACATACCGTTATCTGTCTTTCGTATTTTCTGGCATCTTTTAAGCTTTCCGCTAACAGACTATTGTGTTCCAGACAACCAGAAATGCCGGGTAAAAACCCTTTCTGGTGGTTAGGTCCGAAATACCTATTGTTAATCATAAAATGACACATTTTTGTTTGTAGAATTGAGAAAAATATTTTTGAAATTGTGTTAGTTAGTGCTATCGGTCTAGTATCTTTAGGATGGGTCACTTCATGTTTTTTTGGAATGAGAACGAAAACCGCTTCGCCAAATGCGACTGGTATATTCTTTTCTGACCAGATTTTACTGAATATATTTGTGAGATGTTTACGAACTGTTGGACATTTTTTATACACTATATATGGAACCCCATCAGGGCCCGGAGCCGATTTAGATGATTTCTTTTTTATTTGTATCTCTATTTCCTCTATGGTAGGTGCATTCCCTTGGAATTGTACTAGAGGGTCGTGAGGTCTTTGGGTTTCCGGTTGATTGTATGGTGTTCTGCATTTAAGTATTTCATAAGTGTTTTTGTAATGTTCGTAAGTTTGTTCTTTGGTCAGAAGAAGTTTACCATTTTGGCTTTTAAAGATGTTTTTTGAGTACTGAAAAGGGTTTTTATCAAAATTTACTTCGTGCCTTGCCCTATCGTAACTATCGCAATTGTTTGCTATTTGTTGCGATATACCTTGTATTAGTTTAAGAATTGATCTTAATGCCCTAGACAGTTGGTGACTAAGATGATAATCGCCCAAGGCTTTGGCATCTCGAAGTTTTTTCTTTAGCTCCCTTTTCTTTCTCCGCAATTTAGTTTTAAAAGAGTTTTCTTTAATTTTAGGAGCATGGTAATTTGGAGGTGGATAATGCTCACTAAAATACGTATAAATTGTATCTTGGAAAGTGTTTACTTGGCTATTTAGATCTTGTTTCTTGCCTGGATGTTCTAGCAGAATGGCCAAATTTTCGTCGTGCACTTTCCAGGTTGAGTTTTGAAGGCTCGGAATGCTAAGACGTGTCCGGATATTTATGGACTCCTGGTTACTTTGACACGATGGTTCACCATGGGATGTATGAGGGTCAACTCTATCCGTAGTGACTGATGAAGTTCTTACCGACGGCTGTCGTGCTTCAACACCATGTGTATTCAAATGTTTGATGTACCAAGCTCGCCTCTTGTATTGTTTCCCGCACGTGGGGCATTTCAAATCCGTATTATCGCCAGAGTCGTCGTTTTTTCCTTCCGGTGGACAGATCTTCCGCCCCCCCTCTCGGACTGTCCTGGGGGTATTTTTCTTATTCGGACTTTTAGCGATTATATTCTCGGGTTTGGCTTGCTAGGCCGTCACCCTCGGCTGTCTTTCCAGCAGTCGGACGTCTTTCCGTCTGTCAGCTGTCTTTCCAGCAGTCATCTGTCTTTCCAGCGTCAGCCCGTCTCTCCGGGCTGTCATTTAAAATGAGACCGTAATCTTCTTTCTGGATTCATTTCAATTCATTCTGGATTATTATTCGATAATGAGTTTTCATAAATATGTAAGTATACAGCAATTTTTGTACCTGTCGTGTACCACAAACATTTTCTATCTACACGAGGGCCGGAGGCACAATCGTTTCCGGAAACAGATTACTGGCTCTCGCCACCAGAGGCAGCGGCGGCATCACGACATTTCTTGGAATGACTGACATCGCAAATCATTGAGAAAACAATTTGTATAGATTATTTTGTTTATACATTTCATTTGAAAAGTAATTTTAGACGCCATTATTGTGAATTTGGGTACTGTAAGAACCGTCCACAATTAATATGAAAAATAAATGTCGTCACAGGTTTTTATTTAGATTTAGTCCATCAATTTGACTGTGCCCTGCCTGACGGTGTTAGCTAAGTAGTAAGATCCACCATTCCAAATACTCAAATTAACCTCAACAGATAATTTTTAATATTTTTCATCTCTCCTGTTCGGAAAGTTTATAATAAGTTCATGGGTAGATAGCCGGTGGAAAGTAGCTTATTTCACCCTAGGGCAGTATTTTTTTTTTAATTTTAGGGTTTGCCATGGAATCCATGATAATTAAGTTACGTCATAATGCCTTGATATCATGACGCTTTTTTTATATGGCCGCCTAGATACTCGATTACAATGTAACCAATAGATTCGATTTTCAAAACTTTTCTAATGTTGGCAGTATGTACGTGAATTAAAACTTTTTTTCAGAATTAAAAAGAAACAATTTAAGTTTACTAAATAATTAGCGGGAAAACAAGATTGAATATAAATAAATACCTTGTGTTAATTGTGGTTAAAATGGTTTCGGAAAGTGATTCCAGTGACATGGATATTATTTTAACTCCCGATGAGATTGAAGAACAGGCAAAAGCTGTTGTTAATAATCCATTTTCAAATTCTTCTAATTTTACTTTAAATTTTAACTGATAATCAATATACCTGTTTCATTAAATGTGTGTGTAGTATTTTAATTTCCTCACATAGTCGAAAAGAAAAGTAGAGTGTTTACTTCGGGTGAATGTCCTCATTTCACCCTCGAACTATTGGCCAGAAATATCTCGGGTGAAATGGCTGACTTTCAACCCTTGTGTAACAATCTAATATTTTTATTATTTACAATGTTCCCGATCAGCGACGTTTCGTTTACTTTTCAACAGTCATGGTCACGGAGAAGTCCCCCTATGACCATGGGTACTAAAAGTAGTTTTGTTTCCTTGATTAATAGAGTAAAATTTCGACAATATTGTTGATGTGTTCACCAATATTTATAAGGATATCTTTGAAAAAGTAATAGCAAATCTTTGAAAAATAAAAATAAAACATTTTTGAAATATAAAATATAGTAGCATTGCTTTTTTCAATTTATTATTTTAGGTCTGAATGCAAGACTTATGAACATCAAAAACAATGCTTCTACATAATCTACAACCACATTTGCTTAGCAATAGGTAAATAAGAAAAACTCACACCGCGTGAAACCCCTGTATCTAAACTCAAGGCAACCTTAACCCTAACACTTTAGTCAGGTTTCCATGTCATTGATTATTATTATCACGTGATCTGACTCATCCAATCACAAATTAGCATCATAATAGCTAGCCGTTCTCTGATTGGTGGAACGAAGAAAACAAACATGGCCATTGAACCAGAAGCCTCGTGTCGGTAATAAAATAACAGCTGTAAACATCGTCGCGTACAATTTTTATAGCGGTTCATTTTGCATACGATACTCCAGAATGTTAATTATGTTGTTTTGTTCATCAGGTCGTATCGCTTGTTGTCTTGGCTTAAGTTTTGACAGATGAGCTTGGTTATATGTCATGGAAGCGGGAGTGACTACTTATGTCACTTTTTTCAATTTAGTCTTGTTGCAGGGATTTTTAAGTACCAACTTATATTAAGTACCTACTTAGATAGAGCCTGATACAAAACGTTATTATTGACATCACGTATTCCAGTTTTGTTTAAATATTTTGTAATAAATGAAAAAAAAAGTGGGATAAAATGTGTCCCACTTTTTTTTTTACAAATTAAGTAATGTATCAGTATCAACATCTAGAAATATATATTTTTAATTAATCGATTAGATTGCTAATTAATAAATTACACTTCCATCGAATAAATTTTCTTGATAGTTTTAATCGTTTCCATACTGACCGAGGCGCAGCCCTATCTAGTCCGATTCGTTACATCAATGTTGTTAAAAGAATGTTCGATCCATTACAATCGACACCGTGCCAGAGTTGTAAATATTATGCTCGTATCCTGAGTGTCGAGTTACCGGAACACAAATATGGTTGTTTATAACAATTAAGTTCCCGAGAAGTGTTTGTTGACACCCGATTCCTTGTTATGAACTTCTTAAAGATGGTACATATTCTCGTATAAAAAATGTTTCTTTGTCTTTAGTCATTTGAGAGCTTATTATCCCACTAACCACTGATCAGATTTACTGTTTTTTTTTTTGTTAATTGGTGTGTATGTTATGATTTATGATTCGTTATTTAGTTCTGTTATATGATATAGATAATTAAAGTAACACAATATGAACTCATATTTATTTTTCTACGGAAACCTCCCAATTATTGCGAAGCTAATGTTTTCTTTATTTTTTATAAGAAAGGCAACCAAACCTTGATAGTTCAACCTTGTACTCTATTATTTTATGTTCATCCGCATTCTAGAATTTATATTACAAGATTTACAAGCTAGTTAAGCTATGCTTACTTTGATTCTACATAGATAACGTTGTATAGTGTGTCTTAGAATATTATTATTATAAACTAAGTTTGAATTATCAAGAATAGAAATGATAACATGCGACATAACTCAAAGACATTTTTTTTTACATATTTTTAAAAATAAACACGTTTAAAACTGTGGCAATTGCAAGTGTACTCAGGATAGTAAGATCCAGGTGTCTATAGTGTGCCCTAATAGGAAAAAAATAATAAAAAGTAACGGCGCGTCTACAAGCACAGATTGTAACCGCATTGGAAACCGACAGCTATACGAGTAGACTAGACATGACAAGTTTTTTAAACCTGCTTTTTCCACTGTCTGGTGTCTTGAAATTTAAATTTGAAATTTCCTGTACGTGTTAGGTGAGTTATAAATTGAATTCCAAAATTGTTTAGTATTTTTTACAAACTTTTATTTAACTTGTAAAGTTTGTATGTTATTTTATTTGTTAGGTCTAACTTAGAAAGTAAAATTTAACCAACTTCTAATAGTATCGATTTAAAACATTGGAAGTATGTTTCGTGTCTTCCGGATGACAATACATTAATTTGCCACCTTCAAGCTAGTAGCTTAGTGGTTAAGAAGGGAGTAGGCTTGGAATCCTGACTATTACACAATCGAAGTGAATCCACTCCTAACAAAAGCAATTTAGTTTAACTAGAGGGGTTAGTATGAATACATACTAGTATACCTGTTAACCCGGCTATTTCGGTTTTTAAAAAATCTTTTTAAAAAACTGATGCTGGAGTCAGGATGTTGATAATGCAGTATTTGAAGGCTACTAGTTAGTAAACTTGAGGCACTTGAGTTTGTTTTAACGACTCCCATTCATTACATTAGTTAAAAAGTGTGTTTTTTTCTCGTTTTTAAACTACATAATCATTGTCTTATCTTTAAGCTTAACGATGCGACGTAAGATAAATAACATTTTAATTGAATGTAACGGTCGGAAATAGAGGATTGAATCATTATATTTTTTATTACAAAAATAAGGAGATTCTTCGAATTACTATGAGATGACTGTCACCGTTATGGGATAATTTTCCTGCTACCTTCGATGATCTCAGATGAATATAGTTTGAAGAATTCTCTTTGCCAATTAGTAAATATTTCGTTTCCCAACTTCCGTTGGGACTATATGATAAATAATAACATCTTGGTGAGTCGCCAAATCACATCAAATGTGACACTCACGAGAGTACTAGAAACAGTCGTGTCAATACCAGCGCCGGATGTTTATTTGGAATGTCAGCTTTCAGTAACAAAGATTCCGAAAAATATCCCTTCATGTCTTCGCTTTGATGTCGTTCTATATGACTAATTATTTTGCTAATGGTGCCGATTTTGTTGCGTATCTCACTAAACTTAATTAGGTATATCCAAAATGTTTTTACTTTGAATTTCGGATATTAGGCATAGGAATAAATTTAGACTGCAATCATAATAGAGTAAAATGTGAATTTTAGATGTTATTATTATACTGTGTGGTTTTCGTTGTTTTGACAGACTAAAAAATTTTCCTTTTTTTTCTGGTCTAGTCTAGTCTAGGATTTTATTACAGATTACGATTACGTGTGTCAAACATATTTTACCGCCAACTGCCATTTTGCATGTCTCTGAATCTCTCTGTATCTGGGCCCCTTTTTAGGGTTCCGTTGCCAAATGGCAAATGGTAAATTTTGGGGGTTCCCCATAAGTACTTAGAACTGAAACTCAAAAATTTTTTTTTCGTAACCCCATACGTGTGTGGTATGGATAGGTCTTCAAAAATGATATTGAGGTTTCTTATTAATTTTTCTCTAAACTGAATAGTTTGCGCGAGAAACACTTCTAAAGTGGTAAATAGTGTCGCCCCCCCCCCCTGTAACTTCTAAAATAAGAGAATGATAAAACTAAAAAAATATATGATGTACTACCATGTAAACTTCCAACGAAAATTGGTTTAAAACGAGATCTAGTAAGTAGTTTTTATTTAATACGTCATAAATCGTAAACCGCAATTTACATTTCATTCAATCAACTCAAATATAAAAATTAAAAAAGAAGTCATTATTATGTTACTTGCTACTACGGAACCCTTAATGGGCGAGTCCGACTCGCACTTGGCCGCTTTTTGTTTTAATTTACGTCCAATATGTTTCACTCACCTATTTAGTCGTTACTCGTAAGCTTCTTGCTAAAAGAAAATTTGTTGATGTTGTATCTAATAAAAAATGAGAATTATCATATTTCTTTTTATACTTTACAACTGTGTTAATAATATTTACTTCGTTGTGATGCCAAAACCTGTTAAAAATTCATGAATTAAAAGGAAATGTGTAAGAATGTCAGTCAAGAATTTAAAAAGAAATATTCTTTATTTATGATTGATAAAAAAACCATTTTAAACAACCTTGAAATAGTTAAGTAGCGTCAAAAATAAATTATCACTTTCAGTTCTTTTTTAATTTTGCGTGAAATTTGCTAACCCTGTTTTAATCAAAACTCTAAAGTATTTTATTAGAGTCCATTAAGTAGTTAAACAGAATTTTCACTAAGCAATATAAATTTATTCGCTCATAAGCAAATTTTCAAAATGTGATAATGATCGTCTACTTGGACGCTTATACAATTTACATATCAAATACAGCATGAAACTTTATGGTCGATGAAATACCGAGAATACAAGTCATTATACACGAATTACTTAAAAAATATTGGTTAATATAATATAATAATGTGCCCGGTAGATGGCAATAGGCTCGCCCCCTATTACATTGGGACCTTAACATAACTGGCGCATCGTGGGTGTGTAATACACCTCTGCCTAACCTTTCGGGGATACAGGCGTAAAGTTATGTTATGTTTTTTTTTTTTTTTTTTAAATTGTTAATCAAATATTAGTGAATATATCTCAAGTAATTACTACGCCAGTTTAGCTAAAATTTCAGAATATCGCAAGAGTCACACTCACACTCTATGGTCATCTTATAACTCGTAACTTGTTCGCATGAAGTTACAATTTCAATTTGTACTGAAATCTATCCAGGTGCACTTGTCTATTCAAAATTATCTTTGTGCACTAGCTTTGTGTTGTATCATGCGATAGAAATGTCTTAAAATACTGGAATATCGAAATTTGAGACATTGTATGTCACGGAACACGGAATATTCATTTGTGATTCAAGCAATTGTTACAGAAAATACCAAAATCGCTATGCATATAATATTTAAGGAGTACCCTCAATTCCTCATGGATTCCATAATCAGTGCTGGATGTTGATCAAAATGGGATCTGAAGTATACCGTTCTCAAATAAAAAATAATGGAGTTCCTAGGTATTTAAGAACATTTTTTTTAATCTTAAGTTTTAGGAGTTTTTGCCCACGTGAGCAAACTGCAGAACGATTAAAAACAGAGAAACTTACTTTTTGGAAGTTCTTTAATAAATATTTACACGAGGTATTTTGAATTAGAAAACTATGTTACATTAAAATCTATAATATTATAGGAAATTAGTTAGCTAGCACGGCCGATACCGAACGATAAATTATCACATAGTTTTAGTTCAAGCGCTCGTAAAATGTTTCAATGGAATTTAATTACGACATTCTTGAGACCCTTTACATTAATTTTAAGCACCAATAAGATATGTATTAGAAGTATTTAAATTGTGTTTAGTATTCGATCAAGTATGAACATAGATTTCTACACAGTATCGGTATAGGTACTTCTATATAGGGGTGTGTGTTGGGTAACCTCCTCGAGTGTCGCTCCGATTCCGATCCCGCTGCAGTCCGGGGGGAACGGAATCGGAGCGGCCGGTACACCCTGGGCGGCGGTCAATGGCTTCCCCTTCACCCCTTCATAGGGTTGGCATTGATCGTCGGCCAATACCCAACGTGGCGGGAACACATCGCTCTCCGTACTCCTCTGCTTTCAGAGGAGACAGGATGAGCGATGCTGTTAGTGGTGAGATGGCCCAGGGTCAGCCGGGGTGCGAGGGATGTGCTCTATGGGTAACCTTACACCCCGGCGTCTGAGGACCCGAGACGGCGTGCGGTTTTAGTCGGTGCAAGCCCGACATAACCGCCCCCGCTGGCCGGCGGGGGGGTATCCGAAGGGATTTCCGCACGATAAAAAAAAAAAAAAAAAAAAAAAAGGTACTTCTATATTGTTTGATTGGGTTTAGTCTGTAAGAGCAACGTATGGTATGAAAAAATAGATAAATACTATAATTTACTACTTAAAAATCACTTTCGCAATGCCAGTATATTATGGACTCAACGAAATCAAAGCTCAAGTCGAACTTACCTTTGTTCCTAAACTCATATTAAGCCCACATCAAAATCGGAAGAGCGGTTTTATAAGCATGTACATATACAATAATTTCTCGTTTATTAGTTGTGTTTTACTAGATGGAAAACTACACTATAAACATGACACGTATAATCACGTATGAGACGAAATGAGACGTATAATCACGTCAACGAACTCAACATAGGAATGAATGACATAATTGTTTCACGTCAACATGCATTAAATTCAGTCGCTTCCTGTTCTAATTTTGATTTTAATTCTATTTCGCTTTCCCTGCATATGAACCAGAGACTGCATGACGTCTGCAGAGAGATAGCAACAATAGCGAAGGGACAAATTATAGCAGTGTTAACAAATTTAATAACAACGATAATGTTGTAATATATTATACAATATTATTATTGCATTTATATCTATTTACATGATATGGATGTTTCTTGTATATAATTTATTTATTTATTTCTGGAAGGTACACTTGCAGATTACTTGCTATTGCATGACAGGAAACATTCTTATGAAGACAATAATCCCAATATAGCATACATAACCCGAAAAAGTTAACTAGGAATGCAGTACAGGGTGCGACTGAAATAAATTGAGCTGAGCGAGCAGAACTCTTACTTGAAAATAAGACATCTTACTACGGTCGCGCGCTTAGCTAAGGCCGCGCGCTCGTGAAACTGTTTTTCGGTGATCATTCCTCAATGGTACATCGGACATCTCGCTCCAAAACACTCCTCAGAGTCCACACTATCACCGTGGCAAATTTGGTCAAGATCGCGCGAGTGTTCGCTTCGCTCAGCTCAAAAAACATGACACATGGCAAAAGTACAACTAATTACAACGCTAAAATATATAAAACGCTACTTCCCAATAATACCGAACTTCCCAAGATATATTAAGAGGTTAAACTTGGGATCAAACTATTGGCTGATATAACAACCAGGACTATTTTTGTGGACTACACCTTCCGCACCTGGTGCGCCAGTTCCAGAGAGGAACACGGCACTTATTGTGAGGAGGTTCCTCAAAATACGTGCCGTGTCGAGGAGTTCCACCTTCTGTATCAACCTCTTGAGACAGCCGCCCAACACGAAACGCTAATCTTTTTATATGTTGCTCGAGGCTCTTGGCTATAAATCTGTTAACGTTGACGACTATCGGAACAATGATTGCTGACCATCTCCCAGATCTCTACAGTCTCGTGAGTTAAATCTAGATACTTTGGTTGCTGTCTTTATTATTATCATTGCTAGGTACAAGCATGACTATCAGCTATAAAACTTTATAATCCGCTGCTCATATATACGTTGCGTAACCATGACGGCGAGGAAACAATGCTATAATTGCGATAATAAACACAGCGTGATAGTCTAGGCTGTAGGCTAGACGTACAAGGTTGTGACGCTTGTTAGCTAACGATTTAATGCCTAGCTACCTCACTTGTACAGTCGGCGACAAAAGCAAAAAGAAAATTGGGCTTTTTCACTATATTGGACGAACCTGCGGAATGTTAAACAAGATGCCCGAGATTACATGAGTGAGTGAGTGAGAATGAGATTTTCTGTCCAAATGAACCTCACCTGCAGGCCAATACATAAATATACCAGCTGACGGACGAAGTTCTGGTACAGTATTTCTTCTTAGGATTGGGTCGTCAGACAGTAGTCGGTCCCAAGAAAGGCAAGATAAATCAAATAATGGCAAGGAGGACTATGAGATCTGACCCCAGACTGACGAACATGACGAATCTATAAGGGTTCCGTTTTTTGCCATTTGGCAACGGAACCCTAACAAAGATCACAACTACTTAATTATCCATTATTTTATTGATGCATTTCAAGTGATAAGTGTTCTAGAACTTTTGTAGCCGACTGTACCCAGTATTTAAACATAAATGCTACTGTATCCGAAAGATGTTTTAAGAAGTGTACGACAATTTTATATCTAACTGTATAATTTGGACCGCCTATAGCCGTTTATATGACGTTTCTAGCTTGTAGCTCCTTGTAGCTTCTGAAGAAATCCTAACAGGAATATTCAATTATGCCTTGCGCTGCACGTGAAGGAAACCTAAGATCGCACCCAAAACAAGCTTGAATTTTTGCTACGAGATCAATGAAAGTAGTTAATTTATGGACAAATTGACGTTTACAAATTGTTAGTGCCGTAACGCATTTTTACAGTCACGTCCAGTGTTGTGATTACTTGTTAATGGTAGGATTGCTGAGATACGTTGTGCAACACTATTGTAGGTCGGAAGACACGTGTACACGGGGCCATACTGTCTAGTCGGACAATAACTATTAGGTAATATGTTTTATTATTCAACAGTCATGTTTTATTTTAACTTTAGTCTTCTGTTATGAAGTAAAACAATTATATTTACAACTGCATCGTTTGCGCGCCATTAACACGCGTAATCATCCAAGTTTCATGTCCGAATGTAAAACCTTTTCTTGGAACATCTTTTGACGTCCACTAGCAATTCATTGTTCGAAACATCTACTTTTAGTTCAATGATCGCTTGTGTATTAATTTATTTATTCATTATTCTGTGCTAGTGCTAGTTATTGTAGTGTTACCAGGTAACATAACAAACGACTTGAAATAAATCTGGGGTCGGTAACACCTACTTGTCATGAGTGTCATGACATAGATGAAGTGAAGCGATTACGCTAATTGGTTTATTTCTTTGGGAGTGGCCAAATAACGATACACTTTTAGATCTCCTAAAATCATTCACGCAAATCACGACCAGCTTTTGTCACAAGTGATCGTACTTTAACAATGTCATAATGACAGATGGCCACAACATGAAAGTCCTCCATTTTGAGATTCGGTTGTGGGATGAACCAACATTAGCTAACTGTAACCTATTATGATTTTTTACTTTGCTTTTTTTAGTACATATTGTTCTTATAGGGCAGCCATCGGGATGGGCTTCTTTTACTTGTTTTGTTCTCGTTTATAGGGAATCCGGAGGCGTCCAGGCGGGTTTTCATAAAACTGTCCGGGTAAACACGACATTCTAGGAAAAGCATGGTTCTCCCACCTAATCAAGAGAATCACTTTCGTACTACCCAAAACCAATAACGAAACTGTATGAAAACAATTTTAATGAGAAATTGGCCGTTGTGTCAGATTCCGAGAATTCCTTTGAATATAATCATTCTGATGTTGTATCACGATGAGATCAAGTGTAAGTTAGAATTTGTTTACTACAAATATTTTGGCAAGAGGCAAAGGTAAGCACTATCATTTCGCTAATGATTCAGAGATAGTCGCGTGCGCGGCACGCGGGGATTCGCATTCTGCTGTTGGAATGTTGGCAGCGCTGCCAACGTGACGAAAAACCTTTAAACGCAAAAGTACCAGAACCAGAATACACGAAAATTTGGGGACGTTGTACGACGTACGTGTAGTTTTGTCTTGCAACATAGTTTTCGATGATAATAAGTCTGTTTAATAAGTTTATTTACGTTGGATTTTCTCAATCAGACATAAGTTACAATAATAAAAAAAAAATGAAAAATAAATTAATCAAAGAATCACGATTGTATTTTTTTTAATGTACACTTGTTAGTACTTATTGTATATTTTGTACTAGCAACTCTCTTTTCTTTAAAGTGTGTAAGAGAGTAATGGTCACAGTGCTCAGATTTTTTTTTTTTTTTTTTTTAAAAGAATATTAGTAACCGAAATTACTAATATTCCCCCTAACCCCTCCAGCTAAGCTAAATTGCTTGTGTTAGGAGTGGGTTCACGTCGGTAGTGTTATGGCCAGGATTCGAACCCGGGACCTCTCGATCGTAAGGTCGACTCCTTAACCACTAAGCTACCGACGCTTCCTATTTTTAAATTAAATTTTATTTAAAAAATTTATTTTTAAATTAAAAAAAATTAAATTAAATTAAATTTGTTAAAAAAAAAGTATATTATTGCAAAATACAACACTTGTATCAAAACATAATCTCATACTAATATTATAATTGAATAGTTAGTAATGTTTGTTACTTCTTCATACTCTGACAGCTATAGTCGAAAAATTTAGAATGGAGTTAGTGATAGATAGAGATATAAAAGTTACCATCAATCAAGAATACATTTCTGAAAGGGGATCCAACGTAGGTATTTGCTTGTTGATCCTATAAAACAATACAATCACATCTGTACACAAGCCTGACACCACAGTGTTATCAACTTCATTAATAAAAAACTTTTAAAGTTGGCCGTCTCGGGACGTCATGTCAAACGCCAAAGTTGATGGTAGAATTTATTAAATATATAGATATATATATAAAGGCCCCTTTTACTTCATTTTTTTCGGGCATACCGGTTAGTTTTGATCCCAAGTCGTCCCAATAAATTTTTCCTATCAGAGACAGGTAGTCCTTATTGCAGAGCTGACAGCAGAAGGGACAAAATATCTTATTTATCGCTGAGTTTCCTGCCGGAGTATTCTTAGGACAGGACCGCGTTTCGAACCGGTGGTGGTCCATTTGCCAAACATTAATCTAGCTATATTTTGTGAGTGAAGTGAAGAATTCATGATTTTTACCTTGACTTGACAAGTACTAACCTACGTAAGGAAGTTAGAAAACAGTTTTAACTTTTTCAAATCTAAGCCGATGCTAACCATAGACTACATAATTATTATTTATGAAATTGATTATTTTGAATAAAGAACACGGAAAAGTGTGTGTGGCCAGTAGCGCTTACAAGCCGGGTGGCCGGTGCCGGTATTGCCGGGGATGACTAGTAACGAACCGTTCTGCGCACATCGTTCTCGCGCCAAGTGTTCCGCGAGCCACGCGCCGCCATTCCTCATTGATGAGATGACATATTTTTAACGTTTTATTTTTGTCGCGAGATTTACAAACTAGCGGATTATTTTGAGATAATCTTATCTGTTAGCTACTTGATGGTATTTGTGAAGGAAATGAATAAATATTGTCTAAATAACTATAAATAGCTCTAGGTACATGTAATTGATTTTAGTTAGAGGGGTTAATCTGTATATTAGTTGTGTCACGTGGTAAGAAATCTTAATAAAAATTGTAGATTGAAATAAAACTATTTTTAACGGATTCTATCGCGGTTTATTTGATGTTATTTTATATTTTACATTGAACCCGACGTTTCGGTTGCTTTTCAGCAGCCATGGTCACGGGGAGACTAAAGATGGTTGTTGTCTTGAAGTTTGAAGTGAAAGTTATCTCAAAGTACCCGAACTATGTTGAATTGTTGGTGTTACTATTTACGCAGAATGAGCTCACAGTGTCATGAAGTCTTGTTGTATTTTGTTTTTTCTTGGAATTAATTAAGTGAATGACTGGGTCCCAAGCTGGTGGTACATTCCAACCATCTTCTCTATTAAAATTAGGATGTTTTTTAATTTCAATAGCTTCGCGGAGCATCCTAGGTAGGAATCGACTTTCTTTGGCGAGTATCTGTGGTTTATCAAACCTTAAGTAATGTTTGTCTCCCCGTGACCATGGCTGCTGAAAAGCAACCGAAACGTCGGGTTCAATGTAAAATATAAAATAACATCAAATAAACCGCGATAGAATCCGTTAAAAATAGTTTTATTTCAATGTGTAACATTCGCGTAAACTTCCGACAATATCAAAAATTGTAGAGTTAAGTTTAAATTTTAATTAACAAGTAGGTTCATTATAAATTAGTATAAGAATCAACGGGATATTTACCACGTGTTGTTGTGAGTGTAATTATCCGGTACTCTAACACTAATGATAATGACCATGATAGTTTAAATACCCTTCATTACAAACATTCAAATTATCACACCGCTGACACCGCTATCTTATCGCTACTTACTGGTTTTAGTTAGATATCTGATAAAATTACGGATTTTATCTCAAGCACTCAGCTTTATTTCAGTCATGAAGGACGAAAGGTCAAGAACCTGTACTTAGGTACACCACTAGACAGTATCCTTATAGCTAAGTATTCGAGAGGTTTCTTTTCAAGTGCGTGACACTTGAAAAGAAAATAGAATGTATTTGAAAAACAGACCGAAGACAACGTTACTTATTTTATTTATTTCTTAAGAGATTTAAAAAAATTAAAAGCTTTATGGTTAACTGATCAAGTTGATCAAGTGAAAATGAAAAGTCGAAAACCAATGCTTTAGAAAGATGTTAATATAATAGGTAGAAGTTTCGTTAAAAACGGTAGCAAATTAGTTAAGTACTTTTTTACACCCGGATTACTCGAAATCCGAACATTATAAACATTTTATGGAAAATATATTTACGACAATCAAAATCTCATTAAACCGCGCGGTTGAACTGTTTCTTTGTACGTTGCAGAATCATTATCATTACTCGGCTCGAAGAATAACATCATTCATCGAATCTCGACGATAAAACTCGCTTGTCGAAACATTCATCACTTCATAATTAGTCATGGGCCATCAACGTAAATCATAAAATAGGAACGTTCCCATTAAAACTGAAGATAATTCAGGTGGCACTATGACTCACTAGTCACTACGCTGCTGGCTGCGTGTGCCAAGATAAACTTAAAAAAAAAAAACCAATGCGTTTCTAAGTTTAAATTAATTGGGTCTGATTTCTGCAATTGATAATTTTAATTTTAAGTTGAAATTGACTGAATTGATTTAAACTCATCACACTCATCATCACAGATTTAGAGTTTGGCTGGATTTATACCACAAGTTATCCGTTCTAGTGTGTCCCCAAATAGGTGCAGTACACGCGCCTATTCACGCTCCTATATAGTCTACGTTCAACCTAGCCGGTCGATAGTAAACATTACAAAAAACCAAATTGTTCTGATTGCGCCCTTAGAACACGGGGTAATCTCAACTACCGTTACTCCTTTAAATGATTTGGTTAGTCTTAACTGGAGCGACTTCCATCTGAATCCCCAACACCGAGAGGAGCGCATGCGCCATGGCCTGGTCCGTCAACCAGCAACCATTATCGTTTAGTTAAGGAAGAGCGGAGTCTCCTAATATAGGCATTACTTGCTTAAAAGGAGGTTTCAATCACAAAAATTGTAACACCAAACTATATAATGCAAGTAAACTATTATTATTATTATGCAAGTGGGGTTGGCTTGGGCAAAGCAGATATTGGTGTGACCAAGGCATACAGCTAAGAACCCAAAATTTGCTATTACGTATTTTTAGACTTTTCAAGTAGGTTAAGTACAGTAGCTGCAAGGACCGAGTAAGGAATAAAGACAATACACTCGCTGCCAGCAGTGTTGCTTTATTAAGCTCTGAACCGGAGAAAGTACCTTTTTTTTTTTTTTCGTGCGGAAATCCCTTCGGATACCCCACCTATTTACCGCAGGCATAAAACAATGACTGAGAACTGGCAATTATCCAGTCAGGGAGCGGGAATTCCTTTCAAAGTCTTTAATCATTAAAATAGCGAGTTAACCTCATATGTGATTGGATTCTTAATTGAGAAACTAAAGTTGAGTCTCGTCAACTTTTACTTACGCGCAGTTTCGTACTGCGCACTGTGTATAAGTAGGAGTTCACGATGCACAACTTCCATTTCTCAATTCAGAAATTGGCGATTTGTGCTTTGATTTTTAAATTCTGCTAAAGTAGATAGAAGCGTACATGCTACCCTTTTTTTTTTTTTTTTTTTTTTTTCGTGCGGAAATCCCCTCGGATACCCCCCCGCCAGCCAGCGGGGGCGGTTATGTCGGGCTTGAACCGACTAAAACCGCACGCCGTCTCGGGTCTGCAGACGCCGGGGTGTAAGGTTGCCCATAGAGCATATCCCTCGCACCCCGACTGTGCTACCCTTATGACGATTACAAAAACTATGATTCCACATGTTACGACGTCGCTTAGCTTTTGTTTTGTATAGCTTGCAAAATAGCAATGGTTTCGCTATCATACCATACCTACTACAATCTGCCGTTTGACATTTCATATTTCACCATCATCGTTTAAGAACACACCGTAACTTTGATCTAAAACCGTATACTTGCGAAACAAAACTAAATAAACGCCATCGCGAATATAACAAATGGTTTTATTTCAAATCACCTGCCGTTCATCCATTACCTTAGGCATTACAATATTATTCATATACTAATATTTTATGAATATAGTACTTATTTCTTTGTTTTAAGGGTTGTGTTAAGTGCATAGATAGTGTGGTTCGTAATAGTTGTTGGTTGGGCAGCTGGACCAGAGCCAACGCAGCGGATACCGACCCCTCGTGGAGTGCACACACTAACTCGTTACGTCACACGATTAAACTTGTTCATACTCGGACATGCTTCCTTGATTAAACGGTTGCGTTTAAATAAAATACATTTGTTTTTTAATAATGCGTAGAGCGTAAATTAGAGCAGATGTTCACGAAGAATTTTAAAAGCTCAATTAAATATTACTTAGGTATATAAAAGACAGTTAATAGTTTTGTTAACCTCATTTTAGCAGAAACAACGCGCAGTTAGCCGTTACCAGTGAACATAAAGTATTTAAATGAATCGTTTTTGTTCAGAACATTTTATTATGGTATTTGATTAATTAATCAGTTTATTTTCACAAGGTACATTACCCATAACATACAGGTAGGATGGCGTGTGTTAAAATGAATAGTAAAATATTAAAATAACATTGTATAATTAATTCAAACGGCGCTGAGCACAGGAAAAAAACAAAAAACAAATTTTCAAACAATGGATTTACTCATAACGAAGGTTTTTGGAAATTTTTCTTTTATCTTGTGTTGAAAACCTTGGTCAAAGTTTTATTTAATATTAATTGATAGAAAGTACCGCGTATTGTCCCCAACTTCGCCTTGTAAGGCGACATTGGTGACAATAGAGGTTACCTACTTACACATTTTAAAAAACTCTTTCTCAACCTCTCGAACGAAGTTAAAGAATAATCGAAACACTTTGTTCTCTCTTCGCATTATAATGTTCATAGTCCAAAGTCTTCATTCAAAGTATTCCTTACGTTAATTAACAATGACTTCTACTTCGCATGAAGCCTCATACAATCTACTAACAAATTTCATCAGCCGGTTTGATATTTATAAAAAGTTTCTTGTAGAGTCTACAATACTTTGGTTTTATAAAAAAAATATTCATTGTACCTACATATTTCTTACTGCTACAATTTAATTACCTAACAGATATGTACAAAGTTTTTAAAGAGATTATAACATGTATGTTTTAAAGTACACCGATGCTACGCTCTAGTAGATAAGTGCCTTTAACTGTAAAGAAGATGCGACAACGACACGCGACGTTCTACAATAAATAAAAAATTAACTATTCGCAAAGAACAGACAAATACGTGTATTTCTGATTCCTATGAACTCGTGAACTTAATGTCAAAGGCCAAAATTAAGTTAAGCTTGCTGGTTTTATGTACTTAGGGCATGTTCGGAATGAGATAACAGCAAATTGTATACTTTTAGAGAAGTAAGCCACGGCAGTATTCACTAAATTATTCGGTTAGCAACCCATTCATTTGCAATTATTGGAGTTATGATCTGAAAATGACAGGAAACAAAAAGAAAAAAGAAAATACAGATGAACTCAATTATATTAATTATAATTATCAAGTATACACTTAATTTAGGATAGGTATACATGACATTATATGTATTTAGTCATAGGTAGTTAATTTTCCTCTTTATAATTTTCAATTTATTGTACATTTCCATTTACCCTCCAAAGTATCTATTTCCTCTATCACTTAAAGGTTTGCTGGAAGAAAACCCATTTTAGTGGTTAAGCTCGCCTTTGTACATTAATTTTAAATTGTACTAATTATATTGTATTGTGTTTCTTGTCTTTTTGTACAATAAAGAATAATAATAATATTATTGTATGTGAAAAATGTATATTTTCATAGATGCACCTAAGGGTTGACGCCCTGTGACGCCACCGGCCAGTATCCAACTATCGGCGTTCGCTCTATCGTACAGTGCTCATCTATAGCTTGAGCTTAGAGTAGTGGAAATCGAAGCTATAGTATAATATATATATTTTTTAATATTTAGGACACGTCAATTTGACTTCACCTCACCTGATGGTAAGCTGAAGGTAAAGCCTCAGGAAAGAGGGTCACAATTACATACACGTACCATGTTAACAATGGTGGCACTCAGCTTGACGGCCTCATCAGAAGAGGTTGTCGTCGCAGCACAGCGTGACACCCACCGGTCCCACTAGTGCTGCTACCACAATCCCCCTGCCCGGCTATGCACTTGCTGACCCCTGAACGCAATAACCCGAAATTGGATTACTATGGAGGGTTTTTCGCAATCGTAAATACTTTATAAATAAATAAATATTCGATCACATTCTACACAGCGCTTTCTAGACCCAAAGTAAGCATAGTTTAACTAGCTTGTGTTATGGGTTCCAGAATGCGGATAAACATACTTATATGCTTTTTTGTAAATATAATGTACATATTATACATAGAAACACCCAGAGACCAATGTAAATAGACATATTCATGCATACAAATATTTTCACTGAGCGGGAATCGAACTCGCGCCCCCTGTCGTAGCAGGTGAATGTACTGTTTCCTCCTCTAATTTTATAATACTTATGTATATTATGTTTACCTGGTGTACAATAAAGTGTATAATAAATAATTAAATACCGCAACGCCACAGAGGCCATCAGTAAACAAACAGTTTTAACTACTCTATGAAGGTATCAAACTGTCAACTGCGATAGAGAAAAAGCTCTACAAAACCGAAGCGAGCCGATCTTAACCGAACCCTCAGTTTCCTTTCCGATGCTACGCTTCGTGCGAAATGAAAAGCCGGATACTGTACTTAGTTACACAAATATTTTGCCGCAAATAACACGCACACACGGAACCACATCCTAAGCTTTAAGAAATAAATTAGATTAAGGGAGTGCTTTATGCAAAGTACGTCCTGATTTAGTGTAGTCTCGTGGAGGCGGGGGTGCGAACACGGTTGAGGTATCATCCTGATTTCCTCCAAGAATTTACGTTTAATGGAGTTACGGTAAATGAGGTTGTTAGTAATTTGTGTTAAGATGTAGTGAGTGAAATGAGGACTGCTAATTCTTGGAAATTTACTCGCAATTTGTGCCAAGCTTAAAATTACATGAGGGTTTTTCATAGAAATTATTGTTACGATTATACAATTACGCACTGGTTTTATTGGGTGTTTTTTGGGCTCACATCACGACCTTCGTATGGCATACATATTGACATGCACATTTGTCTATGGTTTAGCTGTATTCCTAGTAGTTGCAAAACTGTGGCATAGCGGTGGAGTGTTGAACTGCTAAGTCAGAGGTTGCCTGTTCATTTCTCGTTCAGTAAAAATATTTGTATACGAATACGTTTAAACAAAACAATACAAAACATAACTTCATACTTGTATCCCCAAAGGGGCAAGCAGAGGTCTAATATGATAGGGACGAGCAAGATATATATGGCGTATCTAAGCAAACCTCACCTGCATGCCTACTGATTGACAGACAATCTCTCAGGGTTGTGAGTTCAAACGGCAGTCGCTCTCATAAAAGCCATATAAGCTAAACTAAAAGTAGAAGGAGCAAGCGTCCCCACTGGCTCCGAGGTATGATCCTCGGATGCAACCGAGAACCACGCTACGATGATGATGATGATCACCGACCTCTGTGGCGTAGTAGGCGTAGCGGTAGTGCATTCGACTGCTACGACAGGGGGCGCGGGTTCGATTCCCGCTCAGTGCAAATATTTGTATGACTGAATATGTCTATTTGCATTGGTCTGGATGTTTCTATGTATAATTTATATTTATTTACAAAAAAACAGTATATACCTAAGTATGTTTATCCGCATTCTGGAACCCATAACACAAGCTAGTTAAACTATGCTTACTTTGGGTCTAGAAAGCGCTGTGTAGAATGTCGTAGAAAATTTATTATTTGATATTATTACCGCTTGCATCCAAAACTTACACTTGGGAGCCCAGGGTCCACTCCCCTGCTGCTCCATTATAGGTTTATCTTAGCTTTTTCGGAAGCGACTACCGTCTGATCTCCCAACTCCAAGAAGAAACCTGCACCAGAGCCTCGTTCGTCAATCAGCTGGTGTACCAGCTTGCAGCTGAGGTTGACTCGGGCTTACTACCAGTCTTTGAAGAAAATACTCCCACCATAAATACCGTCAACGCATGTAAACGGGCCGTGTATAGGACAAAAGGAGTAATAAGTACGGGGCCTGAAATAGTACGGCACAGCAGGAGAAATGCCAAGTTGGATTGAACGCAGACGTACTCGTAGCTCGAATTGATCGAGCAATACAAGCAATGGTTCGTATCGTACCAATATTACTAAAATGTATAACAAGCTAGTTGACTGTCGAATCCAATTAGTTTCTTTTTAGGGTTCCGTTGCCAAATGGCAAAAAACGGAACCTTATAGATTCGTTATGTCTGTCTGTCTGTCCGTCCGTATATCACAGCCACTTTTTTCCAAAACTATAAGAACTATGCTGTTGAAACTTGGTAAGTAGATGTATTCTGTGAACCGCGTTTAGATTTTCACACAAAAATAGAAAAAAAAAACAATAAATTTGAAACTCAAAAATTTTTTTTTTCATCAAATCCAGATGTAAGTGGTATCTATGGATAGGTCTTCAAAAATGATATTGAGGTTTCTAATATCTTTTTTTTCTAAACTCAACAGTTTGCCCGAGAGACACTTCCAAAGTGTGTCCTCCCCTCTGTAACTTCTAAAATAAGAGAATGATAAAACTAAAAAAAATATATGATGTACATTACCATGTAAACTTCCAACGAAAATTAGTTTGATCGAGATCTAGTAAGTAGTTTTTTTTAATACGTCATAAATCGTAATTCAATCAACTCCATTTTTTTTTTAAAAGCATTATTATGTTGCTTGCTACTACGGAACCCTTAAGGGGCGAGTCCGACTCGTACTTGGCTGCTTTTGTTAACGTAAATACGATAAGTCTTATGGAAAATTTGGAAAGGTATGATGTTCTATCCTACTAATCCTAAACATAACATAACACAACTTCATGCCTGTATCCCCGAAGGGGTACGCAGAGGTGTATTACACACCCACGATTCGCCAGTTAAGTTTAGGTCCCAATGTAATAGGGGGCGAGCCTATTGCCATCTACCGGGCACATTACTAAGCGAGCGATAATCCACATTTTTAATATACACATAACTACGAAAAGTTAGAGGTGTGTGCCCGGGGCGACTGGGGATCGAACTCGAGACCTCGTCTCGGCAGTCCGTTACGTACACCACTGGGCTATCGCCGCCTTTGCTAACTTAACTTACTAATCCTACTAATATTATAAACGGGAAAGTTTGTAAGTATGTATGGATGGATGGATTAGTGGATGTTTGTTACTCTTTCACGTAAAAACTACTGAATGGATTATAATGATACTTTACAATAATATAGCTTATACATCAGAATAAAACATAGGCCACAATTTATAAAGATATTGTGTGAATTGGCCAAAATATGACAATAAGTGTCAAGCAAGTAGGAAAAAACCTACCATCTGCGAGCTATTCTGGCGTGCGCTGCCAAAACCGCTACAGTTACACATATGTAATGTAAGTACTAATATTAATAGGTTTGCAAGGCGAAGCGCTGCTTGCAATGTTGAGCTGAGTGAGACATCGTGAATCAGATTTTGAAAATTTTGAACAGTGATCATTCCTCCGTGGCAAGTCCGATTTTGAAAATTCTTTTTGGAAGTCACAACTCTGGACATACTTTCTGAGCGTGTAAAGTTTGGTCACAGTGTCTCGAGCGGTTATTATGTAATTCCATCTGGAATTTTTTTAACGGTGATCATTCCTCTGTGGTAGCATTAATTTTTTCAAAATATATCCATAAACCTTCCTCTGATTGACCTCTTTAATCATGCCAAATTTGGTTCTGATTGGATTAGTAGTTTAGGAGGAGACCTGTGACAAAGAAAATCCTGAAGTCTGTCGCTCGACTTCGTCTCACACAGCTCAATAAACGCGAAAGTTTGTGAGTATGTATGTATGTATGTTTGTGGCTCTTTCACGCATAAACGGCTGAACGGATCTGGCTGAAATTTGGTACAGGGATAGACTATAGTCCCTTTCATCATCATTGAATTTCATTTAGTACTTTTCATCCCGGGAATAGGTTCCCTTGGGTAGCGGGAACGGGATCAGAATTCCACACGGGCATAGCCGCGGGCAATAGGTAGTAGTTTCATAAACGCGAGAGTTTTACGTAAAAACGGATTTGGCTGAAATTTGGTACAATGATAGATTATAGTCCGGAATAACACATAGGCTACTTTTTATCCCGGGAATAGGTTCCCATGGGTTGCGGGAACGGGATCGGAACTCTACGCGCCTCGGGAAACAGTTAGTTATGAAATAAATTACAAGCAAATTTGACCTCAAATTTGACAAGACGTGGTTTACCGGTAAAGTATTAGAGAGATAGAGTTCGTTTCGCGCTCAGTCCGAAGGTAGAGTGCTCAATCAGATATCGCAGGTTCGATTCCCGCTCAGAGCAAAAATATTTTTATTAGTCTGGATTTTTCTATGTATAATATGAGTGTATATACAAAAATAAATGTATCTAAGCATGTTCAGCCACATTCTAGAACCCAATCACAACATAGTTAAGCTATGCTTGCTTTGTATGCTATATCGCTGTAGAGAATGTTCTTCTTTTTTTCTTCTTTTTTTTAATTTATTTAACGGCCATGGATACAAGTCCTTAAAGCTAGAAATATACCAACCGATCGGAATTGCCACAAAAAAAAAGAACTAAGAATATTATTTAAAGTGGCTACAATGTTTGATAGTAATCAAACTAATAGTATTACGAAGCCAGAGGTATATTCCTCAGTTCAAATACGAGCGAGTGTAGATCAAAACAACAAAGGAGAACATATCAAACAACGCATTCAATTTTCATATATGTATATTAATATTATATTCAATGCGTATTTACGTAGACAAGGCATCATAGATACGTTACATGTAGGTTAGGAAGAAGGGTGCCATAGCGACGTCAAAAGATAGACGAGAAAAGAGAGATGGCAGTTTCGAAAGTGTTTTACTTACACCCCGGAGCTAGAAAAAAGAAATGGCAGTTTCGAAAGATTTTTACTTACCCCGGAGCTCTGTATTAATGAAGTTACATTTCAGTTCATAGTCATATTGTGGCCAAGCTCCTTAAATAAAGATTAAAAAATAAAAGTTCAGTACATTGAATATTTTTTCAAAAAAACAATTGCTATGTGTTCTAGGAACGATACCGATGCCAAAAATGTAATTTTTATATTTTTGTCTATTTATCTGCTTTAATTATCGATGGCCGAGCATCACTTCAAAACCGCTGAACAGATGCAGCTGAAATTTTGCATGAATATTCTTCTAGGGTATGGTCATAAACTGCGCTATATATCACATCACGCTATTATAAGTGTGATAGGAGCAGCACGGTACAATCTTTATGCCGTGCTCTTCTTGTGTTTTCTATCTAACCACGTGGTGCCCATGCACAGAGTTAGTAAATTATATAAGTAAAAAAGTATATAAGTATGTTTATCCGCGTTCTAGAACCCATAACACAAGCTAGTTAAACTATGCTTACTTTGGGTCTGGAAACGCTGTGTAGAATGTCGTAGAATATTTATTTATTATTAATTATACAGTAGACGGTAACTTGTAGTTTGTTTGCAGCGTTATTGTACTATCTGTGATGTATCTATAGTATACTAGATGCGCAAGAGCACGCGTGTATCAGGGTGTTATTGGGGCGCGATAGTTGGGTCGGAGGTCGGCGTGCGCAGCGGTCAATAAACTCACGGGACGAAACACGGTCTAGGAAACTAGATAATATCGACGTTGAAAGCAAACGAATGCAAGCGACAACGATTTCGAGCAATTTATTCCATTTTAACACGATTTTTGTATGTAATGAAATCTCTGAAATTGATTTTGGAGTACTTCTAAACGTCCGATTGATTTGAAATTTTGCACAATTACCAAGCACCATACAATAATTAATTTAAGAGAAGACTAACTAAAAAGTACAAAATAAGTGTTAACAGCGTCGCCCCAGTATTAATCGAGCAGCAGCCCGAGCCTAATAATATGGGTTCTAGAATGCGGATAAACATACGTATATACTTTTTTTTTGTAAATAAATACATATTATACATAGAAACACCCAGATTAATGCAAATATACATATTTGCGAAGAGCGGGAATCGAACCCGCGACCTCTGACTTAGCAGTCCAGTGCTCTACCGCTACGCCACAGAGGTCGTCTTAACCTTAACCTTTAATTGACCTTATCCATTGATGCCATAAAAGTACAGGGCCTGTAGACAAAGTCACATTCTACTAGTGGAATCGCAACGAAGCGAACCTTCAAAAGACCGAAATGTATGGGAGAGACAACATTTGTCGACATGTCACGTGTAACAAATAATGTTACTCCCATACATATTGAACATTTGAAGGTTCGCTTCGAAGCGATTCCACAAGTAGAATGTGACTTTGTCTGCAGGTCCAGGTTCTTTCAGGTTTTAGCCGGTTCGATTACCGAGTGTGGCAATCGATTTTTCGAAAGATCGTATTATTTTTGAAAATGTCAGTCAGTGTAACTTATTTTTTATATCAAAATGAAGTCTTCTTACAGTGAAATTATCTATCCATATTATTTTAAGATACTTGCCCTCCACGTGGTACCGCCGTGGGACGCTCTGTATATTTGCTTCGTGACTGCTGGCGCGTGATCCTAAGCTCAAGAGACGTTTAAATAGTAACAGATTCGAAATTGATAGCATTTCTAGCAATTCTAAAACGTTGGTCCTTCGTTTGCCGACCTCCGCAGATGCTTTTTCGCGCCCCCCTTAAAGAACACAGAATTGTAGGAAGAATGGTTAAAGAACACGTGTTTCCATGTATGAATGATACATGATCTGTATCATGGGATAAAGAAAGGAAGTAGTGAACTGTAACGTTTGTGACAGTATTGTTTGCACCGTATGAGGGAGATACCTCAGTCCGGCACGTGTTGTTCTGGATATTTAGGGTGAGGGTGCAATTAATTGGTAGAGCTTACATAATAATAATATATAATAACTAATAATGCATGGGTTCTTATTTAAGTTTGATATTTAGTAAATGTGCTATCGATGCGAACTGTCGTTGCAGTACATTCGAAGTCATCGCATATTAGGTAATCTGTGGTCATCGTTGTGAATCGTAACGTTTGGGTTTTGGAAAGGTAACAATGAAGACTTTTTTTATTTAGGAAATAAACACTCGTGTAATTGTTAAATAACATGGGCTTCTTATGGACTCAGAGTTCCATAAAATATTACGATAACAAGTAAAAGGTAATTATTACAACTTGCATGTTGCACAATCTCAACTCAAAGAAAAAGGAAAAAGAGGATCAAGACTTGGAATTATTTACCAGCACACGTGTTTCCTTCTCCCTACAGTCCCGGGTTCTTTAAGCGGGGCGTGAAAAAGCATCTGATGAGGCCGTCAAGCTGAGGGCCACAATTGTAACTTTATATGTATCTGTAATGGTGACACTCATTCCTGAGACTTTACCGCTCACCGTCAGGCGCAGTGAAGACATATTGACGTGACCAATATTTAAAAAAAAGTTTCTGAAATAATTTGAGAATCTTTCAAATGTGTAAAGTTTTAGAACAATGACAATAAAATTTTACAGCTAAAATGGTCGTGTAACTTGTTGTGAATGTGTTAAACTAATACCGATGGCGACTGAACAAAGAAATACTTCTAATTACAATAACATATTATTATAATACAATCAATGATATCTTTAGTAAGTAATTACTTAAAGTAATAAACAATTTGCGCAATATAAACAGGATAATAACACAATAAATACAATATCAAGCATAAGAACACTCTAGTTGGTACATTATATAGGTCGGTGTTATCAAAACAGGCGATAAAATGTTTCCGTGTAGTAAGCAAACAAATTTATTTAATAACTATATCTATACAAATAAATAAAATTGAAATGTCTGTTTGTAATATTAAAATAACCTTTTGTAATGATTGCATATGAATAGAATAGGGCACTTTTATCGCGATATATTTATGTGGAAAAGCAAATAATTTGAACTTCCGTCTTATGATGACTAATAATATAAATCTCTAATTGTCTTGTAAACAATATTTTTTTATCTATATCTACAATATACTTTTAGTTTTTTTTTTACTATTTTCATTTAATTTGTGTTTATTTGTTCATAATATATAAAAACATGTTGCCATCGCACAACAACAAGAGCGGACTTATTGAAGTGACAATCGCGACTCGCGAGGACTTCCCACAGACACACAAAAGTCGTTGCCAGCGTCGGTGATTAGAAAAAAAGTTTCAAACTGGTATAAGAAGTGGTGATACTGATTTGTTGCGTCACTGTAGTTTAAATTTAGAGTTGTTGCTAACCGATCGCCACATTAAGCTCTATCCACACACTTCAGGGCCGTGGCCGGCGTCGGCCAGGCACTGAAACTCCGGCGCCGGCCCCGGCCAAGGACGTGTGTGAACGAGTTCATATAAAATGTACAGAACTCTTTTTTTGAGCCCCTGTTGGGGCACGGTCCGTCCGGGCCGTGGACACGGCCTGATGTGTGTGGATAGACCTTTACGCCGAATGACATGATTTGGAAATACTTGTGGTTTTTAAGTGTTGTGTAAGTTATAAAGTTTTTTGTGTGTTATTCAAATACCATAGGTGTAACATGTAACAAAGTTATCGCAATAATTGTGCACGACACAAATAGACCATAGACACATGTGCCAGTGACACGTAGATTAAGTAAGCGTGAATATAATGAATAAATTATGAAAATGTTAGATTTACGTAAAATAAAACGTAATTATGTAATAACTTTGATATTAAGCTAAGATAAATAGCTTACTACTGTTAGGAGTTAGTTTTCTGAGTAATTAAGTATGTTAGAGCCAAATTTAATAAAGAAAGTACATTCCCCGAAAAGCATAATTGTAAATATAATTACGTAAATGCATTACTCAGAATCTAACATAACTTCGTATAAATAGGAAATACGACTTTGTATATTGGTATGTAAGTTTAATTACACCCCGCGACTGCCTCCCACGCCGTAAGAAGCGAATATGCGCTCCCCCGGCTGGTGCCATTTTATTATATAGTAGCTCGCGGGAGGCAAGGCCCATATATAAGCCTGAGGGGTCAATCCGCCCGTCATTCAGTAACCCGACGTCGCACGGTACAGATGTAAGTACCTATCGTCGTGCAAGTCTTATCTCTGCCTATGTACATATATGCTATGTAATTAATATGTAAAACATAAGTTTTATAAATAAATGGAAATGCGGAGGTGAGGTAATTTGGATCGCAGGCCAGCACTACAAAAGACTATAAAAGCAGGGACTATTTGGTAGGAAATTATTGGACATTGGGCAACAAGTAGACAACAAGAGTCTCTCAAGGAACAAGGAAGCTCAACAGGAAGTAGTAGATCAAGAGTAGTGCTGGGCCAAGTACATCCGATGCCTCACTGACGTCAATGAAGTCCACCCATCCAAGTGTTTCATTCTTCGACTCAACATCGTCAAATACAGTCCACTGAAGGCGACCGCGAAGTAGTGGCAGTCTATTTGGAACCTTATCAGGTCATAGTCTGTTACGAACCACGGTCCTTAACATTGGTCCTTCGGAGCCGAATAAAGTCCACGGTCCTCCGAAGATCCAGGTCAACTTCAAGTTAACTGCCAGCCGTAGACGTTTCATCGTTCTTCAACTAAGGGAGAAGTGACAGTCTATTCGGAACCTTATCAGGTCATAGTCTGTCACGAACGTCTATGGTCCATTGGAACCGGGTCGAAGGGTAGGAATAAGGTCCACGATCCGTCGGAATTCCAGGTAAGTATAAACTTGAAGAAAGAAGAATGGTTCTCACCAGGGATGGAGGGAAGCGCCGTCAGGAAGAGGAACCGGCATCAGCATCAGCACCAGTACCAAGATCAGTACTACACCCTGCGGCCACGGAAGAGGCCAGAAGTTATGTGGACAGTGGTGCGTCGGAAGCCACAGTCAGCACCGAGCAGACCACGTCCAGCACAACTGTGACTACTGAAGAGTCGGGGACGACAGAAAAAGGATCGCCCCACTCCCGCGCTGTTGTATATGGAGAGCCTAGCTCACAGCGCACCATGCGGCCTTTGGACACGAGGTCACGCCGCTCCACCAGTTCAAGAAAGAAGAAGGAACTGGAGGTCAAACAACGCTTGGCAGAACTGAAGCTCAAGCAAATACAAGCCGAAGCAGAGATAGAACAGATCCGTCTACAGCGGCTACTGCAGGACGAGAGCAGCGACGATGGGTCTGAGGAAGATCTGGCATCGGTACGTATTAACACGTGGCTACAGAAGGATGACGCTGCGGCACCCAACCTGAAGGAAAAGGGGCAAGACATCGAGGAAAACACTCAGACCTGCCAAGATAGGGGTCAACTAGTGGAGAAGTGTCAAACCCAGGAAAAATCAGAAGGAAGTGCACCAGTGAAGAACTCCGTGATCGATGTAGCTACGCTCACCGCGGCCCTATCCCAGGCTATGAGATGCAACAGGGAGCCGCCCAAGTATATACGGGAACTACCGATCTTCAGCGGCAGCAGTACAGAATGGCTCGCCTTCAAGACTACGTATGAAGAATCGGGTATATACTTCACGAAGAACGAAAATATCGCAAGAATAAGGAAAAGTTTACGTGGACTCGCACAAGAAGCAGTCGAGTGCCTAATGCTGAGTCAACCTGACCCCGAGGTGATCATAAGGGCCCTCGAGAGAAGATTTGGTAGACCAGAAGCACTCATCCACGTCGAGATGGAGAAGCTCAAGACTCTCAACAAAGTGACCGATAACGCCAAGGACATCTGTATCTTCGCTCGGAAGATAGCAAACATCGTGGGAACCATAGAAGCCTTGAGGAAGCCGCACTACCTACACAGTCCAGAGATGTGCAGAAGTATCATCGAGAAACTCACACCTATACTCCGAAACAAGTGGTACGACTTCGCTGCAAAGAAGAAAGAAGAGTTGAACAGACGCTCACCATCAACAAGAAGACATCAGAAGAGAGATGTCCACAGTGTAGCAAGGATCATAAGCTACCTGACTGCAAGCAGTTCATCGCCCTAGACAACACCGCGAGATGGGAAACAGCCAAGAAGAATAGAGTCTGTTTTCGCTGCCTTCGAAGTAACCACCGACGCGCCACATGCAGAGCACCAGCCTGTGGGAAGAACGGGTGCCAGATAATGCACCACCGACTACTGCATCGCGATATGCCGCCAAGGGACCGTGAAGAACAGAAGGAAGACATCACGACCTCAACGGCAGAAGTAGCCACAGCAGCAGTTCCCCGCAGTCAGCGCAAGGCCTACCTCAAGATGGCACCAGTAACACTAAGAGGACCAAGCGGTAGCGTCAATACCTACGCCTTATTGGACGAAGGAAGCACGATCACGCTGATAGATGAGACCATAGCCGACGTCATCGGGGCAGACGGACCAACCAAGGAGATCTGCATCCAAGGTGTAAACAGTGAAATGAAGCACGAAAGCAAGACAGTGAGTTTATTCATCAAAGGGAAGTACGCCGATGAAGAGTACGACTTAAGCGCCCGCACCATGAACCGACTCCGCTTCTCACCCGATACAGTGTATGAAGAGCATCTCAACGGCTGCGAACATCTAGAGGATATACGTGACAAGATAACGTACGAGAAGGCTTCACCCAAAGTGTTACTAGGACAAGACAACTGGCATCTCATCGTAACCCGTCAGCTGCGCACCGGAAGCCGTAACCAGCCTGTGGCGTCGCTCACTCAGCTGGGATGGGTGCTTCACGGATGCAGCAGTTCAGTGACTGCAACAGTGTCATTCTGCGGTAAGTTACAACAGCGCGATAAGGACTCCATTGAAGATGAAGTGAAGAATTACTTCAAGTTGGAATCACTGGGCATCGAACCTCGACGCCCGAGAGAAGATCCCGAACTACGAGCCATGCAGATTCTCGAAGAAAAGAGTCGGCGGCTACCAGATGGAAGATATGAGACCGGACTGCTGTGGAAAGAAGAAAATGCGGACATACCGAATAATTACAAGGAAGCTGAGAAGCGTCTGCTTACGCTCGAACGAAGACTCGATAGGGATGAAGATTTGAAACAGAAATATGAAGAAAGAATGGAAAACCTATTCAAGTCAGGCTATGCAGAACCAGCTCCTATGACACCGCAGAAGGGAAGGACGTGGTACCTACCTCACTTTCCGGTCATCAACCCCGCCAAGCCGCACAAGCCACCTCGACTGGTACACGACGCAGCCGCCAAGAGCACCGGAGTATGTTTGAACGATATGCTCCACTCCGGTCCTGATCTGCTGCAGTCCCTACCAGGTGTGATCATGAGATTCCGCCAATACCCGTACGCTGTAAGTGCCGACATCAAAGAAATGTTCATGCAAGTGAAGATAAGGACAGAAGATCGAGATGCGCTGCGCTTTCTGTGGAGAGGACGACGCCGTGAAGGTCAACCCGAAGAGTATCGTATGACGTCAGTAATCTTCGGAGCCACCTCGTCGCCATGTACCGCGCTGTACATCAAGAACAGGAACGCAAGAGACTTCGTCGACACTTACCCGGATGCCGTAAAAGCCATACAAGAAAATCACTACATGGATGACTACTTGCAGAGCTTCCCTACGGTCACAGCGGCACGAGAGACCACGCGAACAGTCGACATGATACACAAGAAAGCAGGCTTCGTGTTGAACGGTTGGACTTCGAACGAAAAAACAATCATAGAAGATTTATCACTGCCCCGAGACAGCAGTGCTACAGTGGAACTCGGCGGCCAAGAGACAGAAAAAACCTTGGGTCTAACATGGCACGTCAACGAAGATCATCTTGGCTTTAACGCGAGCAACTTGAAGATCCCGCGCGAAGTGAAAACAAACACGCGACCTCCAACGAAGCGAGAGGCCTTGAGTGTGATAATGGCCTTATTCGATCCGCTCGGCCTTATTGCACCAATAATAACTCCCGGTAAACGTATTTTTCAGGACACATGGCGCTATAAGGCGCAATGGGACGACCCACTCCCAGCTGAGCTACGGGAACGATGGAACAAATGGTTCGCCCAGCTCAACAACATACACCTGCTGAGAATACCCCGCTGCTACGATCACCTGACGACATCAGTCGCCTCACGCCAACTGCACACTTTCGTCGATGCGAGTGAAGAAGCCTACGCTGCAGCTGTGTACTGGCGTACGCAACACACCGACGGGTCAGTAACCGTGTCATTAGCAGCCGCAAAGAGCAGAGTAACCCCGCTGAAGCCCATCTCCATGCCGAGACTCGAGCTTCAAGCTGCACTACTGGGAGCGCGCCTGGCTCAAACCACCCTGGAAGAACACGACTACGAGTCGACAGAGAAGACCTATTGGAGCGACTCGCGAACCGCGCTCACATGGATAAGGTCGGAGCCGCGTGCATACAAGTCATTCGTTGCACATCGCCTCGCCGAGATAGAAGACACCACGAAGAAAAATGAATGGCGTTGGGTGCCTACTCGACTCAACGTGGCAGACGACGCAACTCGGGAAACCCCCGACAACTTCCGGGCCGAACACAGATGGTATAACGGCCCCGATTTCCTGCGCCTGCCAGCAACCGAGTGGCCCACAGAAGAAAAGGTCATTCGTCACGACACGGGCGAAGAAAGACAAACGTGTCACACATCGCAAGATGTCGAGCAGCCCAGCACAAGTCAACTACTGCGTATAGAGAAGTACTCAAAATGGATGCGACTCATACGAACGACTGCACGAGTACTCCAGTTCATCGATTTGTGCCGGCCGAATAAGTGTAAAACGTCAGCTGCTCGAAAGCGAACTCGTAAGCTAGAGAAAGCTAATCCCGATTGGCGTACGAAGAAAGCCATACCAGTGCATAAAAAGAATAACACAGTGATACGCGATGAACAGTGCTACATAAACATACCAGGTGAGTACTTGAACCGCGCCGAACACCTGTGTGTAAACGCCAGTCAACGAGATAGTTTCGCGAGTGAAATAGTACGTATGACAAAAGGTCAATCAACTCCTCGCGACAACCGACTGAACCATGTAAGCGTGTACCTAGACTCACACGGCACTATGCGCGTGAGAGGACGCATATCAGCTGCAAAGGAGCTGGGAGAAGACGCATCGGACCCTGTGGTGCTCGACGGCAAACACCCGTACACACGCCTCTACATCAAACATGTTCATGAGAAGCTACGGCATGGTGGCACCGAGATCACGGTCAATGAACTCCGGCAGCGGTTATGGATTACCAAGATACGTCCCGCAGTGAAGAATGAGATAAAGAAGTGTGTATTGTGTCGCATAAGAAAGGCGAAACCAGCGTCACCGGTCACAGGCAACTTACCAGCCGCCCGGTTAGCTCACAACACACGTCCCTTCACGTTCACCGGTCTAGACTACTTCGGACCCATAGAAGTTACAGTCGCACGCCATCGAGAGAAGAGATATGGAGCCTTATTTACGTGTATGACCTCTCGAGCTATACATGTAGAGGTCGTTCACTCCTTAAGCGCCGACTCAGCCGTTTCCGCCCTGAGAAGATTCATCGCCAGACGTGGTTGTCCCAAAGAAATATGGAGTGACAACGCTACGTGCTTCAAGGCAGCGGAAAAGGAGCTAGCAGAGGCCGCACTCGACGCGCTCGAAAAAGAAACTACAAGTCAACACATCGTGTGGAAGTACATACCCCCTTCCGCACCCTTCATGGGGGGGGCATGGGAGCGAATGGTGAAAGCAGTGAAAGAAGTGCTTCGTGTCACCATGATAGAAAAGCATCCCAGCGACGAGATCCTGTTAACCTTATTAACAGAGGTCGAGAATATCGTCAACTCACGACCCCTCACACATGTTTCGGTTGATCCTAACGATCCCGAGGCCCTCACGCCGAACCACATCCTCATCGGGCCCAACTGCCATGTGCCACCACCAGGGCACTTCTCTGCAGACGACGTGACTGCTCGCCAACAATGGAAGCGAGCTCAAGCCCTGGCTGACATCTTCTGGAGGAGGTGGGTGAAGGAGTACCTTCCCCTATTGCAACACCGGCGGGAGCCCACCAGCACCGGCGTCGCCCCGAAGGTCGGGGACGTCGTCATCATCTGCGATTCCAATCTGCCGCGCAACACCTGGCCGCGAGGACGCGTCAGCCGGGTGTTCCCAGGAGCCGACGGCGAGGTACGAGTCGTGGACGTCACCACCAGCAGCGGACACGTGCTGAGGAGGCCTACGAAGAAGATCGTCGTGCTACCAACGGAGCTCGCAGACGAACCAGGGTCAGCGACGGCGGGAGAATGTGCACGACACAAATAGACCATAGACACATGTGCCAGTGACACGTAGATTAAGTAAGCGTGAATATAATGAATAAATTATGAAAATGTTAGATTTACGTAAAATAAAACGTAATTATGTAATAACTTTGATATTAAGCTAAGATAAATAGCTTACTACTGTTAGGAGTTAGTTTTCTGAGTAATTAAGTATGTTAGAGCCAAATTTAATAAAGAAAGTACATTCCCCGAAAAGCATAATTGTAAATATAATTACGTAAATGCATTACTCAGAATCTAACATAACTTCGTATAAATAGGAAATACGACTTTGTATATTGGTATGTAAGTTTAATTACACCCCGCGACTGCCTCCCACGCCGTAAGAAGCGAATATGCGCTCCCCCGGCTGGTGCCATTTTATTATATAGTAGCTCGCGGGAGGCAAGGCCCATATATAAGCCTGAGGGGTCAATCCGCCCGTCATTCAGTAACCCGACGTCGCACGGTACAGATGTAAGTACCTATCGTCGTGCAAGTCTTATCTCTGCCTATGTACATATATGCTATGTAATTAATATGTAAAACATAAGTTTTATAAATAAATGGAAATGCGGAGGTGAGGTAATTTGGATCGCAGGCCAGCACTACAAAAGACTATAAAAGCAGGGACTATTTGGTAGGAAATTATTGGACATTGGGCAACAAGTAGACAACAAGAGTCTCTCAAGGAACAAGGAAGCTCAACAGGAAGTAGTAGATCAAGAGTAGTGCTGGGCCAAGTACATCCGATGCCTCACTGACGTCAATGAAGTCCACCCATCCAAGTGTTTCATTCTTCGACTCAACATCGTCAAATACAGTCCACTGAAGGCGACCGCGAAGTAGTGGCAGTCTATTTGGAACCTTATCAGGTCATAGTCTGTTACGAACCACGGTCCTTAACAATAATAATATATTTGTTTTTTATTTATATAGAATGTATTTAAAAATATAATTTATATGTATTTTAAGTGTAATAAAGAGAATAATAATAATAAATAAGGTAAGCAGATATCTTGATTATCAAATTATAAGACTAAAAGTATCTGGAATGATCTGGAATTTAATTGTTAAACTAAAAAAGTTAACATTTTTTTTATTTTTTTTTATTTATAGAAGGCTTACAGGCAAATTAACTTAATTTAATTCAATAAATATTATCAAATTGCTATTTACAAGCCTCCACATATTAAAGGTAAAAAAAGAATATCGATACAATATTAGGTATTTAAGAAATTACTAAGCAACAGAAGCAAAAAATAAAGTTACATTCTTATCTGATTGATAAGAATGTAACTTTATTCAATGAAATTTTTAAGCAATTAGTATGCTTACTTTTTCTATAGATTTGGATCGGAAAAAGAGTACATCTAGGACGGGACTTGAACCCGCGACCAGTCCCTGGACCAAAAATGTTGTGCTTTTAAATAGCCTTTATTTCTTTGAACTAAGGCATACATTTCCTAAAATAAAAGACTTAAAAGAAAACGCATTATGAAAAACTTTTCACACAAATATTTTATAAATGACTAGCTGTGCCACGCAGCTTCGCCCGTGGTATACTTCGCCCCAGTAGCACTCATTTGTCCCATACATATCCGCATTTTATTAGTCCTACAATTGATATTACTGCTCCGCTCTCAGGTAATAGCGTGATGATATATAGCCTATATTACCTTCCCCGTTAAATGGGCTATCCAACAAAAAAATATTTTTTCAATTCAAACCAGTAGTTCCTGAGATTAGCGCGTTCAACCAAACAAACAAACAGCTTTACAGCTTTATAATATTACAGTATAGATAATGAAAAACCGATTCAGTAGCCAATTCTGAATAAACTACCTAAAGCTCTTGCGTTTATTGTTTATAAAATTGCATATGATCCTATTAACGAAACTACTACAAGTCGCTTGGATAAGCGCTTAGCGACCTCCGTCCTCCATGAGCGCAGGCCTGGGGTGGCAGGTGAGGCCGCCTGTCACCCCAGCAGAAGCAGACCGGGACGGCGGGGTGACTAGCGCCCATCCCCCAAACCGGGGCAAGACGTGACACCGTGGTTCCCAAACTCGACGGGGCCATCTTGAAACCTGAGATGGCCCAGGGTCAGTCGGGGTGTGAGGGATATGCTCTATGGGCAACCTTACACCCCGGCGTCTGTAGACCCGAGACGGCGTGCAGTTTTAGTCGGTTGGGGTATCCGGGGGGATTTCCGGACGAAAAAAAGAAGTATTCTATTGTCTAGTTATCATGCATTATACCAAACGATATTTAACGTTTATGAATAAAGCGGTTAGTTCAAATATGTACCTCAAATCCCTTCTTTGCAGGAAGTAATACAAAAGCAACGCTAACAAACTTTCTCCTAGGAAATTCAATTTTCTGGATTACTTCTAAGGAAATAACAATAGCTTTTCCCTCTATTTGAAACTTAGTTATCTAATTAATATAATTCGTTATACGAAGTGCTCAATTTGTTGAGTAAAAGACCTTTCCGAAAGTTTCCGTCGTTTCAGACTTTTAGCGGTAATGCGAATGAATTTCTTTTGTGGGACAGTAGCTGTCACAAAGCATAATAGCAAAAAAAAAATGGAGGTGAAATTGAGAGCTTCGTTCGAAAATGGAACGTTTTGTATAGTGCAATGACCTGTGTCTACAATGTAATTGAAAAAGTATGGTTATTTAAATATTCAACGGAACACGAATGTCCTAAAAATTTATTCAGAGCTTAAACTCCACAAGCACTGGGGCATCTAAATATTCAGAATGTTTTTAACAATTGATATTCAAAAGTAGCTCTCTCGATTGTTTATTTTGAAACACTGTCTTCACACGTATGGACATTGTTTGAAAACAAACAGTCAATCAGCGATGCATGTATGCAGCAGCCAGCATGCAAACGCATCCTGCCGACGATCGCCCAATCAATATTCAATCTGAGCACCCGGACGCGATGGTCTACACTTCAATAGTAACGCTATCTAGCGACCGCCAGCATATCGAATGTAAATTACACAAAATTATAGTAGACGCATAAAGTCCACTGTACGTGCCACCATCGCTGTCGCCATTTTTGAAATTCAAAAATCGAACGTTGATCGTCGCGGCGTGCGTTCTGAAGCCCGGTGCGGCGACCCCGTGACCGCGCGCACATATTAATGTGTTGACCGCCCACGGTCACGCGTTGCCGCCACTCGCCATTGCCACCCGCCCGACATAACTTTCGAGTTTAGTGTGCTGTTCGCGATCTTAAATAGATAAATTACATATAGAGTAGGAAAGTCCTTGGCAAAGCAGTTGTTGCCAGTATTTTCAATAATAAAAATTGTTCATAAAAAAAAAAAATTGAATCATATGAATAACAACTAAATAGTTTTTATATAATTCTTTAGGCTTTCACCTCCGGCGTTGCATGTAGAATATACTGCTTCCGAGCTGTTTCGGCGAGGCTCTACATCACTCGTCCACGCCCGGACACTGTACCACAGAAGATGTCGACCGCAGTGATCGACGAAACGTTTGGAACATAAGTTTCATCTGGACCACGGCCAAACAGACCGGTAGAAGTATATTTTACACACAAATAGTTTGTATGATAAATATCTGTACTAATGTCGATGCAGTTAAGCTAAATCTAAAAATTGTATGGCAATTCTAGAGGCTAATTCTAGCCCGCTATTGTTAGTAAATAAACAAAATAGATTAGGTAGATATAATTATTTGATATTCAAATTTGTTACGAATTTATTTCAAGTTTATGGGAACAGTTTCCAATTGACAAGTACAAATAATAGCAACTACAATAGTAAATAATAGTAGCAATAATCCATGCCGTCGTACCTTTTTTTCTTTTTTTTTTTTTTCGTGCGGTAACCCCTTCGGATACCCCCCGCCAGCCAGCGGGGGCGGTTATGTCGGGCTTGAACCGACTAAAACCGCACGCCGTCTCGGGTCTACAGACGCCGGGGTGTAAGGGTGTAAGGTGTGCTCATAGAGCATATCCCTGGCACCCCGACATATCTCTCGCCATGCCGTCGTACCTACAATCGAATGGATTTGAGTTCCCCAGTACTGTCCCAAGCTAAATTGCTTGTGTTAGGAGTGGGTTCACATCGGTAGTGTAATGGCCAGGATTCGAACCCGGGACCTCTCGACGCTTTTCAAAGTAGTAAACTCAATCTAAACTTTATCAGATTATGGCTATTAATCAGAGCTAGATTTTAACGACAATACTAAATCCATCCATATTACTACACCTTTATATTCCCAAAAGAGTAGGTAGACGTTTTATTACGCACCTACATTTCATCAGTTACATTTCTTGTTTTAGTTCCACGTAATATAAGTACGAGCCGTCAATTGGAAGCGTTTTTCACGACTTCGATCGAGCTGCTCAGTATTGCTGCACGTCATCAGCTGCTAGTTAAATTAGTTTATTTTTAAGCTGATTACCTTTACCCAGTATTTATGTTTATATGTGTATTTATTTACTATTCCAAAGTACACCCAACTACCCCAAAACTTTTCTTTCTCCTCTATTTTACTCTCCATCCTATGGTTGCCTGTAAGAGATTGCCTCAGAGCGATAAGGCCGCCAATTGTATGTACAGTCGACTACAAAGATATGTATCCATTATTGGACCTTATCACAAAGCAATAAGGTGAAAAAGTGGATACATCTCTTTGTAGTCGACTGTACAACAAAATGTATTTCGGATTCGTGTTTTTAATGTGTTTGGTGTCCAATAAAGAGATGTTGTTATTATTATTATATTATTTGATATAACTAGAACGATAATAAAGACCTGGAATGCAACATGATTAGATTAGGACTTAAAAGTAGGACAGTTTTATTCTATTGAGCCAAACAAAGGCTCCGAATATACGCAGAGGCATAGGGGCAAAAAAAAAATAGCAGGGAGGTTGATAACGAGTAAGGTAGCGTGGGCCCCGCGCTCCAAGGTGTCTGGTGCAGGTCGTTTGTAATTCAATCTTTTCCAATACATAAAACGTGCAATGAATAAAAAAAAACTGTACGTTTAAATGTCGATCTAATAACGGGTGAGATGTCCCAGATTGATTTTATTGCAAGTACATTAATTATTCTTTCGGTGTTAATAATAGGTCTTTGCCTATGATATTGCCGAAATTTTCTTACAAATTCATGAATTCGTTATTCATGTAATTTAATAGCTATTTCCATTATTTATATTTTGTTTGAAAGTTGATTTCAAGATTTTACAACTCTGTAAGTAATAAATTTTGTTTTAATTGGCCGCTTGATAAATTCATTCGATCTTGAAAAACAGTACTTCCTAAATCTATCCATTTTGATGATAAATTTCGTATTACTTAACAGCTGTCACTTTTTTAAATGTAATAAAAGTTGCTGTTTGTTTGCTTAATGTTGTCTCATTCATACACAAAAAAAAAATATAAAATTTGGATTTGTCATTCCTAAAAAAAATGCAAAAATGTTAGTACTGAAAATTGGCTTTCCTCCAATTTCTTCAAGGTAAATGGCAATTTCATATGTAATGACCTAATAGTTAGGGATACACTCTATCACGGTATTCTTGCATAAAAATTGATAATTTACATTACAGGCACCATGCACTAAGCACAAGACCTTACCAAAATCAACAAAGCGGCCCAAATCGATTTAATAGACTAATGACATGCCACCTTTTTGGTGCACGACTTCCTGATCTATCTGTGTTCTGTCTATAAACGTGTAGCCCGCTCTATGCTGTCCTCCAAGCTTCCAACGGCGAATCGCGTTCGGTGTGAGCCTAGCTCGCATAGCCCCAATCAACTCATCGCTCGCGTCTATGTATCTACACTAGAACCTGTGCTAGAGTCAAGTCTGTGCAGACACGTTTTATTGTTTTTGATTTACACTTTTTTTGTGTTTACGAGTTGACGCGAGGACGCTCCACGTCCGTTTCAAATTTCGATTCTTTTATTACTCCATGCGTGTACTTAACGAGCTACAGTGTACATTCGTTGTTAAATGGGCATTTCGAAATTGCAAATACTTGCCAAACACGTTTTGCTTCTTTTGAATAAACAAAAATTCGATCTTATTACAATCGTAAAACCTACTGGGCTATCAACAAACGTGAAATCGTGACCTAAATACTAAGGTTTTGATGCGTTATAAGGAGCTAGAGAATTCGATTAGATATAATCTGATAATATACTAATCCCATAAATTTTAGGGTAATACTTAGCTACATACGCGTAACACAACAAGTATAGTAGGTATATAGCATATCATAGCTTTGGAAGATATCTACTACTACAATAATATCAATAACACCATCGAGGGACGCAAAATAGAGCACCCCATGTATTATCGATCGCGCTCCTAAACGTCAATGTCATACAATCCACCAGTATCGCTTGTGACCTCCCCACCTTTATGATTAACTACATAAACACATTAATAAAGTTGTTTTACAATTACTTTGTACTTACATAACGTAGAATAAACAGCTAAAATTTTGCGTACGACAGACAGCAACAGACGGCCAGCGATAATTTATACGTAAGCGTAATTTTAAAAATGGAATGCCACACCAATGTCCAGCACGTAGACCATAGACCTTCGCGGTGGCGGCAAGTAAGGTAGTGCGCGGTCGGCAGTCAACAAGAGCGGACCAAGGTCAATTTTACAACTGGGTCTGCGCCCATCATTGATTTCACTACGTGACGCAAGAGGCGACGCGCTACCGCGCCGCCGACGTTGGCCGACACGGAACATGCATTACACAACTTTTTGCTTCCCGATACACCGTAGGCGTTACTTAGACGAGATTAGATACATTATGACCCCATACTTGATTTGATGTTGGATAATGATACCTTTCGACAGAAAAACAATACGATATTATGTGTATTATGCATGATGTGTATGTAAAGTAGTAATCTACTAAATGATGAATGCGGTTTGATGTTTAATCGATGTTGAAATTCTAAGTAGATAAAAATGTTGTTGATGAATCTAGGAAATGATGATGAACGACCATTAGGCAACGATTTCTATGGTACCATGGGTAACATCTACAAGACTGATTGCACGGAACAAAAAATTAAAAACTAACTACTAATAGACCGAATCCAGTCAAGTTGTGGTCTTTTGCGATACCAATTATTTTGTTCCGTGGAGCCAGCATAATGTGTGTGATATAGTTTTTTTTTATTTATTTATTATTAAAAGTAAAACATTACATTATTATATAGTTATAGCAACAAAGAAACCACTAAGGTTAATACCTTTTTTTTTTTTTTTTTTTTTTTTATCGTGCGGAAATCCCTTCGGATACCCCCCGCCGGCCAGCGGGGGCGGTTATGTCGGGCTTGCACCGACTAAAACCGTGCTATAACAATAACACTAAGGTTAATACCTGTGCTATAACAATAACAGTCGCTAATGTATAGAACAAGGTCAAGTGAGATAACATTCAAATAAAGAAGAAAAAATCCCCACCTAACCACAAATAATTAAAAAAATATTGATTTGGTTATAGAAGGTTAGTAATATGCGGCTTTTTATACAATAATTTGCTGAATCCCGTACGGAGGTCGGCTATCGTTTTTCGGTCATATCTCCCGGTTCTACCCAACCAATTGCAATCACCTTTCGAATAGAAAAACCGCATCTAAATCCGTTTAGTAGTTTTTGCGACCGTCGCAAACAAACAGACAATAATTCCAGAATAAATATTTTTGTGTTCAGAATTGTGTAATTAACATAAACATAACATAACATAAACTCACGCCTATATCCCCGAAGGGTAGGCAGAGGTACTAGCACCCACATTTCGCCAGTTCATGTTTAGATCCCAATGTAATAGGTGGCGAGCCTATTGCCATTAACCGGGCACTTATTAACCTACGATAAATACACACATAACTTCGAAAAGCATCGAAAAGTCATTGGTGTGTGCCATGGTAAAACCTGGGATCGAACCCGAGACCTCGTCTCAGCAGTCCATTACCCATACCACTAGGCTACCGCGGCTTTTTAACATAAATAATTTAACATAGTTTTTCATAAATACACAAATCACACGTTTTTGTTCATAAAAACAACCAAGTATTTTTTTTAAATATCTCCAATGTACAGACACAACTTATTATAACACAGACATAACTTATAATATAATTGTATATATATTATATATACAATTATATTATAGTGTAGACATAAATAAAAAATAACGAAGTATCTAGACCAGTTTATTATACCGGTATATTATTAATTTCACTGTACAGGCCGGTGTTATTTCTTCAAGAGCAAGGTTCAGAGCTAATTTACTAACGAATCCCTAAAGGGACTCCGAATATTATAAGCACTGAGTTCGCTTCTAATTTAATCACGTCTTCGCGTCGCTTGAATTACTAAATTAACTCATATCTAAAGTGGTCTGGATAAATGCGAATATTACGTGAACCTTGTAATTTATTACTGGAAATACCTCGCAACACTTACCTAGTTTAAAAAATGTATAATGCCAATTGATATTTACCTGAAAATAGACAAGAAAAATAATTAAAATTAAGTCTTTAACACAAAAGGCGCACACAAAACAATTGGGTACCTACTATAATGGATAATAATGTCTATTCCTATAATTATTATATTTATAATATAACTAGGTGATACCCGCGACTCCGCCCGCATGGATTTCTGCCCCCGTTCTAGTTGCCCATGGCAACCTATTCCCGGGATATATATATATATCAAATTTCAGCCAGATCCATTCAGCCGTTAGAGCGTGATTGAGTAACATACATTCAAACATCTTCACAAACTTACACATTTATATTTAATTAGTAGGAAGTAAGATAGTAGGATATTAGTAGGATCAGTCGTAGTAGTAGCAGTTAGAGAGTGATTGAGTAAATAACATCTTATACGTGGCTAAGCCGTTTGGTCAAGACTGTACTCCTTCGGAACCACAATACCGATCTTGACCAAATTTGCCATGGTGATAGTGTAGACACCGCTGAGTGTTTAGAGGGGTCAACTGTTCAAATACAATGTACCATTGAGGAATAATTATCGAAAAACAGTTTCACGAGCGCGCGGCCTTAGCTATGCGCGCGACCGTAGTAAAATGCCTTATTTTTCAAGTAAGAGTCCTGCTCGCTTAGCTCAATTTATTTCAGTCTCAGCCTGCACTGAATTCCTAGTATTAGTAGGAAGTAGGATAGTAGGATATTAGTAGGATCCGCCGTTAGAGCATGATCGAGTAAAAAACATCAAAACATCTTCACAAACTTTCAGCTTTATAATATTAGTAGAATAGTAGGAAGTAGGATTGGGTACTTGAGTGCCGAGACCAGTCAGTTTCTTTTTACTAAACGTCTAAAAACTCCTATGAAATAAAGAGGTATGACGTCAGACTTAATTATAGTCAAATAATAATTTTCTATTAGTAGTTGGATGGATGATTAAAAATAAATAAAAACGATAAAATAGAAGAGACCGTAATCTTAAACGCTCTGTTACTATTCTTTATCCAATTAAATTAAAAATATTTAGGTACAGGAAAGTACTCTATTGGACGAAATCATGCAAGCTTTTCTTGTAAAAAAGGACTTCGAAAAATTACATAGGTCATTAAAAGAATATATATATATATATAACATACATCCCCAATAACGCGTTGGGGTCGCCAGCGCTGGCGACCGGAGCCGGTCGGGGTCTCTGGGATATCCTTCCTAGGGCACACCAGATTCCCCGTACCACATGGCTGACGCAAGAGGGATTTCGTGCGGTTTTAGTCGGTTCACAGTCATAGATAATCACACATTTGTTTTTTTGAACGGTAATGTAGCGACAAGAGAGATACATAAATAAATTTGTCGCTTGCCTGCCGGTACTCCGTTTTAAAAGCAAAAATAAAATATTTATTGAATAAAAAAACCGATTCATTGGTCAGTTTCATATTTGCATCTATATAATTCAACAAATTGTAAGTGAATTTCAATTTCAGAAAAAGTGGAATGTACGTGTAGGCGCTTGACATGCTGCTTGCAGTGCTGCCAAAAATTGTCGGTCCAGTTCTGTCAAACGCGTTTTCATAGTAGTTACTGCTTATGTTTGGGCGGGAATACACAAATATCATGGTATTGGCAATGACTTCTACTCTACAAGACTGGCTGTATGGAACAAAAAAACCGGCCAAGTGCGAGTCGGACTCGTAGCAGCAAGTAACATAATATAAAAGTTCATGTAGTTTATGAAATTATGTTTTTTTTTAATTGTTATATTTGAATTGATTGAATGAAAGGTAAATTGCGGTTTACGATTTATGACGTATTAAAAAAAGCTACTTACTAGATCTCGTTCAAACCAATTTTCGGTGGAAGTTTACATGGTAATGTACATAATATATTATTTTTAGTTTTATATATCATTCTCAAGGTCCGATGAAAAAAATTTTTGTTTCAGTTCTAAGTATGGGAAACCCCCAAAATTTATTGCTTTTTTTTCTATTTTTGTGTGAAAATCTTAATGCGGTTCACAGAATGTCTACTTACCAAGTTCAACAGCATAGTTCTTATAATTTCGGAAAAAAAGTGTCTGTGACATACGGACGGACAGACAGACAGACAGACAGACATGACGAATCTATAAGGGTTCCGTTTTTGCCATTTGGCTACCTAAAACCCTTGGAACCCAAAAAATGGTATCGCGCTAGGCCATCAACCACGTGCAAACACAGGAAAGATATTCCTACGGGATCAGGACTTACGTGGGTAATAATAAAATAAATGCCATAGATTCCTTTAAAATACTCTTAGTTCAAAGCTAGTTCATATTTAAATTACGAACGTCAAGTCTATAAAAATGAAATAAATAAACTTACAAAGTTGTTTTACATACAATTTTCAGAAAACAAATGAGTTTCCTCTACCATTAAACTGGAAAAATCTAGAAATACTCTTTGAAAAGGTATGTTCAAAGGCACGACTAGGGGAAGCGTCTGGAAACGTTGAAGCGTCGTCGGTAGCTTAGTGGTTTTAAGGCCCTGTCTGGACGCAAGCTACCATAAGATAAATAAATCATTTAAAAAATATGACGGATTTGAGGATGTTAATTTGTAGATATCCCACTAGTTGATTAAATTTTCTTTATATTTGTAACAAAAAATATATATGTCATCGCTAAAAATATTGAGATAATTGAAACGAAAAATTTATTTCAAAGAGTGTTTCTTTGCAATTTTTTTAACAAGAAACTGCTCTATTTATCCAAAATGTTTTTGGATGTGCGTGAACAGTAGATAATTAGCTGTATATATAAAAAAATCAACTGTCTAGCATACAGTACTCTTATAGAGAGAGAGAAATAATCGTAGAAACAAAAAATAAGCATAATTATGGTAGCTTGCGTCCAGACAGGGCCTTAAGGAGTCAACCTTACGATCGAGAGGTCCCGGGTCGAATCCTGGCCATTACACTGCCGACGTGAACCCACTCCTAACACAAACAATTTAGCTTAGCTGGAGGGGTTATTAGTAATTTCGGTTACTAATATTCTTTAAAAAAAAAAAATGAACACCTTCACGGACCTTTCAGTACCTTTTTTTTTTTTCGTGCGGATATCCCTTCGGGTATCCGAAGGGATATCCGCACGAATCCCTTCCGATTTGATACCCGCCGTTAAAACTTTTATGCACGCTTTATGTATATTTTAAGCACTTGATTTCAATGTATGAGTTGAGAAACTGTACGAGGACTCCTTTCAAGTAATTTATCTATTCTATAAAAATAATACTATGTAGTATGTAGGTATTTATCTACAAGACTAGATCGAATATAAGTAGATAGGTAAGGAAAGAAAAATTTGTTCATTTAAAACAATGACTACTACTAAACTAGCTGTATGGAATAAAACATTTGGTATCGCGATTGACCACAACCTTCCGCTCCGTAATGGCATACAGATGACATTACAAAAAGGCGCGCTATGTCTATACTCATAGATCCTAAAATTCATTAGTAAATTTATCTAGTCTTTTACGTTCCGTTCTAGATTTGAAATTCAAAACGCCTTCCCGCCTCACCCAAGAACCGTTACAAATTTTTGTTCTAAAGCACATTATAGAAGTCCTTGACTTTAAAAATAATTTAATCATTTAGAAGAGTGAAAAGTGTGAAGACCGCTCTAAATGACCAAAGATAAGACCGAGAGCAATCAAAACTGAACCGTGTTGTCAAGTTAGTCTTGATGTGCTATTCCAGGCGACAGATAGACATATCTGTGTGCAAAAAATACGCGAAAAACATGTTTTGTAGGTACAAGGGATTTCCGCACGAAAAAAAAAGGTACATTTTGTGGTGACAAAACCATCTAAAATGTTAATGAAGAATTTTAAGCGATCTCTTTATAAGTATTTTTAAACGTTACATGTGTTCTAAATTTTTACTTGCCGAAATGCGATGCGTTGCGATTCCATAGGATCTTTTTGGCTATGTCATAATGAGTAATTAATGGACAATAACGACAAGGCAAGTGGTAGTGTCAAGCAACAGTCATTTTGGCCGTTGCATGAATGGGCCGACTCGACCGGGGAAGCACCACCCTCTCACAGAATATCGACGCCAAGTAACTGTATTTGAACTGTTGCGTTCCGTTTGGTGAGTGAGAGTGCCGGAGCCCAAACTCCTTTCCCATCCCCTCCCAAACTTCTTTCCCATCCCCTTTCCTTTACAGGGTCGGCAGCGCGAGTGTGACGCCACTGGCCACGCCTATCAGGTGGGCCGTGTGCTTGTTTGCCAACTAATAGTGGCATCTCAAAGATTTGAGTTTTAGTGAAGAACTTTGTAACTACATAAAAATAAGTAGTTGTTGTAAATTCCAAAAATCTTGAACAAACTCGCGCATGTACACTAACTAGCCAATTAAATAACCAATAAATGGACCGATCAACCAATGATGTGAGCCCTTTGAACTATGTTCACGTTTAAATAATCTGTAATTGGTTGATGGGCTCACCTCCGCCCGTCTTGACTACGCAATTGTCAAGGTTTTTGATTTCTACTATACTAATTTCAACGAATTGAGAATATCCTCCCTTTTTCGAAGTCGATTAATGGGCGTTTAGCGAACTACGACTGTGTCGAGTGTTGTGTAGTTTCGATTCTGATATAATATAATCATATCGTCAAGGTAGGGGCTACTACTAGCCTAAGAGTAATTTAGGATCGTCAGCATCTGGGATGGTGGCACACATCTTCTGGACTTCACCCTAGCTTCTCACCATCCAGCGGGGTGCAGTCAATTGACGGAACGAATATAAAAAAAAAGAATCGTGATAAACAGGGAAAGGTCAGCTGAGGAGTAGCAACTAGCGAGCATACAAGAAGTGCCGAGACGTGAACCCACTCCTAAAAAGCAATTTAGTTAAGCTGGAGGGGGAATCACATAAATATTATCTAGCTAGCGGAATACTAGGAATTTCGGTTACTAATTCGTTACCATAATAAAAAAAAGTTGGAGAATTTGTGTATTATTCAAGTTTTTATTTTGTCAGTCAAATTGACTACACCCCGCCTGATGGCAAGCTGAGGTGAAGTCCAAAATGTAATATATTTCTACGCAGCTGCAGAGGCCCTAGAGAACTGGTGACCTCAGGACTATCGATGACCCGGACTGCCCGTCGCTGCAATCTATCGAGAGCGTCTAACAAGTACTGAGAGGAGCCATCCCACAGGTGAGAACAGTATTCCACGCAGGGACGAACCTGAGTCTTATATAAAAGACACCGCTGCCCCGGCGGCGGGAAAAACCGCCTCACCCTGTTCAGCTCTCCGAGTTTACGCGAATTTATAATCATGTATACCTACTTATAAACTTACCTATTGTAGTTGAAAGCAGCGCATTGTACGTCTGCAATCGATTCTGATAAATATTTTATAGACGAGCTTGAATCGATTGAAAATAAGGCAATAAAACATATCAAATGTCATAGTTCAAACTATAAATGTCAGATATAAACTTTAATTTTTTACTGTTACCGTTGCGTTATTTTAATAATGATAAATATCTTTTGTTAAAATCTTAAAGAACATAATATAGATAGTGTTGAAAGTTTACGAGAATATTACGCATTGAATTAAACTTTTACCAGATTGACCATGGCTGCTGAAAAGCAACCGAAATGTCGGGATTAGAGTAAATATGTAATAATATAACACAAAATGCAAAGCGATAGCTTTAGCTAGACTTAAAATGAGTATATTCAATGCTATTATACACACCTCTGACTTTTCGTAGTTATGTGTGCATTAATAAATGTTAATTATCGACGCTTAATAATGTGCCCGGTAGGTGGCAATAGGCTCGCCCCCTATTACATTGGGACCTTAACATAACTGGCGAATCCTGGGTGTGTAATACACCTCTGCCTACCCCTTCGGGGATACAGGCGTGAAGTTATGTTATTATAAAATTGTAAATTAGTAATGTGTGTACATTGTAGATGGTTTTTTTAAATACCTGGACTTTGTTAAATGAGCGATGCTAAACGTTTATATAACAATAACCGACCTCCGCGTGGGTCAGCTAGAAAAAATATCATAAATGTAGTTTAAAAAAATTACTACAACCATTTTTTTTTCTACCAAACCGAGCATATTTTTATGATATTCAGTTAAACCGCTAGGGTGTGTAAATTAAAAGTAAAATGACGTCATAGATGACGTTATGCTCTGCGGAGGTCCATTTTGTAGAACATGGTACAGGAGGGTGGCAGGATTGCGTAGCAACCGGCAGGGGAGTCATACATAGGAGCTACGCACCCTAGCATATAAGGGTGCGTTCAGAATGGGTGCTGCAATTAAAGCAACGTACTTGAATGTTAGAAATTTAGAACAGCCCTGCTCAAAATACTTCAAAATAATGAGAATCGGGAAGGTATGGGGATAAATAAACTCGTACGGTACGTGCGGCTCTGTGATTATATGCATTGCAACGTGTGTTTATCAATAAGGTCGGACTGTTTTCTCTGCCTTCCCCAGAAGTCGATATTTTTAACGCTGAGATCATAAGTTAGTACCTGATTAACAGTTTTATAAAGGGGTAAGGGTAAACAGTCCTCGTAGCCCAGCGCTGTAGGCTCGGTGCGTCTCGAGTCTGAATGAAATTAAATTTGTATTTCATTGAACTCTTGAAATCTCAGACTTGTAACAGATTTTACTTGTATAATCCAATCAAAGTAAAACGTTTAAACTCAGTTAAGTTCAACGTGAATTTTCAGTGCTGAAATTCATCCTAAGTAAAACGTGAAAACAGCTTAGTAGAATGTATTTTCACTGGTGGATTTAATACTAAGAGTGGTTCAGCTAACAATATTATATTTGTGTTGTTGACAAATTTGATTATTCAAATACATTATTTAAATTTATAAACAGTAAAAACTGAGAAACAGTATTTTTCCACGCAGTGCAGCTGTCGGAATTATAAGCAAACATAAAAATATTTGATACGATGGTGGATAGTTTAATTTTACGCGTTTCTATTTATAGGAGCGAATAAAAATATGTTCTGGTACAATGTTGAAATATACTAAATTGCACAAGCAGTTTTATATAAAATTTAATGGTACCATAAATAAATATCACGCCATTGGACACTTTAATCTTGCACGACGATTTATCTAAGTGTTTTCATGATAAATACCATCGATTTGAAAACTGCGATTTGACCATTATCTTCGGAACGTAGCCAACCTCACCTGCTACCTGGTACACCTGCTGATTAACGAACGAGGCTCTGCTTTCCCTTTCGGGGTCAGAAGCCAGATGGCAGTTGCTCACACAGAAGCCAAGGTAAGATAAAACAAAAGAAAAGGTAGGAGAGCGGACCACGGGCTCCAAGTAAAAGCTTTGGACGCAACCGGGACTAACGATGATGATTATGAGTTTCATGGCAATTAAATTTAATTTAAAACTGCACTAGACACTATGTATTTAACAATAATTTAGGTTCTTACATTGAATTGTTTATTTTTGGCGAGCATGATATAATAAATATTAGACGCTTTGAGCATCAAATGTAACTATTTCATTAGATTAGTTTTAATACTACCTTTTGAATAAAAGTTAACCCACTTAAAATCATATTCAACTTCCGCCATCGTTCCATAATCGTTCCTAATAGAAGAAAACAGAAGTTGATTTAAAAATAATAAAAAAACAAACAATTATTTTCAGCGCCCTTACCAAACCCACAGGACAGTAATGTAAACTCATCAACGTATGAAATGAGACGCTTTTGACATAGATCCAAGAGGCCCAAGAGACATGCTCAAAGAGATTCGAGAGACATTTGATCCAAGATACTTCATGAGTCTATAGTCCCCACTCTACGTGGGCAGGAAGAAAAAAATGACGGTAGTGCTTATATCTAATTTGAAATTACTACCTTTTCTAATATTAATACGCGTACTATACGTGAATGCGACATTCTCAACAACATTTCCTTATTTGGCTAGTCACAGCGTATTGCAGACATAATATAAACATTCGTTGACATATTAATTCATAAGTTAAACATAAGCAATGACTGTTCGAGTAAATAAACGTAATTTGTTTTTAACGCGAGAGAAACAATTAGATTGTCAACATGCATTTGGAATGGTAACCCTTACTGCTTGAACTAAGCCTATTTTATGAGAACTGATGGCCGGTTTCTGAATGGAGAAACAGTTCGAAACTGCGTAAAAAAGACTCAACTTAATTTCTCAATTTCGAAACCGGCCATTAGTTCTTATTCAATAGGCTTAGTTCAAAAAGTAAGGACCAAAAAATGGAGTTATGGCAATGCGCTGTCGGGTATTAATAATAACTTTTAACAATTTATTTTTCGTTATTAATCTTAATTTATTAAAAAAGGTTCGTTCCGTATACGGTATACTTTAACTGAGGAAAACCTTTTTATTAGCTCTACTTTCAGATTGTATTTTTCGGATTTACCCATACCGTATCGTTGTTGATTTTTGAATAAATGAATAAATTATACTCCATTTTAGGCAATCATATAAAAAGTAATAATAATACAAAAACCTTTACTAAAAAGTATCTAACAGGAAAATAAGTACTAAAATGTTACCAGCAGTATAAAAAATTGCAATTGCCCAGATATTTAGCTACGGTAACTCTGAGCGGCACGTCTAGCATCCGTTACAAATTCGCTCACCATCAGCGTCTTTACTTAACACATAAGGCCCTATTACTTTGTACGTTTCGTAAACGCCTATAGAACACTAGCTGGTGCCCGCGACTCTGCCAGCGTGGAAATATTTTATAACAATGTTGAGGTTATAAGCTAGTTTTAACAAAATCCGTTCAGCAGCCTAAGTGTGAAAATGTAAGAGACAGAAAGAGTTACTTTTGTAAGTACTCCTACTAATATAATTGATGTGAAAATTTGTGAGGGAGGATGGATGCATGAGAGGATGTTTGTTACTCTTTCATGCAATAAAGGCGGAACGGATCTAGATAAAATTTGGCATCATTAGATACATCATAGTCTGAAATAGCATACTGAAATAGGCTACTTTTTATACCCAGAAATGGGTTCCTGTGAATAAGTATTTCACACAAGGGGAACTGCGGGCAACACCTATTTATAATATTAGTACCTACCTACTATACCGTATGTATTATAATAGAAACAACCTTATGCAATATAGTAAAACATAAATCCTCCATTTTGAAAGTTAATTTCTTTACTACCTTAACTGCATTTGATCAACTTTGCCATGCAATTGGTCAAATACAGGTTTAATACTAGAAATAAATATTCTACGACATTCTACACAGCGCTTTCTAGACCCAAAGTACCTAAGCATAGTTTAACTAGCTTGTGTTGTGGGTTCCAGAATGCGGATAAACATACTTAGATAATTTTTTTTGTAAATACAGACATATTATACATATAAACACCCAGACCAATGCAAATAGACATATTCATGCATAAAAATATTTGCACTGAGCGAGAATCTATACGTAGGAACTGTGAATTTCGCGTCGTGCGGAGGTAGCGGATACTAAATACATTTCAAACTAGACGCAGTAATTCTATATTAGTAGAAAGGTTGAGTTTCACTTAGTCATCATAACAAATGTTTATAGAAATTGTTTTGACTACAGATAAAGCAAGTTCTTCGTATTATATCTAAACATACGTGTTAAAGTAGAAACTGCAATTCTAGTTACCAAGAACGAAACGTAATTTAAAAAATAAATGAACACGACTGCCTTGCTAAAAATGCCACTATCCTATCCTATTCTACTTCTAATGTTACAAATGTGACAGTTTGTGAAAATGTTTACATATTTGTAACTCAATCTTAATTTCTTAGTTAATTCTATTCTAATTCTTAATTAACTCAATTTTAATTTTATCGAATCCTTTGACTATATTGATGTACATCATAATCTTAATAGGTACGCAGATTTTTTAATTTTGGAATTAAATTTGGTACAGGGATAGATTATAATTATCGCCTGAAATAACACGTAGGGTACTGTTATCCCTGGAATATGTACTCAGGGGTTGCAGGAACTGGATCACAATTCCTCGCGAGCGGGCAACAACACTACTGATGGTAGAAATTTGAGGACACAAATTTGTCACAAAATTCGGTCGGGTGGGTACCACCGTGCACGATTGCGAAAAATATATTTTTTTTATATAATTTGTATAAAATATAATTAACTGATGCCAGCCCGCAGTTGAATGCCGTGGAATACATATTAAAAATAAGAAATGTAAAATACTTTATTCAGTAAGCTACACACGTACGTACCTACATCTATTTACATTATCGATAACATATATTAAATACACGGTTGACATTGAATAAGGCGATTGGACACGTTGAATGGTTCTTTTCAAACCCCTTGTTTAATAATAAATGTGTTAAATTAACATCATTCTGCTTAGAATATAGGAACCTTAACATTAGACTTTTTAATACTATGTTTTAGGGTAAATAATATATTCTACCTAGGGCGTACCCCGGCAAACACATACAGGTGTGAAGGAACACCGTGCGTTTTTTTCGGTTCGAGTTCGCACGTAGCAGTAAGGCACAGAATAGATAATAGTAACTACGACTTAAAAACGCTTGGTATGCCAGAAGTGACACTTGTGTGTTGTTGTTGCTATCTGCCGAGAGCAAATAGGAGGAAAAAACAAAGGAAGGAAGAAAGGGAGGCAATACTATGATAGATATTAAATGAGCGGGTGGTTGGTACAGGCGTTCATACGTATTAAAATAAAACAAGAGGTGTAGAAAGCCGTTTACTCTACACTGTTTTATCTGCGAGAATGTCAGATATCACAAACGTAGACGCAATCATGGCTCTAAAGACCGAAACAACTCTAAATTCAACAACAGCGATCTACATTTCTAAACAAAAACCGGATTCCAATTACAAAACATAGGTACTAATTTCAAATTTCAAAAAAGAACATCGCCATTTGTCATTTGTTGCACGTGTAACATTAGGCGGTCAAAAATTATGATGCCTTTTATAACTAATTTTGTAATATAACACACGTATCAGGTGTATAACGAGGCTAAGTTAAAAATAGCAGCGAACAATATAAGGTTCATTGCACCAAGGTTACTGAATTTGCCACTTGAATTAGTTTAGTATTCTTTTACGTCTGCATGACAAGTAGTAAAGTTATTTCTAGAATTCCTGACCCTTATAAACTTATTTAATTTGCAAAACTTAAACACTTTTACTATGTTTTACCGACGACGTTCTTCTATCTATGAATACTTATGTGAATTAACTAAATAATTATATTCTAGGACATGCATTGATCCGTTGTGGCCACTTATACGTGGCTAAGCCGTTTGGTCGAGACTGTACTCCTCTTGACCAAATTTGCCATGGTGATAGTGTAGACACCGCTGAGTGTTTAGAGGGGTCAACTGTTCAAATACAATGTACCATTGAGGAATAATCATCGAAAAACAGTTTCACGAGCGCGCGACTTTAGCTATGCGCGCGACCGTAGTAAGATGCCTTATTTTTCAAGTAAGAGCTCAGCTCAATTTATTTCAGTCGCACCCTGCACTGACTTCCTAGTCTATTATTTCATTGGTCGAAGAGACGAGAGACACAAGTGTTCCCGCCATGCTGGGGCTGTATGACTGGTTATTTGGTCAATTGAAACTTGCATAATATAAAGTAATCCGCCTAAATGGTAAGTGTCATTTAGCATTCAATTCAATTCAATTTTTAAATATGGCAACTGAAGTCGACGTATGTGTCGACAATTCTGCCAATGTCAGACGTGCAGTGGAGTTTTTGTGGCCTGCTTATAAATTTTGATGGACTGAATGTGAGCATTGCAGAGTGACCATAAAATACTGAAACACACACAAATAACAAACACATATATATACATATAGACACACATAAATGGTTAGAACATGTCCAAATACCACAACAAAGTTAAGACGAATAGAGGTTGTCATAATCTGATGGCGTTGCACCGAATAAAGGCAATCAACAGCCTGAAAAGTTCTGGAGAAAACTGGGTCAACAGAGAAGCAAAATTCATAGGAGTGGGTATATTAAGATCAATTAAGCAAGTGTATAAGTCAGGATCCAAATTATTTATGGGACAGTTGAAAAAAATATGGTCTAAGGAGCCCTCATCCAGGCCACACTCACACAGGGAGGAATCTCGTACGCGTATTTTTTGCAAGAACACTGGGGAGCAGCAAAAGCCCACCCGAAGTCTACAGACTACAGATATAACACTCTTGGGAACTTTTTTGTATCTATAGAACCAAGGCTTTGGGGTTATGTCTGGTTGAACCGCATAGTAAAATTTACCTTTGATCTTGCTGCTATTGGACCAATCGGCTTGCCATGATCTCTCAAGGTGGACTTGGGGTAGACTTAGGAGATCATATCCTTGGTGAGTGAGGTGCTTAAGATCTGACGATGGAGCACTGATGGCATTTTTGGCTAGAGCATCTGCACACTCATTACCTCTAATACCACTGTGGCTTGGTATCCAGACCAACTGAACTGTCTTTCGCCTATTAAAACATGTGAACAGAGAGTTTTTAATTTCCAATAAGAGGGAGCCATGTAATCTGTTGCGGAAAGGGTTTTGCTGGAGAGCCTTGAGGCAACTTAAAGAGTCAGTGAATATTACACTATGTGCAATATTATGAGCTTCTATAAACAGACATGCTTCTAGTACTGCAACACACTCTCCCGTGAACACTGAGGATTCCTTGGGACACCTAAACTTTAAGACTATATTGAAGTTTTGATAATAAACTGCCGCTCCAGTATAGCTATCGTTTGACAGTTTTGAGGCATCAGTGTAAAATCTGTGATGCCCACTCCAACGTTCTGAAATTAGTGCATTAAAAGCTGAATCTGCTGAAGGTGAGCTTTTGGTTACACCAGTGTCAAGGCATATATCTGGTGTGAAGCACAAAACTTCAAATTTAAAATTAAAGAGGGGAAGTCTGTCAAATTGAACTACCGGATATTCTAGATTTTGGACCGACCTGAAGGTTTGGAGTATTAGAGGAATTTCTTTACAGTTCCAGTAGTTAGAGGTATTACATACATGGCTTAAAATGCTTAATTTTTGTAGTAGGATGTGTGACTTTTTGTTGATAGTGCGGTATATGAAGCGAGAAGCCAGATATTGTCGTCTTAGGGCCAAAGGTGGGTCTGCACATTCGACTTGCAAAGCATTGACCGGGGTGGACTTCATGCAGCCGGAGATGATCCGAAGGCAGTTAGCCTGGAACCTGTCCAGTCTCGCCAGTGCACCTTTGTTGCATGGGACTAGTAGGAATAAGCCATAATCCATGATGCTGCGAATGAGAGCATTGTACACCAGCTTCATTGTGAATGGATGTGCTCCCCACCAGACTCCAGCAAGGGCTTTTAGGATGGGAAAGGTACGTTCACACTTTTTAACTAAATAGTTAAGGTGACAAAGGCCGGTCAGTTTTGAGTCCAAGCAGACACCTAGGAATCTAGTATTACTGACGACTGGGATGGCAAGATCCTGAATACGTACTTGGACATTAGGTATAACTCTTTTGCGTGAGAATATAACCACTGAGCTCTTAGATGGCGCCAAGCTTAGACCATGATCCTGTAGCCACTGGTTCAGGGAATTCAAGGAGATGGAGATTGATGTCGCGGCATCTTCGATGGAATCATTCGTGACATATAGGGCCAAGTCATCAGCATATTGCAAGATCTGGCAATTGATGTTTAAGGATGAGCTAATGTCAGCAGAATATATGTTGTACAGCAGGGGGCTAAGCACGGACCTTTGAGGAAGCCCTCTCCATACCCTTCGCTGACCAAACTCCTCCCCCCGAGCCCTCAGGACCAGTAAGCGATGCATAAAGATTTGGCATATGCATTGAACCATCCTCGCCGGTATACTCAGCTGTAGCAATTTATGCCTGAGAATAGGGAGAATGACACTGTCATATGCTGAGGATATGTCCAGAAATGACGCCACGACAGATTGGTTCCGGGACAGGGCAATCCGGATATCAGTTACCAGTACCGCAACACTATCCATTGTACTGAGACCCTTCCTAAACCCAAACTGTGAGCTCGGTAGGAGGTCTCTAGACTCAACGATCCATTCCAGTCGGTTTTTTAAAAGATGTTCCAGAATTTTAACCATAACAGATGACAGTGCAATTGGTCTGAAGCTATTAGGGTCATCTGCATGTTTGCCAGGCTTCAAAATGGGAATAATAATATGAGTCTTCCACTGATTTGGAATCCAGCCATGTTTGTAACAATAATTCATTATATTTAACAGGTAGCTCTTTGCAGCTTTACCAGAGTGGGTGAAGAAGGAATAGGGGAGTCCATCAATACCGGGTGTTGAGTCCTGGACATAGTTAAGTACCATGTCCAGCTCCTCGCTAGAGAATGGTATGTCATATGGGTCATCTGATAGAACCACCTGTGATAGTTGGCTTTCCGCTATGGAAGGAACATAGGGAGGAGCTATCTTGGCTAAAAACAGCTCAGCAGTCTCACAAGATATAGGAGAAGACAGAGCAGGAGTACAACCAGAACGAAAGCTATTTATCTTCCTCCACACAACCGAAGACGGGGTGGAGGGAGACAGGGAAGAGCAGAATGTTTTCCATCCAGTGCGTTTCTTTCGTCGGAGCAGTCTCCTCGATTTTGCAAAAATATGTTTGTAATTTAATAAATTTTCTATGGTCATGTCAGCATTGTATCTCTTCTCCGCCTCCCTCCTATCTCTGATACTTCTAGTGCATTCTTGGTCCCACCACGGAGGTGAAGGGATTTTACCCCTAGCACTATTTTTAATGGGGAAGGACAATTCTGCACACTCGTTAATAGTGCTTGTAAGACTATCCACCCAGCTCTGGGCATTGCAGTGACTAAAATAGTCTGAATTTTGTGTGTTATTGTTTGGAAGGTATTGAATTTTATCTTCCAACAGAGCTGAATATTTTGGCCAATCTGGGTTGGTCAAGTTAAATTTTAATAGAGGAGGAGGGCTTCTTACCAAATAAGTTCTATCTGTTAGTGTAGTGCAAATTGGATAGTGATCACTGCCGTGCGCCAAAGCTGTGCAGTGCCATTGAGCAGATGCAGCAATATCAAGGGTGCAGAATGTCAGATCAACGCAGCTTTTACGTTGACCAGGCATAGGTTTTCGGGTAGGGCAACCATTGTTTAAAATGCACAAATTGAGATCGTCTAGGATTGCTACCAAGCCTACCCCAGCTGCATCACAAAGATCTGACCCCCACCTAAAGTGATGAGAGTTGAAATCTCCCATTACAAGGAAGGGGCTCTCAAAGTTCTCAAATAAGTTCCTGAGTACTGGTAGGAGGTTTGAATGCGGGCGAGCAATATAAATAGAAACTATAGTAAGGTCTTCTACCTTTATGGCTACTATGCTAATATCCCGCACAGGTGCAACCACTGGCAGGGACCTAAAGGGAATTTTGTTGTTTACAAGGAGGGCACACCCTCCGTAGCCATCAGGTCTATCACATCTCAGAATATTATATTGAGGAATTCGGAAGTTTAGACTTGGTTTTAGCCAAGTCTCAGCTATGCTACAAGCTAGAGGTTTATGTTTGTTTAGGAGGAAAATGAGGTCGTGCTTCTTATGAGTCACGCTCCTCACGTTCCATTGAAGAAACAATTGGTTTGGGGCCATTTTTAATGTTAGCTAAAAGAGCTATGAGTTTTTCGGCAACGTTGGACGGTAGGTTAGAGCTATTGGGAGATATTAATGTAGTCAAAAGTTGTAGTAATATATCAACGATGGAAGAGGTGTTGTCAGGGAGGTGGGTAGGGGAGTTAACCATAGCGCAGCCATTCGGCTGTGAAGATTGAGGGGAGCCAATAATTTGTTGGTGGGAAACTTTATCGTACGAGGGGGAGGGTGCAGACTGAGATTTTGGTTTAAGGAATACCGTTTTACGGTATGATGTTGAAGAAGCTCCTTTAGCTGCCTCAGCATAGCTTCGAGAGACCTGAGGAACCGTTTTGCTAGCTTCAGTGTACGATATTACTCTTTCGGCCATCGCCGTCTTAATGGCCCTCTGTCTACCATACTCCGGGCACACCTTACTATTAGCAAAGTGGTTTCCCGAGCATAATATACAGAAAGCATCTTGTTCTGATATAGAGCACCCATTACCGGGGTGATCATGACCACATTTAAGGCAGCGAGGCTTGGACCTGCAGATACCCTCTACATGACCAAACCTGCAGCACTTACGGCATTGAATGGTGGGGTAAATATATTGTTCTACAGGTAAGGACGTATAGCAGCAATATACCCTATTTGGGAGAGTTTGTCCATCAAAAGTTAGGATGCAAGTTTCAGTGGGCTTCCATTCTTGGATTCCATCTCTCACAACTTTGCGATTAATTCTTCTAACCTTGAGGACTCGGCCGCAGCCTGGGGGAACAGTTATATAAGATTTAGCTTCATCTTCTGTCATGTCAACGGGTACCCCACTAACTACTCCCATACGTGTGACGTTGAAAGAGGGAATAGAAGCAGTATAACTATTTTTAACTAGAGTGGGATTGGCTATGAAAGCATTGGCATCCTGGTGGGAAGCAAACTCAACTGATATGCGGTTCCTCCCAACCCTTTTAACGCCAGCCTTAGAGACGTTACAGATATTATTGTAAAGAAGGAATAGACCAAAAGTGACAGGGTGGAGAGTTGCTCCAGAGGAGGGTTGAGGTTCAACACGGGAAACGTGGACTATATAAGGAGCCTTGTCGTTTGCGTTATATTTTTCACGAGCAATCTGGCTTTTAGGCTGCTTTGGGGGTCGATTAGGGACGGGGGTGGTTTCTACCTCCCCTGGCCGTTTGCGAGATGTTAAGGCTGGGGTTTCTGCAATGCTACAGGCTACTGTAGCAAACTGAGTCAGTGTATCAGCATTAGGCATAGTCTCATTTATAAAGAAAGGAGAGGCAGAAAACGAAGGGGTGGGAGGGCATTGCAGATCAGGAGTAGAAAAAGTGGGTGTGCAAGGGCGTTGGATATCAGGAGGGTCCGGCGGTTTTTCTTTATCCATTGTTATATAGGTTATATATAGGTATAAACAATAGGGATTAATTAAAGTACGGCACAATACCTGATACCAGTTAGTTAGGACGACACACACAGTAAATATAGTATCCAGTCACAGTAGAATGTCACTATTGTCACAAAAAACACAAAATCACCAAAATATTCTAGGCACACGTGACGCTCAATCACACGCTGTGGCGAGAATCCTCGTCATTTAGCATTGTTTTTGGTGGGACCCATTGAGTGACACTGAAGATGTCAAACAATAATTTTTTGATTTCTTTAAATTACGTTCCCTTATATATATTTCCCGTATAACTCCATCCGTCTATACTGTATTGTCAATTTTTGTAATAGTAAAAAATACATGATTTACTACAACTCTTTGTTAGTTACAAGCACTATAATACAAAACAACTTGAAGAAAATTAAAATGAATTGTTTGTTTTCAAATATAAAGCGGCAGGAAACAAAGCATTCCGTGTTATAGACAATCGTGAACATTAAAAGATATTTATATTCACGCTTATTTGTATAATTTATAAATAACAATTCAACATTTGACTAATTAGTGAGGTTATAAAATAATTAAGGAATGCATAAAACGACAATAGTGGGTTCAGTGCACCGTGGACATCACATGTGCCGATGCAGTCATGCGGCCTGCGACGGAAATAAATTAATTGTCATTAAAATGAACTTAAAATTTGTTTGACTTCGAAGATTCGGGGGCTTTAACGTTTATTAGCCAACTTTAAAAAGGATGCTGATTTCAATTTGTTGGCTTATTTTAACAAATTTCTTAATTATCTAAAAGACCTAGTCTTGGTGGAGTCATACACTCTGAATGCACTATATAAATATGCAATATAAATGCAGTAGTAGTAGAGAAAAACCCAAAGGGTCAGTATATACGAGGATATAGAGATAAGGAACTTGTCTCTGTTTCACATACCTACTGTGAGCACAGTCGAACGAACTCTTCCATAATAATGTTCTTTCACTGTTCTGTGAGTATGTCTACTACACATACCGACAGTATCACATAATGTGGGTATGTGTGGTAGACAGTAGAAAAATACATACGCCTAATTTCGTAACGTTGGTTGGGCTGACGAGAAATTTTCAGCATATTTACTACGATTATTAGTGTTCTACCTATAATTTATTTGTAATGTTCCATAATAATATAAATTGTAATGTAAATTGTTCCATAATGTGATAATTTTTTAAATCGCACTGTGAAAGTTTGAGAGTGTGTGCGTTGCATGTGTGTGTGTGTGTGTGTTTGTGTAAGTGTGTGTGTATGTGTGAGTATGTTAGACACTCCTCAATGCTAAAATCTCCTCTACATTATATACCGAAAAAATGTAATGCAGATAATTTTTTAAGCGGAAATAATAAACCAACATCTTATTATTTTACAGATTTTAACGTGAAAATAAATATATCTGTGTAGTAAGAATGTATTTACAAAAAATGTATCTTAGTATGTAATCCGCAATCTGGATACCCAAAATATAAGGTAGTTTTAAACTATAGGTACTTACTTTAGCTCTATATAGCGCTGTGTAGAATGTCCTAGAATTTATATTTGATCTAGTGGTATTGTACTAAAAGACTTTATAATACTTTATAAAATGTTTCCGAGGAATAAAGAGAGAGGCCAAAGTTTGTAAGTTTGTTCATAAGTTTAGGGTAATCTTCGTAATATTGGAAAATTTCTTTCACAATTTTAGTTTACTTTATTTACGATGTCTTGAGTTAAATTTTTTTTTACATAAACCGAAGTGAAGCGAGGGCTGGTTGCTAGTTGTAGATAAAGTGGTTGTACGGTTCATCGTCCGAGGGGCGTACCTCTTCCCGTCAGCTGTGATTCGGGCGTCGACCTCCGGAGGGAGCTCCGCGAAACCTTTTACACCCACTTAATATATTTTACGGAGATTGTGATGGATATGTTTGGATAAAAACGCAGATCCAAATTTGCTCTGTAAAATCGAGTCAATTATTTGGTGCGTGCTATGGAACGGATTTAACGGATGATACAATTGTAACGAAGAAACAAGGTAAAAGTAAAATTTTACTATTATTACATATAACCATAGATATTCAATTTTAAAGAGTATGAAGACCCCGGCAAGGTCTTCGGGGCCCAGGCAATCTCACCTGCTAGCCGGTACACCTGCTGATATACCGGAAGAAGCTCTGGTGTAGGTTTTCTTCTCGGAGTTGGGAGATCAAACGGCAGTCGCCCTCGCAAAAGTCAAGATAAGCCGAATGAATAGAAAGACTAGAAGAGCGAACCTCGGAAATCCCCTGGGATTAAATGGCACGCCGTCTCGGGTCTTCAGATACCATGGTGTAAGATAGCCCATTAGGCATTTCCCACGTATTCTGACTGACCCAGTGCCTTTTCCGGTTTCTAGATGCCCCCACTCCGGTCTGCTTCTGCTAGGGTGACATGCGGCTTCACCTGTCACCACAAGGCCTGCGCTCATGGAGGACGGAGGTCGTTGAACCACCTTCGACGTTTCAGTCGCCTCCGCGCTGAGAAGAGCGGACCCCGGGCAACAAAGTACAAACTTAGGATGCAACCGGTACTGACTCTGTGATAGTAATTAACATTTAATTCTATACTATATAGCTACTATCTATAGCTTACCATTAGATAGGGTCAATATTGACGTGTAGTACATAAAAGAACACAAACATTGATTTTATGTTAATATCTAGTTATACATCACATCAGTCCTACATCTGCCATCGGCTCAATGGAATAAAAAAATAAAAGAAGTGGATGTATGAAGTAGCTAAAATATATGTTAAAATATCCCAAGCCTTGTGGCTGTTGAATGGAACGTGTGTCCACTGGGCATTAGATGGGCGCTTGTGATTCATAATTTTATGTTGACGCAAACGAACTAGCTATGAATTACCATACTTTTTCAATGTTTGTCATAGAAAATAGGAGACAAGAAGATTTGATTTAAAAAAAAAAACAAAATGATATGCTTTTTGACGTTAAGATAGCCTACGTATGATTTTTGACTGAAAGAGTCCAGAATGTAGGAAATAAAGGATGAATAATAAAAGAAACGTTTTTGTATTGAAACAGAAATTAAGAACGCGTCCGAAAATGTTGCTTGTGTAATAAAAAAATAAAATTTCTGTAGTGTGCATTCTTTTTAAAAATAATAAAGGATTTAACTGGGTATGTTGTTGCTTATAGGACTTAAATTTGACAAAAAAGCGCGTATTATATTAATAATTGAAATTCAAGCTGACTCCCTATAGAAAATTGTAACAAATTTATGATAACGGTTAATTATAAAAAAAAAAGGATTTATACTGAGTTATATTGCTGCCCATAGACGAAAGAATAATTCTAATATTAATCTACGTTTCATAACTTCCTCAAAACATTACAAAATATGCGATGCGCTTTGGATTTTTTTTCTATTATATGTATGATGGGTAAGGTCTTCCCGTTCCCGCTCCTCTCACTGAATATCGCCTTCGTATTGTAAAAAGTATTGTAAATTTGTATTGATTGTAGGAAAAAAGAAACACTTGTTATCATCATTGTCATCTTAACGTTGTGTCCCGTTTGCATCTGAGGCCTTCATCAGAGACTCTGGTCCGCCTTCCAGCTTTTCCTCCTCCACTTTGCAACGATCTTGCACGAATGACATCCCTTACGACGTCAAACCAGTACTTCTGGAGTATCCCTCTCCTACCGGGGTCCGTTAGAAATGGCATGGCCAGACATCATTTGTTATCCGCGTGGCAAGGCGGTTACCGCAAAACGCAAAAAGAGCAAACACGTATGTATGTTACCAATTAATATAACTCAATGATAGTACCGTATATAATTTAAAAGACTATCGTGTGTTTTGTTCGACTAATTATGTTAGTACCTCAATGTAAAACTTTAATTATTCTTTTAAAAGAAGGGGTTATACAAGTCACATATACATAACTCAGCGGTGGTCCCTATAATATATGTAAAAATCTGATAACGATTATTATCACCAAGGGCATCTTCACGACATATGGGCGAATATTTGTTTATTTTTAATAGTGGTAACACCTGGAGTGGGTCCCCTATATAAAATTTTAAAAAATCACCCTTGAAGTCTCTGGTCCACCAACAAGGTTAAGTAATCTAATTTTAATTAGGTATGTACTTTATACCTATGTAGTGTCATATTTAGATTTGGACTTTGGTTTTTCTTTTACAATAAGAATATTACACAAAACTAGCTGCATAGGTATAATTTACATATTTAATACGGTGTCAATAGATTATAAATATTTTTATGTAGGTATAATTATATTATGTTTGTGCTACATATTTACGAAAAAAAATGCATTTCAATTTTTGGTATGGTAGCCGTGTTTCAGTATCCAGCAGTAATTTATTGAAATAAAATGACCTTTGCGTTGTTCACGTCACGCTGGTTTAGCTACTGAGTAGCTAGCTGGTTACATGCAAGTCAGCTTCTCCAAACCAGCTCCGTATATTCCGCAAAGAGGACACAAACAATTAACGAAACCTTACTCGAACTCGATAGGGTAACCTGCCTGTTAGCTCAGATCATTCCAAAAATTTCAACCAAATCATATTTTCTTTATGTTGTTGTATATGTGTATATATACCCGTATATATACCCGTATATATACATATAATACGACCTACATTTTACGTATTGCTAAAAGAACTAAAATTCAAGGTCGTTACCCCCGCCACAACAACAAACGTGTCCACATTATTACACTACAAAGCGAATTTGAAAACATTTAAATAAATAAGAGAAGAAACCTTTCTTGCACAAACAACTTGTTCCAATACCAGTTCGCGTGCTCGGTCTCCCTCACACCAATTAGTCATCAAACGTGCGAGCGAGACGGAGCGACAAGGTCACTGGTCAGCCGTTCTCCGTCAGACAGCGGGACGAGGCGGGGGCGTGCGCGGGCGCAGACGGCGCGCGCAACGACACGGCAGCCGCGGCTGGCGGTAGACATGACGTCACTTTTACCAGGTCACGAACGAACTTGCAAGTTGCACGGAACCCCTCATGCGTAGGAAAACTGGATGCATTCACGAGACTGTAAAAAGTGTAATATGTAGCGAGCGTGAGCGTCGCGGAAGAGATCGGGAAGTTGCAGATTAGCATCTGTTTTCGCGGAGAGGCTTGGCACTGTATACAAGTCGTCTACATACATATATAACACCTATTTCTCTTGGTCACGGCATCACGAGTGAACTGCTGGACCGATTTCACTAATCCTTTTTTGTTGTGTTTGTTATTTTCATCATAAAATGCAAGCTTTGAGTACAACCGAAATTGCCTCTCGGATAATGATGATGGTCCTCACATATATTTAACCAATTGCAATCTAAGATATCAGATTACGAGTATAAGTCAGATCAAGACTTTCCTAATAGATTCCATAGTTTTGCGTCCATCGCTAACAAACAGGCAAGACTTCCAGTTCAGAATCGTTAATTTCCCATATCTCAAGTTTCTTTTAAATGCCTCCAATGTACAGACACAACTAATTCACAATTTTATAATAATAAAGATGGATAGATGGTAAAATATCATAGTAATATATACAAAGATCGGAATATAAGTTACCGTTATAATTAATGAATCAGTCTAATCTACAAATTTGAGATTTGTATCTCGAACGTAAAAATGCCAGAGAAGAATGGGCTAATGGAGGTCGTTAACAAAATTAGTAGTAACTGTAAGTATTCGATTAGTCAAAAAGTTCAAGTAAAAATGAAAAACATTTTAAATCTATACCATCTTTCAGGTAATTTCAGCACGTCCCTTATTCTTTTGTTTTTAGCGTGTGGAAACCAACACGGGCTTCGCCCCATCGGTGCCGACGATGGGGTGGGCGTGTCGGAATCGAAACGACTAAAACCACACGGTGTCCTTCCCAAGTGTCCATTGCCGGGCACCCCGGGTAAGCCCTCGAAAAGATAACCCCAGGGTTACCGGCGAACATTGGTCTCCACCGCGGCCTCGTCATTAAAATTTCGGTCTTCAGGTTAAACACTCAATAAAAAACAGGTCTAAGTATTGTTTGATAGTATCTTCATAAGCGAAGTTGTCTATTACATGTATATTCACTGAGTGTGTTGTAGACATACTATTGCATCCCTCCTCCGAGCCCCTTCGAGTCTTTGTGAGCCTTTGCGAGTTGGTGTCGGCTTGCAGTCAAACAACGAAACGGTCAAACTTTAATATTTACCGTGAAGCGTCTGCCATCTAACCTCCACAGCCCTCATGGAGGGCATCTCACTGTGTTAAGAATGATCACCCATCCTAGGACAGACCTGGCTAGTATTGCTGTACTACCTACTCGGTTACCACTTAGCCACGAGTCTACAAAGAAGTCTTCATCTACTTACATTTCTTGAGTTATTCCTCGGGGCTTGGCACACGGCCCTCACACTGATGTGCTTGTCAGATCTCAGTATAGATAATTATAATCTACATTTAATTACCTAAGCGGTTACTAGGCAACGTTGTTGCTATGATCTCATTTATATGAGGTAATTCGTATATTATTAACATCACGAACATTCTGATATTTTGATTATACATAATAATAATATTATACATATTAAAGTTATGCTCGCGGTGTGCTTGAATGTCGAATTTACCGTGTATTTGTCAGTAATTCGTTGTAAGTGAGTTATAATCTTTGAGAAATAAATGATACAAACTAAAATTCAAGTCAAATTAAGCTTGAGTTAAAGACACACGACCGTCTAATTTATTTCTAGAAAATCGTATTTTGTTTCTGCTCTATTTTTGTCAGTAGTTTTTTAATGGGAGAGTAAATTTCGGGAATTAGTATTTCTTAGCATAGCCTCGATAAACTATAAACAATACCGTAAATATGTTTTGTACAAAAAAAAAATATCGAGAAGCATCTTGCCAACTCCCGAACGCCTTTCTTGTAAAATCGTCAATCTATAATTCCTATTGTATCTTATTCATATAATACGGTTTATCGCCGCGGTTAAGCCGGTTCACTGCGGAACACGGTAAAACCAGACTGTGTAGAAACCGTCTCGTGAAAATAAAGACTAATGTAATTTGATTATTTTTAAACCGTTTTATTAAAAGAAATTTTACATTTAATTTTTAATGGATTTAAGAAACTACACTAAGCGTTATTTATTAGAATCTTTATCTAAGGATTTGAAAAAGTGGTCGTGAATTTATGGTCTTATTGTTCTAAATATGCTCAAAGGTTCTAATAGAGGCGCATCATACTTATAAGCGAAGCAATCTTTAGGTATATTTTTTATTTTCCCAGGAAATTTATGTGAAATACTCACGATAAAGTCTATCTGACATAAAGATGATTACTACCTTTTTTACATTAACCATGCTATACGTATAATTCTAAGTATTTACGGTACTTGAAAGTTATGATAACGAATCAAATTAAATCACGCCTTACCTCTGACAGGTGTGCAAATACTAAAATTATAAGTTAGCAGCAACAATGAAATTTCAAGAAAATTTATTATAACTGTTGTCTATTATTATCAACGCCTCTGACCTCTCTGACGTCGACGGAGGTTCTGAATGTAAGTTTCAACGTCTTTATGGCCTTCCGAATCATGTGTGATCTAGGGGTCCTCGTATCACATGATTATAATATGTCAGGCAGGCAGGCTTACTAACAACTTAAATTAGAAAAGTGTGGCTCGGAAGCTGCCTTTTAAACAGAATAATAAAAAGAAGAAATATTTCTTGAAAAAACACTGAAATTGAAAAATTGTGTAGGGCATTTTAAGCTATTTCAAAATAGTTCAATTGCCCCCATTGCCCTCCCTGAATTGCACCTGTTCGAGAGATACAAATCTACAGACCTATGCTACGGAGTCACTATGGCATACTATGTTAATTCGTGTGCTGATCATACTCGTACCAGTCTTCTTTTAGTCCGTACGATGATCATCATTGAAAATTCAATTTTCATTCATTCATTTACATCATTTTAAGGTCTATTTCTATTCTTCATTCGAAAGTCAATTGAGGTTGCTATCAAAGCTTGTAATTTTGAGCCAAGGGGTCCGCTCTTTGACTTTGGTTACGGGACCGAACAAAGCCTGCGCCAGAGCATTGTCTGTCAATCAGCAGGTGTACCGGCTAGCAGCTAAGTTTGGTTTGGGAAGTTCTTAGTGGGGCCGCATACACCTGGCAATCAGGTATACATACAACTTTGCCATGCTGTGCCGCCAGTCAGTCAGCACGGCAGTTGGCCGAATGAAATGAGTCTAGACTCATTTAAGGCTTATTTCGACCCACTAAAGTCCAGCTCACAGTTCAAACATACACTATAGCTCATTTAAAACTACTCACTTATTTCCACGCGTTTATTTACGTGTCCGAGTGGGGCAAAGTTGTCAGAGAGCCAAATTTTATAAATAAGCACTTCTCAATCTCCACTTGCCTCCAACGTTTTTCTGTTACGTAAGTAGTTTTGAGATATTAAATTAAAGATTAAATGAAGTAGAAATGAAGTAGAGATGTCTTTATCGAATAAAACTGAGTATAATAATAATATTTCACAGCGCTATCTAGAGCTTAAAGTAAGCAAAAAAATATGGGTTCTAGAATGCGGATAAACATACTTGGATACATTTTCTTATCGTAAATACATACATATTATAGAGATCCAGTACACATCTAATTTTATTTGGATTCATACTTATTGGCCATGAAACGTGCATATCATATCATATTGTATATTTTATATTTCAAAGAGTAATTTTATCAACTAGTAATGCAACTTATGTTAGGTTTGGTATTCGAAATTTATATCCGGCTATTGGTGACAATATCACGACTTTAAAAAAATGACTAGAAATTTAACCTACGAATATTATAAATGCGAAAGTTTGTGACGATGTTTGTATGTTTGGATGTTTGTCACTCAATCACGCTGTAACGACCGAACGGATCTGGCTGAAATTTGGTCTGGAATAACACAGGCTACTCTTTATCTCTGGTATGGGCTCCAAATATATTGCATAGAGAGGTATTTGCAAAAGTTTTAATGTATGTGCGAGGGCATCGTACTCAGTAATCGTGCCTCATACAGCTACTTTGACAATTTTTGACAAAACATTTAACAACTTGACAGCTGACAACACTAAAAACTCAAATAAGTAACGATTTCCGTACATTCTTTTCATTTTTATCGTGATCTACAATAGATTTTTATATTTAAAGCTATTTGAATCAATAAAAAAATGCACTATTTTTCTGTATTATATTGAATTTGTATGTTTAGCTGTGCCTAAATTTGCCGATGTTTTTGTTACAAGGCCGGGCTCCAAATTAACACTTCTATATTTTAACAAATTGTACAATACTCATTGCTACATACAGTACTATATATATCACGCAAGCATACCCACTCAAAGCAAATAAGAAGAAAAAAACAACCATAATTAGCATGTTTTTTTCATGTCAGTTAACAGAATCGTCAAAGAATGAGAGAAACATGTGAAAAAAGCAGCCGTGCCCTGGTCTAGTTGACCTAAATAGAGCCTTTCATCTCGTAGGTTCTGACGCTAGTCATTTTCTGTATGTGCAAGCGATGAGAGATCATCATTACATTCTATGTTTCCAACTATCACCATGTTTGGAACTCTATAAACACCATATAACAAAAAAAAAACATTATTGAAATTCTAAAATTGCTGAATTTGAGATTCTTAAAATACCTTAACTTGACACACCTTCGGCATGTTATATACCCGTCTCCTGGATTCCAATTTTAGATCAGTTTGGAACAAAAATGTTATAAAATTTTAGTCTATCCCACAGGGTGCGTGGTGACAGTCAATAAATATTATATTGCGATCCAATATCACGATCCAGTGTAGGGACCAATCGCATTTGTTTGGATATCAATACATCAGTAATATTAGGTCGTTACATATGAAATTGCCTCTTTTCTTGAAGAAATTGGAGGAAACCCAATTTTCAATATTAACATTTTTGCATTTTTTTAGGAATGACAAATCCAAATTTTATGTTTTTTTTTGTGTATGAATGAGACAATATTAAGCTAACAAACAGCAACTTTTATTACATTTTTTAAAAGTGACCGCTGTTAAGTAATACGAAATTTATCATCAAAATGGCTAGATTTAGGAAGAACTGTTTTTGAAGATCGAATTAATTTATCAAGCGGCCAATAAAAACAAAATTTAATACAGAGTTGTAAAATCTTGAAATCAACTTTCAAACAAAATATAAATAATGGAAATAGCTATTTGTAAGAAAATTTCGGCAATTTCATAGGTAAATTAACCGGATCGCGATATATATTAACTGTTTACGCGCAATACACCTCTGCCTACCCCTTCGGGGATACAGGCGTGAAGTTATGTTATGTCTACGCGCGAACATAAAAGTATCTAATTCAATGCTAAAATTATTTCAAAAATGATACTACTTTTATATTTACTATTACCTATGTAGATCTTAGCTAGTTATTTAAAGAGTTTAAGGTATCAAACATTCATTCTCGCCTCAACCAGAAACTGTGACACAATTGTTGTTCTGATCAGCTTGTCTATTATACATAGAAGTCTTTGAGGGTCAAAGATAAACACAAAAGACTAACTGAGTATTGTAAATATGAGTGCGAAAATTAGTGTCCTCTAGCCGCTTGTCACTCGTATCCTGTTCCCTCCTCACTCCCGTTGCGAGAAACCGGGCCAGTGGGGGAAGGGGGGCGACCCGGGAATAATAATTTTAGCTCGGCGCGGTGGCATGGAAATGAAAAATGTCATACTGCTCCCGACACACACCGTGTATTAATGCTTTCACCTGTGATAGGACAGCTCGATACGGTTGTGCGAGTCGATCAAAAATTGCCACCAGGAGATATTTTAAATGAATGATGTTATATTGATAAATTGTCGTATGTAAATAAGTTACGGCTATTTGAATTTTCACGAAAATATTTTGTAATAACCAGAAATATGAGTACGACGACGCGATAGATTGTTATGTTACATGAATTTGTTTGGCTCCATAATTTGCTTACAACGAAAATGTTAACGCAGTTCTATACATACTTTTTTTTTTTTTTTTTTTTGTTTTTTTTCGTGCGGAAATCCCCTCGGATACCCCCCCGCCGGCCAGCGGGAGCGGTTATGTCGGGCTCGAACCGACTAAAACCGCACGCCGTCTTGGGTCTGCAGACGCCGGGTGTAAGGTTGCCCATAGAGCATATCCCTCGCACCCCGACTGACCCTGGGCCATCTCCGGTTTCGAGATGGCCCCCTCGGGTTTGGGAACCACGGTGTCCCCGTCTTGCCCCGGTTTGGGGGAGGGGCGCTAGTCGCCCCACCGTCCCGGCCTGCTTCTGCTGGGGTGCCAGGCGGCCTCACCTGCCACCCCCAGGCCTGCGCTCATGGAGGACGGAGGTCGTTAAGCGCCCTCCGGCGCCTGAGTCGCCTGCGACGCGAGGCGAGCGTGTTGCGGGCTCGGCGGGCCGGGAGGGTTCTGAACCTCTCCCGGGCGCGCTCCGCCATCTCCTTCGCGAGCATCACATGCTCGCAGAAGGAGGCGGCGGCGGCCCACGCGCTCGCGCTCCGCAGCATTGCCGCAATCATGCTGCCGAGCGAGAGGACTCCCACCCCGATGGCTGCCACGAGGTCACGCCTCGGCACCTCCCACGCCGGGCAGTCCGCCAGCGTGTGCAGCCCTGAGTCCTCGCTCGCGTCACAGTGATGACACTCAGGCGTTGGCTCCTTCCTGATCCGATGCAGGTGGTCCCCGAAGCACCCCTTACCGGAGATCACCTGCGTCAGTCGGTACGAGAGGCTTCCGTGTCGCCTCTCTAGCCAATCCTCCATGATGGGCCTTACCGCCGCTATTGCGGCGTGCCCTGCGCTTGGTCGCCCAAGTCGTTCCTTCCACTCCACCACGATGGCCTGGCGGAGCTGGGACTGCATGGCCTCGATTTCTCGATGCTCGGGGTTCAGTCCCTGCTCCCGCGCCTCCTTTCGCCACTGGTACAGTTGCGAAAGGGCTCTCGCCTCCAGGTCCCATGGCGGAGTTCCGGCAAGGAGACTCGCCGCCTCGAAGGAGATCGTGCGGTACCCGCGGATGACCCTGATGGCCATCACTCGCTGCGGAGCGCGCAGCATCCGCACACTTCCGGCCTTCAGGGCCTCCGCCCATATTGGGCACCCATACAAGGCCATGGACCGCACGATCCCCGCGTAGAGTCTCCTGCAGGAGTCATCGGGCCCCTTCATGTTGGGCAGCAGCCGCGCCAGAGCGAGAGCTGTGCCCTTCAGTTTGGGGGCCAGACTTCGGATGTGCTCTCCGAAGTCCCATCGGCCGTCGAGCACGAGCCCCAAATATTTCATTTGGGGCTTGATGCCGATGCGATTACCTCCCACGATGAGACTGGATCCCTCAGGTGGCTTGCTCCGAGGCCCATGAAAGAACAGGGCCTCGGTTTTATGCAGAGCCACCTCGAGACCCAGCCGCCGGATCCGCTCCACGACTTGGGCAACCGCGGTCGTGGCCTTCAGGGTCGCTTCGCGGTATGTCGCTCCGCACGCCGTCACGAGCGTGTCGTCCGCGTAACACGTGACGGCGGCACCGTCTGCGAGCTCACCGCGAAGCACCCAGTCGTATCCGATGTTCCACAGGAGCGGCCCCAGGACCGATCCCTGCGGAACACCGCACGACATCTCACGCCGGCCGAGACCGGTCACGGTTGGGTAGAAGACGGCTCTCTCCGTCAAATACGCCCCGACTATGCGGCGGAGGTAGAGAGGCACTTCGTGATACACGAGCGCCTCCCTAATGCAACTCCAGGGCAAGGTGTTGAACGCGTTGGCGATGTCCAGGGACACCGCCAACATCACCTCACCCCGGGCTACTGCATCCTCCGCCAGAGCCCTCACGCGCATGATGGCATCCACGGTGGAGCGCCTCTGGCGGAAGCCATATTGGCCATCCGCCAGGTCCGGCCCCACTCTTGAGAGGTGCTCGACGAGGCGCTTCGCAATTACTCTTTCAAAGAGCTTGCACACCTCGTCGAGCAACACTATGGGCCGGTAGGCGGACGGTGAGTCCGCCGGGCGCCCCTCCTTTCGGATGAGGACCAGTTTCCCCGTCTTCCACAATTTCGGAAACTGGCCCCGCTCCAAACATGCGCTGAGAAGCCCTCTCAGTCGGGGCTCGAGAGCGTCGTCGACTAGAGCTAGGACCCACGCTCGGCCTGGAATGCCGTCGGGTCCCGGGGCGGTGCGTTTGGCTCTCAGCCTTCTCACCGCCAGCTCTAGTTCTACCCAAGTGACCTCGGGCACGTCGTCGTCATCCACGTCGGGCACCATTGGCAACCGAGGCGGAGTCATCTGCGGTGGAACATGTTCCACCGCCCGCGCTGGGAACAGGGAGCTAACAACTCCTCCGAGCAGCTCCGGCTGGAGACACTGGGTCAACGGCGGGGCCTTGGGGCGCAGTTTTCCCCTTACCATTAGGTAGGGCCGCCCCCAAGGGTCCCGCTCCAGCGTCTCCAGCAGTTCGCAGCGGGCCTCCTTTTTGGCCCGCCTTATCTCTGCTCGGAGGGCACCTCTGGCCTCCCTGTATCCCTTTGGTTTTAAAATGTCAATGTTACAGAAAACAATTATGTTTCATCATAATACTTATATACATACTTCAATGAAATAGGTTAATGTTACAATTGCACTTTTTATAGAAGTGTACGCACTATCTATTATATAAAACAAAGTAGTTTAAGTTATAACCGCGATGAACTCGAAACCGGGTGGACCGATTTTTATAATCTTTGATTTGAATTGAGATAACTTACACTTCAACCTAAAAGACAGCAACCATCTTTAGTCTCCCCCTGACCATGGCTGCTGCAAAGCAACCGAAACGTCGGGATCAGTGTAAAATATAAAATAACATGAAATAAATCGCGACAGAATCCGTTAAAAATAGTTTTATTTCAATGTGTGACATTCGCTAAACTTCCGACAGAATCTTTGATTTTTTAGGTTTGTCTCCGCCTATACTGTGCCTTTTGTGTTTTTTTTAGAGTGGGCTTATTTATGTCCGTCTCGGACCGACCAAAACAGCACGCCGTCTCGGGTCTCTAATGCCCGGTTGACCCTAGACCATCTAGGGCTTTGAGATAGCCCCCTCGGGATACTGTGCCTATACTAGCAATTAGGATAATTAAAAATATGAGACATTCGCGAATATCAGCTGATAAGGTAGCCAACATAACTTGATTCTAAGGCGGAACGAAGTTTGCCGGGTCAGCTAGTATAAAATATTAGTAATCATCAATAACCTATGGCAGTCCACTACTAGGCATCTCCTTATGTGCCCACGTTCCGCCTTCACCCAATCTATTGAAGCTATCTATTTGTAATACAATACTTATTATGCACTTAGCCGCTCCGCACGCGTGAAGGTCAGGTATCGTTTTTGGTCATATCCCAGGTTTCTCTTAACCAATTGCAATCAAACATACGACAGACGTCTGACCTAGACCTTTCTTATAGAGAAAACTGCATCAAAATCCGTTCAGTAATTTTTGCATCCATAGCGAACAAACAGACAAGAATTCAAAACAAAAAAAAAACTGTGATTTGAATTGTTTATTTAATAAGCCCAAGTTTTTTTTTAAATATCTCCAATGTAAAGAAAGCTAATTTTCAATATTATAATAGAATATAGGAGTAGGTACAATAAAATTGGAATAGTTAGCCTTAACAACTACTTGAATAAAAGATACCATTTTCTGAAGATTTTCTCGCATAAAAACTGTGCGCCGTTTGCAAAAGACATTGTCTGTTCTTCCATCTTAAGAACAATGAGGTTCCATTACGACTGCAGAGCCTTTTCAGTCTTGTCTATTTGCTAATATTAGTGGTAAGTAGAAATCTGGCGATAGAAAATCGTAAACTTTTTCAGATTTATAATCTAATATTTAAAAAATTCATGTCACCGTGTTTGTGGTCGCGCTCCTCAGAATAAAAAGTCTAATATATTTCACCGCCACCTTCCATTTTTTAATCGTAATTTTAGTATTTTTAAACAATATAATTTAACTGTCTTTTATCGACGTAAAGTCATTTTACACGAAGTCTCATGTCTCTTCGACATTTCATTCTGCATTATTTACACTTACATTCAACTTCTTTGATACCTTATGGCAGAACAACGTTTGCCAGTTCAACTAGTAAGAGGCTCATTAGACAAAATGGACTCTATTAGGTAGATTTCGATGAAATCGATCTACCTATTGGTTTCTTGACTACTGTCGAATTTTTAAAAAATTTCTTCATAGGAGGTCTAGTTATGACCCCCTGAGTCCGAAATTACCACTGGTCAAAAAGTTTATATATATATATATATGTATGTATGGTTCCACTTCCCAAAATTTGCGGCACTCTCACGGTCGCATTTTTGCCCCGATCGCTTTCAAACTGCGGTCAAAAATTGCTTGGGTGTAAACTTAGTTTAAGTTCGTGAACGGGTGGAATCCGGCCTAAGGGGACGGTAGGGCCTCACTTTTTGTGAAATCAGATTTCCTCCAAATTTCACGTTCCATGACAGATATTCGAACCGTTCTAATTTTATCCCATAGTATACATGAATACCAACAACTTTTAATAATAAACCTATAAGATTAAAACTTTAACTAAAAGTGGAGGGGGGAAAAACCAAAATTTTTCGGGAAAAAAATCATAACTTCTAACCGGTGAACATTCTTGCTGTCGCAAACATTTTTAATCGATAGGCCATTTTTAAGTCTAAAATAAATGTCAGAAAAGTTTTTCGCTAAAACTTACCGTTTTCGAGAAAAAAAAATTAAACTGTTTAAAATCCGTAGTTCTCTATATAAAATAATATTAATTGCTTCACGAAATCTACCTGTGCGTTCCCCCTGCGGGAACGGATTTTTTGGTAATTCTTACAGGCGACAATAGCTATTTCTGTCGAGGAGGAGCTCTTGTCGCCGATGATAATTACATAATAAAGCAATCCACCAACACTTTTCTCAACTTTAGGACCACAGATAAAGTTTCAATACGTATAAATTTCTTTGAAATGTCGCTGGAGCTTGTTAAGAGTTTAAACATAGAGATCATTCGGAACTTTACGGTGAAATAAAGACTACACGACTCTACTTATCGTTGTCCAAAAACTTTACTTAGTTTCCCTTGAATTTTTGTACAAATGATGCGCATTTTCGTAAATTACCGCTCGTTCGGGTCCAGATATTGATGTCGGCAAATTGAAACATAACTATAGTAATAGTGATAATCAACCTATTTGTATTCCAAGTACTGTTGTTGGAAAAGGGAAAACGGTCATTGCCGACCATTATCCGACCCAATAATGTATGTTTGTAACAAGTATTTTTCTTAATTAAGGGCACGTTAAAGTTTAACATTGTCTTATATCTGTATACAATTTTATTATATTTGTTTATAAGTAGCAACCGTTAACCGCAGTTTATCAATACTTGCAATTCGAAAGGTGTCATTTGAGCAGTTCAACTAAACTGGGTTCCCAAGTTTCTCTCAATGAATTATAAATAAGCGTCGTCGGTAGCTTAGTGGTTTAGGAGATGGTCTTACAATCGAGAGGTCCGGGCTTCAAATACTGGCCATTACACTACTTAGGTGAACCCACTAATAATCATGCTCAGTTGTTCAGAGTATTCCCCCTGTAAGGTAATGGCCGCGGGTTCAAGTCCTGTCCTAGATGTTCTCTTTTTCCGATCTAAATTTATAGGAAAATTTAGCATAGGTATTAATTGCATTCAACCATGCAATTTAGCTGAACTTGAGGGGATAGCGGGAATATTAGTAATTTTGGTTACTAAAAAATTACATTACATTACATAAACTCACGCCTATATCCCCGAAGGGGTAGGCAGAGGTGCTAGCACTCACATTTCGCCAGTTTATGTTTAGGTCCCAATGTAATAGGTGGCGAGCCTATTGCCATTAACCGGGCACTTATAAACCTGCGATAAATACACACATAACTTCGAAAAGCATCGAAAAGTCATTGGTGTGTGCCATGGTAAAACCTGGGATCGAACCCGTGACCTTGTCTCAGCAGTCCATTACCCATACCACTAGGCTACCGCCGCGGCTATCCTGAAAAAAATATTTATAAAAAATACATACTTAAACAGCTTCCAACCATCATCATATCTTAGCCTAGTTCCCGGTTGCATTTGACGATTTCATCTCGGAGCCCTCTCCTATCATTGGTGAAATCAACTCTTAATAGTCATGAAGTATTCACCAGTAAAAGGCTGTTTAAAAAAAATGGAGTGAACATAAATATGTACAGTAAAATGTCCTTTTGTTTGCACAATTTCAAGCGAGACCCTGTTGGAGACATTCTCTGAAAAGGTTACGTTTTCAACTTTGATTTACTGAATGAACACGATTTTTCCATTAAAACTGCTATTTTTCACGTATGTACGCACGCCATTAGCGCGGTTTTTATATTGGGTCAAAGTAACCATATTTTTAGCTATAAAATGTGATTGCTTTATTTACATAATACTAACTCTATTATAGCGTGTTATTCTCTATGGTACAAGTTAGTCGCTTCAAGCCCGACGTAACCGCCCCCGCTGGCCGGCGGGGGGGTATCCGAAGGGACTTCCGCACGAAAAAAAAATGTACGCACAATATTCAAAATTTTAAAGCCTATTGCATAAAAAGTGTTCCGATTTCAAAAACTAAACGAGCGAAGATAAAGTTGCCGCTACGAATCATCTTGAGCACAATTAATGTCATTTTATTTAATTGGGTTACATGTACTACGTAGGTACTAAAGCGGTTATTAAAAAGAAGCCAGAGGTCACTCATGTCAACTTGAAATAATAACTATTCGCCGTGATCTTAGTGAAATGGTAGGTATTTCCACAAGATAAAAACCTCCCTAATTCTTATTATTTTAGGCATCTCTCTCGCAACACTAATGACTTCTGTGTATGCATACTAGACAGACAGAACAAAAATTGTGTCTTAGTACCTGGGTGACGTGGGAACGAATTTTGAATTTCGAATTTGGAATGGCACGCCGAAACTAGATAAATTAGGTAATGAATTTTGACACCTATCTTTATAGGCATAGCGTGTCATATTGTATTGTCAATTATACGACAAATTCAAAAAATTATGCATTGTTGCTGGAAAAGACTTTCGCTATACCAAATTTTTTGTTCCGTACCGCCAGTCTTGTAGCACAGAATATACATAATATATATTGCTAGTATGATAAAGATAGGGGCAAAAATCTTGACAATGTACTCCAGATGCGCAGATACGCGATAAGAGTTTATAGGTCTCATTTGGGGCGCGACGGCGGCAACTTTTTGACTGGTCAAAATTTTTGCGCCGAGGTTACACATAGAAGTCATTGCCCATCACACTTAAATAATAGCGGCAATTCAAAGGAACTGATTGCACGGACTATAAATTTACTTACCACGATCTTAATTAACGTATGCATGTCCAATTACTCAGTTTTCATATTAAATTAATTAATCATTCTCTTAAACATATTGCCGACAAAAATAGACTCTATAGTATAAATTACTACGGAATTATAGTACCGAGACGCGAACAACCAAGACTTCACACGATAAGTGTGTGATACACAATATTTTTTCATTATAATAGGCTACAACAGAGAAGCATATTCTTGTCAATAATATCTTGGAATAATTATTGTTAACCAAAACAACACGCACGCGATGGTTAGGCATTGAGCCTTTTGCTCCTAACGTACCTTTTTTTTTTTTTTTTTTTTTTTTTTCAAAATTCAAGTTACTAATCTATTTATAGTAAGTAAGAAATAAGAAGCAATCATCTATCTATATATTATTATACAATTGTAAATTAGTTGTGTCTGTACATAGGAGATATTTAAAAAATAAACTTGGGTTATAATGCGGTTTATTAGAAAGGCCTTGGTCAGACTTGAAATCTGCCGTATGTTTGATTGCAATTGGTTTAGAAGAACCGGAGATATGACGAAGAAACGATAACCGATAGTTTAGAATAAATTCAATTCATTACCAAAAAATACTGTGCTTGCTCTATGATAATACAACGAAGGTTAAGAAAATTCTCTTTTTAATATAAGGTGACATTCTCGCCTGAATATTTTTTTAAAATACATAAGCTATTGTGATTGTGTCCCAAAAACATTGTTGAAATTTAGTGAAATGCTTAATTTTTTTATTTAACTTATTTAATATTAATATCCACGTATTCGTTTCATTTTAAACATTTACTTGAAGGAATTTTGATAACAATTTGTGCAAGAACTCATAATGAAGTAAAATACTTCGAAGTTTGGCCCGCCATGCCATTACCGTGCAGGTGTGAAGGAAAACTTAATTTTCCTCAATTTTCAGAAAACGAGAGCCTGCATCGGTAATAAAACCGACCGTTAGAATATTAAGACTATTAAGAGCTCCCAATTTAAATACGGCCATAGAGAACATATTACTGTAATTTTAGTTTTAAAATGTACACGTTTTGCTATAAATGGTACATCAATGATGGTGGGTATAGTAAGTAAATTTAATGCCTTACGACTGAAGTTTTTAATATGCACAACGTGAATTACCATAAATAGATCGTTTACGAACGTAATACAGTGATAATTACGATTCTAATTAGTTATTTAAAACAGCTGGTTCATATCGCTGACAAAACTTTACAAAGACTCATATTTTGTGAACCACCGGCGCATGACGTCATAATATTTTTATTATATTTTACTTATTTTAATAAAATCCACTGGGTGTTACAAATAATAGTAATAATATTCAAATAGAGTTAACAGCTGTGTGGCTTTGTAGTGATGACAGTTTAAAAATGTATGCCGAGGTGATTTGGGGAGAACGAATGAGTGTTGAACGAATGTCAAATCAACAACCAATGACTTTTATGTGTACAACTGTATGGAACAAAACTTTAATTGCAGTCCATGGCTCCATATCATAGACCTCGCCTAATTTGCCCCATAGCCCATAGCACTTGCTCAGTTTAGTGGAACATAATTATGATTTAGATTGCTCAATGTAGCATTTATCTAATCTAAAACTATTTAATAAGCAATTTTTGTATCTAAATGTATAAACTACTATGTCAGCAATCGCTGTAACAATGAAGAAATTGTATTTAGATAAGGTTTGCTTTTAAAATTTATCTATATAGGTGTCTTTCCTGAAAAAATATCATATGTTTATAAAAAACTAAGTTTAAACTTTTGCGTTCCAAGATATACAATAATGTTAACGGGAATTTTATTCAAGAGTTGTGCGTGAACTACGTGAAGCGATTGAAGTCAAGAAACTATTTCAATCGGATGTCGGTTTTGAATTATCTGCGTAATAAAATAAAATATATAAATAAAATACTTTGGAAACTTGTTTCGAAATTTTTTATAGAACAAGAAAATATAATTATGTTACTTGTTAAATTGTTGTGCGATCAATAAGCCACAATTCGTGCCATTGTGAGAAATATTTACCTAACAAGACCCGTTTGACAGGTACTACTTTCATAGATTAGAAAAAGAAGTGTCACCAACAATAATAGAAACGACGCGTGTCAAGAAATTTCTGCTAAATTGTATCAGCATGGCGGTAAAGACTCGTGTTTCCAGAGGACATGATTCAGTAAAATTACGTATGATTTAAAAACTAACGAACATTAAAATCTCTAAATCTAATTGAAAACGAAATCAACTATGACTGGTGTCTAAATTCAATTAAATTTTAAGCAATTTGTATGCCTACTTTTCCTGTAGTTCGCAAGAATTACGGTAGATGGCACCAGCGTCGCCTTAAGACGTATATAATATATCGGAGAATTTCGAATATCTGGGACGTGTCTAGGTGGCTCAGTTGGTCAGAGCATTCCCCCTGTAAGGGACTGGTCGCGAGTTCCAGTCCCGTCCTAGATGTTCTCTTTTTCCGATCTTAATCTATGGTGTCTAAATTTTTAATATAGAGGTAGGGTTTGTTTTGCCAGATCATACTGTATACTAAAATATTTTTTACAGATTTTCTTACTAATCGAATCGAAATCACGCGTTTTGAAAACGTGGCGTTAGTGAATCGGGTCCAAAACTTGAGAGCGACTTGACCTATTTGGATGATTTATATTTTGTTGTGCTCGCGAGTCAGGGTATATGAAAGAATTTTTTGGAAACTCTGGACGGACAGCTGTTACTTATAGAAGAAGTCTTGTGCCAAAATGTATTTGAATTGTTTAAACGCTAAACAATTACTTAGTCATTGTATGTAAGTAATTACAGTGCAATGAACTGCGTGCAGATAAAAATACAGGCAGGATGTCGTCAAGTTAAAAAATAATTGGGATATTAAAACTTCTTCTGTAAATAAACTTAGTAGTAGCGTTCCTGGTACTAATACTAGCGCTAGTACACCTACTAAGTTTACGCTTCTGTACCACATTCTATATTTGTATAAATATTCTGTGGTAGACCTGTCGATACGAATACGAACAGAAAAATAATGCAAAATCTTTTTACAAGCTTTTGCATACATAGTGCATGTTACATGTCAATATAGGTATTCATTGATGAGACAAATCTCAAACATCAACACACAACTGACACACGCATATACATAAATTTATTAGTAGGTATTATACAGCAAGTAGTTTACGGAAATAAAAGTTTTTTCTTTCTTTCTTTTATGAATATAATGAGTACATGCAAAAGCGACTGGCACTCGAAATTTTTAAAAAATTGCAACATTTCATTCTTGACATTTTATTTTTAAAAATGTCGCCCACAGACCTGAGAGCATGCGATGAATGAATCCAAGTATTTTTTTACGATCGTAAATATGTAGTTGTATTTCATTGGTCAATTTGGCACCTCGTTGCATGGTGCCATAAACGAAACGTGCACGTTTTCAAATTTCTCATACAGTTCCGAGTCGCAATAAAGTATTTTCCGAGTCGCATTTAATAAAATATTCATGTCTTATCATCATACGTCATTTCTCACTAGGCGAGCTGTTCCATTTGACTGTATGTTTTATACATCTTAATTAGAAATTCATTTAAAAAAAAAGAAAGTGTTAAAAAAGAAAATACGGGTAAAACCAGAAGTGCAAAAAGAATAAAAGTGTCTAATAAAATACATTCACATTTAAGTTTTTGTACGGATATAATAACTACATAAAACATTATAACATAAGCAATTCAAAAAACCGACTACATTACTTTTTTTGAAAGCACATTTAGGCAAAAATCTGCCATTTTGGTTTATTATTTTTTATTATGACACGGCATTGACTTACTAGTGACAGTTGTGACACTCGAGCAAAAAAGACGAGTCTAACGACATAAATATTCCAAAAATCTGTTCAATCGTTTAGTAATTTTCGAGGAACGACAGATACACATACATGTAAAAACAAAATACATATAAGAAAACTAAACGTACCTTTTTTTTTCTTTTTATCGTTCGGAAATCCCTTCGGATACCCCCCCGCCGGCCAGCGGGGGCGGTTATGTTGGCCTCGAACCGACTAAAACCGCACGCCGTCTCGGGTCTACAGACGCCGGGGTGTAAGGTTGCCCATAGAGCATATTCCTCGCACCCCGACTGACCCTGGGCCATCTCCGGTTTCGAGATGGCCTCCTCGGGTTTGGGAACCACGGTGTCCCCGTCTTGCCCCGGTTTGGGGGAGGGGCGCTAGTCGCCCCACCGTCCCGGCCTGCTTCTGCTGGGGTGACAGGCGGCCTCGCCTGCCACCCCCAGGCCTGCGCTCATGGAGGACGGAGGTCGAAACTACTATACAATGGAAGCCCTCCTTAATTTATTTTATTTTAATTTAATTAAGTATTTATTTTTCAAGTGAATGCCGTTATCAATATCGAGCAAAAAAACTACTACGGATCTACGAGCGAAAAAGCCACGTTTGTTTTGTATTTGATTTGTATCAACTGTGTAACTATTACGGTTCATGAGATATAGTCGGATGACAGACAGACAGACAGTCAGATGGACGGACGAACAGCTGTATCTTAGTAATAGGGTCCCGTTTTAACCTTGGGTACGGAACCCTAAAATATGTATTAGAAATATGGCCGCATCAACAGTATCGGAAAATTTAAGAGAAGTCACGTTACGCGCTATAAAAACTAAACTAAATTATTTATAGATTTGAAGTAGCTGTAATTACAATAGCTATAATGTTGGAAGTATTTTTTGCGATGCATACTTGTGATAAAAAGTTGCCACTCAGGTCTGCTTGTCGCCCTCGCACGCGCATAAACAACACGTCTACAATCCCCATGGCAGCTGTTACTTAGCGCTCTAACTGGCAAAGTTAAAACAACGTCTAACTAAACCGCGAACAATTCTCGCTGCGACCTTCTCAATTCATCCGTGGTATGTATACCATATTACCCGGCAAATTCGTATAGCTAAACGTGCCATTAAAATAGGATACGACAAACAGGTAACTTAAAATGGGTGGTTAATACTGAGTAAGTATACCGCGCTCATTATATTCGCATACAATTTGCATGCTTTGAAAGGTAGGGTTGGCATACTAAATAGTCACTATTTTTAATTTTTAATTATATAAGCGGTTTTGACCTCGAATCTTTGTGGGAATTAGAAAACTTTGACTGTAACTATTGTTGTGGTAATGAGAGATTTTAAGCTGAAATATGAGAAATACGTGATTTGACTTTACTTTAGAGCATTATTCCTTCAAAAGTGAAGTACTTTGTGTTATTTATAACTGACCACATTCTGACCACAAATGAGCAACCGCATATAAGCGGGAAATCATCCACGTGTTCTGTAGTAGGTATAATTGCCACGTGTAGATGTTTTTTTAATATCATTTAAATTTAATTGGAATCTACGTTGAGCCTAGAGGATATAAATGAGGTAACATACGTGAAGCTGAAAGGAGAATAAAAACAACGCAAAAAATAGCGATTTAAATGTATTATCCAAAAAATACGAATTCTATCCGGTTTCGTTAATGCATAAATGAGGTCATTGCCACTGGGAACGTTAAGTACAGCAGTGGCAAGTGCACCGCTGCGCCACTTCTTCTCCTTCAGTACCTAATGCCGTCCGGTGCCTTATGAGTGCGCACGCAAGCGGGCACATCTCCCATGAATCTAGTTATTTTTAGTAGAGTTATGAAAATGTGCCTAAAAAGGTCGCTATTACACCTATCAGGTTCAATAGTTGTACTATATCTACAATCCTTGCGCAAATGCCAGCAATAAGTAGTCAAAGTTTTGTCGCAATCGGATGAACGGTACGGCAGCGCTTAAAATAATCCTTTGCAGATACATAGGCAATAAGTTTATGAAAAAATTAAAAACCGTGGTCCAATGTAACTATACTCAGGCTTATAGTTTTCCTCTTAATAAATAGGCAATTGATAAACATCGTTAGACGCTTTGTAGATAATATTAAACTTCTAAATTTATCCTCATTTTTATATTTATTCTTTATCTTAGTCTATTTTATGTTGTCTATGGTTTGAACATACACCGCCTGTTAATTTTATTCAATATTTTCGTATTTTTATCATTATAATTTAAAATGTTCTTTCATGCAACTATGTCTAGTCTAGTTTAATGATCTGATAGAATGTGTTGGTAATTATTTCCTATAATAATTGTAATGTACCTTTTTTTGTGCGGAAATCCCTTCGGATACCCCCCCCGCCAGCCAGCGGGGGCGGTTATGTCTAGCTTGAACCGACTAAAACCGCACGCCGTCTCGGGTCTACAGACGCCGGGTGAAAGGTTACCCATAGAGCATATCACTCGCACTCCGACTGACCCTGGGCCATTCGCAGTGTCCCCTCTGATAACAGCAGAGGGGTACCTAGAGCGGCCCCCCACCCCCGCGGGGCTTGCAGGCCCGCCATGCCCCGACCCCCTCGTGCAATGGGGTGAGCTGGCCCTGAAAAGGGCCGGTTGGTCAGACTCTTGGCCGTTGACGTTGACGCCAGCTACTCCAGAGGAGCAATCAATGATGCGTCATCGCCCACGTTGCCCAGGGTGCACCAAACTTGGAGGTGATCCAACCAGTCGCACCCCAATTGTAATGTGCCTTCCACCTTGTGTTTTCCAATAAAATTTATTTTCTTTCTTTCTTACTTTTATTAACAAACATAACAGCATATCATAACATCACGCCGTTTGCCGCCCCAGAATTATAGTCGATCTATCTATCTGATAATCATTTTTTTGCTGTCTGTACACTGTCCCCTCGTATTGTCAACGTATCCTCTACTCAGAGTGCTGATGCTTGGCACTAAACATAAGACCCTAACATTGTAAAATGCACTAAGCACGTAGGAGATCTACTGCGCATATTACACAGAAAAGTTTTTAACACGAAATATACATTTAAGAACATAATCTGTAAAATGCAGGTGTTTAACTCGTCGGGGATATAGGGGCTGTGGGAGTTTTGGCGCCAATGCAACGCGGGAAAAGTCACATCGAGGCAGTGTTTCATTTTCTAAAATTTGTGTCATTTTGAGTTTTTATGTGTAAAAAAGGTGGGTTTTTAGACACAACGTCAACATACACAAGTGTAGGAAAGTGGCATATTTACCGTGAAATGTGATTTTCCGTGTTGTTTCCAAAACTCCAAACAAACCTCTAGTAAAGCCTCCACTACTTTACTAGGGTAGGACTGTAAGTTGTCTATGACTATGACGGACTTTACTTGACCTTGAATAAATTACAAAAACGCTGCATTGTATTGAATTCATACGCAAATGACTTGATTTATCTAATTACTTGACACTGGCATTCATTACATATTTGCCAAAGAAGGAAAAAAAAAGGGACTGTGGTTTTACAATCCTAATTCCTACTAGTATTATAAATGTAATACCTACTTTGTAAGGATGAGGATGGCTTAATGTATGAATGGATTTTGGTTAATGTTGCACGCGAATATGGCTGAAGAGATCTGGACAAAATTTGGCAGATATTTATATTTCACATAGGAATATCACTTCCTATATATAGTTTGTGAAGGTGTTTAATAATAATAATAATAATAATTTTTTATTGTCTCAAAAAAAAATTTATAAAAACACAATGGCTCCCTAGATCCCACACTAGGATTCCCTGTGTTGTGGGATCTAGTCTGTTTCGTTCCAATCGACAATATTAATAATATTATGATGTTATATTATGATGTTTGGATGTGTGTTACTGAACGGATCTGGCTACAGTGATAGAGTATAGTCTGAAATAACATAGATTCGTTTTTTTTCTTTTTTGGAACAGATTCCCATGAGTTGTGGGAACGGGAATACTATATATCCCGGGAATACCAAAAGAATCTCAAGGGTCGCGAGAAGGGGATCAGGGTCTGAAGCGGGAGCAGAGAGTGTGAAAAAAAAAAGTAGAAGGCATCCCTAGTACGGCTTTACAAATGACCAAAACGAACATAGTTTTTGAGAGCTAGGCGCATACAAAAAACGACCTTGAGTGTAAGCCACTGACTGGTGTTTCTTGTGGCGCTTCTTGCGAACAAAAAGGGGCAATCACCTCCCACCTCCATCGAATACCGGATCCTCGTTTAACATCAATAATCTCGAAAACATGTTTGGAATATCTCGAAGTGAGTTCGTCCAGAGGTATAAACTTACACGTGTTCGTGAGATCCTGGATCCGTCTGTTCGGTAAAGTGTGTGTCTTTTGGAAATTCTTTTCAGCAGCACAAAGTCTGGCAATTTGTCCCTTTAAGAAAATAATTTCTATCAAACAGATAGAGATTTGGAATCAAGTATTTATCAGTGTAAAGCACCTTTCACCACCGTTCTAGGGATATCATCTGGAATGGTCTTTGGACTTCACCTCAGCTTACCATCAGGCGAAGTGCAATCAATTGACAAAGCAAATATAAAAAAAAACTTACGACCTCAAGTTCTGAAGCTGCTCTAGCTAACGGCAGCATGTCTGGTGAGGTACTAAATAGAATGCTTTATGGCCAACCTTACACCCCGGCGTCTGAAGACACGAGACGTCGTGCGGTTTTAGTAAGTTCAAGCCCGACATAACCGCCCCCGCTGCCCGGCGGGGGGGTATCTGAGGGGATTTCCGCACGAAAAAAAAGGTACTAAATAGAAATATTAAATCTAAAATGTGTAGGTATATTAATTAACAAATTAATGAGAAACAATTCGGCAGTCATTATTTACTCATTTAGAGATAATCGTTATCGCATTATATTTTTGTGTTAGTTGCACAAGGCTACTGGGTTTTAATTTAACGTTATTCAATTAATGTATGACACAAACCGATAGTTGTTCTATGTAATAATAACGATTCCTTCGCTTTGCTAGTCACGCATTCAGAAGACGGATTTAACCTGTGTAAATAACTGTGGGGGCAGAAAGGTTCTTGAGTGGAGGCCATGTGACGGCAACCGCAGCGTAGGAAGGCCTCCCAAGGCAAGGTGGACAGACGACCTAGTAAAGAGCGCAGGGACTCGGTGGATGCAGGCCGCTACAGACAGGTCGAAATGGAAGTCAATGGGGGAGGCCTACGTTCAGCAGTGGACTTCCTACGGCGGATATGATGATGATGATGATGAAATAACTGTGATCAAGTGTAACTAAACTATGTCACCCCGTTTTATACAATGAATTTCATTAATTAAGTGCGGATTTTTTATTCTTCAGCGTCAATCGGGGTTGCCTCTTGCACTTTGAAGCCTGAGCTAGACCTTATCTACACCTTTTTAAAGTTTGGTTTACTTTGGCTTTTACGATAGCCACTTGACAAGCTTGCCATCTAACAGATAAAAAAGTCGGACTCGCGCAGGAAGGGTTCCGTACCATTATTTATACAATGGGAGCCCTCCTTGATTTATTTTATTTAATTATTTATTTTTAAAGTGTAATATAAATTTTAGATACTTATATAGCTAAATATTCTGTGAATATTTCAAGCGTCTACCTAACAGACATATATCATATGTGAAAATTTCAACTATCTAACTATCACGGTTTATTAGATACAGTCTGGTCACAGACGTACAGACAGAAAAACGGAAGGTTGAGCGGAGTCTTATTATAGAGTCCTTTTTACCCTTTGTATTGCCGATTCACTGTAAAGATATCGGAAATATTGAATTGTAAATCAATTACTTAACATTATTAATAAAAGTAATCAAAAACATGATCCTGTTGTTTATTTCGAGTGCTCCGGAAATAAAACCCTCGCACGCCCAAGGTTTCACCGTCCCGAAGTTAATAAGGATCAATTTACAGGCAAGAAGTTTGGAGATTGAACGGTTCGTATTGAGCTCAAGACAGTTTACTACCCTCCGCAGGATCCCGGTTTCATCAATTTCTGGAGGCAGTGGGAGGGTTAGGTCGATTACTTACACGCGCGCGTTTACTGAAAATACGACGAAAGTGGGGGCGTAATATATACAGTCAAAGATCTTTGAACAAACTCGGTATTTAAAGATTTTGCGACAATGTTGTTTTACGTATGTAATGTATGTTCACACCAGTTTACACTAATAAAAAGGTTGGCCGAAAACTCACTGCGGTTTTTGTCACTACTTGACTGAAATAAGTTATAGTTTAAAAAACTAAAAAACACGCTTTTTATAGAAAACCGAACTAAAGAAATAGAAAACAAGTTTTAATAAATTTAAATTAAGAATAGTGTTAAAAATTTCAATAAATATAAATTAATAATAGTGTAAATAAAAAAAAATGTATTTCATTTTAAAAAAAGCGTGGGTTGCATGGGTCAATAGATATAAATATTTTATTGACAGACATGAGTAGAGTGATTATCATTTTCATAATATCTTAAAACAAAGTACCTATAGATGGATTGTAGCTCTAGATTCTGTCTTATGTGTATGGTTTAAAACATGTATTAAAAGATTAACCTACATACATTAAAAGATATACCTGCGCATAAAGTCTGAGATAGTAGAACTCGTCATCTATCCCATCACACATTTAAACAACACGCCACAATCATCAAGTTCTCAGAATCAAGAGCGCCAATTATATGAACTATAGTTGCGAATGTTGGTACGTAGTGAGTTGAGCTGCAATGAGCTCTAATAACCATGCCGTGTCGGTGTTCAATGAATAAATAACAACAGGGCATTTGTGAGGGGCGCAACCACGATTTGACTAAATTATTATAAATAGGAGAAATGGTTTGGTGATTGTAGGGCGCACATATTGTGTTCTACAATGAAAGATACGTAGGAAAGTTCAAAGTGAACAAGCCAAAAATATTTGATAGTATATAGTAGATATATTTTTAGATTACCTGAATATCACCTGCTGATCCACGGACTACGGTTTGAGGCAGGCTGTCCTCTCAGGGTTGAGAAGTCAGACGTCAGTCGCTTCCGTAATGGCCACACAAAATGGGTGGGAGAAGGAAAGCGGACTCCGGGCTCCGCGGTGAAAGCCTCGGATGCGATCGGAATGACTTTCTGTATGTATAGTATACAATATATATGTCACTGACGTCCTCGGAAACGGCTGAACCGATTTCAGTTTTTAGATTGACATTGGATCTGATAGGTCGGGTTCTAGAATTCCTTTTTTATTTTTTTAACGACATTTACTAATTGGCCATGCAAAAAGTTTGAACATACGAATTTAATTATACATATACGATTAGATAGTGAAACACAATAGAAATAATTGAAATCTAATGTGTATTTCCGTAATGCAAATAGTTTTTTTTTACTTTTTATAACATTTATATTGTTCACAAATAACGAATATCATGTTTATGTATATATTTATTTTACTTTTTATGTGTAGCTTATGTATGTACTCGTATAGACTATTTTAATATTATGCAGGAAACTGAATGAAATAAAAATAAATTAACGATGTTTAAACGTTTTAGTAATTTATTTAAAGTCAAAAGTAATATGAATATTAAATATACATACCTACCACAGAATAGGATTATTTTTCTGTGATGCCTTACATAATTATATTCGGGCCAGTGAATGGTAAAATTGAAGAAATGTATGAACATACATTCGAGTTCGCCAACTATATTCTTCGTTAGGATAAATGTGATAACGTAGTTTAGTTTTCTTTGGCTCCAGTTTCAATCATTAGTGACATGGGCGCAGTTGCCTCCCTCGCACTTTTTTTTACGTGCATCCCTTCGGATACCCCTCCCCCGCCGGCCAGCGGGGGCGGTTATGTCGTGCATGAACCAACTAAAACCGCACGATGTCCTACCCAAGTGCGGAAATCCCTTCGGATACCCCCCCGCGTGCCAGCGGGGGCGGTTATGTCGGGCTTGAACCGACTAAAACCGCACGCCGCCTCGGGTCTACAGACGCCGGGGTGTAAGGTTGCCCATAGAGCATATCCCTCGCACCCCGACTGACCCTGGGCCATCTCCGGTTTCGAGATGGCCCCCTCGGGTTTGGGAACCACGGTGTCTTGTCCCGGTTTGGGGGAGGGGCGCTAGTCGCCCCACCGTCCTGGCCTGCTTCTGCTGGGGTGACAGGTGGCCTCACCCGCCACCCCCAGGCCGGGCACCCCGGGTACCTAAGCCCTAAATATTGATAACAAATCAACCTTCTATTATTTTTCATTTGAATCATTTCATCGTCGCATTTCATGCACATTTTTATTGTTTTGTTAAATCCTCCCCAAAACTAAAACCTGGGTACTTCACTGATTGATGAAATTCGACCTAAGTCCATTACGTCCACCTATAATATAGTAAGTACCTGGCATTAGATAAATTAACGAGCACACACTCGGCCCACGGATCTTTTATCCTGCTCTCTTGCATGAATAACGCGACTCTTCATTATGCAACTGGTTTTGATTGAATAGACCAAAAACCGGGCGAGTTAAATTCTAAACGTACAGCGAATGAATACCTACAATACACTCTCGTTACAGGGAGGGTTGCCAGTAGAGTAAATTTATTTTATAGTGCTGGGTTCATTGACTTTGACAACGCGGCACGTGGATTTAAATAACATAACATAACATAAACTCACGCCTATATCCCCGAAGGGGTAGGCAGAGGTGCTAGCACCCACAAATCTGTATATTAATTTCTCTTGCGCGGAGCCCTAATACGTTACCAAAATGAAAATGGCCTAAGGCCTTAAACATCAACTATCTGTCAGTGAAAATTCCGTCAAAATCAACCCAGCGACTTCGGAGATTACCCGCGGGAACGAGACCAATATTTCATGCAAGTGTAGTCTAGTTTACATATCCAACTAGCTGCGTGCCCTGGCTTCGCCCAGGTGCAATTATAGCACCTTACCTGTGGAATATCCAATAATATTTTCCAACAAATCTTGTCCAGCCAATAATGAACGCAAAAAAGAAAATAATTTTTAACTATCCAATTTGTTGCAGTAGTTATGCGCGTAAATACTTTTCGGCGATTAATTTTTATTGACATAGATTATGCAAGGCTAACTGCGAAATAAACTTTATACATTAAGATAACCATATTATATATGAAATATACACTCTCGAATCCAACTATAAGATTTGGCAACCCTGCAGTCGCATAGCCCTCCAGTTTAATATAGTACAAGAGAGATGTAAACAATGGCGTGTCGTTTTACACCGGTCCGTGTGCAACTCCTGCGCATGCAGTAATCACAGCCGCATGACATGTACCGCTCGTAAACGACGTATCAGCGCGTTTTCAACTGTAGTATGCAATAGTATGCTGGTCCCAGCAATGATTTTGTTCTCTTGTTTCAGTGTTTTATTTTATTTTTATACCACTTACTAACTGATGCCCGCGGCTGCGGTTGGTTATCGTTTTTTGGTCGTATCTCCTGTTCTACTTAACCAATTGCAATCAAACATACCGCAGATTTTAAGTCTGACCGAGACCTTTAAAATAGAAAAAATGCATCACAATCCATTCACTAGTTTTTGCGTCTATCGCGAACAAACAGTGAACAGACAAGAATACAAAAAAGAAACACTTTTGTGTTCAGAATCGTTCATTTAACATAATCCAACTTTTTTTTTAAATATATCCAATGTACATACACAGTTTTTTCTATTAGAAAGGTCTTGGTCAGACTTAAAATCTGCCGTATGTATGATTGCAATTGGATAAGTAGAACTGGGGATATGAACAATTATTAATTAAAAAATCAAATAACCCGACTGATTAATAATTTTATTGTATACTTTTTAGTTATAATATATATTTTTGAAATCCCCTTTTAAAGTTCTTCATTTTGATACCCTACTCGATAAGTTTGAGTGAAAATATTTGTTGAATAACATACATTTTAGCACCTGATATCCACCATTTCGGTTTTTTTATTATTTTGATATACCCAGTGTCACTCTCACAGTAAATACGTACGAATCTAACGACACCTCTCAAGCTAAAATCCATCAAGCCGTTCAGGCTGCAGAGCGTGTCAAACAATTATACATACATACATACATACTCTCGAAAAACATAACCCTTCTTCTGGCGCAGTCGGGTAAAAACGATACCCGACCGCCGCGGGCATAAGCTAGTACAGCTATAAAACGACTAATTACTGATACAACATGCAGTGAGTGTTGAGTATATCCTCAAGAAACTCAATTAGTCGGTGGTTAACTGACTCCACTGTGGATCCGGCCCAACGGAATTTAATTTCATCATTATTCACTAATTACGTACAGGATTCTGATGAAACTTTACAAATATCTGTAAATTAGCTGTGCCCCGCGGCTTCGCCTGTGACATACTTTGATCCCCGTGGCACCCATTTAACCCATAATTCATTAGTTTCACAATAATATCTAGAAATTTGCCCGATTTATTGACTTATATTATTACTGCTCCGCTCTCCTGGGTACTAGCGTGATGATAAATAGCCTACACCTTCCTCGATGAATGGGCTATCCAACACAAAAAGAGTTTTACAATTCGAACCTGTATTATTAGCATAGATAACTTACAAGCTAGATAAACATAACTTCATGAAGGTGAAGTATCTAATAATTCTTTGAAGCTCTTATTTATAGGAGAAAAGAACATGATCTTTTCTTACAATCCCGGACCTTTGTAGTCCTGGAGCCGCTCTCTCTCTCCTTCTTTGTATATTATGATTTATTTGGTTGAATTTTACTGCTGCGACTCACCCAAAACCCGAGCAGAAAACTTGCGCAAGAGAAGTCAACACCGACCGGCTTATGCCCAAAGATCTTCGAATGACTCCAATACACCTTGGTTGGCAATTTCAGTCAGTCAGTTAATATTGTATTCCCTATTAGCGCTCTTTTAATTTTTAATGGCCTAATATTAATTAATTCCTTTAAAAATTACACAATTACAGAAGCTGGAAAACTAATTACCTATTAGACCAAATTAACGATATTCAACATTTTCCTGCTGGGGTAACGCACACGGATGAAGCCGTAAGCAAAAGCTGATTGATAGAGTTTTATAGCATACGTATCTATACTATTATGAAAATTTAAATTAGTTATATCTGTACATTGGAGATTAAAAAAAAAACTTGGGTTATGTTTAAATGAACGATTCAGAACACAAAAATATTTTTTTATTGAATTCTTGTACATATTTTTTTTTTAATATCTCAGATGGCGGCTGAAACGACTAATTCACAATTTTATAATAGTGTCACCGAAGCGGGATAAAACCCGACCCCACCAGGCGAGGCCGCGGTGGCGGCCAAAGTCCGCCGGCAACCCTGGGTTATCCTTTCGAGGGCTTACCCGGGGTGCCCGGCAACGGACACTTGGGGAGGAAACCATGCGGTTTTAGTCGATACACAACATAACCACCCCCGCTGGCCGGCGGGGGGGGTATCCGAAGGGAATTCCGCACGTAAAAAAAAAAAGAAGTATAGACACTAATCCCGACATTTCGGCTGCTTTTCAGCAGCTATAGTCACAGGGAGACCAAATATGTGTGTAAACTTCCTACAATATCATACGTATCGTGATTCGTGATTAATTATTGACCTTACATAAATAAGATAAGAATAAAATAGTCTTATCAGTAAAAACTATAGAATAGTAAACATGTAGTTTTCCTGCATAAATAGACTTGTTTATCATCGAGAAAAATACCTTTAGTTATGGGTGTATGGGGCTGTCGCCGCGCGTCGCAGGCAACTCAGGCGCCGGAGGTCGCTTAACGACCTCCGTCCTCCATGAGCGCAGGCCTGGGGGTGGCGGGTGAGGCCACCTGTCACCCCAGCAGAAGCAGGCCGGGACGGTGGGGCGACTAGCGCCCCTCCCCCAAACCGAGGCAAGACGGGGACACCGTGGTTCCCAAACCCGAGGGGGCCATCTCGAAACCGGAGATGGCCCAGGGTCAGTCGGGGTGCGAGGGATATGCTCTATGGGCAACCTTACACCCCGGCGTCTTTAGACCCGAGACGGCGTGCGGTTTTAGTCGGTTCAAGCCCGACATAACCGCCCCCGCTGGCACGCGGGGGGGTGGGTATCCGAAGGGATTTCCGCACGATAAAAAAAAAAAAAAAAGGGTGTATGGGGCTCGGTATGATCTTGGGCCATAGTCAACCTGACCTGCAAGCTGGCAGACCTGCTGATTGGCGGACCGGTTAGGTTTGGTGGGTGATAGGCCCCACACACAAACCAAACCTTTCAAAGCTAGAAAATAATCAACCTCCAGACACCGGCTAACATATTCTTGAACACAAGTTAGCGCAGATGGGGAAAGTTCGCGCATATGCACTATAAGAGTTACGCACCAACCAAAGATCACTTAAGTTTAAAATTTAAAAACTCCGGACATAGCTAACAACACTACCGACTAATTCACCTTTCAAACCAAAAAAAATCAACATCGGGTCATCCGTTCGGGAGCTATGATACCACAGACAGACACACATACAGACACAGAGACATACTCCTGTCGTTTTTGCGTCGGGGGTTAATAAAAGGACAGATCGACCAACGATGCGGGCCCAATGATGCCGTGATTGCTTTAATATAATCTATGATTGGTTAATTGGCGCGCCTTGGAAGTCGCACCGCACTACCGCCAAAGAGACCTAAAAATCGCTTTCTGCGTGTTAAAGCACATTGTCAAGATATTTTCCGTTCACTATACTAGAGGTGGAAAGTACCTCTAAATTGTAAAAAATACGATATTTTGTGTGTGTCGTATCGTGGGGGACTGATAAACCGAGGGTGAGCGGAGGGGTTCCCTCCTCATTTTTTTTTTCTAACGGATTTCCGCCATTATATAAACAATATGTTATCTATTGGCCTGTATGTAAAATAATGCTAATTCTTGTAACAACTGGCGCAAAGGTTATCAGTTTCATGATATTAAATGTTACATACACAGAGTCAATAGTATACAATATAGAGAGAGATGAAATGTCAAAGGTCAAAACTGATACCTAGTACACAGCACATCACTAAATCTATGTATTTGTTTGTCACTAAAATACTACACCAACTCGAACGGCTTTGTCCGTTTCAGTAGTCATACTAAATGTATTAAATAATTTGCCTCAATATTAACATACGAGGTTTTTTAACATAACATAAGATAACTTCACGCCTGTATCCCCGAAGGGGTAGCCAGAGCACACCCACGATTCGCCAGTTATGTTTAGGTCCCAATGTATTAGGGGCGAGCCTATTGCCATCTACCGGGCACATTACTAAGCTAGCGATAATCAACATTTTTAATACACACATAACTACGAATAGTTTGTCTTCAATACAGTGTCTTGTGGAATTCCATTTGAGAAATGTCTGTGCAGCAATAAATTGGTATTTCTTGTTTAAAATGAATCGCGCCTAGATTTCGAACACTATACGTAAATCGAAGATTCAATAACATTGTTAAGTCTTCTGCTGTATAGAAATTTACCTAATAATAGGCGTCATTATTGTTCATTGATAACTGTGACCGCAAACCACTTGAATACACATTGTTCGTTTTGCGGATGACGTTATATGGAACGTATATTTTTAAATGTCGGTACATTTTAAGAATTCAGTTTTGTAATCTAGATATATTGTGTTTTTAAACGAGTTCCAAAAATGAAAAGGTTTTCATGTGAAATACTCTTTTTAAACACATTTTTCACGTTATTTTTCGGGGTATACAGGGCACTACCGACACCTTTGCGGCATAACCTCAACTGCTAGTATGTGTAGGTACCTGCTAAACGAAGGACGAGGCTCTGGAGCAGGCTATCCTCTCGGGGTTAGATCGAACGGCAGCTGCTCCCGGAAAAACCGACATACCAATCAAAAATGATAAGCGGACCCCGGGCTCCAAATTGCAAACTTTGGGCGCAACTGGGAAATCGCTATGATCCATGTTATATTTTTTGTTTTTTTTTTTGTTTGAAAGATTGGTTCCATTTTTATCAAAATCCAATTCTGATGATGAATTACGGGAACTCGATTGAAGAAACTTCTCAAATATTATAGGCACATGTAGCGATTTTAGTATTTTCTATAACAAGAATTTGCATTCAGAAAATATCAATTGGTGAAGTGGAACTGATGGAGAAGACAGGACAGAATGGACAGATGAGCACTGGAACTTCTCAATTATGGATTATGGTGCCTGTTCATGCTACGAAACTGTATCCCGCTCAATTGATATAGTATCGTATCTAAACGTGTTAAGGATTCTTTTTGAATGCGACCTGAACTCACGAGCTATGGCTGTCATACGCCGATTCGTATCATATTCGTATCTACACAAGAACGTAGTGTACCTTTGACCTATTTAGCAAATCGTTGGATCGTTAAGTGATCACATCTTTGACGAAGACCTGTGTTTAGCAGTTGATGTTCAACGTGAGTGATTCTTAGTATCAGCATGAATCCTTTTCTAATTCTGTGCATGAAACGCACTCGGACTCAAAAAATGCACGTGACACTTCGGCTTAACTGTACCGAAAGACCGGCCTACGCTACACTCGACGGAAATGCCATCGCGGATCTTCCGCCTCGGAACACCAATACATGTTATTGCATAATTAAATGACTACGCGACGGAGCGACTGATCATCCGATATGGCTAGCCGACGTTACGGCCACTAATCTCTAGGTTCACTTGTCCGTATTGACACTTTTTAATTTTGTAATTTTTTCAGTGACAATTCGGACACCGTCAAAATGTTAAAGCTATTTTGTACAGTTAGCATAGTCGTCTAGCCTCCGTTATTGTATTACTCCGGTATTTGTTGCATACAAATACAACAACGTGTACTTATTGGTGTTCGGATGCGGATGATCCGCGATGGCATTACTGTAGAACTTACTGCTCTTTCGTTCGTATTTCGTGCGGACTTGAAGTCATGGTAGTCCCCTAATGATATTTCAATGTCGTTTCTCGATGAGTAGGATACAGCAGCATCGATTGCAATGAGACAGGGCTAGTATTAGTCGAAGCAAACTAATAGCTACTATTATATGCGAATAGGAAATGTGTATCTTGTATTAAACACTGGAAATCGATAGCCGCCAGAGGCAGGTAGCGATTAGAAACTGTAATTTGCTAGATACGAAACTTAGTTGCAGCGGCATTGACAGTAGCAAATTATGGCTGAATCACTGCACACCATTCACTGCATGCGGACATATAATTTCTATTTTAAACTATATGTTATTTTTATAGTGTCAGTGGAACGAAAGTGGCTTGCTAAAAAAACACAAAATAGCGGAATTCAGACCCTGGTTCAATGAATGAGTAGCTGTTGTAGCTATCATACAGATAACATTACAAAAAGGGGCGCGCTATTTAGGGTTTCAAATTAATTATCCCATTTATCTATTATCTGTGTCCTTAATTAACCCATTTATCTAGTATCTCTGTCCTTAATTAACCCATATATCTAGTATCTGTGTCCTAAATTAACCCATTACCTAGTATATTTGTCTCTAATTAACCCATTTATCTAGTATCTGTATCCGTAATTAACCCATTTATCTAAAATCTGTGTACCGTTCCAAATTCGAAATTCATTCCCGCATCACCCAGGAACCGTGACACTTCATTTTGTTCTAAACAGTATGCCTAATATTTGTAAAAAAAATAAAAAATAATATATATATATATATTATAGAAGTAAATGTCTGTAAGTGTCCAGGACAGATTCAACTCTTTAGCATAGCAACTAATTACCGGTAGCCATTAGCATTACACATTAGGTACACATTTTAAATTTAAACACAAGTGGAATGCGATGAGAATTAGGTTCACTGATCTATGCGGTAGCACTGGAGAACACGAATAACACTATTCTAGCCGGCTTCACTTGCCGAGATTTATAAATTTGATCTTTAAACAATTGTGGAATATAGAGTCTTGCTTTTTTCTGGCACGAAGATGCCTTGACTGAGATGTTATCCTCATAGCAATTTCTCAGTTGCAAAGTTTGTACTTTGGAGCCTAGGGTTCGCTTATTATTTTTATACGCTTTTTATTAGCTTCACCTGTATGTTTGTTTGTTTGTAACCGACTCCTTTGGGCGCGATTTTGACCCACTTTAAACGGCCAGATTTCGTTCAAACTTTGTAGATTTATCGAGGACCGATGACAATACACTAATTTGATAAAGTTATCCCATTTTTCAATTTGCTAAATAAGATTTTTGTTAATTGATATAATTTTCATCTATAGTCGATAAGGCAGAAATTTTAATTTCCAACCATTGTCTTTAGCGATTTATCTAATATTTACAAATTTTCCAACACCAAAGAGAATTTTTAATTCAACAAAGCATATAATAGTTAAAAAAAAACTCAAAAAAAAGCTTTTTATAAATAAACAAAACTAGGAAATAAATAATACTTTAAAAAACAAAAAACACGCTTTATAGATAGATAACCGAACTAAAAAAATAGAAAATAAGTTTTAATAAATTTAAATTAAGAATAGTGTTAAAAATTTCAATAAATATAAATTAATAATACATAGTGTAAATAAAAAAAATTAAGATATTATCTAAATGATAATCCCTCTACTCATGTCTGTCAATATAATATTTATATCTATACCCATGCACCCCACGCTTTTTTAAAAATGTTTTTTTATTTTTTATTTACACTATTCTTAATTTATATTTACTGAAATTTTTAACATTATTCTTAATTTAAATTTATTAAAACTTATTTTCTATTTTTTTAGTTCGGTTTTCTATAAAAAGCGTGTTTTTTAGCTTTTTTAAACTATTATTTATTAATTGGTATGTCGGTTTGGCCGGGAGCGCCTGCCGTCTGACCTCCCAATTTTGAGAGAACTGCCTGCGCTAGAGCCTCGCAAGGACTAGCAGATGGGGTTAGCTTGGGCCTCAAAAATGTTGGCAGGGCCCTACTTGACCTTGACTGTGAAGTATCACCCTATAACTTGATATTGACTAAATTCTTTAAGGGCTGTTGGCAGGGCCCTGCTTGACCTTGACTGTGAAGTATCACCCTATAACTTGATATTGACTTAATTCTATAAGGGCTTTCGGCCGTAAGAGACCCGGTCCTTTGAAACTGGCGAGCTTGCACAAAAGGCTTAATGACAGTAGAGGAACTCGTGTGATAAGGACAAAACCTGATGACGTCTTTGGCTCCCCCAGAGCTAAGGAAGAAAGGCGTGAGTCATCATCCTCCGAATATTTTACCAATTCAGTTTGGTTCGACTTTTTAGCCTAAATACGAACCAAACTTTAATATTTTCCGTGAACCGATTGCCATCTGAACTCCACAACCAATTGGCGATATCGAAGTTCTATAGTTAGACCAGTTGTCGGACTTTTTAGGACTTCAATTACCAGTAACGATTGCTATAAATGTTCGTATGGCAACAGAGACCGCGATGCGGCAATGGTGCGGAGCGCGAGCGCGTCGGCCGCCGCCACCTTCTGCGAGCATGTAATGCTCGCGAAGGAGATGGCGGAGCGCGCCCGGGAGATATTTAGAACTCCCCGGCCCGCCGAGCCCGCAACATGCTCTACGCGCGTCGCAGGCGTCGCAGGCTACGCGATGGCGTAGGATCAATATTCCGACTGAAATAGCAACAGACGGACTATGTTACTAGAAGTAGTGCAATGTAGTCTTGCGGCATCACACTCCTTTGCCTTTGAATGACTATGAACTTAAACTCAAGTGGACAAGATTCAAAATGTTTTGTCACAATTTCCCTCAAAAAGCCGCTGCTCTTTCAGCGGGAATTTAGCCTTAACGTGCTTTATTATAAAGTATAAAAGTACTTAGTAAATAAACATATTGTCCTTGTGTTGTCTATTGGCCTTTATCAAAGGGTTCGGGTAAAAACAACTTTATCATCGAGATAAAAGTATTTATGCTAGTATTAGATATCGGTTTTATTGTGTTTACTTGCTTCTTATTGGTTCTACTCCATTCTACTGAGAATTTTATTAAGCAAGCATTATTAACAAGGCATATAATGAGTGGTCAAGAGTGCCAACAACAACAATTATGAAAGTAGAAGAAACGAAAGGCGTATGCTAGGATCTTAGCAAGTTGAAAGATTTGGTCGCTGCCTACTCCAATGGTAAAGAGGCATGACGTTATACATAAATAAATATTCTATGACATTCTACACAGCGCTATCTAGACCCAATGATCCAAAGCATAGCTTAACTAGCTCGTATTATGGGTTCTAGAATGCGGATAAACATACTTAGATACATTTTCTTCTGTAAATATATACATATGGGATGTTAAATGGACGATTCTGAACACAATAAATATTTTTTTTGGAATTCTTGTCTCTTTGTCTGTTTGTTTGCGATGGACGCAAAAACTACTGAACGGATTTTGATGCGGTTTTTCTATTATAAACGTCTTGGTCCGACTTAAAATCTGCCGTATGTTTGATTGCAATTGATTAAGTAGAACCGGAGATATGATCAAAAAACGATAACCGGACCTTTTCTTTTTTCGTGCGGTAATCCCTTCTATACCCCCCGCCGGCCAGCGGGGCGGTTATGTCGGGCTTGAACCGACTAAAACCGCACGCCGTCTCGGGTCTACAGACGCCGGGGTGTAAGGTTGCCCATAGAGCCTATCCCTCGCACCCCGACTGCCGCGCAGGCATCCAGCTAGTATATTATTATTATTATTTCTTTTCTCACTCTGTCTCTGTCTCTCTCTCTCTCTCATATAATCTCTTGACATATTTTTACTATCCTTTGACTGTCTGTCTAGTTTCATATAGTTTCATGTCTGTCGGGGATACCGTGACGTCAAGTATTCCGATGTTCCAGTTTGGAACTAGGTCGTCTGTGTGTGCTAGGAGGGAAAATACTAGGCAGCGGTAATAGGCTTGGTCTCGGACGCCTAGTTTTAACAGACAATCTATTTATATTTCATCATGACGCAATAGTATTAAAAAGTTTGTATTGACCATGAGTTATAACATTATGCTCTATGATATAAGTATTCGTGAATGGCATTATGATTTTCGGGTTTGGGGGAGGGGAAAGGTTTGCTTGTTTGTAATCGATAAACTCTGAAACTAATGGACCGATATAAATAAATCTTTCACCAATATAGTGCTACATTACCCCTCTCTCTCTTATATCTAATTATATCATGGTCATGGTATCTGCAACTGAAACGTGAGGCCTGGTGACTTGAAACACAGGTCTTTTAGACCCATAGCAGGCAACAGCTCTTACGATATGTTTTTTTTTTTTATAATTTCAATTAAGATCAGACCTATAAATTGCTGTCATACTTGTACACCCATTGTGAGAAAAATAATTAAACATTATTATTACCCCTGAGTAGTATAGACTACTCTTTATCCAGATATTCCCACGAAATGAGGACTTACGCGGGTGAAACCGCGTTGCGATCCTAGTGTATATTTTTGTACCATGATCATTCTACTTACTACCCATCGAGGTAATATATATTAATTACTTCGTGTTCCTACCATACTACTGGTATTTATGAAAAATAAAGAAAAAAATATTAATTGTGAATACTTTTTTTTTTTTTTTTTACGTGCGGAAATCCCTTCGGATACCCCCCCGCTGGCCAGCGGGGGTGGTTATGTCGTGTCTCGACTAAAACCGCACGGTGTCCTCCCCAAGTGTCCGTTGCCGGGCACCCCGGGTAAGCCCTCGAAAGGATAACCCCAGGGTTGCCGGCGGACTTCGGCCGCCTTCGCGGCCTCGCCTGGTGGGGTCGGGTTTTATCCCGCTTCGGTGAGTTGGCAGGCGTGTGTAGGGCACACACGACACGCCTCCGCCACGGCCTGCTTCTGTAAGGACGGCGAGTCGGCCAACTGCCGTCCTCAGGCCCCGATCATGGAGGTCGGTAGTATTGTGAATACTTACATAATTATTAACATAACATAACTTCGCGCCTGTATCCCCGAAGGGGTACGCAGAGGTGTATTACACACCCACGATTCGCAAGGTTATGTTTTGATGTTAATTGCCCTGATATTGTCGGAAGTTTACGCGAATGTCACACATTGAAATAAAACTATTTTTAACGGATGTTTGATATTATTTTTACGATTTTCTTTATATTTTTCTTTAGTCTCCCCGTGACCAAGGCTGCTGAAAAGCAACCGAAACGTCGGGATCAATGTAAAATATAAAATAACATCAATTAATCGCAATAAATCCGTTAAAAATAGTTTTATTACAATGTTAATTGCCCTGTTTAGTCGATTTATAGCAAACAAGCTGATCCGGCAAACTTCGTTCCGCCTTAGAATCAAGTTATGTTGGCAGCCTTATCAGCTGATATTCGTGAATGTCTCATATTTTTAATTATTCTAAATGCTTGTATAGGCTCAGTATCCCGGAAGGCTATCTCAAAGCCTTAAATGGCCCAGGGTTAGCCGGGGTGCGAGGGAATTGCCTTATTTGGCCACCTTACATCCCGCCGTTAAAGACACGAGACGGCGTGCGGTTTTGGTCGGTTCTAGTCCGACATAATTACTACCACTATGGCCTACGGTTTTTTTTTACGTGCGGAAATCCCTTCGGATACCCCCCCGCCGGCCAGCGGGGGTGGTTATGTCGTGTCTCGACTAAAACCGCACGGTGTCCTCCCCAAGTGTCCGTTGCCGGGCACCCCGGGTAAGCCCTCGAAAGGATAACCCCAGGGTATATATATGGCATATATATATGGTATATACTATGGCCTACGGTAGGGTAACTGTAGGGTTGAGAGTACAAAAATCCACAAAAGCACAGTATAGGCGGATAAAAATCTAAAAAATCAAAGATCATGAAAATCGGTCCACCCGTTCTCGAGTTCATCACTAGCACGACATTATTTATATATACATAGATAATTACGGCAGAATTTCACTAGTGAAAATCCGAAAATGAATTTCATTCAGTAAAACGTGAACCCAGTTTAATTTCAATTAATATCGATTGATGAGAGCTGTTATCACCAATGATAGTTTGGTGATAACAGCTTTCATCAACCTCCTAGCTATTGCTCAATTGCGTTCAAAGCTAATATTTTGGAGCTCGGGGTCATTTTTTATTCGTTATTTGTTTATTAGCTTCTATGGGAGCGACTACTATCTGACATCTCAACCCTGAAAGGAAACTCTGCGCCAGAGACTCGTCCATAGTTTAGCCCTGTGACTTGAGCCCCGTAGGTGTTGATGAGGGCCCTTAACACTGGTGATATCAGCTCTGAATAATCCAATCGTCATTTTGTATTTGCATCAAATGAAGTCGCACCAACATGTGTTTGTACGAAACAACGACTGCGCGGGTTCCGTACGCGACGAAGAACGATAAGTTAGAGGTCACGACACTTTTCCATTCATCGATATTAATATTTAATTCATGAATCAAACAAGGACTTCATTTAAGTGAATACAGTTTCAATGAACCTCGTTTGAGACATAAACTTGCGTAAGGCTGTTTTTTTGTGCAGATGATACTTGATGCTTGAACACAAATGTCATTTAATTTGAATAATTTATGGAGATGACTGAAGCTGAAGTGACTGAGAGAATGTGGAGTGGGCGGCTACTACAATCACCAGCAATATTATTTCAATCTTATTCTGTGAGTTTCATAGTTTGAATTGGACGCGTCACCGTCGTCGGTAACCAACGGGATTTTGTTATGTGGTCAATTACAACTCAAACAGTATCTCTTATCTATACTCATATTATGAAGCTGAAGAGTTTGTTTGTTTGGTTGGTTGAATACTAATATTATAAAGCTCAACATTATTATTATAATATTACAATACTGAAGAGTTTGATTATTTGTTTAGTTGAATGCGCTAATGTCAGGAATTACTGGTTCGAATTGAAAAAATATTATATGGATAGCCTTTTTTTTTACGTGCGGAAATCCCTTCGGATACCCCCCGCCGGCCAGCGGGGGTGGTTATGTCGTGTATCGACTAAAACCGCACGGCGTCCTCTCCAAGTGTCCGTTGCCGGGCACCCCGGGTAAGCCCTCGAAAGGATAACCCCAGGGAATATGGATAGCCTATTTATCGAGGAAGGTTATTGGCCATATATCATCCCGCTACTACCCAGGGGAGCGTAGCAATAATCATATAAGTTAACAAATATGATTTCATATTTCCATACAATACAAAAATAAAAAAGCGGCGATAGTCCAGTGGCATACGTAGCGGACTGCTGAGATGAGGTCTCGAGTTCGATCCCAAGTCTCCCTGGACACACACCTCTGACTTTTCGTAGTTATGTGTGCATTAATAAATGTTAATTATCGCTCGCTTAATAATGTGCCCGGTAGATGGCAATAGACTCGCCCCCTATTACATTGGGGCCTTAACATAACTGGCGAATCGTGGGTGTGTAATACACCTCTGCCTACCCCTTCGGGGATACAGGCGTGAAGTTATGTTATGTTATTTCCATACATTATCGTAGAACTAATGAATTACGAAAATGTTTGGGAAAAATGGGTGCTTCGGGGCGAAGTATGCCACGGGCGAAACCGCGGGGCCCAACTAGTACATATATATAAGAATTGCTCGTTTAAAGGTAACCAAGCGTCGGTAGCTTAGTGGTTAAGGAGTCGACCCTATGATCGAGAGGTCCCGGGTTCGATTCCTGGTCATTACACTACCGACGTGAACCCACTCCTAACACAAGCAATTAAGCTTAGCTGGATGGGTTAGGGGGAATATTAGTAATTTCGGTTGCTAATGTTCTTTAAAAAAGAAAATATATACATATAGATAATACTAATTGTTAGAAAGTTAATTCATCTGAATTGGACTTGAAAAAATCCGTTCCCGCAGGGGGAACGCACAGGTAGATTTCGTGAAGCAATTAATATTATTTTATATAGAGAACTACGGACGGACTTTAAACAATATTTCGTGAAGTTCCCCCTGCCTAGCGCATTTTTAACATGTTTAATTTTTTTTCTCGAAAACGGTAACTTTTAGCGAAAAACTTTTCAGACATTTATTTTAGTCTTAAAAATGGCCTATCGATTAAAAATGTTTCCGACGGCAAGAATGTTCACCGGTTAGAAGTTATAATTTTTTTCCCGAAAAATTTTGGTTTTTCCCCCCTCCACTTTTAGTTAAAGGTTTAATCTTATAGGTTTATTATTAAAAGTTGTTGGTATTCATGTATACTATGGGATAAAATTAGAACGGTTCGAATATCTTTCATGGAACGTGAAATTTTGAGGAAAAACTGATTTCACAAAAGGTGAGACCCTACCGTCCCCTTAGGCCGGATTCCACCCGTTCACGAACTTAAACTAAGTTTACACCCAAGCAATTTTTGACCGCAGTTTGAAAGCGATCGGGGCAAAAATGCGACCGTGAGAGTGCCGCAAATTTTGAGAAGTAGAACCATACATACATATATATATATAAATATAAACTTTTTGACCAGTGGTCATTTCGGACTCAGGGGGTCATAACTAGACCTCTTATGAAGATTTTTTTTTTAAATTCGACAGTAGTCAAGAAACCAATAGGTAGATCGATTCCATCGAAATCTACCTAAAAAGTGCAAATGCGGAGTTTTGCTTTCAATAGGCATTGCCCTGAGAGTCGGGGTGCGAGGGAATTGCCTTATGGGGACACCTTACACCCGGCGTCTGAAGATCCCGTTAGGTTTTAGTCGGTTCAAGCACGACATAACCTCCCCCGCTGGCCGGCGGGGTGGTATCCGAGGAGATTTCCGCACGAAAAGAAATAACGTCCGCTCTGCCTAGCAACATATTTTATTCTCCCTCGCATGCGTGAGCTTCCATTTTAGTAAGTTGGCCGGGATGGTTAATCACAGACCATACTCAATAACGGAAGCGGCTGCTTTCCTCCTTTGCTTAGGTTGAGCACAGATTAGAGACAAGTCAGTCTTAAGACAGTTGTGTCTCAACTTGACTTTAGGTAAATTAGATAATAATAATAATAAGCATAGTTTATCTAGCTTGTGTTATGAGTTCCAGAATGCGGATAAACATACTTATTTACCTTTTGTAAATACATACGTATTATACATAGAAACACCCAGACCAATGCAAATAGACACATTCATGCATACAAATATTTGCACTGAGTGGGAATCGAACCCGCGCCCCCGTCGTAGCAGTCGCGATCTCATTTTTTGTTCATAGTGTGCGCACTTTCATGCTTCCGTAGAGCAATAGTCTGTCTTAAGACTGTCTTGTGGCAGTGTTGTTGACAGTCAGCCTTAGAGGTGTTCCTGCCTTTGAAGCCTAAGAGGGGGAAAACTTGCAAAAGGCTTTGTGATATACATAACGTAAATAGTAGACATAAAAACGTAAATAGTAGACATAAAAACAATCTTGTGGTTTGTAATAGTCGACTCCACAAGATTAGTAATTCCTTCCAGGGTAACTGTATACGCTTCTACAACAAGCTTCCTAGTGAAATGAAGAATCTACCTCTTCATAAATTTAAAAGCTAAATTAAAAGTAAACTCTGCCAATAAGGCTACTATAAAATTCAAGACTATTTAGACGACAAACAAGCTTGGATATGAACTGTTTGCGCTATCTCTATGCTACTCAAATGAAATATTGTACTTAGGTTAAGTAAATATGTTTGTAAATAGACCAAAAAAAAACAGCCCGCTGAGTTTCTTGCCGGAGTCTTCTCAGGACAGGGCCGCGTTTCGAACCGGTGGTCCATTTGCCAAACATTAGACTAAATTTTTTATGTCGTTTTGTAAGTGCCGTATTAATGGTCTATACAGAATAAATGGTTTTTGACTTTGACTTTGACTTTGAACTAAACCCGTCTGGCCAGAGCGTGGTACTAGTAGGCTGAAACCCTTCAAATGATGAGAGGCACTCATTGGGAGAGGCCTAAGTAATGCAGTGAACAGCAATTAATGAAATTATTGCGACAATAAGTAGGTATTGGATGGCGGAAACACGCTGTCAGCTAAGTAATTCAAGCTACAGTTAGCAATCACTTGCGATAACCTTTAGACCGTCTTTATCAATACTTTAGACCGGCTTTATCAATACAAATAAATAAAATAGAAGTGTCTGTTTGTAACGTTAAAAAAATTGTTGTCTGTCTTTGTCTGTGGGTCGATATAGAGGGGAATCGATTGATAAGTAATGTTACAAGGCGTAACACAGGGTACTTATTAAAGTAGTATTTTAGAAAAATAATAAAACCCAGATCTATGTTCACGCGGTCGAAGTCGCGGACATAGCTAGTATTGTAGTAAGATTGCCACGCTAAGGAAAGAAAGAGAAGGAAAGAGAATAACATCTTTGTGTTGATTATTTATACGAGTAATAAACAAACGAACAGTAATACAATAATGTAACGAAGAAATATTTGAAATTCGAATACACCTAAGCCTAAAAGGCTTTTGAGGGTTCCGTAGCCGAATGGCAAAAAAAGGAAACCTTATGGATTTATCATCTCTTTCTGTCAGTCCGTCCGTGAGTCACAGCCACTTTTTTCAGAATAGTTTCTATTGCTAATTCTAATGCTGTTGAAACTTGGTAAGTAGATGTATTCTGTGACCCGCATTAAGATTTTCACACAAAAATAGAAAAAAAAATTGGGTATTCCCCATACTTGGTATTACTTTTCATCAAACCCATACGTGTGGTGTGGTATACACGACCTAAGGATAGGTCTTTAAAAATGATTTTGAGGTTTCTAATATAATTTTTTTCTAAACTGAATAGTTTGCGCGAGAGACACTTCCAAAGTGGTAAAATGTGCCCCCCGCCCCTTTTAACTTCTAAAATAAGAATATGCAAAAATTAAAAAAGAAGATAAACATGTAGACTTCCACCAAAAATTGGTTTGAACGAGATCTTGTAAGTAATTTTTTTTAATACGTCAAAAATCGTAAACCGCAATTTACCTTTCATTCGGTCAACTCAAATTTAAAAATACAAAAAATACATTATTATGTTACTGGGTTCCGTAGCAGCCTACGGAACCCAATAATTAAAGGGCTGAGCTGGGCGAGTCCGAGTCCCACTTGGCCGGTTTTTTTTAATAATTGGTTTTATTCGGTTCAATTCCGACATAACCTCCCCCGCTGGCCGGCGGGGGGGTATCCGAGGGGATTTCCGCACGAAAAAAAGAAAACAAAGTACTCTAGCCACGGAATCTAGAGGATATGCCCCGCATTATAAGCACAACGCACTTGCAGCTATAATGCGGCCGCAAATCTACTATTATAATGAAACCGTATGCAGTGCGGTTGCGGTGCGGTGTCGTACAAAAGTAGACATGCGGCCACCCGGATGCAGATGGCAGCAAGTGCTTTGTAGCCATTACAGCTCGTGTGTATAACAATAAACTATACATTGTTCAACACAATTCGCCACTATCGGATACTAACTGACATTTACTCTTAGATTTTTTCTCTGTTGAAAATCATAACCAGTCACGTAATTTTTTTAGGGATTTTCTTTAGAAAAGCCCTATTGCTATCGAGTTGTCGTCGACGTCGTCGTTGCCAATTTTCTGTCACGGTTTTGGGTATGAAGGAGATGAGCTATCGAGTTGCTGTTTTCGGTAATAGATTCGTGCTGGGGTGAACCATTGCAAGATAAAGAAAAAATCGCTAAAAATCGCAAAAAAAAAACGCTAAATCGAAAATCCCTTGTATTCGGCTGAGCTCGTCTCAGGAATTCAACTTGTTTCTCTTTGTGAAGCATATTAGTAACAGAAATTACCGGTATTCCCCCTAAACCCTCCAGGTAAGCTAAATCGCTTGTGTTAGGGTGGGTTCACATCGGTAGTGTAATGGCCAGGATTAGAAACCGGCACCTCACGATCGTAAGGCGACTCCTTAACCACTAAGCTACCGACGCTGATCGGTTATATTTCTGTAAGAGGTCAGCGTCAGCGACACTGGTTTTAGTTGAGGGCACTTCCTCTTGATGCTATATTCCGTGACTTCACTCACTACAATCTTATCTTCTATCTTACAGGCACAAACATGTCAGAATGTTTCTACCTAAGTAGTTATAGAATGCTTTCATAAATTAAACAAAAGTACCTAGGTATAGTATTTACAAGTTAAGGTTTCTTACGTCGTATTCAAATAAGATTCTTATAAGATCAGAAGACATCTTGCTCTTATAGATAGATAGGAACTTAACTTATTGGAACAAACAACAAATCAAATAAATGTCTCACAACAGTACATACCTGTTTTCTTTTCAATGTTTGGCTGGGTTGTTTGATGACGGCTGGCGCTAAAACGGTCGTCTCCTGCGCGGCGAGGTCATCCAGAAGGGCGTTACATTTCTCCTGGTCCAGCTCCTCCTCGGCTACCAGCAGGAAGCGGCGCCAGCGCGAGGAGTCGAACCCCCAGTGGCACGTGCGGTGCTCGGCGCCGTGCGAGTGGCTCACGAAGCGGCGCGGCGCGTACAGCATGCGGCACTCCAGGCACTGCACTAGGTTCTGGTCGGGCGCGCACACGCCGCGCCCGCCGCCGAAGCACTCGTGGTACACGCGGAAGCCCGACAGCTTGTGCGGCCGCAGCGCCGTGGGGCCGTGCAGCAGCGCCGCGCACAGCCGCTCCGCGTCCGTCTGCGTGATCAGCCCGCACGACGGCGCCGACTTCGGCAGCACGCCCGTGGACTTGAGCTCGTGCAGTTGCTCCGGCGTGCACCGCGAACAGTATATCTGCAGATCGTCGCACACGCGGTTGATCTGCTCCAGGGTGAAGTCGGTGAGCACCGACGTGAGGATCTGCGGGAGGCACAGGCGGCGCTCGCCACCGACGCTGAAGCACGAGATGGGCTCGCCCTCGAGCAGCGTCTCGCCGCGCTCGCCCAGCACGGTGTCGGCGGCCAGCAGCAGCGGCGGCGCGGCGGGCGGCGGCGGCGGCGGCGGTGGCGGCAGCGCCTCGCCGCGCGGCTCGGCGCGCCCGCAGCCCGGGCCCTGGAGGCTGCGCGGCGCGCTAGCCTGGTATGTCTTCAGCACGGAGGTGATGTGCGGCGTCACTACATCCATGGTCGATCACCCCCACTGTGGCTGCTCGGCAGGCGCATGTCACGGCGGCCTACGCGCCTGCACGCACGACGCGCTCCGGTCGCGACCGAAACATGTCTGCCGAGCCGAGTGTGCCGTCGCGACGGCCCGGCCGAGCGCGAACCGCTAATCACCGGCGTCTCCGCCCCGTCGCCGCACGCACACCCGTGCAAAAAATACGCAAATAACGTTGGTTTGACACTACATTTGGGCACTTTTTCACAAAAAAGAATAAACTACACACTCTGTAGCTGAAAACGTCGTAACGCCGTGACAGATTTCATTCCTAGAAGTCGCAAGCCATCGAAACAAAATAGTACGTAATAGATGCGGACGCGTGAGACTGGGGCGTAGATTCCGGCGACCGGCCGCAGTCAAAGCAGCAGACGGATGGCTCGGCTACTGGAGAGTCTAGCCGGCGCCCCTCAACCCGCGCCCGCGCCCGCCGCCGAGTCACGTGACCGACCTTCCCGTCAAAATATCCAGAATGGCGGCGCGAGCTGCGAACCGCCTCTACATAGACTAAAATTTACAGACAGACAATTAGGTATTTCATTTATTTCAATTTCTTTAATTGCCGTTACTCTTACCAGCTTTTACTCCTCCACTTTACACGGTCGCCTCGCTTGCATGGAGGTTATTGGCACGCATATCATCTTCTACGATGTTTAACCAGCACTTCTTGGGTCTTCCCCTCCTACCAGGGCTCGGCGGAGGCAACATGGCCAGATATTTGTTAACCACCTAACCTGTTAGGCAAAACGGCGACACTTTGCAGGTTCGTAGCCTAGGCAGGCCTATTGATGATTTTATAGACCTGCCCTGTCAACTTGACCGGCATTTTCACCAGTCACCTCGAGCCACTTGACCCACGTCGCAATAATACATGCCTTGCCGTCGCAATCGATGTCACCAGTCTCGTGCGATACAAATCCCAGGTACTCAACCGGTCCGTGGGCTCAATCAAGTCTTTGCCTATTCCGACGAATGTGGGATCTGTAGAGTTTAACGCCATGTTCTCAGTCTTCGCTACATTAAGCGTCAGACCACACCGTTCTCAAGCGCCTCCTCCAGCTGTGGAAACAACTTCAATCGCATCAATCTGCCCCTGTCCACGTCCACCAGCATGATATTTTCGGTATACATGAGCAACCATGGAGGCTGCGCATGTGGGTTTCTGAAGCTGACCGACAAAATGTCTAATACCATACTAAGCAGAAACAAACTAAGGAGGGATCCTTGGTGTACCCCCAAGGTCATGGCGAAGGGTCGTGTCACCAATATCGGTCTGAACTACGGATTTGAACTGGGATGATGTCAATATAGGATTCTAGAACCCGTATTACCTACTGGAAATTCAAAATTCATTCCCGCCTCAACCAGGAACGGTGACACCATTTTGGTTCTATAAAGCTTATCTAGTAGTTATAGAACCCAGTATAATATATATTACAGTAGAATACATCCATTATAATTTTTGCACCTTCACAGATGTCAATTAAACAAACTCAAGCGACAACAGGAAGTTATCTATAGGTATAGATATTATGTTTAACTATAAAGTACTTCATTAAAACTGAACTAAGCTTTTTTTCTCTGTGCAGGAAGATTTTGTACTTTAGGAACTGCAATACAACATATCAATATACCGATAAAGATGTTTCGTGTCTGTATTATATTTTACTCTATGTATACGCGACACGCGCGGGGTGAACAAGAAGAGTGGGGGGCACCACTGCGGGACGCGGGGAGGGCGGGGCAGCTGCGTCTACTCAGCTCGCTACACAGCTCCGTGAAAACTGCTTTTATCGCCACAAATATCACCAACTCAAAAAATAACCTTACGGGCATGAAGTAAAGTCGTTTTTACAACTATACCTTGTAACTTTTGTTGTAAATCATGTTAACGGCAATCAAAATCAAACTTTACGCCATGGTAACAAAGTCCAATCCAATGATTTTTGTCTAAATCTATATCTCACAAAGAAAATAAATATTAGCTATGTTACCTATATTTGATTAACATAATACATTCGGAACTCCTATTAAGTCATTGGTTGCTAGCTGCAACTTAAATCCTCATAAAAATTGTCGTAACTAGGACGTTCCCCTAAGGAAGCCGGCTGACAAACTAATACCAGGTAAGCCTAGGGCTGCCATCACCTAAATTGCCGGTAAAAATCCCCTCGGATACCCCCCGTCGGCTGTTCTGGCCGATCGCTGAGGGTCACCATTACAGACACCAATAATGCTTCAATGGTGGCCCTCAGCTTGACGGCCTCATCAGATGCTTTTTCACGCCCCGCCTAAAGAAGCCGGGATTTCAGGAAGAGATTTTTCCGGGACAACCCAGCAACTTTTTTAATTTTTTCTTAATAGTTTACGTTGTTACTTCATTTATTTATGCTCCAGTTCCGTCGGTCTTGGTGTGAACTTGGATAAAACCAAGGTTATGTTCAACGAACATGTCTCACCGAGACCAATTGCCATCGAAGAGTCGACACTCGAAGTGGTTCAACAGTATGTCTACCTGGGGCAGGTTATCCAGCACGGTAGAAACAAGTTCCAGAAAGTAGTCACCAAAAGGATCCAATTAGGTTGGGCAGCATTTGGCAAACTACGTCGGGTTTTCTCCTCCCCTTTACCGCAATGCCTAAAAACAAAGATGTTCGACCAGTGCGTCCTACCTGTCATGACTTATGGTGCCGAAACGTGGACATTGACAGTGTGGCTAGTCCACGACTTAAAAGTCGCGCAGCGTGCTAAGGAACGAGCTATGCTTTGGGTTTCTTTGAAGGATAAAATTCAAATTGAGGTCATCCGACAAAGAACTATAGTCACCGACATAGCTCGCAGACTAAGCAAGCTGAAGTGGCAATGGGCTGGCCACATCTTCGGAAGGACTGATGACCGGTGGAGCAAACGAGTTCGGAGGTTGAAGGTTGGAGGTCCCCCAGTAAGATCGTCGAATGACCTGAAAAAGGCAGCTGGGGTAGACTGAACGCGCAAGGCGGAGGATCTGGTGCCATGGCGTACATTAGGAGAGCCCTAAGTCCAGCAGTGGACTGCAATAGGCTAATTGATTGATTGATCTTCCAACAATCTCGTACCTACTTCCTTGTTAAAATGATGTGTATAATCGCTGATCGCAATATCAAAAGTGTACACTGTAATCATGTATGACAGAAGTCATACTTATATCTCGTTCGCACTCACTGATTAGTGTATGTCCTGTTGCACTCATACTTACGTTGAAACAAGCGAATTAACCTCCTTCGAGTGACCGTTTTGAAACGCCAGTATCGTATTTAATACTTTTAATTTAAGAACATTGTTGTATTCCAAGTAATTGGCATTCCCCTGACCCAAAAATGTGACTGGACTGGCAACATTTTGAAAACCCCTATCGGACGCTCACCGGAAGCCCTCAAAACTAGGACAAATTTGGGAAAACTCGAACGGATGGCAACCCTAGGTAAATCGTCAATGGGAACTTTCCTTGTGATTCCCAACGAATACGAGGACCACCCTTATTATTACCTTGACAGTATTTTGCCGTCTCTACTATGATATCAACGAAGAAAAAGACGGCCTCTGAGGCGTAGCAGTAGTGCATTCGACTGCTACGGCGCGGGTTCGATTTCCGCTCTGTGCAAATATTTGTATGCATGAATATGTCTATTTGCATTGGTCTGGGTGTTTCTATGTATAATATTAGTAATTACAAAAAAAAGGTATATAGGTATGTTTATCCGGGGGTGTGTGTTGGGTAACCTCCTGGAGTGTCGCTCCGATTCCGATCCCGCTGCAGTCCGGGGGGAACGGAATCGGAGCGGCCGGTACACCCTGGGCGGCGGTCAATGGCTTCCCCTTCACCCCTTCATAGGGTTGGCATTGATCGTCGGCCAATACCCAACGTGGCGGGAACACATCGCTCTCCGTACTCCTCTGCTTTCAGAGGAGACAGGATGAGCGATGCTGTTAGTGGTGAGATGGCCCAGGGTCAGCCGGGGTGCGAGGGATATGCTCTATGGGTAACCTTACACCCCGGCGTCTGAAGACCCGAGACGGCGTGCGGTTTTAGTCGGTGCAGGCCCGACATAGCCGGCGGGGGGGTATCCGAAGGGATTTCCGCACGATAAAAAAAAAAAAAAAAAGGTATGTTTATCCGCGTTCAAGAACTCATAACACAAGCTAGTTAAACTATGCTTACTTTGGGTCTAGAAAGCGCTGTGTAGAATGCTGTAAAACATTTATGTATTACTATTCTTATTTATAAATGTTTCGTTGAGATCATCATCATCATCATACTCCTCATCATCAACTCAGTTGGGCTCGACTTTTAGTTAACTACGAAACGGCCGAGCTTCGACAATTTCTGTGAAGCAACTACCATCACATCAACAAGGCACTGGAGATATGAAAGTTCTGTAGTGAGATCAGTTTTCGGATTTTTTAGGACTCCAACTTCGTAACAATCCGCAGCCAGGATCGACTGTTTAGTGTGCTCTCGGAGACACGAAGTCGTCACAATGTTTTAAGAACGGTCACCCATTCTAAAGACTGACCTAGTTGAGTAGTTGCCTTTCCTTGCAATATGGTTACCTATTCGGTTATCACTTAGCCACGATTTCCTCTGCAATGAACAAAAAACAACATTTTTCATTTTTATTTAGCTTGTAATAGCATAGCATATTATCAAGACCATTTCTTTTCATAACAAAATTTTAAAAACATACATAGAAATACCAAGATTAATGAAACTGCAGAACGTAAATCATTAATTGTGTGCAGAACAACTAGTATATAAGCTTATTTTGTTAGTATATAAGTAATAGTGTATATAATTAAACTGATTTAACAAAAAACTGTAGGAATAATCGTGTATAATAGTTATAAGTTTGCGACGAAGAAATCGTCATTGTTTACCGATCTATAAGTGTAAATTGTATCTTATTTCGTGTCACCTTATTTCTACTACCTATTAGAATACATAATACGGTATATAAATCATTGTAAATAGAAAATAAACACATAATTGTAAGATTGACCGATCGACCATTAGGGTATATCCGCGAAAAGTCGTTAAGCCGCGGTGTCACTAACGAGCCGCGTGAGTTCGATCGGCCAATTAGAAAATTCGAATTAATTGGATTAAGAGTATAAAAAACCGCTGTAAATTGACTCGACACCTCAGTCGGCAACTAGAAAGTCAAGCGAGAAGTGCTCTCTCCTCTTCACAAGGAATAAATGAAGATACATGAAAAAATCTCTCTTTAATTCTGGAAAATTCAAGTACTCTTCGAGGCTGCCCATAATAAGTGTTCTGCTTAAGTACAGCACCGCCCCGACATCCACATACCAGCTCACCCCCCAAACTACACACCCATTGCGGCGAAGTCGTGCTGAAGAGCAGAAAAAGTCTCATCGACGGAATTGGCTTTGGGTTGTGTACATTTTTGGTCCTTCGAGCCGGATTTGGAGTCAACATTGAAGAAAACCTTAAGTGGAACACGAGGGTGGTCTCGAAGAGTGCGTGCCTGAATTTTCCACTGTGAAGAATTGAAAAATTGAAGATGCCGACTACGAGGTCAGAAGAAACAAGCCGTAAAGCCGCCTCCGTTCAGGGTCCATCAGACACCGAGGGGACCGCCGAATCCGGGACAACCACGGAAACGTCTACCTCGGAGAACACCACAACGGAGGGAACTACGAGCACCGAGACGGTGACTACCATCGAGCCACCGTCAGCTACAGCACCAGGTCCGAAAGCAACGGCACCTGGAACAGTGAAGATAGGGAAGAATAGCAAGTCACAGCCGCCTCATCCACAACCATCCAAGAAAGGGGTAAAGGGGGGTTCATCTGTGCATTCGAAGAGCAAAGCCGCGAAGATCGCAAAAGCAAAAGAAGAATTACTTCGTCTTAAAATAGAACTGGCAGCAGCGAAGATCGCCGCCCTGGAAGAAGATGAAGACGAAGATCAAGAAATAGAAGAATTGAATCAAGAAGAAGTGTCGGCGGCAGCTGAGGAGAAGGTCGGCGAGTGGTTTAGCCGTCACGAATCACCACCTCCTCCCATGTTGGCCATCGCCGGTACACCACATCAGGGGCCAGGTGAACCAACGCCGACAGCAGCGCCACCAGCCCAGCAGCAGAACTTCAGCGAACTGGCTACCGCCATCACTCAAGCGATCAAGGCAGCCCAGCGACCGAAGTTCATCGAGCTACCAATCTTCAGTGGAAGTCACCGGGAATGGCTGCCGTTCAAGGCAGCTTACTCCGAAACAGAAGATGGCTACACCGCCGTGGAAAACCTCAACAGGCTACGAAGAAACCTCAAGGGGAAGGCGAGGGAGGCAGTCGAGAGTCTCCTCATCACCAACTCGCAGCCTGCTGATATCATCAGAACATTAGAATCAAGATTCGGGAGGCCTGAAGCAATAGCAACTACAGAAATGGAAGTGCTTCGAGGACTACCGAGACTGAGCGAATCACGAAGGGACATATGCATCTTCTCAACGAGGGTCACCAACGCCGTGGCAACACTCAAGGCGCTGAACTGCATCCACTACCTATACAACTCAGAAGTCTCAAGATCAATGGTTGAGAAACTTACACCTGTTCTCAAGTATAGGTACTACGACTTCGCAGCATCTCAGCCGAGGGAAATAGCGGACCTCTTGAAGTTCGAGAAGTTCATGAGAAGAGAAGCAGATCTATGCGGACCCTACGCTCAACCTGAAAACCTAGCAGTCCAGCACACCACTCATCAACAGAAGCGCCCCCAGAGGATCAACACGGTGATGGAAGCCCAGCAGCAGGTCAAGACGTGCACCATCTGCAACGAGCAACACCCCATCTACAAGTGTGAGCAGTTCAAGACGGCTGACGTCAACGCAAGATGGGACTTAGCCAAGGAACACAGGCTGTGTTTCCGATGTCTACAGAAGATGGAGAAGAAACACACCTGCAGAGAACGACGCTGCGGCATCGACGGCTGTAAGCTACTGCACAACACCCTGCTGCACTACAGAAGAAAAAGGGACTCCACAGAAGAAGAAAGCACGAACACGGCCGAGACGATCAACTCGGCGTGGACGGGAAAGAAGACCACTTTCCTGAAGATACTGCCGGTCCAACTGACGGGGCCAGCAGGGATGGTCAACACCTTCGCGCTCATAGACGACGGGTCAACAGTCACACTACTCGACGACACCGTAGCAGAAAAGATCGGCGCGACGGGACCTATCGACCCACTGCGGGTCGAGACCATCAACAGTACGAAGACAGCTGATCAACAATCAAGAAGAGTCTCATTGAAAATACGAGGCATTAAGGATCCAGCTGAAGAAGAAGTTCAAGCCAGAACAGTGAAGAACTTCAAAGTATCATCTCAACGGGTCACCTATAGACAGTTACGAGGGTGCAGTCATCTCGAAGATATCACCAACGACCTCACCTATGAAGAAGCAAGACCTAAGATCCTCATCGGTCAAGATAACTGGCACCTGCTGGTGACGTCCGAGACCAGAACGGGCGAACCAGACCAGCCAGTAGCATCCCGAACACCCTTAGGCTGGGTGCTCCACGGCAGCGACTCGAGGACCCTAGGACACCGCATCGAGTACGTCACCCACGCAATTGAAGATTCAGAAGACGATCGACTCGAACAACTGGTGAAAGAACACTTCGAGACTGACAATCTGCTCCTCAACCCTCGGAAGCCGAAGACAGATCCAGATGAGCAAGCATCTCGCATCCTGGAAGAACATACAGTCCGCAACGAAGATGGAAGATACGAGACTGGCCTGCTATGGAAACATGAAGAAACTTCGCTTCCGAACAACTACGAGAACTCGTTGAAGAGACTTCACAACATAGAAAAGAAATTGGATCGTGACCCGAGCTTCAAGGGAAAATACAACGAACAGATGGAAGCCTTAATATCAAAAGGATATGCTGAGTTGGCGCCGCCGAGCAAGAACAAGAATAGAACCTGGTACCTGCCACACTTCGCGGTGATCAACCCTATGAAGCCGGGAAAAATACGAGTCGTGCACGATGCCGCTGCCAAGACGAGAGGAGTATCTCTCAACGATACTCTTCTAAAGGGCCCAGACCTACTCCAGTCGTTACCAGGTGTAGTGATGCGCTTCAGACAACACGCCATAGCAGTGAAATGGGAGGACTGGATAGAACACCTGAAGAATCTAGCCAACATCTCCATACCTAGAAGATACCTACACTACAGTGACAGCAAGTCCCTCCAGCTTCACATCTTCACGGACGCCAGCGAGTCAGCCTACTCAGCAGTACTGTTTTGGAGAACCGAAGACATGAACGGGGCAGTCAACATATCGCTCATCGTTGCAAAGGCGAAGGTAGCACCGTTGAAGTTCACATCAATACCTCGATTGGAGCTTCAAGCCGCCGTGATGGGCACCAGACTCGCCGAGACCGTCATAGAAGAGCACGAGAGAAAACCTGACTCGAAGACCTTCTGGACGGTGTAACGATTGAATGTTTTTATAAAAGGTTTTGAAATAGTTTTTATGATGGTTTTGAAATGGAGTTTAAATAAAGTTTAAGGTGTGGCTTATGCACTGTGAAAATTAATTAAGTAATGAATGTAATTGAGACTACTACCGGCTAGGGCGAGAGTTAAATAAAAGGTTGATTACAATGTATAGTATGAGATTATAATCGTGAATAGAATGTTACATAAATTTATATCTGGTATTTGAGTAAATGAACCTCAGGGGATGGATTCAAAATAAATATTCTGCCGTGGCGTTGTTCGGTCCGTTGTGCAAGATGTTAGTATGCACTTAGCTAGTGGGCACGTGGCTGGTGGTGATGCCGGCGTGCCAGGGTCTCCGCTGGTGTGCCTCGCTACCGCTAAGATGGTGCGAAGCCCGGTGCGAAGACCCTGGAAATAGAAAAAGTGCGGGTCAGTTTGTCACTAGGCAATTACGTCCAAGTGACCCGCTAAAATAGCAGGTGAAGAGAATCTCCCAGCGGCAATGCAGCGTAGCTAGAAGCTATAATAAAAGAAATATAAATAGGCAGCACAAGCTGGTGCCGCGACCTCTGACCGTAGGGATCATCGGCCTCGTGGCACTAATTACGTAGGCTGAAATAGCACACAGTATGAAACAAAATATAGTAAGCCATGCATTTTAGCAGGCAATAAGCTGCACCGCTGGAAAGTCTTCACCTGTAGAAAGAAGTAGGAAATGTTGATCTCAAAACTTACCCAGAGCCGACAGCAGTTGGCCACGGGGTCAAAGCGACCTTCCTTGGCGAAGGTTCCAAGGAAAGGGACGATATAAGAGCCGTCAGTTGATGACTGGGCTAGTGCTGTCCAATCTCGCTTGCACAACCATAGATAAATAGTAATAAGTTAAAGAAACATACTAAAATATCGATTAATTTTATTGATATAATTTTAATTAGATTTATAAAGAATCCACAACGTTACAATACCCCCTCAATTAGTTCAGGGTTTTTGTTACCCAAAAACCCGATACTGGACTGCTCAATGCAATGCTCGACTTACGCTTACACATACATACTTTCTTACATACCTCCTCTATCATTTTCATCCATACTTTGCGGTTACCACTTAAATAATGTAGCACACGCTTCCTTCCGAAGAGAGTTTCCAGGATAATAGGCGCTGGAGACTCAGACGTAAATCTAACAAGATGTTAAATATTGAAATGTCACAGACAACAATTCCAATGGAAAGAAAAAGAGCAATAAATACCACTATATATTTTCGACTATAAAAGATAAAGTGTTATGTTTTTAGTATAGGGCTTCTTTTAGATGTATACATTACCGCATCTGCAATAAGGCTTATTTAACGAGTTTGCAAACCGCTCGGAAGAAGACATAACAAAGATATGCAATAAGGCTTGTTTTTGGAACTGAGTTTGCACGACCGCTCAGCATAATAATGGTATAAAACCATAAGAAACAATACCCAGATACTGGTTGAATGTCCCAGCTCCAAGAAAAGGTATCCGTTGGTTTAAAACGCCAACGGACCCACAAATGGTATAAAACCATAAAATCTCCTGGTGACTGGTTGAATATCCCAGCACCAAGGTAAGGTATCCGTTGGTTTAAAACGCCAACGGACCCAAAAACAACATCAGTTGGTTTAAAACGCCAACCGACCCACAACAACCTTTACTAGGCAAAGCCTAATAATAAAAGAAAACGAACACGAAGTTCAAAGTTCCATCTCAAAGAGAGGAGAAAAGAAGAAGAAAATATATAGTAGTGGTAGGGTAATATGATTTCAAACAATAAAGACAATTAATTTGTCAAAAAATATAATTAACAACTTTTAAAGTTATGACCAAGTCAATTTGTTATGAAAAGTGTTATTGTATAAAGAAAAATAGTTTATTATTTGACCCACGTCAGTGAGTATATATGCAAACATCAGTTGCAATTGGAACAACTAGTGTTCAAAAAAAAATTTCAAAATTTCAAAAAAAAATTAAGAACCCACGGTTCAACGAGGTAAGTAGTTTCTCTAATGTATTGTAGTCGTATGTTTGTATTTATATTTTGTGGCAAAAAGTAAAAAAAAATTTTCAAGTTCAAAGTGACCATGAAGGCATTTTAGGGTTGATCCAACGGATCATACAAAAATTGCAACAGGCAAAATAATTACGAAGTTGAAAACTAATAAGTTGAAATATATAATTATATAATAAATTATTTTGGGGCAAGTCCAAAAAAATTATTATTATTTATTCACTAGTGAATAAATTTTAATGTTTTCTTCAAAAAACAAAAACATAAAAGGGAACAGTCATCCTAAGAAAAGTATTACAACATGATAGAACATTAACCAATAGGTTATAAGATATTAATATTTAATATTCAGTTAAAAAAGTCCAAAAGTTGGTATTCATCAAAGAATAATATTATTTTGTTTTTAAAAAAACAAGACAATTTTTTAAAAAATAACTAGTAGTAATTTTATATTTTAGTATACTGGCAACCTTTTTGATTGTCAAAACCATATGATTATAAATAAAGACATGGCTTAAAGGTCTTGTAACCAAGCCAAAAATCTTCAAAAAAAAAAAACCATATGACGTTTGACAACTAAGTTTCAAACAATTTCAAAACAAACTTGATAGAAATAAAATCTTCAAATATACGAACCGAAGATGTAATAACAATTGACAAGTATTACATTATTTAGTAAGAAGACATAATTGACCTGTAGACCGTGTCTACAAACAGGATACATGAGTTTTTTAAATTATAAAAGTTTTCGTAATATGTGAACAAGTTGGTAGGTACATGAAATTAAAATTTTATTGGTGACCCTTTTTTAGGTACAAATATCATTACGACCATTGTAGTATCGAGATAAAGGTAGTGTATTACCACAGTGCAATACAATAAGGAATGTTATTATAAAATACAAGTTTTGTTACAAGTATGTGTAGGTATATACTTGTTTGCCACAATAGTGTATAATATTGTTTAAGTGATAAGCAAAGTTTATTAAATATTTACCTATATTTACAACATAGTGATTATTAGAACAAAACAAGTGTTGTTCATAGTTAAGAAGTTAGGTTGCTATTTAATGAATAAATTTATTAATTTAGGTTAGGTTCTTGTATTGTATTATGTTTGATTAAAAATGTTTTATATGAAATATATTGATTATTTTACCTATATTAAGTTTATAGTTATGACAAGTCATTTTAAAAGGACTCGGGGGAAATGACTAATGCATTGCTGACTTTGAATGGTCAAATTTATATAAGCGGTAATGATTTTAATGACTTTAAACTATACCAGACAAAACAATCCCATATGCAGAACAAGACGAGGTCTACAATTTAAGTATTTTTTATCTTTGTTGTTCTTTTCAAAGATTTTATTAGTTGTATGGAGATCTTTTATACTTTGTATTTCTTTTCAAAGAATTGTTTACATTTTTTTTTTTCAAATACATAAGCTAATTTGGATACAGAAATCCGATAACAAGCAACACTGACTACAAAACAGTTGAGTAAGTATTAAATTTAAAAGGTAACCCAAAGTTAAGTAAAAATAAAAGCTATGGTGCTATGAGCGAGATTGACAAATAAATTAAGTAAGTAATTTACTTCAATATAAGGAACTCAAATCAAGGAAAATCAAATAGTATATATGTAACCTGTCAGTGAGTTATAAACTATTTGTGTATAATACATCAAAATAGTATTAATATATCAAAATAAAGAAAAATTTCAACCAGCAATAGGTTGATAATAACTTAATATATGTTATTATAATGCACATAAAAGGTAAGCATGTATAAAAAGTATAATAAATTCACTGACTGGGTACTATGTGTGCGACAAACACCTATACAAAAATAGAATTAAAAAGTAAGTAGATACTGGGTTGAGATCAACAAGTCCAAGAAAACAAAAGTAAATAGATCCTTACTCTACCAGTGGTATAACAGTATACTATACAGTTAAAATGACCATATGAGGTATTAAACCAGTCTAGATGTTATGCAAAATTATTGTAAAAAGTAATGTTAATTAGCCCTGTTGTTATATTTAACACAGGTAATTAGTTAAATAGATGAGTAATTTCACTAATATAATGGAAATGAGTATGCATTATTTAGTTGAATATAAAAAAAATGAAACTAATAATTATTTTCAACTACCTTCATTTAGTTAAAAATGAAAAATAACAATAAAATTGGTGAAAAAAATCACCACACTGGTAAAATAAAGAGGAAAATAAGAAGAAATAAAGTACTTACGGACCAAACACACAATACCTACGGCAGAATAATACCTTGTAAGGCGCCAATGTAACGATTGAATGTTTTTATAAAAGGTTTTGAAATAGTTTTTATGATGGTTTTGAAATGGAGTTTAAATAAAGTTTAAGGTGTGGCTTATGCACTGTGAAAATTAATTAAGTAATGAATGTAATTGAGACTACTACCGGCTAGGGCGAGAGTTAAATAAAAGGTTGATTACAATGTATAGTATGAGATTATAATCGTGAATAGAATGTTACATAAATTTATATCTGGTATTTGAGTAAATGAACCTCAGGGGATGGATTCAAAATAAATATTCTGCCGTGGCGTTGTTCGGTCCGTTGTGCAAGATGTTAGTATGCACTTAGCTAGTGGGCACGTGGCTGGTGGTGATGCCGGCGTGCCAGGGTCTCCGCTGGTGTGCCTCGCTACCGCTAAGATGGTGCGAAGCCCGGTGCGAAGACCCTGGAAATAGAAAAAGTGCGGGTCAGTTTGTCACTAGGCAATTACGTCCAAGTGACCCGCTAAAATAGCAGGTGAAGAGAATCTCCCAGCGGCAATGCAGCGTAGCTAGAAGCTATAATAAAAGAAATATAAATAGGCAGCACAAGCTGGTGCCGCGACCTCTGACCGTAGGGATCATCGGCCTCGTGGCACTAATTACGTAGGCTGAAATAGCACACAGTATGAAACAAAATATAGTAAGCCATGCATTTTAGCAGGCAATAAGCTGCACCGCTGGAAAGTCTTCACCTGTAGAAAGAAGTAGGAAATGTTGATCTCAAAACTTACCCGGAGCCGACAGCAGTTGGCCACGGGGTCAAAGCGACCTTCCTTGGCGAAGGTTCCAAGGAAAGGGACGATATAAGAGCCGTCAGTTGATGACTGGGCTAGTGCTGTCCAATCTCGCTTGCACAACCATAGATAAATAGTAATAAGTTAAAGAAACATACTAAAATATCGATTAATTTTATTGATATAATTTTAATTAGATTTATAAAGAATCCACAACGTTACAACGGATAGCAGAACGGTACTCACATGGATCAAGACAGGTTCGCGTTCATACAAGCCCTACGTAGCTCACCGACTAGCTGCAATAGAAGATAGCTCAACAGTGAACGAATGGCGATGGGTCCCCACGAAGATGAACGTGGCAGACGACGCCACCCGAGACGTACCTACGGACTTCAGCCAGAAGCATCGCTGGTACAGAGGCCCTGACTTCCTCTACTCATCAGAAGAATCATGGCCACGAGATGCATCGCGACAAGACAAGTCCGAAGATATAGAAGAAAGGGTACACACTATAAGTACCAAGAAGAAAGAAAAATTATCTGAAGCCCTGCCGGTAGTCACCCGATTCTCTAACTGGGACCGACTACGTTACGCTACAGCTCGAGTCTTACAGTTCATTCAATTGTGCAGACGAAAATCGGAACGAGTCAACTACAAACGGACTAAGAAAAACCCTAAGGCAGATCCAGACTGGAAGAAGGCACCACAGAAGAATACAGCATCACCTTCCGTACTGAAAAGGGCTTTAAGCGCCGATAGGAAGTACATACCTATCACCGCCGAGCTCCTACGGTCAGCCGAAGACCTCCTCATGCGAGCATCACAAGAAGACTCCTTCAGCAGCGAGATTGAAGATCTGCAACGAGGAAGAGTGATCCCGAAAGAAAGTCGCCTTCATCAATTAAGCACTGTATCTGTCAACGGAGTGCTGCACTTGAGAAGCCGCATACAAGCCGTTCGAGACGTATCCGACGACATCAAGACGCCTGTGATATTAGACGGAGATCACCCTACGGTCAAGCTGTGGATTCAACACACCCACAAGAAGTTGCATCACTCGGGAGTTGAAGCCACTATCAACGAGTGCAAACAGCAATACTGGGTTGTACGCCTACGCCCGGTAACACGCTCACTACTACGACAGTGTCTACATTGCCGCATCAAGACTCAAGCACCACCGTACCCGAGGACCGGTGATCTACCTGAGTGTCGCCTGGCTCATCACAAGCGACCCTTCACACACACAGGGGTTGACTACTTCGGCCCACTCACAGTGACAGTCGGACGTACCAATCAGAAGAGGTACGTCGCGATATTCACGTGTCTCACAACACGTGCCATACATCTCGAGATAGCAAACTCGTTAAGCACCGACTCCGCTATCTCCGCTCTCCGACGCATGATGGCAAGAAGAGGATGTCCTGAAGAAATCTGGTCTGACAATGGGACCAACCTGAAGGGAGCCGACCGCGAGCTGCGACGAGCCATCGACGAAGCAACTTCGCAAGAAGCAGCCAAGAAGAAGACATCGTGGCGCTTCATTCCACCCGGCGCTCCTTTCATGGGGGGAGCCTGGGAGAGGATGGTGCGCTCAGTAAAGACAGCACTCACCGCCACACTGCACGAGCGACGGCCCTCCGAGGAAGTTCTATCTACTCTGCTTGCCGAAGTAGAGTACACCGTCAACAGTCGCCCACTGACGCATGTGTCAGTGAACCCGGAGGACCCTGAAGCCCTAACTCCCAACCACTTTCTGCTGGGAGGACCCGGTGGAGTACAGCAGCCGGGCGTCTTCATTGAAAAGGACGCCGCATCGAGATCCAGCTGGAGAGCGGCACAGCGCCTGGCCGACCTCTTCTGGACCAGGTGGCTCCGCGAATACCTGCCGGAGCTCCAACACCGACGCATGCCGCACGGACGAGGACCCCCAGTATGCCTACATGACTTGGTCTTACTGGTGGACCCCAACGCACCCCGCAACCTCTGGATCCGAGGACGAGTCATCGCAACGTACCCCGGGCCTGACAACGTGACACGCACCGTGGACATCCAGACCAAGGGAGGAGTGCTGCGCCGGCCGGTGAGGAAGCTGATCGTCCTGCTGACCGAAGACACGAGTTCTGCACGCGAAGAAGTGTGACTGCGTCTCACGGGGGGAGAATGTGCAGAACAACTAGTATATAAGCTTATTTTGTTAGTACATAAGTAATAGTGTATATAATTAAACTGATTTAACAAAAAACTGTAGGAATAATCGTGTATAATAGTTATAAGTTTGCGACGAAGAAATCGTCATTGTTTACCGATCTATAAGTGTAAATTGTATCTTATTTCGTGTCACCTTATTTCTACTACCTATTAGAATACATAATACGGTATATAAATCATTGTAAATAGAAAATAAACACATAATTGTAAGATTGACCGATCGACCATTAGGGTATATCCGCGAAAAGTCGTTAAGCCGCGGTGTCACTAACGAGCCGCGAGAGTTCGATCGGCCAATTAGAAAATTCGAATTAATTGGATTAAGAGTATAAAAAACCGCTGTAAATTGACTCGACACCATTCATTCGACACTCCGCTGTCGTGACCGCAACACGTACGCTCTGAGCTCCGACCTATTCACGAATAAGTCACTCAGATATTACGTGCGCTTTTTTCAAAGCGACGTTCTCGATTAACAGATAAAAAGTCAAGTATCACTATAATTATAATATACGGCGATTCTCTGTTGCAGTTACTACGGGCGGCGAGCCAAGGTCGTGTGACGTCACTGCACACCTGCGAGCGGCGCTTCGACGATAGCGAGCCCAGCGACTTTTCGCGCGCTTTTTAACCGTTCTTTGAGCGGCTGATTTGCGCGCGTAAATTTGTTTGGCGAGCTCGGGTTTTTGACCCCTTCAGGGTAGCACTGGTTGATACCTAACGGTGAAAACGAAGCCAGGGCGAGCGGCGACCCGACCCGCAGCTTCACCCCCTCAGGGCAAAGCCAGTCGGACGGGGCTGGGGCAACCGGTGGCGAGGAAGACCTCCTGCCGATCCCAGCCGTCACCAAATTCCCCCCTTACCCATCCCCCCATTCCATTCTCGGGTGTTCGTTTGGTGTGCGGTCCCCTAACCGACCGTACTATCTCGGCATCCGGGCTGCGAGGGACTCACTCATTGCACTTCGAGTGTATGACCAGCTGTTGAGGTACACACCCACACCACAGATACTCATCCTCCCAACTTCGGTTGGGCGGAATTTATTTCGCGTCGACACGAATAGTGTTAGGGCCACGCTACACTCTAGTATAAAGGTCGAACCACACGTATTTAATTATCTTTTAATTAAATTTTTCGTTTTTTGTTGTTATCAGTTAGGCTTATCCTAACTGCATTTTTACCAGGAAAGGGGTAAGCAGGGAAGTCGGCATCATGGCCGAAACTTCCCTGCTTGATCTCCTCCTAATGGACCGGGAGGTCCACGCCTTTTTAAAGGCGAGGTTCGGGGATAGAATCCCGGACTCCCCCATCGTGGGGCCAGACACTCCACATATTACACCCCCAACGACCACCACACCCCCACTACCTAACATCACCACAAAAACAGTCAGGGCCTCTGCCGCGTCGTCAAGCTGCTCGGGCAGCCGTTCTTCTAGGGGCGGATCGCCGACGCGAGAGCGCAGCCCTCTTCCCCCGATCGCCACCGGGGATGAAGATAGCAGTAGGGACAGCATGGACACTGCTGACATCTCTGCCTCCGCCTCGGAGACAGAATCGACGTCCTCCTCCTCCGACGAAGGGTTCACGCCCGTAGCCAGCGGGAAGAGGAGACGCAGCCCAAAAGCCGCACAGGCGGCGCCGCCAGCGAAAGCGCTGAAGAAACCGCCGGTCCTCACCGAAGCCCCAGCACAGGTAAAGCCCACTCAGGGGCCCACCACCGACGTCCCGGCTCGCAAGGAGCCCACCCCACCCCCAGTTTATGTTCACGACAAAGACCGGTGGACCGCCATCTCCAGCTGGTGCAACGACCAGCACATTCACTTCACCTCCGCCCGTTCCACCCCTCAGGGTATTAAAGTTTCCGTTCCCTCTCCAAGGGACCACCGCGCATTAACCACCCTCCTAAAGGAAAGGAACATTCAGTTCCATTCCTTCACCCTTCAGGAGGACAAGCTTCTCCGCGCCGTCGTGCGTGGAATCCCGAAGGAGGTCTCCTTAGAGGAGATCACCAAATCTCTCAAGGAGGATCAAGGCCTCCCTATTCATAGCGTCCATAGGATGGTCCGCGCTAGGACACACGAGCCCTACGATATGGTCCTTGCCACCCTGGACCGATCCGAGGCCGGCAAGGCCATATTTAAGACTCAGACGGTGTGCCAGTTGGCTGGTATAACCGTCGAACCGCCACACAAGAAGGGGATCATATCCCAGTGTCACAGGTGCCAGCAGTACGGGCACTCAGCCCGCAACTGCTATGCCCGCCCAAGGTGCGTCAAGTGCCTTGAGGACCACGCCACAGCAGAGTGTAGCCGTCCGAAGGATAGGGCACTCTGCTCGACACCACCTGCGTGCGTCCTATGCGGGCAAACGGGCCACCCCGCGAACTACCGCGGGTGCCCGAAGGCACCCAAGCAACAACAACAGTCACGCCCATCCGGGCGTACACCTCAGACCGTAGGTCAGTCGCAGCCCCAAGCATCAGCTTCGGCTCCACCGAAGCCCTGCCCATGGGGACCCAACGCAGCCTCCTCAAGGCCTGCGTTCCCCCCCTTGCCGTCCCAGACTAGGAACGCCCAGTCTTCGGGGATTCCGGCGCTCATGAGCGTATATGTCCCCCCGCCTCAAGTCACGCAGCCTCTGTTGCCAACACCAGCTCCGCAACAGCCGCGCCCCCAACAACCTCCGCGGTCGCAGGCTGATAGGACACACACACAGCCCCCACCACCACTACAACCACAACCACACACAAACACGGCGAGCCAGCCAGCGACCGGGGAGTCGGACCTCGAAGTCGTGGCACGCTTTGCCAGCATACTCAATTACGCGGAACTGCGCGACATGGCCGCGCAGATCCGCGCAAATGAGGGAAACCCGATGGCACTCCTAGGAGTCACAATTAGGTACTCGACCGTCTTCGAGGCCCTCGCCAACTTCAGAGTAAATCCCTAATGGATTCGCGAAACACTGGCAGAGTCAAACCACGAACACTCAAGTTAGGGTATTTCAACGCGGACGGCTTAGCCGGTCAAAGAGATCAGGTAGGTGAATTCCTTAGGGTCCATCAACCAGACATACTTCTCGTGCAAGAGACCTTTTTAAAGCCCGCCCAGAGAAACCCTAATATTGCGAACTACAACATAGTTCGCAATGATAGGGTCGGCTCCCCTAAGGGCGGGACTCTGATCTATTACAAGAGGTCCTTGCACTGCTCACCTATGGATCCGCCAACGCTGACGAACGTTGAGGTTTCGGTCTGTCGGTTAGGGATGACCGGCCACCAGTCAATAGTCATAGTGTCAGCTTATCTGTCACCAACCAAACAGCTGCTCGGTAGCGATCTCAGGGCCCTATTCGAACTAGGACCCTCAGTCATAGTCGCTGGCGATCTCAACGCCAAACACACCATGTGGAACTGCCCCATCACCTGCACCCGAGGTAGGGTCCTGGAATCGCACTCGAGCACGCTCAACTACGATATAATAGCTCCATTAGAATGTACTCACTTCCCGTATGAAGTGGAACATAGGCCGGCGGTGTTAGACCTGGTGCTTCTTAAGAACGTGAACTTACGTTTGTGCTCTATAGAAGTACTGCACGAGCTTACCTCAGACCATAGGCCAGTTATGGTAGAACTGAAACAGAGACTAGGTCCCATTGATACCGGTCAAGCCCCCCCGAATAGGTGGATTACGGATTGGGCGCGGCTTGAGAAAAGACTCGAGTCGACCGAATCCGTACATCTGAACAAAATACCAGATCACATCGTTAGCGTAGAGGACACCACGGAGGCGATCGACTCCTTCACAGAGCACGTACAATCGTTACTTAATGATTGTTCTCGGAGGGCTCCCGAGACGGAAGACCGTCGCTGGAAGCTCCCCGATGACGTGCGTGATCTGCTGAGGAGGAAGAACGCCGCCGTGCGCGCCTACGATAGGTTCCCTTGCGAAGGCAACAGGGTTAGTCTCCGCAGATTAGAACGGGCCGTTAAGGCTCGCATACAGGAAATGCGTCAAACTCGATGGGACACTACATTAAGCGATCTTGAGCCGTCTCACGTCGCTTTCTGGCAGTTGTCTCGATCTTTGAGGAAAGACGTGGTCGCCCCTATGCCTCCCTTAAAGAGGCCCAATCAGTCAGAAGCTTTCGAAGATGTAGAAAAGGCGGAATGTCTGGCCGAAAGTCTCGAGTCTCAATGTTCGCCCAGCACCCTACACACCGACTTAGAACACGTACGCGAAATAGACTCTGATGTGGAACGGCAAGCTTCACTTCCGTTACCACCGGACAGCGACGGTCATATCGACCCAGTCACCCCGGAAGAGGTTCAGGAGATCATCAAGGGCTTGCACACGCGTAAAGCACCCGGCTCGGACGGCATCACAAATAAAGTCATTAAATTATTCCCAGAGAGGTTACTCGTCCTTCTGACATACATTTTTAACGCAGCGCTCAAAAATAACATCTTTCCGCAGCAATGGAAAGAGGCCGTGGTCATTGGGATACCCAAGCCCGGTAAGCCAAAGTCCGAGCCGACCAGTTATAGACCGATCAGTCTGCTTAAAGGTTTAGGGAAAATCTATGAGCGACTAGTATGCAATAGGCTGAAAGCATTTGCCGATGCAAAGGGTCTCATTCCGAACGAGCAGTTTGGCTTCCGCGATCAACACTCATGCGTACAACAAGTGCACCGCATCGTTGAGCACGCCAGCGAGCGGTTGCAGTTCAATCAATTCACAGGGGTTCTCTTCTTCGACGTAGCGAAAGCGTTCGACAAAGTGTGGCACAACGGCCTCATTTGGAAGCTGTTCCACATGGGAGTGCCACACAGGCTCGTACTCATCATACGGGACTACTTGTCGAACAGAAGCTATCGCTACCGAGTGGAAGGGACCCTCTCGGATCCTCACCCCATTCGCGCCGGTGTACCGCAGGGGTCGGTACTCTCACCCATCTTGTTCACGTTATTCACGTCAGATATACCTTTGCACGGGCAAGTGAAGACGGCACTTTTCGCAGACGACACAGCCATCTTCCACTCGGGACTTAATCCCAACATAGTAGCTAGAAAACTCCAATCCGCGGCCGACACCCTAGGGGCATGGTTTCGGAAATGGAGGATAGAGGTTAATCCAGATAAGAGTCAGGCCGTGCTGATCCACAGAAGGAGGCGCGACCTGTATCCCTTAGAGGGACTTACACAGATTAGGATGTTTGGCAAGCCGATCCCTTGGGCTAGGCAAGCCAAATATTTAGGTATCATCCTTGATGATCGCCTCAGCTTCAAAGCTCACCTCAAAGCGGTCCGCGATCGGGCCGCCTTCGTATTAGGTAGACTACATAGCTTAGTGAACTCTCGTTCTAGGTTATCACTTAGGAGTAAAGTCAGACTTTACACTAGTTGTGTTAGGCCAATCATGACATACGGATGTCCGGTTTTCGCTCATGTTAGTGAACAAAGGATCCATAGGCTACAAACACTACAAAATCGTTTCATGCGCCGAGCTACGGGAGCACCGTGGTTTATGCGTAATGTCGAGCTTCACACCGACCTAGAACTGCCGACGATCAGGCAGTACATAAAACAGTGCTCCCTTAGCTACTTTGACTCTGCCCCGACTCACCCCAACCCTCTAGTGGTTGAGGCTGTAAACTACACACCGAGTTTAATTTCACGCACGCGGAGACCTAGACACGCTCTCGGAGAGCCCGATGATGCAATAACACTCGCTCAACGAAGAGCCTACACAGCTCGCGGAGCTACACAAAATAAACCGCGGTTCCGTCTTCGCCGACGAGGGCGGAACACGCGCCGCGCTTTGTTCGTAAATGTGGGCCTAGGTCGCCCCAGTATTAATCCAGCAGCAGCCCAAGCCGAGGCCGCCCCAACTGGGGACCCTTGAGGCGTGTTGCTTAAAATCAACTTTCGGCTGAGAGCCCTATGCGCTCGCCACACTGTTCGCGTAAGGTTGTAGAGGCCTGTCGGCCAACAACCCACACCGCACACAAAAAAAAAAAAGACTCGACACCTCAGTCGGCAACTAGAAAGTCAAGCGAGAAGTGCTCTCTCCTCTTCACAAGGAATAAATGAAGATACATGAAAAAATCTCTCTTTAATTCTGGAAAATTCAAGTACTCTTCGAGGCTGCCCATAATAAGTGTTCTGCTTAAGTACAGCACCGCCCCGACATCCACATACCAGCTCACCCCCCAAACTACACACCCATTGCGGCGAAGTCGTGCTGAAGAGCAGAAAAAGTCTCATCGACGGAATTGGCTTTGGGTTGTGTACAAATTGCACAAAAATACAATTGCATTGACCCTGACCCTGCGATATCTGACCAAGTCATAAGTACACTACACCGCCTACCGCCACGAAACACAAGAATATTATATAATACTTTATCTGTGGTGGCACACGAATCTGGTAGCTGGATTCTGTATGACGAGCTTATTATTGAGAATGTAATTTTTGGCGATTGAAAAATTAGAAGAAATTCATATTGAGAATAATAATGATATTACTAAAATCGTTTTTAGGGTTTCGTGCCCAAAGGGTAAGACGGGACACCTTTTTTTTCTCCTGCGGAAATACCCTTGGATTTCCGCAGCCAGCGGGGGTGTCGTATGTCGGGCTTGAACCGACTAAAACCGCACGCCGTCTCGGGTCTTAAGACGCCGCAGGGGTGTAAGTCTGCCCATAGACACCCCGACTGACCCTGGGCCATCTCCGGTTTCGAGATGGCCCCCTCGGGTTTGGGAACCACCAAAACCGGAGATGGCCCAGTGTCAATCGGGGTGCGCGGAATATGCTTTATGGGCAACTTTCACCCCGGCGTCTGAAGACCCGGAAACAACTAAGAAGGGACTACAAGTGAAAAATAACTGAATTACCTACGTATTAAATTCAAAAGACAAAAACGCTTATAATAGGCTTCTTGGTTTTTTAGGTTATTTCGGACTCGAACCTACTAAAACTGCACATTGTCTCATAAAGCATTTTCCTCGTACCCTAACTGACCCAGGACCATCTCCGGTTTCGAGATGGCCGCCTCGGGTGACGCGAGCCACGGTGTCCCCGTCTTCCCCCAGAAAAAGGGTGCGCAACGCGCCGCCGCCTCGGCCTGCGCTCGTGGAAGAACTCGCCCGGGCCTCAGTATTACAGTGAATGTTATTACCTTTTCACTTCTTACGGTAGTTTAAATTAGACCTAGTCTCACAATGACAATATTCTAATTTTAATTCGATAAAAGTGATGAAACGTGACGTAACGAACGAGAACCCTGTAATATAAGGCCAGCGAGATGTTTAATTATTCATATATCTGGAAAGAAGGACCCACTAACATTTTATTCAACTTTTTAATCACGTTTATAAAAGGTTCGGTTTCGGTTTCGGCTGATACTTATCCAATCAGAACCGAACCTACGGTTCGGCAAAAAAACATGTTTCGGTCGGACACTATACGGAACCCTCTGTGCGCAAGTCCGACTTGTACTTGGCCGGTTATTAGGGTTCCGTTTCTCAAAAGGTAAAAAGGAACCCTTATAAGATCACTCTCTTGTCCGTCTATCTGTCTGTGTCTGTCCGTCTGTCCGTGTGTCACAACCGATTTTCTCAGGAATGGGTGGACCTAACACTTTGAAATTTATACCACATACTGAGTTACATAGTCCCAATTAGGTGTATAAAAATCAAGGTCCTGAGAAAACACGATAAAAAGATATGAGTAAATTTAGATTTTTGCGAAAACTTGTAAGTACCAAAATTCGCAAAACATTCGCAACTTTCCCTTTACTTCTGCTCTAAGACCTTGCTTTTAACCAAAATTGATCATTCTAGGTCAACCGGAAGTACCCTATAGTTTTTCAGTCGAAAACCTAAATAGTATTTCCCGTTGATCTAGAATCACAAAATTTTGAAAAATGCAAGGTCTTACAGCACAAATAAAGGAAAATTTCCAAAAATAAAAAAGTTCAACTTAAGGGTGGTCCACGACATATATATTACTCCAATTAAGATAGAACTCTGAGTTGTATGGGCGCTCATACAATTTAGAGGTCTAGCTTAATTGGAACCGACCTCAAATAAGGTGAATAAATAAAAGTGAGCTATTGTGTGAAAGAAAATATTTATTGCGATAGGTAACATTTTTATTATGGTGATATAAAGGTAGGTACCGAACCCTCGGCGCACGATTTCGATTCGCACTTGATCGTTTTTTTTAAATAATAAAACAAAATTCTTTATCAAATTGGTTGTGACATTTATAGCTACATCTAGCTTAAAAAACAAGAAACATTTAAAGCGAAGGCACTATCTACACGATAGACCAGAACTGCCCTCGTAGTTTTCATTATTTTCGCTAGATGTCGCTAAAATATTGTATGAGCACTGTGACACATCCTTCCATATCTTCGTCACTCTTTCAGTAAAAGTAGTTAACCTATTGTAGAAAGGTATCTGGGTAGGTTATCGGGTGAAATCGGATGAAATAGTGAAGGTCTAGTGGATTCCTGTCCACGGTTATAAATAGATAAAGATAAAAAAGTCCACTCTAGGATATATATAATAATCTATGGTCGACTCGTCGAAGAGGCGATGCGACGACTTTTTAGTATATATATAATAATCTATGGCGACGACGACGATTCGCGATGTTTGATTTATTTCAATGAGGGAGAGAGTTCAGAGTTATTATGAAATGTATAAAATATGAAAATGAATTCATTATTAAAATAAAAATTGCGTGGGTGTTATATGCACTCTGACTCACTTTAACCTGAGTGCTAGTCGCTTGAGCGAGACAGTATAATATTTAAATACTACATGCTACATGTTTTGGCTACATGGAACGCCCTTGTCATGTCTATCTATAATCTTTGGTTTTGGTCATGATGTTAAAGGGATGCTAATTCCGGGATTTTTCCATAAATTTGGTGGGAAAAAACCTGTAAATATTTATATTTTTAAGGATACAAATTGAAATTTTAATATTAAAAAACAGAGCTCTACTGGCTTATATTACTGAAAATTTATGAAAATAAAAGCAAAAATTAAACAATTTCACTTTCACAAGATGATGTTTTAGCTATACTATTTAAAACTTGTTTACCTCTTAGCTATTAGTTATATCATCAATAAGTTTCATGATATAGGAAAACTTTGGAATAATAATGATTTTTTATAGTTATAGTGATTTTGATTTTGGCTTTAGGGGTAAGTAAATATTTCTAGGGTTTGGCAACACTGGTCATGTCATACTCATTGATTTGTATTTCTCGATTTTGTAGTGGGCATTTTCTTGTGATAAACTTTGTCCTTTTTCACCAAAACCTGTACCATCGTAACTTAAAATAATAGGCATACAGCCTATTTTCATGTAAGTACTATTAATAGACGATACTTGCAGTAATTTAGTTATGTGAATTGTGTGGGTCGTTCCCTAACTGTATGTATCTACAATATATTATTACTCGTATACTAATCATTCATTTGATGTGTAGTTTGATGGATCCATGGGGTACTGAAGTGGAAAATTCAGCGACTGTTCCAACATTTGAAGATAACTTCAAACCAACGAAGGAGTACGAAAAACTGTCGGATTCTGAACAATATCTGGCTGTCTTAGGTAAATAATTGTCAAATTTCTCATAAGTTTATTGTAATGACCTCGACTAACGCATTGATCAGAATTTTGCAGCTTTGTAAAATCGATTAATTGGCGAAACTTGTGAGGTGTGTAAGGATACGATGCAAGGAGCAGACTGTTGTAAATGGATAGTATATTGTTTTAACAGAATGCCATTTTTGTGATTGTGACTACATATATTTATGTTAGCGTGTTTGCAAATTTATGATGAAAAACCACCACCTCACAAAAACCCCAAAATACCCCACATTAATTTGTAGGTTTAACTATAATAAACATTAAGCTAATCCAAGAACAAGGTCAATTTTGTTAGTGTGTTTAGCAATGCTTGTCATATCTCACTTGATTTGTTGCATTTGTTTGTTTCATTTGTGCCCATAAGACAGTAGAACATTGAATTTCTTTGTAATATCATGTAATGACATGTAAATATTATGTTGATCTTTTGTGGTAACACACTAATTTACCAGATTAAAAATCAACCGTCACTATGTAAAGTATTGTAACTGCATTTGATCAATTTTACAAATATTCTTTGATTGGGTCTCACTACTTACAATCATAAGCATAAGTTAAAACATATTGTTAGCATTAAATAATCTTTCTACTTCTTAGAGCGCTACGTAGCCACACATATGTATAGTATTGTGAATACATTTAACCAACTTTGCCTGACAGTTGGTCAAATGCAGTAACAATACTATGCTTAGGGAGTGTCAAAAAAATAGTTGTAATCAATTGTCAATAAATAAAACGGTAAAGTTCTCTTGTATACTCAGATATAAAATTGCAAGTGGATTGAGAAATGGCAAGTTCATACGCCAATTATTATCATCACAATATAAGTATAAACTGCATTCTGCATGCCTTTGGGAAATAATACTTGTAGCCTGTAAAGAGCTAGTCTAGTTTAATATGTGTGTAGTCGATTGGTAGACTAAATATTTAAAAAGCTTTGGTAAACATTTACATTAAATTTTTTAAATAAAATATAAAATGATGAGTTGTTCGTAAAGGATTGATTAATTAGACAAGTAAAAGTGTGTCAGTATAGATGTTGGTTAATCTTTCATGCAAAAACGGCTGAACGGATTTAGCTGAAATTTGAAATACAAGTAGAAACTGTACTCTGCATGCCTTTGGCAGATAATACTTGTAACCTGTGAAGAGCTTGTCTAGTTAGAACGGGTTTACTCAATTTGGCAGACCAAATATTAAAAAGAAAAATGTAACCACTACATTAAAAATTTAATAAAAATGTAAAATTATGATTTATTCTTAAAGGATTTATTAATTAAACGATACTAATATTATAAAAGCGAAAGTTTGTCAATATAGATGTATGGATGTTGGTTACTCTTTCACACAAAAATGGTTGAATGGATTTGGTTGAAAGTTGGTACAGGGATAAATTATAATCTGGAATAACACACACAGCTAGTGAAAATATTTGCCCGTGACCACGGCTGCTTAAAAGTAACCAAAACGTCGGGATCAATGTAAAGTGTAAAATAACATCAAATAAATCGCGATAGAATGCGTTAAAAATAGTTTGACATTCGCGTGAACTTCCAACAATATCGTAATAATGAATTGTTTACAATAGTGCTTTCTAGAGCCCACTATCTAAATTGGTTAGTATTAATTGAATTTTAATGGTGACAATCATCGTTATTGTCATTTAAACAAAGATCGAAAAAAAATCTAAATATCAATTAAAGTGATATTTAGGTAAATAAAGTAAAATAAAACATTAGTATTTAGGTATCTCACCGAGGGGGCCATCTCCGGTTTCGAGATGGCCCTCTCGGTGAGCTACCTATGGTATGGCGAGGGATATGCTTTTTGGGCAACCTTAAATTAGTCTAGAACGGGACTAGAACCCGCGACCAGTCCCTTACAGGGGAATGCTCTGACCAGCTGAGCTATCTATTCACGTCCCAGATATTCGAAATTCTCCGATATTATATTATATACGACTTAAGGCGACGCTTTATATTACCCAAGAAGTTCTTTATATTAACCAAATTATATTTATATGTTACGGCTTATAACGGAGCTAATCTTAACATTAGCCGGTTAATCTTAGACTTACCCACTACGACCAGCAAATTTTCGATAGAATGTTTGATTGCAATTCAATGTCGAAGGACCCCCGGACGGTCACCGCATTGTCAGAAGTAACCTAACACGAAGAGTATGGCGGACGTCTTCGCGAGACCTTCGCCATACTCTTCTAACTTAATCTATCCAAGTCGGGGGCGCGCTGTGTCCACGAGCTCGCTTCGCTCGCTCCTTCACGCGGCGAAATATTATTTTCTTATGTATTTCCTGTTTCATTTTTCTAATATATTTTTAACCAGAGGACTTTGGCAAAACTTAACATTAGCCGGTTAAAGATTGGTGAAACTGACATTAGCCGCTCCTTTGAAACAACTTAAGATTAACTGGCTAATGTCAAGATTATCCACGCACCTTACATTAGCCGTAACATATATATATATTGTATTGTATATTTGTGCTTTGTATAGGTCACTTCATGATAAACTTATTCTATCCCAGTTTTTTTATCATTAGGTAATCTGTTACCTACAGTGATGCTCTTTCAAACAATAGCTTTTTTCGGTTATTATTAATCTCACAGTCTTAAGTTGTTGAGTTTTATTTCTCTAATACGAGTAGTGTGATCTTGTTCTATGTAACCACCAGCAGCTGTTAAGTTTGGTTGTGTAGAATATGGGGTGATGTATAAATATTAATTTTATTTAATTGTAACAAGACTTGGTTTAGAGACCTAAAATTTACTCTATGCTTGTTGTTGTTCCCGCTTCCCATGGGCACGTAATGCGGGAATAAAAAGTAGCCTATGTCTTATTCCAGACTATAGTATATTCCTGTACCAAATTTTAGCCAGATCCTCCTTCCTTCCATCCTTCATTATAAATCATATATCATATCATACATCCATAATTATAAACTTTCGCGTTTATAATATTAGTAGGATAGTCGGATGCGTAATTACGTAATAATTCGCCAGTGATTGTTTAACGACGTTAAATCTAACGTGTGGTAATTGCTGTAAGAAATAGTGATTAGTAGGGTTGCCAAATTTCCAGGGACAATCGATTATTAATACATACATATAGTCACGCCTATTTCCCCTTGGGGTAGGCAGAGACAACATCTTTCCACTTGCTACGATCTTGGCATACGCCTTTTGCTTCTTCCACTTTCATAATTGTTTTCTTACATGCACGCCGGTTACGGGTACTTCTGACCTGGCCTTTCCTCAAAATGTCCTCGATCTGATTGGCATACGTACGCCTAGGTCGACCTTTACCGGGTTGCCCAGTAGCCCTCGTCTCATAAATCTGTTTCGTTAATCTCCTTTCATCCATCCTCTCTACATGACCGAACCATCTAAGCATCCCTTTCTGTATCTTGGTCACTACATCCTCTGCGAGACCACAGTGTTCAATTATCACGCTGTTCCTCACTTGGTCCATCAAGTTCACTCGAGCTATACTTCTCAGATTTCTCATTTCAACAGCATGCTGCTTAATTTCATGTTCCTTCTGCCACACCCAACTTTTACTACCATACATAAGTGTGGAGACGAGTATTCCTCTATGCACAGCCAGTCGTGCCTCTTTAGATACTTTCTGGCTGCTCATCATCATCATCAAATTGAGCAGCACTCCATTCACTTGATTACCAGCCAAAACTCTTCGCTCAATATCACAGTCATATTTTCCATCCCTCGTAAACTTTGAACCCAAGTATACAAACTCTTACACTTGTTCTACTGTTTCTCCTTCAATCAGAATTCTAGAATATGTCATGTTGTCTTCTCTTTAAAAAATCATCACTTTCGTCTTACTTACATTTACTCTCATTCCTTTGTTTGTTAAGGCCCCATGCATAATATTAACCATCGCCTGCAACTCCTGTTCCGATGATACCAGTATCATCCATCCATGCCAATCATCAGCGTACAGGAGGCATTTGACGGTCAAGTCATTCATTCTTAATCAATACGCACTCTCTTTCAGTTATTTCAAGCAATCGTCTATAAATAAGTTAAACAGTCCCGGCGATGCCACAGATCCTTGTCTAACACCTTTTTCGATGTTAAACCAGTCAGTGCAAGCTCCGTTTATCCTGACACAAACACTGGAACCCTCATAGAGAGACCTCAGTGCTCGTATCAAGCTGCCGCCCACCCCATTTATAGACAATGTTGCCCACAATTCATTCCTCACCACTCTATCATAGGCCTTTTCCAAATCTACGAAAGCACAATAGACTTTTTAGTTGTGAGCCAAAAATTTCTCGGCTGCACTTCGTAGGGAAAAGACCTGATCCATGCATCCCCTTCCTTTCCTAAATCCCGCTTGTACATCCCATCACTTCTCATTAGTTTCATTCATATGAAATATATGATATAATTATATGAATAATATTTTAAGAATTGAAATAAAACTATTCTATCGCGATTTATTTGATGTTATTTTATTTAACCACCGAAACCTCGGGTTCTATGTAAATAATAAAATTTAATAACATCAAATAAATCGCGTATAGAATCCGTTAAATATAGTGTCAATGTATGACATTCGCGTAAACTTCCAACAATATCAAATATTTTAAGAAGTTGTACATTTTTAGTTACGTGACATATTATATGTTACATACGTTACATATTATAGTTTTCATATTTGACACTTGACGTGTTAAACGAGATGGTTAAATTAAAACCATTATGATGAATGGTTAAACTTTATTAATAAAAAAAAGCAAAAACAATTATTGCTGATAGTGTCCAGTCAAAATAAACTTCACCCTTTCTTTTTTACGTGCGGAAATCCCTTACCCCCCGCCGGCTAGCGGGGGTGGTTATGTCGTTCACCCTTCACCCTTGCATTAATTCCAAAGAAGTTGAAAATTTACATGAAAGTTGGCGATACCATATATAACGAAACTACACATATAACGAAATTGTCAAAAAATGCAAGTCGATTTCATTTGTGCATAAGAAAGTGGTTCAAGGTCAAAGTTCAGAAATTTTTGTTTTTGACGTATATTTCTGAAACGGTGATAGCTACTAGAAAACTTTTTATGAGGATTGTGTAGATTGTAAAATTCTCTACATAAAAGATATGTTTCCTTTTCTCCGTACGAAGCCCCAGACCGTAGGGAAGTCGTATTCAATGAAAAAATCGCACACATCTATTTGACGCATTTTTTTAACGTAATTTCGTGTGGTATTTTTCGTATCGGCGCCGGCGTTCTGTATCTCAAATGGAAAATATGGAACCCATATGGGATCGTTTCGTTGTTTTACGCGTATGTCCGTTTGTCTCTAAGGACATTTTTCTGAAGAACACTTGGAAGTATTAAGTTGAAATTTTATATCAAACACTCAAGTCTCCAATATCTTAAGGCTGTGAAAAAATCAAACTTTTAAGTCAACGCCATCAAAACTTACAGCCGTTTATGCAATATTTTAAAATACTTGTTAGAAAATCTTAGGCTATAGTGTACTTTCTGTGGACCTAGAATTATGAAATTTGGCAAGAAGCAAGGTCTAGCACAAGTAAAGAGAAAGTTTCGAAATTATTATTAGCTATTGCAGTCTCACGAATAGTGAACCGTAGGAAAAAAAATAGGAACAATTTTTATAGATAATTGCGTGAACTTTAACTTTGACTTACAAGTTTTTAAGATAAAACATACAGCTTATGAGAAAAATGCCAAAAATTATTTGTGACCTTTGACCTTGAATAAACAATTTGCACCTATGTCATCTATAGGGATTTTTCATAATTTTCTTATAATGGTATCCCTAACATTCATGTAAATTTTTAGCTTATTTGGAATTAATGCAAGGGTACCCATATATTTCGCGCTAAAATGACTGGACTGTGACTAGGTATCACTTTTGACTTTATAGCTGACTTACGCACGCGGTGTGGACACATATAATCTCTGTGGCATATTTGCATGAGCGATGTTCTGTTTATCTCCGATAGCTGTTGTTTTACATTCTAGCATTTTTCGGTAACATACAATGGTCTTGCTGCTTGCTAATTAAGTACCTAATTGGAATTCTTCGTGCGGTTTTGGTATATTTTTGTTAATACGTAAATATTTCATTACTTACTACTAATATTATAAACGCAAAAATGGCAGAATAATAGTCCGGCCACTTTATAGTATATAGAGTATTATAATAACCTAATTGATGTCCGCGGCTCCGCCTGCGTGGATTTCTGGTCCCGTTCGCACAACCCATGGGAACCTATTTCTGTGGTAAAGTGTAGCCTATATGGTTTTTTTATACCACTAAGGTGGCAGACAAGCACACGGCCCACCTGATGGGAAGTGGTTACCGCGGCCTATGGACGTTTGCAACACCAGTGGCGTCACACTCGCGCTGCCGACCGACCGAGTAAAGGAAAGGGGATGGGAAAGGAGTTTGGGAGGGGATGGGAAACGAGTTTGGGAGGGGATGGGAGAGAAATTTGGGCTCCGGCACTCTCACTCACCAAACGGAACGCAACAGTTCAAATACTGTTACTTGGCGTCGATATTCTGTGAGAGGGTGGTGCTTCACCGGTCGAGTCGGCCCATTCATGCAACGGCCAAAATTACTGTTGCTTGACTCTACCACTACAAACAATTCTATATCCTATACGGACTATATTCCATCCCTGTACCAAATTTCAGCCAGATCCGTTCAGCCGTTTATTAATGAAAGAGTAGCAAACATCTATACTTACAAACTTTCGCTCTTTATAATGTAAGATAGATAGATTTATGTAAAAAATGTGTACGTCCGTTATGTTATGTGGCTTGATTGGCAACCCTAATAATTAGTGTCATTTTGTGGTGAGGGTCATTCGCCGCTCGCCGCGCACTGAGGTTACTAGTCACTACAACCACCGTGAAGCGTGAAGTATACCGATTACTTGATACAAAGTCTGTTGTATAATTTCGTAGTAGAAAAGAAAAAGGTACTTAAATATATTTTATTATGCTCAATGCTATTTATAACTGCTCTTTGGTTATTATCTCTTACAAACTTGTGTGTAAATGTACAAAATGTTAACGTGAATTAAAGCGATCATGATATAAGCATACCTTTGAATCGCCTTATAATTCGACTACTAAGAAACGACTACCAACCAACCTCATCGAAACTTTACGTATTTTTATACCATGGTCGCGTTAATTCCCATTAATTTTATTACATATCATGGAAGTTTTTGTATTTAATATTTAAATTTTACATTCGATTTAACATTTGTCTGTTTTTATAAATAGAGCGGAAACTCAAGGCGATCAAAAAGAAGAACAAGGTTGTTGAAAATCTTGCGGCATACCGAGCAGACTGCATTGATCGGTTGATGCGAGAGGGCTGCGACTTAGAACCTGTCATAGGTCATACTGAATGCAAAAAGTTGCTGGACGACGCGCAAGAATAACTCCATTTACTATAAGACTATTTTGTAAGTAATCATGGCCTCATCATCATTCTCTAACATTGACTTCTCAGGATCTACTTTTGCTGTTATCACAGGAGCTTCCCAAGGCATCGGGAGGGCTATTTCCGTCGAGTTATCAAAACTCCTTGGTCCAAAATCTTTAATGTTACTACTGGCACGTAATAAAGATGAACTGGCTAAAACAGCTAGCCTCTGCGAACAAGAAAATGTGAAACCGCTTTATGACTCTGTGGACCTGTCTAAGGCATCTGCGAAAGAGATGTATGATGTGATTGTCCATGCTTTAGAAGGACGTAAAATCACAGATTTTGCGACAGCCATTATTTTCCACAATGTCGGGTCACTTGGTAACTTGGCCATTGCAACTGAACGTATGGAGGACGTAGATGAAATGAGACGGTATTATGACTTAAATGTGTTTAATGTAATTAACCTGAATACCCAATTTCTTAAAGTCTTTAAGGAGGTTGAAGAGAGAGTTGTTATTGTTAATATTACTTCATTGTGTGCTATCAAAGCAATGAGCGGCATGGCTAGTTACTGCAGTGGCAAAGCTGCAAGAGAAATGTACTTCAAAGTGCTAGCTGAAGAGAAAAAGCACATTAGAGTGCTAAATTATTCTCCCGGGCCAGTAGAAACATCCATGATTGACGATGTTTTGGCAGAAGCGGTGAATGCCAATTTACGAGATGTATTTTTATCATTCAAGATGCAAGGGGCTTTGCTGAAGCCGGAGGTAACGGCAAAAAAATGTCTGACAGTATTAAAACAAGGAAAATTTGGTCCTGGAGACCATGTTGACTATTTCGAAGCAGAGTAAGATACTCTGAAATATAAGTAGCTTTCTTACTCAAATATTAGTCAAACTAAAAATGATTATCATTAGCTCCTCAAACTATATTGTTATTATAATTGTGTAACGCATAATATACTCTAGACACTTACTAATTGATAAAGATAGTCTGAATGTTAGAATATTTATGCAATATCTGCGTTAAGTAGGACTTGAAGTTTCAGTAAACAATTTTCCTATTTCCATTTTAGATTCTTAAAATCTAACCCTAAAAATCTATCCCTCAAAGATATATGTTATCTTTGAGGGATGTGATTATCTTTGAAGAGGGTGACTGCATGAATCGATTTTGATGCTGTTAATGCGTTTTACCGCGCCCTAACCCATAAATAGGTCCTTCTTGTATCTGTTTTCATGAATATATAAAACTGTATATCCTATCCCTGTTATACCTGTGTGTGTCGTTCCTGCGAAATACTCTATAATATAAAGATTAGTATAGTAGAGTCTATACTATCTTTAGACAGATTCTTCTCTAATTATGAACCTGACTAAACTAGATGCTAACCCAAAATAAGGTGTTAATATTCTATGATTTAATAATCATCACTTACTTCAATGGTGAAGGATCTGTACAATCTAGAGCTCTCTATAATGTTCTCGAAAATTTGTGAAGTCGGCAGACTTCATGATAAGACTAGAATATATTGTTCGCAATTAGATTATAGTTTTTTTTACTATCTATATGTAAAAGGTTTCAATAGATAAATGCTTTACATGTGCGACTAACTTAGCATTCTGTTTAAATGTTATACTTATAAACTTGTACTTACTGTCTGGTAACATTTTTAACATATTCTTAAAATGCTGGTTATTTAACAATGTTTCATTTGGTATTATTGGTTATTGACAAAAGTAGCGTTAGGTAATTTTTTTGTTATTTTCCTTAATTTGACCATTTTCTTTACCCGTCAGTTTTCAATATTTCCGTCAACTGTCTAGTATCACAAACAGTTGCTCTAAGAATTCTTTTTTTTTTTCAAACTATGTAGGTACATACATAGATACGTCAGTTTTCAGATATCGGACAATATAACAAAACTGACGAAGTCTAGCGTCCTATATATCTCGTTAGCTATAGCGTAAGGAGACGTTTGATTAAACATATTGAGTAAACACTAGGTTTTGTAAAACCGAAACAGCTTACCAATATCGGGAATTTTATTACGGCAAGTTTTCAAGAGTTCAGCTCATATAATTACATACATTTTTATGTGAACAGAGCCTTCGAAAACTGCTGTTTCAGTAACTTGCAAAATTTTATTCTAGCGCCCAGTTTTTTTACTTATCTACAAAACCACCTCAGAAAAGAATACTGATGTGTAAAGGAAATTCAAACAAAGCAAAATTGCAAGTTTTTGTTTAATGAGATTTGTTGTAGACTTTAAACATTTTTTTTTATAAATAGAATGAATGTTAATTTATTTTAAATGAAATGATTGTGAAGTTAATCATTGAAACTTAGTATGTACTTAATTGTTAATGATAATTAATTATAGTTTTGTCTAATACCAACGCTTGTCATTGCATAATCAAAGACTTCTGCGCACGTTGCCTGCTGCTGTGTTTCAATTTCATGTGTTTTCAACAAAACAACATAAATTACAACGAATTCTGATAGGCCTACAGAAATTTTATGATCTGAATGTTCTCTGACTTTCGTAGGCAATAGAAACCTAATGATCAGAAACAGAACGACAAAAAAATGAAATTAAATTTCAATATTCGAAAATTCTATAGTTAATATTGAAAGTCGTCGATTTTTCGTAGCCATTCGTCAGATAGCCATCCAGGGCTTCGTAGTCTTTGACCCCTATTATCGAGAATTGAGTAATATAATATTAATTATTTCATAAAGGGCCTTGTGTTATATCACGTCATAGAGGTCTCTCCAAACTAATGTACACAGGGCCTCAGATAGATTGAAGAAGGCACCGATATCATTATTACTGTAAGTTCACGGGCCATGTGTCGGTGCACAATAGATTGTGACTTAAGGAGGGGTTTCTACATTATTTTAATTAGATTCTACTGAAACGATATATATTTTAAAAATTGACAGTCCGCTATCTCTTATTTATAACGTCGTAATGTAATCAATTTGGTGGTCCCTAGTTTTTGCAGAGAACTTATGACGACGCTGTTATCAGAGGCATTTGCTGTAAATTTCATGATTACCTTATTAAAGTTGTTATGTTATCTACTTGCGGATACAGATTGTGGTAACTTAAACCTTCTTTTTAGTCATCTACTCTTGATAGTGAATGTACAAGTACATAGTAGTTTTACTTTACACTCCAATTTGCAAATATTATGCGACATAAGTTGCTGAACAATACCCCTAATTATTTAGCAACTTTTCCGTTCATATTTTTTCGAAACTACGTACTCATATAATATTGTAACTGCATTTCACCAACTGCCTGGCAAAGTTGGTCAATTGCAGTTACGATTCTATACATAGGTGTCGCTATACAGTACTCTATTAAAAAAAAGAGAAAATATTTTATGCTGACAATACGATTTTCCTATTGCTTGAGAATGTGACTAGGTAGACTCAATCAAATGCAAGCGTCGGTAGTAGCTGTAGGTTAAGAAATCGGCCTTCCCACTCGGCTAGTTAGGGCTCGGTCACGTCGGCCATTACACTATAAACCAACAGAGCGATTCAGCTTAGCTAGGAGAGATCCCTAGCTAAGTTAAATTGCTTATGATAGGAGTGGGTTCACGTGGGCCAGGGGGAATACCAGTAATTTCAGTTAGTAATATTCTTTGGCAAAACTAAGTTTGTAAAGTTGGTCGGAAGCAGTTACGATATTATACGTAGGGAGTGTAGGGACTGGCGATTTATTGTTTTATTAAAGTTTCATTATTGCCAATAAATTTATATTTAAAATATCGTTATCTGTGTAGGTCTATTATTTGCATATTATGTACTGGGGATCTATCATTTTTGCGGTAATATTAATAATGGGGTCGCAGAAAATATAGCTTGGCGAAAGGAGGGGAGAGGATCTAAAAACGGGTAGAGGTTTTTATGAACGGCCTCAACAAATTCACAAATGATCTTTACTATAAAATATTACAATAAAAACATAGTTGTTTGTATTTGTTTTATTCTCTATTAGAGTACAAGGTTAATATGTTTCATGTTTTGTGTATTATTTTATAAAAGGTTGTAGAGCTAAGGAGAACTGTAAATTAGAATGTGTTAGGTTACGTTTGTCGTTGAGTGTACCAGCGCAGGCACCATGCGTAGCTGTTTGGGCAGTTGTCACACCGCAGAATACGAAGCGACTGATCGCTTAGGCACTATAGGCACCTTGCATACTACATACTTAATGCCATTACAAACTCGTCGGTCATTAGAGTCGCTTCTCGCTGGCGGTGAGACATAGTTCCTAATGTTGTTACCACAGATTTAGAGAAGGCTAGATACCACAAGCCGTCCGTACCAGCGTGTCGCTAAACTGGTGCAGCACACAAGTTTTCTGCGCCTTTTCGCGCTCCTACTTTAATCTACGTTCAACCTTACCGGTGATAATCAACATAAAGATGCCAAATTGATAGTTCCATTTTTAACGGCGTTAAAAATGAAACTATGTTTAACGGATTCTATCGGATATAATAGTACCAACAACAATTCGACATAGTTCCGGTACTTTGAGATAACTTACACTTCAAACTATTAGACAACCACCATCTTTAGTCTCCCCGTGACCATGTCTGCTAAGTTTCATTTCAATATCTAAAAAAAAATATTTCTTTATCTACCCACATTTTAATAGAAGCTCATTGAATGCATATGCGGTATCTAGTCTGCACCATATCTGTGGTTCTTAAATTTTACTTGACCAGCAAATGTTCAAGGTTGGTCTATTAGCATACTATTAAACATTCCATTACGAACATGTATTAGTAGTCTATGAATGCAATTCATATTAACAATAAATGCTTGAACTAACACTTGTTTTTGTTACCCTCATTTTACTCGTTTGTTTTTTCATGATAATATGAGTTACATTCATGATTTCCTTCTAGAAGCACAACCGTCCATTTTCTCTGCATCATAATAAAATAACTCAAGAGGAAGTGCCATTAGGCGCTTTGCAGATAGAACTTATCACTAATAGTCAAAATCATTAAAACATAAACAAAATATATGATATGGACTTATTAAGGTTGTGTTTTTAGTACTCATATGTACTAAATTTGATAACGCACTATGCGTTTTTATACCTACTAAGGTTCAAGTTACAGTATAGCTACCCAACAAGTACAGAGCCCACTTGATGGCTAGTAGGAACTGTGGTATTTGATTTGGTTCATACGGCTTTTATGGAAGCGACTGCTGGCTGACCTCCCAACCCCGAGAGGAAAGCCTGCTTCAGAGCCTCGTCCGTCAGTCTGCAGGTGTACCAGGTGCTGACAACAAAGATTGATTTAGATCGGAAAAAGAGAACATTTAGGACGGGACTTGAACCCGCGACCAGTGCCTTACAAGGTTCGGTTCAAGTCCCGTCCTAGATGTTCTCTTTTTCCGATCTAAATCTATAGGAAAAGTAAGCATACAAACTGCTTAAAAATTTAATTGAACAAAGATAGAGATAAAACGGAGCACAAAAGCATTTCGTACCGTAATGTAGTCTTGGAATTATTATGACTTGATTGCAATTTATTGTGCAATCACAAATTATTCGTAAGTAAGCCAATCGAAATTGCACAACAATATTTTCAACAACTTTCACTCTGACCGCGTCGATGGTCTCGTGGCATAAGTTTGCGTCTGTTGATACCTGGGTTCGATTCTCAGGTCAGGCAAAGTATTATTGAGTTTTTGTGTTAGATTGTTCTTAGTATCAGCACGGAGTCTAAAAACGTACCCCACCCACACTTTCGACTATCCATTCCAATATCGGGCGTTAGTTTATTAAAAACAACACATTGTTATCTACCCATATCAAATCGATATACCTACCCCATTATCATCTCGAGTGTTGAGTCCTAGTTGCATGATCCCATTTCACCTAGAAATCGGAGCCAAAATCCGAAATCCAATCAAGATACCAGTAGGAAGAAAAGGAGTCATATACTATGTATTTAGAATAGGAAAATTTAAGTAAGACAGGCAAATAGGGAAGTACCACGGACAAAAACATTATGCGTCCTAAGTGAGCTTACCGGATCGATTACCGGACTACGGATCGGAATCCGTAGTCCGGTAATCGATCAAACCATACGGTGTTCCATCACAAGAACTTGGTAACCTGGGTGAAACATAAAAAGGGAATCCTCTGGAATCTCGTCAAACTCCCTTTTTCTTCATCGGGTCAATTGCTAAATCTTTTTTGTCGGGACTAAACTTAGTCAACCACAGCGTTTTCCGTTGCTTTAAACAGGTCCACAGTAGTACATATGGATGTGCCCAGCGGACAAGAGAGAAAATGCGACATGGACTGGGGTTGGACCTCAGAATCGCAGGGCACCTGCGACCGGTCAATATAGCCCCATTTTGCCATGTCTTCCCCTCCTGATAATGAAGTAGGCGTGGAATACATCGCTCCACCTGTTTCATGTTCCACTATTGGCGAGCAGCCCTAACTTATCGTATTTAGGGAAAACTATTCTTATTCTGAACTCTTTAGATTACTTATCATGAATATTCAGCTAAAAAGACAGTTTTCTCAAGTGTGTATATGAGGAGTACATAGATGTGTCTACACTGTGACGACAAGAATGTTTTGTGTATACAACCGAGGTGCGATTGTAAATGCTAAACTATTACGTAAAGGTCACATCTGCTTATCACGCCGAACTTCGCACGGGACTAATAAGGTGTGAATTATGACACTTTCCATGGGTCGTTCTGGACAACTGCTCAGCCTCGCAGCACGACACTTTACCACTCGTGTCTCTTGACTCTTTTAAACCATTGACATGCATCATTTTGGTTATGTTCAATTTCATAGGAGTCTTCTTTACCGTGCTGAGGGTTCAAGTGTCTGTGATCTTTGGGACTATCGTGGTTACATGTAATATTCGTGAACGCCTATAAGTTTTTGGAGCTTATGCCAACTATAAGATATCGTGGTGCACCGGTACTAATTGGGTACCGGCGCCGGCGTAGTGATTTATAGATCCCACCAAGACCTTCGGGGGCCCAAGCCAACCTACCTGCGAGCCGATACATCAGCTGATTAAGGTACGAGGCTCAGGTGCAGGCTTCTTTTTTGGAGTTGGAGGGTCAGATAGCAGTCGCTCCCGAAAGCCAAGTAAAAAAGACGAGGAGGAGTAAACGGATCTTAGGCTCTGAGGTGAAAACCTCGGACGCAACCACAGACATAGTGATGTACAGGCCCCACCAAGATCTCCGGGGCTTAAGTCAAGCTCACCTGCGATACACACCGAGGTACACCTGCTGATTGACAAGCTTCTCTAAATTGAGGGTCAGACGTTAGTCGTCCCGTAAAAGATGAGGAGGAGAAAGGGACAGCGGACTATGGGCTCGAAAGTGCAAGCTTTGGATGCTACAGAGCTTAACGCTGCTTTAATGATGATACCGACAGACTTAGTTCCTAATTGATGACATCGTAAATAAATGCAGCTAAGTCGTCTTCACTAGTACCTTTTTTTTTTGTGCGGAAATCCCCTCGGATACCCCCCCGCCGGCCAGCGGGGGCGGTTATGTCGGGCTCGAACCGATCTTCACTAGTACCTACGCAACATTTTGCGGTACCCTTCTAGCTATGTTGTTAACAAATGTCTTTCCATGCCACTTCTGACCACTTCCGGACCCCTGGCGGGTATATATAACCTATTTAATCCATATTTATATAAAGCATGAACTTTTTAAACTTGCAGGTAGTGTCGTACAAGTATGACCGGCCGCAAGAGTCTGTTCATATTCCTCATGGGGCTGGCTTGGAAGTGCCGGTTCAGCATGCCACTGCTGCTTAGCGGCACGGTGGCGGTACTCGGCCGGGCGTGGATGTTCCAGATCAGAGTTCATACGGTCCACAGGCTCCATGAGAACGAGGTGACTTCACAATAGTATTGTTAGAACAGGTACTGGTGTACCTACTTACTGGTACCTAATCTGTCTGATTATTTATATTTACCGGTATTCATAATAACGAAAAATAAGAATTATTTTTTGGTGTTGCGTTGTTCTCAGTAGTATCCGAAACTTAACGTAAAAGACGAGAATTTTGTCTGATAGAGATCGCTCTTAGCGATAAGACCGCCTATTGTAGCTCTTTTTTTATCGTGCGGAAATCCCTTCGGATACCCCCCCGCCGGCCAGCGGGGGCGGTTATGTCGGGCTTGAACCGACTAAAACCGCATGCCGTCTCGGGTCTACAGACGCCGGGGTGTAAGGTTGTCCATAGAGCATATCCTCTCACCCCGACTGACCCTGGGCCATCTCCGGTTTCGAGATGGCCCCCTCACCGATTGTACCTACAATATGTATATTTAGACTTAAGATATTGTATATATTAATATGTGGTGTACAATAAAGAGTATTATATCTATCTATCTATCTATCTTATAGAAACCGGAACCCTTATAGTTTCGGTAAGCGGGCATTTTTCAAAAGTGTATCTTAGAGGAAAGTGTATCCATGGGGAATGAATCTTCAATTTATTTATTTAAGTAAATGTAAATTACACTGTATTTAACTGTACTAGACAATAGTGTATTTAACGGGGACGGAAGCGGGGATTTTTATAAAGTGATATATTAGGAAAGTGTATCTACGGGGAATAAACCGACATTATTACTTGTATTTAAGCAAGGCTAACATCGGTGCCTCCCGTATACCTTGATCGCGTTGCGCTAAAGTTGGTTTACAATATACTGACTGATTACCTTTAAAGATGATGACGAGGACGTAGAGAGAGCGTAGGGCGTTAGCAGTGAGCACTATGCTGGCTTACAGATTCACTCGATGTATAGAACCAGTTAAGGCATTCTGTCAATATTTCTACTCCAGTGGCCTGGTGGGTGACTTATACGCAGCGATTCTACAACACCCTGCGTATTTAGTATAAGAATGCTTTCAGAATGCTGTTGAGGCTGCCGCGGCACTGTAGTGCCTTCGGAATGTTTACTGACAGATTCAAGGCGATAATCCGCAAAAAAGCTTCTCTTTTGTTGCAGCGCCTGCGCAATATATTCAACAGCATTCATAAAGTAATAGGCCATACGATTGACTGCCCTAGCCAAAAACATTGGATAAGGGTAGTCAATGGCAACATGATTTTAATGTAATTGATGTATTAACAATACTAACATAATTCTAAGCAAATTGTTACTAATATACTAATACTGTGGACTGAAACATGGTCTGAAAGAAATTATATTATTAAGCTCACTTAGGCGCCGGAAAAACAGATAGGACGCGCGTCCTAGACGTGTCTTTGTAACATCGCGCATCTCTGACCCTCTCCGCTCGCACGTCCGGCGCGTTAAGGCCTGCGTTGCGTGGAACGTGACACGCGCGCGTTGTTTTTTTGTAGATACTCGTACATACAGCAGCGCTGCGTTAGGCGGGTCGAACTTCACACGATTTTTTACGTGTAACGCTCGACGCGGCTAAGTACTAAAAATAAATTAGAGAATTGGCCCTTAACGGATGAATGACGGTTTGTTGTATCTAGCTCACTATAAATCAATACGTGCGACCTTTAATAAGATTATGCACTTGCTAGAATTTGATGACAACGCAATCACTAACAGAATTACGCGCAATGTGCATCAATCCTTTTGTCAATACATTGTACTTAAGTGATTAGGGGCAGTCTGTTCTTTTTACAATAACATCGACGGTTGAGACGCAAAAGGGTGCAAGTGACGACTACGGGTAACAGGTTAATCACTGTTATATAACCTATCACCCGTAAAAGAGCAGGTCCCAAACAACACCAAAACGCTTAAGCGTTTATGATGTCGTTTGAGACCTGTTCTCATACTTCTCTTTAATATAAAGCTTAATATACGTGGGACACTCAGAAAGTTTTGCGAAAATAAAAAAAAGTGTTCTATAGGTAAATATTTTTTTATTAAATCTTTTCAAAGTACTCTCCACCAGCCTCTATACAAAGTTTCATGCGTTTGAACCAGTTTTCAAAACACTTTTTCCAATCCGCCGCAGATACCTCGTTTACAGCCTGCTCAAACGTTGACAGCGCATCTTCCGGCGACGAAAATTGTATCCCTTTGAGCTGATTTTTTATTTTCGGGAATAAAAAGAAGTCGCACGGTGCAAGGTCAGGGCTGTAAGGAGGGTGACCTAGGAGTTTAACCGGAGTGCTGTCCAGGAAGTCCCTCGTTTTAAGCGCGGTGTGTGCGGGCGCGTTGTCATGGTGGAGTAGTATCCCGCGGAGCCCTGTGTTTGGTCGCTTGTAGCTCACTACAGAGAAAACTTCTGCCAAGCATTTGGTAGTGTACCATTCAGCGTTGATGCTTCTTTGATTTCGTAAAGGGATTGATAACAAGTAGCCAGACAAATTGAAAAAACTCGCGATCAAATCTTCCCTCCGCTTCTAGATCGCTTCACTTGGTAGGTGTTGATTCGTTTTGAAACACCCAAACCGTCGACTGGCGTTTTGTTTCTGGATCATACTGATAAATCCACGACTCATGACCTGTAATGATGTCATAAACACGCCGAGACGCGCCTGCTTCAAACTTGTTTATCATATCACGACACCATTCCACCCGGGCCTGCTTCTGAGCATCGGTGAGATTGTGCGGCACCCAGCGTGAAACTATCCTTCTCACACGAAGATGCACGTGTAGAATCTCGTGAAGGCTTCCCGATCCAATCTGAAGAATGTGCTGAATCTCTTGATATGTGACTCGTCTATTATCTTGGATTATTTTTCACTGCTAGCACGTTTTCTTCCGTAACAGCCGTCAAAGGGCGACCACTTCTTTCTTCATCCTCCAAAGTCAGTCGACCGCGCTTGAATTCGTTATACCAACGATACACGGTCGCCTTGGAAGGGCCTTCATCCATGAATGCCATTTGAAGTCTATCGTACGATTCGTCTGGTTTCAGGCGACACTTGAAATCGTAGAAAATCATAGCGCGAAAATGTTCCCGACGCAGATCCATTTTTCAATGAGACACAATAATTGAAATTATCTTGCAAAAAATGCAGAGAGAAATTTTGAAATTGGAACGTACTTATTTTTAATCATAAATAATCATATTTTAGAAATAGATTATAACTGACCACTCTCTCATATATAAAAACTTTTTTTCGCAATACTTTCTGAGTGGCCTGGTAGTATGTAAATAACGTATTCGTATCCTAATTAATGTAAAGTTTTGGAGCATCTTTCCCCCTGATCAGCCCCCTTATACAGATTGACCAACCGTACCGTAACCACGTGCGGTCGTATTAGCCGACACATTTACGTTGGTTTAATTTTACAACAGTTCTTTCTTCTATGTTAACCAATTGAAAGCCACCGGCTTCTCACGCTATGACTGATTACAAATCGCTGTCAAATAGAATATTGCCCCTGAATTGGTTCTAAAACCCGCTTCCTAGCAGAACAATGGCTTGGGTCTTCACTGATATTCATGAAGTTTTATTTCATTTCAGTTGGCTTATTACGAGGAAGATGAGGATCAAGACGAAGATGATGGCACTTGGGAGACGCAGTCCACAGACTCTTGGGAAACTATAGTCGAGGAAGTGGCTTATGGGTGACCCCCAATTGGTGCATGGTTGTCATAATTCCAATATACATATTTATAATGTCGATACGTTTATTGTATGTAGTTCCTTACCAGGGAGGGGGTAGGGGGGGGGAGGGAATTCTGGTTTATATAAATCATAACTATGCTAAATATTCAGCTGAGTTAAACCCTTTAGCTAAAATATAAATTGTAAAAATTAATTAAAATACTAAGATACTAGCTGACCCGGCAAACCTCGTTCCGCCTTAGAATCAAGTATGTATGTTGGTTACTTTATCAGCTGAATTAATTTAGTGAATGTCTTCTTGCACCGCGGCACTAAATACCCTAACCGGCGTTAGGTTTTGATCAGTTCGATTCCGACATAACCACCCTCGCTGGCCGGCGGTAACCGTGGCAATTTCCGCAAAAAATAAAAAACAAATTGGCACAGTATAGGCGGAGACTAATCTAAAAAATCAAGGATCATGAAAATCGGTCCACCCATTCTTGTGTTTATCCCGGTCATCAATAATACGACTTTGTTTTTTATTGTATAAATTATTTGACCAGAAGAATGCATTTTCAATATTTTTGTCGATGGCAGCTTATTTGTTGGTCAGGATTTAGATTTAAAAGGAGTCAATGGTAAAATATATTGGTGTTATTGTCTATATAGTACCTAATTGTAGGTCCTTGGTTTGTTAATCGTATACTATTTTGCTTCATACCAAAGTGTTGTCTATTCCTGGATCTGCATACATACATTCCTACAATACATACACTCAACCTTTCTATCCCGATAAACATAACATAACATAAACTCACGCCTATATCCCCGAAGGGGTAGGCAGAGGTGCTAGCACCCACGTTTCGCCAGTTTATGTTTTAGGTCCCAATGTAATAGGTGGCGAGCCTATTGCCATTAACCGGGCACTTATAAACCTGCGATAAATACACACATAACTTCGAAAAGCATCGAAAAGTCATTGGTGTGTGCCATGGTAATACCTGGAATCGAACCCGAGACCTCGTCTCAGCAGTCCTTTACCCATACCACTAGGCTACCGCGGTTATCCCGATATGATCAGATATTCTTTATTTTTAAAGAATATCTGCTTATTCGTATAAGCATAGTTATGCTTATAGTTATGCTTATACGAAATCAAATGTACCGACATCGTTTACAACGACGCATCGGTTATAACGACCAAATGGCAAAGCTCCGACCGAATACCTATATTAATACCTATTTTTTTAACGTGTGGATACCCCCACGGGCTTCACCCCATCGGTGCCAACAATGGGATGGGCGTGTCGGAATCGGACCGACTAAAACCACACGGTGTCCTCCCCAAGTGTCCATTGCTGGGCACCCCGGGTGTTAGCCCTCGAACGGATAGCCCCAGGGTTACCGGCGCATATTAATACATATGTAAACATACCGCTTATACTTATACATACATCAGATAAAGCGATCATTGGCCTTCTGATTCAATCGTAAATTCAATGGCCTTATCGCAATGTTATGGCTTAACACGACATTATGTTAACATACATATACGTATGCGAAAAAAAATGTAAAATAGATGCGGCGATAGCCCAGTGGCGTACGTAACGGACTGCTGAGACGAGGTCTCGAGTTCGATCCCCAGTCGCCCGGGCACACACCTCTGACTTTTCGTAGTTATGTGTGCATTAATAAATGTTAATTATCGCTCGCTTAATAATGTGACCGGTAGATGGCAATAGGCTCACCCCCTATTACATTGGGACCTTAACATAACTGGCGAATCGTGGGTGTGTAATACACCTCTGCCTACCCCTTCGGGGATACAGGCGTGAAGTTATGTTATGTTACATATACGTATCTTTGTGAGTTGATATTGATAGTGTGTTTTTAATGTCACTAAAAACAAGAAATTGTTTAACAATAGATACTAATGGGGATAAGACAAAATGTATATGTATATCGAACGACTATTGGACATATAGTCGTTAGTATTGGGATCTGGGGTTTCGACTGTATGTAGATTCACGTCGAGTGTTGATGACCTAGCATCATTGTGATAAGTTTTTGTTCTCTTTTGTATTATCTTTACCATATTTTTATGTAAACGATTCTGCTTAAGGCTTTAGGGAGTTAGGGTATATGTTAAATCTTGTTAATAAATGCAAATAGACGGGTTATCGACTTATTCTTAAAAGCCCCGTTTACCCGATCGACGTCTGCTTGGAAAAAGTAGGTTGTAATCATGGAATATATAATAGTGTCTCGCCTGGTCAACCCCCTGGGCGAGGATACATCAGGAATATTCCAGTCCTGACATCTCCCGTTGCTGGAGGAGACCTAGTTCTTGTCTCCATGAAGAGACAACAGGACTCAAAGTTTCCTGATGGCTCCCCAGCCAGTTGACCTGCAGAGACACGAGTCCGAAGGGACCAGCCTTAGACCTCGTAAGTATGAATTCAAACGCCAAACTGTCTTATATTATGCCAACGTCACACCAACCAGTGACGTCATTTGTTATAATTTTAATTTAATTGATTAATAATTAAATTAATTAACAATTTTTTTTTTAATATTTAGGACACGTCAATTTGACTTCACCTCGCCTTATGGTACGCTGAAGGTAAAGTCTCAGGAAAGATGGTCACCATTACATACACGTATCATGTTAACAATGGTGGCACTCAGCTTGACGGCCTCATCAGAAGAGGATTGTCGTCGCAGCACCGCGTGACACCCACCGGTCGCACTAGTGCTGCGACCACAATCCTCCTGCCCGGCTATGCACTTGCTGACCCCTGAACGCAATCAAACCGAAATTGGATTACTATGGAGGGTTTTTCGCAATCGTGCACGGTGGTACCTACCCGGCCGTTTTTTGTGACAAATTTGTGTCATAAAATTTCTACCACCAGTGAAATAATAACACGTTAATACTGCCTTTAATTTAATGCAGGTAAAAATATTCTAAAATAATGAGAATATGCATTCTACATCTAACTAACACTTTTATTCGCTAACAATATTCAATAACTATCACTTTTTTCATTACAAACAATACATAATGCTTTGTATCACAGATATCGAAATTCAATATAGGTAAATCCTTGTAGAAAATTGTTTAAATAGACGAAATAGAATTATGGATAAAACAGGTCGTGTTATACTAAGTTTTAGGGTATAACTTAGGTCGGTGCTCCACTCCGAAATCACTTCATTTTCTTAAGATCATCACTGTAATGATGCCTTCCGACTTCCTTCTGAAAGCATAAATAAGCATGAATAGATTTAGTTTTGACAAAGTGAACATCCAGAACGGGGCTTGAACCCGCGACTAGTCCCTTACAGGGGTAATTCCTGAGAAAGATCTCAGGATAAGCATGAAGTTTCTATAGTACGGCCGTTTGCATGTACTTATGTCGTCCGGTCATTAACGTCACAACGCATATGATAATAGTGCTTCGACTGTGGGAGTGAGCGAGACAGATATTACTCACATAATAACGGTAGAACTATAATTGTCGGTAATATTTAGTAAGAATGCAGCAAGTTTCTCGTTTCAGTTTCGTTAGTGTAGACAAGGAAGTAGGTCTGTTTTTAAAATCAGAACAACATGTAGGTATGCTTAAGTAATGACTACAATTTTGACATACCTACATCGCGGTCTTTCTACCATATTTTACCTATAAAATTAAAGAGTAGGCATTTAACCGTATTTCAAATATAACGCGTTCAGTTGCTCTAGGAAGATGAAACAGAAAACAGTATGTGGTCCTATTTTCCCCCAGGTAGGCAGCAGGCCTCTCCACAATGCTAGGACTCCCTCATTCCTTATGATGGCCGAAAATACTTCCAGTTGATTAAGTTTTCCGCCTGAGTTCTGTACTCTGAAATGCAGTCATTTGCGTAAGTCGGAGTGTTTAGGTAGTTTAAAGTAAAGCAAATCCTGTACACCCCGAGATTACATTCAGCAGTGAGCAGTGCCACTAAGTCTAAAATATTTCCACGAAGGCTTAGGAGTCTATTAAGGTTCAAAATTTTTTCAAAGAATCTCGAATTTGGAACGGCACGCAGAAACTAGATGAATAGAGTTAATGAATTTTGACATCCATGTGTATGGGCATAGCGCACCTATTTGTAATGTCATCTGTATGAACTCTACAAAAAATCGTGCATTGTTGCTGGTCAAGTTCTTAGTGGACTTTCGCTACATCAATAATTTTATTCCGTACAGCCAGCCTATGTAGTACTTAGTATACATAGAATTAATTAAACCTGAGCCTAAACTAATTGGCGTGCGTTAAATTAGCGTTAAAGCTATTAGTTAAAACTTCTTTACAGTGTTAAGGTAGAGTGTACAGGGGCTTTACCACGACTTATAGCAATGCAAAAGCAATACAGTTCAGCTGAGGGAGAGAGATGAAGCTATACACGGTGGATAGTGCCATCTCTCTCCTGCTGAACTTTACATTTTAGGTTTACCTAGTCTTCACAATGTCAAACGGTATCGAACAGACTGAGGTGACAAAGCCAGCCGTCATGGCAGATACGAAGTGCAATGGAATTCCGTCGGACAAGTGCGGCGCCATCATTTCTCGTACCTGAGGAACAAATAAGCTGATTTAATATGGATGCCGCTGGGTCATTATATTCGGGAATGCCAACATTGGCAGCCAATGCCGGTCAGGGTCCCAGGGATGTCCTACCTAGAGCGTACCTGGTTTCCTGCAACACAGATAGGTCTGATGAAACACGCGCAATTTCAGTCGGTTCGAGTCCCGTTAGCTTCAGTCCACACGTCAATCAATTAGTTTATTGCACTCCACAGTAGAACAGTAGTTCTAGGCCTCTTTAAATCCCCTCTCCCTTGCTTATCCTGCTAACTATGTCTGTTACTTTTGTTCCTTGTTGGATGAACTCATTACGAATTAAATCCTTCAAAGAAACACCAAACATAGCTCGTTTCTTAACACGCTGCGCGAGTTTTGTTTAAGGACTAGCACCAACTGTCATTGTCCACGTTCCGCACCGTAAACACTGATTACCTAATATAGTTGCCGTAAGTCATAAGAAAAATGAGACCAATACACACTACCACAGAATAGATAATAGTACTGACGTACGCACGTATCGAATATGTAAAAAAATAAAAAAGAACAGGTACCTGAGCATAGGCGCTGAGTTGTGAGCCACTGACAACTGCAGCCCTGCTGACGGTGGCTCCAGTGCCGCTCCACAATCTCCTGATTCCTTCCTCACGTGTTATTCTGACGAGTATTTGAATAGGATCACAGATTTAATTAAGTGTTTTTGGTAGCCACAGTAGATTCCCTGCGTTCAGGCTATCTTGATATTGTTGAATCTGGTTTTCAATAATAAAGAACTGACTACGAAAGTGCAGCAGTTGTATGAGTATTGAGAGGTGCTTAAATGCTTTCAATTATTACGAACATTGATTATATAATCAAAGATTACGAAGTACTAAGCAAGACTGATTCTGTAGATATATGTCACAGGTGACATATCAGATGTCACAGATGTGTACACCTACCCTTAATTCAAAACTAAGATTATCATCTAGTTCGACTAGGGATAGATACCCGTCACACCAAGTTAATGCACGCCCTAGAATGTTATCACACTAGTTATAGTATTTACCTACACCTATCGTCGGAGCTCAAGTTGGTAAGTAAGACGGTAGTCACTCACTAAAAGTCCAGATAAACCCGTAAAGGAGGCTTTGGAGAGTGGACTTCGGGCTTTAAAGTGCAAGAGTTAGCTGCAACTGGGGATGGTGCTCGGATGCAGAATTTGTATCAGAATACTAACCTACTTAGGGCGTTGAAAACATGGGTGTAATTCCTTCTCTTTTCTGGCGGTAATCGGCCGTCAGCTGTCATTCGGACCAGAACCACTTCTGCAGGGGTACCGACGACTGCAGCAATACTGCCCGAAACACAACCAATTACTATCTTCGCCAGAAACGAAGGTACGCCATACTGTCTGAAAAGTATAAGGTTTTACACTAAATTGATAGATTAAACTAAGATAAGCTTATATAAGATAGCTTATATAGCTTATTCAGCGAGCTATGGAAAGAGCTATGCTCGGAGTTTCTCTGAAGGATAGGATTCGAGGTTATCGACATAGCTCAAAGAATTAGCAAGCTGAAGTGGCAGTGGGCCGGCCATATCTCGCGAGGAACCGGCAACCGCTGGGGTAAACGTGTTCTTGAGTGGAGACCGCGACTCGGCAAACGTAGTGTAGGACGCCCCCGGCCAGGTGGGATGACGATCTGCGAAAGACTACGGGCAGATGATGGATGCCGCAAGCTGAAGACAGGGCGCTATGGCGCTCATTAGGGGAGACCTATGTCCAGCAGTGGACTAGAATAGGTTGATAATGAAGCTTAACCACGGTCATCATCATCATCATCATCTTAGCGTGGTTCCCGGCTCCATCTGAGACGTTCACTTAGGAGCCCAGGATCCGCTTACTCATTCTCCCCCTTTTGGTTTGGTTTAGGAGTGATTGTTTTCTAACCCCGAGAGGAAAGGCTGCGCCTAAGCCTCTTCCTTGGTGGGGCCCACACAATAGGTATACACCCTTTCGTAACAGTCGATAACAATTTATTTCAACTATCTACCTAGATACTATGGGAAACTTAACCATTCAATTCGTGTACATTTATTAATAAATTAATTGTATATAGCCCGCGGCTCCGCAGTCCGGTCAGGCTCCGTAGTCAGGTCAATTGTTTTGTGATACGTATTGATAAGATTTATTTATGAGCTTAAACATGTCTAAATATAAATAGGCAAGTTAGGTATTAAAAAAGAAGTGTTACCTACCTATATTTTGAAAAATACCTACTCTTTGTAAACATCGAAGAAGGCGTTGAAACATCCAAGCCGTCCAGTTGTGTACGTAGCTTGCCTGAACAGGCTGGCAGATAGCCCGTTGTAGAAGCCCAGTATACCCTCATTATGCAAGGTTCTCTGGGCTACCTGCATAAAGGTCGTGTTCTTCGCTTCAATGCCTAAAAGCTGCATGCGAGTTTTCAATAAGTCCATAGGCTGAACTATCGCTATGGCCACCATTCTGTAATTGTAAATAAATATATTTTACGCGAAGAGACTATAGTCAGAGAGTTCATCTATTTGGTGTACAAGCCACTTTCATTCCACTGACACCCTTAAGACATACCATTTAGTTTTAGACTTTAAAATCATCAAAATCAAGTATTTAAAACAATAAAGCAGTTTGTAGAGTGAGTTTAAATCTGTAATTAAGTCTCTTCATTTAATTTTAGACTCTAAATGATTATCAATAAAGTCTAAAAAAAATTTTTACAGTGATAATGGCATGGAAGTGGCTTGCTTTGCATTGAATCGAGGCCCTGGTGTCGGTTTAAGATTCGGAGGGAGGGCTTAAAAATAAAACAAAATGAGTGAAATGACATGATTATTTACGTAAAAATGGGGTGAGGGGGCGGACCCCGGACTCCACAGTGAAGTTTGAACCGGGATTTGGTGCTCGGATGAAGGAGGGAATCCAGCATCATCATCTTGGCGATGTTTCCGATGCTTGCATCTGAGGCTTTGACTCTGAACTTTGAACTTCTACGACTTTTATGCGAGCCACTGACTGCCGTCTGACAACCTAGACAAGACCTTTCCAACAGAAAAGGCGCGAGGTTGGCTTCGGGCACATATACACTAGAGATAGTATTATAATAGTTTAGACCTCCACCAATTGTCAGCTGTGTGGGCATTACTATTTTTTATGCGGACTGAGGGGAAAAAGTACGTTGTATAATCCAATTGCGCTACGCCATTTACCAATTATAAAACTAAACCACCCAGGAACCCACACACCAAATTTCATGAGCTTTACAATTTAATTTCATGCTTATGCCTTCAAAACAAAAAGAGGTGCTCTTATAAACTGCCAATCCATAGTTCATCCACATAGAGCTTTTTTTTTAAAAACCCCGATCCACGTGTGCGTTTATTTCTAACCAGTATCAGGTATATGAAATTTGGTATTTCTTACTTTCCAAAGTACGTACGGTTCCATACAAAGCGAATCAGGGAAACATTCACACCCTTAGAGATGAAATTACGAAAAACGCTAATATTCGTATACGTTTGTTTTTAACCAGAAACGTGCTTCTAATTTTGAAAATGATGGACTTTCATACAACCATTCAATCCTCATTTTTACCTTTAGGGGTGAAATTTCTAAAAACCCTTCCTTAGTGAATTTTAACAACATATTAAGCATCAACTGCTAAAACTTCAAGTTTTTAGCCCTAGCGGTTTAGTCTCTGTGTTGGTGAATAGGTCTGTCAATGGGTCAGGACCTAATTATTTATGTGTAGAATTTTTATGCCATGAGACTGTGCAGCTAAACTCGGTTTTATTTGGTACTCCCTCACATTACAATCCTCGACAACCTAATTTTTCAAGGTTACGCCCGTAATGTATGCCCGATCCGATCATTAGAGGCGAAGATGAGGATGTGCTGCAGATGAGTGCACCACGTTTATAATGAAAAAACGTGGGCCCTCGTCTATACCCGAATTGGTGACAGCTGACAGCTTTATTAAGGACTGCCTGGTTCATTGGCACATAGCATAAAAATGGATTACCCTGATACACCTCCTATGACGAAGTTAAGCCATGCTGGAATCTGCTTCGGTTTCTGCTCTGCTTTAGGAGGCATACCAAATTTAACTGCTCTTTAATACATCAGACAGAAGACGGTCTTATTTTATCCATTTCATTTTGTAGCTACAAGGATTTTGATGATATAAGAAAAAATACTTGTCTAGAAGATTTTTACGCTCATCTTAAAGACCGTTTATTCTTATTTGAAGCACTGTTTTACGCAACGGTTGTAAAGAAGTATTTATATAAGATCATTGAAGTTTAAGGTTACAAAAATACGCAATAATATGATGACTTTTCTTCTTCTTTTTTTATTAAGGTGGCACCTTGCATCGGTTGTTTAGGTACCGATGATTCTGCCAACATCAAGGTCGAGAGTAGATTTAATCGTTTATAGAGGTTTCTAGGTATTTGTGAGACATGTGAATTAAACAACATGTCGTTGCTGCTCACTGAACACAAGTGTTAGAAATTTTTAGTTACCATAAAGAATTTATTTAGGTATCAGGGCATAACATTTGGGTACTTAGTGGGGTGAATAAAAGTGGTATTGATTGGACACCGGCAATACAGCTTATAAAGTTTACATCTATGAGCAAAGGGGAATAAAGGCCTAGGTTGGTTAACTATCAAAATAAATCCTTATCATCGTCGTCCAAGTTCCAATCCCAGTTACATTCAAAGCTTGCACTTTGAAGACCGCGGTCCGTTCTCCTACTTCTCCTATTATCTTGGATTTTATTGGAGCGACGGCAGTCTGACTTTCCAACCCCAGAGCATGCGCCAGAGCCGCTTCACTTATTCAGCAAGTGTATTAGCTACGACAAGTGTGTGGAGACTGATGGCACTAACATATTTCCTACAATCGTTTTGGTTTTGCGCTGTCCCGATGCCTAAGCCAGAAATTCATGGACGTCTAGTTATAGTTGCGGGCTCCTTACGCCATTATATATTATGTTAGACTGGCTGCCTAATGTGCGTTAGTCCCGTTTGCATCCAAACTTTGGAGCTCAAGGTTGGCTTTCTGACTCTTTTTCTTGATGTAGCATATATTTGCTTTTGCGGAGCGACTGTCGTCAGACCCCCAACCCCGAGAGCATGCGCAAGAGCCTCGTCTGTTAATTAGCCAGTGTATTAGCCCCCAGATGAGGTTGGCTTGGGGCCCTGAAGATCTTAGTGGGTCCCGAAAAATACCCTGTAACTTATCTTCATCTCAACGTCATCCAGTGGATCGTGGTCCGCCAGGCGTGATTACCTTACCTGATAGCAGGATCCTTCCTGTGATTGAAAGTAGCCTTCCCGAAGCAACATCAGCGTCGCCACAGTGGCAAATTTATTGTGGCGATACCCGATACCACGACATGTACACAGCCTTCGATTGATGCACCCTCCCTTTTTTTCCGTGCGGTAATCCTCCCGGGGGTACACGTTGGTTATATTAGATTCGAACCGAGTAAAACCGCACGACGTCTCGGGTCTTCAGACGCCGGGATGTAAGGAGGCCCATAAGGCTTTTCCCCCGCACCCTGGCTGACCCAGGGGCATCTCCGGTTTCATGATTCCCTTGGGTTTGGGAACGACAGTGTCCTAGCTTGCCCCTGGAAAGAGGGGGCCGCGCAACGTGCCACCATCCTGGCCAGCTTCTGCTAGGGTAACAGGCGGCTCCACCTGTCTCCCCCAGGCCAGCGCTCAAGGAAGACGGAGGTTGTTCAGTGACCTCCGACGCCTGAGTCGCCCCCGCGCCCCGCAGGCTTTGCGGATGGAGAGAGACCCGAGTCTCTCCGGGACCTGAAATTTCTACTGTACTAGAGAGGATTCAGTAAGAAAATATCCAATAATAGCATAACGTCCAGCAGTGCTATTCTCTAAGGACAACAGCCTTGCGCGCAGCGCTGCGCTCGTCGACGATTTAGATTTAGATTTAGATTTAGATTTAGATTTAGATTTAGATTTAGATTTAGATTTAGATTTAGATTTAGATTTAGATTTAGATTTAGATTTAGATTTAGATTTAGATTTAGATTTAGATTTAGATTTAGATTTAGATTTAGATTTAGATTTAGATTTAGATTTAGATTTAGATTTCATCATCAATCAAAAATCTAAATCTAAATCTAAATGTAAATCTAAATCTAAATCTAAATCTAAATCTAAATCTAAATCTAAATCTAAATCTAAATCTAAATCTAAATCTAAATCTAAATCTAAATCTAAATCTAAATCTAAATCTAAATCTAAATCATAAATTAAAATAAAATAAAATATAAATCCAAAGCAGCATTTTGCGAGCTCGTCGACGAGCGCAGCGCTGCGCGCAAGGCTGTGGTCCTTAGAGAATAGCACTGCTGGTCCTTTCAAAATAAAATATGTAGATTAAATTGAATCGAAAAACGTTTTATTAAAGAAAAACTGTACAAAATACAAATCAAATAGCAAACCCTAACACACAATTCGAATACATTTCCATCTTATAATATATATTGTAATTGGCCCTTCTGTACGATGGGACACTGGACCAGCGCCTACGGCCCCACAAACCAGAGGGCCCCATTTCATCGATAAATATTTAGCGATGATAGGGAGCCCCATAGAGGTATGAATATTTGCGTCAGTCATGTGGACCCCATTATTCTAAAGTGATGATTCTTTTAAGAAATTTATCTATTGCGTCTAATCACAATTTCGTTTACACAATTTGTTTACAACAGCTACTGATGCCATACTGGTTCATCACTAATTCCAACGTTATATATTATATAATGTTTCACCACGTTGTCATAGCGATGAAGCAATATATCAATTCATAAGCAAAGTATGAAACGACTACAGTCTTCGAGAGTTCAGCTCATTCGAAAAACATATTTTAGCGCTGAAGAATTTTTCTCGTACGATACTTTAATTTTTTTGATATGAACTCTTACATAAACATCATTTTTCAACGTCTTGCATGATTTTTGTTTCAACAGAACTCTCGACACTGTTGGCTATTCTGTAAATTGCAAGTTGCTGCAAACTGTAATTCTGTTATAGAAGCGGTTGTAATCATCTCAATTATTTTTACTAACTTCATGCTAATCTAAAATACAAAGCGTTTAGTTGTTCGAGGAATATGAAACACAAGACGGTGTGGGGTCCTATCTTTGCGTAGGTGGGCAGTAGGCCGGTCCAGAGCGCCAGAATACCCTCGTTCTGGATGATATTCTTGAGCACTCCAAGCTGGCTTGCCCCTTTTCCTGAATTCTGTACTCTGAAATCAATTTTGCAAAGGGGTTGTTAACTTTCTGTCTAGTTTTTAAGTAGTTTATATATCAAGAACCAAGTGGTTCGGGCCTCTTTTCTTTGCTGCACCATAAAGACTTGGAATTCTTTATCAGCACACGTGTTTCCTTCTTCCTGTAGTCCCGGGTCCTTTAAGCGGGGCGTGAAAAAGCATGTGATGAGGCCGTCAAGCTGAGGGCCGCTATTATACGAGCATTATCGGTGTAATCGTTACCCTCATTCTCGAGACTTTACCTTTAACTTAATGTCAGGCGAGGTAAAGTCATATAGACGTGACCATTATAAAAAAAAGCTGCTTTGATATAAGTAAACTAAATCGCTGACCCTGTCTAAGTTGGGAAAAGGCTTGGAGGATTATGGTAGAAGGTAAGATATTCAAGGTATCACTTGTTGATACCTTTTCTTTTTAGGGATTTTCTTTAGAAAAGCCCTATTGCTATCGAGTTGTCGTCGACGTCGTCGACGTCGTCGTTGCCAATTTTCTGTCACGGTTTTGGGTATGAAGGAGATGAGTTATAGAGTTGCTGTTTTCGGTAATAGATTCGTGCTGGGGGAACCATTGCAAGATAAAGAAAAAAAAAAAAAAAAAGAAAATCCCTTGTATTCGGCTGAGCTCGTCTCAGGAATTCAACTTGTTTTTTTTTTCGCGCGGAAATCCCTTCGGGTACCCCCCCGTCGGCTAGCGGGGGCGGTTATGTCGGGCTTGAACCGACTAAAACCGCACGCCGTCTCGGGTCTTAAGACGCCGGGGTGTAAGGTTACCCATAGAGCATATCCCTCGCACCCCGACTGACCCTGGGCCATCTCTGGTTTCGAGATGGTCCCCTTACTTGCTCTCCACTGTGCCATCTGCTAATCAGAGGGACACGTGGAAAGCTTCCGAACAGCCCTCAACAGGGCCGTCCTCGCCTCGGTCGGAGTTGGCCGTAGGCGGCAGCGTCTCTCCCGCCCTAGGCGAGAGGCGCTGCTGTCTCCGTTGCCCAGGGTGCACCGCGTGGAGGTCCCCAACCAAGCACCCCCACTTGTTGATACCTTGAATATCCTGTGTTTCTGCAGAAAAATATTTTTTATCTAACCAGAAGCCTTAAGAATTTTGTCCATTTTTTTTTTTTTTTTTTTTATATTTTGGACACGTCAATTTGACTTCACCTCGCCTGATGGTAAGCTGAAGGTAAAGTCTCAGGAAAGAGGGTCACCACTACATACAAGTACCATGTTAACAATGGTGGCACTCAGCTTGACGGCCTCATCAGAAGAGGATTGTCGTCGCAGCACCGCGTGAGACCCACCGGTCCCACTAGTGCTGCGACTACAATCCTCCTGCCCGGCTATGCACTTGCTGACCCCTGAACGCAATCAAACCGAAATTGGATTACTATGGAGGGTTTTTCGCAATCGTGCACGGTGGTACCTACCCGGCCGAATTTTGTGACAAATTTGTGTCATCAAATTTCTACCACCAGTATCTTTTAGTATCTTTGACCCTTGTATTAGGAGAAAAAATAGTGACGTGATCAAAACGACTCGTTTCATTGGTCAAAGAGACTGTAGGAAAGAGTAGTGCTCTCTTTCTGCTATATTTGATATGTAATTAGTTGTATACCTTGTCTTGACGATATCCAAAGGCAAGGAGGCGACTGAAGTAATGAATCCTGAGATCATGGCCGCTACAAAGTGCAGCGGTAGCCCATCAGATAAGTGTGGCAACAACAGTTGCCGTGCCTATGGGTAAAGCGTTTTCAGTTATTTATTTATTTATATAATAAAAACAATACAAGCTAACAGTCATAGAAGAACCAAAGCGCTTATATGTTATACTACTTTTTTACAACTAACAACATCACAACTACAGCTAACTTATTTTTCTAACATGCAACTATATAATATATTAACACGGCACACACAGGTTCACTTCGACTAGGGTCCCCGGCTAGGAGGGTGCATTCAGAAAAGTTGTAACCTTGCTAGCCATTTGGTTAAAACCATCAAAAAATATATCGGCATCCGGATTTGATCGCAACAAATCATTTAATAACGTCATCGCCCTTGAGGTGGGGCAATTGACGGCCTGAGGTAAGCGCCATGTCGGAGGAGTTACAAAAAGGCGATGCTGTCGCCGCCCAGTACCACGCATATAACCATCCGGGACAAAGAAATATATGCATTCATGCACGGATGGGTTATCTATCTCATTGTTGAGTAGCAGGTAATAATGCATTATATGCAGGAAGTTACGGCTCTGCTCTAGGGTTTCCAGATCTACCATCCCGGTGACAAACAGGGAGGGATACATAAAAGGATAATATCCGTATGAGCGCTTGTAGAGATACCGGGCGAATTTACGTTGTACTCTCTCGATCATTAACGCGTATGTTTTTTCATGGGGGCTCCAAATAATGACGTTATATTCCAATTTACTTCTTACATATGCGTTATATAGGAGCTTTAGTGCAAGGACATTATTGAATTGGGATGCTGTCCTGATTATGAATCCTAGAGATCTATTAGCTGCCTTACAAGTTATTCTATAGTGATCATGAAAGTTCACTTTGGTGTCAAGCGTTAAGCCATCGACTGGGCTGTGTGGTCGATGCGTTAAGCCAAGATCCCGTATTGTCGGAACACGCTCAAGCTGCTCTCCAGCTAACACGTAAGTCATTTCTTTTGGATAACGCGATCGAGTGAATGTAATCAATTTGCATTTCAGAATGTTTAATGACATATATTAATATATATATATATATATATATAATTTATAGAGCTTTAGTGTTATGATGCTCCTGTTCTGGGAAAGACGAAGAGAATGCGGCCTACTAGAGATCTATCTTCTATTTTTTTAATAGTAGGTATAATTGTAAGCCGGGGCAAGACGAGGACACCATGGGTCCCAAACCCGAGGGGGCCATCTCGAAACCGAAGATGGCCCAGGGTCAGTCGGGGTACGAGGGATATGCTCTATGGGCAACCTTACACTCCGGCGTCTTAAGACCCGAGACGGCGTGCGGTTTTAGCCGGCGGTTCATGCCCGACATAACCACCCTCGCTGGCCGGCGGGGGGGTATCCGCAGGGATATCCGCACGAAAAAAAAAAGTTATAATTGTAAATCCGATCGAGGACAACCGGCGAGCATATATTCAATGAAAAAAATTATAAAAGTCAAACAAGTGAAAGGTGTATGCCACAAAGACCTTTGAGGTGAAGTCACGTGCAAGCTGGGACACGTCCTGCCGATTGACGGATGAGGCTCTGGCGCCAGCATTCCTCTCGGGCTTAGGAGATCAGACAGCAGTAGCCCACATAAAAGTTGTATAGCCAACCAAAAGGAGGAGAAGGTGTACCTAAGCGGACTGCGTGCTCCGAGGTGAGGGCCTCGGATGCTTACGGTAACAACGCTAACATGATGAAAATGACTTCTCTGTAGTATAATAAGGACGCCCCAGGTGTTGCACACGTCCATATTCCGCGGTAACCGCTTTCCATCAGGTGGGCCGTGAGCTTGTCTGCCACCTGAGTGGTATAAAAAAAATAAGGGAATATATCAAACCTGTGTGTAGGACCCAAGCTGAGCGCCATTCACGACAACAGCTCTGCTTATGGTAGCTCCTGTGCCGCTCCATAACCCTGTAATACCTTCCGTGCCTGCTATCCTGAAGTTATTAACATTTTTATAGTACACAGTTGCCAATATTCTGCATGGCTCCTAGACTTATAACCGGCTACCAATTTTATTTTGCATCAAAGTGTTAAGTTTAAGGGCAAAATAAACACCTCTTGCTCGAAAAATGTTATTATTCTGTAGATGAATATATTTTCAAGACAAATCATTGAAATATAAATATTATCGTCAATATTTTATTGTGAACTGTAGCAATCAATTTTATTTTTAAGTTTAAATTTGTTTGTTTTTATCATTATATTATATTATATGCGGAAATTATGTTATTGGTATCTAAATTAAATTAATTACTATTGTAATTTGATTAATTATTCTGACTTTGTGCTATTTTACGTAATGATAATTTAATTGTAACAGAAGTGTTATGCATGTCTACATTGTTTGTTATTGCTGCATGAGCCAAATGTAGTGATACTTTTGTAATGATCATGTATCAACCCTGTACCTACATTTGCAAATAAATTAATATATCGACTCATCTGATCATCATTATCAGCGTCAATCGTGGTTGCATCCAAAGTTTTCATCTTGGAGCGTAGGGTCTGCTGTGCTACTCCATTCCATTATTCATCACCATCTTAGCGTTGTTCCTATTTGCATCCAGGGCTTTCACTTCAGAGCCCAGAGTCTGCTTACTTCTATCTATCATGGGTTTGGCATTCTTATCTTGATTTTTACGGGTGCGATTGCCGTCTGATCTGAACCCAACACCGAAAGAAAAGTATCCGTCAGAGCCACGTCCGTAAAGAAAAAACTATGGAAAGGAGTAGAACGTATCCCTGGCTCCTAAGGTTTGAATGTAACGGGAATTAACCTTCGGATAAAGAAGAAGATAGTGCTATTAACAGTATTAACTGACCTGCTAAGAGCGTTAAACACGTTTGTGTAGTTCCTCCGCTGATCCGGAGGTAACCGGCCGTCGGCTGTCATTCTGATGAGGGCTACCTCAGCAGGAGTACCTATGAACGCACCGACACCGCCCGCAAACATACCTAGCATAACTTTCATTGGAAACGAAGGTGTACCGTAGTACCTGGAAAATAAACGCGCCATACACTGGTTGAGCCAATTAAATGAATGAAAATAAATGGACGTTCGTTACTCTTTCACGTGAAAACGGATGAACGAATCTGGATGAAATTCGGCATGGGAATAGATTAATAGTCTAGAATTTTATCCCAGGAATAGGTTTCCATAAGTAGTGGCATTGGGATCAGTATTTCAGGCGGGTGGCGAGCTTAGTCTATGTGCTATTTTTGACTAGGTACTTATAATCTATCTCTGCATTAAATTTCATTTAGATTTGATCAGCTGTTCTGGTTGGATTGTGTACTAAATATTTATAACACAATCCGACCAGAATAGCTGATCATCATCCCATAACCATTAGCTAGCTTCTATTCTTCAGTTGCGTCCAAAGTTTGGGAGCCCGAGGTCCACTTTTTGTTTTTGATTGGCACATCGGCTTTTTAAGGCGCAATTGCCGTATGGCCTTCAAATCAGGAGAGGAAAGCCACCAGAGCCTCGTCCGTTGCTTTGCAGAAGCACCGATTTGCAGGTAAGGTTGGCTTGGCCTCAAAGATGGTGGTAGGGCCCTGTAAAATCTATCTATGCAAATCATGATCGTGTGCTTACTCTTTATAGCTGTCGAAAAGAACATTGAAGCATCCCAGCCGTCCAGTTGTGTAAGTGGCTTGTCGAAACAGCGCCGCACTGATGCCATTGTAGAAACCACCGATTCCTTCCTTCTTTATAATCCCTTGAGCCACGTTCAACAGTGTTGTATCTTTTGATTGAGCTCCCAAAAGCTGCATTCGAGTTTTCAACAAGTCCATAGGCTGGACTATTGCAATGGCCATCATACTGTTGACAGTTAAAGTAATTAAAAAATACCCTAGGGCTGGCCTCATACATCGAAATCGGAGATGGTCCTGGGTCAGCTGGGGTGCGACGGAAATGCCTTACACCCCCGGCATCTAAAAACCCGAGACAGCTAGCGGTTTTAGTCGGTTTGAGTCCGACATATCACTCCCGCTTGCCGGCGGCACAATTGATGTAGGTATCCGAAGTTATTTTCAAAAGGCTGGCCTCACACAGTCAGCCATTTTATTAATTCCAGGAGCCCGGAATTCCATTCAAAGTAATTATGTACCACGCATATTCTGAATAAAAAAGATTTTGAATTTCTCAATACACCGCTGCAATTAAGCGCAAGTGCAATTTTAATATATTAGCGCACTTCCGAAGGCCAAAACGTGATTGAACGTGACCACATCTATACCGCGCCACTCCGTGCTCATCGCACTAAACAGGAACGCTCCATATAACTAGACAAACCCTTATTACCCTTAAACCGAGCATGATGATGTCACACCGCTTCTGCACCAACTGATCGGGAAAAGGGCCTAAGTCAATAGTGGGCAAACTGAGAAATTATAAGGGCTACAGGTTACCCGCTTGCACCACCAATGAAGAATTTGAGCCATTTCGGTATTTTTTTCTTTACCGGTTTCGGTTTTGGCTTCGGCGGCGGTATGCTCACTGGCGGATAATCATCCATACTTTACTTAACATGCTTTACTTAAAGATTTGCTTTTTTACTTCATTTATAAATACTACTTTGAAATTATTAATATACGGTTTGATAGTTGTAGTTGTCATGTCGTTATTGCAGCTGATAACAAAAGTGCCTGTCACAAGCAAAGACAAATCAATAAATACCTTTTTCTCCTCTGTTTGTCAACGAATTTTTTTTCATTTGACAGTAGGATTTGATGAGCTTCAGTTTGTAGAACGAAAACTATGCTATGCCAAAGCTGAATTGGATCAGCTATAGTCCAGTCAAAATAGACAAAAATAAGTCATAACTAAGGAATAATTCGCATAGAGCTGAAAATTGGCAGAGACGTTAAATACATCGTTATAAATAAAATGTTAAAAATCCCCATCGATCCTACTTCTGCAAAAAAAAATATTCAAGGTCAAACGTACAAAATTAAGAGATTTTCTATTTTTCTCGAAAACGGTAAGTTTTATCGTGAAAATAGGTCAGACAAAGTTGTAGATCATACAATTCTCTACAAAAATGGTCGTCACCTTTTCTTTTACGACTCACCATTCGTGAGATATCGCAGTTTTAATAATTAGAAAATTAATATTTTACATACGAGTAATATGCACTAAAACGTCATCGGACGTTCAATATAAATGAAAATAAGAAACTATTGGTTTGTGTTATGTCCTTACACAATAAAACTTGTATAAATTGAATGAGTAGTTTAAAATAAACTAATGAATTTTCTAATTATTAAAACCGCGCTATCTCACGAATGGTGAGTCGTAAGAGAAAAAAAGACGGATCATTTTTGTAGAGAATTGTATGGTCCATAACTTTGTCCGACCTATTTTCACGATAAAACTTACCGTTTTCGAGAAAAATGGAAAAAACTTTAATTTGTACGTTTGACCTTGAATAATTTTTTTTGCAGAAGTAGGATCGATGGGGATTTTTGACATTTTATTTATTATGATGAATTTAACGTCTCTGCCAATTTTCAGCTCTATGCGAATTATTCCTTAGTCAAATGTCTATTTTGACTGGACTACAAAGCTAAGCAACTAAACTATTTAGAAACATGTTTCTTGCATACTATGAACTAAGCGAAAGTTCATTCTGCGAGAAGTTCAATTCGACGGACAATTAAAGTTCAGGGCGCGAGCGAGGATTCAGGGCTGCACACGCTGACGGACTGCCCAGCGTGGGAGTCGCCGAGGCGTGACCTCGTGGCAGCCATCGGGTCCCACCCCGATGGCTGCTCCTCTCGCTCAGCAGCATGATTGCGGCAATGGTGCGGAGCGGAAGCGCGTGGGCCACGGCCACCTCCTTCTGCGAGCATGTAATGCTGCCGCAACATGCTCGCCGCGCGTCGCAGGCGACTCAGGCGCCGGAGGTCGCTTAACGACCTCCGTCCTCCATGAGCGTAGGCCTAAGGGTGGCAGGTGAGGCCGCCTGTCACCCCAGCAGAAGCAGACCGGGACGGTGGGGCGACTATCGCCCCTCCCCCAAACCGGGGCAAGACGGGGACACCGTGGTTCCCAAACCCGAGGGGGCCATCTCGAAACCGGAGATGGCCCAGGGTAAGTCGGGGTGCGAGGGATATGCTCTATGGGCAACCTTTCACCCCGGCGTCTGTAGACCCGAGACGGCGTGCGGTTTTAGTTGGTTCAAGCCTGACATGACCGCCCCCACTGACCGGCGGGGGGGTATCCGAAGGGATTTCCGCACGATAAAAAAAAAAGGGTACATAACTTTGACCATACAAGAAGTTTCTTCAAGAGGGGCGTAGGTATATAAAAGAAATAATGCTGACTCAGTCAAGTGAACTAAATTTGCAATCAGGTATTTCAACTTTGTCGACATTGTCGGATCTAACTAAGATTATCGAATGCCACAGATGTTCGTATGGCAACCGAGATCAATGCCTTAACGTGCTCTCCGAGGCACGGAGGCGTCTCAATATTTCAAGAATGGTTCACCCATCCTTAAACTGACCAGGCTAATATCGTGCACCTTGCAATGTGGCAACCTATTCGGTTCCCACTTAGCCATGAGCCCATCATAATGTTATCATCATCAGAATCGGGTGCTGTGGTGCACATCACTACTGGACATAGGCCTCTCCCAATGTAAACTGACTGCAATAGGTTAATTGATTAAAGTCTCAGTTATGTCCATGCAAAACTATACATTCAACAACTGCTGCTAAAGGTGGGCTTCAAACTGTGTATGACGCGTGTTTACTGTATGACCACGTTTGCGCATTACGTAGTGATGCGACACTCGGAACTCGGAACTGGGAACGAGAGCCAATCAGCCCGTTTATTAAATCGAGGTTGCTATGCGGGGAATTCTTCGTAAAGTAGCTAGATTAAGATGCGTCACGCGTAACAGGCTTACAGATTAAATACGCCTGTACGTGTTACCGCTGACGGGCCCGTGCGTCCGTCCGCGACAGGTCTGGGTAAACGCGGCAGCCTTTCCTCTACGTCACAGTCACCCGCGCGGGTCTCCGTGACGGGAGTAATTTTGTATGAACCCGTGTGGACGTTAGCTTAACGCAGTTTCAAGCCTAACTCTATAAAAAAGATTAACACTGTACCCGCTAGCTCCTCCAATGACAAAGTTCAGCCATTTCGGGATGGTTTTCGGCACCACTTTCGGCTTATCCATACTGCTTGTATCACTTGAAAATTTTCTTAGTTGACTTTTACATTTAATATTACTTTTACATTTTAAATAATTTGTAGGCTATATAATTTGTATTTTGTGTTTGCTTTGGTTATTTATTGTTGTTTTCGTGTTTGCTTGAGTGATAGTTTGATTTGATTGTCATAGTTGTCCATTGTGATGTTGTGATCATAATGACAAAATGCTTGTTTTTTGTACAAACACGAAAAAGGTTGTTCAATAATCTAATATTTAAAATTCTGGTGTCGCGGTGTTTGTAGTTAAAGTCGTCTGAAACGGCTTGATCGGTTCTCATTAAATTTTGTGTGCATATTGGGTAGGTCTGAGAATCGGACAACATCTATTTTTCATCACCCTAAATGCTGTAATTTTTTTAATTTTTGGATATATTTTTTATTTTATATTTTTTATGATACAGCATTAGAAAATACATACAACTCTGAATTTTAAACGCTCTACGATCAACCCCTATTTTTCCATGTCGATTTTTAATAATTTCCTTCAATTATGATTTTTTTCTCAGTTCAATTTGATTTTCCTCCTTCGCCGGTCGATAATCATCAATCGATCAGTTATCCCTGCTAGATGTCTACCGTTCGTCAGGTCAGGTACAGGTCCATGTATCGTGCTCACCTCTCATCCAGCAAACATCACGAAGTAGGGATGAGTAGATAGTTATTTTTATTGAATTTAAAAAATGTTTCCTAGAAATAATAAACATGGCAAAACAACGTTTGCCGGGTCAGCTAGTAGAATATAATAATATTTTAGGACATATTTAAATAATGCCACCTGAAATGTGGTTAAATACATGAAGGTACATTTTAGTGAATTTATGGGTAATTAATAGTATTATACAAAATAACACAAAAATTAAAATGTATCATGGAATTCCTCCGCATCGCATGCTTCTTGTTGTTACGTGCCCAGAAGACTGGCAGCATTGAAACGTTGTATGACAAGACAATGCTTAGTATCTGTGTTAAACGGCAGCCTTCTTGGTCACGAGAAGCGTCGATCATGTAGTATGCAATCCATCCATAGGATATCCATCCATCCAAATCAGTTTGCTAGTTACTCCTAGCTTTCTTCTTGTAATTTAATCATCTCCCGAGCGCAACTAAACATGAAACTATCCTATTTGCGGATAACACTACAATAATTATTTAAATTGATTGTGCAATCTGAGAGCTTCTTATTTTATCGTTTTATAACATAAATCGGAGAATTTTGAATATCTGGGACGTGTCTAGGTAGCTCAGTTGGTCAGAGCATTCCTTCTGTAAGATGTTCCCCTTCCCGCCGTAGATTTTCTGTTTTTCCGATCTAAATCTATCAATAAAACATTTTTTACGGTGTGAGCTTATTTATTTCGAAGTAGGTTCTTATAAACGAATCGATCTGTCACCACTGCCACTCTTCGGTAAAGTCTTGCTCCATAGGAAAGTGCCTCCTGAAACAGTAGGATGCATAAATGTTAATATTAAAAAAATACAGACAATTTATTAGTTGTCAATCGCTCTGAAATCATCATCAATATATTATCATCAACTAGCCGTAACTAGCGGATGCCAGCGGCTTTGCCCGCGTGATATTATGCATGTTTTATACATATAAACCTTCCTCTTGAATCACTCTATCTATTAAAAAAAAACCGCATCATAATCCGTTGCGTAGTTTTAAAGATCTAAGCATACATAGGGACAGACAAAAGCGACTTTGTTTTATACTATGTAGTGACATTATCGTGGGATGCTGTTGTTGATCCTAATATTAATGTAAATTTTCAGCTTCTTTGGAATGTATGCACGGGTATCCCTATTATTTGGATGTTGGTTACTCTATCATGTTCAAACGGCTGAACGAATTTTGCTGGAATTTGGTACAAGGATAGATCATAGTTTGGAATAACACATAGGCTACTTGCATCTCTGGAATAAGTTCCCATGGGCTGCAGGAGCGGGATCAGAATTCCATGCGGGCGGAGCCGCAGGCAACATCTGGTTTTGCATAAAATATAAGGCGAGAATTATACAAAAGAGGCGTAAGGCATAATGAAAGTAAAATTTACGCCAGTCAGTGGCCTTATGCCTTACACGAACGCGATTTTACTTTGATTAAGCTCAATTAACACTCAATTTAGCGAAAAATATTATTGCAAAGGAATTTGAACAATTAAAAGACAAAGTCAAAGATAGTATTGACCCAGTCCCCAAACTATACAACGAAATGCTATCAAATATTCAAAGTAGCACCTTATATGTTATGCCTTATCTGTATAATTCATGCCTTATAGCACTAACACCAACCTAATTTGACCGGCCTAGTAATAATTGAGGCCTTTTTCGATCTAACTACAAAGCGGCCGAACTTCGCTATTTTGCGTGAAAAGGGCATTAGAAGGTTTTTACAGGGTCGGCAGCGCGAGTGTGACGCCCCTGGTGTTGCACACGTCCATAGGCCACGGTAACCGCTTCCCATCAGGTGGGCCGTGAGCTTGTATGCCACCTGAGTGGTATAAAAAAAAAGCTTGGCTGTTTGCGTACCTTCGGTGCGGCGGCGGCGTGGCGGGCGAGGCGGCGGGTGAGGCAGGCCCCGAGCGGCGCGGCGGAGTGCGGGGCATTGGGGAGGCGGGAGCGCGGCGCGCCACCTCGCCCAGCAGCGACAGGCACGAGCGAGACAGGCGCTGGCTGAAGTTCTGGAACAACCGTTCATTTCGAGACTGTATCATCTTACTAATTAATACATAGATTCGACAGTGTTTTTATAACTATGATATCCGTGACGTCCCACTGACCTGGCTAAGGTCAGTCTTAGGATGAGTGACTATTCTTAACACATCTTCGTGAGGCACGAGCACGACCCCTCGTCTCCATGTGTTAGAGAGAGATAGAGAGCATGTTGCAGGTGCAAATCCGTCAATTGGTCTAACTCTAGAACTTCGATATCGCCAATGGGTTGTGGAGGTCAAATGGCAGTGGTTTCACAGAAAATAGCGAAGTTCGTCCGCTTTGAAGTTAGATCGAAAAAGGCCTCTTCTTGCCCGTGGTCCACCTACATAGTTTACCTGGTTGTACCACGGGTAAATTTTTTTCCCCGTGGTCCACCGCAGTCTAACTGGGTGTACCATGGGAAATAATGTTTACCCGTAGTCCATCTTAGTTCATCTGGTTGTACCACGGGTAATTTTTTTTCCCATGGTCCACCTGTACAAGATAATTATATTGTACAGGCATACAAACTCATACCAACTAATTGTTTACCTCACTCTTTCATAATGACAATGTCATATTCTATAATGTCATTGTATAAGTTTAAATATATTTCCTTGTAGTTTTATTAATTTACAATAAATTGTAACTAGTTAAAATGAGTACCGAAGAAGATGTTGTATTCATTAAAAGAAAGAGAGGTACTATCCTCTTAAACAAAGACTTCTAATTTTACAAGGTAAAAGATTTTAAAAATGCTTCTAGTTTGTGCCGATGCTCTAGTTACAAAAAAGATAAGTGCAGAGGAAACATAATCATAAAGGTAAGCATTTAAAATGTACCTACAATTTAATGTCCTACATGAAGAAATCTTTTAAATTTTTGAGATTAGTTAAATAATTTTGATAGGTACCTACTATATTAACTTTTTGTTTTAGCATAACCTTAAGATTAAAACTAGAGAGCATTCTTGTTCACCCAATTTAGCGAAAAATATTATTGCAAAGGAATTTGAACAATCAAAAGACAAAGTCAAAGATAGTATTGACCCAGTCCCCAACGAAATGCTATCAAATATTCAAAGTAGCACTATGGATATGGTAGCTAATGTACCGTCATTAACTAGCTGCCAGCATAATCCATACACGGTCAGGAATACATCATTAGGCATCAGAAAATCTGTTTACAAAAATTTCAACGAGGTTGGCGTGCCGCCTAAATTTAACGATTTTATTTTAGCAAATTATAATCATGCAGAGTCACGTATTTTGTTCACGTGTCAATAGAGCAAAGCTTTATGAAATTGATGAATATTTCGCCGATGGCACTTTCGATACGTGTACTCCACCGTTTATTATTATATCAGCTATATATTATTATCAGCTATTTACAATCCACGGTGATGTTGGAAGTACTTTAACTACAACTAAAACTTTGCCATTTATTTAAGCGTTATTGCCAGACAAAAACAAGAAACTTATAAATTATTATTTGAATTGATTAAGTCGCAACTGCCTTGCTTTAAGCCTTCTAAACTACACTGTGACTTTGAGAAAGCCATTATTAATGCCGCACAAGAAATATTTCCTGAAATTAAGCTTGTTGGATGTTATTATCATTGGTGTAAAGCAATCTGGAAAAAGGCCAAATAACTTAGCCTTAAAAGTCAACAGAAAAAAGGTTAACCGGGCTTGTTTCAGCGTTGCCACTTTTACCAAAAGAGCACATAACAGAAGGTTTAGAATACATCAAAATAGAAAGTTTAAATAAACCAAAAATGGAAAAGTTATAAAAATATATTCACAGCTTTTGGATGACAAAAAACTTCGTTGAAATTTTGTGCGTGTTTGGGCAGAGACATCGCACAAACAATATAATAGAATCATACCATTCACAGTTAAATAAAAGAATAAGAAAAACCGAAGCTACTGTCGTACGTCTGCTAATGGTATTAAAAGACATCGAAAGCAAATCGGTTCTTGGAACAAGGAGAAGGATTATATATGTAGACAATGATGATGACATAATATGTGTGCAAATGCAACTAATAAATAAAGAAATTTGCGTAGGATTAGCGTGTGAAAAACGGAGACAAGGAAATGTAGGGTTCAATTATTGTTTATTTTATGTTATCTTTATGTTGAATTATATTGTAATATTTATGACAATTTATTTCACTTTGAAGATGCACGCGATTTGCAACTTTAAAAAAATCGTAAAAATTAATATTTTACGAATGTCTTTTGTTCTGCGATATACGTGGACTACGGGCAATATAAATTAAAAACATATACTTCATAATAGCATAGGTGGACTACGGGAAAACATTAATTCCCATGGTTAGATTGCGGTGGACCACGGGAAAAAAAAAATCTCGTCGTACAACCAGGTGAACTATGTTGGTGGACCACGGGCAAGAGGCGAAAAAGGCGACCCCAACTGTGATGAAAAAGGTAGCTGCGATAGACTGGATGTGCAAGGCGGAGGATCAGGTGCTATGGCGTAAAATGGGAGAGGCCTATGTCCAGCAGTGGACTGCAATAGGCTAATTAATTGATTGATTGAACTATGATGAGAAAAGGCTCGGAGGATGAACAGCTAACAAAGTAGTAGAAAACGCTTACCGGAAGACATGAGCCCTTCATCTCACGCAAATCTATCTTCCTGAACAGTTCGCACAGCAACAGTTCGTGTAGAGTAGGCGGGCGGGGCCCGAATATCTGTTCTATTATCTCCACCACCTAAACATGAATATTAGGATGTAGGTTGTACAGCCATACTTTAACCAGCACCGTTGGGCGATAGACCACTCTCAGCATTACCTTTGATTACATTTTTACAAAGTCCAGCAGAAATCTGACAGTCTTGGGCAAACCCAGCGGCGTTCTATTTTAGCGGAATTTTAAACTACCCTCTGTTTTGCCGGAAATTGAAAGATACAAACCAAGAAGAGAATCGAGAAACATTGTCTGCCTCTTGCCCCGATGTGGGAATTAAGATTAGAGATACGAGAGCGTAGGGCCTATTTATGAGATTTAAAGGTACAAAATTAAAATTGACTTACATTAGGATAGTTTGGTAACAAATCAGATAAGAGCGAGAGATCAATCTCTGCGCCAGCGCACATTTCGAAGAGTACGTGGCCTAGAGACAATGCTTCCACATGTTCCAGTTGCGCCGCTAGAGCGATGGGGCACCGTGGTAGAGCACCGATTAAAGTGTTCTCTAAACCGCATATCCTGAGGGAATAAAATTTACACTTGAAATATTGTAACACCACGAAATACACAAAGTAATAATCAAAAGAAATGATAAATAACTCAATATACAATAGTTGTCATGAGTCAAAAGCTCCAAACTGTCACGCAATGTTTTTTGTTATATGAGGCTTTCTAAGCCTGCCAGCAGGACGCAGTTAACTGACATGCATAGTCCGTCTCTTTCTGAATCGGCGTTTTTATGAATCGTGTTTCTGCGACCAGTCTGGCCAAAATGGCGGCGAGTCTCAGACGTGGTGTCCTTGTTCGCGCCAAAGCCACATATTTCGATGCAGATGATGGTCGAAACACATGAAGTCGCAAACATTTTAGTGCTGATTTCGATATTAGTTATTGTTGGGTACGGTTAGAAAAGTACAAAATAACTTTGCAAGGGTTTATTGGGATATAGACAAGAAAGTTTTAACCGTGCCCATTGAAATTCTATATCCTGAAATTGAAAACGAATCAAAAACGAACGAAAACGAATTGAAACGAAACGAACGGAATCCCCGCTTAATTTTTGAAATAAATAAATAATTTTCAAATTCTTGTTTATTTTCGCGTCTATATCTAGATACCTATACTTTTAAAATAATTAATACAAGAAGTTTGTCACCCCTGTCTAATTTCATCATGCTTGAAAGTTAAGTACTGCTGGAAGGACCGCCTCTGAAATCCATTATAAATCCACAAAAAATTGCGTACTGCCGGCAGGACGCACGTCCGTAGAATCGTCCTTCCAGAAGCTCCTTCCAGCAGGACCAGAGCTTGGACGTTCTATCATTAAAGTCAAAAATATTTGGCGCCCAACATGGTACTTTATACTTACCGCGCTACGCCGTTTTGCACAACGACATTGCCTGAGTGCAAGTGCCTGAATGGCGGGAAGCCTTTTTCTTTGAGGAACAGAAGACCCTCAAGCATCTGACGACCAAACCTCGCCACTTGCCATGCAGGTAATCCTGTACCCACAGACCCGTACTTGTGATTATATTCTTCGTTCCATGTGCTCTATTAGAAATAATTTAATCTATTAGAAATGATTTAGATCGGAAAAAGAGAACATCTAGAACGGGACTTGAACCCGTGACCAGTTACAGGGGGAATGCTCTGACAAGCTGAGCTATCTAGACACGTCCCAGATATTCGAAATTCTCCGATATATTATATACGTCTTAAGGGACGCTGGAGCCATCTACCGTAATTCTTGCGTACTACGGACTGTAAGGGACTGGTCGCGGGTTCGAGTCCCGTTCTAGATGTTCTCTTTTTCCGATCTAAATCTTTAGAAAAAGTAAGCATACAAAATGCTTAAAAAATTAATTGAAGTATTAGAAAAGATTTATCGAGCACGAACCGATTTGGGTATGTAGGGCCCTATCAATAACTTTGAGGTTCCAAGCCAACTTCACATGCTTGTCGGTGCATCTGCTAAACAACAGCCTCTGGCGCAGGCGCACCTCTCGGGATTGGGAGGTCAGACGGCAGTCACTCTCGGAAAAGTCGATATACCAAGCAAGCCCACTAAAAATAAGACCCTATGCTCAAAATGCAAACTTTGGATAGGAAGCCGCTATGAGGATGATGATGATTAGAAATGATTTACCGGTAAATTGTAGTCCCATCTCAAAAAGCAGTGGTACTTAGCCCATCTTTTTTTTTCATGGGGACTAATCCCTCCCACATGCCCAATACTGTGACCTCTGCACACCTGTCTTGGAACCCGCAACAAAATTAATTATAAGAAAATTGAAGGAGTTGGAAATATGATAAATCCACTTCACATCTGTGGAGTAGCTTGTCGCAGTCTATGTTCCATACCAGTATTTTAATACTTGAAGATAAATAATATCCAGTCACCTTGTAAATGAGGTCCCGCAAGCTTCCTCTAGAGTTGAAGGGTAACACGGTCAGCGCATGGCCATTGCATAACTCGAGGTCCAACACGGGGTATATGTAGGGGTGGTGCAGTGCGCGGAACAGCTCCATGACTAGAGACTTGGATCTCTCACCCTGTTCTATTGGGCATTTGCTCGTTAGTGGCATCTGGAAAAAAATTGTGTGTTTTTTTTCTTATTTTATATTATCTTCTTATATTTCTATTTCTTATTCTATCTTATTTTATATTTTATGGTCAAAAACGATAACCGACCTCCGCGAAGTTGGAGCCGCGGGCATCAGCTAGTGTAAAATTAAAAGTGTTGGCGTTGTAATACTTACTAATGTTAAGAGCCGCTCAGTCTTGATGGAATTGTCGTGGATGGCAAACCAGTGCTTATTTGGCCTAGAGCCGATCGCTGAGAGAGCTGATAGCAGATTGTATCTGCAAATTTATGGAGAGTCTAATGACATGCCAGTTATTTGAAATCGTGTGATTTATGACACTTCAATCATTAACGCACAATATTATAGATCGCTACTAAAAGGAATATCAATTTTTCATTTATATATTAGCTGCACGCCCTGGTTTCGCCCAAATTTTTCTAATAGAATTTCCAAAAAGTTTCTGTCATACAATAATGACACAAAAGTGTTGTGTTTTTTCAATATAAAACTCACCATTGTTTAAAGAGAAGAACGAAACATTTAATTTACGACGTGCGTGCACAGCACATTCTTTTTTTTTTCTTACATAAACTTACCTCGACGATTGTGTCAAATACTCTGTGCAAATGGCTAAAGCGGCTGAACTCTCCATCGATCTATCACATCTATAACAAAGTCAGTTTCGTTACATATACATATAGTTTTTAATACCTCAGAGTATCCTATCCATGTTTATTAATACTTATTGTAAATGTGATGGTAACTCAGTACGCTACTTTTTAAATTTTAAATTAAATTAGAAACCTGAAGACGAACATACTTAGCATACTTTTATTTCGGTCAGTTATGTATAAGCTCTATCCTCTATCCGTCACGGATTCCCATAGTTGATTTTTTCAGTATATATTCCAAAGAACGGGATCGCGAGCACAGGTTAGTATTTAGTATAAAATAATTAGCGGTTCTTACCTGGGAGAAGCTGGCGGCTCCATGGGCGAAGACTTCCCCGATCCAGTACCCATGAAGGACTTATTGAATAGTAGCTTAGCTAGCGAGTCGATCTTCTGCGCCACCAGCGGCGCTCGCTCCGAGTTTTCTTCTATGCACACAAGTTATCTGAATGTTAATACATCGTCTCTTACTTATTTTTGAGTGTTTCATCCACGTAACTCATTGTTTATGTAATACAATGTAGATTTTTCGAATGTTCATTGTGATACTTCCTTGGAACAGTTGGGAGAGTTTCTAGAGTGGGTAGGTGGGCTGTATACGTGTATAAATATTGTGGCCGAATTTCGATCAATGGGCGATACTAGTCTTTAGCAAAAACCTTAGAACTTTGGATAATAAGAATAGTTAATGCAGTATCTATTAAATCATTACATAGTACTAAATTAGTTTTAAGCGTGAAGTGCAGAAAGTTTGAAATTGTTATCTGAAATTTTTACTTATACTGTGTGTATTTTTTTGTGTGTTTGTGTTTAGTATTTTTACTTATGCTGTGGAAACTCACCTGCTGTATTGTTATATTCAAATCACAGTGCACGTTAGAATATTGTCCTTAATTCAATTAGATTACAGCGTATATTGGACCAAACGAATCTTACCTCACCGTAACACAGTTGCGACTAGCACGGGAAGTAAAGATTTTATTTTGCAGACTTACCGCCACTATAAAATATTATGTGATGTGATCTGAATATTAGTTTAACATTTGTATTTACTTTGAAGTATTGTTCCTAATTAAGTCTAACATAATTTCTGAATAAACGTATAACGTAAAGAAACTTTAAAAGTGTAGCCAATCAAATTGCACTCGTTCGAAGTTGGCGCATATCACTGGTAATACTAACTATAAAGCCAGAGCACATACTAAAATTTGCGTAATGGGATACCAGTAGTAAGGAGAGTAAATATGTATTGCCTTGTTGTTCCGCGATGTATGTTTACGCGTATCGCAACCACGAGGTCCTGGGTTCGATTTCCGGGTTTTCGAACAAAACGCAGTGGGTTTAAGTAAATTTGTAAAACTGGCAATCACTCTGAGTAAACGTTAAGATGCGTAACACATGCGATGCGATCAAGGGCTGGGTGCGCACTGAACTGAGGAAAACTCACTCATGCCTAAGAGATAGGACACGAACAAAACCCCTAATTAGGGCTAATTAGGGATGCGAACATAAGATTCTAATTTCGAAATTATCGTTGCTTTGATATTATGTTCCCTGCAAGTTCCCTGAAAAAAGTTTTTATTCCTAGCTAGCTGCTTTCTGTACGGTTGAGGCCTTACTGCGCTTGCCGTTGTACATTCTCCCCTAAGGCAATCATCTATGCTTACCCCGAAGGGACAATGGCGTGACTATATATCTGTATGTATATCATATGCCAGTCAGTATGCTCCAGAAATTAACTACATTATCATATTTGTTGTGGTTTGTTACGCGATTCCCTTCTATAACTGTTCATCCACAGGCAATGGCTACTTAATTATGTGTACAGTGAGGAGTTCTGGAAGATGAAAAGGTGAAGATGAAAAGGTTAAATACTTACCGGCGCGGTGATGAAAGGTCCTCAACTGGCGGGTTCTCACTCCCTGCACAATATTATATTTTCTGGGACGTCCGTTTGTCAATTGATAGAATCTAGATATTGATAAGTACCTACTGTTTTTCTGCTCTATGCTCGAACGGAAGTGTCGTGAGTTTTTGACTCTTCAATTGATTTCACCGCACACGCACCGGTAGTCGGAAACGGAAATAGCAAATGGGAGGAATAGGGATGTGGCACACTACACTATTAAGTATGTCCAGGATGAATAGAAAATAGATTTTTGATACTTTAACAATATTGAAATATTAAAGTATGGCAACCTTTGCCTACCTACGAAAATAATATAGCTAAGATTAATTTAGATGAAAACTTAAATCAGAAGACCATGTGTACGTTCATATCAGATCCTGAATACCACGAAGGGTTACATTAGTTGTCAAGATAAACTCAACAACCTCAACTCGATATAGGTATCTACTTTTTATATATTTTTTAGACATCTTCCTAGTCATATACACACGTGCACTTCGAAACATAAATGGAAAAAAGAAAAAAAAAGGATTTGTGCAGAATAAAGAAATAAAAAAAGCAGATATACTTGAACTACATGCGCTCGATGATCCTTCACCATCGTCTTGCCTCCCAGCATCTTGCGTTAGCGAGCAAAAACAAACGAAACATTTAAACAAAAAGGGCATCGTACGCCAAGAGAAAGATAGTGGCATACGATGGAACGTGGAAGCTTACATAAGTGTCACACAAACTTGCCAGTGGTAAGTAAAAAAAACTAAATTAAGAACTTCTGTACAATGTTCTTTGTTCAGCTTAAAAAAAGAGACAAATAAATTCAACATAAAGAAAGAGCCCAAATTTTGTGAGTTTGTTTATATGTTCAGGGAAATCTTCGGGACCACTACACTTATTGAAAAAAATATTTCACCTTTTGAAATATACATTATTCCCAATGGACTGGATATAAGCTATGTATATGTGGCTTGAGTTGAAAAAACTCTTATAAACCGCGGTTCCGTGGTTGCTAGCATTGAATAAAAGAGTTCGTCTCCTTTTCGTTTGCATACACATGTCATGTCTAAAAATTTAAACTTAAGCTCGTTTGAGACAATAAAAAAAAATGTTCCGCAATAAGTAACTACTCAGAAAGAAGTGCAAATTAGTTAAGTTTCGCAGCTTTTGTTGTAAGGAATTAAATATGAACTCATTGAAATTTCTTCATGAACGAGTGGACACTGGGATTTGCAATTCAAATTTAGTCATTTCTCACTAATTAGCACGTAATTTGCATTTAGAATATATACAAGAACTATACGCCTTTGCGCTAAATACGAAAAAAAATGCAATATTGCGAGACTCATAGCAATAGTAGCGAGAATACCTTACCTTCACTTTCGTCTCTATCCGTAGAAACAGATCGCATTCTGAAGGCGTTTCGTTTATTCGCCGCTGCAATGGATTCTGGGTTTAGTTCAGCAGCTGACTGAGCCCTTCGACATGCCCCACGTCGTTTCTTTTTCCTATAACTCGTTCTCGGACGCTCCTGATAGAATCTGTCGTGCCCTGTCGTCTCCGCCTCTTTCTGTTCCTTCCCTTCATTATTCGCCTTCATATGCTGGTACAAGTTGAACATCTTCGCTGATTTTTTTAGAACGCACGATTTGAGCTTCTCAAATGTACATTTCATTTAATTTTTAAACTTTGAAATTTTAACCGTGGCACGTCGACGTATTTTTTGTATTGAGGTTACGGAATAGATGGTTATTACTTGAAAAAATATACTGATTGGGAAATAAATGTGTTGAATGTACGATAGGGACGGCTGCGCTCGTCGAACTATGTCAATAGAGACTAATTGAAGTCGTACAAGTTGCGAATTAGTTGCGAACTGGACTCACGTCGATATTACGCGAAGTCGCCCTTTAACAAGTTTCATGTATTTAATCCGATTCGTTTTGAGACTTGTACTATTACAACGTTGTAAGGGTAAAAAGAAAAGATTGGACATCTGGTAACGAGGCCTACTAATTAGTGGATGTCTTTTTACATCCCCCAATTAAACTGAATTTTCTGTTACGAGTGGGTCTTTTTTATGAGACACAAATTCAGCTTTGCGTGGAATACAGTTTTCATGACACTCACGACAGATTACAAGCGGCGTCCTATCCGTACCATTGGAAGTCCTGAGGCTACTAATATCTTAGAGTCTCTGGAGTTGCATAGAGATATTGCCTCTCTGACTGTATTTTACCGCCTCTACAACGGCGAGTGTCCTGATGAGTTTTTTTAACAAATCCCACCGTCTCCCTTCCGATCCAGAACACCACGTGCTGGACTGCGATGCCACCCGCACAAGGTAGAAACAATACCAATCTGAACTCAGCGGTTCGGTGCTTCCTTTCTTCGTCGCACATTCCAGTGCTCTAACCGCGCACGTGTTTTTTCTTCTTATAATGCCAGGTTCATAAAGCGTGGTGTGAAAAAGCATCTGTTGAGACCGTCAAGGTAGGGACCACCATTTTAGGATCGACAGCATCTGAAATGGTGGTCCTTTTTGGACTGGACCCCAGCTTCTCACCATCCAGTAGGGTGCAGTCAATTGATGGACTGATATAAAAAAAAACATTGTGTTGGGTTGGATTGGAATCGAACGCACATTGTCTCCCCATTTACTCCTCGAATATTCAATGCATAAATCTATTATCCATACTGTCTCCTTCATTCGATCGCATCCACATCCCAGTAGCTCGATTTCGATATGAACACATTATAACGCCATCTAGAACAAAACTATGCAGAGATTGTAATATGGGTTCTAGAATGCGGATACACATAATTAGATACTTTTGTTTCACAAATAAATACATATTATACGTAGAAACACCCAGACTATTGCAAATATACTTACATATTTGCACTGAGCGGGAATTGAACCCGCAACTTCTGACTTAGTAGTCGAACGCACTACCGCTACGCCACGGAGGTCATCATAATTATTATCCCTCTTTTTTCACGTGCTATAAACGTGAAAAAGCTGAACTATTTTGGTTTAATTTTGTTATTGCGTGTAGATAAACAAAAATAACCCTTCTCATGTACCTATATTATATTTTTGGCATATTTTACAAGGGGGAGCGTATATCAAAACATTGTGAGAATAAATTAAAATACATAACAGACATATTACTTAAATGGATGCACACACTAAAGCATGTAACTTAGAAAACTCAACAATACTCCTAGCACAAGTGTTCACAAAGCCAAATTACGTCATTTAAAAAGCTCTGCTTTTCACGTTTTTGAACAAAATGCCGGGTACATACCAAGCGAACGATGGTGAACGTTACTTATCAACGAATGTGTACGTCACAGCGTAAGCAGGTTTGGTGGTTCGTCATTATTATGGTACAATCGACAGCGTGCGGTGGTTGTATGCAGTCCCGAAAAGATCGTTGGGCCCAAACCAATTTTACCTGCCGATACTCCCGCTGATTGACGGACGAGGCTCCAGCGCAGTCTTTCATCAGTCAAAGGTTAGTCACTCCTGTGTAAGGTTGGTCGCTCCCTTTAAAAGCCCAGATAAGCCACATCAGGAAGAGAATGCTGAAGAAATGAGAATGCTGTCAGGGCTCTAAAGGTGCAAGCTTTGGATGCAACCGAGATTAACGCTGCGATGATGATAATGATCGACAGCTTTCTGTAATGATCGACAAACCTTATACATTTGCATTCGCTTACCTTTGTTCAGTTGTTGTGTACCCAACATGAGTCGAAGAGTACGAAAAACGAAGAGCTAAAATCGTAAAGCATTACAACTTGCACCAGGACAACAGTTGACTAAGGTTTTTTGTTAATTAAGTTTTCAAGGTATTTTATGTACGAATTTTGTGTTCCTTGAAGTTTTTGTGGTACATTTTGTTGAACATATCATAAAAATAAAATGTCATAATTGTGTGAACGGACAATCTTAGGTAATACGGTGTGAAACCCCTCCAGAAACCGAGCACTCCTGTTTCTTGCCAACATTGCCTGGCTACAGCACACTGGCTGACGTTATCACTGATGACTTGATATCTGCAATATTGATAAGAAACTTTAGGATTTCTACACACTGCAAGCAATATAAAGCTTAAGGCTTTCACGGCCGGCGTTGTATGTAGAATATACTGCTTCCGGGTTGTTTGGCCGAGGTCCATTGGAAACTTGAATTGCAAAAGCACTGAGAGCCGCGCGTCATCACAATTCAAACATGACGAAGCCACCACCATCCCCGGTAGCGGGAGGCCACACCCCCTTACTTAGCCTCGACCAATCAGGATCGAGCGCATCGGTAGCGCAGCTCTCAACCAATCACGACCGATCACGTTGTTTCCCCCCTCCAACTGCGCCTATAAATACGCCAGTGACTCGGGCCGCTACATCAGTCGCAGCGAGTTCGCCGCCGAGGAAGGTTCTCCGCACTCGACGGCGTCCCGAGCTGTACCACTGAAGATGTCGACCGCAGTGATCGACGAAACGTCTGGAATTCAAGTTTCCAATGGACCACGGCCAAACAGCCCGGAAGCAGTATATTCTACACACTGCAAGCAATATTTTTAGGATATGATCGGGCTCGTATATCTATAAAGAGAGCAAGCAAACAAATAAAACATTAATAGAATACAATGTGATGAAAAAAATAACAAGATTCACACCAAAAACGCCTGACAGCGTGCAGTAATGATTGAGAAATTCCATTCGTTTGTGTCCGTTCGGTTAGTATATACCCGGCATCAGACGACAATGACCCTCCGCGTAAAAGAATATTAAAGGACTAACGTAAATGTAATAAATAGTTCCTTATCACTGGGGATATAGTCTAGTCTACAGGATAGATTGGAGTATGTACCATCTTCATAATATTATTTTAGTTTGAACTGCATAAAGTGATTCACCTGGTCTTTACGAGGTCCACTGGCAGAGTCACCACGGCAGTGACGAAGCTGGTCATGAAAGACGTATAGAGATGCAGAGATAAGCCGTTTGCAAGCCGATGCTCTATTAGAAACTTACGTATCTGTGTACAAAATGATGACTTTATTTTCTCAATACAGAGAAAGAGTTTAGGACCAGGACTTTCAAACTTGGATTTTTATGGCTCAGATGGTAGTCATACTTTTGTTAGCACTATGGCCGGTTAGACATGTAAAGTACCTTTTTTTTCGTGCGGAAATCCCTTCGTATACCCCCTCGCCGGCCAGCGGGGATGGTTATGCCGGGCTTGAATCGACTAAAGCCGCACGCCGTCTCGGGTCTTCAGCTGTAAGGGTGTAAGGTTGCCCATAGAGCATATCCCTCGCACTGAGACATGTAAAGTACCTACTGCATTTTGTATAATAATGTAGTTTTTAAATTTATGGCCCCCGTACACACTGGCCAGTAATGGGTGATGCTCTGCAATGTGCAACTGAAGGCTATCATGACATGACGAAGGTGTTCACACAATGGTGCATAGCTCATTGCTACGCCACGATTCCTTTGAAGTGAGCCAAAAAACCGGCAACATCCTGAATGCGTGCCACGACGGCCAATCGGGCGCCATTGTATACCATTACTGTACCTGTACCCTATACACAGTGGCGATGGCTTGCCGTGGCCCATCACGAGCGATTGTGTACTGGCCGTCGGTGAAAAATGGTCGTAAAATAAAATGGGTTAAAATTCTTCTTATGAACAGGTAGACTGACATATCTTCATAATGCATTTATCGGATTTCGCACACAAGAAAATCAGCGTTTCAATAGTCTTTGTTATAGTATATGTTTAGTATTTAATATTATTGAAGCTTTTACCTGGCACTATGTTTTAAAACATAACATAAACTCACGCCTATATCCCCGAAGGGGTAGGCAGAGGTGCTAGCACCCACATTTCGCCAGTTTATGTTTAGGTCCCAATGTAATAGGTGGCGAGCCTATTGCCATTAACCACCGGGCACTTATAAACCTGCGATAAATACACACATAACTTCGAAAAGCATCGAAAATACATTGGTGTGTGCCATGGTAAAACCTGGGATCGAACCCGAGACCTCGTCTCAGCAGTCCATTACCCATACCACTAGGCTACCGCGGCCTTAAAACTATGTTTTAGTGGTTTGAAAATGTGGAATTATGAGATTTTCCGAGCGTAGTTTAATGAGAACCACCCGAGTGACATTTTATCCACTTACATGTGAATAGGATCCTATTTGCACAACGGAGAAGCTGATGGCACGCGTAAATGTCAACAGGCCGCCGCGCCACAGTGCGCACACGCCCTCTTCGCGGTAAATTCTAGCAACACACAACCAACACTTCACTTGCATAAATAAATATTTTTTTTGAATATTTACATTCATATAATTTAGTAAACGATTTTCATGCCCTAACAATCTCACCTACTAGCCGCTGCACCTGGTAATTAGGGCCCCCCACTGCCTACTTCGTGTAAATTATATAGTACGAATTTCATGCAAAATATACATTCAATTTGCACGAAACAGTACGCAGTGCGGGCATCCACATTCCACATAAGGCATCGGACGCTGTAACGGACGAGGCTCTGGCAGAGGCTTTTATCTCTGGACTCTATCATCGGCGCTCAAAGCGAACTCGTTCCCGTAAACCCCGGATTCCGGAAGCCTCGGACGAAACCGGGAATAATGCTTAATGATGATGATAATAATTTAGTAAAGTGAAATAGAATTCTGATCCCGTGGCCGTAACTCATGGGTACATATTGCATGAATAATAGAGTAGCCAATGTGTTAATCAGACTGCAATCTATCCGTGTTTATTCTTTTTTTTTACCTCACCGGTGCCAGCGATGAGGAGGGTATGTCGGAATCAATCCGTTTAAAACCACAGGATGTCCTTCCCAAGCGTCCATTGCCGAGCACCCCAGTTACGCCCTCGAAAGGATAACCCTACGGTTCCCGACGGACTTCGGCCGCTGTCGGTGCCTCACCTTTGGGGTCGGGTTTGATCCCGCGTCGGTGAGTTGGCAGGCGTGTGTAGGACACGCCATCGTCTTGGTCTGCTTCTGTAAGGAACTTCTCAGACCCAGACTGCCGTCCTCAGGCCCCGACCAAATTTCAACCAGATCCGTTCAGCGTTTGAGCGTGTATGAGTAACAAACACCCAATCATCCAAACATCTTCACAGACTTACACATTTTATAATATTAGTATGATAGAATAAGATGTTGTCAAATAGCCTTTGGAGATTTACGCATTCTTACTTCGTGAAAGCGTCGCACAGACCGCTGTACCGTTGCTTTCTTGCGGTTTTCCCATCGGCCATCATCCTGACAAGCACCATATCTGCGGGGCATCCCGTGAAGGCGCCGATCATCCCGGCATAGGCACCGTATCGTAACTTACCCGATAAGCTTGGTGTTCTGCCGTACCATCTAAGAAAAGTTACTAAATCAAAATATCTCATTTGGTCATTATCGGATGCCTTTCCTTTTGTTTTCGTGACTTAGCGTTCAGGGTCGGCAGCGCGAGTGTGACGCTCCTGGTGTTGCACACGTCCATAGGCCATGGTACCCGCTCCCCACCAGATGGGCCGCTTTCTTGTCTGCCACTTAAGTAGTATAAAAAGAAACAAAAATTGGCCATCTACAATTCTTGTCACGTGTTGGGACTGTCGGATCCAAAACTATGTAACCTACCTTTTTTTTTTTTTTTTTTTCGTGCGGAAATCCCCTCGGATACCCCCCCGCCGGCCAGCGGGGGCGGTTATGTCGGGCTTGAACCGACTAAAACCGCACGCCGTCTCGGGTCTGCAGACGCCGGGGTGTAAGGTTGCCCATAGAGCATATCCCTCGCACCCCGACTGACCCTGGGCCATCTCCGGTTTCGAGATGGCCCCCTCGGGTTTGGGAACCACGGTGTCCCCGTCTTGCCCCGGTTTGGGGGAGGGGCGCTAGTCGCCCCACCGTCCCGGCCTGCTTCTGCTGGGGTGACAGGCGGCCTCACCTGCCACCCCCAGGCCTGCGCTCATGGAGGACGGAGGTCGTTAAGCGACCTCCGGCGCCTGAGTCGCCTGCGACGCGAGGCGAGCGTGTTGCGGGCTCGGCGGGCCGGGAGGGTTCTGAACCTCTCCCGGGCGCGCTCCGCCATCTCCTTCGCGAGCATCACATGCTCGCAGAAGGAGGTGGCGGCGGCCCACGCGCTCGCGCTCCGCACCATTGCCGCAATCATGCTGCCGAGCGAGAGGACTCCCACCCCGATGGCTGCCACGAGGTCACGCCTCGGCACCTCCCACGCCGGGCAGTCCGCCAGCGTGTGCAGCCCTGAGTCCTCGCTCGCGTCACAGTGATGACACTCAGGCGTTGGCTCCTTCCTGATCCGATGCAGGTGGTCCCCGAAGCACCCCTTCCCAGAGATCACCTGCGTCAGTCGGTACGAGAGGCTTCCGTGTCGCCTCTCTAGCCAATCCTCCATGATGGGCCTTACCGCCGCTATTGCGGCGTGCCCTGCGCTTGGTCGCCCAAGTCGTTCCTTCCACTCCACCACGATGGCCTGGCGGAGCTGGGACTGCATGGCCTCGATTTCTCGATGCTCGGGGTTCAGTCCCTGCTCCCGCGCCTCCTTTCGCCACTGGTACAGTTGCGAAAGGGCTCTCGCCTCCAGGTCCCATGGCGGAGTTCCGGCAAGGAGACTCGCCGCCTCGAAGGAGATCGTGCGGTACCCGCGGATGACCCTGATGGCCATCACTCGCTGCGGAGCGCGCAGCATCCGCACACTTCCGGCCTTCAGGGCCTCCGCCCATATTGGGCACCCATACAAGGCCATGGACCGCACGATCCCCGCGTAGAGTCTCCTGCAGGAGTCATCGGGCCCCTTCATGTTGGGCAGCAGTCGCGCCAGAGCGAGAGCTGTGCCCTTCAGTTTGGGGGCCAGACTTCGGATGTGCTCTCCGAAGTCCCATCGGCCGTCGAGCACGAGCCCCAAATATTTCATTTGGGGCTTGATGCCGATGCGATTACCTCCCACGATGAGACTGGATCCCTCAGGTGGCTTGCTCCGAGGCCCATGAAAGAACAGGGCCTCGGTTTTATGCAGAGCCACCTCGAGACCCAGCCGCCGGATCCGCTCCACGACTTGGGCAACCGCGGTCGTGGCCTTCAGGGTCGCTTCGCGGTATGTCACTCCGCACGCCGTCACGAGCGTGTCGTCCGCGTAACACGTGACGGCGGCACCGTCTGCGAGCTCACCGCGAAGCACCCAGTCGTATCCGATGTTCCACAGGAGCGGCCCCAGGACCGATCCCTGCGGAACACCGCACGACATCTCACGCCGGCCGAGACCGGTCACGGTTGGGTAGAAGACGGCTCTCTCCGTCAAATACGCCCCGACTATGCGGCGGAGGTAGAGAGGCACTTCGTGATACACGAGCGCCTCCCTAATGCAACTCCAGGGCAAGGTGTTGAACGCGTTGGCGATGTCCAGAGACACCGCCAACATCACCTCACCCCGGGCTACTGCATCCTCCGCCAGAGCCCTCACGCGCATGATGGCATCCACGGTGGAGCGCCTCTGGCGGAAGCCATATTGGCCATCCGCCAGGTCCGGCCCCACTCTTGAGAGGTGCTCGACGAGGCGCTTCGCAATTACTCTTTCAAAGAGCTTGCACACCTCGTCGAGCAACACTATGGGCCGGTAGGCGGACGGTGAGTCCGCCGGGCGCCCCTCCTTTCGGATGAGGACCAGTTTCCCCGTCTTCCACAATTTCGGAAACTGGCCCCGCTCCAAACATGCGCTGAGAAGCCCTCTCAGTCGGGGCTCGAGAGCGTCGTCGACTAGAGCTAGGACCCACGCTCGGCCTGGAATGCCGTCGGGTCCCGGGGCGGTGCGTTTGGCTCTCAGCCTTCTCACCGCCAGCTCTAGTTCTACCCAAGTGACCTCGGGCACGTCGTCGTCAACCACGTCGGGCACCATTGGCAACCGAGGCGGAGTCATCTGCGGTGGAACATGTTCCACCGCCCGCGCTGGGAACAGGGAGCTAACAACTCCTCCGAGCAGCTCCGGCTGGAGACACTGGGTCAACGGCGGGGCCTTGGGGCGCAGTTTTCCCCTTACCATTAGGTAGGGCCGCCCCCAAGGGTCCCGCTCCAGCGTCTCCAGCAGTTCGCAGCGGGCCTCCTTTTTGGCCCGCCTTATCTCTGCTCGGAGGGCACCTCTGGCCTCCCTGTATCCCTGGTACAACTCCGCCTCTCGGGCCTCCGCATCTGCGGGGCGGCGACGCCTCCTACGGAATCGGGCCCACCGGCGGTGCGTGATCACGCAGGCCCGTCTGAGCCTCGCGATCTCCGACGACCACCAGTAGACCTGACCCCTCGGATTATAGGGCGGAGCCCTAGGCATCGCCGCGTCGCAGACACGGGTCATGGCCTCCCGGAACCACTCCGCCTCATCGTCTACGTTGACAGGCCTGTCCGGCGCAGAGGCCCAGGCCTGTACGATGGCGGCTTCCAGGAGGAGCTCCCGATCTAGTCGCTTAAGTGCCCAACGTGGCTCGGGTGGAGCCGGTGTGGCCGGCGCATCGCTCGCGGGGGCGGAGACGTCAAACCGAATATATCGGTGATCCGAACTTGTCTCCTCCCCCAAAACGACACGCCAGCCCTGAACACGTCGTGTCAACGAGGGACTCGCGAACGAGATGTCCACGATTGAACTGGCCCTCGAGGTCACGAACGTGTCCACGGCTCCCCGATTTAGGAGGTCTAGGCCGAGTCCTTCGGCCCAGTCCTCCAGTGCCCTGCCTCTATCCCCCGCCGGGCCCCTATCGTGACGGGAACCCCACGCCAACGACCAGGCGTTGAAGTCCCCGAGCACAAGGACCGGGCGGGGGTGGCAGGCATTGACGACGACTGCCAGCTGACGGAGCCATTGCTCATACGAGTCATCAGCTATGTCTCGGCTCGGCGTGAAGTAAGCAGCCACGACCGCTATGTCGCCAACCGCCGCCGCCACGCAGCCGGGTCCCCTTGCAACGACGGCAAGAGGGGGGCTGCCGGCGGCAGGGTTGTGCACCAGTGCCGCCGACCCATCCAGCGCGGTTTCCCAGGCAGGCCCGAGGAACCGGTAGGTGTATGGGTCGGCGACAGCGGCGACATTTATGGCCCACTGTGCCATGCTCTGGAGCAGAAGGTCCTGAGCATGGGCACCGTGGCCAACATTCACCTGCAGGATGCGGAGTTGAGGATCCATTATGGAACCCCCATCTCCGCATCCCGCTGTGAACTGGAGGCGGAAGGCCGGCCTCCCGGCTTTGGCTCCCCTCCGGCGCAGGCCTTGCTGCCAACCCTGTGGTCAGCCGGCTTGCCTCCCGCTGCACACCTAAAACAGTGCAGCGGGGCGCCACACGTGCCGGCTTTGTGACCGGGCTGGCCACAGCGGAAGCAACGGTCACCCGCCGTCACTTCCGCCGTGCAGTGCACCCCCACATGGCCCACCGACAGGCACCTGAAGCACCTGGCCGGTCGGGCCTGCAGGAGCCTTGCCTGCGCCCTCAGGAAGCCTCCTACCAGGAGGCTCCGCCCGTCTGCAACTTTTTGGGCCGCCGCGATAGGGCAGCCGACAACTGCTGCCCCCTGTCCACCACGGCCGAAGCGTATCGCTCCGGCCTTAACTGTGTCCGGGGAGCAGCCCCCGGCCTCCGCAACGGCGAGCCTGAGCTCTTCGGCCGTGACGGAGTCGTCCAGGCCCGTAATGCGCATTTCTGCGCATTTAATGGGCCTGGACACCCGGACGTCGGCTGCATCCAGCGACTCCCTTAGCCGAGCCGCTAGGGCGTCGGCCTTGGGGCCACTGGTGGCGCCGGGGACCTCGAGAAGCCGGGCTCCCGTCCGTGTGCTCTTGCACCGGACACCCGGGATCTCGAGGGCCTTCAGGTCGACGTTGGCCTTTACTTTGGCCAACACCTCGGCATACCCCATGCCCCTCGACGCTGCCTCCGCCGTCAGAGTGACGACGACGGCCGTAGTTCGAGGGGCACGGAGCTTCCCCGGCGCTGCCTTCGCGGCGGCCGCGGCCCTCCTGGCCTTCTTGGCGGCCTTCTTGGCGGCCTTCCGCCTGCTTTTATTGGCTCCAGCCACCTCCCAGCCCCCTTCCAATGGGGTGGAGGTAGCCGGAGCCACGGCTGGGGCTGGGGCTGGGGCCAGGGCTGGGGACGTCTTCCCCTTGCCCTTCCCCTTGCCTTTGCCTTTCCCCTTCCCCTGAGTGGGAGGGAGCCGAGGAGCCGGCTCCGGCAGGGATGCACCTGCAGCCGGGCGGGTGGGGCCCTTCTGGGTTACAGCCACATAGCTGGCCACCGGCGACGCCAGAGGCGGACGACGGATGGAGTCCACTAAGGCCTCCATCCGACTCATCATCCGCTCCTCCAGCGCACGAGTAGCCGTCACCCAGGGCTCCTCCGGTGATTGGGCCGGCAGCCGCACCGATCGCGCCGACTGCGCGACCGGCTGCGCTGCCTGTGCCGGCTGCGTCGACCGTGTCGATCGCGTCACCCGCGCCGGCTGCTCCGGCTGCGCCAATTGCGCTGGTGGCACCGGTTGCGCCGAACCCGCCACCACCCTCTTTAAATCCTCGAGGGCTGCAGCGAGCCGGGCCGTCTCCCGGCGGGACTCGGCAAGCTGTTCCGCGAGGGCCTCATTCTCGGAGGCGATGTTGAACACTATATTCAACATCGCCTCCTGTTCGGGGCTTGGGGACCCCCGGAACGACGCGATCACGCTCTGGAGTTTCTCCAAGAGAGACCGCGTCCCACCGCTCGGCTCCGGCACCGCCGAGGTGGAAGGCCTCGGCGGTGACTCTCGCACAGCCCTACCAGGGGCTGAGGGCACTCGGGTGGATGGCCCAGCCCTCGTTCCCCCTCGCGCCCCTCGGCGGCCCGCAGCGACCTTGGACGCCGGCTTCGACGTCTCGTCACTGCTGGAGGAGGAGGAGGTCGTCCCGGTGAGGGTATAATCCTCATCCGAGACGTCCCCCCCCGCCCGAGCCTTTGCTCGCCTCCTGCGCTTTCGGGTCCTCTGTACCCCCAGACCCAACGGGCTACTCGCCCGGCTTCGCTCGTTGGCGGTGTCGGAACTCTCCGACACCGCCGAGGTATTTAGCGTCACCTCCACGCATGACTGCTGCGCGATCTCCGCGCAGACTCCGTCACTCTCATTGTCCTTATTAATGCCTGTGTTGTTGTTTTTTTTGGTTTTCCGGTCCGTTTTTGTTTCAATATTTTGATTGATATTCATAGCATATCCCACGAGTATGGGGGAAATGTGGTCCATCCAGGCGGAGCCCCCTGCACCTGGATAAGCCTATGTACTATGGAGGTCGGCTGGTATCCATAGGTTTTTACGACTTCGCTGTCGGGTGTTATAGATTTTTCCTTGTCGTGGGCCGGCCAATAAAGGCAAGCCCTCCGGTCAGCAAGTTCACAGCGTACCCTTCTGGAGCCACCAGTCAGGTCGTTGCTGATCACCTGCCGATTACGGAACGCGAGAGGATGGCTAGTCCTCTCTCACCGGCGGCGGCACAAGTGCCCGTCGGCCCCTGCGTTAGCAGTGGGCCAACCCGCCCCTGGATCCCCTAGGACCCCATGGTGGCCTCAGCCACAAACACCATCGCTCGTCCTGTCTCCTCTGAAAGCAGAGGAGTACGGAGAGCGATGTGTTCCCGCCACGTTGGGTATTAGCCGACGATCAATGCCAACCCCATGAAGGGGAAGCCATTGACCGCCGCCCAGGGTGTACCGGCCGCTCCGATTCCGTTCCCGCCGGACTGCAGCGAGATCGGAATCGGAACGACACGCGAGGAGGTTACCCAACACACACCCCACTATGTAACCTACCTACGGTGGGTTGCATAGTTTACCTACATTATTAATAAACTTTTTTAATAAATTGAGGTAATTTTTAAAGATTTTAGAAAGTGATTATCTCCATTAACACTATTGGCGGGTGGGTACCACCGTGCACGATTGCGAAAAACCCTTCATAGTAATCCAATTTCGGTTTGATTGCGTTCAGGGGTCAGCAAGTGCATAGCCGGGCAGGGGGTTTGTGGTCGCAGCACTGGTGGGACTGGTGGGTGTCACGCGGTGCTGCGACGACAATCCTCTTCTGATGAGGCCATCAAGCTGAGTGCCACCATTGTTAACATAGTACGGTATGTAATGGTGACCCTCTTTCCTGAGACGTTACCTTCAGCTTACCATCAGACGAGGTGAAGTCAAAATGACGTGTCCTAAAGCAGAAGCAGGCCGGGGTGGCGGGGTGACAAGCCCCCCCCCCCCTTTTCCGGGGCAAGATAGGGACACCGTGGTTCCCAAGCCCGAGGGGGCCATCTCAAAACCGGAGATGACCCTGGGTCAGTCGGAGTGCAAGGGAAATGCCTAATGGGGCCACCTTACACCTCGGCGACACAAGACCCGAGATGGCGAGCGGTTTAAGACGGTTCAAGCCCGACATAACCTCTCCCGCTGGCCGGCGGGGGGGGAAATTGAGGGGAATTCCGCACGAAAAAAAAGGGTAGTAGTAGTAGTATATAAATCGAATTGTAATTACTTCTTGTGATGATCATAGAGCCAGTAGTATACTCCGAGTCTTGAGGTTGTGTAACAGGCTTGTCGCAGTAAGCCAGCAGACAGACCCGTGTAAAAAGCGTTCAACCCTTCCTTGCGAGCGATTTGAGACAACAACCGTCTTCCTCCGACGATATCCGGGTTTAGTTGGAGTCGGACTTTCATCACATCGCACGGATGTACTACTGACGTCGACATTATACTGAAAATACAAGGGACTTAGTTTGATTCTCTCTGAAATTGGCAAACACAGTGGTAGATCATTCGAAGTCAAGGGGCACGAGATCCGATGCCCGCTCAGTGCAAATATTTGTATGCATGAATTTTTAGATACCTATATTTGCATTGGCCAGACCAATGCAAATATAGGTATCTATTTATTTACCAAAAATGCTTCTAAGTATTTTTATTCATATTCTAGAAAACATAATTCAAGCTAGTTAAGCAATGTTTCCTTTGGGTGTAGGTAGCGCTGTGTTGATTACGTTTACCTAGTAGTATATTTAAAAAATACGGAATGCAATTTTTTGTAAGTCAATTAATATTTTTAATGACTATCAAAATTACTAATTACACATAAAAATTAGATTTTGATTACATACTCAATTCATGTAGCAAATTTGCAGACGGATTTCAGATTATAATAGGTTTACATGAGTTTTTCACGGTTTTACATGAAATCCCACATTTTTTTGTGGTGGAATGACTGTATTATAAGCACGGCAAAGCAACGCATTTCAGGCGAACTAAGGCAAGCAAAATAAGGCGGAGCGAAGCTAGGGAAAAGGACTTACGGCTCAGTGTAGCAAGGTGTAGTTAAGCAAGCCCGAGCAAAGAAAGCAAGGCAACACAAGCGAAGCAAGGCAGAGCGAAGTTAGGCAAGCGAAGTCCGGCAAAGTACAAGAGCGAAGAGTAAAAAGTAAGAATCGAAGCAAGACAGAACGAAGTACGGCAAAGCGAAGAAAGACAAAGCAAAACAAGGTAAAGCAAGTGTAGAAAGGCAAAGCCAAGAAAGGCATAGCGAAAAAAGGGAAAGCGAACCAAGGTAAAGCAGGAGAAAAGATTGGAAAGTAAAGAGCAAATAGCAAAGCAAGGCAAAGCAAGAGCCAAGAACGAAAAGTAAAGATCAAATAGCGAATTGAGGCAAAGCGAAGCGTGGTGCGAAGCGAAGGTGTACCGGGGCGAGGCAAAAAGAAGGTGAAATAAAGAAAGGTATAGCTAATTAAGGCAAAGCCAAGAAAGGTCAAAAACAAGGCAAGACAAAGCGAAGAAAGATATATGCAAGCAAGGCAATGCGAAGCCAGGTAAAGCGAACAGGGCAAAGCGAAGCAAGCCAAAGCGAAGCAAGGTATTGCGAAGAAAGGCAGGGTGAATAAAAGCAACGCGAACAAAAGCAAAGCAAGAGCCAAGAAGCGAAGAGTAAAAAATAAATAGCGAAGCAAGGCAAAGCGAAGCAAGGTGTAGCGAAGTGATGCAAGGTGTAGCAAGGCGAAGCTAAGCAACGCATAGCGAATCATGGCAAAGTGAAGAATGGCAAAAGGAAAACAAGACAAATCAATTCAAAGTGAAGGAAGACAAAGCAAAGTAAAGCGCCAAGAGCAAAAAAACACGGCATAAAGTAGCAAGCCAAAGCAAAGAAAGAGAAAAAAAAAGCCCAAAGCAAAGAAAGACAAAGCAACCAAAGTAAAGCGAATCAAGGTAAAGCGAAGCAAGGTAAAGCGAAGCAAGGTAAAGCGAAGCAAGGTAAAGCGAACAAGGCAAAACGAAGCAATACAAAGCGAAGCAAGGCACAGCGATAATGGCAAAGCGAAGAAAGACAAAGCGAAGCAAGGTAAAGCAAAAAGCAAAATGCAAAACATGGTAAAAAGTAACAAGATAAAGGTAAGCAGGGTAAATAGTAGCAAGATAAAGGTAAGCAGGGTAAATAGTAGCAAGATAAAGCTAAGCAAGGTAATGTAAGGTGAAGGAGTAAGAAGCTATACTCGTAGTTGGGACTACAGTTTGGACTTTATAGATACGCCTGAAAATTTGGTCAAAATGAAAGTGGTAAAATGGAAAAGGGTTTATTCTAAAAATGGGAAACGTGAATTAATGCATAAGAATCAAACTAATCGTTATTAAGTATATCGCTATTAAGTGCTAAGGAATACGCTATAGCAGTGGTAGGTACCTATCTAAGTTTAAGGAAATGTTTTATACATTTTCTACCCTGTAGGTAGGGAACTATCTTAATATTGTTAACATTTATGCCAGTAATAGTAGAAGTAAGAACTGGGCTACGTGCAATCGCCATCAGTATTAGCTAAACACATACCAAGTTACCGACCGCCTTGGCTCTAAAACTTTACATAAAATAACAAACAAATAACAAACAAATAACAAATAAAATAATATTTTTTTAAATTTGTGCCCTAAAACAGTTTGTAAATTTATTAGTGTTCAGCAACTTGAAAGAGCAACTGCATAAGTAAAGTCATGTCTAACTTAAATAATATCAATCATTACATCGCGAAGCAAAGAAAAGCAAAGCAAGGCAAAGCAAAATAAAATAAAATAAATACCCCTATTCGAAGAACTCTTAATGTAATGCTGGATACTGGCATCATGGCTAACAGCTTCATTGTTCTTCTCTCACTCGACTCAAGAATACAATTATAACACTTACTTCATTTTATAAAAGGTTAATTTAATGAAATTTTAAAGCGATTACTATGCTCCTGCGTCGCCGCAAGACGTATAATATATCGGAGAATTTCGAATATCTAGGACGTGTCGAGATAGCCCAGTTAGTCAGAGTACTCCCCCTGTGAGGGACTGGACGCGGGTTCAAGTCCTGTCCTGGATGTTCAATTTTTCCGAACTAAATCTTAAGGGTAATTTTATTAGACAATGACTTTTCTATCGTTAAGATCATCATCGTCTCATCATCATCTTAGCTTTGTTTCCGAGGCTTTCTTCTCCTTTTGGTTTGGTTTATACGGCTTTTATGGAAGCGACCGCCGTTTGTACCGCCGAGAGGTGTAACGGCCTGCAGGTGAGGTTTTGGACCACGAAGATCCTAATGGAGCCCACACCACGCACATAAATTCCTTATGGCAATGATCTTATAAATTCGTTATTCCTGTAATTCGAAATTATAAGATCATTGCCATAAGGAATTTATGTGCGTGGTGTGGGCTCCATTAGATGGAAATATCTATAATTTAATAGCTATTTCCATTATTTATATTTTGTTTGAAAGTTGATTTAAGATTTTACAACCCTGTATTAAATTTTGTTTTTATTGGCCGCTTGATAAATTAATTCGATCTTCAAAAACAGTACTTCCTAAATGCTATCCATTTTGATGATAAATTTCGTATTACAGATCTCACTTTTCAAAAATGTAAAAAAAGTTGCTGTTTGTTAGCTTAACGTTGTCTCATTCATACACAAAAAATACATAAAATTTGGATTTGTCATTCCTAAAAAAAATGCAAAAATGTTAGTACTGAAAATTGGGTTTCCTCCAATTTCTTCAAGAAAAACAGCAATTTCATATGTAACGACCTAATGGCTCTGCCCACGTGGAGGTCGGTTATCGTTTTTTGGTCATATCTACTTAACTAATTGAAATCAAACATACGGCAGATTTTAAGTCTGACCAAGACCTTTCTAATAGAAAACACCGCATCAAAATCCGTTCAGTAGTTTTTGCGTCCATTGCGAACAAACAGAAAAACAAAGAATTAAAAAAAAAAAATTCGTGTTCAGAATCGTTCCTTTCTGACATAGCTAATTTACAATTTTATAATAGTATACTTAGATAGATAGATCATGTAGGGTAACTATTTGTATTTGGATTTTTCTTCACGCAGATTCAGCGAGTTTTTGATACTTCAGGTGGCACTTTAATTTCGAATTAATTTTGCCCAGCGTCTGAAGACCCAAAACGGCGTGCGGTTTTAGTCGGTTCGAATTCGACATAACCACCCCCGCTGGCGGGCGGGGAAGTATCCGTAGGATTTCCGCACGAAAAAAAAACAAAAAGGTACTTACATTAACTTTTATGTTGAATTAAATTTATTTTAAAATATTGACGATGTATTTTGATATACTAGGTACCAATAAAATAAGCATAACAAGGGTTATTTCAAAAAACGCGCCAATAAGAGACCCTTAGGCAGCGCCAGACAAGACCATCTACAACTTCTCTATTGCAAATTGAAATCGTCTTAGCTCATCTATGGGTTGGCGCGTTCTAGGTTCTAAGTGTCACAGAATATTTCTAGGTGCCGCTATGTTAAAGACCCTAGGGGGGGCAATCTGCATATTTCCAAGAGCTGCAGAACAAGCAGCATAAAGAGGTGCAGTCACAGGACATATATATATACGAGTACCTAATTAATATGATTTATATTCATTTCTCTAAGATAAAACGTCCCTAAAGTTGCCGTCTTCGCAACAACCTACTTAGCTGGTTGGTAAATCCGCAACTCATCATATACTTACCTATATTATGCTTATAGCAATAGCTTACCCAGACAGGCTGCCAAGTAATACCTTCACAGCTCTTGGACTCCTGTGATGACGTCGCTTCTTCTCCATGACTATTCATAAATATTTTGTGGTTGTCCGTTTTCCATTGTTTTAATTTATTAGTTTCATTTAATCTTGAAATTTAGATAGTAAACTACAAAATTTTTGGATGAGCTTGGTCGGCCTACATTTTACGCTGTATGATAATTTGACAGATTATTTTGACTACCAAAGTAAATAAAAATTGTTATGTAGGCAAATTCCTCGAATCAAATGAAAGAGTTTTGTGTTCCTAATTTATGGATAATTTACCGTTCCATCGAATTTTACCAATGTATACATATAAATAAAATTGAAATCTCGGTTTGTTATGTGAAATAACAGGTTTTTAATAAATTCATATGAGTGTATTACTAGTTTTACTAGTCAAACAAAAAATCTTTTTTTTTTTCAATTTTTGTCGGCCTGTTTGTTCCGGCTAATATGCGAAGTGACTGAGCCATTTTGACGGGATTTTACTGTTGTTAGCTGATATTACAAGGCGCAACTTGGCGTTACCTGATATTGTAAGGGATAGATTTCTAACTGCAGCCCCAATCGAATTAAACTACAATTGAAAAATCGACGAATCGTGGGTGTGTAATACACATCTCTGCCTACCCCTTCGGGGATACAGGCGTGGAGTTATGTTATGAAAAATCGACTTACAATCTTTTTCGTTGCAGGTCAATATTTTAAGGTGAAAATAATTCAGGTGATGGTTGCAGATTTCGATAATAAAGACCAAATCCGAATCCCGATCTAAATCTATGGGAAAAGTAACCATATTGATTGCTTAAAAAATTAATAGAATGGAATAAAACGCCAAAATTCGAAACATGATCTTTAATAACCTATAACAACATTGCTCCATATTTCGTTCACAAATTATTATCTATAAAAATATATATATTAACAGCATATTATCACAATTGTACTTCACTATGTTAAGGGTGCGTTCGCTAACCTACTTTACAGTAAATAACTATTAATAGGAAGTAATTATTGTGATTCATAACTCAAAGTCAAAGTCTTGCATGTCTCGTAGAAGTCAAAGTCTTGCATGTCTCGTATAAGTAAAAGTCTTGCATGACTTTGACTTCTACGAGTATGTATACTACTAGACAAGCTGTTTGGAACAAAAATTGTGTTACGGTTCTTGGCATCTTAGGCATAGGCGCTCTTTTTACTCGACTGCGCCTGAAGGAGGGTTATGTTTTTCGAGAGTATATATGTATGTATAATTGTATGGCACGCTCTGCGGCCTGAACGGCTTCATGAATTTTAGCTTGAATGGTGTCGTTAGATTCTTATTTACGATGAGAGTGACACTGTATATGTTGAAATAAAATATATGCTGTTAAAAATTATTTTCAATCAAACTTATCGAGTAGGGTATCAAAATGAAGAGCTTTAAAAGGTGATTTCCAAAATAGATATATATCATAACTAAAAAATAAAATAAAATAATTAATTAATAAAATCAAAGTCAAAAACCATTTATTCTGTATAGACTATTAATACGCCACTTACAAAACGTCAAAAAAAATCTAATGTTTGGCAAAAAACCACCCACGCACAAACGACTACCCATTAATAAAATAATTAATAACCCATTAATTTTCTTTCGGTTTATGATATGCAAAGGGTCCCGCCTGCTATTAGACTTATTTCGGTATTTTTCGGGCAGTTGGGTTTCTGATCTTTTAATTAATTTTTTTTTGTATGTCATCTGTATGATGATGGGTGAAGTTCCCATCAAGACATTCTGGGCGAATCTGTTAACGAGGCTCTGGTGCAGGCTTTCCTTTCAGGATTGGGAGGTCAGACGACAGTCGCTCCAATAAAAGTCGCTCGTATAAGCCAAATGAAAAGGAAGATGAGTAAACGGACCTCGGGCTCCGAGGTAATACCTCGGATGCAACCGGGAACAATGATATGTATGAAAGCTACAAAAAGTTGCTAAAAATTTGATAGCAACGAAAGTACAATTTTTTCTTGCCTTGTAGTATACATGAAGTATGAAGTCAGTGATGCAAGGATATTATACGCGATGTTACGTTATCAGCTAAGCCTAGAACATAGAATGTTTACAACCTAGATTACACTTATAAATAACATAATTAGAATGATGTTAGACACAATTAGAACACCCATTATTTTTGAATAGTGGTGTCATATTTTAACAAAAACTACAAAAATCCGACTGCGGCGAAGCAATAAATAAGAAAAAAGTATAAAAAATAATTCATTGGCGCCAAAAATACACCGTTTAGTTTTTTTTTGTAATTTGAATATATAAGTAATGATTGACGTGCAATCAATCAGTTAATAAATTATTTTTTATGAAAATAGTACAGTGATGCACGGAGATATAAATCAATACAACTTATAAAGTTTCATGGTATTGTATGGGATCACTCTCGTTTATAAAAAAAAATATTAGTAACTGAAATTACTAGCGATTCCCTAACCCCTCCAGTTAAGCTATATTGTTTGTTTTAGGAGTGGGTTCGTTCGTTGGTAGTGTAAGACCCCGTATTAAAACCCGGGACCTCTCGATCTTAAGGCCGACTACTTAACCACTAAGCCACCGACCTTATTATATTTTTATAACACACATTTTATATTCTAGACATCATATTTTCTTCTTTTTCTAGGTGGTTATGCCAAACCGCAATCAAATTATTTATATTTAAATGTTCTGTTTAAACGGTAAAGGTCTGTTCGTCGTATCAGATGTCAATTAAATGCAGGTACAACATATTCCACCTAAGATATAGGTACGCATTTCTCGCACAGTAAAGACAATTCTGAAGATATCTCATACATCAGAATCGGTTCAGCAGTTTAGTAGTTACGAGGTAATAAAGGGACTGACATACATACATGTCAAACACATAATCCTCCTTTTTGACTTCGCCACAGTCGGGTTTTTATGACCACATATAGATTATCCCCTGGCAGGGATTATCTACAGATTAAGTGTAATTTATATAAACCAATCGTGAGCATTCTAATACCACAAAAGAGGTACATTTAAAAGCATCAAACTTCACATAAAAGCCAATTGTGAAGTACCGAATAATATTCAACAAAATAAACACTATAAACTCAATATAAAAAATAATAAAATGTTATAACATAACAAGAAGTCAAAAAAATGTGAAAAACATAACACATATATCTGTACTTAACACAAAATATTCCAATACATCGATAGGAACGTTGCAAGTGCACCCAATTTGGGGTCACGAGTTGACTAACTTTTTAGTTACATAATTAGCACATTCTGTAGACATGACGTTACTTCTCAATTATACTTTGTGATACAACCTTGTTCCACATTAAACAATTTTACGGTCACGTGACGTCACTACAACAAGAAGACCTTGATTTAGGTCAGATAATTTCATATTGGTTATTATTTCACAACGTTCAAGCAACAATTTAAAATTCGTACGTACAATTTATTGTCTTTGTTTTCAATTTTAACAGAATTGATCATATTTTTTGAGCTCATTCATAAGATTGTGAGTGTAACACTATCTTCTTCTTCTTATCCGGTACACTCTTGACAGAGCGGCCGTGATCGCTATGTAGTAGTAATATTAATAACACGTGTATGTAATGGTGACCCTCTTTCCTGAGACTTTACCTTCAGCTTACCATCAGGCGAGGTGAAGTCAAATTGACGTGTCCTAAATATAAAATAAAATAAATTACGTTGCGAATTATGTTGAACACTAACATTTTGACGTTTATAAGAAGGCACTGATTTTGACATGATTGATTACTACTTTTGACACTAGTGACGTTAACTGTCAAAATTATTACTTTTTAACGATTGAATGTAGGTCGGTTGGCTCTTTCCATCATGTTTGCGTGATTCAGCAGTTAATTACTTTTATCTTTATTCTATACGATTTGATAGTGGCTAGATTTTCTCATTTGTGCGAGCACTGATAAAAGAAGTGGCGGTTATGTTACATTACGGCAAATTCGTATGTTGTATATTGGTATAGATAAAATTATACGTTCATAATACATGATGTAAGATACTAGACATTAATTTTATTTATGTGAATAATCTATTGGAGTAGAATTATAATGCGACCAATACCGCTGTACCGGTCCCTAGCAACGCGCGGTTTGGTGGGGGACAGGGTAGGAAACAGCATGGGTAGATAAGATCGATGTATCGATATTGTCGGACAGATCTTACGATATCATTTAATAGTTTTAAGGCTTTATATTATGAAAATATTTATGATATACAATTATATATTATATTATGCCTCATTTAATATTTTTGGCTTTACACGCCAGTCCAAATTTAATACATGTAGTATTAAATTTTGAATTGGATAAGGAATAAGTTAAATGAGTATAAGTACCTAAATAATTCATTGATACATGACAGACAGACAGACAACGAAGTGATCCTTTAAGGGTTCCGTCTTTTTCAAAGAGCCCAAATAATGGTTTCGGCAACGACATCATAAGCCTCTATTGTCCTTACGCTGGCCGGCATCGTTGCCATATACTGCGGTGCCGACGACAGATGTTGTTAGTGCGATATCGGTGAGCATCGATAACAAAATTTACGAAAACTGTAGTAGTAACCGAAATAACTAATATTCCCCCTATTTTACCCCTCCAGCTAAACGAAACGGCTTGTGTTAGTAGTGGGTTCAAGTCGGTAGTGTAATGGCCGGCCAATTGGCCTCTCGATCGTAAGACCGATTCCTTAACCAATTTCATACACATAGGCCACAATAACCATCTACAATCAAATGAGTTGTGCGTTTGTTTACTACCTTAGTAGTATAAAACCACTGTGTCATACAATGGACGCGGCACAAGGATCTCAAAATCAACATACAGAAGTTAAAGTCCATATTAAGAGGATGATTTCGACTTCAGCTGCATTCCATACGGGTTTACGAGTGTCTGTCTCTCTCTTCCTATCCTGGGTCTATAGACAAAGTGTCATTCTACTAGTGGAATAGCTTCGAAGCGAACCTTCAAAAGTCTGAAATGTAAGGGAGTGACTTTATTTGTCGATACGTGTAACAAATAATGTTACTCCCATACATTTCGGACTTTGGAAGATTCGTTTCGAAGCGATTCCACTACTAGAATGTCACTTTTTCTAGGCCCTCTGTTCCTGTTTTATTCATCATCATATCATAATCATAGTACCTTTATTGTGAGCTGTGTACTTTTTTGCTATCTGAGTAGTATAAAACCAGTCATACGGTGAACGCGACACAACGAACTCTCTTTAAAAATATTATCATTCTGTTGCAACATACCCGTCTTATCTTTGACATTATAACATAGTTTTATAAATATTAAGCCATTGAGATAAGAATTGGGGAGTGGGGAGATCATTATCTATAATATAAAATTGAATCGCTGAATGTGTTGCTAAGCGCAAATCTCCAGAGCAGCTGAACCGATTTCACTAATTCTTTTTTTTAAAAGTAATATTCCTTGAAGTATACGAGGATGGTTATTACGGAGAGAAAAATTTAAAAAATTGCATGAAAAAATAAAAATCTTTTCTATATTCCCATGCAAAAGATTCACGTAATTTTACCCCGGGAATAGATTCCCATAGGTAACGGGAACGGGATCAGAATTCCACGCGAGCGAAGCTGCGGGCAACAGCTAGTAGTTAAAATAAAATTGTTCACTAAGCTTAATAAATAATATAATCGTGAAGAGTAAATGAGAGGTAAAAATTACGTACGTTGTTATTTCATTGTTTATATTTATTTTTAATCATCTACGCCTACGCCATCATTCAGAGTAAGTCCAGTACTTACACAGGTTTTCATTTTTAGAGTGAGAGTCCGGCTAGGATCAGTTTCATCCAGTTTTGTCGAGCATTCTATCTATCGCACAGCGCATGATCTTTTCTCTAACCAACTGAGCTACCTAGACCTCTCCTGAATAGCTGACACTCGGGTAGCAGTAGAGCGTTGCAGGTTCAATTACCTCTAAGTGCAAATATGTGTATGCATGATATATTTGCATTCTTCTGTATGTTTCTATGTATATATTTATAAAAAAATCTATTCCAGAACCCATGATAAGTTAAGCTAGATTTACTGTGGCTCTAGATAACTTTATGTAGAATGTCCTAGAATAGTTTTAATTGCTTCAAAATTTCAATCGCTTATTGTCATTTTTCACACTAATATTATAAAGAGAAAAGCCGAATTTTGTGAGTTTGTTTATATGTACAGGGATATCTTCGGAACTACTGCACTTATTGGAAAATGGACATAGGCTTTATACTATATGTAAAATAAGATAGCTTGAGGTAAAAAAATACGCATAAAAAGCGAAGCGAAGACGGGTTGCTAGTGTTAAATAATATGACTAACTTTCTACATTTTTGGAACGCTAATAATAGCCCACTCTGACATAACAAACATTTCAAGTACGTCAGAACATGAGAAACATTACGCAAGCGTACATCATTATCAAGTCCACTAACTAAATCAATACAAAAATATAACAACAGCATTGCATGATATTGTCGGAAGTTTACGCGAATGTCACACATTGAAATAAAACTATTTTTAACGGATTCTATCGCGGTTTATTTGATGTTATTTTTTGTCTCCCCGTGACCATGGCTGCTGAAAAGCAAACGAAACGTCGGGATCAATGTAAAATTTAAAATAACATCAAATAAATCGCGATAGGATCCGTTAAAAATAGTTTTATTTCAACAGCATTGGAAACAGATTAGAGAACATTCTACTGATATGTAATGACAACGTTTATTAAGGTTCTGTACCCCTTTTTTTTTTTCGTGCGGGATTCCCTTCGGATACCCCCCCGCGTGCCAGCGGGGGCGGTTATGTCGGGCTTGAACCGACTAAAACCGCACGCCGTCTCGGGTCTACAGACGCCGGGGTGTAAGGTTGCCCATAGAGCATATCCCTCGCACCCCGATAAGGTTCTGTACCCGAAGGGTAACTAACGGAACCTTATAATTAAGATTACGCGGCCATCCGTATTTCAGCGGCCTGTATCGCCTAAACCGCATTACATAGTCAGATAGCCGAAATTTGGATAAAGTGTGTACTATTGTCGTAACATAAATCTATCGCACTATATTCTTACTATCATAAATGTCAACGTTTGGATGGATGGATGGATTGTTACTCAATCACGCCAGATCTGAACGGATCTGGCCAAAATTTGGTACAGGGATAGATTATAGTCTGGAATAGGACATAGGATACAATTTATCCCTGGAATAGGTTCCCATGGGAAGCGGGAACGGGATCGAAATTCCACGCGGGCAGAGCCGCGGGCTACAGCTAGTATAATATAAAAATTAATCCCTGTCGTCACGCCACAACTTGAGAATCATTTTACCAATTTCATTCATATTTGTTCAGTTCTAATACCTTTTAGAAGGTTCGTGCGGCAAGAATAATTAAAAAAAATGCGCACAAAATTGTTTCATACGGGCAGTGTCGTGGACAACACCTAGTCCTACTTCCTACTATCCTACTAATATTAAAAATGTGAAAATATGTGAAGATGTTTGTATGTTTGTTACTCGATCACACTCAAGTGCTGAACGGATCTTGATGAAATTTAATACAGGGATAGGGTATAGTCTGGAATAACACATAGGTTTTGGATTCCTGGAATAGGTTCCCGTGAGGAGCGGGAACAGAAACAGAATTCCACCCGGGCGGAGCCGCGGGCAACCGTTAGTGCTTAACTTTATCTTTCTTTTCTCTTTTTTTTCTCTTTTCTCTCTCTCTTTTCAACTTTTCCTGGATTACATACTGTAAAAGCGTCTCCCTTGTATGCGAATCCATTTCGCAATTGAGTGGTTTTTTTACTTAACACCGATATTTTTAACCATATACTCAAATCGAACATTTTCTTATCCGGTAGTTAAAAGTCAACAATTACATTTTCTATTTATCGATTGATCGGCTGTTTATAATCGAGTATTGTTTGAATATGTTGTGTGAAAACATTTGATGTAGGTACACTTGCCAACACAAATCTATAATCATAGTTATTTAAACAATTGCATGTAAGTTGTTCTCCCTGTAGGTAGTTATGGCTACCGATAACTCACCTCGTGTATTATTAGTAAACTAGACCACCCAGTATTTCACAGGAAGCCATCAGGATCAATTACTAATTATTCATTAATATAAAACTAATGGTGACCAAACCCATAAAACTTATTGCCTATTGTGAACTTGATACAATTACACTTACACGCACATGTAAACACGTATACACACATATGTAAAACTAAGTAAATAAATCAATGTAATTTAGAATAAGCATTCTTGTCTTAACAAAGCTCCTGAAGAGCACTTGTATATTTGAAATAAATATTTTTTAAATTAAAGTTGCGATTGTTCAAACTTGACTGGCGCAGCCGGTAGGATTTATTACGTCACACGTCTACTTCATTTTAGCCTCAAAATTGGAAAAAACGTCGTAAAGTAGTGCTAATTAATCCGGAGAACATAACAAAACAAATTTGTCTACGAACGAGGACACAGGAAAAATTGCAGGATAAGAATCGGCATGGGAACCAACGAATTGATGTGAGTAGACCCTTTATTCCCACCTTTCCACCCCCATGTCTATTTATTTAACGTATTATTGGACTGAACTTCGCCGATTTACGTAGCTATGTGTTTGAACTAATATCGTCAAACTCATATTTTTAATGATTTTAATAAATTTCCTATTTTTACATATTATGGACACAAATAGCCGAAATACTAATTTGATATTTTTACTAAACATTTTTTTATTAATTACATATTTTGGACACAAATAGCCGAAATATTATGATAATTACGAACATTGTATTTATTTGCTCTAATTTTAATTTATTAAAATGAATCAAATTCAATTAATTCCTAAAGAAATTCAAACTATTATACCAAGATTTGATGGAGACGAAAAGTTATTGAGTTTATTCATCATTAAAATGTGAATATGTTATAATATATATTATTAATATAACATATATTAATATTATATATAATATATCATATATTATATTACCCTTATACTATTACCCTATAACATATATAATATAATATATGTTATAGGGCTGAAAATAACCCTGCTCAGCAGACTTACGTATTTCATTGCATCACAAGTAGATTAGTAGGAAAAGCTGCTGTACTAGTAAGCGAAAGAGATAATATTGATACATGGGAAGAATTAAGGGACCTTTTTGTGCAACATTTCGGGGATCCGAGGTCAGAAGCATGTATTGCTATCGAGTTGGAAAGCATCAAAATTAAATAAGGAGAATCATATTTAGACTTCTGTCATAGAATCCAAAATATTAGGAGTAGTTTGATGTCAAAGGTAAACCTATTAACTGACGAAGGGATTAAAGCCGCCAAAATGATTATCTATAATAACAGTGCATTAAATGTATTCTTATATAATCTCTCTGAAGATACGATTAGAATAGTCAGATTTAACAAATGTCAAACTTTAGAATCAGCGCTTAGCGTAGTAACTGAGGAAGTTAATTTTTAAATGCAATATAACTCGCGAAATAAGAAAATACATACAGAACATAAGCAAATTAATAATAATAATCAATTAGGATACAAACTAACTTCACCAGGACCAACTCAATTTAAATTCGGAGTACCGCAAGGTCAACCGTGGCGACCTCAATTGTCGTTTAAACCAATTTTCATTTCTAATAATCCCAATATAAATAAATTTTCCAATACAAATAAATTCACACCACAAGGATTTAATTCAACTCACATCCTGAACAAAAACCCTCTTATAAAGTAGGGCAACCACAATTTCCAAGAACAATGAATAATTATAAACAATCGGGATTCTTTAAAGTAAATCCGAATCAACAATTCCGTTTTGGAGTTCCTAATCCGGGAATGCAAAGACCATATAATACAGATGTTACAATGAGGACAGTACGTAACAATATGTTATCGGACTTAGAAACAGATGAATAAAACGCTTATTATATAGAGGCGTACGGAGAGCCAGAATATTATGATGAAAATATTAATAATACCAATGAAGGATATATAAATGAAACTCAGGTTATTGATGACTCGTCGGAAACAGGAAATTTTAAAATAACAAGCCTCGGAAAAGGAATCGAAATAATATACATTAACTATGCGAAAATTTTGAGCTTACCACATATTCAAATACCGGAAATTAAAGCTATATTCATGATCGATACAGGTAGTACTAGGTCATGCTTAAATTCAGAAATAGCAAATAAATTCTTCAGACAATATATAAATATATAACCTTTTAATGTTGTTAGTACGCATGGAAGTAGCAAACATAGCGAAGTAGCGTATATTCCGTTACCCAATACTTTCAAATACATCACAAATTCTATATATATAATGTGGACGATAAGTATGACAGTCTGATAGGTGCAGATCTACTAAAAGAATTAGTAGCTAATATAGATATTAAAAATCAAATATCAAGAACTAAAAACACAAATATACCCATTTGGTATAACTCATTCTATAAAATTACCGTACCACTAAGATCGGAAACACGCGTTAAAGTTCCAACTACAATTAGGAATGGAATAGGAATATTAAACTTTATCGAGTTTTGCCCAGGAGTTCGTATGCCGGACGCTATGGTCAATTGTATCGTCTCGTTCGCGCAAACCATAATTGAAAATACTACGGAAAGAGAAATAATCATTACCTTCGATAGACCCTTAGATATCATACAAATCAAAGACCAATCATGTAAAGTAAATTATATAAATGATAATAACAATATAGAAATAGAACGATTACAAGAAAATAATTTTGAAAAAACGAGATTAGACCACTTAAATGCACAAGAAAAATCAGCAATTTCTAAATTATGTTTCGAGTATAAAGATATATTTTATTGTGAACAAATACCATTATCTTTTTCAAATCAAGTCAAACATAAAATTCGAACCAACAATGAAGATCCAATTTACATACGTCCTTATGAAAATCAAGAAATTAAAAAACAAGTCGAAAAATTATTACAAAATAATGTTATTAGAGAATCTCATTCCCCATGGAGCGCCCGTTCATCTAGTTTCAAAGAAAATGGATGCTTTAGGAGAACAAAATTTAGAATGGTTATTGATTATAGAAAACTAAACGAAATAACAATAGACGATAAATACCCATTACCCAATATCTCAGATCTTTTTGATAAATTAGGCAAGGCATCATATTTCACTACACTAGATTTGGCTAGTGGATATAACCAAATAGAAGTAGAAAAGGAAGATCAAGCTAAAACAGCCTTTACTACACAATCAGGTCATTACGAATTCACAAGAATGCCATTTGGTTTTAAAACAGCGCCCGCCACATTTCAACGCGCAATGGATAGTGTATTAAGAGGACTTCAAGGTATACATAGCTTAGTTTATTGGATGACATAATTATCTTTTCAAATAGTCTGGAAGAACATGACGATAAATTAAAGAAAATATTCGATAGACTCAGACAAACGATTTTAATGGTAACATTAGATAAATGTGAATTCCTTAGAAAGGAGGTATTATATCTGGGACACTCAATATCAAAAGACGGTCTTAAACCAAATAACGACAAAATTAAAGCCGTTTTAAACTTTCCATTACCGAAGACCCCAACGGAAATGAAGAGCTTCCTAGGATTAATAGAATATTATCGTAAATTCATTAAAGACTTTTCCAAGATTACACAACCATTGACTACTTGTTTAAAAAAAGGAAAAAAGATAAATGCTTATAAAGAATTTATAGACGCATTTGAAAAATGTAAAGAATTATTAACCTATGCACCTATGTTACAATGTCCAGATTTCTCAAAACCATTTTTATTAACCACCGATGCTTCAAATTTTGCCTTAGGCGCAGTTTTGTCACAAGGACCCATAGGTAGTGACAAACCAATAGCTTTTGCTAGTAGAACCCTCAACGATGCGGAAACTCGTTGTAGTGCAATAGAAAAAGAATTGTTAGCAGTCGTTTGGGCATGCAAGCATTTTAGATCCTATTGATATGGTAAAAAAAATCACCATAATTAGCGATCATAGACCACTTGTTTGGTTAAATTCAATTAAAGAACCGGGAAGTAGATTAACTAGATGGAGACTTAGATCTGAATACGATTATGAAATAAAATATAAACCAGGAAAACAAAATTCTAATGCAGACGCATTATCACGAATAAAAGATAACGCGCTAGATGATATTTCTATGATAGGGAACACAGAAAAAAGGAGAAATAGTTTGGAGACCATTATTATTTCATCGGATGATGATATGAATTCTATTCATTCAAAAAATTCACTTTATCCGATACCATCAATAGACAGTGTCACTATCACAGCATCCGAAAGAGACGATTCAACTATCATAACTGTACATTCAGAAGAAAACACCGACACATCAGGAATACCAATATTAAATGAAGCAATTGATACTAAACCAAACCAAATTCTTATATATACATGGAATAAAAACGAATAAAGCGTAAAAAATCAATCCAGAGAATAATTCAGAATGAATAAAACAATATTTAAAAGAATTCATACGACCTAAAATTAAATATTTTGTATACTTTGAGGATAAACGTCATCGTGAACAATTTGCAAACGTCAATACAAAATTATTTAAAAAGAGTTCAATAAATATCTACGAATGTACAGAAAGAGTTATTTATATCGAAGACGAAAATGAGCAACGAGAAATTGTTTTAAAATACCTTGAAGGAAAAACTTGCCACCGTGGTATCAAAGAAACTATAGCTCATCTAAAACGAACATACTTTTGGAATAATTTAAACCAAACCGTAGCTAGCATAATTACCAATTGTGAACTCTGTAAATGAATGAAGTATGACAGAAAACCATTAAAACCAGAACTACAACTTACTAAACCCAGCAGGATAGTTGATTAAAGCAATAACTGGAAATTTAAATCATGAAGATGCAATAAGATATGATAGTTTAATAAACAAAATTCAATTAAAACAAAATGTAATTGTAAATAAAGTCACTTTGATTTCTGAGATAGTTGATACATTTGTTAATCTTACAAACTCCACTAGAAATAATTTCGTTATTTTAGAGAAGTAAATCCAGGAAATTGAAGAAATTTTAAACAAACCCGAATTCCAAAGGAATAAAAATTCTATTTTAAACACTTTTAACTTATTAACTCATAACTTTCAAGTAATATTAACAAGATTAGATGAAGTAGAAACAGCAATAGCATTTAGTAGAGTAAATGTTATACACCAATCTATACTAGACACAAACGAATTATTTAATATTTTAAAAGATATTGAGAAAACTGATAAATTAGCATTTCCTGTCAATAATGAGAATTTAATTAATATAGAACACTGTATAGATATCAAAGCTTATGTAAAGGGCAAACAAATAACCTTTATGTCAGTACCAACAGTCCAATTGGAAACATAATTATTTTCAACTTCACCCTTTCCCTATGTATAATTCTCACCTAAATCTTACGCTACTTATCACCCCGAAACATTCCTATATCCTCTCCAAAGGGTCAAAAACATTATCATTATTACAACCGTGCAAGGAAATTGACGAAGGAAAGTTCCTTTGTTACGAAAACAACATATCTCCTGAGGAAGAAAATAAATGTATTGATGACCTAATTAAATTTTCTACAACAATAACATGTCAATCCTTACCTGTGAGTGCATCTGATATCAAGATAAAATCTTTACAAACAGATTTATGGATTATGTTTACGGGGACTCCTATGATTTTAACGGAATACTGTGAAAACGATGTAAGTCAGCATAACATCATGGGAACATATATTATAACACTAGACAATGAGTGTGAAGTAAAATTGAACAAATTACTTTAAGAAAGCGCCGTATACAAACGAGAGATGTAACATTCAGATGGTTACCCAACATACACCTACCCAGTATCATAACACCGGGAGACATCAAGAAACGCAAGACCATCAGTTTGGATGAAATTGACTTAGAAAACCTGAAGCTTCCATCACACGCGCTTAATAGAAAAGACGAAGTGTTAAACAGTGACAACGGACAATTTGTGAATGTGCACAGTGTTAGCATAGGAACTGTAATACTCTACATAATTTTAGTAATTATATTAGTTATGATTCTATTTCGTTATAAATCTGTATTATCATGAAAAAAAAACAAAATCATCATCTTACTAATTATTCATTAATATAAAACTAATGGTGACCAAACCCAAAAACTTATTGCCTATTGTGAACTTGATACAATTACACATACACGCACATGTAAACACGTTTACACACATATGTAAAACTTTAAGTAAATAAACCAATGTAATTAAGAATAAGCATTCTTGTCTTAACAAAGCTCCTGAAGAGCACTTGTATAATTGAAATAAATATTTTTTAAATTAAAGTTGCGATCGTTCAAACTTGACTAGGTACTATATTTTGTATTCAAAACAGTTCGTTTTTTATTATGATTTTGGACTTTTGTAGGTGAATGTACTCGCAGTATCATATCACACAAGACAGTGCACATATTTATCAGTCTACTGTTTGTTTACAATGATGAAATAACTTCATGACAAGATAATGGTCGTCATGCATTTAAAAGATCAAAAAAATTATTTACATGTGCTATAATAATTACACTGATTAGCGAAAAAACAGTACACTCCGATTGCTATGATAGGTTTAATGTTAACCTTAACAATTTTCTGCTCAAATGAACTTAGATTAAAGTTTTATAAACAATCTGTATTTTGTCATTTATCTGAATTATGAGCATGGTAAATAATGGGAAGATTGATATTTACAGACCGTACGAAATACGGCATACTGCTACTTAAGCTCGATATTGTGTTAGAGAGTGATACTTATTCAGTCGAGCCAGCCTTAAATGTGCTATTGTATGTATAGAGACTTACTGTTGTATGTTTTGCTGTCACATAAAGTTTCAAAATATCTTTCTAAATAAAACTATTTATACCAAAGACTTTTATGTGTACTAGACCGGCAGTTTACAACTGAAATTATGACACTATTAGAGAGTGTGCTGTAATCAGATTATGACAGTAAATTCAAATTTAAATTAGGATAATTACTTTCCAAAAAGACTTTTGAAAGAACTTTGTGAAAATTAAGAGTAAATTTCATAAAAATATCAATAAACGTAGTGGTTTTATAGACAGTTAAATGAAAACGATGTAAAGGGAATCAAACATAATTAAATGTACGAATTTATAGTTCATTAGTCGTTAAATGTAGGTATTCGTATAGATTGAAACAAAAATTCTAAAAACCGTCGGCCAATTTTCATAAAACATAGCTAAGAACACTCTCGACTAATTCGCCTTTCCAACAAAAAAAATCAATTCATCCGTTCCGGAGCTACGATGCTACAGAAAGACACCGTGTGGTTTTAGTCAGTTTGATTCCGACATACCCACCTCAACGCTGGCACCGGTGGGGAGAAGCCCCTAACGGTATCCCCACGAAAAGAAATGGTCGTTATGTTTTTAAAAGTTTGTAATTACTGTACTTTTTCTTTCATAATGACGTTATATTGTTCCATGATAAGAACCTTCTCCTGATAATAATAAAACACAACAAAAAAAAGAATTAGCCAAATCGAAATCTGTCTAGCAGTTCACGCGTGATGCCGTGTCCAAAGGAAATAGAGATTCATTTTTATATATATATATATATATATATATAGATTACGTCACAGTTTTGTATGACGTGATTGATCGTCATATGTGAGTGTTTAACGACACTGGTCTCCATATTAACATGGTTTTAGGGCAGCCCCCCTTGGCTTTACGTAACTTCGTACAGTTAGCGCCAAAACTACAGTCTAAATAATCAAAGAGGTACCTTTTGACACATGATATTGACAGAAGTTGGACACAGAACGTAGATTTCAACGAAAAATAAAACAATTCAAAAATTACAAGTTATTAATTAATTATTAAATAAGTAAAAATGTATAATATTGATTTGAAGGAATGTAATGCGGTATGTTTCAGTTAAAATTTTCTAAAATTAATGTGAAATATGGTGGGGGTTCTTTATTTCTGCGAGACGTCCTGAAAAGGTTACGTTCTACCATTGTCATTTCGGAATTTCAGTGTTGTTACATTTTAATCGATACAGTGGTAAAGATTAATCGGTTCATAAGGGAGCTGCTAAACCAGAGATCATAAATCGATCGATCATAAATTCATTTGTTATCTGAAATCGGTTATTCTCTCTATCGATCGACACCCAACCCTAAGACAGCTTTAAAATGGTACCTTTTTGACTATTTGGAACTGATGATAGTTGCACAGATTTCAAACTTAAAAATCTGAATGAATATAAAACTCGAAAATATTTTAATATAGCCACCCTTAGTAGACAAACAGTATTTTCATTAAGAAATACCAATTAATTCTCTGAAAAACAATTTTTTATAATATGAAATTGATCATCTATTTTTGACGCTGACTGTACTACCATATAATACATATATGTCTTACATTTAACGCATATTAGAAAATATTTTTCTTACCACATATTACATTTTTATGCTTATTTTTATTTTCTCATAAATTATGACAGTCTGAAGTATGCAGCGTTAAGTTGTTCAAGGAATATGAACGTGAGTACGGTATGGGGTCCGAGACGCGCGTAGTAGGGCAGGAAGCCCTTCCATAGGGATAAGACACCTTCGTTCTTAAGTAGAGTAGTCACTACTGTCAACTGGCTCTGTCCCTTAGCCGCGTTCTGTATCCTGTAAAGATAAAAAGGGCATAATATTGTGTTAAGGTTGGGTTGGTTCTGCTACTATCTTCGGATCCCAGCCATTCCACCTGCAAGACGAAACACCTATTGATTGACGGACGAAACTATGGCGCAGGCTTTCCCATCGAGTTTGTTATATACCACTTAAGTGGCAGACAAGCATACGGCCCACCTGATGGGAAGCGATTACCGCCGTCTATTTACTTTCGCAACACCCGTGGCGACCCTGTTAAAGGGTGGTCAGACGGTACAGTAGCTCCCATAAAAGCCTTATAAATCAAATCCAAAGAAGGAGTAAGCAGACCCGGGCTTCGAGGTTAAGGCTTCGGATGCAGCCGAGAACCACGCTAAGATAGTGATTCGCAGGCGGGGTTGAGGGTATAGGCTAGTACAAGTTAATGTACTAATTAGATGCCTAAATATTTGTTCATAAGTGTGTCACAAATAGCATGCCAAATCATTATTTCCCAATTAACACTTTGTCAGTCATGCGTGTCGTGAGCATATATATACATCTTAAAATCGTAAACACGGATCGGTATCGACGGTTGAGCGGCAAAAGGGTGTAAGCGGTATCGATGTTTCAAAGAGAAATGATCCTAAACGACATTACAAACACTATACAGCGCAGTGATATTCCTGTCAACTGATACGGCTTTAAACCGCTGATATTATATTTTTCGTTGATGTAGGTAGGTATATGGGCCCAACCAATATCTTCAGGGCCGAAGCCAACTCAGCCGCAAGACGGTACACCAGCTGATTGACGGACGTGGTTCTGGCGCAGGCGCACCTCTGGGTGTCTCCAAAACTTCGGGCTCCAAAGTTCGAGCATTGAATGTGACTGATATTGGCACTCAGATGGTCCGAGAGATTGTAGACATTTTTGGGTAGGTGTTTGAGGCAATGTGAAAATTTGTCAGATGCATAACATAACATAACTTCACGCCTGTATCCCCGAAGGGGTAGGCAGAGGTGTATTACACACCCACGATTCGCCAGTTATGTTTAGGTCCCAATGTAATAGGGGGCGAGTCTATTGCCATCTACCGGGCACATTACTAAGCGAGCAATGATCAACATTTTTAATACACACATAACTACGAAAAGTCAGAGGTGTGTGCCCGGGGCGACTGGGGATCGAACTCGAGACCTCGTCTCGGCAGTCCGTTACGTACACCACTAGGCTATCGGCGCTGTTCGGTGTCAGATGCCTCTCCGATAATACCTTATAAGAAACGCAGACCTGGCTAGCTGTCATTTTAAATATTTTTTTTCCCTTGATTTTGATCATAAATAACACACACTCCTTTATTACCCGACATTATAAAAAATGTTTTATTTATAAAGCGTGCGTAATATTTACTTACTAGATTTTAGGTATAAAACTTTTATTTTTAGGCCTATCCTCATATTTTGACAATAGGAATCGATACTTTATGGCCTCATGCAAAATTCGAAGATCTTTTATTTCAGCAGGTGTTGCTTACTAGGTTTTGAAATTGCACAGCTGAGTATACCACGCGGGCGAAGTCGGGGGCAACAGCTAATATTAATATATCTACAGTAGGTGATAGTATAACGCATGACGTATCTACATTGCCGTTTTGTAAGTTCCGTTCAAATTATGTATAATGCAAATATTTTTCAATTGCAATTCTGTAGTCAGTAAACTGTCATGTTTTTCCTGTTCAAATGACGTGGTGAGTTGTTACCTTGTCTTGATGATGTCAACTGGCATCGAGGCAATGGTGGTAATGAGACCGGAGACCATAGACGCGCAGAAATGCAAGAAAATACCGTCTGGTACGTAGCCCACGAACATCTCGCGAGCCTAGGAGTAAACATATAGTTTAGTTGACGGTGATCCTTCTTGAAATAAACATATTTTTAACGGATTCTATCGCGATTTAATTTATGTTATTTTATATTTTACATTGATCCCGACGTTTCAGTTGCTTTTCAGCAGCCATGGTCACGGGGAGAAATATAAAATAACATCAAGTAAATCGCGATAGAAAAATCGTTTTATTTCAATGTGTGACATTCGCGTAAACTTCCGACAATATCAGGTGATCCTTCTGCTTAAGAAACATATTCTATGAGTGATACCTTATCAATAACTGTGGGTGTATGGGAGCCCACCAAAACTGAAGACTAAGCTAATCTCATCTGTACGGTGAGCACACCTGCTTATTGACGTACGAGTCTGGCTATAAGAGCGTCGTATAAGCAAAATCTAATAGCGAAGGAATGAGCTGCCTCCAGGCTTACATAGGCCCAGACATAGTCTGGTATGTGCACACCAGTACTTTTTTATTTCACCGTCACCACATTTTTTCGCACATGTCGATCCGCACACTAATAAATTCAGTTTGTACGATTACACCACTAACAAAATAGGGTGCGTTTTGCACAAATTGTGGGATCAAATTTGTGCGAATCAACCACTAAGCCGAAAGCCTTGGATTTTTAGGGATTTTCTTTAGAAAAGCCCTATTGCTATGGAGTTGTCGTCGACGTCGTCGCCGTTGCCAATTTTCTGTCACGGTTTTGGGTATGAAGGAGATGAGCTATCGAGTTGCTGTTTTCGGTAATAGATTCGTGCTGGGGTGAACCATTGCAAGATAAAAAAAAATCGCAAAAAATCGCAAAAATAAATAATCGCAAATTCGAAAATCCCATGTATTCGGCTGAGCTCGTCTCAGGAATTCAACTTGTTTTATATATATTGGTAGCGTCAATATTATTTTACCTCGACTGATGGTAAGCTAAAGGTATAGTCTCTGGAATAGGGTTCACATTACAGACACTGATAATGTTACAATGATGGCCCTCAGTTAGGCCCTTCATCAGATTGCTTTCTGGACTATAAAAAGAAGGAAACATGAGAGTTGGTAGAGAAGGTGAAGTGCTGGAAGTCTTTAAGGTGCCGGGAACAACGCTCAGATGATGATAACATAACATAACTTCACGCCTGTATCCCCGAAGGGGTAGGTAGAGGTGTATTACACACCCACGATTCGCCAGTTATGTTAAAGTCCCAATGTAATTAGGGAGCGAGCCTATTACCATATACCGAGCAACATTTAACATTTATTAATGCACACATAACCACAAAAAGTCAGAGTTGTTTGCCCGGGGCGACTGGAGATTGAACTCGAGACCTCGTCTCAGCAGTCCGTTACGTACGCCACTGGGCTATCGCCGATTTTATATGATGATGATAATGATAGTATTAGCTATAACCGTAATCAAATTACCTGTGAGTAAGTGCTAAGCTGAGCGGCGTTGACGACCATGGCACGCCCAACGGTGGGCATAGCGCCTCGCCATAACTTGAGGACACCTTCTTCTCTTACTATCCTGTTAATGGAAGGTATATAATGTACTGAAGAGACTACATTTACCACAAATTGAAGTTTGTAGTCAAATATCACGTTTTAAAAAGGAGGTTGCGGATTCGGCCTTCGACAATTTTAGTTTGGTATACTAGAATAATAGAATTTTGAAGTTATTAGTATGTTAAAATTTCCTATAAATATGAATTGGAAAAAGTCAACAACCATGGACTGGTCTTGAACCCGCGACTAGTGATGTAACAGCAAACCAATCGTAACAAATATTTTTTTTTGTTTTCTACGTGTTAATAAAACTCCTCAAGATCCAATGCAGCGAGGGCTCTCAAATTTGCTATTTTTTCTTTTTTTATACCACTTAGGTAGCAGACAAGCACACGGCCCACCTTATGGGAAGCTGTTACCGGTGCCTATGAACGTGTGCCACGCCCCTGGTGGGCGTCACACACGCGCTGCCGAGCCTGTAGAAACGTAATGCCCTTCTTGAAGAACCATATTGTAGTCGATTGGGAAAACCACAGCAGGGAGTGATCTCCCTGCTGTGGTTTTCCCAAGGAATGATGTTTCTTTCATATCTCACTGTGAGCACCGTTGCCGATTGCAACGTGTGAGGATGAATTCCCTGTCCGGGGCGAGCGGTGCGATTGATCTCGAGTTTTCTATTATTAAATCAGTAAGATTATGGAAAAAAAGAACTCAGTTGACGGCTATAAGAGCCTGCGCTGCCTCGTACATGTCACGCATGCGGGCGCCCGTACATCGTCGTGCAAATACAGGCTCCCATATGCGTGCATACGAAGCGCAGGCCCTAAGGTCTTCCCCTATTGCGCACGACCAAAAGCACCTTTAATTAAATGTGGATACACCTCTACATATTATCCCCATCGGGATACATTCAGAGTGGGTGAACAATCTCCATCATCATACTATAATCGAGGTAGATAATAAATGAGATATTGTCTCAAGAGCTTCGCAATAAAAACAGATTTATCAGACACCACTTGAGACGAAATTACATATATGAAAACCGTCAAATAGAAAAATACCGCCAAATGCAGTGAACCAGATAATTTATGCCCTTTTTTACAAATTCGTTCGATCTTTTTATTCAACCAACGTGCTTTGATTTTATATTTTTTGACTAGAAATCCCGGTATCCTATGAGCAATCACGCACATTTTTTTTTTAAATTCACCAGGCTTTCAGAAATACAAGTAAGAGCTAGCTTGTATATCAATAACTTATGGACGTTTCAATTGTTATCGTTTTCAACATTTATTTCCGATACGACGCGAAAGGAACTATAAAAACCATCATATAACACCGATGAAGTTTAGCTCATTTTAGTAGAGATTGTTTGTTTAAGGGCATGGAACATGCACCTTAAACCCTTTGCCATGGTCGACCTTTTTTGGTAAGGCAGTGATGCGCGCAAAAGAGAGGCGGCGGCAAAACATGGTTTGAGTTGAGTCTACCACTCTCCTGTGAAGCTCAGAAGGCGTACCGAGCGGCGGAGATCACAGAACGATCTCCGTCCTCCATGAGCGCGGCCCTGGGGGTGACGTTTGGTGCTAACCGTCGCCCTAGCAGAAGTAGGCCCAGGGTGGTGGCACGTCGTAGTTCCGAGCGCGCCTCTCTTATAGGGAAGGGAGGATTTGATAACCGACAACATGTCTAGTTGGCGACAATTTTTTTTTCAATAATATTAATTTACTCACCTAACCAACGCATCAACAACATTTTTGTAGTTTCTCCTCTGTTCCTTAGGCAGTCTGCCGTCGGCCGTCATTCGGATGAGAGCCACTTCAGCTGGAGTGCCACCGAAGGCACCGATGGAGCCTGCAGCAACGCCAAGTAGTGTCTTCGTGCCGAAACCTGGAGTTGCACCATCGTTACGCCTAAAACCCAAACATGATTTGAATACTTACAGGCGTGATTAGAGTATTGAGAAAGTACTTTTAAAGTGTCATTTGGTGCGGAACAAAAAGCTGGTATTCCATTGCAAGCGGAATGGACTCCGTACAGGCTCTGTACACAAATCATTGAACACTTGAAGAATTTTGATAATGTAGTATACCGGTTGTATGGAGCCAACGACATTTGCTAGTCGATACCAGCCCATTGACGGACGAGGCTCTGACGCAGGCTTTCTCCTCGTGGCTAAGGGGTCAGACGGCAATAGCTCCAAGCCAAGATAAGCCAAATCAAGACTGAGAAAGTAGGGAGACTCTCCTAGGGCTCCAAAGTAAAGGATGGAATCGCGACTAATGATGATAATTTAGTAGTGCATAATTGTAAATGTAGGTAAATAGATTTTGTGCGAAGTCCGCTCCGTTTGCAGAGGAAGCCTGACTTAAATCTGTGGTAGGTATTGGGAAGAGTATGCCAAATGTTCAAAGCGCTAAATTCCCGTTCCAGCACATTCTTCGTCAATTTGGCGCCAGATTTCATTTTTTCTGATGGCAACTGAGCCAACCAATGTCGCCCACACATGCCAGCGTCTGGTTCATGATTGTTGAACCCGTTGTCGTCATTATGTCATCACAATTTGACAGTGCGACGCGTCAATGGATTCTGATGAGCGAAAATGTCAAAATACATTCAAGTGCCGAGCTAATTTTAACCGACTTCAAAACTTCTTCAAGACTTCTTTTTTCTAGTATATATATAATAATCTATGACTTCTTTATTACCAGAATACGGTGAGTTATTCACCGAAGGTTATGTCCGTAGCATGGTTATTTGTTAAGCAGTCTGTATATTTGTGTAGAGCGATGTGACGCATTGAGACAATTAAAACAAAGTAGCAATGCACTGAGCGATTCATACAAATGACTGGTTGACATACAATTTAGTCAAGGGTAACTACACAATGTGGTTACTTAAAAAGAAAATAAACTAGTTGTAGATTTGCAATAATTTTAAAAGAAAGCAGAGCGCGGTGCTTTTAGTGTGTTCGAACAAATACAAAGATGTTTTTGGTTTCTGTCACATAAGTCACATCATTGTTCTTCGGTTTTCTTGGTCGAAGAGACTCGAAACGAAACACACGAATCTAAAGTGCCACGCTACGGGGGCAGGAGTCTTACGATTACGAACATACAATCAACTTATTGTAGGTAGTTAAGTCATTTAGAAGTAATGAAAAGTAAAATTTATTTATTTACGATTTAAATACATTTTCTGATATCAATTACTGATGATCTAAATACACTAAGTATACTTTTCTACTACGTTTTCATATAAAACACAATACATATATAACAAGACTTCATGACACTGTGAGCTCATTCTGCATAAATAGTAACACCAACAATTCAGCATAGTTCGGGTACTTTAAGATAACTTACACTTAAAACTATAAGACAACCACCATCGTCCATAAAATAAGATCAAATAAATCGCGATAGAATCCTTTACAAACAGTTTTAATTCAATGTGTAACTTTCGCGTAAACTTCCGATAATATCATATAACGGGTGTTAGGGAAACACTCCCGAAAACGAAGAGATAAAAAACCATTTAAGCGATTTTTTTCCGATTGGTATAGTTATCACCCGCAGTTTAAGGCAACGACCAAAGCTACATAACTATGAACCTACCCGACCAAATCTACAGAACTGTGTGCCTACTCGACCAAATCTATTAGAATTATTGCCGGTTTCTATGATAACAAATGCACCTTGATATATGACCAACAATCAAGTCCACCGAGACCTGAATATACCGATGGTAAAACATACTTAACAAACTTCACACTTATGCAAAACGCATCGAGGTTCACCCCAACGCACTCGCCTGCAACCTGATGGATAAGACATCCAGCACTTTCATCAGAATAATAAGAAAAGCCCCTCCAGACCTTATATAACGTCTTGGAAACAACAGATAGTCGCTGGACTACTTTCGTTCAAGACCAATTCAAAATTCTTAACCTCTAGCTAAATGCCAAGTCCTTAGGTAGATTGCAAGATACTAAGCACATTAAAAAACTAAATATTGTCGGTTTCTGAATTGAGAATTTAAAGTTGAATCTCTTCCATTTCTACTTACACAGTTTCGTGGTGCACTGTGCGTAAGTAGGTGTTGATGAGCCTTAACGTCAATCTCAATGAGCTTTATGTAGTCCAATAGTCTTGGTCGTGACACAGATACAATGATTACCATTTATATGACTCTACTTAGAACATAAAAATTGTACCATAATTTATATTTTCTTTTGGTCTCTGATCAGTTCTTCAACTTATATCCACTGCTCTCCTTTCAAATTTGTATCTTGTAGTAGTTCAATTCATGCCTTTAGTCTAGAATTTATAATGATGTGTGTAAAACATTGAGACATTAGATTGCACAGTTTTGTACTGTGATACGCACTATAAGATAAGATGAATCTACTGAACTCAACATGGTAGTTAGGAGTTGGGTTACTAGGTATAGAATATGATACCGTAACTTAATGAAAGCCAGAGTTATGTCCCAACCATTGTTAGATATAAAAGTGTTTGGTTGACCCAATTAATTCTGATATGACGATTCGCTATCATGTTAGAGCCTATGACGTTTCATGGCTTTGAATGCGTACCTACTTTTGTTGTCTTGTTCTAAATAATTCTTCCTGAACAGTGGAATTTTACGATTTCACTGTTCAGGATGTGGAATCGTATAATTTCATAGCTGGATTTCACCAGTGAAAATCATTTTTTAAAATTCCGTAACTGATAACATTTAAAAAGAAGTCTAATATACAAAAAAAAAAGAAAAATAAGATTAAAACATTGAATTGCGAATGTATGTATTGCCAATACTCACTCTCTATAAGCATCAAATAGGTAGCTGTACACTCCTAGACGTGTGGTGGTGTATGTAGCCTGTCTCAGAAGACCAGCTGATAGGCCCGTGTACAGCGAGAAGAAACCTTCCCTCGCGACGATTTCGCCAGCCACAGCGAAGGAACTCCGGCCTCCGCCGCTTAGTTGCATTCGAGTTTTAATTAAATCTAAAGGTTGGACGACGCATGTCGCAGCCATGCTGAAAAAAATAAAAGAATCTTAGTTTTTCTGTTCATAATTTTGAGATACCAGTATGATACCAACGCTATTTCTGCAAAGATATATGAGATGGCGTTATATTTATTGAAGCGTCTAACATCGTATTTGTTCACGAAAGACACCTATAGGTAATTTATGTGTAGATAAACTTGCAAAGCAAAACCTTATCTAAATTCAAATTTTCATCCAAATCATTAGAGCGGTTGTAGATATCCTAATTTCTTTTTGAAGTGAAACTTCTTTATCGGCGTTGGAAAAAAAATTACCCATCTTTTAAAAAAAAGTTGATTTATTCGACTGATAGTAATCAACAAAATCAAAAGGTTAATTTTAATTCTAATTCCAGTGAATTTCAAAAAAAAGTAAGTAATTATATCTCTTTTTCTAACACGTGGGTGTGATTATGGTATTTATTTTTTTCAAGTTATTTAAGGTTATCCTCAGTTTTTGATTGTAACTATCGGTCAATGTATATAATTCCATTAAAACTAGTTATTATTAACTAATGCGACTGTTTTCTACTTTAATGAAATGCTGTAATAATCTTAGTAGTGATAAGGTAAAATTAAATAATTGTATTATTTGTATTCATGTCTAAGATAATAAAAGCCTTTTGTTAAACTTTATCTAATTTAACTTTATTTAACCAATTTCTGTAGAGTTGCATATAGGAGATCATTTTTCGAAAAATAAGGTCTTAAAGAAGTTTCACTTCTTACCTGTGTACACTAGTGTACACGCAAACATTTTTTTTTACAGATACTGTATGCACTATTCTATTTTTAATAGGGCAAGTGATGCCGTTGCCGACAATTCTGTTATGCATACGGTGCGTAAGCGTATAGAAGCGTGCGGTACCTATATAGGTTTGGGTGTTGAATTCAGATGCGAGGCATTGTCAATACCTACCCTTAACAAATTCGAATAATATACATAATAATATTATACATAGTAACATCCATACCAATGCAAATAAATATATTTATGCAAACAAATATCTACCTACTTGCACTGAGCGGGAATCGAAACCGCGACTTCTGACTTAGCAGTCGAACACTCTACCGATACGCTACAGAGGTCGTTAACACTTTAATTTGAACCATCGGTAGGTTATTAGTTAAGGAGTCCGCCTTACCATCGAGAAATCCCGGGTTCGAATCCTGGCCATTACACTATCGACGTGAACCCACTCCTAACACAAGCAATTTAGCTTAGCTTAGGTTCGGTTCGGTTAATGATATACTATGACAACCTCTGTGGCGTAGCGGCAGTGCGTTCGACTGCTAAATCAGAGGTCGCGGGTTCGATTCCCGCTCAGTGCAAATATATATATTTGCATTGGACTGGGTGTTTCTATGTATATTATGTATTTATTTACAAAAAAAGTATTTAAGTATGTTTATCCGCATTCTACAACCCATGTGACAAGCTCTGCTTAGTTTGGGTGAAGATGGCGTTGTGTACTCTGTCAATACAATATTTTACTGTACAATATTTATTAGTTAATATTATTCAAAAAAAAATTGAACGAAGTCCTCATTGTAATAGATTATTGCCTTCATCCAAATTTGATGTCCTAGATGTTGTAATTTTAATAAGTAATTAGGTGGTTGAAGAGTATGTTACACAAAGGCTTTTATCAAGTTAATCAATCGTTTTTGTAATTGATAATTTTACCTTGAAAGTCACGGGTAAATCATTGACACGAGACGTGCTTTCACATTATGAAGGTTACTTACTAGTTCGTGCTAAGAGTGGCTCGTTGAAAAGTGTTGACCAAGCCGGTTAACACATTGCAAGGATCGAAAATACTAGCCAGGACAGTTTTAGGATGGGTGATTCAACCACATTGAGACCCTTCTGTGCCTCGGAGAGCACGTAAAGCGTCGGTCCCGGTGATCAACATCTGTGGTATTTGTTATGGGAAGTTGGAGTCGTTAGTTAGTTAGTTAGAATTGCGCAGATTGGTCAGTCTCTCTAATCTTTCTCAAAATAAAAAAGTACATATGTGTCAAATCAGTATTTAATATCCGACTTGGATAGGTTAGGTTAGAAGGTTAATGCGGGAGCGGAGCGTAGCTCCCGCATTAAGCCTTCGTGGTTATTTTTTTATAACCATGCAGAAATAAGTCATTTTCTAAGCTGTTTGATTAAATAGCTAGGCAAGTAATTAAACGTATCTGCGCAATTATAGAAAAAAGTATAGAAATTAGTACTCTATTTCTGTGTAGGTACTTTGGAAATCCAATGGATTACAGATGTATCCAAGTAAAACTAAAGTGATGACAAATGGCCGACATAAACCAATACAACTCGGCAATAACAACAAAATTGATTATGTTGATGAGTACATATACCTTGGTAAACTAATATCATTCAGTAAGGACAGCAATGAAAAAGAGGTGCAGAGAAGAGTCAAATGCGCTTGGAAAAGCTTCTGGGCACAAAAAGAAATTTTAAAGGGTAACTACAGCATGCCACTTAAAAGGACTGTAATGGAAACCTGCACATTGCCCTCCTTAACATATGGTTGCCAAACATGGCATTCACAAATAAAATAAAAACTAAAATTATTACTACCTAACGTGCTATGGAAAGGAGTTTTATGAAAATAAGAAAAATAGAAAAAATTAGTAGTGAGGTTATTAGGAAGAAGACAAAGCTGACAGATGCTCTAAGTCATGTACTAAAGCTGAAGTAGCAATGGGCAGGCCACATCACAAGGTACCAAGACAAAAGGTGGAGTTCACAGTCAACGCAATGGGTTGGCCCATTAGGAAAAAGAAAGGTTGGAAGACCAAACAAATGATGGGCTGACAATATCATAGAAACTGTGGGTAACAACTGGTGGACACTTGCCAAAGACAGACAGGAATGGTAAAAGATGGGGGTGGCTTTTACCCAATAAGGGATCTATTTCTATAATGAAGAATAAATTGAATTGAAGAACTATACTAACACTAAAATAAGAGAAAATACTAACAAAACATGTAACATTAAGAAATAGAGTAAAAAGCTTTATTATTATTATTATACTTTGGAAAGGTCTTACAACAGAGTCAACAGATGCATCTTGACAATGAAACAAGTAACAAGTAGCATCAGAGATGTGCCAAAAAAAAAAGTGACTGGCCCTTTATGGGTCTGGAAATTGTTACTAATATTCGAAAAAAAAATACATGGCTATAAACTGTGTAAGTACATCACTATGGAATTATCTTAAAATATTAAAAATCTTGTATTATTCATATTTTTTTACCGAAGTATTAAATATTAGAATGTTTTATAGTAGATGTGTTACAGTAAAAGCCCGAACTACAGTAAATCCTAACATTTTCCAGTAAATCTTAGGATTTACCAACACGAGTTGGTAAATGTTATATTGTTATTATACAAATCAATTCCGGCACTTCAGCAGCTCGCTTCGATCGTTCTAACCTAACCTAACCCACTTTACTTATTTTTACACTAAGCAAATGCTTTATTTTGTAAAAAATTATATAAAAAACTCATGTTGGAAAATCCTAAGATTGACCGAAAAATGTAAGGTTTTACCGTAGGGAAATGGATGAAGTGGCCCACAAGCTTCATGGGTGGATCGTCCGTCCGGCTTCCGGTGTCCCCAATTGTAATCATAAAAAAAAACGTTTTTACCGTAGTTTGGGCTTTTACAGTAACAGATACATTACAAAATTTTTAAACAGACTTGTATATTCAAAAACAAGTTAGAAAACCCTCTTATACACTTTTTTTTAAGATATATAAATGTGCGAATTCTGTAGCAAAAGCCCTCATAAATGTTGAAAAAAAAAACTACAGCTGACGAAGAGTAACATTATGGACATTGACCTAAGACTATATCTGTCTTTATACATTCTAACCACACATAATAAACCAGTGGTCATGTAAAAGAGATACATTTAGAAAAAATATTCTGATTATGGCTAGATTATTTATTTTATTTATTTATTTATTAATACATCTTGCTTAAAACTACCATTACAGGTTACCCTAATGCGATAGCTAGTGCTTTATATAACTAATTATATATAATGTTGTCTTAATTAGTCCATTATCATTGCAGATCCAATTAAAGCTAAAAACAAAAAACCATTCGAGAATAGAATCAAACGAACAATTAGGATCCTTATATATTTATTATAAAAGATTAACTTCAATTGTTATAATTATTAAAATATTTCATGATTATGACAAATGGGGCATGATTATGGGAAGAAGGTAAGCATGTAAGCTAATATGCACTTTAGTCAGGTGAAAACTTTGTCCAGAATATTTATTGTTTATCTTTAAGATAATTCATGTCTGAATTTTAACCAGCAACCTCATACTTATCAAGAGTATAAGGCAATGCAAAGTTTAAATTTTATTAGTTTTTATAAGTACAAATCCATATATAATGCTAATTTAGATAACAAGCTCACATGCACAGAGGACAGGAAAATAAACTTATTCAAGTGTTGCATAATCAAATAATTAATTTTTCATTAATATGACAATATTTTCAGTCACTCAGCGTGCATTATCACGGTACGATTAAATAATTAGGTCGGATCAGATGTGTAGAACACAGGAAGTAATAAGTTTTAAAAATGTAATTGAAATCTATCATAAACGTTAATTTTCAGTTACATGTAGCTGTAAATCGGACGTTTCCCGTGCGGTAATGACATTGGTACCATATGAAGGACATGCAATCTTAAAATAAATTAATTATTTGTACCCAGCAAGGCCGCCGAATGCGAACTTAAGTCCATTTGGTACATATCGGTCCTTCGGCAGTGCAGCAGCTGTTTGTGCCATATTCACTAGATTTTATAAAACTATAAAACACAGTCTATAAACACAATTCGTCCAACAAACAACGTTCACAGAATATTAGAAACACTGACTGAATTTAAAATGTGTGTAGAATATACCATACAATACTTATGTCAGCGAGACAGCACAGCTGAATTTGACATGACATTAGGTTGTCAAATGTTTCATCCAAAGATATTATGAATTTATGACACTTTAAACTTATTTTTTAATTTATGAATAAGAATGTTTTAAGATACTAACTAGGATGCTGTAAACATGGCGTACTAATCAATGACTCATTTAGACTGTTTTTTTTATACCACTTAGGTGGCAGACAAGCTCACGGCCCACCTATGGACGTGTGCAATACTAGGGGCGTCACTCGCGCTGCCAACCCGGTAAAAACCTTCTAATGCTCTTCTTGAAGAACCGCATATTACAGTCGGTTGGGTAAACCACAGCAGGGAGATCATTCTACAGCCTAAGCGTGGGGGGAATGAAGTTCCTCTCATACTTCACTGTGCGCGCCGTTGCTGGTTGCAACATATGAGGATGAATTGTTAGTCATTATCCCGGTTGCATCCAAAGCTTACACTTGGGAGCCCCAGGGTCCACTCTTTACATCATGTGACTTACCTTGGCCTTAGAGCGACTACCATTTGACCTCCCAACAAGAGGAAAGCTTGCGCCTGAGCCTGTTCCGTTAATCGCTTGGGCTTTGAAGATTTTTTTGACACCCTATACACATCATTTAGACTGGTTCATATATTTTGTATTCATCGTAATAGGTTAAAATACAAACAGAAGCAATTTAGCTTAGCTGGAGGGGTTAGGGGGAATATTAGTTTCGGTTACTAATATTCTTTTAAACAAAAAATAAATAAATGAAAGACTTTATGTCATTTTATATCAATATTTATATTCTTTCAATCGTGTTTTGGTAAAATATCACAAACTCCAAATTTTCACGTTCTATGAAGAACAATCATGTTAAACCTATCAAATGTATGTAAACCCTATCATATGTTAGAATTTCATAAAGGACCCGGTATCCTTAATGAAATACTAAGTTTTCGTATAAGATTTAGATAGGAAAAAGGCAACATCCAAGACAGAACTTAAACATTGCGACCATTTGCGACATTGCGACCCTTTCTAGGTGATTACTCTAACAGTCTAACCCACTGAGCTACATGGACACATCCTAGATATTCGAAGTGCTTTACATACGTCTGGGGAGAATGCTGGAGCCATCTACTGAAATTCTTACGAACTAACGGAAACAATGCAGTCCCGTCTTGGATGTTAACTTTTTCCGATCTTTATCTATATGGTACGGTATCCTTATCGCACCAAGATCGCCGTATCTCCCGTACACAGAATAATATAAAAAAAACACTGTAATGATTTGCTTATCTATACTTAATATTATGGAGCTGAAGAGTTTGTTTGGGTAAACGAAACTAATCTTTAGAAGTACTAGTTTGAATAGAAAAAATATGTTTGTGTTGGATAGCCCATGTATGGAGGAAGGTTATAGGCTATATTCCTGCTATAGTTATACGCTACTAACCAGGAGAGAGAAGCAGTATTCATTGAGCTGAGTGAGACGAAGTCGAGCGAAAGCTCCTCATACCAGACTTCAGGATTTTCTTTGTCACAGGTCTCCTCCTAAACTACTAATCCAATCAGAACCAAATTTGGCATGATTAAAGAGGTCAATCAGAGGAAGGTTTATGGATATATTTTGTAAAAATTAATGCTACCACAGAGGAATGATCACCGTTAAAAAAATTCCAGATGGAATTACATAATAACCGCTCGAGACACTGTGACCAAACTTTACACGCTTAGAAAGCATGTCCAGAGTGGTGACTTTCAAAAAGAATTTTCAAAATCGGACTTGCCACAGAATAATCACTGTTCAAAATTTTCAAAATCTGATTCCGCAATAGCGGTCATATCTATGGTCTCACTCAGTTCAACATTGCAAGCAGCGATTCGCCTTGCAGACCTAGTATAAATGTCAACAAATCGGGTAAGTTTTCATACATTATTGTAAAACTATTATCGGGCATGTATGGGTTAAATGTGTCAGGGGGATAAAATGTGTCAGGGGGATAAAATTTGCCACGGGCGAAGGCGCGGGGCAGAGTTAGTATAATATAACAATGAAGTCTTAAATTAAATCTTAAACCTTTCATACTTAACTTTTTTAAGATCGACACGAGCAACTACTTTTTTTTGTGGCTATGCTTCTGAAGCTGAAGTAATCCTAGTACTTACAAATTTTTGAGATTTGGAATTTCAGATTTGAAAAGTCATCATTATATTTCATATTTTATTCATATTTTTAGTTGCAGACAAAGAATTTCGCCCTACGTGAGTTACGTAGGGCGAAATTCTGTCTGTCTGCGTATAATGTTTACTGCAGCTGACTTACTAAATAAATTGATACAATAATCTATTGATTAATTTCTTGAGTCGCTTCTCTGTATTGTTCACCCCAATGGTCAGGGGTCTTACCGAATGCCTGCAAATTGAAAAGTACATCACAATCACAAATGCAAAAACAAAGTTTAAAAAAAATATATATTTTATGTGATAGCGCTAACAGAACAATAGAGCAATGATTAATGAAATAAATTAAGTTCAACATTTATCATAATTCTTCCTAGCGTGTATTCCAGTTAAGGTTGCCTGGAAGCCCATTGTGCATTTAACTGTAAATGTTCCAAATTTGTATCCATAGTGATTTTGGTGTACAATAAAGAATTATCTATCTATCTATCATCCAAGGTTGCATTTTGCCAGGGATCCTGTCTCTTACTCTTTGGCTTAATTTGGCTTTTGCGGAAGCGACTGCTGTCTGACCTAACAACAGCGATAGATTATAGTCTGGAATATCACATAGGCTATTTTTTAACCCTGGAATAGGTTCCTATGGGTTCCATGGGATCAGAATTCCACGCGAGCGGGGCCGCGGGCAACAGTATCACATAAATGTAGAATACACTGCTACCGGGCTGTTTCACCGCCCGGACCCGTACCACTGAAGATGTCGACTGCAGTGATCGACAAAACGTTTGGAACACAAGTTTCATATGGCCAAAGAGCCCGGAAGCAGTATATTCTACATGCAACGCTGGCTGTGAGAGCCTAAAGATTTACAGTATAACATTGAGTTTATACATACAGTACATACAGTATACAGTGTACAACATAGTTTAACATTAGTATAACAATAAATTACCTCAGCCATTTTATTGAGTAGGAACAATTTCGGCATCTCTTTTTCCGCTCTCTGACCCCATTTAAATTCGTTTTTTGTAACATTGCCTGCTGCATCTGAAACCTATAAACATAATTTTATTTTAAAAAAGGCTTTTCTGTAAAACAAGCTTTTATTAATTATAATAGCTTAATAATATTGCATTGTCACTCAGTTGGAAACCGGGTAGTGTAGTAGTAAAAGCTTGTAATTATGTTAGTTATCAGAATAATATGCATTTTTGTAATGTTACTGAAACTACAAGACAACCACCATCTTTAGTCTCCCCGTGACCATGGCTGCTGAAAAGCAACAGAAACGTCAGTGAATAAAAAAATATCATCAAATCGCGATAGAATCTGTTAAAAATAGTTTTATTTCAATGTCAAACAGTTAAGTAAAATTCTTTCATTGGAAAATCGAATTACAATACTGCCTCTCTGTATTTGCTCTATGGTGTTATGAATGGTATTGTAATGGCCACCATGGCTAATAAGCTACTACTGTTTCAGTTATTAGTGGTTAAGCCACACTTTTCCTAGCGTCGGTACTCTTTAGTTGGAGAGTCAGCTTTACGATTGTGAGGTCCCTGGTTTGAATCCTGACCATAACACTACCAGTGTGAGTACTCCTAACATAACCAATTTAGCTTAGCTGGAGGGATTAACAGCAATACTAGTGACTACTACAGTTTAAAAAAAATTACAATTTACCTTAACTTTAGTATGTTCCAGGTACAGCTGCCTAGTAAAGTTGCTGGTAAGTAGCTTGCGGGTGGCATGATCATCTTCCCCCATCAAACCAGCCTTCATTAAAAATTGCCACATATCTTCTGTAAAAGTTAAATTTACTTTGTTCACTATATAATTCAGCTCTGTTTAACTTTTTTGCATAGAAAACAATGATTTCCTATGGAGATGCGTACACATCCTATAGCTTGCCATGTCTATTCAGTTTACACCAGTTACACCAAACAGTTATAAAATGAGGGCAAATGTGATTTTATTATCCGATTGCTATACATAGACTTCATAACATTCAGAGCTGTATGTGGTCAAAATTTACGGGAACAGAACACATTCAGCACTGAACTATCAATACTATAGCAATCAACACATTGTGTGGTATACATGTTTGTGTTTTAGATTAATGATAAGGAGTACCTATCTACCTTATCATGATACAACCAGAATAACATAGTCTCCTTGACCATGGCTCCTGAAAAGCAATGAAACATCGGTATCTGTATAAATAGTCCTATCCCACGAATATAATAAGTTGGAAGATTGTACACATGGATGTTTATTACTGACCTACCCTATTTATTATCCCCAGCAAAGGTTTAGGATGGATTGTCAAAATGGGATCAGAATTCCACGCAGATGGAGCTCAGGCAAGACCTAGTATCAAATAAATTGCAATCGAAATAAGTTTCACTTCTATTGATTTTTTTCATCATTTTCATAATTTTAAATGTCTTTTACTGGACACTTACCTTCACTCACAGGTGCTCCAGTCATGAATATATGCATTAGCGCCGCAATCAGCAATCTACGATGGCAGTCATTAACTATCGATGGTAATATTGAATCATTTTCTTTGGTCAACACCACAATGTACTGTTTACCAGTTCTAGTATCCACTTTGGACAGTTCACAGCCATAAACCTGAAAAATTAAACCTTAATAATCTATGTGAGTTTGAAAACACCCTATAAATAGAACAGTTGTTCTATTCTAGCCAGAGGGCCAATCCCGGTAGCATCCGAAACCTGCACTTTTAAGCCTGGGGTCTGCTTTTCCATTCCTCCCTCCCATAATTTGCATAATTTGGCATTTACAGGAGCAAATGCTGATATATATAATCTGACCTCCAAATTCGAAAAAAAGCATGCGCCAGTGTCTCGTGCTTCAATCAGCAGGTGTACCAGCTTGCTGGTGCAGTTGGCTTGGGCCTTGTTTTATTCTAGTAATACTCGTTTCTTACGGTCAACCGTTTTTGTTGACCGTAAGAAACCAATAACAGGACTGATCAACCAATGACGCGAGCAGTTTGAGCCCGTGACTGGTGTAATATTGGAATTGACTAATTGGCGCGCTTAAGCGCGAAGAGAACTAATAAACGCTTTCAGTACAACTAAAATACATTGTCAAGATGTTATTCGGTCATTATAAATGAAATAGACCACAAATACTAACTGTTTTCAACACTTTGTTCGCTTCATTAACTACCACAGCTACTTGATTAGAAGCTGTTTGGCAAACAGTACTGAGGTGCTTACTAATATCAGCGTGTTTAATGGGTACTTTTCCTCCTGTGCAACTTAAAACATAGCGGACACATTCTTGTATAGCAAGTTCATGTCCGTTCAACTCCGGCCCCGCGTCTCTGGATCTATTGACTGACCTTTGACTCATGGTATGAGATGAGAGAAACGAGTATTTTCTTAACTTTAACGTTCAGTCGAATTTTATTTAAGTTTCAGTTTGTTAATCAGCGCTCTTTTTTAATAATTCAGCTGTCTGATATGACGTCTGACGTCACTTTGACAGTAGTGACAGTCCGAATTTGATTTGTATTATTTTTGTAATCGTTTTAACATGGCTACTGGGGGACTTTGACTTTTGACTCTCGACTGAATAGACCAAGACGGACTTGACATTGGCGTCTTCGCCATTAATAATTTTATAAACATTTATTATATTTTGATACTCTTTGAGAAAACCGTACGACGTTGCCGTTAATTTGAAATGCTTAGATTAATATAATTTTATAAACATTTACTATATTTTACTTGACATTGGCGAAATTGCGGTGATTCTGCAGAAGCCATTAACTAAAAGAAGAAGAAGAAGATGGCTACTGGGACTTGATTATAAAATTGAAATATTGTCTTCGCGCAATAACTATTTTTTTTTTTAAACACGAGAGATGCCTTCACTACCCGTGGTGCGAAGAAATTATTCTGCCGTTTTCGGCAGGGGACGAAGATTAGGTAATTTACATAGGTGCACACGTATAACGACCAACAACATTATCAAGAAGTTATTTCGCACATTACGCATGTATGACAGATTATACCGTCTCACTATGTTTTAGGTTACCAACCCGATTGTATTTCACTTCTACTTTCTTCTTGAATACTATATTAGTCATTATCGTTAGAAACATTAATGTGTACTTTACGCGTAGTCGATACGACTTCTAGATTAAAAAACAGAAATATCAAAGTTTACGAATTTTCGGGTAGGGAAGTAACAATTTTTTAAAGTTAATAATGGATTATTTTTATTGTGATAATACTGACGGAAACTATATTATATTGTTACAACGATCGTCGATATCTCGAAAACTACTGATCGAATCTTCTGGAAATTAAAACGCATTGTTAGTGTCGAAGTACTCTTCCGAACAGTGTAGAAGAATCTAGAAAAGCCAACACAAAACCACAAGTACTTCAAATACCTATACCTACTTTACCTACAAATCTTGATAACAAGGTCAGTCACCTCGACAGTCGACGTGTGATTGTACTGTAGCGTCCGGGGGTTGGACGCCACAATACCTCGTGTTGATGAAAGATAAACACAAGGAAAGTTAATTATATCTCATTTATTTATTAATTCAACAAAGCTTCCTATATCGAGTTTAGGGAGGTTTTTACGCGTATATATTTATATTTAAACGAACTAGGGAATCGCGATCTCCGCTCAAGGACTGAGCCTAAATTTTTTTAATACACTTATATCTTCTCTTCGGCCGGCGGACCCGGGCGGCGCGTCAAGTCGCCCGCTGTCAGCTGCACAGCCGAATGCAGCTCCAAGCAATTGTTCTTTCTTCCCTATCCTATATTCAAAGTATTTAATTAATTATTTTTAAACTCTGACACATGATGGCCAGGTAAACGAACCGTAGTGTGTCGAACGAGGTCGCACACTACAGTACCTACTTAGTAAGTAGGTACTCTTCTCGAGCGCTCTAGTTAAATACCTAACGTGCCTTATCTCTAGATGATTCCGGAACATTCTACCCTCCTTATTACTTTTAATAGCTATAAAAGCCGCCCGGCTATCGACACGCAGTCAGTTTATTTTCGAAAGCGAAAGCGAACACATCTTACCGAAGCGAACCAAGAGGGTTATACCTGCGACTTAAGCAACGACTGTGGACTACTGTGAACTGCTAAGCGACTTGAACTGTTGAGGAGTGTACTGTGTGTGCTAGGCTAGTTATTTAGTTGTCTAGTTTGTGGTGAGCGAATAAACCTCTTTGTTGTATAAACGGCATTTAATTTGTACCCCGTGCACGTAACAACTGGTGTCAGAAGTTGGATGCCGTTATTACCACGTGAAGACGGAGGGCGTACTCCACGGACCAGACGTCAAGTGGAAATGGACGCTGCATGTCAATGGAGCCTTGAAGAGGAAGTGCGTCAGGCCGATGCTGCTGTCTCAGCGGAAACTACGGCACCACCAGATGGAACCCCGTCAGATATCAACATAATGACGCTGCTGGCTTCTATGCAGCAGATGATGCAGGACTCCTTACAAGAAATGCAGGCCAACCAAGAGGCTAGTCGACAGACGATGCAGGCCTCCATAGAGGGTAAAATCGATGCAGGCATCCATGCACTGGGATATAAAGCGAAGAACCTCGAAGACGGCTTGCAAACGCTTAGTAAGGAAGTAGCTTTGAAGACTGGGACCATGGACGACCGCTTACAAGAGCTTGAAAAAGAGATCGGACCTATTGACGGCCGCTTGCAAAAGCTTGAAAAAGAGATTGTCTGGCTTAAAACCTGCGGACCCATTGCCGTCACCTCACCATCATCAGTGAAGTTCGACCTACCAGACTTCGATGGAACTTCCTCGTGGACAGCCTTCAAGTACCAATTTGAGATTTTGGTAAAAACTAAAGCCTGGAGCAACGAGGAGTCCTTTATGGCCTTGACACTTGCATTACGAGGAGATGCCTTAGTAATACTGGAAAACCTGCCACCTGAAGGAAGGACACTGGAGTTTCTGATAGAAGCATTAGACACACGGAAGCACTGGCTTATGCCCTTGAGGTGGAAATAAGCCTTGGGATAAGTAGGGTCAGGGAGGTCAAGGATGTAGTTGCAGAGGAGAGGAAGCCGCGGTATGTCCCAACGTGTTATTCCTGTAGAGGAAGGGGCCATATCCAGTTAGAGAGTCCTTCGAGGAAACGGAGAAGGGTCACGGACTCCTGGACTCAGGTGTATCAAGATGTTCCGTTAAAACTAAATGTCACCAGGGCCGCGGGGTGGGCGCTGGCTGGTCGATATGAGGCCCCAACCATCACTACAACTCAAGTTGGCAATGCTGATGCTTTGTCACGAAACCGGTGTGTTGAGGATAGCAAGCATTGTCAGAGGAACGAAGCCCGAGAAGAGATTAAAGTCATAAAGGTGAATGGACTTGACGACGAATGGACTGGAAGCAGTATGAAGAAGGCTCAAGAAGATGATGATGATCTACAACCTATACTGAAGCAAACCCCAATGGAGTGATGTATCTGCTTACAGTTCGCTAACCAAAAGCTATTGGGCCCAGTGGGACAGCTTAGCTCTGGTAGACGATGTCCTGTATAGGAAATGGGAGTCTAACGACGGCAAGGAAGTAACCAAGTGGTACCAAGAAGAAAGGTGGCCCAACTCTTACGGCACATCCACGATGGTGTTTCTGGCGGCCATCTTGGAGTCAAGAAATCTTTGGGTAAAGTGCGGCAGCGGTTTTACTGGCTTCGTTGTCGGGAAGATGTCGAGGATTGGTGCCGTAAATGCACTGCATGTGCTTCAAGGACCGTAGACAAGAAGCAAAGGAAAATTGAAGCTGTAGAACGTTGGAGCATCATGGGAACGTATCGCTATTGATGTTGCTTGACGTTTTCCAACGACTGATGAGGGTGGTAACAAATACATCATAGTAGTGCAAGATTACTTCACTAAGTGGCCGGAAGTATTTGCGACACCCAACCAGGAAGCAGTCACTGTAGCCAAGAAACTGGTCCAGGAAGTGGTCAGTCGATACGGCGCACCTATGGAGATTCACTCCGACCAAGGACGAAACTTCGAGTCTGCTCTATTTCAAGAAATGTGCAAACTCCTCGGAATGCACAAGAATCGTACGGCTCCAGCGCACCCGGACGGGATGGTCGAGAGGTTTAACCAGACGTTGGAAAATCACTTGGCTAAAGTTGTCGACGAACACCAAAGAGATTGGGACCAGTACATCCCACTGTTCCTGATGTCCTATCGATCTGCGATGCATGACAGTACGGGACACACTCCAGCTAAAGTAAATTTTGGTCGAGAGATAAGGCTACCAGTGGATGCAATAACCGGCACGCCACCCGATAGTCGTAAGCCCGTGACCGACTACGTGAGTTAACTTCAAAACCGGCTGGACGAGGTGCATGGTACGGGAAAAAAATTAAATTAGTGGTGGTAAGTAAACCAGAGGTGTATTACACACCCACGATTCGCCACTTATGTTAAGGTCCCAATGTAATAGGGGCGAGCCTATTGCCATCTACCGGGCACAATATTAAGCGAGCGTGGGTGTGTAATATACCGTGAAGTTATGTTATGTTTTGTAAGTAAACCAAACCAAAAGGGGGGGGGGGGGGCAAGAGCAATTTTAGCTGTTTTTAATTTGGCCATAGTGTGAATAAAAAAATAAACAACCGAAATAGGTGTCGGGTAAAATTACGCATCAACGTGAATAAAGTCCTACTTTCCGGAAAGCTATAACCCGGGAGTCTTCAACTCTAGAGTGAATAGGTTGCTTCTAGGCAAGCGTGCTCCATCGTCGACCTCATCATCACTTACCAATAGGTGGGATAGTGGTCAAACGCGAGCATTTTGACTATAAACAAAAACTGGCCAAGTGCGAGTCGGACTCGCTAATAAAGAGTTCCGTAGCAACAAGTAATATAATAATGTTTTTTTAAAATTTCATATTTGACTTGATTATTTGAAAGGTAAATTGCGGATTACGATTTATGACGTGTTAAAAAAAACTCCTTACTATCTCGTTCAAACCAATTTTCGGTGGAAGTTTACATGGTAATGTACATCATATATTTTTTTTATTTTTATCATTCTCTTATTTTTGAAGTTACAGGGGTGGGCTCACATTTTATCACTTTGGAAGTGTCTCTCGCGCAAACTATTCACTTAAGAAAAAAAATAATTAGAAACCTCAGTATCATTTTTGAAGATCTATACATAAATACCACACGTATGGGCTTGATGACATTTTTTTTTAGTTTCAGTTCTAAGTTTGGGGAACCTCGAATTTTTAAGTTTTTTCTATTTTTGTGTGAAAATCATAATGCGGTTTACAAAATACATCTACTTAACAAGTTTCCACAGCATAGTTATTATAGTTTCAGAAAAATGTGGCTGTGACATGGACGGACAGACAGACTGACATGACGAATCTAAAAGGGTTCCGTTTTTTGCCATTTGGCTACGGAACCCTAAAAACGATGAATTCCGATAATTACACCTACATAATGAAATCATGCACATTCTTATTTTGTTTTTCGTTTTACTATATTCACCTACCCAATGGACCTTCCCCACACTAATTTACCGCTATTTTGTAGCAGTAAATAGGTCATAGATTACATGGTAACTATCTTTATTAAATAAAAAACGAGAATAAAATTCCAACATATATTTTTAATAGTGCCTATAGACTAAAGCAACGCCAACCGTAATGCCTGTTAAATCCTTACACAGGTCAACTTTGAAGCGGTTGATTAGTGTATGATCGCATGATTGCCAAGGTTCTCCATGCCATTCTAATTTCAAACGTGTTTGTAAAGATAAGATTGTAGAGTATATGTAAAGATATCTGAGGATAATGAGTTGATATTTGAAGACCTTAGTACCCTCGTAGATTATTGATAAAGCTTATTTATAGTGATAAAGAAACTTTAGGTATAATTTATCATTATTATACCACTGATTTCATTGGTGAATCGGCAAAATACAAATGAGTAGCCAAACACTTGTGGTTCTTTGGATGTGATACGCATCCGGGGTTCTTCGTGCAAATCTTTTTTTGCATATTATCTGCAGGAAATTAACTCAGTATTATCTGCACGACACAGACGCACGCAAGATGTAGCGCATGCCCTAAGTGTATTTTCTGCCGCAAATACTACAACTGCAAGTGCTAATAATGGTTAATATCACGAATAGCAAATTTAAATTTCAGACCAATGAGTTTGCAAAACACTGGTGTACATCGAATCTTAAACACGACAATAGTTATTACACACACATCTTTTCATACGTAACGGCATTTCTGACGTGTCTAGAAACAATATTCAGAGAGCTTAAACACCATGAGGGTTTACGGGAGCAGCATCAGCGTACGCCTTCACTTTAGGGATAGAATACACTTTATCAACCACTTCTTTGAAAGCAGGGTATTGCTTCGCTAGGTCTGGCATCTGCAGCATTCCCTTGATATAGTCAAACATGCCTGCGAACATGAAATCAGCCCAGGTCAACTGAAACAATAAGAATATGATGATTAGAATTTATTAGATAGAAGGGTGTAGGCAGAGACCACATTTTTTTTTTGCTGTGTGTTGCTGTGTTGTTGTGATCCTGATATAAACCTTTCGCTTCTATAATCGTACCTCTTTTTTTTTCGTGTGGAAATCTCCTCGGATTCCCACCGCCAGCCGGCGGGGGAGGTTATGTCGGGCTTGAATCCAGTAAATCCGCACGCCGCGCCGTCTCGGGTCTTCAGACCGACATATATATAATCTGTATCTATCTGTGTATCTATATAATATTAGAAGTTGCCCACGACTGTACCCGCGTGAAATACTGATCCCGCTCCCGTGACCAACAGGACCCTCCTCCTTTTCGGGATAAAAAATAACCTAAGACCTATTCTCAACCTTACCAAATATTCATCCAAAATTTCATAAGAATCGGTCAAGAACTTTCGGAGGAGTTTGTAAGTAAATTTTCTTATCTATTAAATGTTCGTACCTTTCCAGCCGCAAGATGTCCTTTGTTCTTTACAATGACCTCGTTGAGCTTCTTAAGAAGACCTGGGTAATGGTTCTTCACTAAGTCTTCGTGTTTCTTGGCCTTGACATCTGGATCGGCTTCATAGTGCACGCTCGCAGCCTCTGAAGAGACATAGAGAAATAGTTTATGTTGAGAAATTAATTAATAATTTGGTCACTTAGTCGCACTTACTTTTCTGGGTGTTTCTATGTATAATATGTATGTATTTACAAAAAAAAAAGTATATAAGTATGTTTATCCGCATTCTGGAACCCATAACACAAGCTAGTTAAACTATGCTCACTTTGGGTCTAGAAAGCGCTGTGTAGAATGTCTTAGAATATTTATTTATTTATTTATTTATCTAAAGCTTGCAATTTGGGCCCGGGATTCACTCTCCTACGCCTCCATAATTGCTTTATCTTGACTTTTACGGGCGATCCCCCAACTTCAAGAAGAAAGCCAGCACCAGAGCATCGATTGTTGATCGGCAGGTGTACCAGCTAACAGGTAAGGTTGGCCTGTTAGACTATTAAGTTGATCGTGACATTTTCCTTCGTGAAATCTAATTAACCTTCAAGGTGACGTTTGATACGAACGTGTGTGATCAAGCTTAGTTAAACGGTGGGCTGCAGCGTTAGCACGTGTTGTGCGGTGTTCCTCAGGGGTCGGTCCTTGGACCGCTCCTATGGAATAGTGGACTCGCCATTTTGTGGTGTCTAAACTACCTTCAAGGCGTCGGATAAAGCACGTTCACAAAACGGTTGGTCGATTGGAATAAATACCATAAAAATGCTCATTACTAACTTCCACGAATGTCATTAACGAAGTCCATGATCTCGTCGATTTCGAAGGCCTCCTCATCGTTGCTCCCAGCGAGTCCGTACTTCTTGCCCAGGTACCGGCAAATGGAAAGACTTTGGCTGAGCTTCTTGCCGTCAATGACCAGCATTGGTAACTGTCCGAAGGGAGTTTCTGAAATTAGTAAAATATGTAAACTTATTTTTATTATGGAACTTATTTTTCATCATTAGAGCGCCATTACGGTTTTATCCAAAGCTTATACTTTATAGGAGTCCTTATAATCCTTCTTTTCATAATTTGGTTTATTTTGGCTTTTACGGGAACGACTGCTGTTTAAATACATCAATAGATCAATCATAATGTCATCCTCATAGCGATTTCCCAGTTGCATCTAAAGTTTGCACCTTTGACCCCGGGGTCCGCTTATTGTTTTTGATTTGTATGTCTACTTTTCCGGGAACGACTGCCATCTGACCTCCCAACCCTGAGACGAAAACCTGCGTCAGAGCCTCGTCCGTCCGTCAGCAGGTGTACCGTTTGCTGGTTTTGCAACCAACCTTTGGTTTGCGTTAAGATTTTGGTGGGGACCGGTCGTCACGTCATTGTCCATGTTTTATATCATTTATCGAAGATTTTAGATATATAAGTACCTTTTTTTTCTTTTTTTTTTCGTGCGGAAATCCCTTCGGATACCCGCCCCGCCGGGCAGCGGGGGCGGTTATGTCGGGCTTTAACCGACTGAAACCACATATTTGTAAATCAGAAAGTATTAAGATTCTGTTATTGCTGACTGTACTTAAAGCTCAATATTAAATTTGTAGAGTCCACTGCAATAACGATGAATGTTCAATAATATTTAAATCCAAGTGTGTAATGTTATTTCGGTCTATCTATTCATATACCTATTACATATATACATTTAGTATTCTCGTTTATAAACGCGGCAATTTATCGCTTCCCGTCCTGAGATAAATATGTTTTTAATATTTGACTACACGTCTAGAATGCTTATTGTCATTATTATTATATTAGTACTAGCTGACCCGGCAGACTTCGTACTGCCTCAATCGATAACAACTTCCATATTTATTCACCTTTTAAACCTTCTCTGGACCTCCACAAATAATTCTAGACCAAAATTAGCCAAATCGGTCCAGCCGTTCCCGAGTTTTAGCGAGACTAACGAACAGCAATTCATTTTTATATATAAAGATTATACTATGTTAATTTTGAAAATTAATAATACTGATACATTTTATTTCACTTACTTAAATAAAAAATATTATCTTATCTCTTTAAGATTCGATTTTTTTTTACACCTTTATAACCTTAAAACCCCTCCAAACAAAAAACAAATGACATTCATCATTATTGCAGTGGACCCTTCATTTATGCCAAGAAAGTGCTGGATCAGTGATAGAAAATATAAAGGAAGAAACATCTGATGATAACTAACAAAAATATGGTAAAAGAACACGACCAAACAAAGAGCTTTTGATATTCGGTCAAGGTCCGAGGTCGCTCAATGGGACGTCATTGGTGCGCACATGCCAAGGTTAAATTTAAAAAAGTAGAAAGATGGCGGCTAAATCGATTCCTAGTATAGTGGAGTTATTGATGTTAGTTGACTGGCCATCATGCGTCACCGATATAAAAATAAAAACTGTATAATAAAATTTAAATTCGGAGCTAGAAAAATAAACAAATGCTCGGAGGACAGATCGAGTCGAGGGAGGACCAGAGGGACCGCCCTTGATCCTGCAGTGGAAAATATCAAGAAGTAGAAGTGGATCTTAGGCTCAATCACTGGGCAGAATTCGCGTTACTCTCTAGTTCGTTCAGTAAATCCAATCTAAATAATCTCGCGTAAAGCCCCTAAAATACGTTGGATAGAGCTGTATTTGTGAATAAATACCACATAAATATAAAAATACTTGTGTTATGATTTAATTATCACTAGTTGTCGCCAATAAGCTGTGAAGTCAGAACCCCAGACATCATAAATTTGGTGCAATACCCGGCTTTTAATTTGTCATTTGTAATTTGCCGCCGCCGAGAAGAGCAAGAGTCCTAAGATAGGCTTCCTTAAGATTTGTAAAGCAAGTCTCTATTGCACAGCGCGTGTCTACAGCTTGATATCTTTTAGAGTAGGTAATCAAAACCGATTAAAGCTTCGGTTTTGATTACCTACATACCTTTATAAACAAACGATTATAAATATGTGCTCTGTAGAGGTCGATGATCTATTGATCAATGGGTTTCACCTCTTTTGTATGTGGACCCATACTGCTCGGCGCTCAGACTATAAGAAGTGGACCGCTAAACATAGTCGGAAGTCGGTCAGTCGGTAGTTATATAATACCTACCTACAGTTATTTAATAGTTTTCAGGAGCTTTTAAGATACGGTAAATATTACACTTGTATAATACGGCATATAAAATCATTAAAATACCTTTATACGCTGCCTCGGTGTGGATTTAAAAAGAAAATAAAAATGGTGGTTATTATTAGGTATAGGTACCTCCTAATACGAACTCCAAATTTAATTTATGTTATGACTATAGTCAGGTTGATAAAATAACCCGTTAGCCACCGTTATTTAACCAAATATTTGGTTAATTACCCATAAAATAACGAATGACCGGCTTCGCATCTATATTTATCTCATCACACACGTAAGTCGTATTATTCGGTTTACGTGATGGGGAAGAGTACGGGACGAGCGTGAGGGAGCGGCGCGTCGCATATCCGTGCTGCGCGCTGGCCGCTGGCAGTCTGACGTCTCTGACTCTCGTACAGTGACGCCGCGCCGCACGCCGTTAGCAGAGAGCACAATTTGTACGAGTTATTTTTATTCTAATTGTGGACAATGCCGCGACATTCCTGTGCTGTGTGGGATCATTTTATAGTGCTTCCTGTAAGTGGATACAAAAAACATGTTACGTGTAATTACTGTCATATGGAATACAAATATGGCCAGGCCACTAGACTTAAAGAACATTTAGTTAAATGTAAAAATTGTCCTAAGGAGGTGAAAAAACAGTATGATAATAGAAATAAACGTGTTAATGTTGATACTTCTTTGCGTTCATCATCGCTAAGTGCACCGATATTAACCATTGCCACCACCGAAGCCACATCGCTCCCGACTCCGACATTTTCCAATTCGGGAAATTCACACGATTCAGAGCAAAAATTTACTGAGTCACGTCCGTTATCAACTCCATTTACAACTACGTATACCCATTCAGAGGTAGACACTGTGTTAGCGAGAGCTATCTATGCCAACGGTCTTCCCTTATCGTTACTAGAATCTGAGTACTGGCAAGCGGTATTCAAACTTTTTGACCCTTCTTATACATCTCCATCCAGACATTCATTGGGTAATGCACTTTTAGAAGCAGAATTTAAACGTATTAAAAGAGAAATTGATGATAAATTATCCAAAGCTGTGACTCTCGGTCTGTTGTACGATGGGTGGACAAATATCCTTGGCAAAGGTGTGACTAATATAATGATCACGACGCCCAAACCAGTATTCTACGATGCAATATATCCAGGAACTGAAAAAGAAACAGCTGCTTTGTTAAGTAAAAAAATTATCAATGTTCTTACTCACGTTGGTCCTGAAAAGTTCGTCGCAGTAATCACGGACAATGTGGCTAACATGAGTGCAGTGTGGAGGATTATCAATGCAAGATATTCCCATATTTCATGTGTAGGATGCTTAAGCCATGCTTTAAATTTAATATATAAAGATATTTTTAAAATTGAGATTTTTAAAGAGACTTTTAATAAAGTAATAAAAGTTATACAACACATAAGAAGAACACACGCTGTTAATGCACACTTTGAAACATGTCAAACTAAACAATATGGAGGGTCTAAATGTTCACTGAAATTGTTTTCCAAGACGCGATGGAGCGACGCTTACACAACTCTTCAGTCTTATAAAGAAAATAGGATAGCACTTACGTTGCTTTCTAAATTTCGCGATAGCAGCATTACTCTTGAATTGAAAAACGTTCTGTCAGATGATCAGTTATGGTTGAAAATTGAAGAGATCTTGAAAATTCTCCAACCAGTGGCTGAGGCCATTCTACTAACTGAAAAAGACAAGGCATTGCTCTCCGATGCACCTGTTATTTTCAAGTCAATGCATTCGGCAGTAACTCAAGAATTGCATACAGCCGATTTTTTAAGTGAACAGGATAAAACTTCAATAATATCCAGTATCGAAACTCATCAAGATTTTTGTATACAACCAATACACTACGCGGCTCACCAGCTAGATCCAAGATATTGTGGAGAAGGCTTGAGCGATGTACAGATAGGTATAGTCACAGAGTACTTACGGCAAATGTCTTTATCACTAGGTATTGATGTGGGAAGGGTTTTAAAAAATATGGCAGAGCTGCGACTCAAGGAAAATTTTTTTGATGAATCAAAAGCAATGTGGGTCCCAGTGAAGCAACTCGAGCCGAGGTTATGGTGGAGAACTTTTGCTAGTCAGCAAGAGGTAGCAGCTATAGCTACTAAAATTCTCAGTGTGCCTCCATCTTCAGTTGCTTGTCAACAAAATATGAGCATTTTAACCCATAGCAAAATTAGTAATGATCTAAACAGCGCAACGGCTGTCAAGTTAGTAAGTATCCGTTCAAACCTAAGCTTAATGCGAAAAGAAAACACCACATTTTTAGACAGATCTGAAGATTCTGAAGACGACATTGCCGGTGTCGATGTCGATAGTGACACAATATCTGAATGCGAGGAAGTAGAATACAAAGAAATAGATCCTATTTGGATTTAAAAAAATTAAGTATGTAAGTAAGATCTACTTAATTTTATTTAATATTGTTAAGATAATACTCATAATACCGCTCAACGAATTGTCATCAAAATACTTATCGGTATTCGGTACCTATAGTCAACATCAGTTTAAACTATTAAAGTTACTACTTATCCTGCAATAAAAAATATCAAAAATTTGACTTTCATTTATTGAATACCTTCAAAAAATGTTTTTAGTTTTAAGTTTAGTTTTACGGTTTATTACATCAGTAAGTACGCGCGGTAGTCTTCCTTGTGGATCATATGGCTGGAAAATTAAATTATTAGGTATTAAACCCAGGGGTGCTTGGTTGGGGACCTCCACGCGGTGCAGCCTGGGCAACGGAGACAGCAGCGCCTCTCTCCTAGGGCGGGAGAGACGCTGCCGCCTACGGCCAACTCCGACCGAGGTGAGGACGGCCCTGTTGAGGGCTGTTCGGAAGCTTTCCACGTGTCCCTCTGATTAGCAGATGGCAAAGTGGAGAGCGAGTAAGGGGGCCATCTCAAAACCGGAGATGGCCCGGGGTCAGTCGGGGTGCGAGGGATATGCTCTATGAGTAACCTTACACCCCGGCGTCTTAAGACCCGAGACGGCGTGCGGTTATAGTCGGTTCAAGCCCGACATAACCGCCGCCGCTGGCCGGCGGGGGGCTATATGAAGGGATTTCCGCACAAAAAAAAAAAAGGTATTAAACCCAAACCCGAGGGGGCCGTCTCGAAACCGGATGGTCCAGTGTCAGTCAGGGTGCGAGGGATATGCTCTATGGGCAACCTTACACCCCGGCGTCTGAAGACCCGAGACGGCGTGCGGTTTTAGACGTTTCAAGCCCGACAAAACCAGTATGAAGGGGTATCCGAAGGGATTTCCGCACGAAAAAAAAAAACAAAACAGAAAATTTGTAAAATAACATAACATAAACATAACAAACAATACCGGTCATCAACATCCCTATAGCCATTTTTCAATTACGATCAAAGTTCGCACTTGTGAGCTCGAGGCCCGCTTTCGATTGATATGTCGGCTTTTCCAGGAGCGACTGCCGTCTCGTCCGTTGTTTAGCAAATGCAACGACTTGCAGGTGAGGCTGGTTTGGGCCTCATACATGTAACCCAAGATGAAAATACTCCTATCTAACCGGCTACAATTGCTTATAAGCGAAAAGAGCCGTTACAATCCGCTTAAAGGATTTTAACCGGTTTCATAACTGTAATAGTCTGTAGCTTAGTTGGTAAAGGAGTCGACCTTACGATCGAGAGGTCCCGGGTTCGAACTACCGACTACCACTACCGACGTGAACCCACTCCTAATTCAATTTAGCTTAGCTGGAGGGGTTAGGGGGAATATTATTAATTTCGGTTACTATAATATTCTATTTAAAAAACAAAATAGTCGTGTATTTATGATGCGGCTTTAAAGTGCACGCTTTTAATTTGAAAAGCAACCCGGATTGCTAGGATTATGAAGGATTTTGCTATCATAAGGGCTCGTGGTTAAGTGGTGAGCGACTAGGTTAACACATTGCAACGTTAAGCGTTTACATATGAACATCTGTGACAGTCGTTACGGGTAGTTGGATCCTTAAAAAAACTTTTAAACAAAAAATTAAAAGCGCGCAAAAAAACTGAAAATTGCTTAGCTATTCTTAACTTAGTTATTAAGGTTAATTAAAAACTCAACTATTAATATTATATTACAAAAAATAATACTTAGATATAGTTTCATTACTTTTAGAAGTTAGTTAGTAAGGTTAAATAAAAAGGATTTATTATTTTTTGCTTTTCAGTTTATTCGGCGGTTTAAATTTTGTTAAAAAGTTTTTATTTCATATGTTTTGTGGCTATAATCCTCTAATTACTACTACAATTAGTGAGTGAACAACAATTATCCCCTGTTTTCCTACCCTTAGGGTTGGGTTTTTATTTTCAAATTTATATGGGACCAACTTCAGGGTATACTCTTTTCAATAAAAAAAGAATTATTAAAATCGGACTACTCTGTAAAAAGTTATGCGTGGTCATCATACATAAAAAAAATCGCGTCGACTTGAGAACCTTTTTTTTTTTTTTTTTTTTTATCGTGCGGAAATCCCTTCGGATACCCCCCCGCGTGCCAGCGGGGGCGGTTATGTCGGGCTTGAACCGACTAAAACCGCATGCCGTCTCGGGTCTCAGACGCCGGGGTCTAAGGTTGCCCATAGAGCATATCCCTCGCACCCCGACTGACCCTGGGCCATCTCCGGTTTCGAGATGGCCCCCTCGGGTTTGGGAACCACGGTGTCCCCGTCTTGCCCCGGTTTGGGGGAGGGGCGCTAGTCGACCCACCGTCCCGGCCTGCTTCTGCTGGGGTGACAGGTGGCCTCACCCGCCACCCCCAGGCCTGCGCTCATGGAGGACGGAGGTCGTTAAGCGACTTGAGAACCTCCTCCGTTTTTTCGTCAGTTAAAAAGACTACAGAACTTCGATATCGCCGGTGGGTTGTGGACGTCAGATGGCACTCGCTTACTTAGTTACACGGAAAAGCCGACCCCAAATCAGTTGGGAAAAGGCTTGGAGGACGATGATGATGAAGGACTGCCAAATAGTGTGTGCAGGATTCCTCTTGTCAATTATTATTATTGTATAAATTTAGATCAGAAAAAGAGAACATCCAGAACCTGCGAGGGACCTGAACCCGCGATCCAGTCCCTTACAGGGGGAACGCTCTGACCAGCTGAGCCAGGTGGCTAAAGGTGGCGTGTCTAGGTAGACACGTCCCAGATATTCGAAATTCTCCGATATATTATTTACGTCTTAAGGCGACGCTGGAGCCATCTACCGCAATTCTTGCGAACTACGGAAACAATACTCTTTTTCCGATCTAAATCTATAGAAAAAAGTAAGCGTTACAAATTGCTTAAAACAATTTTAATTGAATATTATTATTGTGTTTGGTGTGTTTTATGTGAATTTTCACGACGCCGTTTCCGCCTTGTCATATATTTAATATTAACTCCGTCAATTGACTGCATCCCGCTAGATGGTGCGAAGCTAGGGTGAAGTCCAGAAGATATAGGCCACCATCCCAGAAGCTGACGATCCGAAAATGGAGGCCCCTACCTTGACGGCCTCAACAAAAATGCTTTTTCACGCCCCGATTGAAGAACCCGGGTTTGTAAGAAGGAAACACGTGCGCTGGTAAAGAATTCTAATTCGTTTACGTGCGACAAAGAAAGGAAGCTCCGAACCGCTGAGTTCGGGATCGTATGGTCTCCACCGTGTGCGGGTGGCATCGTAGTCCAGCACGTGTTGTTCTGGATCGGAAAGGAGATGGTGGGATGTGTCGAAAAAGCTCATCAGAACAGTCGCCGTGGTAGAGGCGGTAAAGTACAGCCTGAGAGTCAATGTCTCTACGCAACTGCACAGGTTCTACAAGTAAGTTGTTATTAACCTCAGGACTCCCAATGGTACGGGTGGTACACCGCTTGCATCTATCGAGAGTCTCATGCGAAGTGTATTCCACACAGGGACGAATTTGTGTTTCATACACACGTCTCCAGACATTAAAAAAAAAGGGCTCCTATGATAAGGATGGCACGCCGCTACAATCTCTGTCAAATGGCAAACCTGCGAGTA